>OX346274.1:0-1319520 GCA_947049275.1 Epinotia bilunana
CCTAACCTAACCTAACCTAACCTAACCTAACCTAACCTAACCTAACCTAACCTAACCTAACCTAACCTAACCTAACCTAACCTAACCTAACCTAACCTAACCTAACCTAACCTAACCTAACCTAACCTAACCTAACCTAACCTAACCTAACCTAACCTAACCTAACCTAACCTAACCTAACCTAACCTAACCTAACCTAACCTAACCTAACCTAACCTAACCTAACCTAACCTAACCTAACCTAACCTAACCTAACCTAACCTAACCTAACCTAACCTAACCTAACCTAACCTAACCTAACCTAACCTAACCTAACCTAACCTAACCTAACCTAACCTAACCTAACCTAACCTAACCTAACCTAACCTAACCTAACCTAACCTAACCTAACCTAACCTAACCTAACCTAACCTAACCTAACCTAACCTAACCTAACCTAACCTAACCTAACCTAACCTAACCTAACCTAACCTAACCTAACCTAACCTAACCTAACCTAACCTAACCTAACCTAACCTAACCTAACCTAACCTAACCTAACCTAACCTAACCTAACCTAACCTAACCTAACCTAACCTAACCTAACCTAACCTAACCTAACCTAACCTAACCTAACCTAACCTAACCTAACCTAACCTAACCTAACCTAACCTAACCTAACCTAACCTAACCTAACCTAACCTAACCTAACCTAACCTAACCTAACCTAACCTAACCTAACCTAACCTAACCTAACCTAACCTAACCTAACCTAACCTAACCTAACCTAACCTAACCTAACCTAACCTAACCTAACCTAACCTAACCTAACCTAACCTAACCTAACCTAACCTAACCTAACCTAACCTAACCTAACCTAACCTAACCTAACCTAACCTAACCTAACCTAACCTAACCTAACCTAACCTAACCTAACCTAACCTAACCTAACCTAACCTAACCTAACCTAACCTAACCTAACCTAACCTAACCTAACCTAACCTAACCTAACCTAACCTAACCTAACCTAACCTAACCTAACCTAACCTAACCTAACCTAACCTAACCTAACCTAACCTAACCTAACCTAACCTAACCTAACCTAACCTAACCTAACCTAACCTAACCTAACCTAACCTAACCTAACCTAACCTAACCTAACCTAACCTAACCTAACCTAACCTAACCTAACCTAACCTAACCTAACCTAACCTAACCTAACCTAACCTAACCTAACCTAACCTAACCTAACCTAACCTAACCTAACCTAACCTAACCTAACCTAACCTAACCTAACCTAACCTAACCTAACCTAACCTAACCTAACCTAACCTAACCTAACCTAACCTAACCTAACCTAACCTAACCTAACCTAACCTAACCTAACCTAACCTAACCTAACCTAACCTAACCTAACCTAACCTAACCTAACCTAACCTAACCTAACCTAACCTAACCTAACCTAACCTAACCTAACCTAACCTAACCTAACCTAACCTAACCTAACCTAACCTAACCTAACCTAACCTAACCTAACCTAACCTAACCTAACCTAACCTAACCTAACCTAACCTAACCTAACCTAACCTAACCTAACCTAACCTAACCTAACCTAACCTAACCTAACCTAACCTAACCTAACCTAACCTAACCTAACCTAACCTAACCTAACCTGCCATCTGCTGCCATAAGAGATCTGCTGCGCGCTTCCAGAGGGTCTACTGCAAGCTAGTTTTTTTTTTTACATTTTTAGTCCTAATATTTAATGCATGATTGAAGAAACAAAATTTGGCTTTCTAATTGATTTATTTAATAGGAAATAATTGAATATTTTAGTATAAGTTATTTTGCCGAATAGCGGCTCTGATGCACTTTGTTATATCGTTTTTTATTGTTTTTTATCTTTTAAATTGACCAAGTTATTACCTGGTTTGTGTTTTTCGTTTTTTTTGGAAATCCTTCGAAATTAAAATCATTTGGACATAGTCCTGACCAGCTCCCTAATTGTATGGACCCCTGGAAGTTTATTCCGGATCAATAGGACCAATAGCGACCGAGATCCATCGATCCTGGCCGCTTGCAGACCAGAACAACTCCTGGGCATAGGTTTGAGCCGGCGGATCTCGGCTCTGGGGACTCTCAGAGACCTGCGGTTTTCTTGGGCGGGGTCTACGGACTGAGCACAGCCATCCCTCGGTGTTTCCATCCATCCCAAATTTTTGTTCAGGCTGAGCCTGCCAGAGGACGGGCGAGAGCAGCCCGAGTTCAGCGAGCCCAATCTCGAGTCTGTGCGACCACCTGGACCGGAGTTACGAGGCTTTTAAATTTGAAGTCAGCCATCTTGAATTTTTGACAGCTGTCAACTGGCTAGCTATAACCCTCCTAGCTCGGGAACGGGGAGGCGTAGAGAGACGTGCGACACGTCATTGTGCTCGGCGGAGCATTCTCCTTCGATTGAGCTGGGTCCCATTGGGATCCGAGCGCCCCCCACTTTAGTGTGAGCTGAGCCTGCCAGAGGACGGGCGAGACCAGCCCGAGTTCAGCGAGCCCAGTCTCGAGTCTGTGCGACCACCTGGACCGGAGTTACGAGGCTCTAAAGTTTGAAGTCAGCCATCTTGAAATTTTGACAGCTGTCAACTGGCTAGCTATAACCCTCTTAGCTCGGGAACGGGGAGGCGTAGAGAGACGTGCGACACGTCATTGTGCTCGGCGGAGCATTCTCCTTCGATTGAGCTGGGTCCCATTGGGATCCGAGCGCCCCACACTTTAGTGTGAGCTGAGCCTGCCAGAGGACGGGCGAGACCAGCCCGAGTTCAGCGAGCCCAGTCTCGAGTCTGTGCGACCACCTGGACCGGAGTTACGAGGCTCTTAAGTTTGAAGTCAGCCAATTTGAAATTTTGACAGCTGTCAACCGGCTGACACAAACCCCCCTAGCTCGGAAACGGGGAGGCGTAGACAGGCGTGCGACACGTCGTTGTGCTCGGCGGAGCATTCCCCTTCGACTGAACTGGGCGCCGCTGGGATCCGAGGCCCCCCCACTTTTGTGTCAGTTGACCATTGACAAGAAGACAGTACATAAAGGAAAGGAGAAGAGGGAAAGAAAGAAGAAAGCATGTCAAACCATTTCGCCCTCTCAAACTATTAATCAGAATAAATTTAAGCTATAAAACCAACATTATTAAAAAAAAATGGTCAAGTGGGAGTCGGATTTTAATTTTCCATACATTTTTCGATAAAGCGCCTGATGAAAAATTTCCGCAAGAAATCACGCTTTTATCAAAGTTTGGCATTTTTTATCTCCGAAACGGTAAGAGATAGAGCAAAACGGACTTCAATTTTGAACAATTTATACTACGTTAGTAGTATAAAATTATAGCAATCTACATAAAAACATTTTTTTTTTGTCAAAATTGGACAAAAAAAAATATCAAAAATAATCTAACCCGGGTCTAAAATTTTTGTTTATAGACTTAGAAAGTCCAAAAAAATACCATTCGATGCAGAATTGCAAAAATTTTGTCGCATGTGAATATCAGCTCCGCAAAGTAAATAGTTTTTGCAAAAAAAAATAAAAACCATAAAAAAACAAAAAAAATGTATGGGAGGTACCAAAAGGGGGGGGTTTGCACCCCAAGCCAAAAACACCACAGGTGGGGCATGGTTAAAAACCCCCCTCTGCGAAGTTTCAGAAAGATCTACCGAAATTCGACCCTATAACCTAACCTAACCTAACCTAACCTAACCTAACCTAACCTAACCTAACCTAACCTAACCTAACCTAACCTAACCTAACCTAACCTAACCTAACCTAACCTAACCTAACCTAACCTAACCTAACCTAACCTAACCTAACCTAACCTAACCTAACCTAACCTAACCTAACCTAACCTAACCTAACCTAACCTAACCTAACCTAACCTAACCTAACCTAACCTAACCTAACCTAACCTAACCTAACCTAACCTAACCTAACCTAACCTAACCTAACCTAACCTAACCTAACCTAACCTAACCTAACCTAACCTAACCTAACCTAACCTAACCTAACCTAACCTAACCTAACCTAACCTAACCTAACCTAACCTAACCTAACCTAACCTAACCTAACCTAACCTAACCTAACCTAACCTAACCTAACCTAACCTAACCTAACCTAACCTAACCTAACCTAACCTAACCTAACCTAACCTAACCTAACCTAACCTAACCTAACCTAACCTAACCTAACCTAACCTAACCTAACCTAACCTAACCTAACCTAACCTAACCTAACCTAACCTAACCTAACCTAACCTAACCTAACCTAACCTAACCTAACCTAACCTAACCTAACCTAACCTAACCTAACCTAACCTAACCTAACCTAACCTAACCTAACCTAACCTAACCTAACCTAACCTAACCTAACCTAACCTAACCTAACCTAACCTAACCTAACCTAACCTAACCTAACCTAACCTAACCTAACCTAACCTAACCTAACCTAACCTAACCTAACCTAACCTAACCTAACCTAACCTAACCTAACCTAACCTAACCTAACCTAACCTAACCTAACCTAACCTAACCTAACCTAACCTAACCTAACCTAACCTAACCTAACCTAACCTAACCTAACCTAACCTAACCTAACCTAACCTAACCTAACCTAACCTAACCTAACCTAACCTAACCTAACCTAACCTAACCTAACCTAACCTAACCTAACCTAACCTAACCTAACCTAACCTAACCTAACCTAACCTAACCTAACCTAACCTAACCTAACCTAACCTAACCTAACCTAACCTAACCTAACCTAACCTAACCTAACCTAACCTAACCTAACCTAACCTAACCTAACCTAACCTAACCTAACCTAACCTAACCTAACCTAACCTAACCTAACCTAACCTAACCTAACCTAACCTAACCTAACCTAACCTAACCTAACCTAACCTAACCTAACCTAACCTAACCTAACCTAACCTAACCTAACCTAACCTAACCTAACCTAACCTAACCTAACCTAACCTAACCTAACCTAACCTAACCTAACCTAACCTAACCTAACCTAACCTAACCTAACCTAACCTAACCTAACCTAACCTAACCTAACCTAACCTAACCTAACCTAACCTAACCTAACCTAACCTAACCTAACCTAACCTAACCTAACCTAACCTAACCTAACCTAACCTAACCTAACCTAACCTAACCTAACCTAACCTAACCTAACCTAACCTAACCTAACCTAACCTAACCTAACCTAACCTAACCTAACCTAACCTAACCTAACCTAACCTAACCTAACCTAACCTAACCTAACCTAACCTAACCTAACCTAACCTAACCTAACCTAACCTAACCTAACCTAACCTAACCTAACCTAACCTAACCTAACCTAACCTAACCTAACCTAACCTAACCTAACCTAACCTAACCTAACCTAACCTAACCTGCCATCTGCTGCCATAAGAGATCTGCTGCGCGCTTCCAGAGGGTCTACTGCAAGCTAGTTTTTTTTTTTACATTTTTAGTCCTAATATTTAATGCATGATTGAAGAAACAAAATTTGGCTTTCTAATTGATTTATTTAATAGGAAATAATTGAATATTTTAGTATAAGTTATTTTGCCGAATAGCGGCTCTGATGCACTTTGTTATATCGTTTTTTATTGTTTTTTATCTTTTAAATTGACCAAGTTATTACCTGGTTTGTGTTTTTCGTTTTTTTTGGAAATCCTTCGAAATTAAAATCATTTGGACATAGTCCTGACCAGCTCCCTAATTGTATGGACCCCTGGAAGTTTATTCCGGATCAATAGGACCAATAGCGACCGAGATCCATCGATCCTGGCCGCTTGCAGACCAGAACAACTCCTGGGCATAGGTTTGAGCCGGCGGATCTCGGCTCTGGGGACTCTCAGAGACCTGCGGTTTTCTTGGGCGGGGTCTACGGACTGAGCACAGCCATCCCTCGGTGTTTCCATCCATCCCAAATTTTTGTTCAGGCTGAGCCTGCCAGAGGACGGGCGAGAGCAGCCCGAGTTCAGCGAGCCCAATCTCGAGTCTGTGCGACCACCTGGACCGGAGTTACGAGGCTTTTAAATTTGAAGTCAGCCATCTTGAATTTTTGACAGCTGTCAACTGGCTAGCTATAACCCTCCTAGCTCGGGAACGGGGAGGCGTAGAGAGACGTGCGACACGTCATTGTGCTCGGCGGAGCATTCTCCTTCGATTGAGCTGGGTCCCATTGGGATCCGAGCGCCCCCCACTTTAGTGTGAGCTGAGCCTGCCAGAGGACGGGCGAGACCAGCCCGAGTTCAGCGAGCCCAGTCTCGAGTCTGTGCGACCACCTGGACCGGAGTTACGAGGCTCTAAAGTTTGAAGTCAGCCATCTTGAAATTTTGACAGCTGTCAACTGGCTAGCTATAACCCTCTTAGCTCGGGAACGGGGAGGCGTAGAGAGACGTGCGACACGTCATTGTGCTCGGCGGAGCATTCTCCTTCGATTGAGCTGGGTCCCATTGGGATCCGAGCGCCCCACACTTTAGTGTGAGCTGAGCCTGCCAGAGGACGGGCGAGACCAGCCCGAGTTCAGCGAGCCCAGTCTCGAGTCTGTGCGACCACCTGGACCGGAGTTACGAGGCTCTTAAGTTTGAAGTCAGCCAATTTGAAATTTTGACAGCTGTCAACCGGCTGACACAAACCCCCCTAGCTCGGAAACGGGGAGGCGTAGACAGGCGTGCGACACGTCGTTGTGCTCGGCGGAGCATTCCCCTTCGACTGAACTGGGCGCCGCTGGGATCCGAGGCCCCCCCACTTTTGTGTCAGTTGACCATTGACAAGAAGACAGTACATAAAGGAAAGGAGAAGAGGGAAAGAAAGAAGAAAGCATGTCAAACCATTTCGCCCTCTCAAACTATTAATCAGAATAAATTTAAGCTATAAAACCAACATTATTAAAAAAAAATGGTCAAGTGGGAGTCGGATTTTAATTTTCCATACATTTTTCGATAAAGCGCCTGATGAAAAATTTCCGCAAGAAATCACGCTTTTATCAAAGTTTGGCATTTTTTATCTCCGAAACGGTAAGAGATAGAGCAAAACGGACTTCAATTTTGAACAATTTATACTACGTTAGTAGTATAAAATTATAGCAATCTACATAAAAACATTTTTTTTTTGTCAAAATTGGACAAAAAAAAATATCAAAAATAATCTAACCCGGGTCTAAAATTTTTGTTTATAGACTTAGAAAGTCCAAAAAAATACCATTCGATGCAGAATTGCAAAAATTTTGTCGCATGTGAATATCAGCTCCGCAAAGTAAATAGTTTTTGCAAAAAAAAATAAAAACCATAAAAAAACAAAAAAAATGTATGGGAGGTACCAAAAGGGGGGGGTTTGCACCCCAAGCCAAAAACACCACAGGTGGGGCATGGTTAAAAACCCCCCTCTGCGAAGTTTCAGAAAGATCTACCGAAATTCGACCCTATAACCTAACCTAACCTAACCTAACCTAACCTAACCTAACCTAACCTAACCTAACCTAACCTAACCTAACCTAACCTAACCTAACCTAACCTAACCTAACCTAACCTAACCTAACCTAACCTAACCTAACCTAACCTAACCTAACCTAACCTAACCTAACCTAACCTAACCTAACCTAACCTAACCTAACCTAACCTAACCTAACCTAACCTAACCTAACCTAACCTAACCTAACCTAACCTAACCTAACCTAACCTAACCTAACCTAACCTAACCTAACCTAACCTAACCTAACCTAACCTAACCTAACCTAACCTAACCTAACCTAACCTAACCTAACCTAACCTAACCTAACCTAACCTAACCTAACCTAACCTAACCTAACCTAACCTAACCTAACCTAACCTAACCTAACCTAACCTAACCTAACCTAACCTAACCTAACCTAACCTAACCTAACCTAACCTAACCTAACCTAACCTAACCTAACCTAACCTAACCTAACCTAACCTAACCTAACCTAACCTAACCTAACCTAACCTAACCTAACCTAACCTAACCTAACCTAACCTAACCTAACCTAACCTAACCTAACCTAACCTAACCTAACCTAACCTAACCTAACCTAACCTAACCTAACCTAACCTAACCTAACCTAACCTAACCTAACCTAACCTAACCTAACCTAACCTAACCTAACCTAACCTAACCTAACCTAACCTAACCTAACCTAACCTAACCTAACCTAACCTAACCTAACCTAACCTAACCTAACCTAACCTAACCTAACCTAACCTAACCTAACCTAACCTAACCTAACCTAACCTAACCTAACCTAACCTAACCTAACCTAACCTAACCTAACCTAACCTAACCTAACCTAACCTAACCTAACCTAACCTAACCTAACCTAACCTAACCTAACCTAACCTAACCTAACCTAACCTAACCTAACCTAACCTAACCTAACCTAACCTAACCTAACCTAACCTAACCTAACCTAACCTAACCTAACCTAACCTAACCTAACCTAACCTAACCTAACCTAACCTAACCTAACCTAACCTAACCTAACCTAACCTAACCTAACCTAACCTAACCTAACCTAACCTAACCTAACCTAACCTAACCTAACCTAACCTAACCTAACCTAACCTAACCTAACCTAACCTAACCTAACCTAACCTAACCTAACCTAACCTAACCTAACCTAACCTAACCTAACCTAACCTAACCTAACCTAACCTAACCTAACCTAACCTAACCTAACCTAACCTAACCTAACCTAACCTAACCTAACCTAACCTAACCTAACCTAACCTAACCTAACCTAACCTAACCTAACCTAACCTAACCTAACCTAACCTAACCTAACCTAACCTAACCTAACCTAACCTAACCTAACCTAACCTAACCTAACCTAACCTAACCTAACCTAACCTAACCTAACCTAACCTAACCTAACCTAACCTAACCTAACCTAACCTAACCTAACCTAACCTAACCTAACCTAACCTAACCTAACCTAACCTAACCTAACCTAACCTAACCTAACCTAACCTAACCTAACCTAACCTAACCTAACCTAACCTAACCTAACCTAACCTAACCTAACCTAACCTAACCTAACCTAACCTAACCTAACCTAACCTAACCTAACCTAACCTAACCTAACCTAACCTAACCTAACCTAACCTGCCATCTGCTGCCATAAGAGATCTGCTGCGCGCTTCCAGAGGGTCTACTGCAAGCTAGTTTTTTTTTTTACATTTTTAGTCCTAATATTTAATGCATGATTGAAGAAACAAAATTTGGCTTTCTAATTGATTTATTTAATAGGAAATAATTGAATATTTTAGTATAAGTTATTTTGCCGAATAGCGGCTCTGATGCACTTTGTTATATCGTTTTTTATTGTTTTTTATCTTTTAAATTGACCAAGTTATTACCTGGTTTGTGTTTTTCGTTTTTTTTGGAAATCCTTCGAAATTAAAATCATTTGGACATAGTCCTGACCAGCTCCCTAATTGTATGGACCCCTGGAAGTTTATTCCGGATCAATAGGACCAATAGCGACCGAGATCCATCGATCCTGGCCGCTTGCAGACCAGAACAACTCCTGGGCATAGGTTTGAGCCGGCGGATCTCGGCTCTGGGGACTCTCAGAGACCTGCGGTTTTCTTGGGCGGGGTCTACGGACTGAGCACAGCCATCCCTCGGTGTTTCCATCCATCCCAAATTTTTGTTCAGGCTGAGCCTGCCAGAGGACGGGCGAGAGCAGCCCGAGTTCAGCGAGCCCAATCTCGAGTCTGTGCGACCACCTGGACCGGAGTTACGAGGCTTTTAAATTTGAAGTCAGCCATCTTGAATTTTTGACAGCTGTCAACTGGCTAGCTATAACCCTCCTAGCTCGGGAACGGGGAGGCGTAGAGAGACGTGCGACACGTCATTGTGCTCGGCGGAGCATTCTCCTTCGATTGAGCTGGGTCCCATTGGGATCCGAGCGCCCCCCACTTTAGTGTGAGCTGAGCCTGCCAGAGGACGGGCGAGACCAGCCCGAGTTCAGCGAGCCCAGTCTCGAGTCTGTGCGACCACCTGGACCGGAGTTACGAGGCTCTAAAGTTTGAAGTCAGCCATCTTGAAATTTTGACAGCTGTCAACTGGCTAGCTATAACCCTCTTAGCTCGGGAACGGGGAGGCGTAGAGAGACGTGCGACACGTCATTGTGCTCGGCGGAGCATTCTCCTTCGATTGAGCTGGGTCCCATTGGGATCCGAGCGCCCCACACTTTAGTGTGAGCTGAGCCTGCCAGAGGACGGGCGAGACCAGCCCGAGTTCAGCGAGCCCAGTCTCGAGTCTGTGCGACCACCTGGACCGGAGTTACGAGGCTCTTAAGTTTGAAGTCAGCCAATTTGAAATTTTGACAGCTGTCAACCGGCTGACACAAACCCCCCTAGCTCGGAAACGGGGAGGCGTAGACAGGCGTGCGACACGTCGTTGTGCTCGGCGGAGCATTCCCCTTCGACTGAACTGGGCGCCGCTGGGATCCGAGGCCCCCCCACTTTTGTGTCAGTTGACCATTGACAAGAAGACAGTACATAAAGGAAAGGAGAAGAGGGAAAGAAAGAAGAAAGCATGTCAAACCATTTCGCCCTCTCAAACTATTAATCAGAATAAATTTAAGCTATAAAACCAACATTATTAAAAAAAAATGGTCAAGTGGGAGTCGGATTTTAATTTTCCATACATTTTTCGATAAAGCGCCTGATGAAAAATTTCCGCAAGAAATCACGCTTTTATCAAAGTTTGGCATTTTTTATCTCCGAAACGGTAAGAGATAGAGCAAAACGGACTTCAATTTTGAACAATTTATACTACGTTAGTAGTATAAAATTATAGCAATCTACATAAAAACATTTTTTTTTTGTCAAAATTGGACAAAAAAAAATATCAAAAATAATCTAACCCGGGTCTAAAATTTTTGTTTATAGACTTAGAAAGTCCAAAAAAATACCATTCGATGCAGAATTGCAAAAATTTTGTCGCATGTGAATATCAGCTCCGCAAAGTAAATAGTTTTTGCAAAAAAAAATAAAAACCATAAAAAAACAAAAAAAATGTATGGGAGGTACCAAAAGGGGGGGGTTTGCACCCCAAGCCAAAAACACCACAGGTGGGGCATGGTTAAAAACCCCCCTCTGCGAAGTTTCAGAAAGATCTACCGAAATTCGACCCTATAACCTAACCTAACCTAACCTAACCTAACCTAACCTAACCTAACCTAACCTAACCTAACCTAACCTAACCTAACCTAACCTAACCTAACCTAACCTAACCTAACCTAACCTAACCTAACCTAACCTAACCTAACCTAACCTAACCTAACCTAACCTAACCTAACCTAACCTAACCTAACCTAACCTAACCTAACCTAACCTAACCTAACCTAACCTAACCTAACCTAACCTAACCTAACCTAACCTAACCTAACCTAACCTAACCTAACCTAACCTAACCTAACCTAACCTAACCTAACCTAACCTAACCTAACCTAACCTAACCTAACCTAACCTAACCTAACCTAACCTAACCTAACCTAACCTAACCTAACCTAACCTAACCTAACCTAACCTAACCTAACCTAACCTAACCTAACCTAACCTAACCTAACCTAACCTAACCTAACCTAACCTAACCTAACCTAACCTAACCTAACCTAACCTAACCTAACCTAACCTAACCTAACCTAACCTAACCTAACCTAACCTAACCTAACCTAACCTAACCTAACCTAACCTAACCTAACCTAACCTAACCTAACCTAACCTAACCTAACCTAACCTAACCTAACCTAACCTAACCTAACCTAACCTAACCTAACCTAACCTAACCTAACCTAACCTAACCTAACCTAACCTAACCTAACCTAACCTAACCTAACCTAACCTAACCTAACCTAACCTAACCTAACCTAACCTAACCTAACCTAACCTAACCTAACCTAACCTAACCTAACCTAACCTAACCTAACCTAACCTAACCTAACCTAACCTAACCTAACCTAACCTAACCTAACCTAACCTAACCTAACCTAACCTAACCTAACCTAACCTAACCTAACCTAACCTAACCTAACCTAACCTAACCTAACCTAACCTAACCTAACCTAACCTAACCTAACCTAACCTAACCTAACCTAACCTAACCTAACCTAACCTAACCTAACCTAACCTAACCTAACCTAACCTAACCTAACCTAACCTAACCTAACCTAACCTAACCTAACCTAACCTAACCTAACCTAACCTAACCTAACCTAACCTAACCTAACCTAACCTAACCTAACCTAACCTAACCTAACCTAACCTAACCTAACCTAACCTAACCTAACCTAACCTAACCTAACCTAACCTAACCTAACCTAACCTAACCTAACCTAACCTAACCTAACCTAACCTAACCTAACCTAACCTAACCTAACCTAACCTAACCTAACCTAACCTAACCTAACCTAACCTAACCTAACCTAACCTAACCTAACCTAACCTAACCTAACCTAACCTAACCTAACCTAACCTAACCTAACCTAACCTAACCTAACCTAACCTAACCTAACCTAACCTAACCTAACCTAACCTAACCTAACCTAACCTAACCTAACCTAACCTAACCTAACCTAACCTAACCTAACCTAACCTAACCTAACCTAACCTAACCTAACCTAACCTAACCTAACCTAACCTAACCTAACCTAACCTAACCTAACCTAACCTAACCTAACCTAACCTAACCTAACCTAACCTAACCTAACCTAACCTAACCTAACCTAACCTAACCTAACCTAACCTAACCTAACCTAACCTAACCTAACCTAACCTAACCTAACCTAACCTAACCTAACCTAACCTAACCTAACCTAACCTAACCTAACCTAACCTAACCTAACCTAACCTAACCTAACCTAACCTGCCATCTGCTGCCATAAGAGATCTGCTGCGCGCTTCCAGAGGGTCTACTGCAAGCTAGTTTTTTTTTTTACATTTTTAGTCCTAATATTTAATGCATGATTGAAGAAACAAAATTTGGCTTTCTAATTGATTTATTTAATAGGAAATAATTGAATATTTTAGTATAAGTTATTTTGCCGAATAGCGGCTCTGATGCACTTTGTTATATCGTTTTTTATTGTTTTTTATCTTTTAAATTGACCAAGTTATTACCTGGTTTGTGTTTTTCGTTTTTTTTGGAAATCCTTCGAAATTAAAATCATTTGGACATAGTCCTGACCAGCTCCCTAATTGTATGGACCCCTGGAAGTTTATTCCGGATCAATAGGACCAATAGCGACCGAGATCCATCGATCCTGGCCGCTTGCAGACCAGAACAACTCCTGGGCATAGGTTTGAGCCGGCGGATCTCGGCTCTGGGGACTCTCAGAGACCTGCGGTTTTCTTGGGCGGGGTCTACGGACTGAGCACAGCCATCCCTCGGTGTTTCCATCCATCCCAAATTTTTGTTCAGGCTGAGCCTGCCAGAGGACGGGCGAGAGCAGCCCGAGTTCAGCGAGCCCAATCTCGAGTCTGTGCGACCACCTGGACCGGAGTTACGAGGCTTTTAAATTTGAAGTCAGCCATCTTGAATTTTTGACAGCTGTCAACTGGCTAGCTATAACCCTCCTAGCTCGGGAACGGGGAGGCGTAGAGAGACGTGCGACACGTCATTGTGCTCGGCGGAGCATTCTCCTTCGATTGAGCTGGGTCCCATTGGGATCCGAGCGCCCCCCACTTTAGTGTGAGCTGAGCCTGCCAGAGGACGGGCGAGACCAGCCCGAGTTCAGCGAGCCCAGTCTCGAGTCTGTGCGACCACCTGGACCGGAGTTACGAGGCTCTAAAGTTTGAAGTCAGCCATCTTGAAATTTTGACAGCTGTCAACTGGCTAGCTATAACCCTCTTAGCTCGGGAACGGGGAGGCGTAGAGAGACGTGCGACACGTCATTGTGCTCGGCGGAGCATTCTCCTTCGATTGAGCTGGGTCCCATTGGGATCCGAGCGCCCCACACTTTAGTGTGAGCTGAGCCTGCCAGAGGACGGGCGAGACCAGCCCGAGTTCAGCGAGCCCAGTCTCGAGTCTGTGCGACCACCTGGACCGGAGTTACGAGGCTCTTAAGTTTGAAGTCAGCCAATTTGAAATTTTGACAGCTGTCAACCGGCTGACACAAACCCCCCTAGCTCGGAAACGGGGAGGCGTAGACAGGCGTGCGACACGTCGTTGTGCTCGGCGGAGCATTCCCCTTCGACTGAACTGGGCGCCGCTGGGATCCGAGGCCCCCCCACTTTTGTGTCAGTTGACCATTGACAAGAAGACAGTACATAAAGGAAAGGAGAAGAGGGAAAGAAAGAAGAAAGCATGTCAAACCATTTCGCCCTCTCAAACTATTAATCAGAATAAATTTAAGCTATAAAACCAACATTATTAAAAAAAAATGGTCAAGTGGGAGTCGGATTTTAATTTTCCATACATTTTTCGATAAAGCGCCTGATGAAAAATTTCCGCAAGAATGGCATTTTTTATCTCCGAAACGGTAAGAGATAGAGCAAAACGGACTTCAATTTTGAACAATTTATACTACGTTAGTAGTATAAAATTATAGCAATCTACATAAAAACATTTTTTTTTTGTCAAAATTGGACAAAAAAAAATATCAAAAATAATCTAACCCGGGTCTAAAATTTTTGTTTATAGACTTAGAAAGTCCAAAAAAATACCATTCGATGCAGAATTGCAAAAATTTTGTCGCATGTGAATATCAGCTCCGCAAAGTAAATAGTTTTTGCAAAAAAAAATAAAAACCATAAAAAAACAAAAAAAATGTATGGGAGGTACCAAAAGGGGGGGGTTTGCACCCCAAGCCAAAAACACCACAGGTGGGGCATGGTTAAAAACCCCCCTCTGCGAAGTTTCAGAAAGATCTACCGAAATTCGACCCTATAACCTAACCTAACCTAACCTAACCTAACCTAACCTAACCTAACCTAACCTAACCTAACCTAACCTAACCTAACCTAACCTAACCTAACCTAACCTAACCTAACCTAACCTAACCTAACCTAACCTAACCTAACCTAACCTAACCTAACCTAACCTAACCTAACCTAACCTAACCTAACCTAACCTAACCTAACCTAACCTAACCTAACCTAACCTAACCTAACCTAACCTAACCTAACCTAACCTAACCTAACCTAACCTAACCTAACCTAACCTAACCTAACCTAACCTAACCTAACCTAACCTAACCTAACCTAACCTAACCTAACCTAACCTAACCTAACCTAACCTAACCTAACCTAACCTAACCTAACCTAACCTAACCTAACCTAACCTAACCTAACCTAACCTAACCTAACCTAACCTAACCTAACCTAACCTAACCTAACCTAACCTAACCTAACCTAACCTAACCTAACCTAACCTAACCTAACCTAACCTAACCTAACCTAACCTAACCTAACCTAACCTAACCTAACCTAACCTAACCTAACCTAACCTAACCTAACCTAACCTAACCTAACCTAACCTAACCTAACCTAACCTAACCTAACCTAACCTAACCTAACCTAACCTAACCTAACCTAACCTAACCTAACCTAACCTAACCTAACCTAACCTAACCTAACCTAACCTAACCTAACCTAACCTAACCTAACCTAACCTAACCTAACCTAACCTAACCTAACCTAACCTAACCTAACCTAACCTAACCTAACCTAACCTAACCTAACCTAACCTAACCTAACCTAACCTAACCTAACCTAACCTAACCTAACCTAACCTAACCTAACCTAACCTAACCTAACCTAACCTAACCTAACCTAACCTAACCTAACCTAACCTAACCTAACCTAACCTAACCTAACCTAACCTAACCTAACCTAACCTAACCTAACCTAACCTAACCTAACCTAACCTAACCTAACCTAACCTAACCTAACCTAACCTAACCTAACCTAACCTAACCTAACCTAACCTAACCTAACCTAACCTAACCTAACCTAACCTAACCTAACCTAACCTAACCTAACCTAACCTAACCTAACCTAACCTAACCTAACCTAACCTAACCTAACCTAACCTAACCTAACCTAACCTAACCTAACCTAACCTAACCTAACCTAACCTAACCTAACCTAACCTAACCTAACCTAACCTAACCTAACCTAACCTAACCTAACCTAACCTAACCTAACCTAACCTAACCTAACCTAACCTAACCTAACCTAACCTAACCTAACCTTTTTTTTTTTTTTTTTTTTTTTTTTTTTTTTTTTTTTTTTTTTTTTTTTTTTTTTTTTTTTTTTTTTTTTTTTTTTTTTTTTTTTTTTTTTTTTTTTTTTTTTTTTTTTTTTTTTTTTTTTTTTTTTTTTTTTTTTTTTTGCCGGGGGAAAATCCTCATGGATACCACCACTCCACGGGGAGGAGCGGTGGTTATGTCAGACTCCTACTGACTAAAAACCCCCGGGTGTTCGACGCAGCCACCAATTGGCCGAGATACGGGGACCATTTCACTTCCGCGTCTCGGTCGATGGTCGTCCGCAAGGCGGACACGACTCTGGGGGACTCGCCTGTCCCCCTGCTATCACAAAGTGGTGTGGTGTGCCTCGAACACTTGGCACGCCACCCAACCCGAGGACCTTGCTCCTTCAGACGGCGAACGTCCCCGTGTTCGTCGCCTGGAGGTCCTCTTTATGGTGGCAGTCGGCGGTCGAACGCCAGCCTCCTGCGACCAACTCTCCGGCGGCGCTGTTGGGGCGCCTCTGCGGCGTCCTCCCTGGCCCGTTCCGCCCTTTCCTTCTGTGCCACTACTTCCTCACAGAAGGAAAGCATTGCATTCCACGACCTGTCGCTGTCGACCATAGATTTTACCACGGCCGGCAGCGACAGGTCGCCGCCAACTACCTGGGCCAGTTCGTCCCTCTGACTCGCCCAGGCCGGACACATTTCCAGGGTGTGCTGAGCTGTGTCCTCGGCCTCACCGCAGCTATGGCACTCCATGGTGGGTTCTCTCCCGGCTATGCGACACAGGTACCGTCCGAAGCAACCGTGCCCCGTAAGTACCTGCGTCAGCCGGAAGGTGAGTGTCCCATGACTGCGCTCCAACCATTGCGACAGCACCGGTCGCACCGCCTCAATCGTCCTGAGGCCGGCAGATGGTGTTGCCAGCCTCTCCTTCCACCGCTCGACCGCCTGAAGGTGAAGCTCCTCACGCTTCGCCTCCACCTCCCTCGGTGCAGGTAGATGGTCCCGGGATCGTGCCTCCTCACGCCAAAAGTACACTGCTGCGAGGGTTCTGGCTTCGAGATCCCAGGGCAATGTACCAGCCAGCACGCACGCCGCCTCGGTGGAGACCGTGCGGTATCCCCGGATTGCCCTGACGGCCATTACACGCTGCGATCTTCGCAGCAGCGCAGAGGTCCGGCTGCCTAGGGCGTCGGCCCACACGGGCGCCCCGTACAGGGCCATTGACCGCACCACTCCGAGGTACAGCCGCCGGCAAGAGGCCTTGGGCCCCCCCGTATTGGGAAGTATACGCCCGAGAGCTGCGGCTGCACCTAGTAACTTTGGTCCGAGGCGCTCGAAATGCGCCCGAAAAGTCCACCTGCTGTCGAGGACAACGCCGAGGTATCGCATCGTCGACCCGACGCTGATGGACTGTCCCCCCACCACAATGTGCGCGCCGGCTGGAGGCGCCCTCCGGGGCCCATGGAAAGAGATGGCCTCAGACTTGTTTAGGGCGACCTCCAAGCCAATTCGTCGTATTCGGCCCACCACGTGGGCTACCGCAGCCGTCACCAAAATGGCCGCCTCTCGGAAGTTTCCCCCCCGAGTGGTGACGAGGGTGTCGTCAGCGTAGCAGATGACGTCTACTCCTCGCAAGTTCGCTCCGCGCAGCACCCAGTCATATCCGATGTTCCACAGGAGCGGGCCGAGAACCGACCCCTGTGGAACCCCGCACATCATCTGCCTCTGCCCCCACTCATGCCGACCGGGGAAGGACACAAACCTCTCGGAGAGGTAAGCCTCGACCACCCGGCGCAGGTATCTGGGCACCCCGTGATAGAGGAGTGACTCCTTGATGGTCGCCCAGGGCAGGGTATTAAACGCGTTGGCGATGTCTAGGGACACCGCCAACACCGTCTCGCCCCGGGCCACCGCCTCTTCTGCTATATGTTTGACCCGTAGGATCGCATCCACTGTGGAGCGACCGCCACGGAAGCCGAATTGGTTATCGGCCAGGTCGGGGCCCACTTCTCTCATGTGCCTGACGAGCCGGGCAACCACCACGCGCTCAAAAAGTTTGCCCACCTCGTCGAGCAGAACAATCGGCCGATATGCCGACGGTGAATGAGTTGGGCGCCCATCTTTCTTTAGGAGCACGAGCCGGCCCGTTTTCCACTCGCGCGGAAAGCGGGCCTGTTCCATACATGCTGAGAACAGCTCGCGCAGCTTGGGCTCTAAGGCGTCCATGGCCAGCACCATTGCTCGACCCGGGATGCCGTCCGGTCCAGGGGCCGTGTTTTTCGCTTTCAGGCGCAGGACGGCGGCTCCCAGCTCTCCTTCTGACACGGACGGCACCTCTCCTTCGTCTTGCTCAGCTGCCGATGGCGCCATTACTGGCGGCCGGTGCACCCCTCGGTCGGGGAATAGTGTGGACACAACCTGGTCCAGGAGCTGCGGCTGAAGACTTTCCGTGACCGGGGGGGCCCAAGGGCGTAGTTTGGACCTGACCATCTTGTATGGCCTCCCCCGCGGATCGTGATTTAGAGTCTCCAGCAGCATTTCCCTGGACAGCTCGATGGCCTGACTGATGGCCACTGAGAACTCCTTCTTTGCTGCAACGTAGGCCTCGTATAGGGAGGTCTCGACCGTGTCATTCCGCACCCTTCGCCGCCGGTGGTGCGAGTACCGGCGTCTCGTCTCGACGCATAGCTCACGCAGGTGCGAGAGCTCTGCCGACCACCAGTGCACGCAGCGTCTTGGAGGGAGGCGCTTGGCCCGAGGCATCGCAACGTCGCATATTTGCGACATAGCGTCTCGGAACCATCCGGCTCCTGCCTCTACCTCTGTGACCGCCTCCATTGAGTCAGCGCGCCAAGCCTGCACGATGGCTGCCTCTTTCAATAACTCCCTATCCATTTTTTTCAGCACCCATCGCGGGCCCAGGGACATCGGTCTCCGGCTTGGGCTGGCTAAGGTCGTTGGGGATGCAGAGACCTCGTATCGGATATATCTGTGGTCCGACAGCGTCTCCACGTTCACCAAGACTCGCCAGCCCTGGACACGGTGCGCCAGAGCGGCATCCGCGAACGTAACGTCCACGATAGAGCCACCCTGTTGCCGCACGCACGTGTCGGCCGTTCCTCTATTCTGTATCACTAAACCGGACGAGATCGCCCACTCTAACAGCTCGTTGCCACGCGCGTCCGTCGCTGGAGATCCCCAGGCTACTGATTTAGCATTGAGATCTCCAGCAACTAGAATGGGGTGTGGTTGGCTTCTGCCGATCACGGCACCGACCTCCACCAAAAACTGTTCAAACTCGGCCAGGGTCCGGTTCGGCGAGAAATAAACGCCAATTATTGTGATGTCCCCCACGACAGCCGCCACGTACCCTTGGCCACGAGACACCCTTTCAAAGGGTGGGGTTCCAGTAGCTGCATGGGAGACAAGTGCTACTACTCCATTGTTGTCACCAACCCAGTTATCTCTAGGTGGGACCGAATATGGCTCCGCCACAACCGCAATGTGGATCAACCACTCCGCCATGCTCTGACACAAGAGGTCTTGAGCCCTGGCGCAGTGGTTGATATTGGCCTGTAATAATCTGAGGGCCATTAATGGGCAGCTATTATTGGTACCGCCTCGCCGCTAGCCTCTATCGAGGCAGGAGGACAAGTGGGTGGCGAGGTGGCTCCAGGGCCATCACCAGCCTTCTTCACATTCTTCTTTCTGGCTTTCGGCGGGTTGCAGGTTTTGTTTCCCACCCTATGATTTGCGGCTTTGCCTGCCGCTGCGCACAGAACGCAGTGCGGTTCGGCTTGGCACTGCGCAGCCTTGTGACCAGCCTGGCCGCAGCGGTGGCATAGGTCGCTACGATCGACATCTGCATCACACAGTGCCTTAACATGCCCAATTTCAAGGCACCGGTAGCACCGCATCGGTCTAGGGGGTAGCAGCTTCACCTGCGCTATTACCCACCCCACTCTGAGACGGCCGGACTCGCAGATCTTTTTAGCTGCCGCCACTGGGCATCTTACCAGCACTGAACCGAGGCCCCTGTGGTCTCGGCGGATTTCACCGCATTTGATCGACGGTGATGGGCATTCTGCCGCCTCGGCCACAGCGGCAATTACATCGTTGACGTTGGTCGAGTCGTCTAAGCCAGCAAGCCGCACATCGGCAGTTTTAGTGGGCCTGTCAACCCGGATGACCTCGTCTCCTAGCACTTCTCTTAGGGCATTTGCGAGGGCATCGGCCTTTTCGCCACTGGTCGCTCCTGGTAACTCCAGGACACGCGCGCCAGTGGCTGCCGTCTTGAATCGTATGCCCTCGATCCCTAACTCCGCCAACTTTACCCGGCTCCTTGCCTCTGCCAGAACTTTTGCGTAGGTCACGCCCCTTTGCTCCGCCTCTGGTTTTAGTGTCAGCACAATGGCAGCTGACCTCGGAGGACGGAGCTTGCGGACCTCGGATCGAGCTGGTATAGTGCCTTTATTTCTCTTTCTGCTTTTTCCCCCTTTACCATCTGCCGCGTTCCACGAGCTTTCCTGAGGCTGAGGGGCCAGGGGAAGCGGGTTCGATGCTTCGGGGTTGCCTACTCTGGAAGCAGAAGCCTCAGCGGCGGCCAACGTCTTCCTCTTTTTCTTTTTCTTATTCTTCTTCGTCCTCCCTTCTGTGTTCGGAGGATCATTCATCGTCTTGGGCCCCGTTGACGCTGTTGCCACTATGACCCTGGGCCGCGTCTTTGGTGCTGGTCCAGAAGACGGCTCTGGTGCAGTCCGGGTATTCACCATATTTTGTTGGCCTGCGGCCTCGTGCTCCGCTGACCGCGGTGGTTCTGGCGTTGGGACCACCGTTGCCGTTGGGTTGGCGGCATCTAGAGCCACTTGACGCCTTCCATCTGCGGCCTGAAAAGGCCTCCCAGTTGGCTGCGGAGGAATTCTCCCGTCCAGCTTGGCGTCCATCATAGTACCTAGGGTGACCATCATGGCGCGAGAGAACTCCTGCAGATCATTGTGGTTGACAAGTCGGTCAGAGGACGGCCCCTCGATCACTACCGGGTTGGAGACGGTCAGAGTGCCCTGATTTTGCAACCTCTCCATGTCACTTCTCAGTTCAGCCATCTCCTTGCGGAGACTGGCCATTTCCGCCTTAAGGCGATTGTTCTGCGCCTCTAACCGCCTAGTTTCCTCCGAGATATTACGCCCCCTAAATTCTTCCGCATAGGTCTTAATTGAGACTGCCGCGTCTTTTAGATCGCGCACAGATGTGCCTTTTAGGTTGCCGGACGTCGTGGCAATCCTGTATACGGTGTCTGCGTCATCTAGCATCTGGGCTGCCAATTCCTGTGCCGACTTGTCAGTCGTGTCGCTGAGCGAGGGTTTGGTTCTGCGGCCCCTTTGTTTTTTAAACGCCGCAGCGGCCCCCGGGATAGGCGTTGGTGGTGCCAGCGGCGGGTCATCTTCGCTGCTCTCCGACAGCTCCACACATAACCGTTTCGGGCCCTGTCCCCGCCAGAAGCGGGCTTTCTCTCCCTGAGGCGGTGAGCCCGAGTCCGACCCGGACCGTGGTTTGACGGTCACCAGGCCGGAGTCAGACCCGGATGCACCGCTATCAGTTCTCGCCTTGCTACCCGGTCTAGGGGCGTCCACTCTTTCGAGGGACACCCTCAACTCTCGCACCTGCGCCAGCGCGTGTCCCTTCTCTGGGGCGTCCCGCCCCGCGCCCGTGGCTGCCAGCCGGAGCGAGCCCGAGGTCCCCCCCGCAGAGCGCTCCCCGCCCTGCCCTCGCCGCACGAAGCGGCCAGAGCCGTCACGCGCCGAGCCGCCTGCCCCTTTCGGCGTAATCTGCATGCTGGCCGCATGCAGATTAATCCCCTCCCGTCGCACTGGTGAGCGTGCGAGGCTCCGGTGGGGGCGGAAGGCCTCCGTATCGGTGTCCAGTGTCGTTTTGCCGTGTTTGTTTGTTTCCTTCTCCGTTTCAATTTTAGTGTCCATTTGGGTTCCCACGAGAATGGGGGAAGGGAGTCCACCCAGGCAGTGCCCCCTGTACCTGGGTAACCCTATTTACTCTGGAGGTCGGGCGGTGTCCAGAGGTTTTAACGACTTCACTGTCGGGTTTTATAGGGTTTTCCTTCCCGCGGGCCGGCCAATTAAGGCAAGCCCTCCGGTCCGCGCGCTTACAGCTGGCACCTCCCGTACCCCATACCGCCACAGATGGGGGTCGTTGGGAGAGTGCTGCGGGTTCCGGGATTCAAGGGGAGCTGGCGTAGACTCCCCTGTCGGTGGTTGGTTAGACCACCCCTTCTCCACGGCCTTACGGCCGTTGCCCGTCTCCAGCGCCGTCTGCTGCTCAGAGGGACGCAGAGAGGGCCGTTCCAGGGCCCCGAAGGGAGCCCCCTGCGTCGGATTATTGGTAGCACCGGTAAGCGTTTCTCCCGTAGAAGAATCACTTACCGTTGCCTCCAGGGTGCACCAGTCAAGACCCTTCCCCTTCCCGCAGACCCGCGAGGGTCCACAGGAACTGGAAGAGCCTGACACTCGTGGAGGTTACCCGACCTAGCACCCCAACCTAACCTAACCTAACCTAACCTAACCTAACCTAACCTAACCTAACCTAACCTAACCTAACCTAACCTAACCTAACCTAACCTAACCTAACCTAACCTAACCTAACCTAACCTAACCTAACCTAACCTAACCTAACCTAACCTAACCTAACCTAACCTAACCTAACCTAACCTAACCTAACCTAACCTAACCTAACCTAACCTAACCTAACCTAACCTAACCTAACCTAACCTAACCTAACCTAACCTAACCTAACCTAACCTAACCTAACCTAACCTAACCTAACCTAACCTAACCTAACCTAACCTAACCTAACCTAACCTAACCTAACCTAACCTAACCTAACCTAACCTAACCTAACCTAACCTAACCTAACCTAACCTAACCTAACCTAACCTAACCTAACCTAACCTAACCTAACCTAACCTAACCTAACCTAACCTAACCTAACCTAACCTAACCTAACCTAACCTAACCTAACCTAACCTAACCTAACCTAACCTAACCTAACCTAACCTAACCTAACCTAACCTAACCTAACCTAACCTAACCTAACCTAACCTAACCTAACCTAACCTAACCTAACCTAACCTAACCTAACCTAACCTAACCTAACCTAACCTAACCTAACCTAACCTAACCTAACCTAACCTAACCTAACCTAACCTAACCTAACCAACCAGTCTGGCGTCGAGCGCAGCCGCGTACGCATCGTTTCCGCGCCGCTCCGTAGACCAAAAATCATTTGACCCGGTTTTTTCACTTAAAACAACAAGTGTCTTATATCAAAAGTTGCGCGCTAACGTCCCCTATCCGCTCGTGTAAAGAACTTCAAAATCGGACAACCCTGTGAAGTGCAGTGGGCAAAATAGTGCAAAAGAACTTGCCGCGATCGGCAAACCAGGGCACAGAAACTTAATTAAAAGTGCCACGGTCTTGGAAAATACATTAAAACGTTCCTAAGTGAGTGTAGTTTATAGGGGTGCTTTTGGATTTAGCCGGACTCATCACCCAGAAGCACAATCGTAAGTTCAGTGAATAACTTAGAACCGAAAGTGCTAATAAGCCCCAAAACTCTAGAAATAGATCTTTAACATATTGATATTTTTGGTGATATATGTACATCTCAGTGCTCTTGACACTCTGTGATAGTTTTGGATTTTTATCATGGAAAACGGCGAAGATATTCAATAATAACCGAAAACCACGAGGTTAGGTAAACTCAGATATCGAATCGTGCGGCTGATTCCGACACCACAGCTCGATGTGCCATATTGCTAGGACCCCAGAACAGTGTTAAGAACTTCTCTGAGAGCAATAGTCTTCATTTAATCCAATATTTTCCGAAATAACCCCAAAATTTTAACTAACAGTGAATTTCAAACCCCAATAACTTTCAATTTCAAGTGATCACACCACAACATTATAACCGATCCATATACACCAGTTATCGAACTATATAATTGCAAAATCTCAGATTTTTAGGACTGGTAGTTTCCGCGGAAAGTAATTTTTTGACTAACTAGTCCCTAGTCCACGCGTAGGTTTACGTAATTTCAAATCTGTTTTTCACTTTTTTCCCGGTTAACTTTTTAAATTTTTCACTACTGATTCGCGTATATCCACGTCAAAAAATAGCTTTAAGACCTGTTCGACATATTTTCACCAGTTACTTTAAGCAGAATCTGGATTGACAAATCCAATCTGCAGTGACTAACAAAAAAGTGCACAAAAACTTATTCAAAGGCGATACGGAATTGGTGAATACAATTAAACGTCCCTCAGTGAGTGCTTTACCTGGCGGTGTTATTGAATTCACCTGGACTCATCACCCGGAAGTACTATCGTAACTACAAAACATAACTCAGTGTCGGAAAGCGTTAAAAAGGCACAAAACTCTGTTAGTGGACTCTATACCTAGTGTTATTTTTAGCGATCCGTATGTATCTATGTGCTACTGACATTCTGTAAAATTTTGGATTTTTGCCATGAGAAACGGCAAAGATATTCAGCAGTAACCGAGAGTTAAAAGTGTAGGTATAACCAGCTTTTTAACGTATGTATACCTGTTAGGCTTTAAGAGAATTGGCTTTGAAAGTTTGTTCTTTATCCACTCATTTGTCGCTTATTAAATCTCGGTTGCTGAACCGTGTGGCTGTTTTTGATATTATTTTTGGATGCGTATGCTCGTCAGGAACCTAGAACTGTTTTCATAATCAAGCAGAGCGCAATAGTTTTAATTTTGTTCAACTTTCTCCAAAAATATTCTGCAACTTGAACTATTTGTGAACTTTGACCCTTAATAACTTTCGATTTTAACTGTGCGCCCATAATATTCTTATCGATCTGAATACGCTAGTTATCGAGTTGTATGTATGTAAAATTTGAGATTTTTAAGATAAGTAGTTTCTGAGTTAAGTAATATATAGTAAACATAGACCCCAAATCACTCCGATTTTGCGTGATTATAATTTGAAAATCTACTTTTTCCCAGATTAAGTTCCTCAAAATTTTTTGACTGGGATGTGTTCAGCTACGCCTAAAAATAGTTTGTATCAGGTTTTTAACGTATGTATACCTGTTAGGCTTTAAGAGAATTGGCTTTGAAAGTTTGTTCTTTATCCACTCATTTGTCGCTTATTAAATCTCGGTTGCTGAACCGTGTGGCTGTTTTTGATATTATTTTTGGATGCGTATGCTCGTCAGGAACCTAGAACTGTTTTCATAATCAAGCAGAGCGCAATAGTTTTAATTTTGTTCAACTTTCTCCAAAAATATTCTGCAACTTGAACTATTTGTGAACTTTGACCCTTAATAACTTTCGATTTTAACTGTGCGCCCATAATATTCTTATCGATCCGAATACGCTAGTTATCGAGTTGTATGTATGTAAAATTTGAGATTTTTAAGATAAGTAGTTTCTGTGTTAAGTAATATATAGTAAACATAGACCCCAAATCACTCCGATTTTGCGTGATTATAATTTGAAAATCTACTTTTTCCCAGATTAAGTTTCTCAAATTTTTTTTTGACTGGGATGTGTTCAGTTACGCCTAAAAATAGTTTGTATCAGGTTTTTAACGTATGTATACCTGTTAGGCTTTAAGAGAATTGGCTTTGAAAGTTTGTTCTTTATCCACTCATTTGTCGCTTATTAAATCTCGGTTGCTGAACCGTGTGGCTGTTTTTGATATTATTTTTGGATGCGTATGCTCGTCAGGAACCTAGAATTGTTTTCATAATCAAGCAGAATGCAATAGTTTTAATTTTATTCAACTTCTTCCTAAAAATATTCTGCAACTTGAACTATCTGTTAACTTTGACCCTTAATAACTTTCGATTTATCTGTGCGCCCCATAATATTTTTATTGATCTAAATACACTAGTTATCGAGTTGCATGTATGTAAAATTTGGGATTTTTAAGATAAGTAGTTTCTGAGTTAAGTAATAAATAGTAAACATAGACCCCAAATCACTCCGATTTTGCGTGATTATAATTTGAAAGTCTACGTTTTCCCAGATTAAGTTTTTAAAAATTTTTTGACTGGGATGTGTTCAGTTACGCCTAAAAATAGTTTGTATCAGGTTTTTAACATATGTATACCTGTTAGGCTTTAAGAGAATTGGCTTTGAAAGTTTGTTCTTTATCCACTCATTTGTCGCTTATTAAATCTCGGTTGCTGAACCGTGTGGCTGTTTCTGATAGTATTTTTGTATGCGTATGCTCGTCAGGAACCTAGAACTGTTTTCATAATCAAGCAGAGTGCAATAGTTTTAATGTTATTCAACTTCTTCCAAGAATATTCTGCAACTTGAACTATTTGTGAACTTTGACCCTTAATAACTTTCGATTTTAATTGTGCGCCCATAATATTTTTATTGATCTGAATACGCTAGTTATCGAGTTGTATGTATGCAAAGTTTGGGATTTTTAAGATCAGTAGTTTCTGTGTTAAGTAATATATAGTAAACATAGATCCCAAATCACTCCGATTTTATTTGTAAAATTTAGTAGGGTTTTGTTTCTTATGTGTTCAACTACGTCTAAAAATTGTTTGCATTAGTTGACTAAGTCACCAAATCTTTGCTGCTTAAATCGCTGTTAATCAATAAAGTCTAGTACAAGACTATACATACAAGATGATACATACACCGCCCCGGCCGCCAAACAAAGAATGGCGACAGACAAGGCAACGCACCCGCGCTGTTTTGGACGAAGATCATGAGGAACAACAGCAACAGCAACGGCAACCATCGCCCCCAACAGAGTCACAGGAGTCCCAAGAGCTGAGGCTGGATTATAGCGAGACCACTGGGGAGGACGATCAGCCTTTACCGGAAAGCCCAAATCCACACAACTACCTCGAAAGCGTAACTCACTACTGTGACCAAATCACTACGCTATTAAGGCCGGGCAAGGACAAGAGGAGCGTAACCAAGGAGACGAGAGAAAAGGTCCTTACTATAGCGGGAACTATTAAGGCCCTCACCTGCCAAATGAGAAGGGACGTCACGGAGCGGCAATCGGCACCCTCACCGTCCGAGGAACACAACGGAAATAACCCTGACCCAAACCAAAACAACATCAACAACAACAAAGGAAGCGAGATGGACGGCGGCACAATGGAGGAGACCATCCAGTCGCTCATCCGGGCCACCATCGAAACTGAGTTCCGAAAGGTGAAGGAGGACATGGTGCGCTCGGTGGCGGATGCACCCCGGCCCAGTGTACCATCATATGCAGCTGTGGTAACGGCGCCAGCGGACCGAACAAGCAACCTGCCGTCGCTCCATCAAAATAAACCGGCCATCATCCTAACCCCAAAAACCACCGTAAACAGCTCTGCGGAGACCCTGACCGAATGGAAAAGAAGCGTCTCTTTTCGCAACACCTCTTTCGCCCCAGCAAGCACCAGGTTTATTTCCAACAACAAGGTGCGCGTAGAGTTCGACACTTTGCAGCAGCGCGAACAGGCGCTCTCCATGACCAACGATTCAAACAGAAACATCACTGCGGAGTCGTCCAAGTCCCTGTCGCCCATGGTCATTCTGAAGGGAGTATCCGCTGACACCCGAGCGGAACAGCTCGTGGAGGTCATCAGAAATCAGAACCCAGACATTGCCGACGCCATGGAGAGGGAGCAGGACCTTACACTCCACTTCAAGAGGGGAAACAGAAACCCTAGTCTGTACAACGCAGTTTTTAAGACGTCACCGCAAGTCTTTAACAAAATCACCACGGCCACCAAAATAAATATCGACCATCAGAAGGTGCACGCCTGTGAGTACCTCCCACTACTCCAATGTTATAAGTGCCTACAATACGGACACACTCGCAAGTGGTGCACATCGGAAGACATCACCTGCTCACACTGCGCGGCCTCCGGACATGAATACCGCAACTGTCTGATGAAAGAGGACAGCACAAAATTAAGGTGCCATAACTGCACCTCTCACGCCACAAAAAATAACATTAGAATAAATACAAAACACAGCGCCACCTCCGCACTGTGCCCTCGAATGTCCATGATGTGCAACAAAATCAAACAGCGTATAGATTATGGATCCTATGGATAACAATCCTCACAATAATAATCGCAATACTCACAAACATGGTAATTTCAACTGCTTACAAATCAACGAAGGGCACGGGCGAAATGCCCACCAAGAAGTATTAGTATACTTAAACGACAAGGACACCTTATGCGATTTCGTGTTTCTCACTGAACCCTACACGTCCAATCAAAAGATTGTAAAGACCGTACCGGGATACATTACATACCAGTTCCCATCGGATGCCAAACCTGTCAAAGCTGCACTACTAGTGAAGAACACCAACATAAGCACCCTAGGATACACTAAATACTCGGACTCACACATTGCAATAGCACAAGTCACAGAGAAAACAGGAGCCAAAATCTACCTGGTCTCCCTGTACGTGGAGCCCAGAAACGACGTTAACAACACCTTGAGGAAACTAGAAGAGTTCCTGCAGGAAACAAAGGGATCAAAACATATAATCGGAGGGGACCTTAACGGCTGGCACACCTTGTGGGGATGCCAACAAAACAACACCAGGGGGTGTGAAATCGCGGACCTGGTGACTGCACATGGCCTTAAAGTGTGCAACATCGGGCACACTCCCACTTTCGAAACAGTAACACATGGACAACCCAGATCATCAATTGTCGATATTACCCTCGCAAGTAACGTGCAACACCATAATCCAATAACAATCACGAACTGGAAAGTTACTTTGGAAGTTTGCCCTTCATCAGACCATAACGCGCTAACCTACACAATTGCTACATCAAAACACAAAACAGCCAACTGGAACAAAAAGGCAAAACTAAGCACATTTAAATATGACACCAGCGGCGTGAAATGGGAACGAATAAGGGAAGACATAGAGAGAGAACTACAAGGAAAGATGCCGGATATTGAAAACATTAACAACAGTGGAGAGGACCAAATTGACTGCATCATCGCATCCTTTACCGGAGACATACAAAAAATGTGTGATGAACTACTCCCACGATCGGCAGGACCTCCACAGAAACCCCCATGGTGGAACGAAGATCTCAACACACTAAAAAAGAAAGTTATAAAAAACCACCATGATCTAAACAAAGCTGTCAGACGGAGGCTCCCGCTCACGGACATATTGGGAGAAAGAGACTCCCTAAGAAAACGATACGCTGATGAGTGCTGCACTGCGTCTACCAGCAGCTTCCGAGATTTCTGTGAGCGACAAAAGAAGGAAGACGTATGGTCTGTAACAAACCGCATCATGCGAACTAAACCAGTCACACAGCCACCTGCCACAATGACTTTGCCCAATGGAACGCACACAAAAAATAGCAAGGAGACCGCCGACGCGCTTCTCAACAACTTCCATCCTGATGACACAGAAGACTCCCACGCACAACGTGCCATGAGACAACAAACACTGGTACCCCCCGACACAGACAAAGAACCACCATTTACGACCGGGGAGGTTATAGGAGCCTTGGAGACAATAAACCACAAAAAAGCACCTGGCTCCGATCACCTCACAGCCGACATATGCCTCCAGGTGACAAAAATCTTTCCGGAAACCATAACTGCCATAATGAATAGATGCCTACTAATTGGATACTTCCCTGATTACTGGAAAACAACCACCACAAAAATAATTCCAAAGCCGAACAAGGATGACTACGCCAAACTGTCCTCATTTAGACCAATTGGATTGGTCAAGGTGTTTGGGAAACTACTAGAAAAACTCACAATAAACAGACTTGTACACCACATGCACACAAATAACCAAGTAGTAAACCGACAGTTTGGATTTAGGCTCCAGACTTCAACCACCCACGCCATAATACACGCACTAAAATTAATAGAAGAGGGCAAAAATGAAGGCGAACAAGTTCTAGCCGTATCTTTGGACATCCGAGCTGCGTTCGACAATGCCTGGTGGCCCGCCATCTTCCAGCGGCTCAAGCGGATCGGCTGTCCGAAGAACATATACAACATCCTACTGAGCTATGTCACGAATCGACAGGTGCAGCTGGCGTTTGCCGACTACTCCGCTCAAAAAACTGTGTCACGCGGATGTATTCAAGGCTCAGTGGTTGGCCCGGTACTCTGGAACCTCGTGCTGGACGATCTCCTCGATAAAACACTAACGGCAGGATGCCACTCACAAGCTTACGCCGATGACGTCCTACTTATCTGCAGAGCAAAAACTGTCGAAGAACTAGAAGCCAACACCAACCTGGCTATCGAGGAAGTCGTCGCGTGGGGGGCCGGCGTGAAGCTTGAATTCGGAAAGGACAAAACACAAATAGTGGCCTTTACAAATGGAGCCTCTAGGGCCAAAGTTACTATAGGCGGCGAGACAGTGCCAATGGTCAGCGAAATAAAATACCTCGGCGTAATTATCGACAACAAACTCCAATTCACACGGCACGTCCTCCACACTATTGAAAAAGCCAGAAAGCTGTACTATAAGCTGCAAATGTTTATACGCCCTACCTGGGGAGTACACCCGGAGAACATAAGAACTATATACAAACAGGTCATCGAACCTATAATGACATATGCCTCCTCCATCTGGCAGAAGGCCTTAAAACACCAATATATAAAAGACAAGCTACTCTCCCTGCAGCGCCTAATGGCGATAAAAATAACGCATGCATTTAGAACAATCAACACGCCTCTTGCGATCACTTTGGCACAGCTAACACCATTGCCTGCAAAGATCAAATACGCTGCCGAACTAGAAAACACCAGACTCCGGGGGGTATCCTCTTTGCTGCCGGAGGATCTTGAAATTGAAAAACCAATCCCCCCTTCTGAGATGATGCATCCGGCAATAAGGGAGGGCATCTCATTTCGAGAACTGCAGGACGGGGCCGAAGTTGAGCGGGCTCTGGCTGATCATCCGGAAGACTCGTGGGTGTCCTACACTGACGGAAGCCGACACGACAACACAGTCGGGGCGGCTTTTGTCACTGTGGGACCAAATCATACTAACTCCACAACAAAAAAGCTGAAGCTACATGACTGTTGCTCGGTATACCAGGCCGAACTCCTCGCGATATCGCAGTGCCTCCAAAATCACTTAAATAAAATCACACCTACACATAATAACACCACACACATTATTTTATCAGACAGCAAATCAGCCCTTCAGGAACTTGCCAATCCCAATAGTTACAATTCACTTGCAAACACAATACATAAACTATTACACACACACAAACAACATTCACACACCCACTTCTACTGGGTCAAGGCGCACTGCGGCATCGCGGGGAACGAACTTGCCGACGCTGCGGCCAAGGCTGCGGCTAATCTAAAAAAGACACCGGACTACCTAACTATACCAATATCCAATATAAAGTATAAATTAAAACAGATAGCTCAGCAATCGGCCGAGCAACTTTATAACTCTCCCGACAATTGCAAATACACGAAGAAAATCTTCATTGATTACGAAGCTGTAAACAAATACTCAGCCATGTATGGCCTAACATTCGAAACCACTCAATTAATATCAAATCACGGATACCATAAAGAATACCTCCATAGATTTAAAATAACTGACGACGATAAATGTCCATGTGACAGCACATCTACGCAGTCCGTTCAGCATTTAATAAGGGACTGCCCCAGATTTAACTCAGGAAGACACGAATATGAGCAAACTTGCATAATGTTAAACATAGACCAAAGCAATTTGGAAAAAGTATTTTCCAAACAGACAACAGCAGAAGCCTTCCATAAATTCTATAAGTATATTGTGAAAAGTCTGAAAAAGTTCAATGGAACATGATCCTACATACTAAACATTATCAAGCGCTAATTAAATAAAAATGAATATATCTTCTACTTCACTTCATATCTTACTTTCATTCTTCATTATTGCTTTGTCTTGAGGGAATGTACGTACGTAAACATATGTGTATATAAATATATATTATATTATTACTATTATTTTATATTTATTTTATATTTTGGAAATATATATTATTACTAAACCTGCTTCTGCTTGCTGAGTAAACGACCGGGGTTCGCTCGGCAAGCAAAGGTTGGCTTCCCTTACATCTACCTTTTATCCCTCACAATTCCTCACCATCCTACACAAAAAACAAACCCCACACAATAGGTAAACATCACAACAAAACCCTACACCGAAGCAAAAACTCACCTCACCCATCCACACACACTTCAACTAAAAAACACCGCCAAGAGCAACGTGTAAACCGATAGCACTGCGCTCTTGCATTCCACAACACTGCACAGGGTTGTGGTTTTAGTCCGTAGGCAACTGGGTAACATTCCCAGTTGAGTCGGGCATGCTGTGGGGCCGGGCCGCAGTATCCAATGAGGATTTCCACAACCCACGCAAAAAAAAAAAAAAAAAAAAAAAAACCTAACCTAACCTAACCTAACCTAACCTAACCTAACCTAACCTAACCTAACCTAACCTAACCTAACCTAACCTAACCTAACCTAACCTAACCTAACCTAACCTAACCTAACCTAACCTAACCTAACCTAACCTAACCTAACCTAACCTAACCTAACCTAACCTAACCTAACCTAACCTAACCTAACCTAACCTAACCTAACCTAACCTAACCTAACCTAACCTAACCTAACCTAACCTAACCTAACCTAACCTAACCTAACCTAACCTAACCTAACCTAACCTAACCTAACCTAACCTAACCTAACCTAACCTAACCTAACCTAACCTAACCTAACCTAACCTAACCTAACCTAACCTAACCTAACCTAACCTAACCTAACCTAACCTAACCTAACCTAACCTAACCTAACCTAACCTAACCTAACCTAACCTAACCTAACCTAACCTAACCTAACCTAACCTAACCTAACCTAACCTAACCTAACCTAACCTAACCTAACCTAACCTAACCTAACCTAACCTAACCTAACCTAACCTAACCTAACCTAACCTAACCTAACCTAACCTAACCTAACCTAACCTAACCTAACCTAACCTAACCTAACCTAACCTAACCTAACCTAACCTAACCTAACCTAACCTAACCTAACCTAACCTAACCTAACCTAACCTAACCTAACCTAACCTAACCTAACCTAACCTAACCTAACCTAACCTAACCTAACCTAACCTAACCTAACCTAACCTAACCTAACCTAACCTAACCTAACCTAACCTAACCTAACCTAACCTAACCTAACCTAACCTAACCTAACCTAACCTAACCTAACCTAACCTAACCTAACCTAACCTAACCTAACCTAACCTAACCTAACCTAACCTAACCTAACCTAACCTAACCTAACCTAACCTAACCTAACCTAACCTAACCTAACCTAACCTAACCTAACCTAACCTAACCTAACCTAACCTAACCTAACCTAACCTAACCTAACCTAACCTAACCTAACCTAACCTAACCTAACCTAACCTAACCTAACCTAACCTAACCTAACCTAACCTAACCTAACCTAACCTAACCTAACCTAACCTAACCTAACCTAACCTAACCTAACCTAACCTAACCTAACCTAACCTAACCTAACCTAACCTAACCTAACCTAACCTAACCTAACCTAACCTAACCTAACCTAACCTAACCTAACCTAACCTACCTACCTACCTACCTACCTACCTACCTATCCTACCTAACCGACCTAACCTACCTAACCTACCTACCTAACCTACCTACCTAACCTACCTACCTAACTTACCTAACCTTTCCTAACCTGCCATCCGCTGCCATAAGACATCTGCTGCGCGCTTCCAGAGGGTCTACTGCAAGCTAGTTTTTTTTTTTTACATTTTTAGTCCTAATATTTAATGCATGATTGAAGAAACAAAATTTGGCTTTCTAATTGATTTATTTAATAGGAAATAATTGAATATTTTAGTATAAGTTATTTTGCCGAATAGCGGCTCTGATGCACTTTGTTATATCGTTTTTTATTGTTTTTTATCTTTTAAATTGACCAAGTTATTACCTGATTTGTGTTTTTCGTTTTTTTCGGAAATCCATCGAAATTAAAATCATTTGGACATAGTCCTGACCAGCTCCCTAATTGTATGGACCCCTGGAAGTTTATTCCGGATCAATAGGACCAGAACAACTCCTGGGCATAGGTTTGAGCCGGCGGATCTCGGCTCTGGGGACTCTCAGAGACCTGCGGTTTTCTTGGGCGGGGTCTACGGACTGAGCACAGCCATCCCTCGGTGTTTCCATCCATCCCAAATTTTTGTTCAGGCTGAGCCTGCCAGAGGACGGGCGAGAGCAGCCCGAGTTCAGCGAGCCCAATCTCGAGTCTGTGCGACCACCTGGACCGGAGTTACGAGGCTTTTAAGTTTGAAGTCAGCCATCTTGAAATTTTGACAGCTGTCAACTGGCTAGCAATAACCCTCCTAGCTCGGGAACGGGGAGGCGTAGAGAGACGTGCGACACGTCATTGTGCTCGGCGGAGCACTCTCCTTCGAGTGAGCTGGGTCCCATTGGGATCCGAGCGCCTCCCACTTTAGTGTGAGCTGAGCCTGCCAGAGGACGGGCGAGACCAGCCCGAGTTCAGCGAGCCCAGTCTCGAGTCTGTGCGACCACCTGGACCGGAGTTACGAGGCTCTAAAGTTTGAAGTCAGCCATCTTGAAATTTTGACAGCTGTCAACTGGCTAGCTATAACCCTCCTAGCTCGGGAACGGGGAGGCGTAGAGAGACGTGCGACACGTCATTGTGCTCGGCGGAGCATTCTCCTTCGATTGAGCTGGGTCCCATTGGGATCCGAGCGCCCCCCACTTTAGTGTGAGCTGAGCCTGCCAGAGGACGGGCGAGACCAGCCCGAGTTCAGCGAGCCCAGTCTCGAGTCTGTGCGACCACCTGGACCGGAGTTACGAGGCTCTAAAGTTTGAAGTCAGCCATCTTGAAATTTTGACAGCTGTCAACTGGCTAGCTATAACCCTCCTAGCTCGGGAACGGGGAGGCGTAGAGAGACGTGCGACACGTCATTGTGCTCGGCGGAGCATTCCCCTTCGACTGAACTGGGCGCCGCTGGGATCCGAGGCCCCCCCACTTTTGTGTCAGTTGACCATAGACAAGAAGACAGTACATAAAGGAAAGGAGAAGAGGGAAAGAAAGAAGAAAGCATGTCAAACCATTTCGCCCTGTCAAACTATTAATCAGAATAAATTTAAGCTATAAAACCAACATTATTAAAAAAAAATGGTCAAGTGCGAGTCGGATTTTAATTTTCCATACATTTTTCGATAAAGCGCCTGATGAAAAATTTCCGCAACAAATCACGCTTTTATCAAAGTTTGGCATTTTTTATCTCCGAAACGGTAAGAGATAGAGCAAAACGGACTTCAATTTTGAACAATTTATACTACGTTAGTAGTATAAAATTATAGCAATATACATAAAAACATTTTTTTTTTGTCAAAATTGGACAAAAAAAAATATCAAAAATAATCTAACCCGGGTCTAAAATTTTTGTTTATAGACTTAGAAAGTCCCAAAAAATACCATTCGATGCAGAATTGCAATAATTTTGTGGCAAGTGAATATCAGCTCCGCAAAGTAAATAGTTTTTGCAAAAAAAAATAAAAACCATAAAAAAACAAAAAAAATGTATGGGAGGTACCAAAAGGGGGGGGTTTGCACCCCAAGCCAAAAACACCACAGGTGGGGCATGGTTAAAAACCCCCCTCTGCGAAGTTTCAGAAAGATCTACCGAAATTCGACCCTATAACCTAACCTAACCTAACCTAACCTAACCTAACCTTTTTTTTTTTTTTTTTTTTTTTAAGAGGGGAAAATGCTTTACGCATACCACCAGGGCGCGGGGACGGACCCTGGTGGTTATGTGGGACTCCCATTGTCGGCTAATGAGGCCAATGGTTTACCCACTAAAAACCCCTCTATGTGCCGCCTCTGCGCTATAAGGCGAGGCCACGGGAACGCCCTGGGCACACTTCCGCAACCTCGCCAGCGGTTGTCCGCGCTGCGGACTCATCTCTGGGGAGATGATTCTCCCCCTACCTCCGCAAGGGGGCGCACCGAGAAACGGCACGCCCGCCACTCGGGGACCATCGTGTAGGCGACAGACGTCCCCGTGTCTGCCGCCCACAGGTACCCTTATGGGGGAAGTCGGCGGTAACCTAACCTAACCTAACCTAACCTAACCTAACCTAACCTAACCTAACCTAACCTAACCTAACCTAACCTAACCTAACCTAACCTAACCTAACCTTTTTTTTTTTTTTTTTTTTTGTTTAGGGGGGGAAAATGCGTTACGCATACCACCCGGGCGCAGGGGGTGACCCGAGTGGTTATGTGGGACTCCCGTTCGAGCTAATGAGGCCCACGGTGTACCCACTAAAAACCCCCCCACTTGCCGCCTCGCCGCCATTGTGGCGAGGTTACGGGAACGCTTGCGCATACATCCGCGACCCCGCCGGCGGCAGCCGCTCACAAGCGGCTCCTCGCGGATGCCCAGAGGCCCTCCACGTGAGGCGCGCCAGATGTTGTGACGCGCCTGCCTCCTTGATCTCCACCTGTACAGTAGCGGACCCCCCTGAGTCCGCTACGAGGAGATCATGGGTGCGGAATATCCAGCACCCGGTGGCGGATCAGGTCTGTGGTTCCGCCACCGACCACGTCTCGGCCGCAGAGGATAGGGAAAGCGGCGCACCGTAATACCGACATTCCTCCTCCTCTGCGGTCCCACCAATGCCGTTTCGGCGGAACGGCCCCGCCAAGTTCGCAGGGGGTAGGGAGAGTGGCGCACCGTAATACCAACACGCCTCTCCCCCTGCGATCCCGCCTCGGCCGCAGAAGATAGGGAGAACGGCGAACCGCAATACCGGCACTCCTCTTCTTCTACGGCCCCTCCCTTACGCATCCTAAGCGGGCTTCGCTAAGCCCGCTAGGAGCGCCCTCCTCGGGCCAGCCGGCGGCCCAAACAGGCCGGCCCTGGGTGCCTCTTAGCTTCGCCGTGGGTGACCAGTCCACGGTTACTAAGCCCCCCCGCCCCAACAAGGCGGGCACCCTCGGGGGGGAACCTAACCTAACCTAACCTAACCTAACCTAACCTAACCTAACCTAACCTAACCTAACCTAACCTAACCTAACCTAACCTAACCTAACCTAACCTAACCTAACCTAACCTAACCTAACCTAACCTAACCTAACCTAACCTAACCTAACCTAACCTAACCTAAAAAAAAAAAAAAAAAAAAAAAAAAAAATCATTAGCGGTCTTCTGTAAGCAAATAGTAAAAACCAAAGAAATAAGTAGCATAAGAAAATATGATATTGTATATAATATAGTAAAACTATCATAATGAAAAAGATTAAGATGTCAAACAAATATATTGAGTAAGCATATAAGCTATGAAAGAATTCCAAGTTATAAAATAGAAATTAAGATAAGAATGTAGACAACGCATATAAATAGAAAGAAAATATGATATACAGAAAAAAAAAAAAAAACCGTGTCCCGATTTATTCCCCGAAAATAAAAATTAGTCGATAGTTATAGAAAGTAAGATAATAATGTAAACAACGCATGAAAATAGAAAGAAAATATGTACAGAAAAAGAAATAAACAACTGTGTCCCGACTTATTTCCCCTGATGATAAAAAGTAGTCGATAGTTAGGTGGGAATCCCACCCACGCAATAATGAAAGATGAAGAATGCTAGAAAGAAATGTATGCAGCATGAAAGTACGAGCAGTAGCACAAGCGAGAACTGGTATGAATGAGTATAAGAAACAAAAAGTCTCCGATCATGTTGGAGGTCAAATAGTGTAGCCCTTCAGGCAAAAAAAAAAAAAAAACCTAACCTAACCTAAACTGCTCAAACTCGGCCAGGGTCCGGTTCGGCGAGAAATAAACGCCAATTATTGTGATGTCCCCCACGACAGCCGCCACGTACCCTTGGCCACGAGACACCCTTTCAAAGGGTAGGGTTCCAGTAGCTGCATGGGAGACAAGTGCTACTACTCCATTGTTGTCACCAACCCAGTTATCTCTAGGTGGGACCGAATATGGCTCCGCCACAACCGCAATGTGGATCAACCACTCCGCCATGCTTGCCGCAGCCTTGTGACCAGCCTGGCCGCAGCGGTGGCATAGGTCGCTACGATCGACATCTGCGTCACACAGTGCCTTAACATGCCCAGTTTCAAGGCACCGGTAGCACCGCATCGGTCTAGCGGGTAACAGCTTCACCTGCGCTATTACCCACCCCACTCTGAGACGGCCGGACTCGCAGATCTTTTTAGCTGCCGCCACTGGGCATCTTACCAGCACTGAACCGAGGCCCCTGTGGTCTCGGCGGATTTCGCCGCATTTGATCGACGGTGATGGGCATTCTGCCGCCTCGGCCACAGCGGCAATTACATCGTTGGCGTTGGCCGAGTCGTCTAAGCCAGCAAGCCGTACATCGGCAGTTTTAGTGGGCCTGTCAACCCGGATGACCTCGTCTCCTAACACTTCTCTTAGGGCATTTGCGAGGGCATCGGCCTTTTCGCCACTGGTCGCTCCTGGTAACTCCAGGACACGCGCGGCAGTGGCTGCCGTCTTGAATCGTATGCCCTCGATCCCTAACTCCGCCAACTTTACCCGGCTCCTTGCCTCTGCCAGGACTTTTGCGTAGGTCACGCCCCTTTGCTCCGCCTCTGGTTTTAGTGTCAGCACGATGGCAGCTGACCTCGGAGGGCGGAGCCTGCGGACCTCGGATCGAGCTGGCATAGTGCCTTTATTTCCTTTTCTACTTTTTCCCCCTTTACCATCTGCCGCGTTCCATGGGCTTTTCTGAGGCTGAGGGGCCAGGGGAAGCGGTTTCGGTGCTTCGGGGTTGCCTACTCTGGAAGCTGAAGCCTCAGCAGCGGCCAACGTCTTCCTCTTTTTCGTATTCTTCTTCTTCTTCGTCCTCCCTTCTGTGTTCGGAGGATCATTCGTCATCTTGGGCCCCGTTGACGCTGTTGCCACTATGACCCTGGGCCGCGTCTTTGGTGCTGGTCCAGAAGACGGCTCTGGCGCATTCCGGGTACTCACCATATTTTTTTGGCCTGCGACTTCGTGCTCCGCTGACCGCGGTGGTTCTGGCGTTGGGACCACCGTTGCCGTTGGGTTGGCGGCATCTAGAGCCACTTGACGCCTTCTATCTGCGGCCTGGAAAGGCCTCCCAGTTGGCTGCGGAAGAATTCTCCCGTCCAGCTTGGCGTCCATCATAGTTCCTAGGGTAACCATCATGGCGCGAGAGAACTCCTGCTGGTCACTGTGGTTGACAGGTCGGTCAGAGGACGGCCCCGCGATCACTACCGGTTTGGAGACGGTCAGAGTGCCCTGATTTTGGAACCTCTCCATGTCACTTCTCAGTTCGGCCATCTCCTTGCGGAGACTGGCCATTTCAGCCTTAAGGCGATCGTTGTGCGCCTCTAACCGCCTAGTTTCCTTCGAGATATTACGCCCCCTAAATTCTTCCGCATAGGTCTTAATTGAGACTGCCGCGTCTTTTAGATCGCGCACAGATGTGCCTTTTAGGTTGCCGGACGTAGTGGCAATCCTGTATATGGTGTCTGCGTCATCTAGCATCTGGGCTGCCAATTCCTGTGCCGATTTGTCAGTCGTATCGCTGAGCGAGAGTTTGGTTCGCGGTCTGCGATTTTTTCTGGCTACCGCCGCCGCCCGATCTGCGATATCGGCCTCCGCCTGTAAGCGTGCGGCCTCCTTGCATGTGGCGTTTATGAACGCAATTCCCTTCCTCGCCGGCGGCGTGTTGCCACTTGCCGTGGACTGGCTGGACTCGTCTGTCTCCACGTCCTCATCTTCCTGAAGGCGGGGCCTCTTCCGGGGCGCCTGCCAAAACTTTCCGCTCGATGGCTGGGCACGCGCACCGAGGAGTCGGGAGCCTCTATCCGCATCGTCAAGAGCGGGCGGGTCCTCCGCGTCCGACTGGGGCGCTGGGGAGTCGACGGACTTTTTTTCCTCCCGCGCCCTCTCTGGATCGCCAAGCTTGAATGGGGTCAAGCGTGGGCGACCCCGCCCCTTGGCCCTGGCTTTGCTCCTGCACGGCGGAGCAGCTTCGTCGGCAGAGTATGGCTGCTGCCCTTCCTCGTCAGCCCCGACATGCGGGCGGTCGCCGGGCCAGACGGTCTTTTCCGCAGTCCCCTCTTCCACGCGGGACAGAATCACCCGGGGGATCCTATCGAAGCGGACCTCTCGCCCACCCTCCAGTACCGGCGCCAGCGCGCGCCTCTCCTTCTGGGCCTCTCGCTCCACGCTCGCACACGCAGCCGCTTGCAAGGTCGCGTGCGAAGCCTGATCCCCGGAGTGCTCACTGTTCTGCCCTCGCGGCAGGAAGCGGCCAGAGCCGTCAGGCGCTGGGCCGCCCGTTCGCGCTCTCGGCACGATCTGTAAGGCGGGCGCATTCAGGTCAATGCCCACCTGGTCCATGCTTGGGCTATCGCCCCCGCCCTGCACTGGTGAGCGTGCAAGGGTGACGCGGGGGCGGAAGGCATCTTTGTTTAGGTTTGTGTAGGTTGGTGGCTCGGCTAAATCGGGTCCGTCTCCGTCGGCTCCACCGCCACCCCTCAACCTCAAAATTCCTCCACGAACATTGTCCAACGTCGTCATTGTTTTGGTTTTTGTGTACATTTTTGTTGTTCCCACGAGTGTGAGGGATAATGGTCCATCCAGGCGGTGCCCTCTGCACCTGGATAAGCCTAGCATATCCCGTCAGAGTGTCGGCCGGTACACTGCACATGCACATGCATCCTCTCGCGGTGCTCCGCCGCTTAGGATTGGGGGTGATTTTTTATTGAGGTTTTCTTCCTCGCGGCCCGGCCAATTAAGGCAAGGCCCCCGGTGCTCGTCAGAAGCCGCATAACGTGACTACGACCTCACGACGAGCAACGGTTGGTCCAGCGTCGACTTTATGTCGAGTGCACCTGGCACATCACCGCACCCTTCGCAACCATTTCTAGTGCAAAGCATCTCCACCACAGGAAACAAGCCGCATCCCTTGCCACCTCAGATGAGCTGAGGCGTGCTGGGAGCGGCCAACCACAAAACACGGCACAAAGGCCTACGCAGGAGAGAACTCGACTGCCCGAGACCGCGACTGGTAGTTAGCAGAGGGAAGGTAGCAAGCGCGCAACTGAGCGGCTATCTCCCCCCTCCCAGGGTGCACCACGAGGAGGTCTACCAGTCCCGCACCCCAACCTAACCTTTTTTTTTTTTTTTTACGTGGGGAAATGCCTTTACGCATCCCGTCCGGCCGGGGCAGCCAGGACAGGTATGACGGGCTCCCGGGAACCGCCCGGACTACCGTCTAAAACCCCACGGTGTTCCCCCTCATCACCATATTGCCGGGTTACGGGTACGCCGAAGCACTCTTCCGCGACCCGGCGGTGATTGGCCTGGTGGGAGGCCCCAAACTCTGTGGCAGGAGGGTGAGGTGTTCAACCCTTCCTGCGACGACTACGGAGTGGCGCGCGGGAACACGCGCAACGCCATCTCGGGCCAGTTAGTGATACGGCCGGCGGACTTCCCCAAGCCAGCCGGCCCTGGCCACGGTTAGGGTGGGAAGTGACGGGCATAGGCTCGCCGCCTCCGCCCTGCTCGCCGTTGACGGCCGGGATCCTCCGAGGTTGCTTCCCTCTGTCTCTCGGCCGCCTCCTTCCGGTCTATCACGGTCTCGCAGAAGGCGAGAACCGCTTTCCATGCCCTGTCGCTGTCCACGATATTGCGTACTACCGTGGGCAGCGAGAGGTCATGGCCTACTGTGGCGCACAGCGTCCTACGCTCCTCATCCCAGGCTGGGCATACCTCCAGCGTGTGCTGGGCCGTCTCCTCCGGGCAGTTGTCGCAACAACGAGTGTGGGATGCATCGTGACGTAGTAGCAGTAGACGGAAACTTCACCCCGCTCTCCTTGGCAAACGAGAACTGGCGCAGACTTAAAGTAATGAGCGCCGAGGACCGCAGGGCGGTGTGGAGGAGCAAGGAGCTACACGGGCGGTTCTACAAGGCCCTCACAGGGCCCGATGTAGATCTGCTCGCGTCGGTGAACTGGCTACGTTTCGGGGATTTCTTCGGGGAAACCGAAGGTTTTGTCTGTGCAATTGCGGACGAAGTTATCATGACGAACAATTACCGGAGGTATATCCTGAAGGACGGTACGGTCGACATTTGTCGGGCATGCCGCCGTCCCGGGGGACTCCCCCCGAGTGAGTGACTACTCAGGCATATTATCTCCGGTTGTGGTCATCTTGCTAACGGCGAGTACTTGCACAGACATAACCTTGTAGCCAGAATTATTCACCAGCAACTTGCTCTGCTATACGGTCTTGTGGTCTTCGAAGTGCCTTACTATAAGTACACACCTGCGCCAGTTCTTGAAAATGGTCGTGCCACGCTCTATTGGGATCGATCTGTCATCACGGACAGGACTACTCTTGCCAATAGGCCTGATATAGTGCTGACAGATCGATCGAAACGCCAGGCAGTGCTCGTCGACATCACCATCCCCCATGACGAGAACCTCGTGAAGGCTGAGAAGGACAAAGCCAGCAAGTACTTAGACCTGGCTCGCGAGGTAACCGCCATGTGGGATGTTGATTCGACGATCATCGTCCCGATAGTCGTTTCGGCGAACGGTTTAATAGCGAAGAGTCTCGACCATCACCTCAAGAGACTCTCGCTAGATGGCTGGATCAAGGGCCAGATACAGAAGGCGGTACTCCTGGATACTGCGCGGATAGTCAGGAGGTTCCTGTCTCTGTCGCCCTGACCGCCGGTAGCTTAGGCCCCGTCTCGCTGCCGGCTGCACCCTAGGTTAGGTTTTTATAATGATTTTATGTTTTGTATGTATAGTTCTATATTTTACTTTTTATAAATTTATTGTAAAAACCTAACTTAAGATGAAATAAGAATAAAGAGATAATAATAATATAATATAATATTATTTATATAATAATAATAAATTCTTTATTTCAGGCCAGTTTGCCCAACATACAAACTTACGATACTAGAGTTAGTAGGTCTTAGCTTAGGTCTCACAAATTTTTCAATAATTATTTTGGGTCTTTGGGGTTAAATAAGCGCAGGAGGAAAATACGTAATATCAAGAAATTTTACAAGAGAAGAGGAAAAAGAATACACAAGTAATAATTTAGTATCATTTTTTAAGAACAACTCACGCTTGACCAAAAATTTTAATGAGCCAAATTTGTTTACATAAAAAAACACCTAATGTCTCCTTGGACACTTTTCCTCTATCTCCTTTAGATTCGGATTTCCCCATACTGTCCCATTTAAAAAAAAACACTGTATATGACATGTACGGTAAGGCCTACCAGTTACATACTCAAGAGCACGTATGCCACTGGAATTAGAATTTATAATAAATTACCGGAAATTATTAAGTCGTTAGATGGGCCTAAATTAAAGAAAAAACTGAAGGACTGGTTAATTTGCAAATCTTTTTATGATTTGAACGAATATTTCTTGTGATGTAAATGCTATACTTTAAGTGTATTATTCATATTGTACGTACGAAATGGGCAGACTGTTGAGACCTATTATATTTTATGACATGTTGTACACAGTTTTGACAATAAATTTTGGCGTCAACCACGTCCGTCAGCAAGTTCGGCTCGAGACTTCGCATCAGTGGTGGAACCCAGGGGCGCAGTTTATTGCGGACCATTTTATATGGTCGGCCCCACAACCTAACCTAACTTAACCTGTCAGTTGAACTGCTCTAACACTCGTTCCAAAAATTGCGCAATCACTCCTATGTCAGTAGTTGTTTATTAGGAGAGCTGTAACGGGTCAGTAAACGTCTCTCTGTCAGTAGTGGTCTATTGGGAAAGCCGTAACGGGACAGTAAACGTCCAATCCCTCTTTCAGTAGTTGTTTATTGGGAAAACCATAACAGGTCAGTAAACAATCAAAATGAAATGCGCGCACTTATTAACGTAATTTATTTTAACCAGCAATTTTCTTATAAGTATCATAAGCTAATATGGCTTTGGAAGTGGTCATACCTAGCGTGGTATGGTATGACAGCACGCCGCCGCTAGCTCCGCGTCTCTCGTGGCTGCAGTCCGTGGGGTTACTTCCCCGCGAACACTGTAAATAAACAACACACTGTTTATTCAGTACCTACTATCAAAGTGCTAAAAGGCGATTAGACAGTGGTGAGTTGACAGATACGCAGCTTTGAGTTGTGACAAAACAACAAAATTAAAAAAGTACATGTGACAAAACACGATCGTGGCAAAATAATATAATGATGATGGGGATAAACACTCAATGGGTAAAAATGCGTTCGGGGCAGCCATCTAACAAATCGGATAATAACATGTTCTGTAGCGGTTATTGTTAAGATAGTATAAAGAGCCCCTTCTTGAGTAAATGGTGCCATTCACGATGTTGCCTTCTACTTCCACATACGCAATGGCCAAAAAACAAACCAAATGAAGTACCAGGAGTCTTCGTAATAGCGATCGCTGTAGCGATGTTCATATATGGGTCCATATTGGCTGCCACAAAATTCGTTCTTTTTTTTATACTAACGTATTGTGGTCATAATCATAGCGTCCTAAATTTTTTCAACCTAACTTTTTTGTTCCTAACTTTCTGTAACTATCGTCGGAAGTCATAATGATCAGTTGTCCTAAAAAAAATCTTCATAGTTTCAATACTAAGAACTTGCTTGAAGTCATAATTTTGTTAATCATAACAGTTTTCTTCATAACTGACATACATTATAATTTTGTTAGTCCTAATATCATAACTAAGAACATACTTCAACTCGTAATTTTGTTTTTCCTAATGAATAAAATAAAATAGGTGACCTCGGCGGTTTCGATGATTCGGGTAATTGATTATTCAGTATTAGACAATAAAATCTAAGTAAAAGAGTTATCGGTATAAAGGATAATTAAATTATACCGTATTAAGTTGTCCCGTGACCATGGATGTTGCAACACATCCGAAACGTCGGGAGACCTCAGTGAGGAAAATAAATAATTTAATTATACGCGATTAAGTCCCGTTTAGTAAAAATATTTTTTGTATTCGTTTTGTATTTTGTTTTAGAATCTGTCAGTCATTGTCTTGGCGTAGTCTGTTCTTTAGCTTCCTGGAGCAAAGTCATCTGTACCATGAACCAGTCCCTATTCTTTCCATAGTTCCACCAGTAATGTCTGTCATTATTGTGTGTTCTTGTGGGCCTTTATATGCCGCTTCGACCAGTAGGTGATCTATTGTGGCAGCCCTTTGTTTATATTTCACCGTTAAGACCCGTTGCCTCTAAGAAGTTCCAGATTCTTTGGGCGGTGATAAGTTGTACCTTTTCTGGGTGTACTATGTGCCGCCCTAGGTAGATACTTCTTTTGTGCATGAGTGTTCCGCAGGAGCAGAGAATATGCATTGCTGTTTCCTCTGTCTCCTGACAGAACCTGCAAGTTGCGTCCTGTTTCATACCCATTTGAAACAGGTGCTTGTTTCATTTGCAATGTCCTGTCAGAATTCTCGTTACTGCGCAGGTTTTGTGCCTTCTGAGTTGCTGTAGCTCTTTAGACAGTTTATTATTGTACCCTTTGATCAAGGCTTTAGCATGTTTTTGTCCTTTGGCGAACTTCCACAGCTTTATTGCCTCTGATTTTTCTGTGTTGTTTAGCAGAGAATATGCTTTCCGTTTTGTGATAGGTACCACAGAACGGTTCTGGGCCGACCAGGGTTGTGTCCATTATTGGTGATCATTATTGGTTATGTCCGCGCCCTTCCTTGCAAGTTCATCTGCTTTTTCATCCCCAACTATGTCGGACTGTCCATCTAAGTATGACTTTGTTGGTATGTGTGCCATTATGAATTGAAATAAAGCGGACAAGTGAGTGTTATGCTGAAAAATAAATATGAAAATAAATATTAGGATATGAGAAATTTATTAGGACTAACGAATATTATGGGGTAAAATTTGATTAAGAATATTTTCGGACTTCCAATAATAGGACTCAAAAAATTAGGTTAAACCTATGCGACCCCCTCGTATATTTATGGTTCCATAGTTAATTAATTACAATCGCGGAATCAAAGTCGCGTGTGTTTGCTGTTAATGACTGGAGTTCTGGTGGTCCGCGTAGCAAAGTACGGTTGACGTCATTTACGAAGCTTATTTCTTTCTTATAAGACGAAAATGGTATACATATCTATGACGTTGTCTGTACGCAAGTCGCAATAAGAATAAGTGAGTGAGTCACGTGTTCGTGGGTGGCAGGATCTACACAGGGTTGGTACGTACGGCTGGAGATGTCGTGCGTCTGGTGCAGCGCCGCCAGGGCCTCGTGGAACGAGCCGAACAGACCGAAGCCCGTCGTCGTGCCGTTGTTCAGCTGCCTGCGAGACAACACACGTTACTTGCGTTTATTGGTTAGAAGCGCTCATGGCTTAGTGGCCTCGTGGATAGTTACTCATATGCAAGATTTAGGGACGTCAGCAGCGATCAGTTAGTGAGGGTGGTAACTAAGCGCTTCCGTGCTTTGGAAGAAAGTTAAAATCAAGATGGTATATTCCGTTTGTCATCTGCAATATCAGACTTCAAGTTAAATTAGAGGCCTTTAGGCAGCTACAGTCAAAGACTAGCCTCATTTATGTAGTTCTTTCTGGGTTTGGGTTGGAATTGGCAGTAACCTCATAATAATTCAGAAGTTTATGTCATCATACAATTGTAAGGATAGCTACCGAGATTATAAACTGACGGGTAGGTTAGGTTACGGAATTTTAGCGTGACATCTATACTAATCTTATATTAGAATAAATTAAATGATTTAATGAAATGATTTATTTTGCAAAACATACACAACTGTTATAAATGTACATATCAGTAGGATTAATTTACATGAAGGCATGTCTCACCATAGTTTGGCATGCCAAATATAAATCCTATAAACGAACATTTCATGTAAAAAAGGGGCCAAGTCTCGAAACTCTTCCACCGTAAAAAGTGGTCAGATATTCCGTAGAACCAAGTCACAGGCATTCTTATTATTCTTTATTTGCTAGCTATATACAATTCTGCAACTTGGCAATCACACAACTTCACTGCATTTATGGAATTTTGCATACATAAAGCCATGTAGTATTTTAAATTTTACACCAATAATCTATGTATAAATACAATTTATCAAAATATTAATTCAATCTGTAAAAAGGTCGAGTAATCAAGTAGGATTTTAATTTTCAGCGCAACAGTGTATCTAGTTCTACGCCTAGAAACTTGACATTAGAGAAGATAGTTAGCAGGTCCCGGGATCCTGCTGGTTGCCATCAGGATAGCGTTAAGATGAACGGGATACAAAAGTGTATCGGAACTGACATGGTTCCACTGCCTGCATGGTTTTACAGTACCTCACAGAATCTGCTTCTTGTTTACAGTACCTCACAGAATCTGCTTCTTGTTTACAGTACCTCACAGAATCTGCTTCTTGTTTACAGTACCTCACAGAATCTGCTTCTTGTTTACAGTACCTCACAGAATCTGCTTCTTGTTTACAGTTCCTCACAGAATCTGCTTCTTGTTTACAGTACCTCACAGAATCTGCTTCTTGTTTGAAGCTGGTGGAAACATAAGATTGAAATACTCACGCATCCTGGAACAGAGTCCCGAAGAAAGCGCGTCCTTCCACCTGGACCTGCGATGATAACCTGAATTAGTATCTCAACGGAAAACTGTAATTTTGCCTACGTTTTAGACACGATTATTTCAATCTAACAAGAGACTATACGGCTGTATGTAAATGTAGTGAGAATAACAAAGATAAGACTATTATAAATAAAATCGGGACAGTCAGCTGTGTCGCTGACACTGTCATCCCAGAAAAAGAGGGAAGTTTATATGTATCTTCCTCAGGGAAAAGCGATCTTATTGTCTTTAGCGCTTATGCCATACAAATTGGAATCGATCCATCCGATTCACGGCAGAATAAGCCAACGTCAACGAAAATCCCTGAGAACGATACATACTTATATATACGTACCGGGTACAATTGCTTCCCAAACTGTATAATGGAATTTAAAAACAAAGTTTTAACCGACTTCAAATCAATAGATACCCAAATCGAGTCAAGTATGCCTATACAATATGAAGATTTTCTTCGATTTCTCAAAGATCCCATCATCAGATGCTGACCTGATGACCATGGAGCCCCTGCGAAGGATACTCTTTCAAACAAAAAAATAATGTTCCAAATCGGTCCAGGAGTGTCCGAGTAAACGGGGAACACACATAAAGGATTCCGACGAATTGAGAACCTGCTTTTTTGAAGTCGGTCACAAAGAGGCTTACAGCGAGAAAGGCAAGAATTAGAGCCAGCGCGAGACAGGGGACGGCACTGGGGAGAGACATGGTGAGGTGGCGCGGTGATGAGGTGGCAGTCAGGAGACCACGTGTCTGGTAGCGAAGTGCGGCGGTGGCGGTAGCGGCCTATCGGCTGACGGTACACAGTGCAGTGGCAGTGGAGTGGTGTCTAGCTTCTTATATGCTGAGATGAATAGGGAGGGGACACAGTAGCAAGTATTTTCGATGAGTATTTGAATATTTTGAATTTGTACAACTGATGGAAGATGACCACGACTACCTCGAGTCGATTTTCAGAATAACACAGAAAAGCTTTCGGTCGCTAGTTAGACCAGTGGATTGTTCCACTTACTACAGAAACTCGGATTTCACAAAACGCATTGTCATACCTCATGTATATTTACACCTATATTTTACCTCATGACAGTCATGACTCATCACGTAATTCATGTAAGCCGTGAAGTGTCGATTCAGTAATTTCAGTTCATTATGTATGTAAGATAAGAAAGTTTATAAGATGTGAATACTTACTATTAGTGGGGCAGAGTGCTCGAACAAATTGTTGTAAATGTGGACACGCTGGACAAGAGCACTAATTTATTTTCAGGCACTTGTTAGGTCTATAGCTTATTAATATCTCGGCGAGTTCTAAGTCACTTAGAATCACAAACTTGGTGTCTAAATATACATATTGTTTATGGTAAGTATATGCTGAACCGGATACTTATATAACACTGCTACATGTAAAACATATTTGTTCTTAGAGTTGGTTTAAGTTATGTTAAAAACCTTCTTTCATTACTTGTTATTATAGAGGCTTTAAAGTAGGTAATACATAATCTGCGGAAATTTCAAGGGTCTTCATATTACGATTCTAGAGATATACCTATTGTTATGGGCGGGCAAAAAATGTCATTAAATTACGTTTCATATATGAGAGCACTGTATAATTTTTAATTAATTTTTATTTTTATGAATATTATTTTATATCATGTTTTTGCAGCTGTTGGTACTCCTTAAGTATAAATAAATAAATAAATAAAGCAGCAATAGAAAAACAACCGTGAAAATTTGAACATTCTAGCTATTGCTGATACGCAGACAGGTGGATGGACGGCGGAAGCTTAGGAACAGAGTTCCGTTTAATATCCTTTGGGAATTTGACTCTAAACAATATCTAGTTGAATTCCTTGACCCCAAATATGTATATTTAGACACTAAGTTTGTGATTCTACGTTATTTAGAACTCGAGATATTAATGATATACGTACAATTAAAAATTGCCGCCGTAAAATTAAAGATGGCCGACAGAGGAGTAGGTTCCTATCAAAAACTTAAAGCTATGGACTTAACAAGCAAAAAGTTGTGTCACCTGAAACTGCCCTACTATATATACATTTCACGCATCTGTGAAAAATGACAGCGGAGTTATAAAATCGAAATGTCGAATCCCGTCCCGTCTCTACTTATTTGCATGAGAATGAAACGCACCGCATGCGCGTCGCTGCGTGGCTCTTATTGTGTGGGCACGAAGGTCGGCAGTTGAATAATAGAGCGTGTCAGATGGAGGTCTGCTGGAGCTATTCGCCACGCTGCGGACGCATTGCCAACCAGCCAGTATAAATCTGAACCCCATGTAAGGACAGTTTTGTGTTCTAGCGTGACATTATGCTGGAGATGCTCGCGATTTGAGTACGATATGATTTGTGAATGAGGCTAATACGCGTGCAGCCTCTGCTGATAGGAGCGACAACAGCCGTGTCGAGAATAAAGGCACGTTATTGGTTTGTGTCGGCGCCTCCGTTGAGAATGTCTGTTTATCTGTTTGTTTGCGAGGTCGCGCTCCATTTGACGTGCCGACGAGTCCTCGCTGCAATCTTGCCAGACTTTGAGGAGAGGTCGCTCGTAATATACGGAGGGCGTAATTATTCCGGGCTTGTTCAATTTAGGATAAAAATCATAATGGATGTAACATGGTGATCAACGGGAACATTGGAAGCTGTAGGCTACAAGGGGGAGGAGGTGAGAGGGGGGCGTAATGAATTATTAATGCGTCGATGAGGCTTCATTAAACATGTTAATTTGACGGAATATTTATAGAATTAGAACAAAATCATTAGTGGAAAGTCAGGCTCCTTATTGAAAGAGGCTTCGCTAAGTCTATGATAACTTTCGGCCAGCCATTTGAATAAGTCCTTAGCTTTACAACTTTACATACAATACTTTCTGCCTAATTCATTCAATTATAAAGTGTAGCCACCGAGGAGGACTCTACCTCTAGGCGCGCTACAGTTTCGCGAACTTTGCAATCGTTCATTTATCACCCGAAGAGCGAATCTCTGCCGCCGTCAACGCAAACTGAACTCAACCCCCTGAACATAAGCGTCATTTATGAAGCTTTTCTGATTGGAGGATAGGTCTTTTAGGGATGGAGGGAGACATGGGGCGGCGGGGCAGGCGCGGCGAGGGCGGCAGTGTGTCGGCCGCCCCCGGACAGGGAGCACGTGTCGCGAGTGAGTGTCGGATCGAGAACGGACAACCGGCTGCCATGGACAACCACGATAAAGTACGTGTTTACACTCTTTTACCTTACATAATTTATTGTAGGTTCGATGTTAGAGAAAACCACATAGGATCAGCGGATTGGAAATGAATAAAAATGTCAGAGTACTTTCTTTTTAATCGCGATTCCTGCCGATGTTGAGGAAAACGTAGGCATCGGGAAAGTAAACGCACGTAGCAACGACCTCTGATTTCGTACGCACGTTTGGACGCGATGGCTCCTTCGTGTGACTTCGGACATGAGATGTCTACATATGTCAGTAGAATTGTGTTATCTATATTCCAACAGCTACATCCCTTTGTTATGAGTTTACGTCCGAGTTGCCTGATCGCACAAAGCGGTGCTTATCAACTTGATTTAGATTAAATTCAATAAAGATTAGCGTTCAATTGTGAAAACTTGGGCTAGTAATATGCTGATGTTTCTCTGAGGGGTAGGCAGAGATCATTGACATTCTTGCTTGCTGCGATCCTGATGATTATTTTTACACGTTATTTACGTGTATAATATTCTTCATGGTCCGTCCAGGCACTCATAGGGTACTATTTATTTATTTATTTAAATCAGGCAACTAAGGCCCATATTACAAATACCTTAAAGACTACCATATGAGTTGAGGACTTGAGAAAGAGAGCATAGTTGAGAACTACTCATGGTATAACTATGTCCAAGGTTCCGTGACAGGGATGTCGGCATGGTTCCGCGGTACACGACCGGGTCCGAACCTTTGCGTCCCGTCACGTGACACGAGGGCCTGTAGCAATCTAATTATGCAACGACTAGCTGTTGCCCGCGACTTCGTCCGCGTAGAACTTGTTACCGTCTTAGAAAAATGATTGCTATGAAATGATTGTGGGTGGAACCTTAATTATCGCCGACCCAAACAAAGTTCTACCATCTTAAGGGATGACTTCCGACACAAAAACTATCCTATATCCTTCCAAGGGTCTCAAATTATCTGTATGGAAAAATTCATCTAAATCCGTTCAGGGATTAAGCGTAAAAGGTAACAGTGCGATGCGTTCATTAGTTTAAATTGCTAAATTGTAAACTTCGTTATTACAAATATAAACATCTTACGAATGCTTAAACTATATTTATATTTTTTCATAATGTATTAAAGAAAGCTACAATACTGGAATTGTTTGCCTAAATCCGTCCAGTAGTTTTACTCACGCTATCGCTATTCCGGGCTACCTGCGTAGTTTTGAAAGCAAAGTTATCTTATGCTAAAAAACGTAGAACTTTCCATCTCCATCCGCCGTTCCCATTGAACGGTGTTAAAGATAAATTATTTTGATTAACCAAAATAAGCTTTTTAAATTAACGAAATAATCCGCAGGTTAAATGAAACATTACCTTCTTTTCGGTTCTGGGAGCATCGCAGTTCTAACCTAGCCTAACCTAGATTTCTGGTAGCTGTTCGGTTCTGTATGGGTTGCGGTTCTAACTTAACCTAACCTTCTTTTCTGCTAGCAGTCGGATTATGTATTTTGACTAATAAATAGCTTACCATATAGTATAATTATGTATGATTTAAGAACATACTTCCAACCCTTATTTAACCTCCTTAGAGGATGAATTTTAAGAAACACTGTAATCAGTTTCATCAGTTATATCTTTTACTTTAAAGTTGCCTTGTTCCCCGTAGAATCTTCCAATTCCTTTTAGCCCATTCAGGAGCTGAATGTTTTTAACCCCCTTATGGAATCAATTTCAAACAGTCTAAAACAGAAATTACAAATCTCTTACTTTAAAAATGTGTTGTTCTTCATACAAACTTTGAACCCCCTTTAACACTTATATGGGATGAATTTCAAAAAACTCTGAAATCGGTTTTGTAGTCTTTTAACATAGAGGCTAAGATCGAAGTTACAAATCTCTTACTGTAACATTTTCTTAGCCTCTATATAAACCTTGAATCACGTTTTAACCCCCTTAGGGGTAGATTTTTTCGAAAATGCGGAGAGAACTTTTTTTTTATTCTAATCAGAAATCTTTATACAACGTTTTAGGTCTCCAGCTCAAAAAAGATTGTTTCTCATCAAAACCTTGCACCCCTTTTAACCCCCTTAGTTAATGCACGTACTTTTCTTATATTTTAATAAGTAATCTTTCTACAAAGTTTCAGATGTCTAGCTCAAAAAAAGTGTTTCCCATACATACCTTGCACCCCTTTTTAACCCCCTTAGGGATGGAATCAAAAATCAAAAAAGTTGTAAATACATTTTTGTATTCAAATAAGCAATCTGTCTACAAAGTTTCAAGTCTCTAGGTAAAAAATAAAAATTTCCCCATACAAACCTTGCACACCCTTTTGACCCCCTGAGGGGTAGAATTTTCCAAAACGCTGAACATACTTTTTGTATTCTAATAAGTAATCTTTATACATTCTTTTAAGTCTCTAGCTAAACAACAAAGTTCACTCCATACAAACTTTGCACCACTAATTAACCCCCTTAGGGGTTCATTTTTCCAAAACGCTTAAAGACCTTTTTTGTATTTAAATAAGTAATCTGTCTGCAAAGCTAAAAGGTAAAGTTTCCCCCATACTAACTTTTCACCCCTTTTTAACCACCTTAGGGGTTGATTTTTCCAAAACGCTTAAAGTCCTTTTTTGTATTTAAATAAGTAATCTGTCTACAAAATTTCAAGTTTCTAGCTAAAAGGAAAAGTTTCCTCATACAAACTTTGCACCCCTATTTAACCCCCTTAGGAGTTGAATTTACTCAACGCTGTAGTCGAAAGAAGTATAGACCCGTCACTTATTAATAGCATCATAAATTCATTTGGCGTGAAAGTCTATGCGGCGACCGGGATGTGCCCAACAAAGCTATACTTTTTAGCCAAGACGTAGAATGTGTAGAGCGTGGCTGGTAGTGGTAGTTACGCCGTGTGGAGTAGGAAGCTTGGCGCTAATTGCGATCTGATATCTTTTTCACGCTGAAAGCTGTATGAGCTATGGAGTCTTGGTATCACTTTACATGTAATGTTTTTTTGGTGGGATCATATTTATACTTACTAGTTATTAACGTTATTTTTATTTAGTTTTAAGCCTTTATTATCTGTTGTTGTCATTTTACTAATAAACAAATTATTTAAATAAAAAGAAGAAGAAATGAAAAAAATAATGAGGTCTTTATTCATCGTTGCAGTCGGATAAAAACTATAAGCGGAAGCTAGAATTATTTAATAAGGTACTAATAAAAATAGTTTCATGTTTTTCCGTTCATGGGAGGCTGAGATCATTCGTTACAGAACAATGCTTAGTTTGATACTAATTATTTAATTAATTCAGAGATTTATTATAAGCGTAGATAATAGATGAAAAATAAAGAGAAAATGTCTAATGCGGGTATAAATATGGTGTGGTGGAGAGTGGAGAGTGGAGAGTAAGGCCGTCCCGAGGATGCACTGCATGCACTGAAGCGAGAGTTAGAGTATGAATTTGGTTTGGTTTTTGGTTCTATTTCCGTATCACAATTGTTTTACTTGTTCTTTTATTGTTGTTTTTTTCTGTTTCATTTTTTTCTGTATGTCTTTGTTTTTATTTTGTTGCAAAATGCCAAATAAATGATTTATCTATCTATCTATCTATCTATCTATCTATTAAGCAGTAACGCTGCTAAGAAAATGTATAAATCTCAAATTAAAGGAATAATTAAACATTTTAATGGTCCGAGCCGGATTCGAACCGGTTACCAGAGGCATCCATGGCCCGGCGCTACTAACCAACTGAGCTATCGCAACAATCTGTCTCGGACACTATATCTTTCGATCAGTTCCTTGAGAGTTGGACACTTGCATCTGTCTAGATGTCAACACAACCAATCCTCAATATATTATCGCAAGCGTCCATAGGCTAAGATGTTTGCTCAGGCAGTTATTTGCCGTATGCTTATTTGCCTTCGTTGTGGTAAGGTTACCTACTGAATGCTTCATTTTTAACCGACTTCAAAAAAAAGGAGGAGGTTCTCAATTCAGTTGTTTTTTTATTTTTTATTATTATGTTTAATGTTTGTTACCTCAGAACTCCGTCATTGATGAGCCGATTCGTAAATTCTTTTTTTTGTTTGTAAGTAGGTAGTTCCAGGTGGGTCCCATTTTTTTCAAAAATTCAATTGGTTGATGGGATCCATAAGGAATTGAGGGAACTCTTCAATTATATTAGGCACGTGTGTAGTGACTTTGGTATTTTCTCTTTTAACTCGTGTATTTACATCCGGTAATCATAAATTTGGTGGAGTGGAATTGATTGAAGACCACAGATGACTTATGGAATTCCTCAATTATGTACTTAAAAGTACAAATGTACGTCACAGATTCTGATAAGATTTCGTTGAAATAGCAACTAATGAAGTGCCAAAGGTGATCCTTGTGGAATCGACGGAAGTCCTCAAATATTATCGGGCCACATATACGTACAGCGATTGGGTTTTTTTCCCTAATAATCAACGCATTTGCTCTCGGAAATCAGTTCCTGTGGTATAAATTGGAAAATAAATGTGGAAATGTTCTCATGGCTTGGCGGAGTACTAAATTGAAGTCGGTTAAAACTTTGTTTTTAAAGTAAATTATGTATTTGGTCCTCACGTTATAAATATTAAATCGTCGACATAGTTCCATGAAATTAATTTATTACTACTTATTAATAATTTAGATGTTTTGATACTTAACCACTTGGTTACCGAGTGGAACATACAATTCTCGTTATTATCGAACGAGGGAGCAGAGCAAACGAAGTTCTATGCTTCAGCTTGGGCCGAAAATCGTTTGTATGACCAGATGTCCGGATGTCCGGATGTCCCGCTTTCCCGCTGTTCTCCTCCACAAGTCGCATTTCTCAACCGATTCTCGTGAAATTTTGTGAACAGGTTCGTTAATTTTACTTATAGGTTTCTTTTGTCGAATCACTTTTACAAATTTAAATAATTATTTTATTCAAAAGACAGGCTCTCTAGTTCTACAGCTCACAGAGTTAATGTTAGATACATAGATCCGGGCGATGGCACCCCGGGGCCGGAGCGGCTGGATTGTTGACTGCCGCGTGTGCTGTGTGCAGGCTCGGGCGGAGCGGGGCGGGGCGGACACAATTATTTAGGTGCAAATTCATTAAAACTGTTTACCATTCAAAGTAACAACATAGAATGTGCTCTGGAAACATGTTGATCGTGATTCGTTCTAGATTTATGAACCACCCAACCATTTAGATGATTTGGAGGAACAATTCCCGCTGCAATAAGTCACATTAAATACGCAGTTAAAACAAAAACGTAATAAAAAAATCTAGGAAATTCGGTAAGTATACTCGGTTGAGCAACTTATTTGCCTTGTTGCATAACATATGAGTATAACTTTAGTTATATTGAGTGCTCTAGTCTTATCTTGCACACAAGTTGCTCAAATCATGTTGATATTGATATTCATACCCAGTAGGTATAAGTTATACCTACGTAACTTAAATGAACTCTCTATTTTGATATGGCAGTGCAATTCCACGTCAATTCAATAAATGATGTTTATATTACGTGAACTCGTTTCTAGTGTAATTTGATTCCTTGATTTGTAATAACCAAGTGTAAATGGAGGTCAGGCATCAGTCAGACAGAATATTGTTGCGAGCCACTGCCACCGAGAAGACATGCATTATGTAACTAAAATGTAACAAAGGAACTGTGGCTTAGACATTGTTGTTAATACCTTGTCGCTATCATTTCGACTTTAAAGTTTAAACGGTTTATCCGCCCGTCGATATCACACACACACACAAGTATCCCAAACCGACGACCGATCATAAATTTATTTATTTATTTATTTATTTATTTAGGATAACCAACAGACAATACATCGTACAATTCAATATGTAGCTTAGGTAACATTCTTGGTTGATGTTCATCTAATTATAGGTAACCACAGCTTATTTTAGTATCTTAGAGCATGCGAAAAAATTAAATACAAAACAAGGGCAAACTAAAAGTTCTGCAATGGGATGGGAGCAAAATTAAACTAAAACATTGAAGTAAAACATGCAGAAAAATCCACAAAAAGACAAGAAAATAGTAAAATAACAGTTCGTGAGAAACAGGCACATAGCAAGTAATGTTCTCGAAAAATCCTGGGAGCCGAAATGCTTTAAAACCTTTCTTTTAAATCTTATTAGACTGTCATGAAACCAGTCCGCTCCCAAGGAGTTCGGGAGATGGTTATATAGCTGGAACATTCGTGAGAGCGGAGAGTTGCGCCCCAGATTTGTCTTTCTAAAGCGATCTTTGAACAGTTTGTAGACGCCAGGGCGAGGCAATCGTGTGGGCACGACTATATTAATCTTAGCAAGCAATTCTGGACAATCTACTCCTTTATAATTGACCAATTTGAAAAGAAACGTTAAATCAAGTGCTTTTCTTCTACCACTTAGAGATGTCATCCGGAAGAACTTCAGGCGTTTTTGATATGATCGAATTTTATGCCCATTGCGAGTTACAAACCCCAAGTAGGTCAGGAAACGCTTTTGTATTTTTTCTATACGATTCCTATGGACTTCGTAGAATGGTGACCATACCTGAGAACAATACTCTAAATTACTTCTCACTAACGCACAGTAAAGTAATATTCTCGTGCCAAGGCGCTTAAAGTGTTTGGAGTTTCTTATTAGAAATCCCAGCATCCTAGACGATTTTAGTATAATACTATCAAGGTGGGCATTAAAATTCAGTTTACTATCTATTATGACACCTATATCTTTCATGGTATCTACTTTCTGGAGTTGTTTTCCGTTTATGTCATATTTGGAATCGATGATGTTTTTATTTCGTGTATAGCTCATGTGATAACACTTGCTTGCGTTGTCATTTTATTTTTAACGCACCAGTCACACAGTCTGTCAATATCAGCTTGTAGCAGCCAACTATCCGCATCGTTTCTTATAGGTCTAACAATTTTGAGGTCATCCGCGTAGAGATATGGTTCTAAGTATTTACAGCAATCTACTATGCTGTTAATAAAGACTAAAAATAGCAGAGGTCCCAGATGCGAGCCCTGAGGTACACCAGATGAAGCGAAAAACGACCCAGATATTTTTCCATTAATAGAAACGAAGAGTTTTCGATCAGTGAGATATGACTTAAGCCAGGCGAGTATGGCTCCCCCAACTCCACACTCCGACAACCTGCTGAGTAAAATTGCATGGTTGACCCTATCGAATGCCTTGCTGAGATCAGTGTATACTGCGTCTACTTGTACACGATTATCCAAGTGCTCAGACAGCATTTCAACGAAAGTGACCATGTTAGAGTTGGTCGACCTCGCCTGTATAAAACCATGCTGTGCATCTGCGAACTGCGATTTAAAATGACCGTAAAGAATTGGATATACTAATGATTCAAATATTTTTGGGATTATTGATAAGATGGCAATAGGTCTGTAATTTTCTACTTGGGATTTCGAACCATCTTTAAAAATTGGGACAATTTTGGTTTCTTTCCACGCAACTGGGAAATTCCCTGTTTCGAGAGACCTATTGAAAATAATGTTTAGTGGTAAGGAAGGAGACTTTGCGCATTTATTTATAAAAATTGGGGGGAGATTATCAGGCCCAGATCCTTTAGATAAGTCAAGCGTTTTTATTTTAGCGATGATCGTATCTTCTTTAATTGAGATAGTACCTAAAGAGTTTCTTAGAGCTTTCTTTTGAACGTTGTCTATGTTAGCCAGGTTATCACCATGAGTCTCATAAATAGAAGAATTTTTTTTTGCAAACTATTCACAGATGCTGCGACAATCCAGAGCCTGATAGTTACCTAGGTACATTTTTGATGGTATAGTATTTTTGTTCTTACGTTTCTGCTTTACAAACGACCAGAAATATTTGGGGTTGGCAGCTATTCGGTTTTCAAGATTATTACAGTAATCATTGTAACTATTGATTATTCCCTCATTACATCGCTTTTTAATAACATTGAAACTAACCAAATCTAAAGGATTACGATATTTTTTTATACCGATGTCGAATCTTATACTTCCTTAATTATTGTCTTCGCGGACATAACGGAGCTTAATTGAAACTCCAAATTATCCAAAATACAGCTTTAATGATTAAATACTTGAAAATTGATCAGAGGTATTGTTGCACGTATGAGTGTTCGTATGAGATTAACATATGTAAAATCACGGTAGGTATACAAAAGTAAAAAGTAACGCCTTATGAAATATTTTAGCAACAGTTGTCCAGTAGTTGCTTTTGATGTCACAATATTATCAGGCTCCTTGGCCTGAACATATTCCCGCCCGTTGAAAGACCCAGTCTTTCAACTAAGAAGTTCTTCTTCTGATGGCAGCGGGCATAGACGCGTTAGAGGGCGTCGCACGCAGCCTCGTATAGTGTTGACGTCTGCAACCCTGTGGATGCCGTCCGGTCCAGGAAACAAGCGAGCGACTCGACCCAATCTCCAGCTTAGCGGGGGCACGTTGTCTTCGTGTAGCAAGACGAGATCGCCAACATTCAATTTTGCGTGATTGACGCGCCATTTCGTCCTCTGCTGGAGTTCGCTGATGTACTCTTTTTGCCATCTCCGCCAAAAGTGCTGATGTAGCTTTTCTATGCGTCCGTATCGGCGCAGGCTACTTTCAGTGGATGTTTCCAATGAAGGCGAAGGCAGCGCAGTTAGGGGTCTTCCAACCAGAAAGTGCCCTGGGGAAAGGGAAAGCAGGTCGTCAGGAGAGGAAGACATTGGATAAAGTGGGCGACTATTTAGAACTGCCTCCACTTGAGAAAACAACGTCGAGATTTCTTCGAACGTTAGATGACTATTGCCCATGACACGTTTTAGGTGGTATTTAGCCGACTTAATTCCGGATTCCCATATTCCGCCGAAGTGAGGAGCGTAAGTAGGCGTAAATGTAAATTTAATACGTTCTTGATTCATCGCGTCACATAAAGGATCTCTAACTTGCTTTATGAAATTAGATACTTCTTTAGCAGAAGCCACAAAGTTTCGACCATTGTCGCAGAATATTTCTGCTGGCATACCCCTGCGAGCAATAAATCTACGAAGTGTCATAATGAATGCGTCCTTTGATAGGTCGCTGACGGCCTCTAAGTGAACGCATTTGTATCGCAAACATATAAATAGGCAGAGATAACATTTTATCAAAGTGCTACCCCTCCCTTTACGATTTAGAATTAGAAACGGTCCAGCGAAGTCCACACCAACAGACAAAAACGGGGAGCCAGGAGTTATTCGCTGCGCAGGTAGGTTGCCCATCTTAGGACACAATGTTTTAGCACGCAAACGTCTGCAGCGCACACATCTATTCGCAGTGCGTCTGGCTAGTATCCTACCTCCGACTGGCCAGATCCTTTCTCGTATAGCGGCTAGCAATAACTGAGGACCGGCATGTAATAACCTTATGTGTTCAAATTCGAAGTACAATTTCGATAGACGGTGAGATGATTGGAGCAGAATTGGATGCTTTTTGTCATGCGTATAATTAGATGCATCAATTCGTCCACCGACTCTGAGTAACTTTTGCTCGTCCATGAAAGGCGATAATGACAATAAGCTAGACCTAGGACTTAGAGGTTTGTTTTTAGTGAACAATTCGTACTCGACAGGAAACGACTGGCTTTGAGCCAGAGCGCAGAGCTCATGGAAAGACTTGCTTAACTCATCTGTGGTCAAATTTCCTGAACGCTTGTCCTTAGGGTATCTTGCATTATGAATAAATCGTTTTACGTACGCATAACATCGTTGTAGTCTTGAAAATTTAGAATATTTTTCAAAGTTGATTACGTGTTCACAGGTGCCAGCCAAATTTGATTTAATTTCCGGTATTTGATCAATGGCTAGGTTACGAGTATGCTTTGACTTTGGCCATTCGGATTCATTTTTAGCTAAAAATTCGGGACCAGACCACCATAAATTCAAGGAAACCAAATGGCCTGCGTCCACCCCCCTGGAAATTAAATCAGCTGGATTATCCGACGTGGGCACGTAGTGCCATGAATTAGGATTAGTGATCTCAAGAATCTCACTAATGCGATTTGCAGCGAAAGTTTTTAATTTTAGCTGGTCATTAGTGATCCATGCTAACACTACACTTGAATCACACCAGTGTACTAGACGATCCGGTTTGAACCTTAACGAGCCTGTGACAGCTTTACACAGTCTAGCGGCAAGTAAGGCTGCGCAAAGTTCTAAACGCGCAATCGTTACTGGCTTTAATGGTGCTACCTTTGACTTAGAACATAGCAATCTAACTGCGACGTCACCGTTAACGTCAATGGATCTCATATAAATACATGCACCTAGGGCACGTTCTGATGAGTCGCTGAAAGAATGCAGTTCAATTATTATAGGGTTGTCAGAAAGAACATTTCTATTTATTTGAATTTTGGAAATAACCGGTAAGTTTTCACAGTACCTGATCCATTCCTTTTGAATATCTTGTGGAACGGGATCGTCCCAATCAAGTTTTTGTTGCCATAGTTTTTGTAGTATCATTTTTGTTTGGATGATAATAGGACTTAAAATCCCTAAAGGGTCAAATGTTTTGAACGAGTTTGACATGATGTGTCTTTTTGTAATTTTATTATCATTTTGAGTTGCATTTTTAATTGGAAAATGTAAACAGTCCTTGGCAGGGTCCCATCCTAATCCGAGAGTACTTGATGATTCGCTTATTGTTAATTTTTCCTTGGTGTTTAAATCAGAGCCTTGAAATAACATTGTAGAATTAGTTTTAAATTTTCTTAAGTGGAAACAACCCGATTTCAAAGCTTCTGTGACCGATATTTGGATGCGACGCAACTCTTCTTCATTGTTAGAGCCCGTGATCAGGTCGTCAACGTAGAAATCGCCTTTTATTATCGTTTTGACCAGGTCGTCCTCTTGCTCTTCTCCCACTTGCTGCAGACACCTCGTGCTTAAATAGCTCGCACTTGCTGTACCGTAAGTTAGAGTATTCAGCTGCAGAGTTTTGATAGGCTGGGACTCATCTTCTCTCCATAATATGAGTTGAAGGTTGCGATCATCTTCGTGAACAAGCACTTGGCGATACATTTTTTCCAGATCGCCGGTTAAAATGTATTTATAATGCCTCGCTCTCACTAAGATGGAGAAAAGAGAGTCCTGAACATTTGGGCCTATCGCCAGTATGTCATTTAGCGACAAACCGCTTGAGGACGCAGCAGACCCATCAAAGACCACGCGTAATGCCGTTGACTCGCTGTCTTTAAAGACCGCGTGATGACAAAGGACATAGCTTGGATTCGGCTTGGCCTCTAGAGATTCGCTCAAGTGTCCCAAGTCTGCGTATTCCTTGATAAATTTTGAATAATCATTTTTTAATGTTGGGTTGCGCCTGAATTTCTTTTCTAAACTTAAAAATCTCCGCCTAGCCAAATTATAAGAATCTCCAAGTGATTCGGGAGAACCGGTCAGCGGCAATTTGACCACGAATCTGCCAGTACTAAGTCTAGACACATTAGCTACGAAGTGTTTTTCACAAGACCTTTCCTTGATACTTAACGGTTTACCTTCAGGCACCTCTTCTACCTCCCAGAATTTAGTCAGCAACTCATCAATTGAATTTTGCGCATTTTTTGTCACTGTGACATGGTTGCATTGCGTATTATAGTTGTAAGTCAGAACCGTATTCGTATTAGTCGGACCGGAAACTAACCAGCCTAGTTTAGAGCTGCGTAATTTAGGACGCTCAGGGCCCAAGGACTTTTGTTCGTTACCTAATATATCCCAGAATATATCCGCACCAATGAGCATGTCTATAGGAGCTGGCTCATGGAAATTGGGATCAGCCAGAATTATGTTGTTAGGTATATTTATATCGCTGATATTTATAGGAGACTTTGGAAGTACTCCGGTAAGCTCTTTTAGCACTAAGCAAGATAACCTTATACTGAAGGTGCTATTTAGTGAGTTCATTTGGACATTACAAGTTTCGACAACATTATTTGTGCAGTTGTTGCCAATTCCAATGACCTTTAGTGAGTCAATTTTATTGGATTTTAGTGACAACTTTTCCTTAAGAGAATTTGTGATAAATGTTGATTGACTGCCACAATCAAGCATAGATCGAACCTTTAGGGTTTCATTTGTAGCTGGATTTGTAACTTCCACGATTGCCGTGGACAACAAAACTTGAGTGCAATTTTGTTCAGAAAAACTGACCACAGATGCTGAATTTGTAGACACTGCATTAATCTTTTCAGAAGATTCTGGATGCAGCAAACTATTATGATTTCTTTTGCATTCGCGACAAGGACCCATTCGACACTCGCTCAAAGGGTGTCCCTGTCGAAGACAATTAGTGCATAACTTGTATGTAGCAACGTCAGCTAATTTGTCCTTGAGACTCTTATTTTTGAATGTGGGGCAATCATAAATTTTATGGTTTTCATTGCAAATGACGCAGACGTAAGTAGTCTGGCGGGGCGTGCTCATACTCGCAAACGTTTTTGTAACAGTGGCCTTAAAAGGCTTATTATAATTATTTGTGTACTGAGCCTTGCCATTATTGTTGCTATTCCTATTATTTTGAAACGTCACAGGTGGCGCGAATTTAGCCTGAGCGCCATCGTGCCGGTTACGGTTTAGCGCTTCAATTACGTCCGCTCGATCATCTCAGGCACGTCATCGAGCGAGTTACGATACTCTTCCCATTTGACTAAAGTATTGTTGTCCAATTTCGATGTTAACATGAATATAATAATAACATCCCATTTGTCTGTAGGCTGGCCTAAGCTGGACAGTGCGCGTAAATTTTTAACAACATGGTCCACTATAAAACGCAAAGACCGCTCAGTTTCTCGTGTGAGCGGTTGAATATTAAATAGCGAGCTCAAATGGTGATTTATAAGTAAGCGCTTGTTGTCATAACGCTCACTGAGCAGCTTCCAGGCTTCCGCGTAGTTAGCCGATGACACTTCTAGATTGGAAATTATCCTTGCCGCATCGCCTTCCAAATATGAGATTAGATAATGGAACTTGTGTATAGATTTGATGCGCGTGTTATTATGAATCAAACTTTCAAAAGTGTCGCGGAACTCCATCCAGCGGAAGTATGAACCGTCAAATTTGCATATTTGTATTTGTGGCAACTTAAAACCTATATCCTGATGGTCGAGTAAGCATTGAGACTCATTAGCAGCCGATTCACGCCTTTGTTGATTTTGGATATTATTGTAATCGTCTATTAAAGTTTTTGCTTTGGCGATACTAACGATTATGTCGTGCTCGATGCTTTCCCGCTCATCAATCTCGCGATCGATATCCTCCGAACTCAAAATCTCAATACTATTTTGCAAGTTATCAAACTTAACAGACAAACCCTCGAACCGCGACAACTTAAGGCTTAGCTCAGCTAGTTCTATGTTATTTAACTCAGATTTATTGCTCACACTCGTTAGGTAATTTTTAAATTTAGTTATCCGACCCTTTATGGAACTACGTGAAGTCATTAAATCTTTAAGTTCGTTCGGCATTATTGATACTACGATTGAATCATGCAGTAATTAACAAAAAATAATAGCTCACGCTCCTCAGTTCGCTGGAACTCCTGATAAGGAACCGGTTCGTCGGCAGCCGCGAGTAGGTGCCGCTGGTGACAGCGCGCAGACTCCCTTATGCACAGGCTCCAAGCGCGGCCCACTGTCCCTGGAATAGTCGGCAAACTAACTCAACACTTGTTTGTACCTATCGCTTAATTACTGCGGGACACTAAACAACAGAACATTTACAAACTATATTTTGATATTACCTAATAAGTTACTAATTAACGTCCTTTATTTGCGCAAATGATAAGTTATGATTTGACTACCTATTTCGATTACTAGATATTTATATCGAAGTTATGATAACCAACGCGTTGAGTACAACAATATTAAATGTGAAACAATTAGGCAATACAATGCAGGTGGTACACATAGGCAATAATAACCGTTAGCGAAATCAATGTTCTTAGTCTTATTTTTTTTATACTATAGATTTAGAGTACACTACACCCTTTTGTGATATATTATGCCTAGATGATTATTTTATGATATAAACAGCTGTTTCTCAAGTGGAGACTTGTATTAAGATTGTAGTTTTTAGACTTAGGTAGGTAAATGACTTGCAAATTTAGGTAGGAAGCAAAGGAAGGGCACTTAACTTTCGAATGACTCCGTCGCGCGGTGTGAGGATTTTGTGCCCTCACTGGCCGAGCTGGTGACGATAGGTATATCGTAATAGTGCTGCTGTGATGCTCCTTTGACTCCGTTTGACCATGAATTTCGTCAACTCTTCTGTTTCACACGTAGGTACTGCATGGAGTTGATGGCGAATTCCAATCCTTGATTGAATTTTCTAGTTGAATCTCGTCGGGGCCTCCATTTTATGTCTTCGCGGACATAACGGAGCTTAATTGAAACTCCAAATTATCCAAAATACAGCTTTAATGATTAAATACTTGAAAATTGATCAGAGGTATTGTTGCACGTATGAGTGTTCGTATGAGATTAACGTATGTAAAATCACGGTAGGTATACAAAAGTAAAAAGTAACGCCTTATGAAATATTTTAGCAACAGTTGTCCAGTAGTTGCTTTTGATGTCACAATCTTATCAGGCTCCTTGGCCTGAACAATTATTCTTATAAGGCGCTTACTAAACCAAGGTGGGTACTTGTTTCCTTTTGGTTTACTTAATGGAACGAACTTTTTAATAGCTAGTCGCAGCTTTTCATACAGTTTATGCACCATCTCGTCGACATCACGACATGATTTCATTATAGCTGACCAATCAAAGTCGTTGAGGTAATCCGTAATTTGCTCGTAATTAGCTTTATAAAAGTTAGGTCTAGGATGCAAACATGGTGACAGCGTATTTTCTTGTTTCAGACTTATTTAAATTTCTAGGGGCGGGTGGTACGGATCAATATTACTTAACGGATAACGGACGACTCTTGTAGAAAGTATGAGGTCCAATAATCCGCTCTTATAATTCCTAACATGATTGTATTGTTTGAGATCGCAAAAAACCAAAAAATCATTAAGAACATGGTTTAATCGACACAAAGAGTTCCCAGTTGGCACCAAATAAGTCTCCGAGTTATGACTTACCCAATCCACGGAGGATAGGTTAAAATCTCCTACTAATATTACGTCGCTAAAGGTGCCAAAATTTGCGGATGCCTTATCCACAAACTGTTCAAGATCTGACAACTTTACAGGCGGCGGTAGGTACGCACAATATACACACATTTTAGATACATGATTTTCGGTACGGGTCTCAATAGCAATCCACAGATCTTCGACATGAGTTTCGTATTCGTACATTCTATAAGATGCAATATTTTTATGTATCGCTATCATTACCCCGCCGCCCGTTTTCCTCGAATGAGGGCTGTTGAGATTTCGTGTTTGCCTATAAACATTATACCTGTCATCAAATAATTCTGTATCGCTTAAATATGTTGTCCTGCAACCAGGTTTCCGTAATGCAGATAATATCAAAATTATTGACGGACACTTTGCACAAAAAATCTATAGTTTTGGTATTCAAGCCTCTAGTATTCTGATAGTAACAGGATAAATTATCGAATTTCAAAGGTGATATGAGGTTAATATCATGCATTACATTTGAATTAAAAGATAAAATCCGAAAATATTATAGTTTTAGAATAGAGTCCATATCTTTAAGAACAATAGCCTGCGCGGTTTCGTCTTTACGAAGGAAAACTCTGCCACTTCTCACCCAGACGAATTTATACTTTTTCTCCTTCGCTGCTATCCTAGCCGCTCTATGTAAGTCCCGATTGTATGGCGAGAGGTGCTCCGCGACGTAAACTGCTCTCTTTTCGCCTCCAATGCCAAGATGGCTGGTATTAAGCTTGTCTGACTGGTTGACTTTGTTAAACTTGATGACCGAGGCAAGTAGCCAGTCCCGTACCATGGGACTCTTCATTTGCAATATTATCGCCCGTGGTCTAGAGCTGCTGGCATCAACCTTGGCAGTCCTAGTGCAGTGATGGATGTCCTCTTCTTTGATATCACAGGATACCACTTTAGCTAACTGCATAGCCACCGTTACCAAATTCTCAGATCTGTGTTCCGGCAAACATTGAATTTCCACGTTGCAAGCTCGAGAGTGCTGCTCAATTTGGGTAATACGTCTGTTTAGTTCCATATTAGAAGTTCTTAGGGTTTCAACTTCCTTCCGCAGCCGGTCACATTCCTTTGACGCATTGGACGCGTTCATCTTGATGTCCTCGAATTCATCGTTTATAAAGTTCATTGATTCTTTAACGGATCCCATATCATTTTTTAAGTTAACTATTTCAGATTTTATAGCTTGCATATACGACGACACGCTCCTTTCCAATATGCTATTTATTTCTGCCGACAGAACGTTGCGCAACTCTGTTTGTATTAGTTCACGAATGTCGTCTTTGGTCAAACATTGGTGTTGATCTGATTAGGGCGTTACAGTAGATTGGTTTTCATCAAAAAGTTTATTTCTTTGGGTCACCCAGGACAACGGCGACTGCATGTCAATGTCCGCGCTTCCTCCGGCAGCTGCTAGTGTATTCCGGACCGGGGTGTTCTGGTTGTCCCTCTTTTTTGAGGTACTAATACAATTTGGGCAAGCTCAGGTGGCCTTTTGAGTTTGTTATATTGTATTATATTATATATATTATATTTGTTATATTCCGATACATCTATACGCAAACATTGGTGATGAAATGATAATTCGCAATTTGAGTAATTCATAATCTCATTCTGATCTATTTTGCCTAAACAAGCTGAGCATTTTGGCTTGATCTTAGATTTTTCGCTTTCTCTGCCCGTCATTATGTTATTTCAAGACACGCTCGTATTAATATGTTTGCAGCGCACACTGGTAAATTATTTGCTCAGTAACAAATTGTCTGTAGTATCTCCTTGTATTTTATTATTAACTAATAAGTGAGATGCTTTGTAACGATCCCCAAGTCGCATTGACGGATGTGACTATGATTTTAGTTTAGTGGTTTCGGAACGTACCCTTATAAACTGTCAGTGTCACTGGCAGTGACACATCTGCACGACGTCAAACTCAGCGGATAATACCGCTTTTTGTTTTAACAATTTGTTCATAAATTCTGTTATTTTAAAATGTTTATCTGTGTGAGTGAAGTTTCTAAAAGTGTAGTTATGATTCGAAGTTGTATTTCGATGCTAGTGTACATATTTGGCTCACCTAAAGGTCCATGATTTTTTCAGCGTGATCATTGTAACTTGATGTAAGTTTATAGACACTTTTCGATCAGAATTCTGCGATTTAACATTTATTCAGTGTTAAAATGATTAGAGCCGTCCTAAAACACAACTGTCAAGCTCACGCACACGTACACTTCACCCCTTCTTCACATAAATAGAGCAAGGTAAAGGTAAACGTCCCAATGTTTGACACCTTCATTCTAATAATTGACGCCCGTTGGTTGCCTTTATTGTTGTGATTTCAGAAGAATATTGGATTGAAGTGCCAAGTATGGGGCGCCGGTATCAGCAAACGAAATCAGCTAATGAACTCATAAAAAACCGTGTCGTGAAATTGTAATAACTCTCTGAGGAAACAGAAGGCGAATGAAAGTCCGGAAGCGCTCCACGCGGGTGCGTCTCGATCCAATTTTGATGAAAGAGCGGCTGCCGTGACGGAAGTCCCCGAGGAAGACGCGCTATCGCGGCGTAATGAGGCTCGAGCACGGATACGTCTGTTGGAGTTAAGGCCTCCACCCACCGAACGCGTGTCGTGCACGGCGCGTGTGCTGCGCGGGCCCGCGCAAGTTATAAAGCATTGACCTACAAACTACACTTCAAACACACATCGAACGCGGTCCGCGGCGCTAAATTTACAACTCGGCAGCGCGGCCGCGTGTCGTGCGCGTCGCGAGACAAGCGCGGGCCCGCGCGGCTGCTACACAGCTGCCGCGCTGCTGAGTGTGATAGTGAGATACATATTAAATGTGTTGGTAGTGAGAGAGATATGCCGCGCGGGCCCGCGCTGCACACGCGTTGCTAACGCGTCACTGACGCGGCGGGCCCGCGCGTGCCCGCGCAGCAGCTGCGCAGCTGCCGCGCAGCATATCTCTATCACACTCAGCAGTGTGTGATAGAGATAGTGAGATACATATCAAATGTGTTGGTAGTGAGAGAGATACGACGCGCGGGCCCGCGCTGCTGCCGCGCTGCTAAGTGTGATAGAGACAGTGAGATACATATTAAATGTGTTGGTAGTGAGAGAGACATGACGCGGCGGACCCGCGCGGGCCCGCGCTGCACACGCGTTGCTAACGCGTCGCTGACGCGGCGGGCCCGCGCGCGCCCGCCGCGTACCCCCGCGTTGCTACACATCTGCAAAAAGCAAAAAAGTATGGAAATTTATAAAAAATATCACGTACTCGAACGCTAAACGTGACTCCAATTCTGATATATTAAAATCGCACACCAATCCGGAAATGGCAGTAAATATGGCAAATAGTTACTTCGCTAACGTCGGCAAAAATCTTGCAAGTAATATCGTAAATAAAGATGTCAGAATTAACACTAGACGTGCACAAATGACTCGGGCAAGTGTCGACTCATTTGTTTTGTATAACATAGACGAACACGAGGTAGAATCGCTGATAGGCAGTTTAAAAGAGGACTGCGCTGTCAGCTGCGACAATATCTCGAGTAGTATTCTAAAAGGATTTAAGCAAATTTTTGTCAAGCCCTTAACGCACATTTTCCAGCAGTGTCTGGATGAAGGTATTTTCCCTAATATCGAATACTCTCTGACCACCAATTTGGCTTTAGAGCGCAAAAGTCGACAAATGATGCAGTTTTTGGCCTTACTGATTATGTAACCTCTAATTTGGACCAAGGACAGAAAGCTTTAGCTATCTTCCTCGACCTTGCTAAGGCTTTTGATTCGGTGTCTGTCCCAATATTACTTAGCAAGCTGGAGCAGATAGGAATCAGGGACAAGCAGCTATGTTTGTTCAAGGATTACCTCAACTACCGCTTGCAGTGTGTTAAGGTTGCCAACTACATAAGTGCAGACCTCATGGTCGATTTTGGAGTCCCCCAGGGTAGCATTCTGGGCCCGACCCTGTTTCTCATTTTCATTAATGACCTGTGTGACCTTCAATTGAACCATGGCTCTCTAATATCATATGCCGATGATACAGTGCTATTGTTCTCGGGTAGTAGTTGGGCGGATGTATACGACTATGCTCAGAAAGGTTTCTGTAAATTTACTAATTGGCTAAAGCGCAATTTACTTACCCTCAATGCTGAAAAAACTAAATACATGGCTTTTTCCATCAGAAGATCTGTGCAACCAGCACACAATGACACAATCCGTGCGCACCATTGCTTTCTAGCTAATCAACAGGTATGTAATACGTGTCCTGCTCTATCAAAGGTTGATACCATAAAATATCTTGGCATAATGATTGATTCGAACCTGAATTTCCGAAGCCACATAGACGTTCTTGCGGCTAGAGTACGTAAACTTATTTTTGTCTTTAAAAAGCTAAGAAGTGTTGCTAACATAGAACTGATACATCAGATATAATCGGCTTTGTGTCAATCTGTACTAACATACTGTATAACTTCGTGGGGTGGGGCTGCGAAGACCATTCTATTGACACTTGAACGTGTTCAAAGAGCCATTTTGAAAGTGGCTACCTTCCGTCCGTTTTATTTTCCGACCACGGAATTGTACCAATCATGTAAAGTACTAACAGTTCGACAACTATTCATCAGGAGCGTAATTCTAAAACAGCACAAGTTGACTTGATACAACCCTAATAGGCACACCAAAAGACGGTTGGATATAATTTTTAAGCAATTTCGCACTAAACACGCTTTTACGTACAGTTTCTTCTCTTTCCTGGGCCCTTTTCTTTATAATAAAATAAATAAACAATGCTCCGTGTACGATCAAAATAGCAAAGTATGCCAAACTAAAGTTACAGCATGGTTGCTAACCCTGACCTACGACGAGACAGAAAATTTGCTTACTATAGTGAAATAGTTCTGCAATCGCAAGCATGCTTTTGTTAAATATAGTTTTGTAATTCTTGACGCGAGGTAACAAATGTTTAGACAGACAATATATATGTAAAACAAAGACCATTTATGCCTAAACACAGATTACAACTGTAACCTAGTTTAGGCAATAAACTTGTATATTGGTCCCCTAAGACCAGTTCTTTCAGACGCATTGGCGTATTAATATTGTATACGAATAATCCTGTTAGATATAAGTTTTGTTGTTAATAACTTAATTAGATTATATCCACTTATTGTACTATTTTTTGCTAAATAAATCTTTTTTTTATTATTATGTATGTCTTTCCCGCTCACGGGACAATGACGTCCCGGACCTTTGGGAGGCGTGCGTGGAGCTAGGTACCTACAAAGTACCAACTGAGCCAACACGTAGAGGCCCTTTTGACAATTTAATAAAATGCAAGGAGTACACCGAGCGGATGCTGTCTCTGCCCGTGTCATGGGACGCACACAGGGACAGCACCCGCTGAGGAGTATAGGGCCTATTGATGGTTGATGGAATCTAAATGAAACGGGTTATTGGGTGAAAATGATGGACTAGTGGCTGGGCTATTGGGTGAAACATCGGACGCCTGCCTAATAAAACTGTCTCACTTTTTATCTCTGGCAGACGGTGACTCGCCAACTGCTAGATGGGCCCCTATTAATAGCGACATTAAAAAATGGCCTAAGGGCAACACCGGTCTGAAAGCTGGGGGGAAGAGAGGTGGCACTGGACTTTAAACATATAGCCAACTCGCCACTTAGGTGTCCACATCAACCCTCGAGCAACAGCTCTTGCGACTCCACTCTGAACGGCCAGTAAAGGCAAGCCAGAGACAGGGGGCCTGTCCAACCATCCACCCGGTCGGCTCAACCTGACCACAGGACACCCCCAGGAGTACTCAGGTACGTAGGGTCGCTACGCCCTAACAGCCCGCCACAAGCTGCCTTACGTTGACTGATTGCACCAGAAATCTGGTGGGCGATGGGGCCGTCACATCCCTACGCCTTTATTATTATTATTATTATCTTCGTGCAAAATTTCACCTGAATCGGTTAAGCCGCTTAAGCGTGATTGAGTAACAAACATCTAAACATGCAAACATGCGCAATTATAATATATATGTAGGATTCCAAAAAAATTGAATATTTGTAATGAAAGTGTGAATACACAAGTTGTTCTTAGTAACTGGCATTGTTAGGGTTCCCAACGAGAAATGGAAAGCCAATTTCAACCATAGGAAATCCAGATTTCAAATTAAGTCAAAAATAATAGATTTCATGTCCATACTTTTGTTCCCGCAGTTATAACAAAAGTATGTACACGATTACAATCCCGCGGACATCGCGGCAAGTAGGTGTAGCGAACATCGCTCGATACAGCCACATTCACATGTACATATGTAGCCATAGCTAGCTAGCCTCGTATCGTAAGTGTCGGCGTCTGCCAGTGCCAGGGCAGAGACAATGCCGCTTAATAACGTCAGTGTTTCCGTGTACGAGACTGGCGGGCACTGGCATTCACTGGCATACGGCTGGTATTCACGACACTTGTACACAGCTCGACGGGCAAACCAGTGGAAGCCGGAACGACTCTGCACAGAATCTAGGAGCCAAGACATACGAGCGAGTGACGAAGCAAACACATGCCTCAGAAATAATAAGTGAATAAAGGCTTGACGACGAATTGATGCGGTTGATTTCACATTGATTTAAACCCGATCAATACACAAGATACGGTAGCTTAGTGTTTCAGGCATGCGGCTCTCAACCGGCGGTCGTTGGTTCGAATCCCGGCTCGTACCAATGAGTTTTTCGGAACTTATGTGCGGAATATTTACCGTTAGTTTTTCGGTGAAGGGAATCATCGTGAGTAAACAGCTCTAATCCCGATAGGTTCTTATTTTCCCTTCGGGTTGGAAGGTCAGACGGCAGTCGCTTTCGTGAAAACTAGTGCCTATGCCAAATCGATTTGTAAGCTACAGGTCCAATACGCTTTTCGTCCAAATCGCGTTTGCCCGTTCGTCTATTACGCAGTTCGTCCATAATATGATTGGTGGTCTATTACGCAGATCGTCCATTTCGCGAATGGTCTTATAAGCAGTTCGTCCCTTTCGCGATTGGTTTAATAAGCAGTTCATTCATTTGCGATTCGTCCATTACGCAGTTAGCCCATTACGCCGTTCGACCGTTATCAAAATGATATATTGTAGCGAGGGTGACTGATTGAATCCTGAGCGTAGTGAGGGATTCTAGCAATGTCGCCCGAGGTATTAAATAATTTTGCTACCGCGTAATACACTCTTCTATTCACTCCTTCCATGGTAAAATCACGATAATGACATTAAACATATTAATTAAAAATATGCAAATATTATTGGACGGCCGCAGGGATTGGTATTTTTCAATGATCATGTTCATCCTGGATCTTATCGGTTTTAGTTTTATTATCAGCCTTTACTAGTTTTAAATACGTGTCGGAATGTTTTTGTATATCGTCAGTCATTTTGAATAGCCCGCAACTCCGAAGATGTTTTGTCATACAGACATAGCTGAACTATAAGGGTTCTTAGGGAATAGTTAGGCTGCGGAACCTTCAGAATGAGCAAACCATTACAACTAAATGGATTTAAATCTATCAGTAGGTGTTTATTGACTTACTGTTACGGCGAGAAAACTGACTAGGCGCAAGTAGGCGCATGTCGTTGTTCATGCTGACTCACCTTAAGCGTTGAATATAGTACTCCAAAGAGTCCACAGATTAGAAAACTGCTTATATTTAAAATAGTTCTTGAAAACGACATTGCACCTTTACTATTCTTCCAGTTGGTTTCATATTAGTAGTGGTTTCAAATATTTTGCTATGCTTTTTGCAGGCAGAACATTGATAATGACGTTTTTTTTTCCATTATAACAAACTCGGGTGTTGACGTATAATTTTCACGTGAACTGGATGAAATCAACATTGTGAATTGAAAAGATTAGTATAGGAACTGCTTTTAAGCGGCAATTACACAGCGTCGTTCACCGAATGCGTTCGCCGAATTCATTTTAATCTAAGTACTTAGGACAACAAACGTCGTCTTCACATTAGTCTGTCCGCCTACTACTAAGCGTTGGCAGATGTCGATCGCCGAATGCGGCCGACTAACGTGTTCTTTACACTTTTGCGGTCGCCGCATGCAGCATGCGGCGAACGACGAAGTGTAATTGCCGCTTTACGTGCTTGTCATTAGTGACACCAGTTTTTTGAAGTGAAAACTTCTTATGCGGCGCTGTGGACTTTTTTGGATGGGGAAAAATTGTTAAACTCGTCACAGGTGTAGGAGCGTAGGAGGTCACGTGACCGTAAGATTTAGTGTTGCCAGATTGCCGAAATACAAAAAGCGGGAGCAGCGCTTTCAAAACGCGGATTTTTAAATGAAAATGTGGATTTGCGGAATATGTTTATAGGTTTTTTTGATGTAAGACGTACGGGGCTTGGGGGCGGAGGTTTCTTTTTTGCAAAATTAAAATTATTCAAGCTTTCACTTCTGCCGGCACTCCCGGAGTGTATTAACCCGGTCTTTTCTATTTCAAAAATACGTAGTCCGCCTTTTAACTAAAACTGGAACTCCATGGCCTTAAATTTCTAATATCAAATAAAGATTGTTTGAAATAACATGTAGGTAGCTATTAGAAAGTACTTAGTATAAATAAATCCATATTTATATTGATTGAGCATGTTAATATTCAAAAGCATTCAAGGAAGACAATATATGACCCTAAGCGCGACACGAAGAAAAATGCGCGGTAGGGTACCTATTTAAAAACGCTCAATGAAAATGTCTCCTTAAACACGCTACTATAATGTTACATATTGTCTCTGGCGTCACTGGCGCACAGTGTTTTTACAATAATGTTTTAAAAGCTTCCTTCTGTATGTGGTCAGTGATAAGCGTGCAGGGAGCAAAACTGAATTTTGATCCCTTGGTATAAAAATACAGATTGAAAAAAAATGCAGAGGGATCAAAAACAAGCTCCCTATAAACGGGCTAGAAAAAACTTGTTTTCGAATAGAAGGAGTGAAAATTACATTTTGATGCTAGTGCGGAAAGTATGTCACTACGTCACGAGTACCGAGATATCTTACGAGTGAAAAATGATATTTCCGCACGTGTATCGAATGACGTTTTTTAATACAGTTGCGAAAAAATAAGAAAAAGAACAAGTAAGAATTCGAAACTTTTATATTTTTTTAATTCTGTAATATCATTGTAATACAGTTGAAAAATAATGAAGTTGTTCAAAATCTTTTTTTTTAAAATACAGTTCTATCTTATTGATTTTTTTATTGACATAATAATTAATGGTACAATTATTTGTACAATTATTCAGTGGCAAAAGCGAAAATCACTAGTTCGCGAAAACCAACTTTCCGCACGCTAAACAGCTACGTAAAGTAGCACTTTTTGAGCAACTGTATTAAAAAATATACCTATTCCGGCATACAAACTATATCAATTAGGACAAAAATTTCGTCGTGAAACTGTATACTTAATTAGATCCCGAGATCCTTAACTACATGTGATTGGTGGCTAGAGCTAGACTGCTTAATGGTATCCTGCAGCCGTGCGCTCGGTGCGTAGTGAACGCAGCAGACAGTGCGGCAGGGGGTTTCCCGGCGGGATCGATCCCGGGTCCCCGGGGCGCAGCGGCGACGCTGGGACCGCGCAAATACGGCTTCCGCGCCGATGCCTCCGCGGCAATCAATCCATCTCGATCGTTCCTGGCTCGGTGTATCCCGTGGTGTTCTGATAAGTTAGACGGCGTGTTCTGACACGTGGAAGTAATTTGGGGAGCACGGCAGTGTCCCCGCCGAGACAAGCAAAACTAACAAACAAAGGAGGCTTTGTGCCGTAGATGCTGGCAGCATTTCTTAGCTGAATAGCTAAACTCCTTTGAGCGATGTATTTATTGTCACGTTCAACATCTGGAGTGTAGCAGATATTATCTCAGGATTCGATACTGGACATAATGTGTTCTGCAAAATGAACGAGACTTCACTCGAAAACGATCGCATTAATAATCCTTCCGAACACAGCCGCATACTAAACAAGTCTGATTTGATTGCGCACTTTGAGTCTGCCTATGTAGCTTGTCGCTTTGCAAGGCGACCACAATGAGCTACAGGGTTCTAGCCGGTCTGTGACGCAGTGGGGTTGAAAGCCAGCCTGCCTGGGCCTGGGACAGAATACATTGGGCACGCAATTATTTATTATTAATCAACATAAATCCTCGACACGCAGGGCTACAGCCTCGTTCCCGTCCATGAGAGGATCATTTGTGAACCATGTGCTAACCGTGAAAGGTATATAAGCTGAACGTATTAGCTTTGCTATCATTATTATTTGCTGTTGTGCGCGACAGGATAATCTCGAAAAGTAGTTCTAGCATATCAAAAGAAAAGTGTAGGCGATCAAAAAAATAAAAATCAACAGCAACTGGTTCTGAGAATAGAGCGCCATTCTTATACCAGTTTAATCATACCTTCACTTACACGTTCTCTCCAAGGCCTTATTGTAGTAAATCCGTTAGATCCAAGACGGATATAATAAATGAAATTGCTCTTGTAGGTAGTGTAGCCGCCCCCGCATCCCTGCCTCTCGGGCCGTCGCGTCGCTTATCGCCCGGCGTCGCTCACTCATCGCTGACGGATGGCCCGACGTCACCCGACTAAATAAAAACACGCGCGACACATTCTCGCCTCGTAACATGCCCTACAAACGCGCTCGCCGACCAGAAACATTTTCGCCCCTCATGATGCGAGTTTTTGCAGAAAAGGCTACAGTATTCTGCAATAGTTTGCAGTAACGTTGGCGATTTGGGAACGGAACTCCTTTGATTTGCATGGGGTTCGGAGCACAAACGAGTGAATAATATAAGCGTCCTCAGATAATGGTACGCATTTCATAAGCAAAATATCGACTAGTACAAAACTGACCTTCGATTACATAAAATGTTTACGGATCTAGGGGTTAAAGTACAGTAGGGAGCTCTCAGACGAGTGGAAAATGTTTTGTTAATAAAAGGGGCCCGCGTCGGATGTGGATGTCGATGGCGCGCGTAAAGCAATTAATTTTATTTGCTTCCGCCTATCTCTCATCTCCCCTCGGTAAAGAGAGCTATTCAGAACTTCGCCGGGAGGAAAAACTAGTTTATTGCGCGAAGGGATACAACGTAGGAGTTTAATCGGCCGACGATCTGCTTCAAGTCGGCGAAACCGCAGACTCCGACATTAGTGGCGACGCACACATAGATATGTATCACTTGATAGCGAATATTGCACACAGCTACTGTCTCCAGTCAATTTGTATGTTGATCGTAGTAATCAGGCCGGCGGGATGACGAATAAGATAGTCAAGTGCAGATAGCACAAATTGTCCGGGGACATCCAATTTTACGACGACAGTAAAAGTAAATTGTGTACGGGCAAGACAATGTCTCGGTTAATTTTATTTCATGTGCCTACAAAATAATCAACTTACGCATCAGCTTCACATAATTTTATTGCGTAGTTTGTTTTCTTGCCAACAGCGTAATTATCACATGAATGTTATTAATTCACCGTTCAGTCTCACTCATCTGCTTATGGGGTTCATTGGTTGTTAGTAACGAGTTGGGCCTGCATTCTACGACGAACACTACATATTTAATTTTTGTATCGGTTTGTGCGTCTCGCTTTAATGCATTTGATCACCAAACGCCGGGGTTTTCAGTGCGGGAATGAATGACATTAACTAAAGAATAGGTATTGACTTAAGAAACAGAATGTACTTACCCACTAAATAATTAATTGAATAAAAATATAATTAAGTAATAAAAAAAACATACGTTCATTTTTCGTAGAGCGTGAATGTTTTTTTTTATCGACCGTCTCGATATCGATGTTTATATAATGCAAAAATGCGATTGAATTTTCGCCTTTTAAATCTTTGCTCAATCTCAATGAAAACTTCTTGATGAAAAATAAGTAGATAACCTCATTGGTGAGGGATAGCCTTAGACAAATGATTATTATTATTTTATTATTATTATTATCTCGTAAGGTTTGGTAGAAATGCTAAAGTACCTACTACTTAAGTTAAAATAAAATTGTATGGTTTGTTTACAATTCGCAGGAAGGTATTTATTCATTAGGCACAATATGATATTTTGTCAGAATAACCTATCTGTTTATCTCTACTCTTTCTCAAGTTATTCCCGCACCGAAAACCCCGGGGTTTGTTGATCACGAACAGTGCGTGAGAAGGTCCGGGTCGTAGGTATTGACAAACAATTTAAATATGTAAGGTGTAAGGTACCTATAGTATGCAATGTTTGTCACAGAATGCAGTCTTTGTAATCGCGGGCCGATAGTAATTACTTAATTAGACGGCGGCTGGACGATTGTCTACAAAATACCGATTTGTGTAAATCGCAACTGGTGAACCAGTTTATGATATAAACTTCGGATACACTGTTTACTACGACGCTTACTCTAGAGGTCAAGTTATACTGGTAGGAACTAATCTAGAAGAGAATGTTTTGTGAATAGAGGAAGGAGGCAATCTCGCCACCAATACAAATGATCCCGCAATATCTTTCAAAGAAAGCGTCGGAGTCAATTACGTCGTCGCCCGCGGCACAAAGGGTTTGTGGATTCGGGGCTCGTCCCCCAGCACGCATACACACACACATACACGCACATGTACAGTGACGACACGTGTCGTCGGCAAACACGATCGAATTAAAACGTATCAGCGTCAACGCGTTTGGATATCGAATCACTTTATTGGGTCAATAAAAGGCATACGTGCCGAACCCAGGCGCTATGGATTTCCATATCGACTTAAAATTGCGCGGTGTGTAAACGCAGCCTTAGAATGAACGCGGGAAACACATAGAAAGTAAATAGAAACGCGAAACGTTACGTCCGAATGGACCACCTGGTGCGGACTGATGCGATTTGTATTCATATTCATCATTGTAATAAGCTTTTTTGGCAACAAAATGACTGACTGTTAGTTTGGTTCGGCGTTTTATCTTAATAAATAGTGGTCTTCTTTTACAGAAACGCTGGTAGAATTTTGACTTGTATAAAAGTGCCAGTAAGGCATTCTTGCAGAATAAAATTCATTTATTTCATTTATTAGGCGGTATGGTTTCAGAAAACTTCTAAAGAAGACGTGCCGTAAAAACTCATTGTTTCTTCTATTCTCAGAAAGCAAAACAGTAATGAGTAAAATTAAGGCAACAGATACCTAAGTGATATTAAGGCAACAGATACCTAAGTGATATTACTCAATTATACTCCGATGCTTCTTTCAAATCTGTTTAAAAATATTATGGTATTGTGGTTTTATCTCTTAGATCAACTGTACACACGCACGGGGTAAATCCATACACTGTGAAGTTTTAATAAATCAAATTGCTCCAAAGCCGAATGTTTTTTAATGAAGGAGGTCGGAGTCTCTAAACGATTCTTCAGGACGACCGTAGGTCGCCTCGGTATTCTAAAATTGGAAGCCAGAACCCGTAAAACGGCTTGTAGTGCCAGTTCCAATTTCAATTTTAGGGAAATAAATCTACTTTTTTAGGGGATTGGCCTTCATAGGGAAAGCGGGGAGGGATGGCCCCTCGAGAGAATTTGTTGGAGAGAGCCGCTTGTCAAATACTTACGCGAAATTTACGGGTCTCTGCGCTCTTGTAGTGATATACATGTATTTTTGGATTCCTATTCATCAGGCAATAAAGTGAATATTTAGAACTGAGACAGTTGATCACGCGAATCAATTTGGGATCTAACGTCTATGACGCGGAAAGATTAGTCCCTGATGTTAGAAAAGGAATTAGTGTTTCCATGGTGGTGTTTGACACAATCTGAAAGTATCGTTTTTTAGGGTTCCGCAGTCAACAAGGAACCCTAATAGTTTCGCCATGATTCAGATTCAGATTCAGATTTTATTCATAAAACACAGTATTTTACATGTCAGGCAGGATACAGAATAGAGTAGGTAGGTATATACATACGTTTGATACATGTCAAGGTAGTTTGAATTATAAATAGATATACAATATTTCTAAAAATTAATTAATTGACATTGTAGATATCAGTCTAACTAAAGGTTATTAACTACTTATGCGTGGGTCAATAATGCCTTATCGTTAAATTCGTCAATGGCGTAACACGACATATCCAATAAAATCTTTTTTAGTTTGCCTCTGAAAATGACGTCACTCGATGAGTTTTTCAATTCAGTCAGAAGAGAGTTATACAGTTTAATTCCTGTCACATCCAGTGATTTTCGAGCCTTAGCTAGCCTCCGCCGCGGCACGACCAACAAGTGCTGGGCGCGCGTGGTGCGCCCGGGCCCGTGCAGCTGCGCGCGGGTCGTGCATGACTCGAGCCTGTGTCTCACGAACATACAAGCCTCAAGGATAAATACGCTAGATAATGTAAGTATATTCAGTTGCCTTAATAACATCTGCGCGGGATGATCATGAGGCTTTTTTGCTATGAGTCTAACGGCCCGTTTTTGAATTCTAAACGCCCTGTCGCGATCTGCTGCAGTAGCCCACAGATCGACACCGTAAATCAGGATGGGGTGGAATTATCCATAGTAAGCTTTCTTTATGTTTTCAAGCGATAGGGTAGGTGCTAGTTTAGATAATGCGTAACACGCCGAGCTAAGCTTACTGCAGGTGATGTCAATATGGGGCAACCACGTGAGACCGGCGTCGATTATAAATCCTAGATATTTTACTTGGTCCACTTGGGGTACCAGAACATTACTTGATAGTATGTCGAGTTGGTCACTCGTAGAGTTACGTAGTTTAAAGTGGACCAAATTTGTTTTTTCGACGTTTAAAAGCAGCCCATTTGCTTTAAACCATAATGATACCCTCTCAACAGCATGATTTAATTTATGTTTTAGATTTGGCACGCTGTCCGCGTTTACTACGAGTATTAACATGTATCGTCAGCGAATATCACGTATTCACAGTCGGAACAAGCTGCAGTGATGTCGTTTACGAGTAATAAAAACAAGTAGTTGCCCATCGTTGATCCTTGGGGAACGGCGCACCCCGCTAATGATTTGATACTCGATCTAGAATTAAGGACGTACCTACATTTTTTCGGTTACATAGAAATGATGCCACCGTTTCGAGAAAGCTACCTTCTATACCGTAACGCTCCATCTTCCTGAGAAGTAGTGAGTGGTCCACCATTTCAAATGCGCGCGACAAGTCGCAGAATATCGCTGCGACTTGTCGCCCGCATTCGAGGTGCGCTAGGACTCGCGCTATGACGTCACGCGCTGCGTGTACCGTGGAGCGTCCCGGTTGGTAAGCATATTGCTGAGCATTAAGTATGCTGCTAGTAGTGAGATGGTCTATTATCCTCTTATTCAATAAACGCTCAAAAACTTTGGAGACGATCGATATCAAGGACATAGGTCTGTAAGATTTCGGTAAGTGCATCTCGCCCTTACCCTTATAGATAGGTTGTACCCTAATCATTTTTAAGGCATCGGGATATACTCCCGATTCAATTCAGCTATTAAACAACTTCAACAAAAGCGACACGAGAATCGGAGGAAAATAGTTAAGAATTCGTGTAGACATTTCATTAGTCTTTCGAATCTTTAATCTTTATCTCACGTAGGTATGGCTTTTCAATTTCATCAAGTGAAATCATTAAATTGAAATTTGAGAGGTTTACCTGAGAGAAATTGGTCCAGATAGGCGAGCGCCTCATTCGTGCAAAGTCCGGCGACATCACAATTGTTGTCAGTAGCAGTTACGTAATAGCGGTTCAGCTGACCGGCGGCGGCGCAGTCTCCTGGCGACCGGCTCACGAACACGTCTAGCGCTGTGTTCCCCGCGCTATTGCATGTCCGTCCGTCTGTCCGTCTTCGGCTTAACTCAGTAACCCTGACAATTAGAAAACTGTAATTCGGCATGGGTATAAAAACCAATCAACAAAATAAAAACCAAACGCCAAAAAACCGTAGAATAAAATAAAAATATTTTTTTTTAGGGTACCCTCCCGTACATGTAAAGTGGTGACGTATTTTTTTTTCTCGTTATACTTATAGTGTGGAGTATCGTTGCAAAGCTTGTTCAAAAATATTAGCTATGGGTTTTTTTTAACTATTTTTCAACTCAGTTAATGCGTTTGGGAGATATTGGGCTTTAGAGCCCTAATTCTTGTTTTTTTTATTTATTTAAGTATTTGTTTATTAGGATCACCAACAGAAAATACAACACACATTAATAAGAAACATATAAAACAACATTCATAATGAAAGAAAATGGAACCTTCCGAATTGTTAAACTTAAGTGGCAGTGGGCGGTGCACATAGCACGTAGAACCGATGGCCGTTGGGGCGGAAAGGTTCTCAAGTGGCGACCACGTACCGGAAGGCGCGGCGTGGGTAGGCTCCCCACAAGGTGGACTGATGACCTGGTAAAGGTTGCTGGAGTCCGCTGGAATGGGGGTTGCGCAGGACCGGTCACTTTGGCACTCTTTGGGGGAGGCCTATGTCCAGCAGTGGACGTCTTTCGGCTGATATGATGATGATGATGATGATGATGAGCTTAAACTTTAACTTTATTAAGATAGGTAGAAAATAATACTGTTAAATTATATAAAATAAAATAAAATAAAGAATAACTAAACTAACCGAAATCGTCAACAGACAGTATTTAATTTTTAAATGCTGACAGTCGTGAAGTACGTTCAACGACGGTGTCTGCTAGCGAGTTTGTTGTATAAGCGAGACACACAGGCATGAGCGCGTGGGCCCCGAGATTCGTTTGGCTGCGACTGCGACGCACGCACAAGGCACATGGGTACCGTGGCAATCGAGACGTCACTCTAAATCCAACTCGATTAACTGTTTCTAAGCAGTCGATTTTCGTTTAGCAGCTTATATGTAAACACATTAGGTCAAACATACTGCGTGAATTAAAATCCCTAAGAAGTAATAGGGATTTTAATTTAAATTGCTTTAGACGGGTCTCGTATGCTTGGCATTTTATCTTGGTGCGATAGTTCGTAGAACTATTATATAATCTGTGGCGAGTAAGACGCTTTTGTATTCGCTCAATCCTGCTACTGTGGACTTTGTAGCTAGGATTCCAGATAATGCTACAATATTCTTATGTAGGTACTCCTAACAAAACTATTAAAGAGGGTTACTATTGTAGAACATTTTTTGAATCCCCTAGCACATCGTAACACGAAACCTAGGGCATTAAAAGCAGTTTTTATAGTTTTATCCACATGACTCACAAAACTCAGTTTGCTGTTAATTATCGCACCTAAATCTTTTATTTCATTCATCTCTTGCAAGGTGTCATTAACTATAACATACTTGGAAGGTAAAGGACTGCGTTTGCGACTAAATTTGTTGTTCATTTGTCCCCCTCCTGCCGGCCAAATGGCTACTACTGGGGATGTGAAAAAATCGAGGCACTAGTACATGTAATGAATTTAAAAGGTAAACTATCACGGCTAAGTCGACGTTACTAGTTACCGAATAATAGTCGACCAACTTAAAATGTACTTAGAAAAGCTAACTTTCGTACAAATGGCTGACGGAACCGGACTATTTAGTTGGCGCGCGCGTGTCGATCTAACTAAGGCAGACACGCATCTACGGAACCCTGCACAGCGCGTGGCCTGACACGCACTTGGCCGATTTTTTAATGAAGGGCCATGAATTGCATTCTTCGTGTTTAATCTGTTTATTGGTGATCGCGCGACATGTGGTTACGCCTGAGTGAATACTGTCAATGCGCGCGGATGACTCAATGCGTTTTCCATTCCGTTTCAAATGTGTGAGAAATTACCTCAACATTTTAACAAATAACCTTAATGAAATTCTGTTGTAATTTAACCCTCAGCATTCAGTACCGTTAAAATACTTATCAAAATTAAAAATCCATCTACTCTCTATAATACTAAGGGACTGTTGCGTTATAGCCAATTAACAAATGTACCTTCATCTGAAAGAGAGTCCACAAATATACCTTACCTCTTTGCCATTAGGTTCATAAAGTGTCACTAGTCGTCCACGGCACTAAGGATAAGTACTCTGCACCACTGCACTCGAAATGCTCATCACAGCATCTCGCCGGCGACCCCCCGCCGGGTAATCAAGTGCCCGGGATTACCCTCTCCTTCCCGCCCCCTCCCCCGTCCCTTATGCTCCCCCCTTGCACCGTCGTCTCGCCGGAGATAAAGGAACCGCGTGAGTTATCACTGCAGGGGTAATTCATAATCAGGACCAGTGTAAGTCTGTTTCCGATTAGATTATAGTTATCACGGTTCTCAGGGTCAAGTAAGGCTAGGAACAAATATTTAGACGAGAAAACGTTTCGTGAATAGGCAGGGCCGCGGGAAGGGACGGACTTTGAAAAATATGAGCGGAGATGGCAGCGCGAGCGTATCTCGTTCACACACAGTTGCGCCGCAACCCGCACGGAACATTGAACGTAACATATCTAAATCCCTTTGGCTGTTAAACGCGGGATTATTGAGCGAGCATTATCAACAAGCTTTGTAGTTACTGTTACTTTAATAAATAATTATGTTTAGCGCTATTCTAGAGTAGTAAAATACTTTGACACTTAAACTGTATAGGCCTATGTGAAACTCATATTACGGGACCAAGACTTAGATCTGACTTGAGATTAAAAAATCTTTCCAGCCCTCTTCGCAGAGTCGCGAGAGCAGGTTAGATGTTTTGGAGCAAAGCGTCGTGTCAAAACTAGCAAAATATACTTACATAATATATATGGACTTATGTCCATGTCGTTATGGACTTGGTCCGAAATAAAATTAATTGAATTGAATTGAATTGAATATAATAATCACGCTTGTTTTACAGTGGAATTGGCAGGATTGATGATTTCACGGAGATTCAGAACAATACTGCCATCTTGTTTTGCAAACATTGTTAGTAAATATGGAACACTTTGCAGCACACTTTCTGCAGGAGCATTATCTTAAAAGTGCTTGCATGTTGCGCGAAGACAATTCGGTCGCATCGCGCGCTCGGAGCAGGTAGATGCATGCATTAGCGATGCAGGTGCGGATGCAGATTGCAGGGAAAATGTTTTGCAATATCTGGCGATTGTGCACTAGTCTTGTACTAAAGTGTTTTGTGGTGAATTGAACTTTATTTGACACACAAGTCCACGTATCTGACCTAGCTTCTATTCTCATCATCAAAGAAATTAATCCATGAACCAACACGATGTATCTGCAATTCTGCAAAGCGCTTATGCTGTTATGTACCTACATAGGTACTACTTACCTTCCGAAGCTGGTGCGGACAGACTTGTGAGACATGACGAGCTGCTGAATTCTGGATTGAGAAATTACGCGTCAAATTCATACGAGTCTACACTCAGCTATAACCACTGTTCAGTGAATTAACAAGGTTCTTTTCAATCCGCTTGGTCACGGGGACCTCATCCTAGTATAATTTATAACCACTTACGATTTAAGTTTATAAACTGCACTGAGATGACAGCTAAATGGCGGGTGTCCCCTTACCCCAGCATTTGAACATTAATTTGCATCTCACATTTACACCCTCGTGATTCGCGACGCATGACGTATAGTCACGGATAATCAATATGTGGTCTCGCGCGAATTGATGGCGGCACCAGCCGTTCCCTGATAAGCAACGTATCTCCTTTCACTCGCGATTGCTCCCTTGGCTGCACTTTCCAGCAAGTGCAGCAGTTCATTCTTGAGCGGAACAGTGTTTAGATATAGTAGTAGTAGATATGGATTGTTTTAGTTAGTTTAACTTAGTTTATTTATTTCATTGTACAATTTTCACAGAACATTTGTATTACTTATCGTACATTGATCGTTTACTTATGCAATAATAATGGACACTGAAAAATATAATTATGTGTAACCTGCAATTAAAATTTAAATAAATAAACATACCTTACAATAGAATGTCCATCGGTCAATGGACTTTCGGGATGGATACATATACATCACCCCCCGGCGTTGTTCCCGGTTGTGCCCTAAAGGAGCCCGGGGTCCGCTTGGACATCTGATCCCAAGATTTGGCACTAGTTTTCGAAAGCGACTGCCATCTGACTTTCCAACTCAGATGGAAAACTAGACCTTACCGGGATCAGACCGGTTTCATCACGATGATTTCCCTCACCGAAAAGCTAACGGTAAATAATGCATATATAAGTTCCGAAAAACTCATCACGAGCCGGGATTCGACCCCACGACCGCCGCTTGACAGCCGCATGCCTGAACCACTAGGCTAGCGTAGCTTCGGGATGGATATACATAGGCTATATTTTGTATATCTCCACTTGTGTTCCGTGTAATATGCGACCGGAGCCGCGCGGGCAGCTAAGTGTGTAATAAAGCCTGCGACGATCGAGGCAATAACACATGCTAAGTATTAGGGCAAGTCACGTAACAAGCACAGCTAATAACAGCATGTTCAAGGAAGTCTGTTTTCGTCCGACGCTTCCGATCCTAATCACATTTCAGTCGTCGTCGTCGCGTCGGGCTAACGAGTCAGAAGAAGCGAAGCACATTGAAATCAAATAAGGATGCGATCTCAGATTGAGCCCCTTGAGATCTTCTTTATCTCTTTATCTCTTTAATAACTCCCGGGAACTAAAGATACGTGCCGGGAATTGCTGATGTCTGTAACCGTCATCGTCAAAGATATTATATACGTTTCTGCCTACCTATGGAAAAATGTTCAAATGGATATTGTAACAACTATTTTTGTTGTTTTAAAGAATCCTGTTTAGTTGTTATTGTAGATCGATAAGTGCATCCTAACGCCATCTGGTAGTGATCTCGCGCGTTATTTCTCATCATTAGCAGCCTACGTCGATAATTCAATACTCTCACACATTAAACAGGACATACGTCACATGTGACGTTAGTTCAGATTTTAAACACGACATGGGCAAGTACGAGTGCGCTGGTGTCTCTCTTTGACCACAGCTCCCCAAAGCGAACGGTCGCACCCACTCTGATTTAGCTAAAGCTCGCAGCGAAGCTTCAAGAAAGATGGCGAAGATCGTCAAATTTAATAAATTGAAATAATGAGTTTTATGGCTCACATGCCGCCTTAATTTTAATAAAACTTATTTAAAATAATGGCAATGTAACAGTTAAATATTGAGTGAAAGAAAACCCGATAATGTGAGTATTAACGTTATTCGCTTTTGTTCGTATTTAACTGTTTGTCAAAACCTAATCTCGGAACCACGTTTAACCTAGGTGTAATTTTGTTATTAGGGGTCCTTAGTTTACGGTACATCCGGCGCTTACACTAAATTCCCTGGTCTTCGGTGGTGCAAGACAGTTACACATGTCCAGAGCTTACGTGGCATTGATGATTTGAGCTTCTCACCTTGAAGCCCCCAAGGACATCGGCTTCCTTACTGCAGCTGAAGAATCAGTGATATAGTGTTTGTATAAAACTGTTTGGACAAGGTTAGTGTACCTAAGGCGTATCCATTTCTTATAACATTTAACGTGTGTTAAGTAAATAAATCATTTGTTACAATGCATATGTGTGTTTCGTTTCAATAGTAACCGGTAGCAAGGCGCCCTGAGGTAATTTTTTATATTTAATTAGAGTCTTATGCCAACCGATCTGGGTGGCTGGTGGTAACCCCAAAATAAGAGGTTACAAAGTGTCTCCCAACGTTTGGCCTTTAGCTACTGGTCTATTTCAAATGAAATACATTTAACTTAAACTGTGAAACATTAATCTTCATTGTTAAAATAGTTAACTTTTGCTTCGTATGTATAAAGAGGGTAGATGTAAGTTGAACTTTGAACAAAGAACTCGTGGACCGCTAACGGTATTTTTCTAGAAAGCACGTGTTCGTATGTACCTTAGATGCAATTTAAGATTAATTTGTTTAGTTTTTACGCTTAATTAGCTTGAAATAACGCTTAGTGTGCTTAAACTTAAACTTAAAAAATAAATTTCCAATATGTCGATCCAAAAATATGTAGACTGTATGCATAAGGATGAAATCATTTATGAACTTGATTTACTTGATATATCCACAGATGTGAACGCCACCACGGATGCAGTAAGGAAGCAGATACGCCAAGTCTTCAAACTAATGCGCCGTGGAAGCATCAAGTGTGGGCAGCTCAAATCACCCGTGACCACCACAGAAATTGAGATTTGCACCCCGAAGGTAGAACTTCTAGAAAACTAGCTGCGCTCGGGTAACGTTGATGATGCTAACCTTGTTCGCAAAATTACTCGTCGTGCCAATTATTTGATTGATAGGTTTGCTCGTATTTCTGAGCCTAGTGCTCAACTGTCAGATCTGCGTAGTCGTTTGGTTAGGATTTTGAGTGAGATAGACAATGGACAAGGTGACTCAAATAGTGAATACGAGGAATCCCAGGCACCACCATCTGTGGAAAAGGAAGAGAGTAAAGTGATTTTCATTAAAGACAAACCTGTCAACTTGAACTCCTTAAACTTGAAATTCGATGGAACCACATGTGTTCGCGTCTTTATTGAGCGTCTAGAGGAGCTCAGACAAGCGCGCAATATTTCAGAAGAGCACATACTCTCAGCTTTTTCAGACTTGCTGGAAAGTTCTGCTTTGCATTGGTTTAGATCCAACAAACGCAGTATTTTCACATATAAACAGTTACTTAAAAACTTGAAAGATGACTTCGATATCCCGGACTTGGATTATAAACTGCTAGGCGAGATAAGACAACGTACCCAAGCAAAAAATGAAACCATTGTTGTGTATTTATCCACTATGCAAGGTATGTTTTCGCGTCTCACCTATTCATTATCAGAAAGGGAGCAGCTAGAGATCTTAATGCACAATATAAGGCCAGAGTACATGAAGGAATTAGCGCTTCATGATATAAATACAATTGATAGACTTAAATTCTATTGTAAACAACTTGAACTGGCGCGCTCACGCTCTGACCATTTAATTGAACCTGCTTTCAATAACTTTAAAATTACCTATGATTTACACCACAAATCTACATCTAAATCGGTGGGTAAACAAGTCTCGGCATTAAATGAGCCTAGCTCTTCTAGGCAGATGGATAGGACGGATAGCACGGATAGGAGGAATATGAAATGCTTTAGGTGTAATGCAGACACTCATTTTACTAACCAGTGTAAGTCGAGGGAGTTAGTATGTTTTAAATGTGGCTTGAAAGGGGTCAAGCGATCCAATTGTACAAACTGTAATGGTTCAAAAAACTAGTGAGCCCGGAACTATCCCAGTCATCTCAGTTAATTAAGTCTCCTTCTGTTAATAAGGGGGTAGTTCTGTTAAAAAAAAATATTAATGACATTCGGCCACATTTAAAAATTAAAGTACTGGACTTGGAGGCGTTCGGACTGCTTGATACTGGTGCATCTTGCTGTATCCTTGGCCGAAATGCTCACTTAATCTTTCTCAGTCACGGCTTTAAACTTAATGAATATTGTAGCCATACTTGCGTGACGTCAGCGGATGGTACATCTTTGCGCTGCTTAGGTTATATTAATTTGCCAATAGAATTTAATAATACTCTTAAGGTTTTAACTTTTCGAGTTGTGCCCCAAATAACCACACCTGTCATTTTCGGTGTTGATTTCTGGCAACAATTTAATCTGGACAGTGGACTTGCTTCCATTACTTGTTCGGAGTTGCCTAGGGATGTGTCATCCGTAGGATGCATTCAACCCGTTAATATTCCTAGTGGAGGTATAGAAGACTATGAGTCTTTGTCAGCTCATCAAAAAGCAATTATCAATGACGTAATTCAACAGTATGACTTAATTAATACGTCAAAGGTAGGTTTAGGTAGAACGAACGCTGCGAGTCATACTATAAATACCGGGGATAGTAAACCTATTAAACAGAGATATTATCCACTTTCACCAGTTAAACAACAGGCACTCGAGAAAGAGTTAGACAGAATGTTAAGTTTAGGGGTAGTTTCACCGTCTCAATCTGCATGGAACTCACCGGTTGTTATGGTACAGAAACCTAATGGAGACCTAAGATTATGCTTAGATTCTAGAAAACTAAACTCAGTTTCCAAACCGGATGCGTATCCGCTTCCTTACATTAGCAATATTCTAGACCAGCTCCGCGACGCTAAATACCTATCATCGATTGATTTATCGGCTGCGTATTGGCAGATACCGTTTGATAGCTTAGACTCGGCAGAAAAAAGTGCTTTCACCGTTAATAAAAGGGGTCTATTTCACTTTAACGTAATGTGTTTTGGATTGATAGGAGCTTCAGCTAGCATGCAAAGATTAATGGACAGATTATTTGGTGCAGAATTTGATAATAAAGTATTTTGTTTCCAAGACGACATTATTATAATTTCAAGTACCTTCGACGAACATGTCAGACTGCTACGCAAGGTGTACGACAAGTTGAAAGGTGCAAACTTGACAATTAACAGAGAAAAATCGGTATTTTGCCGTAAAGAACTTAAATACCTAGGCTACCTAGTAGACAAGCACGGACTCAGGACAGACCCTGGTAAGGTCGAAACTATTCTTAATTATCCGACCCCCACAACTGCTAAAGAAGTTAAAAGATTTTTAGGTATGTGTGGTTGGTATAGGAGATTTATACGTGATTTCTCAACAATTAGCAAACCGTTGTGTAAATTAACTAGTAAGAAAGTTAACTTCATATGGACTCAAGAGACGGAGGACGCCTTCAACCTTTTAAAATCCGCCTTAGTCTCTGCACCCATTCTTAAATGTCCCGACTTTGACCGGCAGTTCACTCTTCATTGTGACTCATCATCGGTGGCAGTAGGTGCAGTTTTGACTCAAATGTATGACGATGTCGAACATCCAATCGCGTACTGTAGCCGTACACTAAATAAGTGTGAGATTAATTATTCAACCTCGGAACGTGAATTAATTGCGATTATTTACGCCCTTGAACAATTTCGAGCATATGTTGAAGGTCAGAGGTGTAACATTGTCACCGATCATGCGTCACTACTTTGGTTTTATAAACTTAACAACCCTTCAGGACGGTTAGCCCGTTGGAGTATGAGATTGAGTCAATTTGATTTTGAAATTGAGCACCGTAAAGGTAAGAGTAACGTCATACCCGATGCTCTTAGTCGCATACAAATAAACGCCATATCCTCAATAACCACTAATGACCTTTGGTACAAAAACATTTACGACACTTGCATTTCCAACCCACGTCGTTACCCTAACTACCTGATTAAAGACGGAAAATTGTTTAGGTACTCACGAAACAAATATCAATTAACAAGCGAGTTCGATTGGAAACTGGTGGTACCTTCAGAAGATCGGTTAGGTATATTGCAAAAGTGTCACGACGAACCTACCAGTGCCCACTTAGGTATATTTAAAACGCACAAGCGAATTAGTCTTCACTACTTTTGGCCGAACATGTATAATGAAGTAACTAAATACATCAAGCAGTGTGAAATATGTAAACAATACAAACCGGTTAACGTAGCCAGACCCGGCCTAATGGGCAATCCCAAGGAAGTCACTAAGCCGTGGGCATCGATATGTTGCGATTTATTAGGACCGTTTCCAGCTTCGAGAAATAGGAATGTATACTTAATAGTCTGTACCGACTACTTTAGCAAGTACGTCGTGTTGCATCCTATACGGATTGCAACAGGCGCAGCGATAGCTAAATTTATTGAAGAAAAAATATTCCTAGTTCACGGAGTCTGTAAGTCTATTTACATCGATAATGGTGCCCAATTCATAAGTAGTCAATTTAAGCAACTTATGCATAAATATAACGTTCCGAACATTTATTATAATCCACGTTACCATCCCCAAGTGAATGCAGCGGAAAGAGCAATTAAAAACGTAGCCATCGGTATAGCTTGCTATGTAGGCTCCGAACACAAAAAATGGGACGAAAACATTATAAAATACAATGTGCACTTAATTCGTCCATAAATGAAACTACAAAATATAGCCCCTTTTTCCTTGTACACGGCCGTGAATTCATAGTGGATGGAATGTTACATAACTTAAATTCGGATCAGCCAGTGCAAAGATCTCAAGTGACCATTAGTGATCCCCAAACATATAGCAACAAGATACTTGAACTTAATACAATATTTAAGAAAGTGCAGAAGCACATAAAAAGTGCTCACGATAGGAATGTGAGGTACTATAACTTAAGAAAACGAAACGTTGAATTTAAAGTTGGACAGATAGTGTACAAACGCACTCACTATTTATCTAATGCTTCGAAAAAATTTACGTCGAAGTTAGCACCAAAATTTCAGAAATGTGTAATTACAGCGAAGTTATCACCTTTAGTATATACCTTAACTAGTATGGATGGAAAACTATTAGGTAACTTCCACATAAAGGACATTCTTAAACTGGATGAGTAATGGAGATTCGCGTATGTTTACAGATGAAGTATGAAAGGAGAAAGTATGTATGTTGTTAGTATATTTTTTCAAAATTGTGCACAAGTGTTCTTTCTGGTATAAATAAGCTAAGTATGACAGGAGATGAATGCAAGTGATGAGTACCTATAACCTCAACCTATTTAAACTTGCACACCTGGACACGTTACTTAGATAACAGACTTGTTTACAACGTCGTTCGGATTAACTCATTAAGGAATAAACGACCTTAGGCAATGATGAGTAGATTCATTCTAGTACCGCATTAGTTGTTCGAGTACCTACGTGAACTTGAACTTGAAGCCGCCCATAGGAAGTTATGTGGTTATTTCTTAATAAAACTACTTACTTAAATATTTTAATTAGTAGAGGCCACTACTAAATAAAATCTTAACTTAAACATAAAAACTGAATACCTACTTAATGCTTGATATTTATCGAATGAATACCTACCAGTAGTTAGTATCATTTAAAAACTTTGTCATGCCTGATAGTGCAGGCTTAATAGGCACTTTACATGTAGATATCTTATTAGGTATCACGCATGCATACGGCCCGCCGGTAGGTGAGCGGTCACCGTAGCCCATGCACATCTGCAATTAGTATTAGTCAATAGTCAAACCCGAGTTTGTAAATAGTTGTAGTCTTTCGTAGTTTTCTATGCCATCGTAATAAATAGATTCTATTTACGTAACAGATGACCGTTCATCTGATTCGACCCTAGTATTAGTTTTTTTTTTGTGTGATCACGGTAAGTAGATATCAGTAAAATATTCCGTATAGTATGTAGTACTTACTTATATTTAGGTAAATAAAACGTTGCATTCATGATCATGTCATGAACGATTAGTTGATAGGTATATAGTAAATCCGTAGTTTTACATAAGCACTAACCAATCTAGGTTACTCCAAGTAGTTATCCAGTTATTATACAATGATACCTACTACTTATTGTCAGTGACATTATCATCTTTTCCAGGATAACAATTACCTACTTAAAACTTAATATTACTTGAAATCAGAATGGTGATGCCTGGGATTACCTATTGTCACTGTTTGAATCCTTTCTAATTTTTATAGATTCTAGGTTTGTTTTGAAGTGTCTTCTGTTTGCACTTACAAGTGTATTCTCAGATTTATTATTGTTGTTGTTTTTTAGTCATTAGGTTCGAAAAAGTATCTTCGGTATGAAGAACTTTTTAATCCGAGGAAAGGAAATGTGTAACAACTATTTTTGTTGTTTTAAAGAATCCTGTTTAGTTGTTATTGTAGATCGATAAGTGCATCCTAACGCCATCTGGTAGTGATCTCGCGCGTTATTTCTCATCATTAGCAGCCTACGTCGATAATTCAATACTCTCACACATTAAACAGGACATACGTCACATGTGACGTTAGTTCAGATTTTAAACACGACATGGGCAAGTACGAGTGCGCTGGTGTCTCTCTTTGACCACAGCTCCCCAAAGCGAACGGTCGCACCCACTCTGATTTAGCTAAAGCTCGCAGCGAAGCTTCAAGAAAGATGGCGAAGATCGTCAAATTTAATAAATTGAAATAATGAGTTTTATGGCTCACATGCCGCCTTAATTTTAATAAAACTTATTTAAAATAATGGCAATGTAACAGTTAAATATTGAGTGAAAGAAAACCCGATAATGTGAGTATTAACGTTATTCGCTTTGTTCGTATTTAACTGTTTGTCAAAACCTAATCTCGGAACCACGTTTAACCTAGGTGTAATTTTGTTATTAGGGGTCCTTAGTTTACGGTACATCCGGCGCTTACACTAAATTCCCTGGTCTTCGGTGGTGCAAGACAGTTACACATGTCCAGAGCTTACGTGGCATTGATGATTTGAGCTTCTCACCTTGAAGCCCCCAAGGACATCGGCTTCCTTACTGCAGCTGAAGAATCAGTGATATAGTGTTTGTATAAAACTGTTTGGACAAGGTTAGTGTACCTAAGGCGTATCCATTTCTTATAACATTTAACGTGTGTTAAGTAAATAAATCATTTGTTACAATGCATATGTGTGTTTCGTTTCAATAGTAACCGGTAGCAAGGCGCCCTGAGGTAATTTTTTATATTTAATTAGAGTCTTATGCCAACCGATCTGGGTGGCTGGTGGTAACCCCAAAATAAGAGGTTACAATATATATATACTAATTTTCAAACCAGTAACCTTTCGTCGACTCGGATCTGCCAGCAAAGAAATTACGCACAGATTTAAAAATGAATTTGCTCGGGGCTCTTCTGATCGCGGGGGGAAGGCCGTTGCAAAGGAGAACCACCTGCACAGTGAAAGAATTGGACATAAAGCCAGTACGGACCCAGCGAAGCCAGTATATTAAGTCTGTCTGTACAAAGAATGGAGTGGTGAATGCGCGCAAATAAACCAAAACACATTTTGCTTGAGAGTGATGAAGCTGTTAAAATGTACACTGCACCTTACACTAGAGACAACCGTATTGTATTATACGTGCCGTGTATTATTCGGAATCGGAACTATTGTGTTGTGGTCGACCCGGTATCGTGGACATTATGTGACCGCCTCCTTGTCCCGGCTAATCCCACTTGTCCCGGGATCCCGGCATAATCCCGCGCTGTCACGCTGCATCGCTTTATTAATACCGTCACCCTTGAGGCGGCAACTCAAACATCATTATCGTTGTGCGCGTGCGGCGCCATTACCGAGCAAACACCGTCCATCCCGCGGTGACCAAGCCATTCTCTATGTCTCAACATTTCAAGCTGTAGTGAAATGCGAATATACGAGTATAATTTGGTAATCTTGTAAGTCAATCACGAACGTTTAGATAATTTCTTTTCTGACCGAGTGACCGATGCAATACGCCAAGAAACGTGCAATTAAAGTCCCTTTCCGACTTCAATAAAAAGGAGGAGGTTCTCAATTCGGTTGTATTTTTATTTTTATTATTTTTATTATTATTTTCAATGTTTGTTACCTCAGAACTCCGTCATTGATGAGCCGATTCGTAACATTTTTTTTTGTTTGTAAGTAGGCAGTTCCATGTGCGTCCCATTAAAAAAAAAAACATTTGGATGATGGGATCCATGAGGAATTGAGGGAACTCTTCAATTATATTAGGCACGCGTGTAGTGATTCAAGTATTTTCTATTTTAACTCGTGTATTTACACCCGGTAATTATAAATTTGGTGGAGTGGAATTGATGATGAAGACCACAGATGACTTATGGAATTCCTCAAATATGTACTTAAAAGTACAAATGTACGTCACAGATTCTGATAAGATTCCGTTGAAATAGCAACTAATGAAGTGCCAAAGGTGATCCCTGTGGAATCGAGGGAAGTCCTCAAATATTATCGGGCCACATAGAGCGATTGGGTTTTTCCCCTAATAATAAACGCATTTGCTCTCGGAAATCAGTTCATGTGGTAAATTAGAAAATAAATGTAGAAATGTTCTGCTGGCTTGGCGGAGTACTAAATTGAAGTCGGTTAAAACTTTGTTTTTAAAGTAAATTATTCTTCATTCAGCCTCTCCAACACGAGCTGCTCACATTAACTCGTATTTTTAAAATAAACAAGTGACAATCTTAACGTTAAAAAGGGTTAATGCCTCCAATCGTGAAAAATGATTTCGCCATGTTATTAAATTGGAAATGGTGTTATTTAATCTGCATCGGATGGACCCCGCGATTAACAGAGGTTGCGGTCGCGCCTCCCCTCACCCGTCCACTATTTAAAAACAAACCTGCCCCCCTATTCTGTAACTTGTTTTAGGCTCACCTCAATGCTCACTCACAAATATATCTTGACACCGCGATGCGTAGTCACCAAGCGTAGGTAGAGGTCTAGTTTCGTGACGGACGACCGGCGGGGTGAGCCGCTTTAACGCTTAGCGAATAACAGCCCTGGGTCGGCATCGATATGTCCCAGGGACGTCCCCACACATGCCCTACAAAATCCAAATGAAACCAACGGGATAAGTTACTAACTAAATGACGTGACCACATCCACGTGGATCTATTTCATAGTAAGGTTAACTCTGTTTAAATACTTATCAACATTATTTTCACTTGGTAGCGAACAATCCCCGACACCAAACTGTTCGTTTACTGTTCAACTGTTCAGCCGACCCTACTTCTGTATATACGTAGTGTGATCGTATTATTACGAGACCTTTGTAAACGTGATGTTCCTTAGCAATATTTTGTGGAAGCTTGCAATTTGCGTTTAGTCAATAAGCATACCAAATAAAGAAAAATGAAATAAAAATAATATAGTTAACTCTCCTGTTAATTAAGAAAGTAGAGCAGGGGACCGATTTTTGACTTTCGAGCGCTCGAAAATCATATAAAAGTAAATACGTTAGTAGTGTCAAAAGGGCAGGTACTTACTTTCTACCATTAGCATTGAATACGAGTGGTCAATACCACTCGTTTTTCAATTTTCTATCGCTATTTCAAAATAGCATTTCATAATTTTTGTCAGTTTTCGAGTGAAAGAGTCGAGCGCTCGAAAGTCAAAAATCGGTCCCCAGTAAGTAATCATGTTCATGCACAGTCTTATCCATATGTATAACTAGCTTCCGTCCGCGACTTTGTCTGCATGGACTCGGGATAAAAACTATTCTATATTTTAATCCAGGCTATAAACTATCTTCGTGCCAAATTTCATTCAAATCGGTTGAACCGTTTAAGCGTGATTGAGTAACAAACATCCAAACATCTAAACTTTCGCATTTATAATATTACTAGCTTCCGCCCGCGACTTCGCCCGCATGGACCCGGGATAAAAACTATCCTATATTTTAATCCAGGCTATAAACTATCTTCGTGCAAAATTTCATTCAATTCGGTTCAGCCGTTTAAGCGTGATTGAGTAACAAACATCCAAACATCTAAACTTTCGCATTTATAATATTAGTAGGATAGTAGGATTATTACGATTGTGATATATTCCTTTTAATAACATTTACAATAAACATAAGTGGATATTGGTATCAACTGTAATTATTGTTAAGTCAATGGCCCATATTAGCTAATCAACCAATTGAATTCCATTTCTAATTACATACAAGTGTATACCGTGTGTGGGCCCAGCGACTAGCAATATAGTACCAAATACATTTGCATTGTCATATTCGTAGCAGGTAAATCCGATGCGCGTTCCATAATTGAGCCACACTCTTTTCACAATAAATACAACATCGTTTATTTCAAAACGAATTGGAATCAACCTACCGCAGCCATCCCCACTTACCACCGAGTAACGCTCCCAACTCCAAATGGGACGTAACCATCAATTTGACATACATAGTGTTGCTGCTAATCAGCATTGACATTGAAATAAACAGTAAATGTCGCCCCGCGCGTAACGAACGGAACGGAGGGAGTCCGACCCCTGTGTCTCAACTCAAGTACTACAGGGCCGCATTTTTACCACTAAAAATCCAATTTTAATTGAATACCAACCCCATTTTAATATCATCATCCCCCTCGCACACACATGACTGTGCGCTTACACAAGAGGGAGAGAAGACGTATGACATGTGATTTGAATAAGTTGTAATGCTTACCGAAATAGCGTCGTAAGAGCGTCAGCCACCTTATTCTTAAGCCGTATTCGCCTCGATGAACGCTCATCCATATTATAATTCGCCCGACAGTCATTATATTTATTCGTATTTGGAGGTCAGTCTGGTATTCTGCAGCGCAGCCGTGGCCAAGTTTATGAATAGCCCACAGCATTTAGTGGGCACTTGAATGAGTTAATCTCTCCGGGGTGGGTCTGAACTCTCAACAGTAATACTTGAGTCGTTATAGACATGACTAGCCTGTGAGTTTCATGTATAAATGGTAAGACGAGTGTCCTCTTGGAGCAGCACTTGCGAATGTAATATAAAGAAGGTTGTGTAGAATGTGTAGGTGGATTACCATCCACCTACACATTCTACACAACCATCAGGTGTGGTACAACCTGTTACCTACTTATTTTAAACTGGCTTTTGCCTGCGCTTCGTTCGCGTTGAATTCCTTTTGTTGGAGTTTTACGGATGAAAAGTAGTCTTTATGTAACCACGCAAAATCAGGCTATTAGTATATTTAAATTCATCTTATTTCGTTCAACCGTTTTTTCGTGATGTATCGAATCATATTCAGAGTCCAAACTGATATATTACTAATGAAACTACAGACCAATGTGGTTTGTGAATGAATCTAAATTAAATAATGAATAAAGAAATAAGTATGTGTTTTTCATACGTAAAGCTTAATTTGATGATTAGAAGTGCGGTTGCCGGCCCTGTAAAGCGTAATTTGATAATTGAAAATGCCTTGAGTTGAGGATTTTTTTGACAAATGCACTCCATACACAGCGTCCTGGGCAAGTAGCGTCCACAAACCCACAGATCAAATAGCGGTGTAAGCCAGTGTCGTTATCATTCCCTTCCACACGTCAGTGGCCATTGTCGGTAATGAAGCAAGTGTCCCCTAGCAATCACGACGCAACACTAACTCCCAGCCAGCCGACCCTCGAGGGCGACGCGCGACTCTTAATAGAGGGAAAGGTTCACAATGGGCAGAGTTAAATGAGTAGTATCTCCGCACACGGGTAGGAAAGAAATGTTAATCCATCGTTGACTCTATTTAAATGCAGTGAAGGTTCAAAAGGTTGCCTCCAACCGCTGTAAGTGGCGCATGTTGTAAGTGTGCATGCTTGAATCCTGTACCGCCAACGCCGTCTATACATGACGACGCTTTCATAACACAGTTTACAATCACGAATTATTATAGACATTATGAGGTAGTTAGAAGGCATTGTATAGTCGCTGGCATGGTACCTACATGCACCATATTAATATCGTACGACGGGAACCTTGGCTTCGGTGTTGTACTACTTATGTGCATTAACTGTGCTAACAGAGGGACGGTTAACAATCCCGTTGAAATATCACTTAACGAGAGCACCACTCCCGAGTCATGATGTACATTGTTTAACTTGTAAGTTGAGTTTAAAGAGTAGTATAACATAACTAACGCCGACTAGAAATATACAAAAAAATAACAACATTTAACTCATCACATTTGTTTTACTAAGTTTTTTCCACGATTGAAGTGCGAATGCGGTGCGAAGAGAAGTCGCCTTTTAAGAGTTTTAAGGTTAAAACTGCGAGAGTCTTGATTCGATACAAAGGTCAGTAGTTTTTCCTTAGAGATTTTAGTTTGTAAGCACTATTACAATCCCATTAGCTAAACCCTCTTCTATTAACAGTATATTGCTTAAAAAAAAGCAATAGCAATCATATATCTACAAGTACTTTCCTGATTGTAGTAAGTGGTACCATTAGCGGGCAGAGCCGCCGGGGGACCGAGCCCCGCGCTTGCGTCGGCAAGTATGTTGTTGGTTCATGTTTACTCCGGTAATCGCGTCATTATCAATTTGGTACCGCAATTGCTTCATTTTTAATGTATGTTTTTAACATAATCACGTTATATTAAGGGTGGGTTGCTCCAACTGGTTCTCGGCAAATGGCCTAGTCCTCAACGCAAACAAAACCAGTGTAATGCTCTTCTCTGGAAGGTGCGCTCCGAACTCGAACGTGAGCATCCAGTGTCCCATACAAATGGGTAATACTTGTAAGTTTTTAGGATTCACGCTGGACCCCACATTGAATTGGAAGAAATACGTCGACTCGCTGTGTGATAGGCTGGCCGGAGTGGTGTTTGCCCTGCGCAAAATTAAACCGTTTGTTTCCTGTGACGCGCTGAGGCAGGCTTACTTTTCACTTTTCCACTGGCTTATGACTTACGGTGCTCCTGTGGGGCAACTCGACTGACGCTGGAAGGGTAATGCGAATACAAAATGGGCGCTTCGAACTATGCTAGGTCTAAACCAGCGGCAGGCCTGCATCGGATTATGACTCACTATTCGCATTGCCTCTTCGAGGTCATCATGCATACGCGGAGACACCCATCACAGTCTAAGCGGGTGGAGGTGACGGGAAAGTGCCTTCGTAGCACAGGAAGACTTCGGACAGATAGATAGATAGATCATTTATTGATAAAAATATTTTTTTTTACATGTCAGTTTTTCTTATTCCTATTCTATATATACATTATTATTAGGTATACATTACATAATAAATTCAACAATGTTGTAGATGGGTCAGTGACTTGTGGCACTGAACGAATTCGTCAACACTGTAGCACGCCATGTCTAACAATATCCGTTTACGTTTTTTCTCGAACATACACTTTTTCGCGTTCCGCACATGCTGCCCATAGGTCCACCATAGACTAATATTGAATCGAAGTACCCAAAGTATGCTGTTTTAAGATTGTCTTCAGAAACGCTGTGGGTAAGTCTGGACAAGGCAAAACATGCTGAAGAGAGTTTTTTTGCAGATTGCTTCTATGTGGGGAGCCCATGTTAGACCATCATCAATTTTAAACCCTAGGTACTTAACATCACTTACTTGAGGTACAGGCATGCCGTTTATTATAATATTGAATCGCTTTTCTATGTTCTTTTTGAGTTGAAAGTACACTGTGTTCGTTTTTTCGACAATAAGGAGCATGCCATTGGCTGTAAACCAGTCCGAGATATTTTGCATGGTTCGTGAGAGTTTCGATTCTAGATTACTAACATTTTCAGCAGTGACTATTATGTATGTGTCGTCAGCAAGAGACCTTACACACCGAGTGTCTCGAGTCGCGTCTACGGTTGAGCGCCCCGGTTGATACGCGTATTGTTGCATGTTTAATAAATTATTATTAGTTAAATAATTCATTAACTTGACACTCATTAAGTGCCCAAATTCCTTAGATATGACGGGTATCAAAGATATAGGTCTATAACATTTAAGTTCGTCCATATCCCCTTTACCCTTGTAGATGGGTTGAACTTTGATAACCTTGAAAGAATCGGGGTATACACCGTTTATGACACATTCATTAAACAATGCAAGAACTAATGATACTATTACAGGTGGTAGATAATCCAAAATATAGGTCGACATATCATTGACATCTTTCGATTGTTTCCTTTTTATGTGTTTTAAGGCCGTTAAAATATCAGCAAGCGTAAATGGAATAAATTCAAACGCGGGGATCCGCGATTGTAAATACTTGTTTAGATAACTGAGTACGTCGGATGTCCGCGGCCTGTTGTTGTGTGAGTGCGCATGCGTGTAGTAGTGGTTAAGGCGAGCGGCGGCGGTGGCGGCTCGATCAGCTGTGCTCGCGCCAGCTGATCGACTCACCAGTACATCTAGTGCCTTAGTTTTGTTTTTATTTTTGCATGTTTCGGACGCAATTATTCGCCATATACTACGAGAAATGTTATCTTTGCTATTTGAGATTTCATTGTTTAGATACTCACTACGAGATAATCTTAAGACTTTGACGTAACGTTGTCCGAGTAATAATAAGTTATTGGACAAGGAATGGTCATGTGGATTTAATACACATTTTCGTTTTAAGTGACGAACTTCGTTTCGCACTTTGCGTACATTGTCACTGGCCCATCTACTTATACGCGATTTGACAGAGTACTTTTTTAATGGAAAATTAATTTCAAAACTGTGTTTGATAACATTTAAAACTTGATCAAGTTTTTTACTTGGGCAACAATTGCTGTTTATAATTCTATCCCAGTTATACAAGGTGGAACGGAACGATGGACTTTCCCGCAAGAGGGGGATTATTGAGCGCTAGTACATCACATTTTCCAGATAAACTATTTTTATTGACGCTAATTTTTTTTTACATTTGTATGGAGCTCGTCGCTCCAGGCGGCCAATGCTCCATACAAAGGTAAAAAAAAACGCGTCAAAAAAAATAGTTTATGTGGAAAATGTGACGTACTAGCGCTCAATAATCCCCCATTTGCGGGAAAGTCCATCGTTCCGTTCCACGCAGTATAAGTCTAGGTATTCACAGAATTTATGTTTATTAGGTTCAGAGAACAGACGCTTCATAACAGTGTGATTTTTGTGCAAATCCTTATTTATTAATATCGTAATATTCATATAGTGATGATCTGAGATAGGTAATTTAATACATTATTCAGTTTTTAATATGTTAGTATATGTAGGTATGGTCAACACAGGTTTTTGAGTGATCAGTTATTCTAGTGGGAGATTTTACACTTTGCTTGAATCCACATCGGTATAGTATATTTTTAAGTTCTTTTATATTATTACATTTACTAAGAGGTCACTCAATTTAGTAAAAAACAAAGGTACATCACCCTTTGGTGGTCTGTAGATACAAACGATCACGACGTCCAACTCAACACATTCGATAGCACACACCTCGAACTGCATTTCGATGGATAAGGCAGTAACTTCTTTGCGATCGATGGTTATTAAGGCTTGTATACCCGCTAAAGTCCTTGAGCGTATGGGCGGAGCCTCGACCCTCTCCCCGCGCAAGTCGCACAACCCGCCGTCGTTTATTAAGCGTTATATAGATTGTTACAGACGCGTCATCGCGCATCGTTACCAATGCAAGGGTGGGTGGGTGACATTCGTCATGCTTAATTGAAACGTGATATTTGTCATACATAAATTACATAATTGATTAAGTTCAAAAATTATGTCCCTACTATTATAATACTATTTACTTACGATTAGTGTAGTTCCGTCAGCACGGCTAGCACGAGACGGCCGCGACATACACTCGATTTTTCTCGCACTATCGGTCTCTCTCTTATTAGAACATTAGGAAAGAGAGGTATAGTGTGAGAAAAATCGAGAGTATGTCGCGGCCGTCTCGTGCTAGCCGTGCTAAAGAAAACGAAATTCGTTCGAATAACTCTCATTGTCGCTCGAACTAGCAAGCGCGACAGAGAGGGAGATATACAAACGAAGTTCGGTTTCGTTTCGCGGTAGGCCCTCAGCACGCCTAGCACTAGACGGCCGCGACATACATTCGATTTTTCTCGCACTATACCTCTGTTACTAAATATTCTAATAAGAAAGAGACGGATAGTGCGAAAAAAATATAAAGGTAATAATAATAATCCATAACTACTGTTGCCCTTAGGCCATTTTTTAATGTCGCTATTAATAGGGGCCCATCTAGCAGTTAGCGAGTCGCCGTCTGCCAGAGCTAAAATGTGAAATAGTTTTATTGGGCAGGCGTCCGATGTTTCATCCAATAGCCCAGCTACTAGTCCATCATTTTCACCCAATAACCCGTTTTATTTAGATTCCATCAACTAGCAATAGACCAGCACCACGCACGCCTCCCAAAGGTCCGGGACATCATTGTCCCGTGAGCGGGAAAGACATATAATCCATACTATCCATACTTCCATATCCATACTCCATACTAATATTATAAATGCAAGAGTGTGTCTGTCTGTCCGTTACCTTTTGTGTAAGTGTAAGGTTGTTAAGTTTTAAACTTATTTTCGGTATATTTATTACGTTCTACTTCCTTGATTCGATGATGATGGCGTGTACAGTCAGCATCAGATAGTTATTAGCATCCAAAGTAGCCAAATATATCGTAACACATTCCTTACTCCTACTTATAGTAACAAAGACTATTTCGATGAATGTACGTTCCGATATATTCGGCTAACTTGGCTGCTACTAACTATATTATGACTACTGTACAGAAATCGGCCACGGGTAAATATATACTTATAGATTAGTTGTACGTTAACCATACTTTGTTTCATATCAAATAATAACTCTGTATCGAACTTGGAGTTGGCATGCAACCCATAGGTAGGTACTTACAATATTTGCCAAGCCCACTATTTTTATTAGAACTTATTCTATTAACAGTTGACAGTCATTAATACGAGCAGATAAAACAATATTGTTTCTATAATTGTTCATGCTCCTAAGCAATAGATATTGTAAATATATTTACTAATAAAATGTCTGGTTTTAGCGATTTCCCAATTTTGATACTGTTTAGATATTTGATACTTTGATAGAATAGGTATTTACTTGTGTATTCTTTTTCCTCTTCTCTTGTAAAATTTCTTGATATTACGTATTTTCCTCCTGCGCTTATTTAATCCCAAAGACCCAAAATAATTATTGAAAAATTTGTGACACCTAAGCTAAGACGTACTAACTCTAGTATCGTAAGTTTGTATGTTACTAACAATCTATGGGCAAACTGGCCTGAAATAAAGAATTTATTATTATTAATATTATTATTTCCCATCTTGAACTAAAAACAAAATCTAAACTATACCTACGTAAATGTTAATTAGGTACAAACGCCAACACAGTTAACTGACCATCCTGTATTTATACAAGAACCTTATTACAATGCACATAAAGTGCACGGATGGTCAGTCAGCTGTCTTGTCTATAGTACCTTACAAACCACGAAATAGATTGTCCACTCTATGCAACAAAATTATCTGTCACTAAAAACTTAACTATACGCAAATGTTTATTAGTTACCTACTATACGAATCACAAAACGGATTGTCCACTCTATGCAACAAATATAGTCCATAATTTCCACAAATATTTAAAAATTTCGACGCAGCGCAAATTGACACAGGTCCGTCATGCAACGTGTCTCGTCCCGCACTGACCGTATGGACGAAAACGGGGAGGCGTAGGAACTTTGGCGGAATATTTCAGAAAACGAGATAAATTTTTAAGAAAATTAAGAAAGTAAGAAAATGATGCCCTTGTTCATTAATGTATGAAGAAAGTTATAAAATTTCATATTATTCTGATAAAAAATGAAGCAGTAAAATGGTTACAAGTGAAAAAATAGGGGTGACTTTAGATTTCTTTTTCTCTATATAGGTTATAGGTGTACGCGGGCTAGGTTTCCGCAACTCGACGTCATAATAGCGCCTATTTTGCGTATGGGTTATTGGCACTACTGTTATTCGTGCCAACCCAGTTCCACCAGGAAGCCTAGCAGACCCTTTATGTTGCCGACGGCCTCCGGTAGTGACCCCGGTGTTCCGAGGTGCTTTGCCCGGTATTCTGCCACCCCTGGGCACGTCAGAATGACGTGGGCGGCTGTCTCTTCCTCTTCCATGCACGCTCTGCAGAGAGGACTGTCTGTAATACCTAGAGTGAAAAGGTGTTTGTTTAATAGTGCATGACCAGTTATGGCTCCTGTCAGGAGACGGAGTGCCGGCCTCTTTAGCTGCTTTAGCTTCCTTGCCAATCCGGGGTTGATTGTCGGGAGGGCCTCTCTGGTTTGCCTGCAGGTACCTAGGTTATTCCAGAATTTTTGATGTTCTGCCTTGGTGTTTAGTCGTAGTGTGCTCCGCAGCCATGCAGGGGGTAGAGGGATCGTAGGTTCCGGTCCTACGGCTTTTGATTCTGAGCCTTCTCTAGCCAGTGCATCCGCTGCGTCGTTCCCACGTGAATTGCTGTGCCCTTTGATCCATTGTAGGGTTATGTCGCTATTGGTACATACCTCTGATAGGATTTGGTGGCACTCGTGTATCAGCCCAGACGTTGTCGCGTGACCTTGTAGGGCTTGCAGTACAGATCGACTGTCGGAGAGTATGCGGATGGGGTATCCCCTTACCTCTCTGGAGGCGATAGCATGAGCGGCCATTATTATGCCCATACACTCAGCCTGGAAGACTGTGTTTTGGGTCCCTAATGGTGTTGAGATTCGTATGTTTAGGTCCTCCGAGAATGCTCCTGCTCCGGTGCCTGACCTTGTCTTGGACCCGTCCGTGAAAATTCTTAACTCCCTGGGGTTAAGTCCTTCCTGGGGGGTTTCGTATAGTTCGATTTTGTACTTCTTGTCAAAGACGAACTGTCTGGGGATGATGTCGATTGTTGCCTCTATGAGGGGTTCCCTACCTACAGCCTCGTAGAGTATCTCGGTGTGAGGAACTCTGGGCGGCCTCCAGAGGTGCTGTTTTTTGAGCCGTATGGCTGACGCCAGTGCTTCTTGCCTGATGAAGAGGTGAAGCGGCGGAATGTCCATGATGGCTTCCAGGGCTGCAGTAGGTGTGGTTCTCATGCAGCCGCTAGCCGCCATGCAGGCCAGTCTCTGGAGGCGTTGTAGTTTAGCTTCGACCGTCGTGAGTGTGGTACGAGGCCACCACACCACAGCGCCGTAGCTTACTATTGGTCGAATTATTGCCTGGTAAAGCCATAGAGTGATCTTGGGGTTTAGTCCCCAGGTCCTACCTACCATTCTACGACATTGCCAGAAAGCGACTGTAGCTTTTTGGATCTTGTTGTCCAGGTGACTGCTCCAATTAAGTTTGGAATCAAGTATTACACCTAGATACTTTACCTCTGTTGATAATTGGAGCTCTGTATTGAACAGCCTGGGTAGGCGGTAGGTCCCCAGGTTCCGTTTGTAGGTGAACATTACCAGCTCGGTCTTCCTTGGGTTGACTGTTAGTTCGTTGTCGTTGCACCAGTGTTCCACTATGGCGAGTGCGGAACGGGTGACGTCGCACACTGTACCTGTGTGGGTGCCGCTGGTGAGTATCGCTATGTCGTCAGCATACCCGATGGTGTAGTGATGACTGTTATTTAATTTGGTGATTAAGTCATTGACCACCATGTTCCAGAGTAGTGGAGAGAGGACGCCTCCCTGGGGGCACCCTTTCGCTACCCGTGCCTGCCTTGTCTTGTCTTCCCCGAGTCTGATGACTCGTTGACTTAACATGTTTTTTATCCATTTTGTAATAACCCCACTCACTCCGTGTCTAGTCAATGCTGCGGTTATGCTGGTGAATTTAGTCTTGTCAAAGGCTCCCTCTATGTCAATGAAGGTACCTAGGCACATTGACTTGTTTTTGATTGCGACTTCAGCCTTGGTGACCACAGCGTGAAGCGCAGATTCTGTTGATTTACCTGAACTGTAGGCATGTTGGTTCTGATGCAGAGGTACACGCACCAGCGCCCTCTCTCTCAGATGTCTATCACACAGCCTTTCCAACGTCTTCAGCAGGAAGGAGGTTAGGCTTATCGGTATAAAGGATTTGGGGTCCGTGTAGTCTCCTTTACCTGGTTTTGGTATGAAGATAACCTTGACTTCTCTCCACTGTCGAGGCACAAACGTATGTGCTAGACAGGCGCCCAGGACGATAGTAAGCCTGTGCGTTAGCGGCGCCCCACCCCATTTCAGTAGGGCGGGGAAAATTCCATCTGGCCCTGTAGATTTGTAGGAGTCAAAGCTGTCGATGGCCCATTGTGTTCTTTGGGGAGTTATTACCTCGCTGGCCAGTCGCCACCCCTCTTCTGTGGGGGTGGTTTCCTCATCCAGTTGCCTAATTGGACTCGATATCTCGCAGTCCGGGAAATGCGTCTGAACTAGGACGCGCTCTGTTTCCTCCGGCGAGTTGGTGAGGGTGTCGTCAGGTTTCCGCAGGGTTCCTAGAGTTAAGGCTGTATTGTTGGAGAGAACCTTCCTTACCCTGTTGGCCTGTGTAGTTGACTCGATGTTGGTACAGAAGTTGTGCCATGAGCTTGTGCTCCTGTATCTGAGCCGTCTTTTGTACCTGGACTTGGTGACCTTGTATCTGTCCCAGTCCTGGTCTGCCATGGTGTTCATTGCCCTGTTGAGTTGCTTCCTCATTTTCTTCCTGAGTCTCTCCAGCTCAGGTCCCCACCAGTTGGCCTTGTTTCCTTTGCCTGTTGGTGGGGTTGATAGAGGGCAAGTTTGATGGTAACAGTCTATGATGGTATCCGTAAGGATTCCTACCTGTTTGTCTATTTCTGCGACGCCTAATATTTCCGGAGGAACCTCGGTACGCGCAAGTGCCCGACCTATTTCCTGTGCGTACTGGGCCCGGTTCGTTTTCCTTGGGTTCCTCCTGGGTGCTGCCGCGAGTGTATTTACCTGTAAGTCGAATCGAATCCATCTGTGGTCTGAGCATGAGAGTTAACTCGATACGTGCCAGTTTGAGATGTGCTTCGATGCTTCTTCGGTTGCTAGTGTCAAGTCAATGATTGTTTTGCTACGTCTGTTCACAAACGTTGGAGTTGAACCTGTGTTGATTATGTTTAGGTTTGTAGTAAATAGGTATTCGACAAGTTTCTTACCTCTGTCGTTCCCTATGGCCATGCCCCAGAGGACGTGGTGTGCGTTCGAGTCGGTGCCCGTGATGAGCTCGAGTCCCGCCTCCTCGCAGTAGTTGACCAGTCTCGTCATGTCGTGTGGCGGTGGGTCGTCGGCTTCCGGCATGTAGGCCGAAGCCATTACCACCTCCTGTAGTTGGGAGTCCTGCACTCCTCGCACCATTATGGCGCACAGGTCTCTGGAACAGAAACTTGTTAGAGGATGCGCTTGTATATTCTTTGTAGTGTAGATGCAGGCCCGGGGGTTTTCCGGTCCCGTGTGTACTGTCAACTTACCTTCTGTGCGGCGGAGACCGCAGACAGTGCCCTTCCTGACCCACGGCTCCTGGATCAGTACTATGGCTGTAGTGTTGGCCTCCATCCACTTCCGTATTTGAGCCGTTGCGGTTTCGCTGTGGTGGAGGTTGGCTTGGAGGATTTTACAAGTTGGAAAGGAAGGGGACAGCGACATCGTCGTCAGTCTCCTCCGTCGACATCTCCTCTGTCGACGTCTCCCTCTCCTCCTTGCCCTCATCTCTACGGATGGCCAGCTTCTTTAGCTCCTCTGCGCATCCCTCCTCGCTTTCCGAGTGGTCGCGAAGAAGGAGTTCTTCTTCGTCCGTCTCGGGAGCGGGGTCGGTCTGCTCTGGAGCCTGGAGAACTGGTTCCGCGACTACCTCAGCAACTTTCGTTGCCTTGGCTGTCGCCGTAGGAGGGGTGTCTGGGTTGGTGGCGTCCGTCGAGTCGGTGGGTTTGGCAGGGGGGTTCTCCCCAAACTTGCCACGGGGTCCCTCGAACTTGACGTACACCGAGCCCAGCATAAAGCTGAGTCGGCGTCCATGGTCCATCAGGGGCCCCACCACCGTCTCTGGGATGCTGAGCGTGGCGAACGTTTCCGTTGCCTGTACCTCGAACCGGATGACCAGCCATCTGTCGATGTCTGCCCATCCGTTCTGGTAGCGCAGCATGCGTGCTACCACGTTCGGACTCTCGTGGATCCCCGGTAGCAAGATGCCGACGCGCACGCGCTTCGGCAGCTCGTCCGGGCGCTTCACCACGAGCTTCTGCCCGTCGGAAAGGGTGATAGCAGCCACACTGCGCTTCAGCCACTCGAGAGTGGTCTTGTTCTCGCACCACAGCCTCAAGGAACCGTTTGTGAGCACCGGCTTTCCCCGAAACTGTGGACCCTCGGTCTGACTGCTTCCAGGCTGCATTGCCTCTTTTATAAGAAGACCTTGCATCTGGTGCTGTATTTCCTCGGATTGCTGCGGGCTCAGGTGTTCCGCTGTGGCAGTGGTGACGGCCACTAGCAGATCCGCCTTCACGGCATGCGCGTACGCAATCCGGGGCGTTTCGCCATGAGGCTCGATCCTCTGCCTTTTTGACTCGCCTCTCGGAGAGAAAGTCTCGTCGAGCCGAGCCCTTTTGGAAGAAGGTCGGGCCCCCTGGTTACTCCCCCCTTTGGTTGCCCTCGTCTTGTCTTGTCCCCTGCTCCCCTTGGGGACGGTACGGCCTGCTACTGGGGGTCCAGCGGCTGCCTGCGCCGATCCTTTTCGGGGGGCACCCTGACTAGGCAGGGATGCCGGGGCTGTACTGTCCTGGTCGCCAAGCCACACAGTGTTCACGCGCCTTGCGCCGTTGCTTCTTGTTTTTTTTGTGGTATCCTGCCGTACTTGGGGGTTGGGTTGGTTGGGATTCCACCCGCTTGGCACGTTTCGCCTTCCCATATTGTACTGGCAGGGACCACCCTGCATTCAGCCGTAGTATGGCTGGGTCGCAATCAGGTTCCACTGTGGCGGTAAGCTCCGGATTGCTGGATTTCTCCGCCTCCGTAGTTGCCTCCGCGGTGTTGCCCTGTGTCGGGGGCGGGGTACGGCCTATAGCCTGTACCGGGCCCGTGTTGTGCTTCGTGTGCTTGGTGGGCTGGTTGGTTACCGGTTTCCCGGCGGCCTTCCTGCCCCATGCACCCTTGCCTTTCCTGTGCTTCGGTACTGTGGGCACAGCGCCGTCGCCAGGTTGTATGGTGCCTTCCCGGGTTGCTTTCGCTTCCCTGAAGGCCCGTGATGTAGAGGGAGGTAATGGTTTACCAGCGCCTTCACCTTGTGCCTTGTTGTTGGCGGTGTCAGGTACAGCGGATGCTGCGCCGTCTACCGCTTGGTTGGGGTTTTGGGATCTTGTAGAGTCCATGTTTTGGTGTAGTTTAGTTTCACCTCTCGAGCTTCCCACCCTCCGTGGAGCCCGCACCTTTGGGGATGTCCCTTAGGACACCAGGAATACCCAAGAGGTATAGATATGGTGAGTTGTTGCTCATGCGCGACATCAGGTGCTGCAGACGGGTGGCTGGAACAGACGATCCTATCTGCCCCAGTTGGTCCACCAGCCCTCGCTCCGTCATTCTTCTCTAATTTTTATTGTTAAAATGGATTTCTACGAAAACTATGACCCGTCGCATATCTTGCAGATTATGATATATTTTTTCCGACCGAAAAAATGTTACGTTATAATATAATAAAACGGTTACAAAACAACTCATTTTCACGAAAATTTCGAATGTGCAGCCTTAAATCAGGTCGCACGGACGGACGGTGCCGCGTCGCACGGTATTGGTATTGTACGCTAAAAACGCGAGTTATAGGGCCGACGTACTATGAGCGCCTTCCCGCTGAACTAAAAAATTATACAAGCGAGGAAACGTTTAAGCGTAATTTGAGGAACCTTTTATTGAAAAAGTAATTTTACTCAGTCAATGAATATAATGAAATTGTACAACAACAGATTATTTTCAATTATATATAAAAGAAAATTATCTTTATTTCAGAAAATTAAAATTCCATATAAATACAAATATATCAAATAGAATAGAATAGAATAGAAAAACTTTATTCAACATCACATGACATTTCTAGTTAACATGGGAACCTTAAAAGTAGACAACATAAAATTTAAAATGAATCCTACAGTTATCCTTATGTGATGTTAAAAAGGGGCTTGCCTCAGCATAATGTTACAGTAGTAAGGCCACTGCAACGCTGGTTTTCAGGCAGACCCTGGTAACTATATTAATCCATTTTACATTGCTCGTTGTTTGTCGGGAACGAAATGTCTCAGTTTGTGTGCGCGCGTGTGTGTGAGTGTGTGCGTATTTGTATGAGTGTGTGTGTGTGTGTGTTTGACTTGACGGAATATGTGTGATATTGTGCCGTAGGAATGTCAAATTAAATTAAATTAAATAAAATCAAATTCAATTAAATCAAATTAAATGATGTACATGCACAAATTATTTACATAATGTCAATAAAAATAAAAATATAATAAAATGTCAATAAAAATAATTAAAATTTAGTTAAAAATTGTAACCCCGGTATCTAGGATGGACCCATCGGTTCTATCAGCGATGACCCTTAGCTCAGTATCCTGCTGTCGCTGCGTCGGATGTGGTTTAGAATAGATGGGACCCGCTTTCGCCTGATCGCATGAAAGTCGTCGGCCTCGGCAAACATCCCCGACGCGCTACAGAACCGTGGCAACCTCATCAGGAGTCTGCAGGCATCGTTGTACTGGATACGAAGAGCGTTATAGGCTTTCAGTGTGTAGTGAACCCATAGGCTACCCGCGTAAAATACTTGACAGTATGCCTTAAAAAGGGTGACTAACTGGTTTTGAACATCGGGTAAACCTAAGAGCCAACATATTGCTTCTGACCGCTAACGCTCTCCGTTCCCTCTCCAAATCGAGATCGTCCTTTAGGTCTTCCGTCACATAGTGTCCAAGGTATTTAAACTGTGAAACCCTCTGTAGGTCATTACCTTTCAAAGCTATAGAGGGCACATGCACATGGTTCAATAAAGTGTTATGGTTTTTAAAATAAATTGGACTGGTAACATTAAAAAGTCTTTGGACAGGTTGATTGAAATGAACCAATCACATGTAAGAATCGTTGGCTAATCCGATTCGAGTTCCGGTCCGGTAGTTTTTACGCGCCAAGTCGATGAAAAGGCGGGCATTCTAGAAATGGCGCTGGAAGTGAGCATTTGTCTGCCTGTCAAGAAATAATGATTGTTAAGTATATCAGTGCAGCATAAGCAGTGGTTGTTCAGGTGTTAATAAAGTGTTTTAACAATAGTGAATGAGTTTAAATCGTAATAAAAGGATGATTCTTTTTGTATTCGTTATTATTATTAATTAGTATTAGGATTTTGATATTGGTTTATATTTTTCTGTTATTATTTGATTGGTACTATTTGGTACTTTATTTCTTTTGTATTTTATATTGTAGATTATTGTCATATAGGTATACTTCTTTTGACATTGTGATTTGATTATACACAGGAATAACCTGACAGAAAGGGCGCGGTGCTGTTCTGCCCCGACACCACACGGGCTACTGTATGAATACTGTATGAATTTTATTTGAAATTACGTTTTATTTTATATTAATTTAATTTGAATTATAGGTATATGCATTTATTGTATAGGTATAATTACCTTATTTTATTATATAAATTTTTAATTTTCATTATTATTGCATTCCTCGACGATCGCTATACGATAAGTAATATAATTTAAGTATGTTACTTATCGTACGTAAGTCGTAATGTACTGTATCATGTGAAAATTGTACAATGAAATAAAGTAAACTAAACTAAACAAACCGTCTGTAATCGTAAGAGGTATTCGTTTAGATCTGAAGGTACGGAAAGTTTGACAAGTTTCTATGTAATGACAGCTGCCAGCGTCATATTTAGCGCAAGTTGGTGCAACCCACCCTAAGAGTGTTAAAGATTATGTTAAGTGTTGAAGGGAAAATTCGAAAACAACAGACAATTTCTAACCTCATGGGAGAAAAAATAAGAAAAGCTAAATCCACAATCATGCATAATAGTACATTGTGATACTGTAATATGTTGATCATGCTCTCAAGGTTATAATAATTTACTTTAAAAACAAAGTTTTAACCGACTTCAATTTAGTACTCCGCCAAGCCACGAGAACATTTCTACATTTCTTTTCCAATTTACCACATAAACTGATTTCCGAGAGCAAATGCGTTGATTATTAGAGAAAAAAACCCAATCGCTGTATGTGACCCGATAATATTTGAGGACTTCCGTCGATTCCACAAGGATCACCTTAGGCACTTCATTAGCTGTGCTATTTGAACGGAATCTTATCAGAATCTGTGATATACTTTTGTACTTTTAAATACATAATTGAGGAATTCTATAAGTCATCTGTGGTCTTCATCATCAATTCCACTCCACCAAATTTATGATTTCCGGGTGTAGATACCTACACGAGTTTTAATAGAAAATACTAAAATCACTAAACGCGCGCCTAATATAATTGAGAAGTTCCCTCAAGGGTGAATTGCATAAAAATGTACATAGTTAAGAGCCTTAATCTAATCTACGCTTTAACTTTTTTCCATCGTGTAACGACAATTACCCATACATTTTATATGGTTAACTTTCGTTACACATTGGAGAAAAGTTAAAGCATAGATTAGATTAAGGCCCTTAACTATGTAAATTTTTTTTGCAATTCACCCTCAATTCCTCATGGATCCCATCATCCAATTGAATTTATGAAAAAAATGGGACCCACCTGGAAGCATACAAACAAAATAAAATTAAGAACATTGGAAAAAAATATATAAAAAAAAGAAAAAAAAATCAACCGAATTGAGAACCTCCTCCTTTTTTTTGAAGTCGGTTAAAAAGAGAGCCGATAGTAATGATAATGATCCTAATGCCGACTAGCAAGTTAGCGATTAGCGACTAGCTAGTTGTGTTTCATACAACATTTTCCAACACATTCGCGAAGGTCTAAACTTTTGTAGTTCGGAAGGCTAAATAAATTTTGGTTACGAAAGACTAGATAGTTGTTGAATGAAACAATCAACGAAAATGTGGCAAATGGCATGCTGACACCCATATTCCCATACTTCAACGCATCCCTTCAATAATTCACCTCAGCCTTAATTGGTCCACTTATGAAGGATCTTGACGGGCATTCGAGTGTCTACAACTTGTACTGCCAAGTTACAAGTTGCAGCCCTGTTTAAATCCGCTCGTGGCACCGTCCCCGGTCCGCCGGGACCGCTTCTGCGGCAGGAACGACTGCTAACGCCACCTGTCGGGAACATCGCGAGTACGGCAATTACCACTTATTAAACTTGATCTGTTGGGGAGTTTATTAAAGTGAAATAATTAAACTTTTCGGACATTTTACGGCCCTTTATATTTCAGGAGAAAATGTGAAAATAAGGTGTTGTATTATTGAGACCCTTTAGGTTTATTGTAGTAAATGTGAATAAACCCTTTTATGATCAGCGTCGTAAATATTGACCGTTACTTCTTGGTAAATATTATATTCACCAATTGTTCTTAAAACGGTATTTAGGTACTAAAATACACACCCAGAGGAGATGTGCTCTTTAAGTGGACATTAGCATTATAATAAGCCTTTTTGATCAACAAACAGGAACTGGAAAATCGGATCTTTAATAAAAATGTTTCAGGGAATCTGATCCCCCCTCGGATATTCTAGAAGTTAATCATCTATACCACATTCCAGATAACTTTAGATTAGTAACGGGCAAATTCGTCTGCGTTTCTTCGTTTATCTACGATATCAAAGGGAAATATGTTTAGAATTTTAGTTAATTCGATTATTTAGGGCTTTTCAAACAAAATAATTCATTTCTGTACGTTTTACAATGGTTTTCCTTGAAGTCGCACGACGGCTTACGTACGATTTTTCAAATCTTGTATGGAACAGGGTATAATTGGCCTGAGCTGCATGAATAGCTCTTAACTCTATTATTACCGAGTCATCACTTGCAGTAGAGGGCCCGAGGATGCGCATGCGCTGTGTTGAGGGGAATGGACCTGCATTTTTTACTCCAGATTTAAATCAACAAAGTTCGGAAACGAGGTTGTGATTTTTTAAGTTTCACAAGACTCACAAGCCACTTATATAAATATCAGTCACAAAAATACTTCAAATATATTTTTTACACGTTGATGACAAAAAAATAGGGTCAGGTATAACATAATTTTAAACATGGTCATAAACAAAACCTAGAAAAAAATACCTTAATATTTATGTAACAGCGCGCAGCAACTCTGTGAGGCATGTCACATTCGCGGATGCCTCGAAACAATTGAGCACATCACTTCTGAACAACTTATATAAAAGTACTATATATCGTTAAAAAGATAATTTAATTACGCTTAAGAACGTATTCTATTATTTAAGTCATCATATCAGCCGAAAGACGTCCACTGCTGGAAATAGGCCTCCCCCAAAGAGTGCCAAATTGACCGGTCCTGCGCCACCCGCATCCAGCGGACTCCAGCAACCTTTACCAGGGCATCAGTCCACCTTGCGGGGGGCCTACCAACGCCGCGCCTTCCAGTTCGTGGTCGCCACTCGAGAACCTTTCCGCCCCAACGGCCATCGGTTCTACGCGCTATGTGCCCACTGCCACTTAAGTTTAGCGATTCGGAGGGCTATATCGGTTACCTTGGTTCTGCTGCGAATAGCCTCATTTCTGATGCGATCACGCAGAGAAACTCCCAACATAGCCCTCTCCATAGCCCTTTGGGTGACTTTGAGCCTTCTTATGAGGCCCATAGTAAGCGACCACGTTTCAGTGCCATATGTCATCACTGGCAACACACACTGGTCAAAGACTCTCGTCTTGAGACACTGCGGAATATTGGACGAAAAGATGTGCCGTAGCTTTCCGAACGCTGCCCAGCCGAGTCGGATTCGACGATTGACCTCTTTCTCGAAGTTGGACCTACCTAACTGGATAGTTTGTCCTAGGTATACATAATCGTCTACAACTTCGAGTGTAAAGTGTCCGATTGTAATAAGAGTTGGTACTACATGGGTATTTGACATGATCTTCGTCTTATCCATGTTCATTCTTAGACCAACTCGTTCGGAAGCTTTATTGAGGTCATCGAGCATCGTACTTAAGTCCTCCATGGTCTCAGCCAAGACTACTATATCGTCAGCAAACCGAAGGCGAGTGATGTACTCGCCGTTGATGTTGATGCCTAGCCTTCTCCAGTCCAGAGTTTTGAAAACGTCCTCCAGTGCAGCGGTGAACAGTTTTGGAGAAATAACATCTCCTTGCCTGACTCCTCGCTGCAGCGGAAAAGGTTTCGAGTTCTGGTCCTGGAGTCGAACTGACATAGCGGCGTTCTCGTACAAACACTTCAGCACTTCGATATAGCGATAGTCAACTTGGCACCGCTGGAGAGACTGTAGTACAGCACAGGTTTCAATCGAAACGAAGGCTTTCTCGTAGTCCACGAACGCTAGGCAGAGGGGCAGGTTATACTCCTCGGTCTTCTGTATAACCTGATGGAGCGTGTGGATGTGGTCTACGGTACTAAAGCCTCTTCGGAAACCGGCTTGTTCGGGAGGCTGGAAGTCATCTAACCTGCGTACGAGACGATTTGTAATGACCCTCGAAAACAGCTTATAGACATGGCTCAGAAGTGAGATGGGTCTGTAGTTCTTCAGGAGGGTGTTGTCACCCTTTTTGAAGAACAGCACCACCACCCCTCCGTTCTATGCCTTTGGAGTTCTCCCTTCCAGTAAGATGGAATCGAACAACTTCTGAAGGGCCGTAAGGACTGGTTTTCCACCCGCCTTCAGGAGTTCGGCTATTATTCCGTCTTCAACGGGTGCCTTGTTGTTCTTGAGCTGTTTAAGAGCCATTACAATCTCGTACAGGCTGATGTCCGGGATGTCGTCGGTATAGTGCCGGGTTAGTCTAGCTCTAGGGTCTTCTGCCCGACCAACTCCAGGTTTGCGTATTGACGTGTATTATTTAAGTATCCTACTAATATTATAAATGCGAAAAATTAGATGTTTGGATGTTTGGATGTTTGTTACTCCATCACGCTTAAACGGCTGAACCGATTTGAATGAAATTTTGCACGAAGATAGTTTATAGCCAGGATTAAAATATAGGATAGTTTTTATCCCGGGTCCACGCGGACGAAGTCGCGGGCGGAAGCTAGTAAATAATAAGTTATTAACAAAACGATCGGCTATTATGTCTCTGTCACACGTTTACCCAGCGGGCGTAGCACGGTTGCCATTTTATCACTTATCGTTGTGGATAAGGCATCCGTCACTCTCGCACTCGCATGCTTGTCAGAGCGTGATGGGCGTCTTTACCACAGCGATAAGTGATAAAATGGCAACCATGCTACGCCCACAGGAAACGACTTCGTGAAACTAAATACCTGCAAATATCTGATTGACCCAAGGCACTGAAGCACGAGTTGCAAATAAAGAATAATAAGAATGCCTGAGACTTGGTACTACAAAAAATTTCACATATAAAGGTGAATGTTCAACACATTTGTACTCGTACACAGAGGATTACGTAGTATGGATGTTCATTGAGAATATAATTTGAATATTCTTTATACGTTAGTGGGTACAAGTCAACGGCCAAGTCACTCAACATTAACTATCCAACTAATATTATAAATGCGAAAGTTTAGATGTTTGGATGTTTGTTACTCAATCACGCTTAAACGGCTGAACCGATTTGAATGAAATTTTGCACGAAGATAGTTTATAGCCTGGACTAAAATATAGGATATTTTTTATCCCGGGTCCACGCGGACGAAGTCGCGGGCGGAAGCTAGTAAATAATAAAGAAATCGCAGTAAGGAACCTTAGACTTGGCACGACTTTGTCTAGATTTCATTATTTTTTAGAGATAAACAAGCAGCTCCATCGAGACTTGGCTAGTTTTTTACAGAATGTTTTTGATGGGATTTTTCTATACAGCCGTCATTTGCTGCCTTGAGCGTCATTTCCATGGCGCAAATAATCTTAGTCACTCTTTAATACTAAATTATTGATTTTTAACCGATGCGTTATATACCTTTCAAATTCGAATGCAAAGGTGTTTCATATCCCATAGAAATTGAATTTGTAAATGTTATAATCCCTTGAACCAATCGCAATTTTCTAATACAACCATCATGTCGCTGCCACGGGCGTCATTTCGCTGGTACGAATAATTTCTATAGGTATCTGTTTGCTACTTAACTATAGAGTTTTAACTGGTGCCTTATGTACCTTTCAAATACTAATTAAAAAGTGTTTGTTATTTGCTGTTATTTTGTGCAATATAAAAAAAGAAGCCACCGAAATGACGCAAAAATATTATTTAAAAAAATCACCCTCCAGATTTTATAGCCGTGTCTGCTGACCATGGCGTCAGGCAGGCCGTGTGTTAATTTGCCACCGACGCGGAATAAAAAAACACGTTTTAAACTATAGATCAGTGGGGCCCGCTCCAGTCCAAGTTGGCTCAGTTTGGGTTGCACAGGGCGGTTCCATAACGCTTCGGGAGCTGAAATACCGCGAGCCATTCGGTTGCCTTTGGCGTCATTGCTTTAACTACTATCATGTCATGTTAATATTAACCGTCGCTTGTGTGCGCAGGCGCAGGGAGTGTGGAGATGAGCAGCGGCGCCGCGCCCCCCGCCACCCCCGTTGTCCCGCTCCGCGCCCCGCCCCGCCCGCGCCATGTCCCGCCGCCCGCGCAGCCCGCTCGCGCGAGCACTCGTCTCTCTACTGCTTCTTGTTGGTGAGTACTAACTAACCTCTACTTCATAATACAGGGTTACCACGGAGACGTATCTAGACGCTCACAAATTCTACATCTTGGTCAAAAAGTATAGCTTTGTTGGGCACATCCCGGTCGCCGCATAGACTTTCACGCCGAATGAATTTATGATGATATTAATAAGTGACGGGTCTATACTTTTTAGCCAAGATATAGAATTTGTAGAGCGTGGCTGGTAGAGTTACGCCGTGTGGAGTAGGAAGCTTGGCGCTAATTGCGATCTGATATTTTTTTCACGCTGAAAGCTGTATGAGCTATGGAGTCTTGGCATCACTTTACATGAAATGTTTTTGGAGGGATCTCATTCCTTTTTGTAAGGTAATTTCTAAAGAAGTGAATGGAAAAACCCATACAAACTTCCATCCAGGGATCGGAAACCGGTATTTTTTGTATGGGAACAAAAACGTTATTTTTTCGTTCTTTGTTAATTATTTAATTTCTAATTGGGCAATCTAATAATACGCAGTCGTTACCTCAAAACACAACTGAGTTCGAGATATGTGGTTATATAGGTATCGAGGTTTTTGCAAAAAGCCGGTTCCGATCCCTGCTTCCATCCCCTAATTTAAAGAGTGGGGGGGGGGGGTGATTTACAAAAAATCCTGAAATACATTTCTTATTATTTATAACAAGGATAACAAGGACCCCCACTATCAATTTTCAGACCTCTAGCATCACCTAGTATAACCCCTAGTTTAGGGGGGTTTTTTTAAACTTTGTAAAAGTTTCATGTTTGTATACTATTACTAGCTTACATACCAAATTTCAGCTTTCTAGGACTTCAGGAAGAACCTTAAGAATATTGATGATCATCAGTGAGTCAGTGACGAAATCGGGGTATTTTAGATATCAATAAAATCTAAAGTATAAGAGCTATGCAATTGAAACTTTATAGTTTTAATAAGTCAACCACTGACATCATATCCTGAAAAATTTGTTCATCCGGTATAATCCGAACCCAAGTTAAGAAGGTTCAAAAATACGACGAAGCGCTTCGAGAAAAGTTGGTAGTGCCCTTGCGCTTCGCTTGGCTCGTCTTTGCGGGGGCACTCCCGTGCCCGTATCTTAATATTGAAGTTGCCTTCTCTGTATTTCTAGTCGCTCACTTAGCAATGTAGTCGCACGGATAGAATTTTAATGTCTGAAATGGATTATTCACAACCCACTTTTTGTAAGTTCGTTCTGGATTTGATTATTAATCAATATTCGTCGTTAGTTAAGGTAATTTGTCGCTTACTCAAACTCATACTGCTCAAGTTATTAAAACAGTATGTCATCATCAGTCGCTAAGTTGTTTTTTATTCGATCGTTTTATAATTCCCCATTAAGTATCGCTGTGTGGTAAGATAAGTAACATTTTCATCTTTGAAACTTTGCGGTGTTCAATTCAGTTCATTTCGTTATGATAACAACAACCACTCGTCTTCGTTGAAAGGTTTTGATAAATGGTTCGTTCAGGAAAAGATTGTCATTAAAACATCATTTTTGAATGAAACTTATTTTAAATACGAATACTTAGTTCAAACGGAATGGTACCAAAGGTCACCATGACCGAACTTAAGCGGCATTGATAGTATATATCACGGCAGTAATGTAAGAATGACCGGAAAGGGTGCAGGCGCCGCGCCCCGCCTCAGTCACCCGTGACGGTTGACAGCACCATCTATCGCGAACATTGGAGAGTTCTTTCAAACATATATATCGCGATTCTTATCGCAAAGAGTTGTAGTTGTAAATTTCGGCTCCTATTGAAGTTTAACCAAGCGTGACTGAATGATTACATTAGGTAGAGTCAATCTGGCTCGAAATTTCGCATTTCACAATGATATAAACGTGTCAGAAAAGGGCGAAGCATCCTTTCATCTGTTCAATCCGAATTGCATTTTCAGTAGGTATGTTTCAGGCGCTCGCTTATTTTAGCACTCTGCTGCGTAGGAAGCGAATACGTTAAACATTTTGAAATATGATTAAAATCGAAACGATGAACAAAATAAATAAAGGGTTAGCAGATGTGACCGATTGATATCAATTTGGTATTCAAAATGTAGAGTCAAATTTGCCGTCAGCTCATAAATGCACCTGGTCTAACAATTGACTGCCTAATGGTAAGATAATTCTGTTTGTTGTTAAATTGCTTCCTGTAATAATTTAATCCGTATTCTTAGGCGAACGCTGAACGATTTCAAAATTAAATAGCTTATTATTAAATCAAAAGTACTTGCGGTTAAAATGGTAAAATGTTTTTGTTTAGTCAAATTGACATTCAAGCATACATCCTTACTAATATTATAAATGCGAAAGTGTGTATGTTTGTCCTTCTTTCACGTCGCAACGGAGCGTCGTATTGATGAGATTTTTTGTATGGAGATAGTTTAGAAGCTGGAGAGTGACATAGGCTACTTCTTTCAGCGGGAAAAAATCTAATTCACACGGGAAAATTCAATATGTTACATTTCCCTATAATAAGGAGTGAAAACTCAAAATAATTAACATATTACATAGGTGCCTACACTTCAATCTAGAAACCGCACATTATTTCTAACCACGGATATAATAAATAATATCTTTGTACACAATATTCTACACTCGTCCATAGGGCTACCTAAGGATAGGGAAGATGACTCATAATCCGAAAATGTATGTAGTTCCGAATAAATGGCCCTGAGTCTCAAAAGGATAATAATAATATAAAAATATCTTTGATTTCATCTGCTCAAGTAGTGTTAGGGATAAGCCAAAAGATCGATTCTCAGTATTCTCTATTGGAAAAAGTTAACACATCTTTTACGCTCTGGTCATTTATCAATGTTGCACGAAAACTCAATGATGCGCACGTATTCGTATTTATAGTTAACCAAGAAAAGATTTAACGGACGTTACTAGCATGCGGCGTAACTCAAGCAGATAACCAGCCGTATAGAGCCGGATCACACAATAGTAATAGAGCTGTCTCGATACAACCTTTGACAGTAGCCATTGTGAATAGTAGCCGGGGCGGGCGTTAATTCAGTCCCCAATCAGGTTTTAACATGTTTCCCGCGTTCGTTCTGACACATTACACGCGAGACAGATTAATATGTGATTGGAATTGGAAACGACGGTTATAAATAGACCTCGAGTCGCCGTGGGATCGGAGATCCATCAAATTCATGCGGATCATTTGCGTGCGACTCGAGGGTACAGTCGGCGTTATTTTCTACGCAATTAATCGAATGCGGGTCTTTTTAACCGCGATGGCAAAACGCGCGGCCAGAGGCTCTAGTATAAGTTTTACCGAAACAAAACGTTACGATTGCGTTTGTGGTTTACCCTCAATTTGTATGAGGTTTGACAGCTAATCGCGAACGCGGTCGTAACGTTTTGTTTCGGTAAAACTTATACTAGAGCCTCTGGCTGCTGTAAAGCGGAAACCGTTGCCTATAGGCGCTTACAACTACTGAGGTTCCATCGGTCTGGCCGACCCGTTCGTAGGCATTCTGAGGATTTACTGTCTTCGCTTTACCTCCTTCGGTTACTTTTCACCCAGAGTTTCATAACAATATTGCAGAACGCTTTTGACATATTGAAATGGTGAATCTGCTGTTTTTAGGGTTCCGTAACCAAAGGGTAAAAATGGGACCCTATTACTAAGGCTCCTATTAGTTAGACTGTTGAAATTTTCACAGATGATGTATTTCTGTTGCCGCTATAACAACAAATACTACAAAACAGAATAAAATAAATATTTAAGGGGGCTCCCATACAACAAAGGTGTTTTTTTTGCCATTTTTATAGATAATGACACGGAACCCTTGGCTCGCACTTGGCTGGTTTTCACGAGATGTTTTTGCCTATGCATAATTATAACAAGTTATTGACTGTTATTAAGAAAGGAGTGGTGCTTATTGTTAACGTTATTCCTACTTATGGAAATGCTAAGTAGTAGACTTGGACAGGGTCTTGAAATTTAGGTATATAATTTAGGTATATAATTTAACCATGAATTATGGATAGCGTTATCGGTAATTCATAAAAAGCAGCATAACAATCAGCGGCGAACACGAACATACGGCGGCGTTGCCTGATGTTTACGTACGTAGGCGTTTTTACAAGCTTTTATTTAGTTTCACCTGTCCCGTTGTCTGTCTGTCTGTAATCAAATCTTGCAAGTTAAATTGGATCCATTTCCCGGTTTCCGATTGAGTTGAAATTTTGCACGAATATGTAAATCGCGTGACAATGCAATATTATGATGACGTGGAGCTGATCTGATGATGGAGCTGGAAGGTGGCCATATGAACTCCGTAATAAAACCACATAACCCCATCGAGTTTGGACTCGTTAGAATTGTCTCAATGAGTAGTTGATGATGGTATACAGAAAAGTCGGCAATAAAAGCTTGTACCAAAAATGTTTTTTTTTTACAGAAAGTTGTTATTATATTCGCCTGACAGCTCGCGTGTTGCGTTCCCACTCGTCCATACACATGACTAAAGCAAAGCAATACAAGAAGAAGAAGAAGAGAACTATACGTACCTACTTATGACGCTGACTGTACCGCGGATCTCAGATCTATGAACGCTTGAGGTCGCTGTGTCGCAGTATACATCCAGTAACCCTTATGGCTCGTCATATATCTTCTCAAATCGTATACTGTCTATACTGTCTGCCATGTAGATACAGAGCATACTTTTAACATAGATGTGTTAAAAGTATGCTCTGAAATTAAAGTATTTGAATTGAATTGAATTGAACTATATTTTTTCTGTTGATAAATTAGGTTCTATACAGATAAAATTATTAAGTGTATTTTGCATACTTTGTGTTTGAAATCACTGCTAGGTTATAAAGTGAGCAGACCTTTTAAATATTAATCACATTTATTTAGTTGGTTTCGTGTAGCAAAATATAAGTATTTTAATAGATAAATTAAAAGCAACACAATTTTTTTAATTAATCTTCGACCCTATGCTATAAATTAAATAAAATAAAATAAACGTTTTCAGGCCGTCGCCCATATAGTTGTTAGTAGGTACAGACTTAAATTAATTAATGTTAGTAGTGCTATACCAACGTACTTAACTGAAATGCTTACATCGCGTTTGCTTCAAAAATCACCTGCATTCAAAGGTGAACCTTATGATGTAAAAGAAGACAAATATTACTGTCACTTCCATGGGCAATAGACCAGCTAACTGCATGAATCTAGGACAGAATACAATGTATAAATCGATTTGCTCGGATCCAATACAGGCCCCTGTTGCTATTGAGTCGTCTCGTGCCGTCGGAGAAGCAGGAGGGGAGGGAGAGGCAGCCATAACTTACAGCGAGGCGTGTGCTTGGGATCAGATTGCTTGAGGAAGTAGATGACGTTTCCGTGCGCGCACGAGCGTGTTGTGTGTTACAGGGACAAACAACGGTACATTCTGTAAAATCCACGGAAAAGAAAACATGAGCTAGTACGCAGTGAGGAGTGGGGTGCTCCACTGTGGATTGAATGGTCTATTCTGTTTAATTTGTTTCTTGACGCATGCTGAGCTGACGTGACGTGACAAAGATATTGCCAGAAGCATATTGAATTGTGATAGGCGTGATGGCGGCTCTTATCGATGTTCAGATGTTTCGTTTCTCCAAGTATGTCGTGCTAAAGTTTCATTTCCCGGAAGAAATTTCGTACTTTTTTTTGAAACCGTAACTTCTCCAACTTTTTATGTAGCATCGTGTAGACGTGAAACTTACTGGTGTAGTTACTTTAGGCTTGCTTTTACCCGACTTCCGAAGGAGAGGAGGGTTATGTTTTACGAGCGTATGTATATATGTATGTATGTATGCCCTTGTCCGACTAACATATGAATATCTCAGTTCTGCAATGGAATTCAACTTGGTGCCTATAGAACGAAATGAAGTAGATTATTTAACGACCTAACTCTTAGCTGTGTTGATTTTGGGGCTAAGTTCCATACAGTTGCCCATGTTCCTTTTAATGTAAATAGTCTGAGCAATGAAAGCTAAATCTACACATGCGTAGATTTAGCTTTATGGACCATTTTTAGGGTTCCGTACCAAAAGGGTAAAAACGGGACTCTATTACTAGGACTTCACTGTCTGACCGTTTGTCTGTCGCCAGGCTGTATCTCAAGAAGAAGTTGATTTTTTCACAAACTATGTATTTCTGTTGCCGCTATAACAACAAATACTAAAAACAAAATAAAATAAATATTGAAGGGGGCTCCCATACAACAAACGTTTTTTTTCAGGCTGTATCTCAAGAACCGCGACAGCTAGACAGTTGAAATTTTTACATATTATGTATTTCTGTCGCCGCTATAACAACAAATACTAAAAACAAAAAAAAATATTTAAGGGGAGCTCCCATACAACAAACGTTTTAGTTTTGCTGTTTTTATAGATAATGGTACGGAACCCTTCGTGCGCGAGTCCCACTCGCACTTCACCGGTTTTTTTTACTTCACGGGCACGGTATAAATTTCCCCAATTTCCAACCCATCATATTGATCTATACCGCCATATGTAGATAGCTCGCGGAAATTACGGATAATTTGATCACGCGACCCTTTTTTCAGGATCCCGGGGTGATTACATTTAGATCGGTCCACCGATTCAGTCAAAACTCGTAATCAACAGCAAGAATTACTTGCGCAAAGCAATACGTACCGAAGCAGATCTTCAAAACAACGTTTAGATTTTTCTAGAAATACTTAGTGTTTCTTGTCAATTTAACGACTACCTAAGGTGTTTTTCGATTGGTGACATAGAGCGAGAATTGGATTGCCAACAATCACCGACGAAACAATGAATATTTTATCGCCGATACTGGCACACGCTGAATCCCGTCGTCGGTAAAAAATATTAAAAGCGAAACATTCTACGCATGACAAATAAGGCTAGGTATAAGCACATCCGTATCGCTTACCACCCACAAATCTTGCAGTAATGAACATGTGTAATGGTACGCGGTCGTCCCAGGGTTCTTGTCCCCCGCGACCCTTTGAAGCCCCCCTACGAAGCCCTCCCGAGCCCCCTGGAGGTCCCCAGGGGTCCGGATGGCCGCGATCTGTCTCGGCCGCATACTTTCGTTCCGACCCTCAATTAGCTTCGGGCAAGTTTTACCTTTCATTGACTGCGGATATTGCTTTTGTTATTACTACTATCAACTTGATCGGGGTCTGCATTCTGCGATAGTATTTTAGATAGGTACGTATTCAATATGAGTTTGAGCTACTGAGTGGCAGCAGGAAGAGCAGGACGACTGATAAGCAGATAGAAAATGTTATTAAATATTATTCACTAACGCCAGCCCTATTGTCAAATGTTGCGTTGTAGAGACCTACATAGTGTAGAGGTTGTGTCTGTACGGCAACAACGTGATCGATACGAGTATAATTAATTCAACATTTTTAGATCTTTTAAAAAGATCCGCGTATAAAAAATAGGCAGTTAAAGCAGGAGTGGCGTGCGATCTTCTCTTTATGGTCATTATAATAAATAATAAGTTTTATTCATAATGCATATTGCTAATGTTAACATTGCGCTTGCGCATTACGTCTGAACTAGGATGATCCTGTGTCTCAGACAAAGATAATAATTACAAACTAATTGGTGCAATTTGTGCACAAGGAAGGTATATAATAGTATCGTACATTTAGAAACAATTGGAATATAGAACATAGTAACTTATATCTATTTAAATCGCCTATTAAAATTACGTTAGGTATAGATAATTACAGTGTCAGCATCTGCAATTGCGTTAGACTAGGTCAAGCTAGTTTAAGTAAAATGAGTTCAATAAAATATGTGTAACAAATACTTATTTGCCGCAAGCACTTGCTTGCGTTGCGGCCTTCGCGTTTCGTAGGACGAAGTTAAGATATGCCGAGGTAGTAACTAAAATAGGTGAAATAAATCTATACATATAAAATAACTCAAAGCAAAAGTAATGTAAGATTGTCGTAATATTAGACCCATTCGTAATCAATCGAGTTTATGTAACGCTGCTCGGCCATATGTCTAGCAGGACATTCAAGGTCACCCGTTTTGTGGTCATTGGGCTTTTTGTAAAATCGGTATGTACTTAGCACATCTGGGCGGATCTCCTTTCTTTGGGCACTCCTTATCTGGGGTTACTAATGTGTTGCAAAAATTGATTGTTATAATTTTATTTTGCATAACAGCCCTTGGCAGAATCATCATTTCGCAGAATTACTTTTCGCGTAAATTTCATTGCATACAGTCATTTCGCATAACTTCCTTTGGCAGAATAGTACATTGGCATAATGACGATTGTAAAAATAGTCCTATGATCGAATAATCGTGTCACCGAAATTTGTATCGCATAATATTTAGCTGGCATACTGTCATTTGGCACAACGTTCTTTGGCAGAATCGTACAATGGCATAATGTAGTTAAGAATAATAGTCATAATGACCAAATAATTGTATCGCCAAAATTTGTGTGTTTGTGTGTAACTTGTTTTAATATGTTTGTTGATATTAAAATAAGTTTTCTGGTCTTTTATAAAAAAAACCTCGAAGACGGAAGCGGGAGCAAAGCTCCCGCTTTCGTCTTCTAACCTATCCGCGATCCGAGTCGGTTTTGTCACTAAGTCCCTGTTCCCTACTGCCTACGTGATTTGTGAAATCCGAGGTATAGTACAATTTAGAGTGCAAGTTAGTATATTTGATAAACAATTCGTAACGTTCTCGCTTGGCTCGCGCGTTTTAGGGTCGTCGCTTCGCTCGTCGTACCTACACCGACCTGCCTTAGAACGCTTTCCGCGCTAGTTGTCGCCTAGAGCAGCACGGTTCATTATTTGCACGGCTTCGGCGAAACGTATATTCTGGCACATAAAATTATGCAAAAATAAAGTCGGTGATATTAGTTGTATGCTTCAAGAAACTCGGCGGAATATACGTTCTGCTACGTAAAATTCTGCGAACGTAAATTCGGACATATTACTATTCTGTAATTAAAAATTCTGCCAAATGAGTATTATGCGACATGATAGTTATGCTAAGTATATAATTATGCTAAAGTATCATTCGGCTAAAAATGTTTCTGCGATAACTGTTATGCGGAGTGTATTTCGGACAATCGATATTATGCCAGATAAAGGGAACCCCCTTATCTGAATGCCCTGCGTCACTGCACTGCAATGAGCGTAGTAAGCATCATTACCAGCGGGGTAAAGGGTCGTTCTCTCATTTCGTGCAAATCGGTATTATCGGTAATAAAAAAAAGTACTGGAATTTTCAAAAATCTATTAACGCTGGCTATTGCGTTTTGTGAAAGGTATAGAGGCATCGAAAAAACTACCGTTGTTGTTTTCCTTATATTTACAATTTAGACCCGTTTTTTTCCTTCATCTTAGACAAAATGCATGTTGGTATGACTTTGACCTTCAGTTGAACATTAAATACTCAAGCCTGAGTTTTTGTTTTATGTTCAATCGATAGGGAATTTAGTTATGTTTTGAAGTGTTAAATTACGATTTTTTATTTATCAAAGAAATATATATATCATCAGCTTCTAAAGTGTATGTCACTGTTGATCCCTTCATTACCGTCTAGGGAAATGGATAACGTATATATCGCTAGATAGCGTATCCGGGCAGTGCCTACCGTCGATTCAAAACATTATTAGTAGTTCGGTCAACCGCTAGCTGCCTTGAGAGACGCCCCTACGGCGCTCCCGACGGAGATATCTGCGTTCTCGCGAGTGTAAAAGAGGTTTGGTATCGTTTGGTTTTCATCGTCATCCAGTAACGCATTCTATATTATTGTCTGATTGTGCTGTTTTGAATGACGGTTCGGTAAAATAATTAAATAGACTCAAGGTCAATTCGGGTCTCAAAGTCAAGGTCGAAACTAGTTAGACGAAATAAACATTGAAAATTTCATTCATATCGTGTTCATTACCTCCTTTTCCTTCCAATTTTAAGAAGGATGGTAATGAACGGTTTAAGAAGGTAATGAATGTTTATATTAAAGCCATTGTTTTACGGAAAGAGTGGGACATCTTTAATAATGTTAAGTTTGTTATATGCTATTTTAATTAGATTATGCGTAGTAAAACAATAAATTATGGGTTTACGAGTAAAATCCTCTTAAACTTTCTCTATTTTCCCGATGCCGACTTAAAAGTTGTTAATATCACAACTAGAAAATGCCACAAGCCGCCGATGCCTAATCACAACTAGCTCAGCTTTTAACCGAATTCTATGTCATGTTATCTCCTGGCTCCTGGCTAAGTGGGCAAATATCAACTTTATTATGTCACTACTGGCTTTGTTTTTAACCGCCTTCTCTTTCATGCTATCATGGACATCAACTACTTAATATAAGATTGAGCCATCTGTGTTTAACGACCGGTTTTCTTTGTATGGAGATCGCTAGAAATGTCAACACCAAGGATCCTGATAATCTGAAAGATAGAAAGAGTGTCTTCGAACTCTGGGGCTACATTAAAAGAGATTTTCTTAGCGGTGAATGCAAATAATTTTGTCTTAGGAGGTTAAATCGGACCAAACGGTTCTTCCCCTAGGCAAAGACTCTGGATAGAGTGTTTTCAATTCTGGACACAAGTTGTTCGCGACTCTTCTCTACAAAAGAGCAAATGTGAGTTCGGTCCGTGTAATATGTACCCCCAGTACTGTAATCCACATAACAATTAATACCATCAATCCATCAATGACCAGCATGCCATTGTGTCCTCATCATTTTCTTAGGGTTTGGGACGTCTTACGACGAGGTCTGCATTTTTCTTCTTCTACTTCCACTTTCTTCCAATCTGGACGTCACCTTCATCCAGCCACCAGGCGTTCAAGTTCTTAGTGACGACATTGAGCCAACATGACTTAAAATTACATATGTGGAGCTTAAGCGTGAACTGGGCATTGGATCAGCAGCATTGCAAACTATCATTCATGCATGATCAACTGTTCCTTCATAAGCGTTGTTCAAGATAGGTGCCGCACAAACTCACCGATTTGCAAAAACATCGTGGCGTGGATTGGTGCAAATTTATGATAAAAAAATTCGACGCTGGCGAGAAAATAAACGTTTATGATATACTGACAGGTGACGAAACATGACTATATAACTACGATCCTGAAACAAAGCGACAGTCCACAATATGGTGTTTTGAAGATGAGCCGAAAATAAAATGTCGCCGAGCACGAAGTACACAGAAACAAACGGTTGCCTCATTTTTCTGCAAGACCGGGCATATTGCTACGATAGTGCTAGAAGATCAAAGGACAGTTAATTCAGAATGGTATGTGACAGTTTGTGCCCCAAGAGTATTATCAACTTGGTGTGACAAGCGGCTGAAGTGAGGAACCCAGCACCTGCTCTAGCACCACGACAACGCTGCCCCGCACACTTCTGCTAGAACACTTGACTATTTGCCCCAACCGCCATATTCCCCTGATTTAGCACCCTGTACTTTTTACCTTTTCCCAAAAATTCAACAAAAAATAAATGGAAAGCGATTTAAGAACAAAGAAGATGCCATCCTGATGCCAGAAGTACCACTCTTCTGAAGGATCAGTATTTTCCAAGCGGTTTAGACGGATGGAAAAGTGTATACGAATACACGGTGAATACTTCGAAAAAATAGATAACTGTAATAAAGAATAAACTCTGTAACTTTTGAGAATCTAATTTCTTTTGACATGACCCTCGTATATACAAAAAAGTCAGGCTCCGTGCGGAGTTAACTTTGACGGCGTCTAGCAAGATCATTGGAATACACCCTGAGCAATTGTTGACCAACTTAGTTCTACATGCATATATGTCCGTATAATCTCACGTCAAACATCCCAGCGTTGAGGTTCGATTCAAGATTAAGCTAAAGGTATAATTTAACTATGTTACCAAAATGCTATTCTTCGAAATTGGGCATGTGGCTCTATTTCGCTAGGATATTCAGCCAGTTTTTATCATCTTAGGATTTTAATGAGATCAATAAATACATGAGATTACGGGAGCGAGAACTCGATCTCGTTAAGTTTCATTTCAGCAATGACGCTGAGCAAACCTCGGTCGCTGACTCGCTGAGGTACTATAAAAACGTACGTTATGGTGACAGTACCATTTAAGCCTGCTTCCTATTTATCCGTGTTATAAAAAAAAACAACGACAGTAGCAAACATGCGTACGGCGCGCCTGATGGTAAGCGCACACCGCAGCCTATAGACGCATGTAACTCCAAAGGAGTAATATGGGCGTCGCCGACCCTTGATATGTTTGAGGATTCGCCGTCTTGACAGCTGAAGGAACAAATTCCCTCGCTCTCAACACGCAACCTCGGGAGCTCTGGCGACCTTGCTCACCTCCAGTAACACAACACTACTAGAGAGCAAGTAGTAGTGTTATTATGGCTGTGTCTTCTGCAAGGCGGAAGTACTTCCCCAGTTGGGCTGCTCCATATTCGAGCGGGATGACATTTCGCTGTGCCCTACCTCACCAAAAATTCATTATTAAAGTGAACGTGATTACAAATATGTTTGTCATTGAATACGGCAAACTACTATCTTGAAGGATATAACCCAAAATTGGCCATATACCGAGATATTAAAACGCGAATACCGCCCCAGCTCACCATTAGAATTCCGTCAAGTCGCGGGTAGTTGGTCGGCGTGATGCGCCAGTGCGCATTGACAGATGGCGTTAATTCTATTCCGCAAGTTCGCATGTTCGCGACTCAACCTTCGATTTACAACTATAGTGTAACTTGAACCAAGCTTCGTCACTTTTTCTTGTGGAACAACGCATTATGTTCTTTCTTCTTCTTTGTACTCATATTCAGGTTTACTTATTTCAAGTAGGTTAAGTACTATCATTGTAATAAGCTTATTTTTGGTAAAAAATTACCGACTGTTGAGTTGAGTATGTTTCGCGTTCCTTCTGGACATTGGTCTTCTTTTTCAGAAACACTGGTAAAATTTGACTTGTAAAAGGTGCGTTGCCGCTATTTGAAGAATAATATTTATTTATTTCGTACTAGCTTTTGCCCGCGACATCGTCCGCGAGGAACTCGTTTATATCGAAGCTCCGTATAAACTTTCACCCCCCATTTCACCCCCGTAGGGGATGATTTCCGGGATAAAACCTATCCTTTGTCCCTTCCCCGGGACTCAATTTATCTCTATACCAAATTTCATATAAATCAAGAGGTAACAGACATACAGACAGAGACACACTTTCGCATTTATAATATTAGTATGGATTTATTTCACAACTGCGTAATCGATGGTTGGTGTTATGGTGGACCTGTGCCGCTGACAAGTTTAGTGAATCCAACTTAGCTGTGACGTTCAATCAATCAGGGGGTAAGTGGGGGAGGGGGGATTAGTGCTGATACGTGTCGATTATTGGCGTGAGAATAATGACCGGCGAGAGTTTGGCGTGAAGCTAATAACTAACGCTGTAATCTAAAATAAAGGTAACTACATGGGAGATATAATCCCATATAAACATAGAGGATTACAGAGTTATATTTGCAGTGAATGGGACATAAAATGAAAAAGCAAGAATGGGAAGCATTCATAATTCTTATGTATTGATAACACAATAAAGTACAAAAATACTACATAGATTTAGGTATGCAGAAATCCATAAATGCAAGAAAGTTGCGTGATTTCCAAATTACTGAATTTTAGTAAGCAAGCAAATAAGATGTGTATATAAAGATTAATAAGAATGCCCGAGACATGGCTCTACGAAATATCTCACAACTTTTTACGGTGAAAGAGTTTCGAGACTTGGCCTCTTTTTTACATGGAATGTTTTTTATGGGATATGTATGTTTCATATGTTATTTAAAAATCAGTGAGGATAACAATACTTTTGTATCATAGATAAATCATTCTAGTGGCCAGTGTCCAATTACTTAGGTTGGTGTTAGACCTTCGATATCCATAATTTCGTTCGCCATAACGATCCATAATCATCATTTGCAATAAAAGTTGTTTTTTCTGGCAGGTACTGTAAGTGATATTTACAGGAAACAAAATACAAAAAATATATAGAACCCTGTAGGTTGTCATGTTTGTTTTATAAAAATCCTGAAAAGCTGTCATTTTCTGAGATAAAAGAACTAGGGCAAATTATGGTTATAGATAACGTTTTACTTGATGGGAACTTAAATAACCCAATTTGACCAACCTAGACTGCCTACTGCCGTAGCAGAAACAGCAGCAGTAGCAGTTGCATTGCTTATATTAAACGAGCGAGCGAAGCGAACGAAGTACTCTGCTTCAGCTGTTGTTGCTGCTGCAGCAACATTCTTTCGTATGTCTGTCTATCCGGCTGTTCTCCTCTACAGGTCGCATTTCTCAGACGATTGTCGTCAAATTTTGTGAGTAGGTTCGATAATTATATAGATTATTTGTCGATTCAGTTTTTGGACTCGTGTGTTGTACAAACGCCAACACAGTTAATTGACCATCCTGTATTTATATTGAACCTTCTTACAATGCACATAGAGTGCACGGATGGTCAGTTAACTGTGTTGACGATGGTATAGTTCACAGAGCCACGATACATTATTCGAAGAAGAAACATTTCCATAATTAATTTTGCACATACGAGTAGCATATAAAATGCCAATACGGGTGTAGACTCGAAAATTATTATAACTCCAAAAAAAGAAGGCAAAAAAATATGACTAGTGACGAAAATCCCATTCAGATATCTCAAAGAATTACGAAGCTACAACCGTTTTAATATTGTTTGTTAGAGAGAAAACGCAAACAGTGTGTGACGTCACGTTACGGGATGCTGCCGGGGGGCCGCGTCGACGGTGGCGCCGAACAAGATGGGCGCGGCACATTGCCGTCTTCTAGTGACGTCACAATCTTCAAGCGTCATCGTTAAAATATGAAGTTGCGTTTTGCGAAAAAGGGACAGAACATACCCCTTCTTAAAACTTTGGACACTTATAACTTCGTGATTATTTTACCTCTTGCGTCGAGTTTTTCTCCATTTGACTACATTTTTGATCCTTTTTCGAGAAAATATGACATTATTAATTATTTTATTTAGTGTCTACACCCCTATTCCAGGTTCTCACCAGTACCTACTTTAATTCTTTGCTTCTTCATTGCCTGGCTGTCTTGGTTCCTAATCTTTAAAGCTTTGTTCGCTGGAGCATGGTTGACGGTTGACGGAATTGAATTGGTATAAACAATTTTATTCGCGATAATTAGCGTTACTATTGCAACTCAACTGTCTGATTGTAATTATCGATCACTTTTTATGTCTGTTATTCTACTAACTGCTAAAAAAGACGTAAAAGTATACGATGTGAACTAACAAATGTCCTTCAGCCGAATACCGCAGTGGGTTCCTGGCTTTACTCGGCCATGGCTCTATTATGTACTTTCAATTCTATTCTGATACTACAGGCAGAGCACGAGGCAGAGCGAGCGTACGGGAAATACGAAACCGACTTTAATTCCCGTTAGCCCAAATAGGTCCCTTATTTTATCTCATTTGCGCCAAATCCGATTCTCCACGCGAGAACAATGGCTCGCGTATAATTTGATTGCTAACATTAAAGCCTCATCAGGCTTAATACGCCCGTATAAAGGTAACCTTAAAGATTTACATAATAACCCCCCCCCCCCCCCCCCCCCTCTCCACTTTACGATCAGATTACTGCAACTAATACCTCACTTGTGATCCCGGCGGCAATCTAATCGAATGTCGACTTTAAGCCGTTAGGTTAGAGTAGGTTTTGGGATGCGTGGGCTTCTGTCGCAGTATCGCGGCTAATCCGCACAATCAACAGAATCGGTCCCGCGCAGGGTTGCCACTTTTGGCAGGCGTGGACGTTTCTGATATGTCGGGAATTTTGGTCAACTGATAGTTATGATAAAATATTGAAGATGCTTTGACATAAGGAAAATGTTAAAATGCAGCCGTATGTTAAGTACTTGAGTGTACCTACACTTCATAGATCTAAAAGCTTTTTATTTTCTATAGCATATTATGTATATGTACATATGCACCAAATATTATTACTTAAGACAACATAATAAAATTCACAACATTAAAGTACAAAGGCGAACATTGCACTTTAATCTTGTGAAAACGATCCCTGTAATATAAGAGATCACTTCCAGACAACCTTAACATATTGCAATAATCTCCCAAAAAAGTGACTTTATTTTTAGTTTTGTCTGGATTTAATTGGTGGAAGACGTTTTAAAAACGTCTTGAAGTCTACACGAAGGTCATGAGGCACTATTTAATGATAAAAATCCACAATTATTGTGATTTACTCAATGTTTTCCAACTTCGTACCAGGCAACCTTAGGCCCCGTCTCGTCTCACTCGCATGCGCAGACTGGGCTGTATGCGTCCCTGTCGCGCGCGACGGGTTTTATTGCGTGGTTGGGCCCGCGGGCACGCGCTATCTAAAGCGTATGTCACATAAAAGGGACATTGAAGTGAGATTAGAGTAATAGATGGAATCTCGGAGGAATTTGAGTCAATTGAGGTTTTAAAAACTGCCCGTGGTCTTTACTCTTTACTGAATTACATTGTTCTTCTCAGACACTGTAGCTGAGCAGTAAGGCACGTGAGTTTCAAGCGAGGGGTCCTAGGTTCGAACCCCGGCTCGTACCACAGGGATTAATAAAAATATTTTGTATGAAATAACATTAGATATTCAGTAGCTTTTCGGTGAAGGAAACCGGTCTAATGCCAACAAGGTTTAGTTTTCCTTTTTGGTGGAAAGGTTGGATGGCAGTCGGTTTGTAAAACTAATGCCTACGCTAAATCGAAAAATGAATTAGAAGTTAGGTATCTTGCTCCTTGAGAACTTCTCACTACCGAAGCCTGATCCTAACCAAATCTAGTTTCCTCTTTGATTTGGAAGTTCAAACGGCAGTCGCTTCTCATATTAAACACTAGTCTAAGTTAATAAATGTAATCTATTCTCTTCTCACTAAGTCTTTCTGCACACCATAGAAATATATCAGCTACATTGCACCAGCAGTTCACTGCACTAAGTATAATTGCCGTTGTCTACAACTGCGCGAAATTGTAACTCGCGAAGACAATTCGCATCGCACAAATAGAAAGCAGCTCTGTAACAGAAATTCAAAATGAGCTTTATTCTTTTGGCAATAGAGTTGCACATTATGATAATAAGCATCGCTAGAGGAAAGTAGCATATTCGACTGTTGAGTCGAAATGAGCCTTATTGTCATTAGAATAGAGTAGTGTATAGCTTCGCTAAGGTAAAGCCGGCAGGAAGCAAGTGAGCATCACGAGGGCTTATGTTGAGCCCGTGTGGCGACGACAGAGCGCGGGGTTTTATTTGCGCTTTTCATTCTGGGGAGTTTTGAGGAATGTTAGTATCGTGGTGGAGACTGATTGAGGATTCTATTTTATGTTCATTTTACATTAGTCATGTAACAAGGCAGGGAAAAAATAAAAATCGCTATAGTCTTCTTTAATAAAATCTTCCTTGTATCTGGTAATGTTTAATGCAAATAAAGTTTATGATTTATGATTTATGATTTAATTATTGAACGAGCGAGCGGAGCGAACGGAGATCTCCGTTTCAGATTGCATGTGTCTAAAATATTTCGTATGTCCGGATGTCCAGATATCCCGCCATGCGGCTGCTCACCTCTATAGGTGGCATTTCTCAACCGATTCTCGTGAAATTTTGTGAGCGGGTTCATTAGTTGTACAATTTCTTTTTAATAATTCAGTATTTAAAAAAGTAAAAAATATGACAGGGTCGCGAGTTCTACAGCTTATAGAGCTATTATAAACAGGTTAAGTTTGTACGTTTTCACGTTTTGTGTTTGTCACCATGGTAGTATTAAAAAAAAACTAAACCCAACTGTACAACAGCTACCTTACTATGGTAAGTTGTCAACGGCCTATGGATTGCCATCGGGAGTTTCGTATATCGATACGTTAAAAACTCAATCACTGTTTGTTTGACACAAACCCAATATTATTATGGTACCGTACCATTCGTCAACATTATTGCATATTTGGTATATTTGTTCATTTGAAAGCCTTAGTAGGGCAGTTTCTTAATCAAACTGGCAGGTATTCGGGAATTATTGTGTGTGACATCGTCTGCAACAAGCTTTTAGTGTTGGACCCCGTTATGGGCTTTCACTATTTAACCCATTCAGGGCCCATGACGACACATATGCGTCAGACCGCCGTAGTCGCTTTCCGCTACATACGAGGAAAACCACGGGATCGGCTACGAGCGTAGCGCGTAGCGATTCTGGGCAATGAATGTGTTAATTGCAGTCTGGGCATCCCAGGCATCGTGCTACGACCGCCGTAGCCGCTCGTAATTGCTACGGCGTAGCCGCTACGAGCCTGTAGCTCGCCCAATAAAGGAAAATTAATTGCGGATGCTGGCCCATTGGTTCATTTAGCCCTTTTACTATTTTAACACAAAAGTTAAACTAAGTTAACACTTTGTGTTAAAATTGTAAACTAGTTGTTCGCAATCATTGCTATTGTCTCCTTTGATAAAACATACAATTTCCTACTTCCGCTCTTTATAATTGTTTAGATACCGTAAAATGGGGTGAGTAGGGATCGCGGGGAGAGTTGGGTTATGAATGGGGAGAGAAGGTATGAAAGGGGGGTGAGATGGTTTTTTAAGGCTACTGCTACAAAAATAATGTATTCCAATTTACAATGGAGCTATAGTAATACTCATAATAAAAAAAATCGATCCAACAATCTTCCAAAATCACCTTTGTATGAAAACCCATCTCACCCCAATTACAAGGGACTACGGGGTGAGGTGAGTTTTCCTGTTTATCGTCAAAGTTATGAAATGGAACTACCCAAAATAAAATAAAAACTAAAATACAAACGTCCGGAACACTTATTATATACACCATTCAGTTTGTATAAGTAAAAGAGGTTTGAATGTCAGTTTTCACCCTACTCACCCCATTTTACGGAATACCTTTTCTAATCATAAATAAATCAATATATTTTAATAGAATTCAATTAGGGAACGATTCTGTAACGAAAACGTTCTAATATATATAAACGTTCTTTTAAACGTGTTTTCTGAAAATAAAAGCGAAAATAAGAACGCGTTGATTGATTCATTTATTTACTTTAGTAGCCAGTTTCAATGCAATTCGATTCGTGAGCTACCTCCAGCTCACGAATCCTGGGCTCATTCAGGATACAATCGGGATAAAGCTTAAGTCGAGAAGAGGAGCGCAGTGTCAGATATAATGGCTGTTGTATAGTCAAGTGTAAAAACTCATAAACATGTCCCATAGCTCTTATATCGGTGAACATAAATCCAAATTACTTACTTGCCGGCATGCTATCAGTGTATTGTACGACGCCTTTGTTCGTAGTAAATTGGAAACAAACGAAACAAACGCCATCATCTGGAATCCCCACGAACAAGAGTACACACTCTGCGTGGAAAAAGTCCAAAAGATATTCGTTCGATTCTTATACAAAAACTGTACGGCAGCTACCCTTACATGTATCCTACGTTATTCGTGCTTGGTATGGTAGGGTATACGTCACTGGAGACCCGGAGGAATATGTATTTAGTAAAATACTTCTTTCAATTAAAACGCGGCCTGGTGACCAACCCCCCGCTGCTTGCTCTTATAGGATTCAGAGTTCCACGTCTCTCCGCAAAGCATCTACGCCCACGTCGCCGCGATCTCTTGGCTATCCCCCCAACTAGGACTCGCGCACTAGCCTCTTCCCCTCTGCATCAGGTACTAAAGCTGTTAAATAATATACTGGACAGTGACAGCCAACTGGACATATTCCTAAGCTCAAAACCAAAGTTTTTGGCAGCTGCCTATCAATATCTATAGAAAGTTGTCACTCCTAGCTCCATGACTGCATAATATCTATTGTTAATAACCTAGACCCAGTATTTCTTTGTATTGACCTGTATTTCTTTCCATATTATTTTACTACATCATTTTAGATTAATAAATTTTATTGACTGTGTATTTCTTGACCTGTTACTAATGTGGACTGATAATCAGCAATTTGACTAACAATAATTCATTTTCGTTTTTTTTGTGTTGTACTCATTATTAAATTATTATTTGACGTTATATTAAAAATTCGCATGATAAGTATTAATTTGCCAATTAGCATGTAAGGTATAACTGTTAGTGCTAATATGAATGGTAATAAATAAATAAAGAGTCGCGGGACACGTATTTATGTGCCAGTTGTATGCGCTCATATTTTTACATTTGACTGTAACAGTTTCGAGTGATTTCTTATTCAACTGTACACAAACACAAGTGTCTTTAAGAACTTCACAACATAGTAGGTAATTAAGCTAACACAACAACTCTAGACTAATAAAAAATCGGCCAAGTGCGTGTGGGGCCACGCGCAGTGTAGGATTCCGTAGTTGCCTGCCTGTCTTACTTACATAGACACGCGCGCGCCAACTAAATGGTGCGGTTGCGTCGAATTTATACGAAAGTTGGCCTTTCTAAGTACATTTTAAGTTGGTCGACTATTACTCGGTAACTAGTATAATGCCTACTTAGGCGTAATAGTTTTTCTTTTAAATTCATTAGGTATATGTACTACTGCCACCAATTTCTTCACATCCCCAGTAGTAGCCATTAAGCCGGCAGGACACACACACACACACATGTCTCGAACAAAAATTAGGGCTTTTAAGCCCAATATCTCGCAAACAAATCCTGAGACTTAGCCGTGATAGTTTTCCTTTTTATGTACTACTGCCACGATTTTTTTCACATTCCCAGTAGCAGCCATTTAGCCGGCAGGGTGGGGGGGGGGGGACATGAACAAAAATTTGGGCTTTAAAGCCCAAACCCCCGCAAAAGAATCACCAATTTGAAAAATTGTTTTAAGAAACACATAATATTTTTGAACAAGCATCCAAAGATACCCCATACTATGGGTTTAACGAGAAAAAAAATTACATCCCCACTTTAATTTTATTCTTCTGTTTTTTATGCCGAATTACAGTTTTTTAGTAGTATAGGTTACCTACCTAAACCCAAGATGGACAGACGGACAGAATGGCGAAACTATAAGGGTTCCTTGATGACTATGGAACCCTAAAAACGATTATCGTCACATATTTGTCTTCACCTTTGTTGTTGTGATGGTCCCGTGTAGCGTTAATAATAACACAATTTGTTGACAGCTCACGCGAACATCAATTACTGGAATGACACTGGAAACAAGGGCGTTCAAAGCCAGGGGCCTAACGAGTCCTATTCAACTGGCGAACGGGTGTATTCAATTATTTTGAGCGTTTCTTGCGGAAACTACTGGTTATTAGGGTTGTTATGAAACAAACGCACGCTTATAAGAAAAAATATAAGCAAGAGAAGTTTACAATTACTGAATAAATAAATTAAACTAAAGTTTCATTACGTCAAATGTTATCTATACTAATATTATAATGAGGAAGTGTCTGTGAGATTGAAGCTTTGTAAGTTTGTATGTACTTAATGGGTAATCTCCAGAACCACAACACCGATTAAAAAAATCCATCACCAGTGTATAAAACGGTATTTCTGAATGGACTTACGTAGGCTATGTATTAACTCGCGAGTTGACCTGCATTCTCTGCAAATATTAAAATATAATAGTATATTTAGAACTCTGCCTGGGACTCCGCTTGAATGAATTAACCCGCCGTCTGCAGACGTAATAACGCGTCGCTGGAAACTGTAGCTGTTTTTGATTTCAATATATTATTATCGACACGTGTGGAATCAGTAATGAGCCCGACATCAAATGTAATTTAACTGGAAACAGTGATAACGCCCCCCAATTGTAGAAACGTCCTGCTTGGGGCAGGCGGGCGAGGTTAACTACTTAATTACGTAGTATCGCGTTTCCTTATTATTAACAATATAATGTAAAAAGTCCTATTACTAAGATTTTTGGATTTTTGTTATTCAATTACATTACAATAAAACAGCTGAACGGATTTGTTGATTATGGCACAGATAGTTTATACTTTGGATTAAGAAATAAAATAAAAAAAGATTCTTTGACAGTTGTCAGAAGTGGCAGATACTCGTATAGCGGGACTGGTGATGCCACAAATAGTTGTATTTGTAGTTGTTAGCAGCTAACTATTTATAGTTGATGAAAATGAAACGTATGAACAGGCGCAGCTGAAAGAGATGAAAACCTAAACTTATTATCATCGCCAGCAGCAAACAGGCACAAAGATTATCACAGAAAGCATTTACCGTAGCCTATTGATGCATGGCACTCTGGAGCCATGCATCAATAGGCTTTTGTGACTCACGTTGCCGACTTTATTGATTTTAGGATTCCTTGTTACCAGCTAGAAACAAATACAGGAACTTGAAAGAAAACTGAAAGTAGGATCGTCAGCGCGGACGCGATAATATCGCACCTTCCATTCAAATTGCACGGCTAGAAGCAGTAAAGCTGCACGCCTTAATCTCCGCGCGCGTTGCTGACGGCGGCGGCGGCGGCGGCGGCCTGTAGCAGCATCAACAGTTTTACGGAATCGCAAGGCGAATAAGATTGACATCTGTGTAAACTTTTCATACAAACGTTTATCGGACAAAAATAATACGTTTTTAGGGTTCCGTAGTCAACAAGGAACCCTTATAGTTTAGCCATGTCCGTCCGTCCGTCCGTCTGTCCGTCTGCGGCTTAGCTCAGTAAGCTCAGTAAGTTACTTCTAGAAAGCTGTAATTTGGCATGGATATATAAATCAATCACGCCAACAAAACTGTACAATAAGGGTACAATCAAATCTTTACAAAATTATTTTAATGTTAGGTACCTCCCCTACACGTAAAGTGGGGATGCAATTTTTTTTCCTCTTTAACCCGCGGTGTGGGGTGTTCGTATATTATGGGTTTTTGCAAACCATTCTTCAACTCAGTGATCCGTTTTCGTGATATTGGGCTTTAAAGCCCTAATTTTTGTCGAGTCAGATCTACTCACCCCCTGCCGGCTAAATGGCTGCTACTGGGAATATGAAAACATTTGTAACGAATTTAAAAGGAAAACTATCACGGCTAAGAAGGCATAACTTGGTTACCGATACCGAGTAATAGTCGACCAACTTAAAATGTACTTGAAATGACTATACTTTCGGACAAATTCGGCGGACGCAATCGCGTGTCGATGTAACAAATACATACAGGCAACTACAGGACCTTACACTGCGCTTGGCCCGACACGCACTTGGCCGGATTTTGTTGTATAATGTAGTCAATCACTGATCTGAATTTTGCTATAACAAGTTGATACTTGTTATAGCAAAATTCATAAAATAGCCAGTTAAATATATACTTTATTTTAGTAAGTTTGCGCTGTAGTTCAACTTTTAGGTATGTCTTTGCTTTGTCAAGTGTGGCCCTGTCCTACTGGAATCCCGAAAGTTTTTTTACTCTACTTATGACTCATAGTCATCAACCATGATCAATGACGCTTAAATACTCAGTGAGCTTGGTCGACAATCCAGTGACCGGTGTCTGCCGACGTTGCGTTACTTCACGGTTGCCGATCCAAAAGCGTCGCTAGGGTTGCCATTCTAAACGCGCCGCGAGATAAAAGGCTAACGCGGACCAATTTCGTTAAGTGTAGTCGTCGCCATTTTTCTCCGCCAATTTCAGGATGTGATAAATTACAGGACGCTTTGTCACATGTAAAAAGTTTTAATATTTTTAAGTACTCCCGTTTTGTGAGGTAATGCAGGATAAATCTCGCGCATTCAAAGAGACGACTAGTTTTATTGTGAAAAGGCTAACGTTTCATTGTCGTCAATGGATATTTTACTACCAAGATTCCACGCCAGTGCCAGGACTATTTGTTCTTTTTTAACCGACTTCAAAAAAAAGGAGGAGGTTCTCAATTCGGTTGTATTTTTTTTTTTTTCAATGTTTGTTACCTCAGAACTCCGTCATTGATGAGCCGATTCATAATTTTTTTTTTGTTTGTAAGTATATGCTTCCAGGTGGGTCCCATTTTTTTGAAAATTCAATTGGATGATGGGATCCATGAGGAATTGAGGGAACTCCTCAATTATATTAGGCACGCGTGTAGTGATTTTGGTATTTTCTATTATAACTCGTGTATTTACATCCGGAAATCATAAATTGGTGGACTGGAATTGATGATGAAGACCACAGATGACTTATGGAATTCCTCAATTATGTACTTAAAAGTACAAAAGTATAGATTAGATTAGATTAGATTCATTTATTTCATTTTGAAAATTGACATGTCATTTTTTGAAAATTAAATAGCATGAATTCACAAAAAGATCGTCAGAGTGTATAAGAATAACAATAATATAAATGAAAGTCAAAAATCTAAATATGTACATTGCAAAAATGAAAAAACAAGAATAATAATAAGGAACAATTGAAATAATATTAAAATGGTACAAATGTCAAAGGAGTAAAATGTGTTTAAATGTCAAATTATTAATAAAAGCTAGGGTATCCTAGATATAAATAGTCAATGGTCAAAAAATTTGATATAAAAAAATGAGTAATTTTAAACAATATTCATAATAAAATAATAATATCATTTATAAACGAAAACATATATCACAGATTCTGATAAGATTCCGTTGAAATAGCAACTAATGAAGTGCCAAGGGTGATCCTTGTGGAATTGACGGAAGTCCTCAAATATTATCGGGTCACATACAGCGATTGGGTTTTTTTCTATAATAATCAACGCATTTGCTCTCGGAAATCAGTTCATGAGGTAAATTGGAAAAGAAATGTTCTCGTGGCTTGGCGGAGTACTAAATTGAAGTCGGTTAAATTTTGTTTTTAAAGTAAATTATATTATTGTGTACATGTACAGTTAGCATCGAAAGTAACTACGCAATCGAATACGTCAAAAGCTCTTATTCCCTTTTAATAAAGACTTTGGCTTCTTTGTTTGCGTGGCTACTTTTGATGCTGACTTTACAACATATTTCTCAAAATATGGTTTTCAATATTTAATTTATTATTTTTCTTTTTGTTCGTTTTACGATTAGGTATAATTTTATTTATGCATTAATTGTAGCCGACCTCTTTCAACTTAAAAGTGTTTTGTCTTTTTCTTATGAACATAAATTTCAATTCACAAAATAAGGACAAGCACATTTTAACTAAAATAGGTTTTGTGAACGTTTCTGAATTACGGGTGTTAAGGATATAGGTGTTTTTTTAATGATTTCGTTCTAAACGCTGTTTCTTAGCAAATTTTTTTTCGAGAACGTTCAGCTTTGTACAAATATCTGTCGTTTTCATTTACAAAGTACGAATTCTTGTAATCCAATTAGGGATAGTGCCTGTAGTTAATAAAGGCATCAAATATAATGACCACCAAAAAATGCTTAGATACCCGCAGCTCTTTTACCAAATAATATACTGAACACCAAATATAATAAATCTACCATTACAATAGTACTCGTACTAGCTGTTTTAGTAACGAATGCACATTCAATTGTATTCGAAGACCAAATTTAGTAAATGATCACCAAATCTTAGCGAGCAAATTAATACAATATTTCTACCTAAATAACCCACTATGATTGCCATAAAGTGTATGCATGTTTTCAAATAAAGTATAATGATACCAAATCAGCGCACCCCATTTTCACGTGGTCTCGTCTGTCCTACCCCTAAAGTGTATATAAAAGCCCTCGGAGACAGAAGCTCGCGAAGGAGGCCCTGAGTTGAACGGGCGCACGAGGCCGAGCGGAGCGTAGGTCGAATGCGCACGTGAAACGAAGGGCCGACGAAGCGAGTTTCTGGCGGGAGCCCGGGCGGAGGGCGGGAGACTGAGTCCCAGAAACGAAAGCGGCTCCGTCGAATTTAGGAAATTATTTTACTATTTTTGGGTTAGCAATGATTTATTAGGATAGCATTTTCTTTAATAGGATAGTAAGATGTTATAATTTGGGTTATTATTTCACATTAATAGGAGATACAATTTTGGTGATCATTTACAATTTTTGGGTTAGCAATGATTTATTAGGATAGCATTTTCTTTTGTAGGATAGTAAGATGTTATAAATTGGATTATTATTTCACATTAATAGGAGATAAAATTTTGGTGATCATTTAACTATTTTTGGATTAACAATAATGATTTATTAGGATAGCATTTTCTTTAATAGGATAGTAAGATGTTATAATTTGGGTTATTATTTCACATTAATAGGAGATACAATTTTGGTGATCATTTACAATTTTTGGGTTAGCAATGATTTATTAGGATAGCATTTTCTTTTGTAGGATAGTAAGATGTTATAATTTGGGTTATTATTTCACATTAATAGGAGATAAAATTTTGGTGATCATTTAACTATTTTTGGATTAACAATAATGATTTATTAGGATAGCATTTTCTTTAATAGGATAGTAAGATGTTATAATTTGGGTAACTATTTCACATTAAAATGGAGATAAAATTTTGGTGATCATTTAAAATTTTTGGCAGTAAAAAGTATTTTTTTGGCGTTATATTTTACTATATCTGGTGGTCCGTTAAACATATGCTGTTAATAAAAGCGATGTAATTATTAACCGCCAGTGTAACCCACAACACAACACGAGCTCCGCCTTGCTTCCAATTTGCAAATTACAAAGCCGCTGATTCCATTAGTGAGTAGTATGCAGTCCGCTTCCGTTGTGGCAGCCCCGGCCCTGCTCGTGGCGGCCCTGCTGGCTGCCGTGGAATTATTAACTAACTGGAAAGCGCACTACAGCGCGAACAGTCAACATCAACACGTACAATGCATAAAAACTCAAGCTTGAAAACATTGCTTCACAATAATCGCGGATTCAGCCGCTCGTACCTGGGACTGTTTTCGGTTATTACATTATAGGCCAGAGAAAGGACATCAGATATATTAAACAAAGCTTCCTTTTGTATAAGTACTGATATGTTGCCCAGTCAAATCTATTTCTTTTTTTTTTACGGAAATTTATAGCGTAAATTGTAATGGATAAACTGTTTGTGGTGACGCACAAACAGTTTATCCATTATTATAGTTGTAGTCATTTCTTATTATAGTGTTGTTGAGATATAATATTTTAAATATACAATAATTTTATTAGAAGTGCGCATTCTAGTAGTTCCACGCTCGTAGAAGCTTCAGCCCGCACCCCTGGCGGCGGAAAGTGGAACTTCAACTAGTACCCACACTCAAAACAGCTTAACTGACATTCATACACACTTCGTCAAATATCAACGTAAATGTTGACAACCCGACCTTATCGTTATGAAATGATACAAACAAATCAGTGCAAACATTAGTCGCTTACGTTATTTTGAAGGCAGAACTAAATAAGACATGATTCTGGTACGTAATGACGTCACCGTCGCAACTAGCCGACTGTACCGCTCCGCGTTCGGGACACTTGCTAACTCCTAACGCGGTAATCGAATCTGCGACCTAGTTCCGCTGAGGCAAAATGCAGCGGTCTTCGCACGTGTATGGTTTATTTTTCGCTAAATAACGGGTTTTCATTTGCAGCGTTTCGTTTACTCGCTTTTTTGTAATTAAGCGAACTGTTCTGTTGTGCTAGAACAATGCTTTTCATTGAATTTACTTTCTGTATGAGTTGAACAACGTTGTACAACCATAAGCTTGAGTAAAGGCCGAAAACAGTGCGAATTTGATGATAGTCGCTTCCGAAAAAAACTAGTACCTACGTCAATTCTTGGGACTAAGTAGATGGAAAGAACACGAAACCCATAAAATAGGCTCCTGACACTAACGCCTTAGCAATGCTTGTAGTGTGACGTTTTGTTAAGCCTAGCTATAAGGTTGCACGCTCTCTATGCTCTGTGGTCGCAATTACGTCATTGTTAAAGCATATTGTTTTAATTAAAATCAAGTCTTAGAGAAAGCCATTTTTTTTTACAAACTTTATATTAACTTGACTTGTTCGTATGTAAGTATAAAAGTATGTAAGTATGTAAGGGCGGGTTGCATCAAACCGTCTGTAATCGTAGGCGGTGTTCGTTAATTACGTTACGAATACAATTGGATTTGACGACCGTTAATTTCACACAGTAGTTGCACCATCGTCAAAACCACGAATCGTAACTCGAAACGTCTGTTAATTGGGTTGCCATTTTTCTAACGAATTCCCACCGAAAATTTTTAGGGTAATTATTTTCTCATATAGCAACCCAGCCTGAAATGTCACTGTTGTCTATGCTTTTAACAGTTTTGGAATAGAATAGAATATAATAGAATATTTTTATTGTATAACTGTGTACATAAGCTGGACGTGACAGAAATGGTTTCAACAGTTACCCAATATCGGGCATACAACAATTTGCATTACTTAAATAGACTAACTTACAGCTAAGATGCGAAATATTCACTAAGGTTATAGAATACTCTCTGAAGCAGCCAGTTTCTAAGTTGGCTCTTAAATTTATGCCCTTCTAAAACCTTTAGTTCAGCCGGTAACTTATTAAATACTTTTATAGCACTTATGAAAGCACTCTTTTTATATATACTGCTTTTTAGTCTAGGTAGGATTATATTAAATTTATATTGCTGATGTAAATTGCTTTTTACTGCAGACATTTTTGTAAAGTACTCGGCATTGTTTTTGACAAAAGTACAAAGCTCTATAATGTAGATACTAGTGAGGGTAAGGAAACCTTTTTCTCTAAATACATTTCTTAGTGATTGTTGATTGTGAATGTGATAGATAGTGCGTATGCATCTCTTATGTAAAAGAAAAGTAGATTGTACGTCTGTAGAGTTCCCCCAGTATATTACTCCGTAAGTGAGCAATGGATAGATGTTTCCGAAGTATGCGCTTCTTCTTATTTCTTCTGAGCTTGTATCAGATAGTATGGATAAAGCGTAGCAGTGGCTAGCTATACTTTTATTGATCTTTTCTATATGAGACTTCCAATTTAAATTAGGATCTATACTTACGCCTAAAAATATTATGCTGTTTACTGTTTCTACTGTTACACCTGTTTGACTTATATTTAGGGTAGTAGGGCTAGTTTTATAATTTCTGAATTGCATGAGTTTGGTTTTACTTAGGTTTACATCTTGATTTAGTTTTCCAAGCCATTCAACAATTTTCCGTAGTGTACAGCTAATATCGGACTCTAGATTGGAAACATTTGCTTTTGCAACAGAAAAAAGTATAGTAGCATCATCTGCAAACAGTTCACAGTTCATTAACAATCTTCGGGAGTTCATTTATGTATATTAAGAACATGAGTGGTCCAAGGATACTGCCTTGTGGCACACCTATATTTACTGTTTCAATGTCAGATTGGTATTGTTCAACTGTTTTAGTACTTTTACAATACTTAGATATAGATGTCAGTTGCTGCCTATTGCACAGATAGCTTCCAAGCAACTTCAGTATATGGCCTCTTACACCCACATTTTCTAGTTGTCGTAGGACAATGTTATGTACAACGCAATCGAAAGCTTTTGACATGTCAATGAATAGGGCACATCAAAGTTGTTTGTCATTTATTTTATGCCAGATGCCTTTAAAAGTCTTAAACATAGCTAAGGAAGTGGATTTGCGTTTTTGAAAACCGAATTGGTTCGAATCTAGGATATCATGTGCATTGAAATATTTAATTAACCTATTGTTTAAGACTTTCTCTAAAACCTTTGAAAAGGTTGGTAGTAGGGCTACGGGTCTATAATTGCCCATGTTGTCTTTCGCCACTTGAGTGATTTAATGATCGCTATTATTTCATGTGGGTCAGCTGGCACGACAAAAATGCTATTACATACACTGGGAGAGATTGGTTTATACTCAGTAGGTGGAGATTTATTTAGCCCGCGGAAAATGTATAATACCAGAAAATTCGTAAAATACGGCCAATATTATAGTCAAATACGTCAATACTTCGCGTGTTGACCTTGTGTGCGAACTGTGAGAGTATCATTGAAGTGTATTCAAGAAAGTTATGACAAATTTCAATCGGCATCGGCACTAAACCATCAAAAATATTCGACACTCCAGTGGATACAGTGGAGTGGATGTGATGTCTCGCAATGAACGGGGTTGTAGGAGCAATGTTGATGAGGAGAAGGCCTTCATTAAGGTGTTACTCATGTACCTTAATCTAACCTCTAATTATTGGCAATAATTGCAATAAGACCAACAACAATGTTTCTCTCAACCGCATCCAATTAAACTTAAAACTTCATCTAACCCTTTATAAAGCAGAGAGAACTATATTCCCAACATGAATGAACCTCATTTCTATGTGATAGGGTTCAATTTTATGAAAAACCAGATGCCTTTATGCCCTAGGTCCCTCTAGGCTAGTCCCTAAGCCTGCCTTAGGTATTTTCCTAGTTAATGATAATGCACATTGACATTACAATCTGGTTCTAGCTAACTCTTTCTCAGGCAGAGTCATTTAGTGCCTATATATTGCCTACATGCTGCCCGTGAAACCCGTGTCCGAATTTAAAATATGATATTCAACTGATGTATTTCAGCAGTCGGCACAATGTGACTTATGTTGTCAATCTTCTTCGTGAAGGTCCTCGCATATTGACATTATACATACATATGACTATTGAAATAATGTTTTTATTAATTTCAGGCTTTCAGAATGGATTTGATCAACCTGAAAATGATGGGGAGAGATAAAAATAAAATTTGAGATGTCAGCAGTGGAAGATGCAGTTCAATACATTTAGATTGAAAAAAGAAAGATTTCCCGATTTCAATTCTTATTTCAATTATTCAGATCATTATTACATTATCATCATCATCATCATCATATCAGCCAAAACACATCCCCTGCTGGACTTAGGCCTCCCCGAAAGAGTGCCACAATAACCGGCCCTGTACCACCACCGAAGCAGATTATAGAGACCTAGTTTTGTTTATTTTATTTATAACACCTGCCTAAATAGCGGTGTGTTTTAAATAATATTGACATATATGTACCCGTGTATCAGTCTGTGACAGTGAAGCTACCAAACTGACCCGGCAATCAGATAATCATGTCTTGTCTAATAAGATAGTTCTTAAATATTCTAAGCTAAGTTTGTTGTGTTGGGGAGATATACTTTTCAATTTATGCAATTATGTACAAATGTAGATATAAAATATATATGATTGGTAGCAGAATTTAAAGGTCCACTTCTAATTTTAACATCAATATTTTTAGATCAGGGGTTGTGTGTTGACATAACATGATACAGGGTACATTTTACATAGATCCTATATATATACATATTCAGTCTAGGAAATGAAGTGCACTTTCCTCACTCTGGCTCTGTGTGTGTGCTCACAAAGTTTAACATCAATCGGTTGAGAAATGCGCCTTGTAGATGAGAACAGTTGGACAGCCAAACATACAAAAGAATTCTGACCCAAGTCATTAAGCGGTTAAATTCTCATATAAACTAGATAATTGGTGCCTCTATCACTGGCAGTGACACTCCTGCTGAACTCGAATGACATGTATGTGTCGCAGTGAAATAGTAAGAGCCGAGCTACCCGGTAAGTATCAAAGCCACTCGTAACTATATACTAGGGATATAACTATATTATTTTTTCACTTTAGCTAGGATTATTTAGGTGATGTAAATAAGAAATCAAGTCAATTATTCAACTTTATAATAATACTATATAGCCAGTTTACTGACAATCAAAATTATCGAGGTTACCTAAACAAAACCGAACACTTTTTTCAATGCTTATTTTAGTTCAACACTGATTCACAATCACGTTCGTAATTGTAACCTTCTTGATACACTTGTATACTACATAATGCCCCCATATATACCATACATATATATACCACAATGCCCACTGGATAGGTAATTACTTGAGAAATTGGGTTGTGGCACATAACTGGTATAATGGTATGGCCACTTCGCTCAGTAGTGCGTTATAAGAATTGGCTAATAAATCTAAAGTTAAAAAGTTAAGTAAAAGTACATAACCTCAAAAAACGCGGACGCCGGAATTCTTTTCAGCATTTCAGATACTTATAAAATGTCTTCGCAAAACGGTTTACTGTCCATTGAAAAGCTCACAGGACGAGATAATTGGTGCACACGGAGCTTTGCAGTGAAAGCTTTTTTACAATTGGAATAACTGTGGGAAATTGTGCAAGGTACAGTTGTTGACGAAAAAAAGGACATAAAACCGAAGTCTAAGTTAATATTGCTGGTGGATCCAATACTCTACGTCCATATTCAAGATGCAACCACGTCTAAACAGGTATGGGACAATCTTTCTCGTGCTTTTCAAGACTCGGGACTAATACGCAAGGTCGGTTTATTGAAAGATTTAATTAATACCACCTTAGAATCAAGTAACAGTATAGAAGAATATGTCAATAAAATCATGTCATCAGCTCATAAACTGAGGAGTATTAATTTTGCTATTGATGATCAGTGGTTAGGAACTTGAATGCCCATGATCATGGCAATTGAAAGTTCAGGAGTTGAAATAAGTGCAGATTTCATTAAAACTAAATTGTTACAAGAAGTGAAATCTGCATCTGCATCAGATACAACAGCATTTTATGCAAATCCCAAGTCCAGACCCCCTCATCATGCAAAAAATACACAGATTCAAAAGACAAAGGGCCCCCGTTGCTATAATTGCAATAAATTGGACATTTAGGCAAGCAATGCTGGCACAAGAAAAATAAGACTAGCAATGATAAGTCATCTAATACTGATTATATAGCTGCTTTTTCAGCAATGCATTTACATGATATAACATGGACCCTAATACGTCTATCATGCGACGGCCGCGACATACTTTCGATTTTTCCCGCACTATATCTCTTGTTCTAAGTGTTCTAATAAGAAAGAGATGGATAGTGCGAGAAAAATCGAGAGAGCTCGCGCGCCGTCGTGATAGCCGTGTAGGATGATATATATGTAGCATGAAAATAACCTTAAGACCGGGAGTAGGGAATCGAACATTTTTTCTTAAAAAATCTTATACAAACACTTGGAGTGACAACAAATAATGATTCGCCTCGTTCCGTGTCCCTTGTCGCCCGCGTCGCCGCCGACCCTTCGTCCGCCGATATTTTGGCAATTCATCAATCCCGGATCAGGACAACTATCTACAGTATCATGTGAGCCCGGGCTTGTAGTCTAAATATTACAACCAATACCTTATCTTCACGATACAAATTCATATACGAAAAGCTAAAATAAATATTAAAAACTATAAAAATAAAGATTAGATAGCTGTATTAACTTACCATGCGAATACAATAGGTTGATAAATTATTGTTTTTATATAACGCATGTTATTTCTATAATGATGAGATATAAAGGCTACCTATTTTGATTTTTTTAATGTATTTAATTTATTATCTTCACATTAACACATTTTTGTTTTACAAATTGTTCAGCGATCAGCCCTACAGTTTATTATTGGGAAGTAACGACAAAGCCGAAGATGTTAGTTTACTGCACTGATTTGAAGAAGGTGGAATGAATTAGTGCAATTCCTAGGCAAATGTTTCTGACAAGTGGTACGTAATTTCTTCATAATAATATTCTGATTGATGTAAAATATGATTTATTTATATAAAATAATGTAAAATTCAAATCCATAGCATAAGGACTGCAAAATAAAACTTGTTGACAGCTAAATTAATTAAAAATCGAGTCATAGTTGATCGACTGACCCACCACGGTCTCTCGTGTAAAAAGCGTGCTGGCCGCCTATCCCGCCACGCCTGCGTCAACGACATCTTCCGCCGCCGCCGGGCCCTTGTCAGCGTTAACCGCGGGGCCGCTGCAGCGGCTGCGGCAGCAAAGCGCCGCAGATACATGGCTCTCACAGACCAGCATGTGTTTGCGGCCTTTACAGTCGAGACTCTCGGGCCGTGGAGTCCAGATGCCTACCAACTGGACAGATTTTTATTTAATTTACCTCCACTCGTCTATTACTCAAAGGGTTGAGAGGTTGGAGTCCCGCCTCAAAGCGAGTTTCAATTCATTTGTGGTGAGAGTATCTACTGACAAACTGTCGACCTTCATGAAGGAGGACATCAGGCCGAAGAGTGTAGTTTTCCGGCGATTTCGAGGCCGGCTATTTGACACCCAGAACTTACGCCGCGCGTCGCCGTCTTAACGTGTTTTTGCGTTATATGTTATAAGTTTTGTATATTGTTATGTAAGTATGTTAGTATGTAAGGTTTTTGTTAATATGGGCCTTGTTGCCTGACTCAAAAAAAAATACTTTGAATAAGTTAGTAAATTACAAAATAAATGTTTGAAGTTATTTTCGTTACTTCTCACCACAATTTTAACGTGTGACGTGTGTGTGAAGGTCTGACGTGCGCTTAACGAAGCGAAGGCGCGAAACACATTGAAATAAAAATATGAGTTAAAATGACGAACACTAATTAACCCCCAGTATAAGGTTGTTGTACTGGCTTTAGCCGGACTGCGCGAGTCCCGGCTGGATCCGGTAATCCTGTGTTACTTACTTTATAGCCGGTCCGGCGCCCGTGCCGGTACGCGGTGTCATCTTGAATTGACGGCTCTGTTGTTTGATACGGAATTACCTACATCTAGTCAAGAGGAATCTAACCGGGTTCACTTTGAATTTAATCTCCGTACAGATTAACGCACTTTAATCGTTCTTGAGTGTAGAATATTCCATTGACGAACAAGTACTCCAATTTTTTTTTTTACTAATTTGTGCGTTGTCAATGGCGTAGGTTAGATGAGGTAGATAGGCAGAAAAGGATTTCGTTGACTGTCCTCGGTCGTGAATACTAATTTAATTTTAAGTTCGCTTTTAGATTGTTAGTTCAGGAAAATGCTATAATTTTTCGACATTCTCTGTTCGCACAAATGTATAGGCAACACTAAGATTTAGAATGTCTAGGAATTCGAAAGATAACAACATGACAAGCAACACATTTATGTTAAGTGTAAAGTACACGCTTCCTGCGTCGTCCCCGCTGCTGTGTAAACGCAATCTAAACGTCGCGAGTGTAGAACAATTATAAAAGCGAAGATCTCCGCCGGAAACGGTTATTCTAAAACCAGCTTCTAATCGCCTGAGAGCACGTCCTTATTATACCAAGATCTCTAAAAGCCTAAGATATATTTGTAACGCGAGGTCCAAGATGAACTAGTATGTTGACAGCGGAGCTGTGTATCTTTGCGAATGTAGTTCGAGACTGACGACGATTATGAACTGACGACGGAATTTCAAACTTTATTAAGATTTCGCGAATCGCTATTTGTAATATAATTCCGACTTCCGTCCGGCTGTCATTTGTGGCTGTCGATTCTCTTACATCTGTGTTAGCATCGAGCACCTAATCGCGATTAGGTGCTCGATGCTCACGTACACGCACGGAATATAAATTGGGTGGATATTGTGAGTGGTTAAACTGGTTAATTTGTCTTTAGAACACCGTTTTGTTTACACAAACATTACGTAAATTAAAATGAATACGCATCATAAAGCTAAGTATACCTATTTTAGTTACTTTTGGATACTCTAATAGAACACAACCGTGAAAGAAGGCCTGTTCCCAACTGTGGGACGTTTAGACTGATGATGTTATGATTATTTTACGATATTTTATTTTTTTATACAACGACTGTGGCAAACAAGCGTACGGCCCACCTGATGGTCAGCGGACACCGCAGCCTATAGACGCATGCAACTCCAAAAGAGTAACATGGGTGTTGCCGACCCTTGATATGTTTGAGGATTCGCCGTGTTGACAGCTGAAGGAACAAATTCCCTCGCTCTAAACAACGCATCCTACGGAGCTCCGGCGACCTTATTAACGAGTACATTTAAGTGTTTGATACAACACAGTTGAAACGGACATATTGTCAAGATATCACGACTGTCAGAAGATTGGCTATGTCAGGGCTATCAAAAACAATGTTAGTTATGAAAGTAGCACGAACAAAAGACGACTTGAAATGTCGACTTTTACGTCTAAGTATCTCGAGTTTAATTACGACTCGCAGAAGCGCGTGTTCCAGAAAGTTGGTCCGACTTGGTGAGGCCGGAGCGCGGGTGTCAAGTCGAGAACTTTGACTTGTAAAGTTATGAAATACTTTACGCAATGTTTCTTCGGATCGCTAATGAATTACTTTGCTGCTTATCATTTTTGTACGTAACTTGGACAGTGAATTTATTAGGTGACTCATATTATAAATCCGAATTTTAATATTTTGGCCTATATTCTGGGTCCCACTCGTGGAGAAGATGGCACTTGGAGAATACGCAAGAACCTAGAGGTAGAACATCTAGTGTCCGAGCCGAATATCATAGGAGAAACGAAAGCTTCAAGACTCCGATGGCTTAGGCACGTAGTCCGCATGGGTGACGATCGTGCAGTCCAGAGAGCATACTCGGGACATCCAACTGGTCGAAGACCTGTTGGGTGTCCTTGGTACCGGTGGGGTGACGAAGTCCAAAAAGGCCTGAACAAACTCCGGGCTGTCTATTGAACAGAGAAGCCTCGCGGTCTTTAGTGTCGGAGGCCAAATCCACTTTGGTGTTTTTGTGATAAAAACTTAATATTTTAGTGAATTGTCATTGGGAAACATAGTAATTTATTTATTTATTTATTTAATAGTAATCTGAAGGTTTCTTTCGAATCAAATATTTATCAAGCGCATAACAATAAAATAGCTGTTACAAATCTGTTATTGGGTCGTGCAATACCTGCAAGCAAGGCAAGTATTTAGGGACCTAAACCTTCCCCATTCTTGAGTATCGAGTCATTAGCAGCACTTCGTTAACGGGCAGGCTGCCGTGAGCAGTTCCTGCTGCTGATTTACTGGCTTTACTGCCCATAATTCAATCGCATTGTGTCAGACAACGGAACTAACTTCCCTGAAGCGGTCACTTTGTTTCAGTCTATCCGATCTTAAGATTCCGATTTCATGTAGGTAGTACAGTCAAGTGTGAAAATATAGGTGCATACAACTTACTAATACATATACGTCTTAACGTGATATTATTAAAGAGCGATTCCTTATTTGAGTATATACCCATGTTAATCTATTTGATAACATAGAAATCTATGTCGTCGTCTAATAACCATACAACACACATAAAACGTACGTAGTTTGGGACTAAATCGATATTTGCACCAGACTTTGTTGATACCTGGTATTGAAACTAATAAACTTTATTAGTCGTCAGTGACTTGGGGTGCACACACCGACAACTTATGTGATAGATTATCGTCTGCATGCTTTGCGCTCAGCAGGTTACGCCCTGGTCTACACATAAACAACGTAAAAAAGGCTTACTATGGGTACGTCCACTCACTACTTGCCTACGGTGTTGACCTCTGGGCCGATGCTGCGGAGCGAGAAAGGCCATTCAGACTGCAAAAGCGAGCAATCTGCATAATGGGTGGTGCCCCGTGAGATAGTCCCGCGAGGGAACTATTCAAGGAGCATGAAATACCATCCCTACCTACGTACGTACGTCCTAGAAGTAGCTAAATACGTAAGAAAAAACCTGGAACAGTTCCCAACGTTCGGTGACGCTCACGACCGCAACACTAGACACCGTGATCGCTTGCGACCACCATCGATAAGGCTGTCGAAGTCAAAAAAGTTCCTACTCTCGATTGGCCCAAAAGTATACAATGCCATACCCACTGAAATAAAGAATGCACCCAGTGACAGAGTATTCATAAATAAACTTAAATCAAAACTGATACGTGACGCGCTTTACTGCGTCGACGAGTTTTTTCCTACGCCTGGATGATTTACCTGGTCACTTGCCCAACAATTATAATGTAATCTTAACTTAAATAAGTTAGTAATTTGTTGTTTAACATTGCGCAATGTAAATCTTAACCTAATAATTATACTGTAGCATAAGAGGTGACAACTATAGCAATAATTAAATAATTGACATGTAAAATACCATTTTATAAATAAACGATTGAATTGAATTGACCTTATTGTCCAGTACTTACACATCTTAGGTAGTAACAAATCCAAAAACAAAATTCTGCTTGCGATGCTCAGACCAAACTCAGCTCCTTAAAGTTTGTTTCCAATTTGCCACCCCGTGTGCACACACTTCGGTCGCGAGCCACTAACGAGCACTGGCCACGAAACTCAGCAGTTCGCTTCCTTGCGACGTCAGCGGTCGGAGAAAGCCTTCGTAAACCATTTTCTATAGAACTTGAGCTCTACACGTTAAGAACTATAAGTAAGCGGATAACTAAGTTATACCGGAGCTAGAGACGTCGTGGATAGCTTTGTGAATGTGCCTTCAGGAGCTGCGGCGCTCCGAAGCCCAAATGGCAGACCAATAAATTCATAATTGAGTGTAATGAAAGCAGTTGTCACGCAATGTAATACTGAGTTTAGATGTTTTCATGAGATTAATACTACTTATAAAGTGTTGAATTGGCTTTCTCTGGCTTAATGAAAGAAAAATAAATAAATATATTTATTTGGTGTGACAAATAAATGTGTTTTTATATAACTAAAATGCACCAAAATGGATGTCACTCAGCATATTCCAGCAGAAATAATTATATGCTAAAAGGTGAAAAAAGGTGCTGGTTTTCAGGGAATATAAAACGCGATATGTAAAAACCGATTTTAGAGATTTTTATATATTGTGTATAATTTCCACGTATTGAATTACGAAGTTTTCCAGGTTTAAGTTCTATCCTGTGTAAATTACTTCATTTTCCTTCTATTAAATCAATGACAAAATTAAATGAAAGGCACAATGCGCCATTTGATTGGCATTGATATAAACATCAAATAATACATTTGAATGTGTTTTTGTGCTTTGATCTTTCTATCAATTGTTGATTGAAAATTACGATGGTATTTATACATACAGTATTTGAAATGTGCTATAGGTTACAAAGCTACAATGAAGTTATTACCATAAGCAGGAGTGTTATTTCGTTGAACTTTATAAATTGCTCGGATGATGTTCCTTGCTTCGCTAAAAGCGGCAAAAGCGTACAAATAAAGGAAGTTCTAATAAAGCTGTAAAATTTGCTAGTAAGCGGCCGTCTCGACGTTATATTTTTTATTTCCTTCCATTCTTCCTTGAAGGGGAAATGGAAGTGAATGTAATCGAGCGCTACAATTAGCGCGGAGGTGCGGGGGGAGGGGAGGGGTGACTTCATGATTGAAGTTCGGAGGCTGCTGAGTGATTGTCTGGAGCTGTGGAAGATGACCTCGACAATCATTCTTGTTGCTGTTCATCTACACTGAAGCGCAATGAAAAGGCCAAACTGCGAGGAATAGAGATTTTTACTATTTTTGACTTATTATAAGTCGATGTTAATATAATATCAATGATTCGTAGATGTTGTTAAGTAAGATATCACCAATCTATGAGTTTGGCTAGATGAAACGTAATATTTATTCATTAGCTAAGTAATAAAAGCAAATTTTAAGTAGATACAATGAGAAAACATTACTTTTCTTTTTCTTAATCAGGAAATAATAGAACTAACCCTCTTCGCGCTTGCGTGACGAAACCAATCTATAACATTATAAAGAGAAAAAATCTGTGAGAGAGCTTTGTATGTTATGGGTAATATCCGGAACCGCTTATCCGTTTTCAAAAAATCTTTCACTTGCCTGTAAAATGGACTTTTGGTTTTATATAGGCTATATTTTATCTCGAGTTTACATGAGTTCGTAAACGAACGCGAATATATAAAAGAAAAATACTACCAATGTCAACACGACATAATTACATTCTGTATAGCGCTTAGATCTTGGTTACCTAGTAAATCTGTCAGCATGGGCAAACATTTCATAACTCAAGCACGAGCATGTAATATAAACAGCGTAATGTAAGAGAATGAAGCAAGGTTTGTCAAAATCAAGTTGGTATCAAGCATAGAAATCCGTGATCACTGTCTACCTATTGGGCAACAAGTATGATTGATTGAGTGAATTAATTAATGAAGGCATATAAACGGCTAGCGTTAACAGAAGTAGAAAGTCGCCCGTTACAACAAAAATATTCCTCAAAATCCCAACAACATATTCGTTTGATCGTCCGCATTTGCAAATTCGTCCCCCTGAAAAGTTGAAAGAGCGTCGTTAGAGAGGTGGGAGGCTGTGGGGGGGGGGGGGGTGATTGTTAACATCTGTAATGTATTCATGAGGCGGGATTAACAGTGGCGCGGTTAGGTCGGTGTTTTTATGATTTCATTATGCTCAGCGGCGAGGTGATTGCGGGAGGCCGGTTTCTTTGACAACAGAAAATATTGTAGGCGGTAGAGAGGCTGATAGGATAGCAATGGAAATACCGGATTAACTTGTATCTTTAAGAGTTTGTCAATAAGGTCAGATGTCAACTGGATGGTAAAACTGGTGCCTACGCCTAATCTTGGGATTAGGTGCCAATTTGGACCCCGGGTTCGTGTACACTGTTGTCGTCGACATTCGCTACATTTATTTATTCACTGGCAGCCTCTTCACCAAACGTATTGGATTAAACGTCACTGCCTCGTAACTGTTCCGCGACGTAAGACTTGTGCGAGCGCACGCAACAAATATAAATCTGATTTCAATCTATTATGTTAAGGCAGGCGCCTTGGAATACTAATAAAGATGTCTTCTACAGCTGTTACCTACGTTACAAAGTGAATGATGTTTATAGACAGCAGATATTAACATTTTTGAGTCACATGCAAAAATATGTATCGATTTAATCCTCTCATAAATATGCACCAAAACCTTAATTCGCTGGCATTAGAGCGATGACACATATTTATTAGTAAGTTGTATGCACTTATATTTTTACACTTGACTGTCCAAACGCCTTCCGATCATCTTATAGTTCCCACTCATTACAAACCTGAAGTTTTATGAGCAAGATAGCCAAAACCGGCTATTCAAGTTGTTTTGTTTGTCAGTCGATTTGAAGAGTCAATTTAAGACATTCCTTCGAAATTTAAATTCAATGGGTGTGTAACAATACTTCCACACGCGCCGAGCTGTTTTACCCTCGACTTTGTAAATAGACTCGTCGGTTGTAACACTTCTTTGATTTCTAATAAATATTGGCAATAAAACCATAGACTAATTTATATACCTAGACGGTTGATCCTGAAACTAAAATACAGGCTATAATGTAGATGGCGTCAGTAGTCTATGATATGTACCAGAATAAACTAGCAGCGCCATCTATATATTATAGCCAGTACTTTAGTTTTAGTGATAAGCCGCCGTCTAAAGTATGCCGCGTAAGTAGTCTATGATAAAACTAGCGAAACACATCAATGTCGATTTGGAATGCAAAGCGTGAGTGTCTGATAAGCCCTGGCGGATCCAAAACAGGCTATGTAAGGGTCGCGTTCGTAACTGTCTTTGTGTCGTTTGATGTTGAAATGGTAGCCATTTTAATTAAATTGGCACAGGGTCAGGGTGAAATTTACCGGGTGCTTTTTATCGCTTTTTATTGCATTGTTTAGACTCGTGTTCCTTGATATATGAAACGTCAAGTTATAAAGTTGGGTAAAGTTTAGCGGTGTAATTGTAAGTTACCCCTCGGGTGTAGTGCAGGGAAGCTAACTACTCGTACGGCGGTACGTACACTTGGCTGCATCGCAGATACGGGGGTCTATTTGACAACACGCATTAAATTGGAATCGGTTAGGTTATCTAGGATATGAGTGTAAAATTATTACCTTCGTAGTACTTGTACTCTTGCTACTTTTTCATTTTTTTTTCCCGGATTACAAATAAAAAATTAGTGAGTACACGCTTTTGTTTGGGTGAAGAAGAAAAACAAGGAAGCGACTAAATGTAAATATTATACGCTGTAAGGCTATCACAGGCCTGCCCGCGAGCTGTGACGCGGCGAGATAGACTATCCGTTTCTTTCTAATTAGAACGCTTAGAAACAGACGGAGAGTGAAGGCCGACGTGAGCGATAACGGGCTCACAAAGAAGACGCCCAGGATCGTCTAAAGGAGAGGAAAGCGAGTCGGAAAGAAGAAGAAGAAACAGACGGGTAGTCAGGTCGCGCCACTGGTCGCGGCAGTCCAGCAATAGACGTGCTGTTACATTGCTTTCTCGGTATGTATTTCTATAACGTATGGGTCGTTCCTTGGCTATAACGCCAAAATTATACTAAGATGAAACCTCAGTCATATTCAGAAATTCTCTGTCTGACACTTTTTACTGTCGCGGATGAACGATTATTCTATTCTATTTGCGGTATAATTAAAGAAAGTTCTTAGGGATTAGGGAAAGATTTTAGGGGACCTCAAATTATTTTTCAACATTAAAAATAAATCTTTCTATTATTATATCTGATGAAGGAACCCTACTGTCTTCTAATCAGTTATCTACTTTATTTTATTTCACAAACATGTTTCTTTTCATATCAGCTAATAAATATAACGTTTCACTAAAAAGGAGCTTTGATTATCGAAGTCGAAATCACCGCAGAGGATAAAGTAAATTTCAATTTGAAAAATACGAAATTAATGAAGATTCTGTTTACATTTGTTTTGTTTACGATTTTCTCCGTCAATATTTGGCGACGGCTTGATTTTGAGCGGAGAAGCATCAAATAAAATGAGGAGAAGGCTTTTTTATGCGTCGTTTCAGATTTCAAAGACATTTGAAAATTTTGCGGTTTCGCTTCCACATTCGTCGAACTAATAATGTGTCAGAACGAGCATGGAACCTGATGGTGGAAAGTTGAGATGTGGTAGTAAGGGCAACTACGAGGTCCCTTGCTGCTACGCTATAATGCCCTTAGGAAACCTTTGCTAACTTTTTAAGTGATGACAATCGACATTCACAGATTTTCGATAAAATATAACAGCCAGCAAGAAAATCGACAGATTTCAGTCATATTTTTTTAATGCCAATATGGGGCCCATTTTAATCAAGGTTTTTTTTTTTTTGAGACCAATTAAGGTATGAGTACCTAGAACTCCCACAAATCAAAGAAACTTTTTCCACATAGTTCGTAGCATCTTTCGATGCTGATTTATAAGAATATTTTCATTGAGTAAGTGAGATACATTAGATTAGTATTATAGCCTGAAAAATAAACCGCTGTGAAGAAAATGATAATTTCGAATGATGTAGTCCTGCAATGACGGATCTGCATTTGTCTCTAGCTGTCAGTATGCCAAGATTCAAATCAACAAAGAAACCAAAACGCGTCTGTGACTCCTGTCTGCTTACCACCAGGCGGTTTCCAAGTATACAACAATTTACGTGTTTCTACTTGTTAAGGGAAAAAGGGGGTTTGTCAGTGTCGTGGCGAAATTGAAGCACAATACCTTGAGCTGCTGGAGGGCCGCGATCCTCAAAATTAAATTAGTAGGTATCCCGCTGGCACACAGGAACAGTCCAGGGGTACACTTCAGGAGTCCAGGTCCAGGTCACACTTGGAAGCACTAGCTGTACAGCATTTGTTTGGACACGTAAAATAGAGTTCGTTCTCAATTATATAATGACGTATGTCGCGGGCATGTGCATCGCACCACTCGTAGGTCAGTACTGAGGTCATGTATGTGAGAGTAATTAGGCGGCCGTTTGGAAAGCGGTGGGGATGGGTTAAAAGGCATGAACATCGCCCCCGCCCTAAACATAAATCAAATGTTTAGGAAACTAGTTAAACATCATTGATAGGTAGTCTTACAAGCTTATTCAAGGGTCGTTTTAGTACTGTGGTGGGAGTTTGAACATCAACCACACGTATAACACCGTCTTGTCCAGGATAAAGTTGGATGATACGGCCCCGTCTCCATTCTAGGGGAGGAGTGTTATCCTCTTTCAAAAGAACTAGGTCCCCTACGGAAGGTGGCTCCATAGGAGCAGTCCACTTGTTGCGAGCTTGCAATGTAGCAAGGTATTCAGAATGCCATCGAGACCAAAAATGTTGGGTTATCTGTTGTAGTACTTGAAAACGGGTTAATCGATTCATTTTGATGTCTTTAAATGGATACTCAGGTACGGCTGTTAATGGTTGACCTATTAAGAAATGCCCAGGAGTAAGGGTTTCCAAATCATTTGGGTCTTTAGATATAGGGCAAAGAGGTCGGGAGTTCAGAACCGCTTCGATTTTAGTCATGACTGTAGTGAGTTCCTCAAATGTAAGTGGGGGATCGCCAATAACACGTTTCAGATGAGTTTTTGCAGATTTCACTGCAGCTTCAAACAAGCCACCCCAGTGAGGGCACGACGGAGGGCTAAATAACCAATTAATATGGCGTTTCGAAAGTTCATGACCTATCTCGACCTGGTTTTCAGACAGGAATTTATGCAAGTCTTTAAGGTGGTTATTCGCGCCAATATAATTTCTCCCATTATCAGAACGAACTAGAACTGGATAGCCACGACGGGAGACAAAACGGGTGAAGGTAGCAATAAAGGCTTCCGTGGTTAAATCCGACACGATCTCCAGGTGTACGGCCTTTGTGGAAAGGCAGATAAATACACAGCCTTAAGGCGATAGCAGGGGAGGCAACGAAAAATTACATTCCTTATGGCACGGGGTGCGGCTATGATCCAGAATTGACGGTTTAATATTCCTTGTAGCGTACCCGCTGCAGCGTGGGAATTTTCTCGATGATAGTGAGATATTATCAGATTAACCAGGGAGCCATTTTTAGGTAATAATAGTGGATGTCGGGACTCAAAAGGTAAATCTGAATTACATAATCGCCCTCCAACTCGAATAAGCCCTGCTTCGTCCAAAAAGGGATTAAGACGTCTGAGCGAACATTGAATTTGTTTCCTTTGTCGGAGCCGCTCTATTTCATCCGAAAAGTATAAAGTCTGTGTAAATTTTACGAGGCAGCTAAGGGTCTCGGCCCGCTCTTGAGGTGTTAGAAATGGTGAATATATTCTTGATTTAGGGTCGCGTATATTATTGATAAATCGTCGGATAAAACCAGTCACTCCAATCAATTTATTAAGGGAGCTGTAACGCTCTAATAGGAACGATGGATCTAGCGGAGGGTCAGGAGAACCGGTTGTCAATAAGCATTTGAGTCCAGGCAATTCACTGTGCAATTCAGTTTCATGAGGAGGCCATGAATGTGGGTTTCGTGCTAGCCAGGGTGGTGACCACCACAAGGTGTTGTCCATAAGCGCAGTCGCGCTCAACCCACGCGAAGCGCAATCGGCGGGGTTCATCTCTCCAGGAATGTGGCGCCAAATGGTGGGCGTGGGGGAATTACTTATCTGAGAAACCCTATTGGCTTCAAATGTTTGGAGACAATGCGGCGGAGTACGGATCCAAGCTAAGACGATTTTGCTGTCCGTCCAGGTATATATGGCATGCAGCACCAATACTCTCTGTAGACAGGGAGCAACGTGCTGCACTAATTTTGAAAGGAGCACCGCTCCTTGCAATTCCAACTTGGGAATTGTGAGTCGCGTCCGAACAGGGGCAACTTTACTTTTCGACATCAATAAGTGAACGGAGCAAAGGTCTGATAAAGTTTCAACCCTTAGATAAATAACAGCCGCGTAACCCGCCTCCGAAGCGTCGCAAAATCCGTGTAAGGAATAAGACAGAGAGCCTGAAGGGATAATATGCCGTGGTACGGACACCTGGCTTATATTGGTAAGATCCTGAGTAAACGCATCCCACTCAATGGAAAGTTCGGTTGAGAGCTCATCGTCCCAATTCAGCCCAGAGAGCCAAAGACGCTGAATAAAGATCTTGGCCTTGAAAATTATGGGGGCTATCCACCCGCATGGATCGTACATACGCGCAATAAGGGAGAGTACCTTGCGTTTAGTCACTGGGTGGTCAGGATCAAAGGCGTATCGGTATGTAAAGGAATCGTTAGAAGGGTCATATTGCACCCCTAATACTGCTATAGTTTGGGGATTTTCAGGATCGTAAAAGGAATGGGGTTGTTGCAGGTGTTCTGGTGGCAAATCTTCTAAAACCTCGGGTTTATTGCTGATCCACTTTTTCAGCTCATATCCGCCCGAAGCCATGAGCTGTACTAATTGGTGCTTCAACAGGCAAGCCTGCGAAACTGATTCCGCGCCTGTTAAACAATCATCAACGTATACATCATTTTCAACGGTCGCTGCAGCATCAGGAAAGTTGGCCTTCTCTTGCGCTGCCAACTCTAAAAGCGCGCGCATGGCAACGTAGGGACTTGACCGTAGGCCGTAGGTGACGGTATTTAGCTCATAAGTGAGCAGAGGATCCGATGTAGATTCCCGCCAGAGAATCAGCTGGAATCGGCGATCTTCGGGTGCGACCCAAGTCATGCGGAACATCATGCAAATATCGGCTATAAAAACCACGGGGTGTCGTCGGAAATTTAGCAAGATAAGGCTGATGTCTTTCTGTAATTTAGGCCCAGTATGTAGGCATTGGTTAAGAGAGGCACCTGAGGAAGTGACACAGCTACCATCAAAAACCGCTATTAATTTAGAAATATCACCCGATTTTTTTAATATTCCATGATGAGGAATAAAATAATGTTCAGCGGTAAAAGGGTCAAATGATGACACTGTCATGTGATTCAAGGTGATGTAATCCCGCATAAAGTTTATATATTTTTCTCGAAATTCAGAATTGCATTGCATACGTTTTTCCAAGTTCAGAAATCGTTTTAAGGCTAAGGTTCGTGATTCTCCAAGGGTAGGTCGGTCTAGCAAGAAAGGGAGCATTACTTGGAACTTACCGTCAGGTACACGTAATGTAGTACTTTTAAAAAAGATCTCACATTCACTATCAAAAGGATTTGGGGGAGGTAGTTCGGGTGTCTCCTCAACTTTCCAAAAGCGCTCCACAATGTGAGAAAGAGAGACCCCGGTCATGGGTGAACGACATGGGTGTTCAACAACCTTACAACTAACAGTACCAGAAAGTATGAATCCAAAAATCGTTGAAAAGGCAGTTAGTTGACAAGAGGGTAATGAGTACTTTTCCGCATTGAAAATTGCCCCAAACACGTCAGCTCCGAGGAGAACATCTATTGCTCCCGGGAGGTGAAAGGTGGGGTCAGCTAGACAAAGATGTGATGTATGTTTAACGACAGTTGTAGGCAGGCAAAGTTCTGGGTGATGACCGGTAATTACGTCCACTACCATAGCTTGGGTCGTGATAAGGGGATGAGATCTTCCAATAGGCTTAAAGGTCATCAAGACATTACCATGGGAGGTCATTGTCTGCACATCGCCAATGCCTCGTACAGGTGCACACGAAGGATTCACGGAAAGGTTCAAACTGTGTACAGCCATTTCAGATGTGAGTAGGCAGCCCTGGGCACCGGTATCACATAAGGCTCGGGCTTCAACAAAGTATCCACTGCGGGTTCTAACATGTATAAGGGCAGTAGGGAGCAATATCAAAGAATTAATGGGTGTTGCCGCAGGAAGAGGGGGGTTGAACGGTTTGTGGGGTACGTCTAGTTATTGTGAAGTGGTGCGTTCTTGGGAACGAGGCCTAACCATATCTCGATAACTGGGCTTACCCCCACGGTCTGCTTGAGATGGCGCAGGGGAATAATCTCGACTTGCTGGAGGTGGAGATCGATAATGACGATTTTCACGCGTGGGGGTTGGAGACCGCCTGGTAGAGGAATACGTGGTACGGAGTGGCTGTTGAGACTTACGGGGCGCATTAGAGCGATAAAGGACGCCCCCGCCCTTGCGGGGTGAAGGCGAGCGGGAGTTGCGGAATGTCCCGTCATGAAATGAGACGGATGGTTGGTTGCGAGGCTCGGGGTATATCGGACTACGGGGATCATTAAAACACAACAAAGTGTGATGGGTCGTGTGATGGCATGTACCACAACGATAATCACGTTGACAATAGGCAATGGAATGTTTGTCTAGGCATCTGTAGCATAACCTTGCCTCTTTTACAAATGACGCACGGTCCCGTGGGGACAACTGTCGGAAATCCGAGCACTCACGCAAATAATGCGAATCACTAGAGCATAGGTAACACAAACGACTAGACTGGGTAGGCGCGGTTGAAGGGACCGTGGTTGTGTAAGTGCGGGTATGCCTGGGGTAAGTAGGAATAATAGGGGAACGTTGTCGCGGTCTGGCAGATGACGAAGGCAAAGCGTCAACTAGTGAAGTGTTTCCAACATTGTCGTGATGACGACACTCATCTTCCAAAAAAGTTAAAAGTTGACTAAACTCCGGAAGACCGTCGCGGTCTCCATACCGGCGTTCAAACCGCGATCTCAGGTCGCTGGGCAGTTTAGTAAGACATATATGCACTAACATGTAGGACCACTGGGTTACAGGCAATTTAAGTCTTTCGAGTCCTCTATAGGCAGTGAACATTGGGTTGAGAAAGGTAGTACGAAGACCAGTTAGTTTCGAGTTAAGCTCGGGCAAGGTCAAGATTTGAATAATATAATTGTCTGCCAGAATGCGCGTGTTATGATAACGACGCTTTAAAAGATCGCGCGCGGTATCATAGTTGTCGGCTTCTATGCGCAAGTGTTGTAATAGTCGACGCGGCTCATCGGTTAACGACCCCAGTAAGTACTGAAGTTTAACGATGGGAGTAAGCAGGGGTTGCGAGTCAACCACACTATCAAACTGGTCCAGAAAGCTAATCCACGACTCTGGACGGCCATCAAATTTAGGTATAGGTAAGTCGGGCAGTCGGCTCTGCATCGGGTCCGACATGGTAGGTCTAGCCAGCATCGGCGGCCGCAAGGGGGTACTACTGGCGCCAGGTTCGCCGCCCTCAGGTTTAGGTAAAACCTCGTTATATTTAATTTTGAGATCATCTACCATATCTCTAACTGATCGGGTTTGCCCACGGATGTATTCGTATTCGGATTCGTCTATAGTTGGGTCTAAACTGCCGAACAGTTCCGAACATGCATGGGTAAACCGTTCATAATGCACATCTAACTCAGTTAACCTCACGCGCAGTCTCGGAACCGATAAGGAATCTAACACCGTATGGGTATCTTTAACCCAGTCGCTAACAAATCGAACAGTCCCCATATGACTTTTAAACTCTGCTGAATCGGTATACAGATTTTGGGCCAGAGTATGGTCATTACCATGATCGGACATTTCGAATGTAAGCTATAAATATGATGATCGAGTTTAGTGTTTAAACGTATTTATTAAAGGAACACCACGTAATTTACTTCGCGGTCACAGATAGGTATACAACAGATAACTCAATAAATATCTTAACTGGCTCGATGAATTTCGCTAATTATGGTCTGCAAGTGGGGCAGCCGTCGCGGGCTATGGAACAATAGGCTCGGCTCAAGTATGTAGTTGCTAAGCGGCGCGGCGCATCCAATATTCTCGTAAACAAGTGACGTCACAGGTGCTTTGATTTATTATTTTAAATACAAATTCTTAAGATGCAATGTTATCAAACTCGGATCACAGTATCAATACATCCCAGTACAATATTAGGGTGTAATAACGTTATTTAACTTAGTTAGAAAGATAAGATTACGTAACGGCACCGCCACGCCAACAAGAGGGGATGAAACCACGCTATCTGCTACCAAATGTTAAGGGAAAAAGGGGGTTTGTCAGTGTCGTGGCGAAATTGAAGCACAATACCTTGAGCTGCTGGAGGGCCGCGATCCTCAAAATTAAATTAGTAGGTATCCCGCTGGCACACAGGAACAGTCCGGGGGTACACTTCAGGAGTCCAGGTCCAGGTCACACTTGGAAGCACTAGCTGTACAGCATTTGTTTGGACACGTAAAATAGAGTTCGTTCTCAATTATATAATGACGTATGTCGCGGGCATGTGCATCGCACCACTCGTAGGTCAGTACTGAGGTCATGTATGTGAGAGTAATTAGGCGGCCGTTTGGAAAGCGGTGGGGATGGGTTAAAAGGCATGAACACTACTTATATATTACCCTCCTGACCTACCAAAATCAGTAAGAACCATTCAGCAAAGCCGAGCACAAAACCGGAGTTTAATAAAACATGACAAATCGTGGCTTATGTCCTGATGGTTATGCTAATGAGCGCTAATGAGCGCTGCATCTCGCTCGCACGCGCCGCGGTGACAGGCGTTATTAGGGCTGTTGTTGTCTTGTATTGTTTTGTGAATATTATAACAAAGCAAATATTTGGTGTCATTTTGCATTTAATCAATAGTATTCAAACAACTTAGAATAGAAAAGAATAGAATAGAATATAATGTTTATTTGTAAAGTCATGTACATGAGGTGTTCAGGTTATACAAAAAGGCTTCCATGACACCCTGTTAGGGCACACAAATGTTCTTCTAAGTAACTTAATTCTATATTCCGGGTCATGCTGCTTATTAATTTATTATGTCAAAAGTAATATATGTATATAGTGAATAATTTGACCTAAGTGCCTAAGTTTTCATTTGAATAGTTTTTAATATCAACTTAGTTTATTCAAGCAACCAAGAATGGGTTCTTTTAAGACCAGTCCATTAGATTGTTCTCCGTATCCTTATTGTAGGTCCGCTAAGGCTTCAATAGCAGCTAACAGAGTGTTTCTTACATACTCGGCAATGCTCTGGGGGCTCCTCTGGAGGTGCAAGTACGAGTGCACCTACACTGAACATGACAAGATACGGCTATAGCAAATCTTTCCTATTCTCTAATATGCGCCACTTTTACAAAATAGTAAGTGAGTTCATCATTTACCCCGTGTCATTAACCCAGTACCCATTATTCTATGTATAATATATAGCATCAGCCAACGTCCAGCCTGCGCGCAGTTACACCGCTCACTAATTTGTTTATCATTCCGTTATACGCACGCATAACTCGGAGGGTCAACCGACAAAGTTAGGTAACTTGATCATAGGTAACTTGGACTGGCCGCCGGCCGCAACGCGCCCAATAGCTGGTCATGTAGATAATGAATTCGCCTGGTAATTGTTGCCAACTTTTAATTTGTAATGGAATTACCTCCTTCCTGGCCCCCCGCTGGCTACGTGAGGCGCTTTCTCATTCCTTATTTTGCACAGTTCGAAAAGGCTAGTTATTAAATTAATAATTCATAAGCTATTGTATGAAAAGGTCACGATTTACCTAAAATAATGGTTACAAAACGGCTTTTTGATCGGAAACGTGGGCTGCTTACTTTTATTATTTTGTAATTTAGCTGTAATGGATTTCGGAAGCAACGCCTGTACATTTTAAAATGAAATCCCTAGTCGGTAGGTACCCTGTTCCAGAAATAACCCCTTTTAACATTTCGTCAGCCATTCGTCGCACGCATCCATGTTGCTCATGGAAATTACGCCTCGCGGCAGAGTAGTAGGCTCCTTCTTTATTATTGTACGCGACAACTTCCAGGCTTAGATACCGCGACAACTTTCTACGTACGGGTAAGTACGTTTGAGCGTCGTTTGCAATCAAAGTATACATAGTTACTTTGATCTAAAAGAGAGAAACAATGTGCTTGGAATACCCTTTAGTGTACACCTTCAGGAACGGTGAATGGACATTGCCGCGCATCCATAGTACGTTTGTACCAATACAAAACACAGTACAGTGACTATATACAATGAAATTATATTAAATGTTGTTATATCCAGTGAAAATATAACAAAAATTAATTTCGTTATTTTGAGGTTATCTTTCGTTTAGAAACAAAAATTGTCATGTTAAATTATATTCATTACCTACTTATGAACAAATTAAAGTGTATGAAACCCACACGCGGATAAATATGCCATTCAATAATTTATGCATCCATCCATAAGCAGTATAATGGCGTGTCAAACAAAAATATCTTTATGTTATGCAGCATTGGATGCATTTGAACTTGGCAGCGAAAGTGAGTATTCAAGTATTCAAGTATTTATTGCAATCATGTTGTTACAGTATGGTACATAGTTGACATATGTTACATTAAGTCTCAAACATGAACCCTGTGAGGGCATCGCAATAGTTCTAAATTGACTTACAACTAAATATATTTATAACATAAAACAGTATAGATCGATATAGTTAACAGAGCTAGGCATAATGTTGCTTATGTTGTATTTATGTGTATTAGTGTATCGTTGTGTATGTGTTGTTTATATTTGTATTTATGTATTTCCTTATTATTTAAAATATTAAACATATATAGCGATTTATGTGTGTACAGATATGGTTTAGTAGTAGTAATGTTTATGTGTTGTTTAGAGTTGGTCGTCTAGGTATTCATTTATAGAATAATAAGCATTTTTTAGCAATATATGCTTTAGTTTATTTATAAAGAGGCTATCTTTTTTTCTTTTTTTATGCATTCCGGTAGTTTATTGTATACTTTTACTGACATCGGACTGAGTCGGTTGCACTAGCCTTGATTTAAATCTTAGGCCGTACGGTAACGGCGTATCTTCTCTTTTAGTGTAAAATTCGGAGTGTTTGCGAACGAACTTACATATTTCTAGAATGTATAAGCAGGGTAAGGTAAGTACTTTATGTTTAATGAAGTGAGGCTTGCAACTATCAGTTTGTTTTATATTTACAAGTATGCGGATAAGTTTTTTTTGCAACGTGAAGACAAAGGGAGCGTCGGTACTGTTACCCCAGAGGATTACTCCGTAGCTGAGGCAGGAGAAGCCGTAAGCATAGTATGTTGCCAGTGCAGTTTGGAAGTCGGTTGTTTTTTTTATTTCTCGAAGTGCATAAGTGAATTTGGAGAGTTTAGTTCTAATGTGTTTTATGTGTGATTTCCAGGATATGTGTTTGTCTATAACTATTCCGAGCAGGGTAAATGTATCGACAGTTTCTAATGTTATGGAATCGTGGCTGAAGTTGATAGTGAGTGGGTCTTTCTGATATGGATGGAAGGTCATTAGCTTTGTTTTTTGGTAATTTACTTCAAGGTGGTGGTCTCGCATCCAGTTTGTGACATTACTAAGGATACTATTTATTTTCTCATTGATGTGTTCTGTATTATGGCATGAGGTCAGAATTGATATGTCATCGGCAAATAATATGGAATGTTCTTGAATGGATTTTGGTAGGTCGTTAATATAGATTAGGAATAGAAGGCACCCAATTACACTCCCCTGTGGAATTGAAGATGTGACGGCTTTAATGCCAGATTGTACATTGCTTATCATACCAGTCTGTAAGTCGAAATGCTCTATTTCTACATATTGTTTCCTATTTGTTAAATATGACGAAAGCCATCTGTGACCCGAATTCCTATTCCATATAATTTATTTAGTAGTATTGGATACTGAACTTTATCATAGGCTTTTGTCATGTCTAGTAGAATCCCTATTGCATAATGTTTTGAGTCTATTATATTGAGAATTGTTTGTATGTATTTGTATACTGCTAAAGTAGTAGAGTGTTTCTTACGAAACCCGTTTTGTGATTCATTAAATATCCTGTATTTTTCGCAGAAGGCGTATATTCGGTTATTCATTGGTTTCTCAAATATTTTTGAAACTGTAGGGAGCAAAGCAATCGGGCGATAATTATTCGGATCTGTTTTAACGTTATTTTTGTGGATCGGTTTAACTATGGCAGTTTTCAATAATTCAGGGAAAGTTCCTTCAGCAAATGATTGATTTATTAAATCGCAAAACGGCAACGTGATTTCGTCAGCACATAGTCGTATTAAACACGGCGGTAACTCGTCTATTCCGTGACTACTTTTGTTCTTCAGTTTTCGTATTATTTTATGCATTTCATTGTAGGTAACCGGTGCTAGGAACATTGTATTCTGTATAGGGTTCTGCACAGGACGTCCTAAAGGTTTCTCCGTATTTTTCGTAGTTGTTGCTGTGTTACCTATTGATATGAAAAATTCATTAAAAATATCAGCTATTTGTTTTGGCTCAGATATAATTGTATTATTAACTTGTAGTTTAATAGTAACTTTTTCCTTCTTTGGTTTTTTGTTTGTTTTTTCATTAATTATATTCCACATTGTCTTTATGGTATTACTGGATGTTTTAAGTCTATGTATATATTGTTTTTTTTGGCTACATAACAACTTTTATTAGAATTTGATCATATTTTTTGTAGTATTGCTCTAGTATTATGTTATTTGATTTGGTGACTAGTATTTTTAACAACCTTTTGTTTTTGCAAGATAATTTGATTCCTACGGTTAACCAGTGTTTTTTGGACTTCGACTTTATATTGAGTTTTTGTTTTGGAATACATTGGTTCAATATTCTGGAGAGTGTTTTGTTAAATGCTAGATAGTTTTCGTTAATGTTGTTGTTTTTTACTATTATTCGAGACCAGTTTACTAAGTTTAAAGCAGCTTTAAAACGATTCATGTTAGCACTGTTAAAATACCTTTTTTCTACAATCCAAATGTTTTTTTCTTTTAGTGTATTGTTTTTTTTTTTGTGTGTAATATTGTTCCAAGATGATCTGAAAAGCCTAGTTCTTCTACGGTTGTGTACAGTTCATTGTTGTTAAAGTTAGTGAATATTAGATCTAAACACGTAGATGTGGAATGTGTTATATGTGTCGGTTGTTTAACGTGTTGTGAAAATTTGTATTGAGACATGAGATCTAGAAAGTTACATCCATTCAAATCATTTTTTAGAATATTTATGTTAAAATCTCCTCCTATGATAATATCATACTTCGCATATTTAGTATTGATGTACTTTAAAATTTGCTCTAATCTATTGTAAAATAAGATTTCTTCTCGTCTATTCCAGTACATAGTTACAAGTAAAGTATTATGTTCTGGTAATTCTGCCGCGCACACTTCCAATACATATATAGTCAATAGACATGTCTGCTATGTCTGTTTTCTCCATATATTTGATGTGGTCCTGCAGAAGGATGAGTACGCCACCACCGACTCTCGCCTCTCGGCAATATGATGCTGCTATTGTGTAGTTGCTAAATTGGAGTAGATCTAGTTTTAATTTTGACACCCAAGACTCGGAGATACATATAGCTTGATATGCTTTATTATCGTTTATAAATGCTTCCAACATATCTCGTTTGTTAAATAAACTTTGCATATTTTGGAATAAAAGATTAAAGTTGCAATCTTCATTTTCGAAATCTACCAATTTTGTTGCCTCCGTTTTGGTTGTGTGTGTGTAGGGTTGGGATTTTATCTCTTCAAATGTTTCTTTTTGGTAGTTTTGGGTCATTCTATTGTTATCTTTAGCTTCTGTGTGTTTGGGTTCTCCTGTGTTTCGATTGATTACTTTTCCCTCTATAATTAGCTGGTTGTTTTGAATTACAGCATACAATCCCTTTTTTCGTGCCTCAAACATCTCCTTACGCATCTCGTTACGGTCTCTAAGGGCATCTGCGTCCAACAGTTCGGAGATCGATAGGCCAGTCCCACGCAAGTATTGGTTGTTTTGTATAATATATTTTCTCATTCTTTTACTGACCAACTCAACTACTAGCGGACGGTTCCGGTTACTTCTTCGCCCTACTCTGTAGGTCTCTTCTATAAAGCCAAGCAAGTCCACCTGTAAGATGTCTCGGAAGGCCGCAATTATTCTGCCGTCCAGTTCATATTGGGCTCGTGTTAGTTTTCTGGGAAGCCATAGATGACAAATTTCCTGCTGTTACTTTCAGGCACGTAGCGGGTTGCAGGCAAGTTGTTTATTCCGGTTATGTTCATTTTAGAGTTTAGTTCCGCTATTTCTCTTTGTAGTTTTTCGTTCTCTCTCTTCATGTTCATTATTTCTAAGTTAATTTTTGATATCTCAGTTTTCCTTTGTTCATTCTCTATGGTTAGAATATTAGATTTTTGCTTAAATTCTTCTCTCAAATTTGTAATAGCTCTTTTAATTTCAGTTTCGATTACATCTTTCAGTTGAGATATTATAGATTTGTTATTTTTCTGCAGTTGTAGATTTATGGTGTCAGTCAAATTTCTCAGTATTAGTTCCGTTTGACAGTTCTCTTTTGTATGTATTTTCGTAGTATCGAGCACAGTATCGCCTAAAAAGCTATTGTCTGAAGTGATGGTTTCATTCAAGGTGCTGGTTTTCTTTTTCCTTAGAGTTATGTTATTTATTTCAGGAGAGACTGTGTGTTGCTGTATTAATTCACGGTTGCGTTGCCGTGCTGGTGTGCTCGTATTACCTATTTCTGGCCTTTTACTGTAGCACGATTGGCATATCCATGTCTCTTTAGCCTCGGCACTCATCAAATTGTTAAAGCGCTTTTCGGTGACGCTAGTGCAGCCCAAGTCGTACGTGTTTATGCATCGCAAACATGTTATAAATTCTCTTTCAGGTAATATTTTAAAACATTTAGCACACACGGAATTCAAAGTATGTTTAGGGCCTCTGTTAGTATTAGTAGGAATGATATATTTTTTTTAATTTAAGGTCTGCACCCTCAAGGTTATTCAGTTTTTTATTATGACACAGTAATCACATTTTTAGTTGAACTTTCCTTTAAGAATCCCTGCATATTTAGATTTGATTGGGAGTAGGTTTTCACTTCTTGCAGTTTTAAGATCATAAATCACAAATTCGATTTGTTTTGCTCAAAGTTCACTAAAGGTCAACACAGTTCACGGAAGAGCGAAAGTTGAGCGAAGTTAACATGAATGTGTGCGTCACTCCAGGCAAAACCAGTGAAAGTCTGACCTCCGAACACGCATAGTTGTTACGACTCTCGGAATTGTTATACATATTGGTTGAATGGTGAGGTGGGTTGGAAAAGGTTGGGAATATTATGACCGTCATGTAGGTTGCTTGAAGATTTAAAAGTTGTTCATGAGCAGAAGGAACTAAAGGACGCGAAGTATCAACAAAATGTGCGTGGCATTTGAGTATGTACCGGCGGACGTAGTGCTGTTCCGCTATCGATATTATCAACATGTAACTTATCGATAATTCCCTTGTGTGATGTGATGTGATGTTCTGAAGGGACGCCCGGCCGGTAACAGGCGGGCGGTCGATCGCTTGTCGCGTTCATTCAGCCCAGTTCCCTAAGTTTGGAGCCTCAGGTTACTGTCCCGGCGGCGCTCCCATATCAAACGCATCCTCTTCCATTCTTCTCGTTTTCCTGCAGAACAGAAGGACATCTTTAAGGCTGACATCCCTCAGTTCCCTCTCCTCTAACACATCTTTACCGAATGTATTAAACCGCAGTGCTGCGTACATAATACATTCCGCTAGTACAAGCTTACTTGTTTCTTCCTCCCCACAGTGTGGGCAGGAGCCATCATTACTAATACCTATTACCTTCAAGTGTCTATTTAGAGTATTGTGACCAGTCACGATACCAGTCAACAGTCTCAGATTGCTCTTACCCAGTTTCAGCAGATACCTGGTTCTTCTGTGGTCCATACCTCCTATCATCATCTTTGTCTGTCTGCATCCAGACGCCTCTCTCCATTCTCTCTCCCCTTCTTGTTCTTTTAGCCTTTCTATGACCCCCTTTGTGACTTGAGCTGAGAAGGGAAGGGCCGGTTCTCCGATAATTCCCTTAGATTCCTGTATTGTTATTATGTACATTAGAAGAGTTAATTGCCAGTGTAGTTTTTACAATAATTAATTACATGCGGTCATTGCGGTCAATAACTAACTACATACTGTAATTGATTTGTCCCATGTGTTGCCCCATATAATGTGTGTGTAAGTACTTACTTAATTTATGATCCAATATCAAAATTATGAATGAAAATAAATTGTACCTATTCTTTATAATTCAAATTGTTACTTTTGGGAAAACTTATTTATTAAGTAGGTAGCACGTGTAACATGGATAACATTGAAACATAATGAGCTGAGAATAATACACAGGAAAAGAGAACGGAGGTTACAATGGATAAGCGTAATTTCGCGACAAAATGACAGTGGGATAGGCCTAGCCCAGCTAAGAAGACTCCTGCAAGAAACTGAACTAAACAGATTGGGACAATTTGAGTTCGGCGCGATTCTCTGTCTCGATTACGCGGTTTTTCACAGGAATACTCTACGAATTTGCGTTCCAGTTGATTGTAAAGGCGGCTTGAGCTTGACTGCTGCCTTACTGGCGCGTAGCTGAAATTTAATAAAACATAGGATATAGATTTATAGAATAAACATTTTATTCTCTTTAGTTAGTTGTACTGGGCTCTTTTCCGCAAGTCGACATCCAGTGTGCCTATTTTGCGTGAAATGGTGGGGTAGCGCTACTCTAACCATCCCAGCTCCTCTAGAAAGTTGGTGAGTGCCTTTGTGTTCCTGACTGCGTTCCGTAGTGTGTCTGAAGACCCTAGGTGCTTCTTCCTGTATACTTCTACCTGCTTGCAGTCCAGTAGAATATGTTTGGTCGTTTCCTCCGCCTCCATGCAGGCTCTGCACATGGGGCTGTCTGTGATACCCATGTTGTACGGGTGTCTGTTCAGGGTGTTATCTCCTGTTATTATTTTATTCTCTTATTAGAACCGAACTAAAATAAAAGTAAATTTATGACACTGTCTCAAGACTGAACTGTAGCTATTAGGAATTTAAGCATACACTGTCATTAGTACCCAACTTGATCCAATTATAAAATTGTACATTTTGTTGACGTGAAAAACATTGGTTATATCAATAAATTAATTAAAAATTGGAACAAATACCTAAAATTAACAAGTAGGTTTGCGAATTAAGTATGCAAGTAATAAAACTAGAAAATTCGATATTTCGAATGACGTCATCGCAATTCATTATCGTTATTTTCAAGAACAACCCTAGCCTGCCACTCAAAGGATCATAGCTATCCAATATTTTCATAAAAAAAATACATACCTGTGCAAGGATAAACTTTCCTGTTTTTTTGGCTTTTTCTTAAGTATGTCCACAACGTTTCCCCTGGCGTTCTCTTAAGAACTTGTGCGGTTGTAATTTACAAAAACTCTTATTTTACAATTATACAATATTTATTCGACTCGTTAACAGTTCATGTACCTACTGAGGGGTCCTGTCTCTTGACCAAACAACTTTTAGCCAAATGTATCATTTGACAAATGTTTGATTTGACCTAATGCATTTTTCGTCAAAACAGTGGTATTTTCGGGTATTCTTTGAATATCAACAAATAGAAGTCTTTAGGTTAGGTTTGTTTTATAACAATCCTATAAAGCTTTCTATCTAAGAAAAAAAGTATTTTTTTTTGCCACGAAATGGACCCAGCTCAGCATATTGCTAGCTTTGCAGCCAGCGCTGCTCTACCGCAGGGTCCATTCCGTCCATGTGCGTGGTGAAAATAATAATTTCACTGTTCGCAGCCAGATGGCGCTGTTTGACGCAAGCGCAACGGCTGCGTTCAGTTTTAGTCTAAGGCCGTGTGCACGTACAGCAGAGAACGTAATAAGTACCTAATGAAATAGTATTATGTGTGTATGTGATATTTATATTTGTTTGTTAAGAATAAATAATTTTCATTTCATTGCATTTCATAAAAAATACACAAAAAAGGCATGAACAGTATTTTTTTTATAATATTAAATAGTACTTAATGGTTTGTAGGCCTGCTATTATCGATAGTTGCTGATGTCAGTTCATCATCATTAAATATCAAAAATGCACAACGTTAATATTCAAGTTTTCCTTTCTGCCAGCACTCCCGGAGTGCAACCCGGTCTTTTTTATGTATGTTTGTAGTGTATTATGAATGAATAAATGAATGCTTCTTTATTTCAGACAATAAACCCATTACAATAGTAATAATAATGTAAAAAGTATATACTTACACAATTAAATATGATAATATAAATAATAATTTGTTAATTAACACATTATTAGAAATGCGTATTCTGTGCCAAAACGACGCTATTCTATTTCTAATAATGACAGAAATCGGGTACCCTGGCCATCGTCAGCAAACACTGCCGATGCACTACAGAATCGAGGCGAGGCTGTTTGATGATAGTACGTAAGGCATAATTATTAGGATCTGTTTGAAGTTTATTAGGAGCTGCCTTTTATTCAGACTGTGAGTTTGCAATACAAAAGTAAGATTATGATAAAATCACTGTTTCGACATCAATTTGGTTTGTTCAAGTGAATGTCATGTCCTGTTCGGAATGAATTATTCTATCCCCAACGGAGCTGAGAACAGCCCTTATCTTATTTAAAGTCGCACGTCCTTTGCATTGCTAATAACCAAATGCCTCTGTGATATGGCGGTAATGTCCAACTAACATTTTTAAACCAATTCCAACAGTCTGCGGACTAGTGTTTATTATAATTTGAACCCTAGCTGCATATAAAGTACACGTAATCTGACGCAAGACACAAACTGGTCTGCAACGCCCGTAACTGGGGATAACTTTGCGTTGCGGCTCCCGTCCAGCGAAGAATCCTCATTATTTGTAAATAAACCCGCGGGCAATACATTATTCATAAACCACCAACCTTATCTTGACTAGTCTGGACTCCGTTCCCTTGGGAGAAGGGCGCAAATCGCTTAGCAAGTGGTATGTCTGGCTCAGCGTGCTACCCGATCTTCCTCTTCAAATAGCAGTTAATATTTCATTCAGAGCCCTATTTGCGCGCTATTACTGAACCGCTAAAGGCTTTGTTTAGGTTTTGTTTCAGATTCATCAATATTGAGTAAGCTCGGTCTCGGTTCGAATAATAATTTAAAGTATTTTCGCCTACTTGTCAACTATAGAATAGATTAGAATAGAATATCATTTATTCATGACAACAACACATACATACACACACTATAGCACGTCTAGAAAACGATTTCTGATACAAAACAAATATAACTGCCGCATCATATCAGCGAGAGTCTGCTGCACATAGGCCTCCCCCAAAGAGTACCACAATGACCGCGGTCCTGCACCACCCGCATCCAGCGTACTCCCGCGACCTTTACGAGGTCTTCAACCTCCCTAACCTTGCCTAAATAGTCCATAATAAAACATTCGTCCAGCTCACAGTCACATGTTTATGTCCTACCATCAGTCCTCATGCTAGACTGGTGACTAGTAGAATCTCAATTGACGTTCGCGTTATTCCCGGTTGTGCCCTAAAGAAGCCCGGTGTCCACATAAATACGATTCTCGTGTTAATTCTTCAGAAGTGCATTGTGAAATCTTTATTTTCCCGGCTAATTAATGGTGAAGTATCTCAACCTAAGAAAGTCGGTTTTTCTAATGAACGTAATTCCTAAATCCGTGTGTCCATACAAGTAGTGTGCACGTTGCTTCGAAATTGACCCAAAATTATTTTTGCTTCACCCCTAATTATGCCAATAAAACATCACATTTACTAATATATCCTTATGTAAATCTCAATGCTACTCAGATGAATTTTGTGTCGTCCTGTCTAAATGACTATATCTGATGTCATAGCCCGATCTGAGCATAGATGTAATTAAATTTATTTGCTCAGTTGCCAAACAGTGACCCCCAACTTCAAAATTAAATGGTATTTCACTTTGTTTCATTGCTATAAGTGATAGCTGTTGTGTGATTGATTACAATGACAAAGCTAACATCGGTCACTACTAGTCACTCACTAGAGTCCAGTGGGCGTAGCATGGTTGCCATTTTATCACTTATCGTTGTGGTAAAGACGCCCATCACGCTCTGACGAGTATGCGAGTGCGAGAGTGACGGATGCCTTATCCATAACGATAAGTGATAAAATGGCAACCGTGCTACGCCCGCAGCTGAGTCGCAAGGTAACACCTACTGCAATAACTTTAGATCTCTCCCGCATTTGTCTTGCAACGCAAACAATGTCCCAACATACGACGATACACAGTCAACACACGAGAGGCAGAAGCACATAGCGAAGTAACCGATAATGAGCAGTGTAACTTAGCTTAGCAGACCACAGATGTTTATCTTTCTGAAAAATACTATCTGATATCAATAAAGCCACCTTTTTGCGGCCTGTTACTTAAGTCCATCACTCCAAACCAAAAATGAATGGACTGATGACCTGGTAAAGGTCGCGGAAGTCTGCTGGATGCGGTTTGCTCAGGACCAGGCTTTGTGACATTTTTGGAGGAGGCCTAAGTACTTACTTATGTTTTTGTGAGAGGTGAAGGCAAAGATTATTTATATTTTATGATATTGCATGTCTTACAATTCGCTAGTGTTTTATTAGCCTGTGGGTTACAACGTTCTTTCTAAATGTATGTTTGCTTGCAAGCAGAGCAAGCGTCTACAGGCTACGACGTATGCTTACCTACAAGCAGATCCTAAGGATGTTTGCACCGTCAAAGTATTTAAAATATACGTACGCATGGACATATACAGCGCATTTGTCTGACGACACGCCACTGTTGCACACATACCGTTCCATGTATCTGTGTGAAGATTACTGTTTTCACTGTGTCAGAGGGCGGGTCTGATTTACGACCCGTCTCGTGTTCAGTGTAACGCGATTTACATGCGAGTACGCGTTATGCGTACGTTCGACCTCAAATATGTTTACAATTTGGACCTTACTCCATGGTAATAGGTCGTAAAATATATGTTTAGCTTTGACATGGACTACATACAGCAATACGCTGACCACTAGTGGACCATATCTCGTTGCAACAAGGTTCAAAAATGATCAGTTAATTGTGTATTCGATGGTGCGTTGTCTGTCCGGCTCGGGGTATAATGAGAAGTTACGGATGGGTGCGATTGTGGAACGAACATTTGTAGTATAGAAAAACATGCTTTGCGGCATCAAGATCCTCTCTTGTGCGATAAGTTCATTTTAACAATAGAATAATTAACAACTTAGAAAAGTTGAAAAACCTCCGACTTGTTCATTTAAAAGCTCTATAATTATCTCAAATCGACTGAACCGATTTTGATGAGCATTATCAGTGCGTGCGTAGTGCAAGCGGTGCGAGCCGTTGCTGCGAGACCGGTTCGCGCGCGACGTCACCCGGCTCGAGCACGTAGTGATGCGGTAGCCTGTATCGTCTATATTTATCGCGTATGGTAAGCTGCTTAAACGACTTTTGCCTATATTACTCACGAGTTTGTTGTTGTGGCAAGGATTCTTAATCAGGTAAAAAGTTTTAGTTTGTTTTAAGATGAAGGGTTTAAGTAGTGGTAGGTTAATTTTAATATGTAATAGGAAATCTTAATTGCTTTGTTTTGGACAATTTGGAGTTTATCTTACTTTGTATCGGAGGTACTACTCCATACCGGGCTACTACTCCATATGCGTCGGGGGTTAAAATGTCTGAATAAGTGTCCGTTATAATGTGTAACCGTGGTTAATGTGTAACCGTGATTATAATGTGTAACCGTGATTATAATGTGTAACCGTGATTATAATGTGTTACCGGGGTTATAGGCAAATGTTTGAACACGCGACAACATACTACTGGCCTTCAATATTAGAATCGCAGATACTTTATATGTGGTTATGTCCCCTGTCAAATATAATAGATGTAATACTGGGCTGCAACTGACCATTTCAGTGAGATGTTGTGCATGACGAAAAATTAAATAAAATTTATTTGTAAATGGATTTCGTTGAGGACGGGTGAATCTTTACTAATCACTATCTAATGTATTTCTAATAATAGGTCCCAAATCATTGTGTTACTTGCAGTCTGTCGAGAAACATACAATAATTTATAATTAGAAAAATTACTATCTGCATTATCTACGACAGAAGAGCCAGATTAAACCTGAAAAAAGCGAAGCCGAACCAATGTGTAGTACATAAGCACCTAGATTATTTAAGTAAATAAAGAGAACCCCCATATAGGACCCCAAGTTCATAGGTCAAATGTCATAACACAATTGTAACTCGTAATACACGATAGGAAGCATAAACATATGTTACAACGTAAATCGTATTAGGTAATTAAAGGTCAAAGCTAGCATCCCTATACTGGAAAAAGGTAGATAACCAAGGCATATAAGCCAAAATACATGTTCAAAATCATTAAAATTGAGTATATCTCAGAGGCTTGACCATAGAGAGAGCCACCTATAATCGAGTATATCTCGCTGGCTTGAGCGTAACGTGGCACGGCGCCACACGTGACTTGCCGCGCGCTGATTGGCTAATAATAACTCATACAAGAGTCTAATCAGAAATTTATATTACGTAATTTGGCTCATCATACCTAGCTATCAGCGTGACCACTTCGTAACCCTTTATAGTATAGGTGAAGTAATTATATCACCAGTCCTTATTGTCAAAGAGACTAGAATTCACGGGGAAATTGTATTGTATTTATAAATCTAACGAAACTATGTGAAAACCGAGCCCAAACAAAAGAAACCAACTTTCCTTGTATCGCAATTATGGTTAAAATCATATTATGACGTCCTTCCGAGTCACGAGATCAAATTAAAAAAGATTTGAATTCAATAATAGTAATCAGGTAGAGATAATTAAAGCTGACGAGAAATTATAGTTAAAGTGGGTGTGAAATTACGTCACAGCCAATCAGCTGTAACATTTTGTTCAACCGTTAAATCGGAAATGCCGATTACACCGAGCTGCCCACCCCACGAAGTTGTGAAGTAAAATTGGAATATAAATGGGCCAAAAACCATTTCAATTTGTGTCAGCCGAGTCCTCTTGAGAAGGAAGCAACTAATGAGAAGAAGTACATAGGAAGTATATAGGGAAAAGTGATAGGGAAGTTAGGAAAGTTGTTTAGGGCAGCGTTAGGAGTATAAATAAGTTTGTAAAAGTCATAATTAAAGTTCAAATATACATTTTACTAGCGTCACAGTTTGTTTTTATCTCATCCTTGGTAACAGGTTTATAAAATCCGCGGGTATCAGAAGGGCTTCAAGCTTACACCTCGGGAGTCGTACCCGTGAGCTATCGTGGGCTGCCGCAGGGATCGAGTGGACCAGAGGATTCTGTTCTGGTTCTGTCCAAAGTTATAAAGTCCGAAATAAAGTATTTTTCAGACATTCAATTTGGAATCAAAAACTTTACTCAATCAGCGCAGTCTGCTTATAAAATGCTGTCATCTTATTCTGAAACCTGTCTCAGTTGTGACACTGTACATAACTTATTTTACAGCAATAAAAAGTTCAATTTTTAAATTTAAACATTGATCTTACAATACCCTTGTATTGATTCAGATAAGTGTGCGTATGTATAACTCAATTGATGGGTAACGCGTCTGAATCTAGTCGAGCTATATCTGGTTTTTGAGAAACGTGGCGCCGGAGATCGTGTTTTTGTAAGGCGCTATCTCTCTCGTTCCTTCGTGTTTTATCCCGTTTTTCAATTTTATATAATAGATAGATAGTAGGTACTAAATAAGGAATTTCTATCGAGGTAGGGGATTAAGACGGAGGATGCTCCTATCAACTGAAAATCTTTATCTTCCGCATTCCGGTATTCGAAGTACAATACAACATTGTTCGCTAGCTGGCGCAAGTTTTTATGGCTCTTCCGAGAGCAAGGACTGTAATGACGCAGAGTTAGTTGAGACTGTAAAGAGATCATGAACTTTGATGTTTGTGCCGCGGTTAGCCTAGCTCAATTTGCCTTAACACATCGCATACAATATGATATGAAATCGAAGAAACTCAATTCAATTGAGGATACGTTGTATCAATTAAGGGGTCGGCAAGGCGCTTGTGACTCCTCCGGATTCGTAAGCGTCCACAGGCTGCGGTGCCTGCTTACCATCGGGCAGGCCGCAGGTATATACTTCGCCGTTAAATGTAGTGATCCTATGTAGTGGTTTAACATGCTTTCATACACACAGAAAGTGCACCCAGAAACTGCATGTGTCCACCACACATATTATGTTGCCCAGTTAGAGACAGCGAATCATCAAATCAATAAATGGTCGGCAATGCACTAATAGCTCCTGTAGCCGTATGCTTGATTGCTACTTGTAGCAAAGATTTCACTGCAATCACGAGCATAGTGTTTAATCAAGTACTTAAATTGGGTCTTCGCGTTTGAATTTGCATTTCCCGCACTGCAGTCAGACTCAATTATAAGACGCGTGACTTCATTGTTCAGCTGCGATCGTATAAATATTTTCTCGGCGGACTCGGTGCTTGCTAGTTAGTAAATGTATACAGTGGGACATGACAAGAGTGATATGAATTCTTGAAGATTTTATGGCATGTAATAAAATAAACGACGGGTCTATACTTTTTAGCCAACATGTCGAATTAGTAAAACGGGGCTGTCAGCGTTAGGCTGTGTGGAGTTTGATTATACTGCTTATTAATGAGTTGTTTAACTTGGCTGGGGCAAATTCGCTATTGGAACGGCATATAGGCCGGAAGCAGTTACCGTCGATAATACTATAGAAGCACTAAGCGAATCGTTGGATATGTTTGCCTCTTTTAATGGTATTTTCATTCTTACAGATTTTAACGTAAATTTAAGACTACCGGATAGTTCAAACGTAAAGAAAATAATGTCTTTCATGACGCAAAGAAACTTAGAACAACTTGTGGAAGAACCAACCAGGATAACGGGCAACACGGCTTCATTATTAGATTTAGTCATTACAGACAGTCCCAATGTTTGCAAATCTATATCCATGCATCACAACCATAGCATTAGCGACCATGCTATAGTAGTTGTGGAGTTAAAAATTACAAAACCTAGACCGTCACCGCAGTATATATACAAGAGATATCTGGATAAAATTGACATGGAAAAATTTAAATCTGATCTTAACCACATACCGTGGGGAGATATATTAAAACTAGAAGGTATTAATAATAAAGTAAGGTTTTTTAATCGCTTGGTTATCACCCTGTTCGATGCGCACGCACCACTCAAACGTCTACGTATAAATAATAAATCGTACCCATGGGTGACTGATAATATTAAACTCATGATGAATTTACGCGATCGCGCGTTGGCCAAGGCTCATAAGGTAGGTACCCAAGCACATAAAGATTATTATAAGACTTTACGAAACTATACCAACGGAGCATTAGAACGCGAGAAAACAGCCTACTTTACCTATTTCATAAATAGAAACAAAAGTCACCCAAAACATATGTGGACACACCTGAAAAATTGTGCAATAATGGGGGATACAGCGAAACCACACATACCGCAACATCTTTGCAATCCAAATGCGCTTAATGATTTCTTCTTAGAAACTCCGGGTTCGGAAAGCACAGACGACAAAACACAAGCGCATTTCGAATGTAATAGATACAATAGTTGCGTTTTTAACAATGAGAAGGCTACGGAAAACCAGGTGCTAAAGATTATACAGTCTGTAGAGACGAAGGCCTGTGGACATGACAACATATCGATCGACATGTTACGCCTCACTGTGAACACTACTTTACCGATAATTACACATATTATAAACACATCCATTGAGACAGGTATTTTCCCGGAAGACTGGAAATTAGCTAAAATAAGGCCCATCCCTAAAAATAACAAGATTGACGAATATAAGGATTTAAGACCAATCAGCATCCTTCCAGTCCTTTCAAAACTAATCGAAAAAGTAGTGTGCGAACAACTCGGCAAATACCTGAACGTGAATGAAATATTACCGGCACAACAGTCAGGTTTCTGTAGCATGCACGGTACTGCGACAGCCTTAGCAAAAGTCACCGACGACTTAATAGCGGCAGTAGACGAAGGAAAAGGTTCGATTATCGTCTTATTCGATTTCTCTCGTGCATTCGACTGTATTAATCCGTCCCTACTTCTCGCAAAAATGGCATACTATGGAGTCGCCCAACCATCGCGGAACTGGTTTCAGTCGTTCCTTACAGGTAGACAGCAGTTCGTTGAAGTGCAACTAGAGCAAGGTGAGATGGCAACCTCACAGATCCGTAACATTAACAGAGGAACACCACAGGGATCCATTTTAAGCCCTTTGTTATTTATACTTTACACTGCTGACCTGGTGACCAAGCTCAAACACTGTGATGTGCATCTGTATGCGGATGACACACAAGTTTACCACTCTTTCAAACCCCAGGATATGAATGGAGCACTAACTGAAATAAACAGCGACCTGAATATAATAGCGGATTGGTCCCAAAAGAACAATCTAGTTCTAAACCCGTCCAAGTCGCAGTTTATGGTAGTTGGAAATAAGTGGCAGAGGCAAACAATAATAAACCTAAAACCTGAAGTGCATGTGGGGTCGGAGTCCGTGCTACAGGTTCCCGTTGCAAAAAATCTAGGGCTCCTTATGGATAGCGAATTAAGATTTGAGCACCACGTTAACATTAAGATTCGCAATGCTTTCTACCGTCTCAAAACACTTTATAGTTGTAAGAAGTACTTGTTCTTACAACAGGCCTTCCTGAGGCCGTGGAACGCCGCCTCGCGTCCGCTCGGAGTTGAGTTGCCTCGTGCTTGAAAGGGCTCAGGTTGGTTGAATATTTAAACACGGGATAACCACTTACACGTTTACTAATTTTCTGAATACGCTTACATGGGTGTCTCTATACACCTGTGACAGACATACGTTAATTTAACTCTAGATGTAATAACCGCGCCTCGCGATTCTTACTGATTGACCTTTGAATTACTATGAGGTCTTGTGTGAACGGATTCTAATTAATCCTATTAAGCACCACGCACCGAACACCTTGTGTCGTAAAAAAGTGAGTGAGAGTGTGGGCGGAAGTGACATTCATTCCCTTGAACAGTGGAGGGAGAACGAGAATGGATCTTACATAGTATTGCCAGGCTATTTGTGATTAATTGTAAATAGATTGGGAATAAAGGCGTTTTTGCATGAACAGTATTTATCGGAGAAAGTCAGGGAAATCCTTGTAAAAGCCCTGATACTATCACCATTTAATTACACAGATATTGTTTATGGTCCGAGGCTGCTAGCGAGAACGAAACAAGCCATACAGAGAGTACAGAATGCTTGTATTCGTTTCTGCTATGATATCCCAAAAAGAGCGCATATAACACCATACCTGAATAGCAGAAGCACCCTAAATATGACTAATAGAAGAAACCTGCATTTGTCTTTCACTCTACGTAAAATTATTGAGTTTGAGAAACCAGCTTACCTTTATCAAAAACTAAAGTGGGCAAAGGATGCAAATAGGCAAATGAGAAGTCATAGACAATACACCTTAATAGTCCCGAAACATAGTACTAAGTTCTTTAAGGGTATGCAGCAACGAAGATATGGAATGATCTTCCACCACCATTACGAAATCCTATGCCTTTGCTGAAGTTTAAAAAACTGGTGAAAGATCATTTGCTCAAATTACAAAAAGGAATCACCTGTAATACTACTTGATATAGTTTAAATTAAGCATCTGTTTATTTATTTGTTGTTTATTTAACCAGGCAATAATTTATATGTACTTTATTACGCACACGCAAGCACACAAACACACGCACACATGCGCGCACACACACGCGCGCACGCACGCGCACACACACATACACACACACACACACACACACACACACACACACACACACACACACACACACACACACACACACACACACACACACACACACACGCACACACACGCACACACACATACATACACACACGCACACACAGCCGCGCCGGTCGAAATATTGTAGCGACCGACCTGTAGGAATAGGAATAGGAAAAGGACTCGTCTGAAAATCAGCGCTGGGTATTAAGTATACCTACATATCCAGCAAATGGCTGAGACGGGTACCCATTGCCCTTTTGTTTGTTTTTTTTTGTATTCCTTGTTTTTTTTTATTAAGTTATGTTTAAGTCTTATTATTATTCTCTTTATTCATATTTTATCTTACGTTAGGTTTGTACAATAATATTATAAAAAGTAAAATATAAAACTATACATACAAAACATAAAATCATTATAAAAACCTAACCTAGGGTGCAGCCGGCAGCGAGGCGGGGCCTAAGCTACCGGCGGTCAGGGCGACAGAGACAGGAACCTTCTGAGTATCCGCGCAGTATCCAGGAGTACCGCCTTCTGTATCTGACCCTTGATCCAGCCATCTAGCGAGTGTCTCTTGAGGTGATGGTCGAGACTCTTCGCTATTAAACCGTTCGCCGAAACGACTATCGGGACGATGATCGTCGAATCAACATCCCACATAGCGTTTACCTCGTGAGCCAGGTCTAGGTACTTGCTGGCTTTGTCCTTCTCGGCCTTCACTAGGTTCTCGTCATGGGGGATGGTGATGTCGACGAGCACTGCCTGGCGTTTCGATCGATCTGTCAGCACGATATCAGGCCTATTGGCAAGAATAGTCCTGTCCGTGATGACAGATCGATCCCAATAGAGCGTGGCACGACCATTTTCGAGAACTGGCGCAGGTGTGTACTTATAGTAAGGCACTTCGGAGACCACAAGACCGTATAGCAGAGAATTATTCACCAGCAACAGCTGGTGAATAATTCTGGCTACAAGGTTATGTCTGTGCAAGTACTCGCCGTTAGCAAGATGACCACAACCGGAGATAATATGCCTGAGTGACTCCCCGGGACGGCGGCATGCCCGACAAATGTCGACCGTACCGTCCTTCAGGATATACCTCCGGTAATTGTTCGTCATGATAACTTCGTCCGCAATTGCACAGGCAAAACCTTCGGTTTCCCCGAAGAGATCCCCGAAACGTAACCAGTTCAACGACGCGAGCAGATCTACATCGGGCCCTGTGAGGGCCTTGTAGAACCGCCCGTGTAGCTCCTTGCTTCTCCACACGGCTCTGCGGTCCTCGACGCTCATTATCATCATTATTATTATTATTATTAGTTTTTATACTTTTTATTTAAAATTCAAATGTGGCAATAAACTTCTTTTTTTTTTTTTTTTTAAAGGAAAAAGGAAAAACCAATTCTGGAAACGATGGTGTTTTGTCTTGTAGGTATTTAAACAATAAAATATATCCGAAAATTACCTAATTAATTTTGTTTCCCAGTTCAGGCAGCATTGCCTTGGATAAATATCATAATTTTACAATGCATAGCCATAATTACAAACAAATTTCGAAATTCAAACGAGCGAGCGAAGCGAACGAAGTTCTCCGTTTTAGTTTGGGCCAACACTTTCGTATGTCCGGCTGTTCGGCTATACTCCTCTACAGGTTCCCGTGAAATTTTATGAATACCGATTCTCGTGAAAATTTGTGAACAGGTTCGATACGGGATATTTTTGTCGACCTCAGTTCTGGGATTAAACAAAATTTAAACAACAGACTCGTGTGTTCTACAGCTCACAGAACCACTAGCACGGGCTACGAGTAGATTCAGCTTAAAGAGTGTACTATGTGTTTCACCCAAGGTATTAAAATACTTGTAACATTATTTACCAAGTCAAGTATACACAGGCTACGCAGCACGCAGCTCAAGTCGGACGGTAAGCAGAAATATGAATTTCGGCGCCGACTGCCTATTAACGGCTGCGAGACTAATGAGCTCCTCGACGAGAGAGAATTAGGCTGATTACGTCTTAATAAGCGACATTCTGTATTTTTACCCTCTTTGTAACTTCGAGAGTGATGAATTAACGAATTAAATTGAAAAGAACAAGAACAAATTGAAGAAAGGGGCTAAGTTTTGAGTCGGTTTTGTTGAGCAGTGATTTATTAATGTTCGACTTGAGGAAACGTTGATTCAGATATTTGGCAGCGATAAGCCATGTACGGAACAGAATGAATAATAAATTTCGAGGGTAATGTTTGTTGTTTCATAATCATAATCAACTATGACTTGACAGCGAACATATTAAAAATCTTTATTTAAAATTATTTATTTGTTTTCGTGTGCGTAACATTTATTTTACACTAAGATACAAGAATGATAATGAAGATATTTAACTAGAGAGATTTTACTACCTTGATAATAATAGTTCATTAGTATTTATAGTGCTTTTCTCAAACATGCAATGAAATAAAAAAGATCCTGAAGGTTTTTTTTAAATAACTGAACGCCATGATGTTGTGCCACCAATTGAAGATGAAATGAAACAAAAGAAGATAACTGCAGGCCTAGACCGCCTATTTTATATAAAATTTAATTATGGACCTCTCGTCTCGCCTCACCTGAAACTCAATACTTCGCAGCCTATTATATGGAACGTAACACCAATATTTCATTGCATGTTTGAGAAAAATTGTTTTATCATATTGTGACGATTTTGATGTTCGACTACTATTAAGAACCTGTTACCAAGCAGATCTGAAAAGTGGCCCTCTTGTAAAGGAACACCCTGTAGGAAGATGACGATGATAATGAACTTTTATCAGTTAGATAAATTAAACAATTCACCTGCAGAACCTGCCGTTAATTCTTTCATAATGTTTAAAGTTCACCTTCGCCGGCGGCTTGGGATGGATCCCAACTTGCGCGGTAATGTCTTAAGTATCGAGCTGCCAGTATTTACGGGGGAAGCCACAGACTTATATTTCAGTAGACGTCACATGTATCTGTGCTGTGAACAGCGAGCGTGCTATTTCATCATCCTCCTAGCGTTATTCCCAGTTGTGCCTTAAACGAGCCCGGGGTCAGAAAATTTGGCATAGGCATTAGTTTTACGAAAGCGACTGCTATCTGACCTTCCAACCCAGAGGATAAACTAAACCTTATTGGGATTAGACCGGTTTCATCAATATGTTATCCTTCAGCACTGTTAGATATAAAAAAAAGTTTTGTCTAAAATTTAATTTTTGGTACAAGCTTTTATTGCCGACTGTACTTTTCTGTATACCTAATGGTAACTGCTCATTGAGACGATTCTAACGAACCCAAACTCGATGGGGTTATGTGGTTATATTACGGAGTTCCTATGGCCACCTTCTGTCTCCATTATCAGATCAGCTCGATGGTACCATAATATTGAATTGTCATCCAAACTATACTTATACCCAAAATTTCAGCTCAATCGGTCACCGGGAAGTGGGTCAAATTTAACTTGCAAGATTTGACGGACAACTTACATACATACTTTTATACTTACATACGAACAAGTCAAGTTAATATAAAGCTTGTTAAAATGGATATTTCGTACATACATTTTTACAAAAACCCAGTGGTATGAGCCGGTTGTGGAACACACTCCCTCTATACTCAAAACCCTCCAAAACCGAGCGTGTGCATTAATAAGTAAAAAATGTAATGTCTCGTGACTGGGATATCTGACTAATGGACAAAGATACTTACGTATTGTTTGTCACCTCGCTTTTACATAGAGTAATTTTCTTCTCAGTCATTGTTCAGAGTTAGTAGAAAATAGAATCATTTTACTACATAATGCAATGGATAGGTACGCACATTTGTACACGTGGACTGCCCCGTAAGTTCTTCTTAATATCCTTGGTCAATCTTCATTTATCAAGTCATCATTTGTTTGGACAAGCTTGTCATCTGCATACAAAGGATTAAGATTTTGATGTTGGTGCGTTGGCGTGATCTATCTAGACTATATATCTGTGGGAAACTCCGTCCCAGCCGTACTTTACACTGCGTTATTGAAATTTGCGGGACTTTCCCGGATGAGTTAAGTTCCGGCAATCTCCCTGATCGCCGGGTTCCTGGGTTTTCTTAGCTTTAATGAGTAAGTGGCTTTTAGTCTTAGCACTGTGGTTTTTATGATAATTAATTGGTAAGTTCAAAATTAAAATGTGGACCAGAAAGGTGATCACACAACGTTTCGAACGAGCGGTAGGACAATTTAACTGTAATTGTTCCCGAGTACAAAGAATTACATTTATATCTACCTCTGGCACGTGTTCAATGCGTTACGTAATCGACCAGCTGAACTACGCATAAATATTGTAGACTATATTATATTGTCGTTGTGTCAACCTTTTCGAGTACGTCACTCATACTGTTCCAGCTAGTCTTATATAAGAAGATGGTCCATGTAAATACTCTAGCAGATGCTGATCGTACGTTGGATCTTATGGGCCGTGCACTTTTTTATGGGTCATGGGTCTGGAATACTTCGCGGGATTTAAAAGTGGTACCTGACACTTTCTTCTTCTTTCTCTCTTATCGATTGGACACGTTAACTAGTTTTCTAGTCACGTAGAGTGTATAACTCTGGTCTAAAAGCTATATTACCCCTCGAACCATTTTCCCCCACTTCGTTCGGGAAAATAAACATCTAGTGGTACACATGCTCCCTAATAATGAAATTCCCTCGGTCTCCGAGAGTCGTCCACTTCTCGGTTATGCGCCAACTCTTACCAACTGAGACCCCCACAGACGTACCTTTGTTCCTTAAACACCGAACTCCTGTTGATCCGGGAACTTGCTCCGACTTAATTGATTGGGCGCCACTTTGATAAACTCAGCTTGTTTCACAAATTTAATTCGGAATGCTGATGAAAGGCTGCCTTGTTTAGGTTCCGAACAAAAAGTCTGTTAACATTTACAGTTTCAAATTTATACTTTGTTATTTCGGCTCTCATTTTAAATATCGAAGTTTGAAGGATTGGTGTAGAAATGAAGAACATAATTTTCTATCTTCGGGATGAGGAGGTCGACGTAATGACCAAGTATCTGTAAGTCAAAGCCACTGGATTTCGAAGTCACTCAATAATAAGCTCTACATAAGCATCGAGAGTATTTTTTATCCACGTATGTGTTTCACATCTTCATGTAGAGGGTACAAAAAGACTTAAATACTATCCTTTAGGGTCAAATCAAAATATTTAATAGGGTATCTCGCTTATGATATCATATTTTAGTGTCATAACCTATTTTTTTCATCTAATATTCCAGTCCATTCCTATATCATTCCCTAAATACAATTTAGGAATACCGAAAAAATACCCTTAATTGAGAATCCTTCCCTGGATTTCATGGTTTGAGAATTAAATTTCTTCAGAATTAACTTAGTTCTAGCCTAGTGACATCTACAGTATACATATCTAACTCCTTCGTTCTCCCCCAGCCCCCCCTGCGCACGCGTCGTCGAGCTCGGAGCGCGCGCCTTCCCCCCGCGTGTCCCCTGCGCTCCCCGCGCCGCTCGACGCAGAACTAGTGCGCGACGCGCCCCTTTACCCGCCACTGCAGGTGTGTGCCATTAACATAACTTTTTTTTACATATTTGGGGCCACAGATTTCGTAGTGCAACGCTAGTAGCCGATACCGCGGTTTTTCTGCATAAGAATGCGGAGTTCCTGGCACCGAAAGTGTCGGAGGCAAATAAACATTACTAGCTTTAGGCCTTGCCTGGTGAGCAAACATCGTGGCCTACGCTTACAGCTCCAGAAGAAAGCCAAGCGCCGACTCTTTATTGTTTCGATGACCTTTGTAACCTAGTTGGTAGTTTGGTGGACCCTGCCACAAAGCCGGAGGTCCCGGGTTCGACTCCCGGTAAGGGCATTTATTTGTGTGATGAGCACTAATATTTGTTCCTCAGTTATGGGTGTTTTTCTATGTATTTAGGTATTCATTTAACTAAGTAGTATATCATCGCCTAGTACCCATAGTACAAACTTTGCTTAGTTTGGGACTAGGTCGGTTTGTGTAAGGTTGTTCGCAAATATTTATTTATTTTGTTATTGCGGATATGTTGTGTTGAATTTTGCAAGAATATTATTGAAATAATGTTGATCTCCTCTATCCTCGATACTATACATCATAATATTATTGTCCAACAGCACGCTTCCTCCGACTACGACGACCCTGAAGACCTTGAAACCAGCATCGAAGACAGCAGCATTTTAGTCACGCCTGAACTTTCCGACGACAATACTCCTGACATTAACGATAATGGCGCCATGGGCGACTTTGGGGACATTGGTGACATTGGTCATATAAATAACGTTGGCGACACGGGTGATAGTGAAAGTGTTGAGACTGAGGATGAGGGAGAAAGGACAAAAAGGAGTAGCGGTACTGACTTTGAGAAAGGAGCAAAGGTACAAGCTTTTATTAATGACTCCGACTACCAAATATTCCCAATATTTTTCCTTTTAGTGACCAACTTAGCGTATTTGTCAAACAATTTTAATTAGTATCTGTAATATATTTTTGGGGTTGGCTTCCAACCGCAGAATTTTGCCAGACTTGGGATGTGTAGGTAAGTTAAAAGTAGCTCTTGAATAATAAATAAATAAAACACCAAAATTATTTTTGCGAAATGATCGCTTATTATGAAATTCGATTTGGGAAGTTATCGCTCATAAAGTCGTATATTATTCTGTCAGGGAGCAAACGGCAGACGCGTGCAGACAGCCGACACGATCCTCAACATACGCGGCGCGCTGCGCGACGCGATCGGTGACGCAGGTGCCGCGCCGGGCCCGCGCGCATCGTCACGCGTCGACGCGTTCGTGATCCGGCCGGCTGCGCCCGCGCCGCCGCAGGCGCAGGCCAGGCAGGCGCCGCGCGCGCAACCTTCCACCAGCCAGGTACCACCGTCGATATTTACTGCAAGCAGTAAAAAAACCGTAAACGTCCACGCATCTCACACAGACACGCGTCGATACATTAAACTTAAACTTAAGTGCAAGTCGGGGTAGGCGGCGTTACATCAATCCACGTGCCACCGGTGCACCTCATAGAAGCGCAGGTGTAGACAGGTCTTAAGCGACGCTAGTTGAGATACCGCTTTAGCTAACATATATTTACCGTACAGGTACGCACCAGCGATTATGAATCTATATACGGCTTCAGTACGCCTAGCACAACAGGCTCCTAAGTCGCATTACACTATCTCATCCGCACTGTTCAAATTAGATAGAAGACGGTAGATAGTGTGGTCTCGCGATGCGACGTCAGTTGAGCATGCCGTGCAGAAGGCGAAATCCAGGAGTAGCCAGAGCCAGCCATGCGCCTAGGATCGGGACTGGAGACATTAGCCGAATTCCACACAATGCTGGACAAAGGGCGCTCGCTATACTGTCACTCTTTGGGGTCTCAATCCAACGAAGCTCTGCGGGCTAGGATAATGTGTGGCATAGGAAGCCTGTCATATGTACCACTTAGTGATGGACGTCTTTTTTGTACCATTTCGGTTGCAAACAATCGTACGGGCCGCCTGAATACATCTTATGGTACGGCATGAATGAATCGTATAGGAAGCGGTCACTGTAGCCTATGGACGCTTGAACTCCAAGGGTGTAACTTCAAGAGTGTTGTCGACTCTACCCGTGTTGTCATGAATATTTGTTCGGCAGCCAAAGAACCGAGAGCTGCTGGTGGAGCCGCACGCGCGCGCGCGCATTCCGTGCGACCTCGCCAACGCCACGGATCTGCGCTGGTACCGGGACAACGAGGTAAGTTATAATCAGCCTAACGCTATTCCCGGTTGTGCCCTAATGGAGCCCGGGGTCCGCTTTGACACCTAATCCCAAGATCTGGCTTAGGCACTAGTTTTACGAAAGCGACTGCCATGTGACCTTCGAATCCAAAAGGAAAACTAGACCTTATTGGGATTAGACCGGTTTCCTCACGATGTTTTCCTTCACCTTTACGGTAAATATTACGTACATAAGTTCCAAAAAACTCATTGGTACGAGCCGGAATTTGAACCCACGACAGTTACAATACAAATAATCATTATTGCCCACCTTACATAAATAAAGCAGGTACAGAAAATTATACACAGATGCCGGCCGGAGACAGAGGTAAAACAACAAGCGGTCAGAAATACTTGACGTAACATATTTTGCATTCGTATAATATGTATTTATGTGTAGCTGGTGAACCTGCCGACATCAGCCCGCGGTGGAGAGGCGATGTGGGCGGAGCCAGGCGGCGCTGTTATAGCGCGCGCGACCCGAGGAGATGCGGCTTTGTGGCGATGCGCGGGGCGGGACGCCGCCGGCAACCAAGTGTCGGGGAAGCCGACACAGCTACTGGTTTATGGTAAGCCACGCGATATTATGGGCAGAGCCGGGAGGGCGTTTCAAAGGCGTGGGCTACCCGAGGAGACGCAGCCGTGTAGAATATCGTAAGCCACAGAATGTAGCTGGCGGGTTCACCACTGTATAGCGCTGTGCGGGATGAAATGTCTCTGGCAACTAAGTTTTGCTAATTCACAGTACATCCTACGACAGATTCTCTGAGGAAAGCTGTGGGAAAGACTACCAGGAATCCAACTGTTTACCATCAATAGTTGCTAGACATAATTGGTACCTACCAGTGGTGTGGCGTCACTCGTCCTCCGGAAAACATGATAATTTTTGTGAATAAAATTATTAAATAAATATTTGGAGACAATCTTACACAAATCGACTTAGTCTCAAACTAAGCAAAAGCTTGGACTATGGCTACCTAGGCGATGATGTACTACTTAGTTAAATGAATACTTAAATACACAGGGATACCACCCATAACTCAGGAACAAATATTCGTGCTCAGCACACAAATAAATGCCCTTATCGGGATTTCAATCGTCGTAGATCCATTTGTAGGCAGGGTCACTACTAACAAAAAAAAATGTACATGTCAGGCAGTTTCGTGAACTAGGAGTTAGTTTAGTTTTGAAAATATGTAAGACTACAGCTATTGTTCTTCTGTGCAGAGGCAGTGCGGTCCCTGTACCTGGCGGTGGACGGACGACGACTGGACGCGGGGAACACGTGGGTGCCCGTGCGGGACAAGATGGTGCTAGAGGTGCGCTGCGTGGCTGAAGGTAGGTCATCTGACCACCCTCATCATATTTTGTTTGATGTTTGGCCAGAGTGACTGCTGCCGCGGAGAATGTTACTAGTGCACTCTTAGATAATACTAGTATTGTACAATGTTACGGCGAAAAGAGGCATGATATACCCAATCCATCCTATTTTATTTATTCCATCGTCTTTAACCTATAATGTTCAATGTACCTGTATTGGTACAGTTATATTCTAGTTTGTTCTATCCTGTAGCTTGTGGCTTGATATATCTCTTGTTATAGGAGGCGTGCCGGCTCCGGAACTTTCATGGCGGCTGATGGCCCTGGAACCTGCGCTCGACCACCGGCCTTATCTGCGAGTTCAACCTGCTAACTATTCTCGAGGTACTTAATCTTTTTTGTAAGAATACAATACTTACCTATATAATACTTACAATATAATACTTACCTATATAAAATATTTTCACTATGAAAAATCATGCTGCTTGAACTTACCAGTTACCACTGGACAAACTCCACCAATTGAAGAGGATTTAGGCATCCATTACAAACACGCGCATTTTTTCTTTAAATAAGCAACAACGTTACGTTCTCCTGTGGCACTGAAGGCCTTTACGAACACACGCCACGCTTTTAGAATTCCGGCAGCACTTCAGAATTTATGTGCAGAACGACCAGGTCTATGAGGTCCACTTGGAAGATACCAAACAAAAGCCGTGCCCGCAATGTTGACACCTCGCCAGATAGTGTGCCTGAGCCAACTCCACTTCGTAATTTCTTGCCCAATGGATATATATTTGCACTGCGCGCCCACATCATTGAACCTGACTGTCCAACAGAGGGCGTGACGTGGTCACTCGCATCAGTGACGGCTGCGCGGGAGTTGCACAACGCGAGTTTGCAGTGCGAGGCCAAGCAGCGCCGGCCCGCGGTCGACTCAGAGGAGGCAGCGCCGGCTGCGCACTCCACCAAACTGGAAATACATGTTACTTGTGAGTACTACACAAGTCTGGAGTCAGATTCTCTAGACCAAATGTCCATTTTACCCCATTATTATACCTTGAAGCAGATACTCGCCAGCGGTATCCTCCAACTAAACTTTTTGTTGTCAGATCCACCATCGTTCGTGATCTCCCGCTGGCCAGGTTTCGGCGTGGCGCTGTGGGCGGGCGGTGCGGCCGCGCTCCGTTGCGATGTGGACGCCAATCCACCTGCTCGAGCGTGGTGGAGAAGAGATGATGCACCGCCCGATAGGTTAGTCACTGGATGTTTGATCAGTGTATCATGGACAAAGACTGTGACTGTGTTAGTGTTACATGTATGAAGTGAGAGATACACTTGGGTCATTAGATGGCATCTTTCCTACTGGCCCGGTTTAAGCGTCTGTAATTTAAAATCCACTTATGTCACCTAATTCACTAATGGCTCAAATCCACTGATAAAGCATTAGAAGTTGTCACATACTCAAATAGATCAATGAGAAAAGCAACTGACAAAAGAAACAGAAACAAAGTCCCTGTATTCCCTTCCTGAATATCCGATGATCACGGGGTTTTAAAAGTATTTTGTTATAGTAGTCCGCCCCCACAAGGCGGCGCCGAGCGTGGGTCGTCGGCCTCTCTCCGCTGGCCGGCGCTGTCGGCCCAGCACGGCGGATGGTACCGCTGCCGAGCTTCCTGGCTCGATCAGGAGTACTCCTCCATCGGATACTACCTCAACGTGTTGTGTAAGTATTAGGAATGACTATAACTCTGGTAAAGTTAGGGTGAGCATCCACCAGAGGCGTGGTTAGCTGTTTTCCAACTGATACTGTCTGTTGGATACTTAACCTTGAATTATTTATATTATCAAGTGCGTAGCTAAGATATTGTTAAAAGTTAATCAAGTGACGATGAAACTTATATGTAGACAAAGCCCAAGCCACCCTGATACTCTTGTTTAGGGAACCTTTATGGAAACCAAATGCCACTGAATATGAAAGTTGCAGATTAGACCACTTAAACACATTTATGATCAATGGTATGTCCAAAGTTTGCCAAGTATAACATAGTTTTTAACAGCAGCCCCTGACGAGTCCTCGTCAGTATCATCGGGCGCATCAGACGCCGAAGGCCAGGGAACCGAGGAAAATGAGGAAGAGGAGGAGGTAGACCACCAGAAGGTAGACGTGCAGTTGGGGGGCAATGTGCAGCTGCACTGTCCCAAAGGTAAGGACCATAAATTCTATTCTTCATTTTATGGGTCGTTCCCTTAGAAACGGTACCACTTGGTCGGCAGTCAGCGGGGCACCGATAAGGGCATTTATTACAACTGACGCCGTGATGCGGCGCGAGACGAGAAATCTACCCCCATCCTTCAAAGGCCACCGCACACGTAATATGAAAAAAGAAGCTCGGTGAATTAAAAAAAAAACCATTATGCGAATTTAAGTTTCCTTCATCCTTTATACGGCTCGGGTGGGACAGGAACCACTGTATCAAACGTGACGCGACTTGCAGCAAGTTGTGCTAGCCATGCTGATAGTTTTTTGAATTGCATCCTGATACCAACAGAGACTAACGAAATGTGGTTACAGGCAGCGTGGGCTGCTGGTGGCGGCGCGTGTTAGGCAACGCCTCAGAGGGCGCGGGCTGGGCGCCCGCTGGTTCGCATCATGCACACGGAGTGCTAGGTGAGTTACAACCATGACCATTCTTTTTGTTTTGCTTTCACCCTCAATATCCACACAAATTCGTTAATTATCTTCATCAATGGCTTTAGAGGCTCTTTGGTACACCTTTGGTTTTGTATTCAGCCATATTTAACTACTTAAAGAATTTAGTCATCATCATCAATGGTTCTTTTGTTTGTTTCATAACTGTTGATTTAGTGAGGTCTGAAACCTGAGTAGCCTTCGCAGACTTGGGTTGATTCGGTAAATTTGATAATAAGTAAAGATAAAGACTGTATCGTTAAATATAAAGACAACTTTACTTAGCCGTTTTTTTGGTATTACATTTTTATTTCAAAATTCCACGTTTTTAATTAATGCTTTAACAAGGTATTCATTTCGTCCTGGGAGCGACATAAAGCGTAAAGCGTATGTTGTCTAACCACTCACTTGCTTTCGGATTTTAAAAAAGGTAGCCTATATAACTATCATGGAGCGTCTCTATCGACCCGCTCTAGTGATGGTTCAACTCCATGAATGTCAGTTTGGCTTTGCCATCTCTCTCTGTCTGCCTCATTTCGCTTGCATCAGAAATTGAAAGAAATCCGAAACGTATACGTGAAATCGTATTTATGTAAAAATAAAAATTCATCACATTTATTTCGCAGCTGCTCAATTGAGCAATCATGAAGAGATCACTTAGATAACATGTTTAGGCAGCTTATTAAACTTTTGTTTCTTTAAATCGTACCAAGGAGACAGTGAAATAGTCTCAATTAGGTTCGATAGGCTTGCCCGAAATGAATTTGCTAGACGATATTGAAAACATCATAAAGTCCCTAAAAAAAAAGAAAAAAACGTTATAACAGATAGTTATATTATAAATGCGAAAGTTTAGATGTTTGGATGTTTGTTACTCAATCACGCTTAAACAGCTAAACCGATTTGAATGAAATTTTGCACGAAGATAGTTTATAGCCTGAATTAAAATATAGGATAGTTTTTATCCCGGGTCCACGCGGACGAAGTCGCGGGCGGAAGCTAGTATCAGATATGGCTTAAAAATACCCTCAGATTAAACAAAAAAAAGTAAGAAAAACAACCCCTAGAACATAGTAATACAAAATAATACACATATCAACAATTAGACCAGGTTTTACCTGTCTTTATACTTAACGACTTTATACTTAACTTTATACAGTCTTTATGTTTTATGTAGCGACGCCGTTTTCGAGGTATTATTTGATGATTCCGTATAGTTTTTGACTTAATATGTTGCCCAGGGATCCAAGAAGCTCTCTACCAGGAGGGAGGGGAGTATCGCTGCGTGGGCGCCCGCGGCGCCGACTTGGCGCGCCTGCGTGAACTGAAGCGCGTTACCCTACGCGTCACGGGTAAGTTCTGCCTTTAATATTTTCAATGTTAAGAAGTTAGAAAAACAATGGCCTTACATTTTGTTTTTGAAAATTGAATTTATTAATATTTGGTATTTCAAACCTTCCACTTCGTTAAATTTCTCTCCAGTGCCACAGATCGGGCCTTAAAACCGGACAATTTGCCAGCTCACCATTGGGCTAAGCAGAGATTTATAAAAGTTGATGACGTGTCAGGCGGCGCCACAGCGCGCGCGGTGTCGGCGACAGCGGTGGCGGGCGGCGGCTGGCGGCTGGAGTGCGGCGCGTGCGGGCGCGCGCTGCGCGTGCTGTGGCTGCTGCGCGGGCGCGCGGTGCCGGCGGCGCTCGCGCCCGACCTGCCGCAGCACTGCTGGCGGGCCGTGTTGCACGTCACGGACCCCGACGAGGTCAGTTAGGCATTTTCGTCCTCATACTCAGTCATATTTATTTTCGTCCTCATATTTAGTCAGTCATTTTCGTCTCCGTATCCGTCCTCAAACTTTTTCCTCAGATTTTCATTATCATAATCAATCAGACTGTCAGAAAGGAATGGCGGCGTGTTGTGAAGCTTGCTACCAACTCCTGAAATGATGACCACGACCACTCTGTCAAGAGTACAATGACAAAGAAGAAGTAGAATGATTTGTAGTAATCGCTACTAAGCATATAATAAATACATGTATGTAATAATAAATATTTATATAATATTTACTTATATACATACCCAATATATAATAACTTATTAATAATAAATTGATTTAATATTGCTCGAGATATATACATAGATATATATTACTCTGAACATAATTAATAAACGTACACATATAAATACATAAAAATATAAATAAATATAACAACATTCACAACAATATAAATACATATAAGAAACACAAATAAATAAATTCATCAAACAATCAAAAACACTTACCATAACCTTAGCAGCCGTGTCGGAACAGAAATGTCGGAGATGCAACGCCGAGCACCGTGGACAAGCCCGCGTGACGTCACACTAGCGGGACCGGCTCCAGCGGCCGCGCGCCCGCGCCGCCCGCCAGTCAGAAACCTATCTCGACGCTGAACGCATGTCGCTTCGCCCCGCGCGCATACGCTTATACGCTTACGATATCTGTCTGTTTACCTACTACTCATACTTACGCTTTTGTACCGCTTCTCTGGAATATACATGTGAATGTGATTGGGTTGTTTTCATGGACTACTAGCCCCATCGACCTAAACTGGTGACCCCTACATTGGACGAAGATCGCAGCTTTCTCCTGGATTATCATTCACAATTACCAGGGACAAATCGTAAGTCGAAGTAATAACTATGCCTAACCATGAACATGAAGATGATAAAGATGCATATAGCGACGCGGCGGGCGGGAACGCGCCGAGAGATAACGGTACTATGTGCCTTGCCACTGGTGCCGACACGTTCCGTGTCGGAGTACGGATACCACCATTTTGGCCGCAGGAGCCTGCCGTCTGGTTCGCGCAGATAGAAGGCCAATTTGTACTGTCGAATATTACTTCTGATGCGACAAAATTTTATTACGTGTTGTCGCAGCTTGACCACCAGTACGCAGCCGAGGTCAAAGATATCATCATTTCGCCACCTTTGACAAATAAGTACGAGAAGTTGAAAAGCGAGCTTATTAAACGCCTATCAGCTTCTCGTGAGAAAAAGCTGAAGGATCTCTTACTTCACGAGGAATTAGGTGACAGAAAGCCATCGCAGTTCTTGAGGCATCTACAGCACATCGCTGGCCCGCAGGTACCTGAGGATTTTTTGAGGACCATTTGGACGAGCCGCTTGCCGCATAATATCCAAGGGGCTATAGCAACCCAGCCATTGTCTACCCTTGACTCTTTGGCTGATCTAGCAGACCGTGTATGGGACATATCTCCAGGTACTCCGCAGGTAGCTAGCACCTCTAACCAAATCGGCAGCGCAGTTATAGAGCACATGGCTAACCAGATCGCAGCGCTTTCGAGGCAGGTGCAGGAGCTCTCAACTGGAATGCGATCCCGTTCTCGTCACAACCACAGGGCCGGAGGTAAGCAGCCACACCGTGGGCGCAGCAGCAGTCAGCGACGCGATAATAGTCACCAGCGTTCGCAGTCGAATTACCGCAAGTTTCCAGTGTGCTGGTACCATTACAAATTCCAGTCGCAGGCGACCAGGTGTGTCAAGCCATGTGACTTTGCCTCGGGAAACGACCAGGGCAGTCGATAATGGCGGCCGACGATTGCCTGAGTTCCGGTCGCTTGTTCGTCACAGATCGACAATCAAAGATGCAATTTCTCGTAGATACCGGAAGCGATCTTTGCGTCTTTCCTCGATCTGCATTGCGCGAGCAGCGTCTTAAAACACGATATCAACTTTTCGCTGCTAATGGATCCATCATCAGCACCTATGGTCACGTCCAGTTGAAGCTGAATCTGGGTCTCCGCCGCGAGTACAGTTGGCAGTTCGTCGTAGCAGATGTCACCAAAGCGATCATCGGTGTCGACTTTCTATCTTTTTATAACTTAGCCGTCGACTGCCGAAACAAACGCCTGCTAGACAACACGACGTCGCTGTCAACAGCGGCTTTAACGGCAGATTCAACGGACACCGTGTTCTCAATTAAGACCCTCTACGGTGAGTCCAAGTATCACGACATCCTTAGAGATTATCCCGAGATAACACGGCCTCCCGGTATTCACCGCGATATAAAGCACAACACTGTGCACTATATAACTACCACAGATGGACCACCAACACACTGCACCCCGAGAAGACTAGCACCAGACAAGCTGAAAATAGCCAAGCTTGAATTTGAAGCGATGCTCAAGAACGGGACAGCAAGGCCATCATCAAGCCCCTGGTCTTCGCCACTTCATCTCGCACCAAAAAAGGATAACGGCTGGAGACCCTGTGGAGACTACCGGCAATTAAACGCGCGAACAGTCCCAGACCGGTATCCCATCCGCCATATCCACGACTTCGCCCACCACCTATCCGGTTGTACGATCTTCTCCACCATAGATTTGGTAAAAGCGTACAACCAAATACCGGTGAACGCGGAGGACATAGCAAAGAATGCGATAGCGACGCCTTTTGGACTATATGAGTTCCCATATATGACCTTCGGGTTAAGGAACGCTGGACAGACATTCCAAAGGTTCGTCGACGAGGTCACAAGGGGGATGGACTTCGTATTCGCGTACCTGGATGACTTCCTCATCTTCTCGGAGAACGAAGAAGCTCATATGGAACATCTGAAGCTACTGTTCAGCAAACTAAGGGACTACGGGATCGTCATAAACCCTTCGAAATGCATCTTCGCTGTACCGGAAGTCAAGTTCCTCGGATACTACATCTCCGCGAAAGGCACCAAACCCCTGGAGACGAAGGTGGAAGCTATCGAGACATTTCCGGCACCGAAAACCGTTAAAGAATTGCGAAGATTCTTGGGGATGATCAATTTTTATCGGCGATTCATCCCTCAAGCAGCACAGATCCAAGCACCTCTGCACAACTTGTTGACAGGCTCGGTAAAAGGATCCCACCCCGTCGTGCTAAAGGACGAGACCCTGAAGGCATTCAACGATTGCAAGAGAAGTCTCTGCGATGCAGCACTCCTAGCACATCCAGATAGCAACACAGCACTTGCACTGGTCACGGATGCCTCTGACACGTCATTAGGGGCCGTGTTGCAGCAGAAAATAGGAGACGCATGGCAGCCGATCGCGTTTTACTCAAAGAAGCTGAGCCCAACCCAACAGAAGTACTCACCTTACGATCGCGAACTGCTCGCAATATACAGCGCAATCAAGTACTTCAGACACATGCTGGAAGCACGAGTTTTTACGGTATTTACCGATCATAAGCCGTTGTGCTTTGCTTTTGCGTCACACAAGTCAAACTGCTCACCAAGACAATTTCGCCACCTCGACCTCATCTCTCAATTCACCACCGACATCCAGCACATATCGGGGAAAAACAACGTGGTCGCAGATACATTGTCGAGGATAGAAGAACTGGAGAAGCCAATTGACCTGGTACAACTCGCAGCAGCACAACGCAAGGATGCTGAGCTAAAGCAGATTTTGGACGGTGACACAACCCATACCATCAAATTAAAAAAGATGATGATACCTGGTTGCCTCACCGAACTATATTGTGATAGCAGCACTTCCAACCTAAGACCCTATGTGACCCCAGAACTTCGCCGGCAAGTCTTCAGCAGCTTACACTCGCTTAGTCACCCTGGAACCAAGGCAACAGCGAGACTGATATCGGAGAGATTTGTTTGGCCGCATATGAACCGAGACTGCCGCGAATGGGCACGAGCTTGCACAGCCTGTCAACGCTCAAAAGTAACGAGGCACGTTCAAGCTCCCTTAGGCACGTACCAGCTACCCAAAGCCAGATTTGCGCATGTCCATATTGACATTATTGGACCCCTGCCACCATCTCAAGGTTACCGCTACTGCCTAACAGCCATCGATCGATTCACAAGGTGGCCAGAGGCAATTCCGATGATGGATATCACAGCCGAAACAGTTGCCAAAGCTTTTCTGACCGTCTGGATATCACGATTTGGTTGTCCCGTGGACATTGTCACAGACCGCGGAAGACAGTTTGAATCAGCACTCTTCACGTTCTTGGCGAAAATAGCAGGATTCAAGCACAGACGTACTACGGCATATCACCCTGCCTGTAACGGGATCATTGAAAGATTTCACAGGCAGTTAAAAGCAGCCATCGTCTGTCACGCGCAGGAAAATTGGACAGAATCATTGCCACTAGTTTTGTTAGGGATCAGGAGCGCGTTCAAGGAAGACCTGCAAACATCGTCTGCAGAGCTAGTGTATGGTGAAACGCTAAGACTGCCTGGAGAATTTTTCCAGCCCTGTACTGTCACGACAACAGATGTCACCGACTTCACTGCGCGCTTGCGTAACATTACCCAGCAGCTGAACCCTGTGCCGACTTCAAGGCATGGATCCCAGAAGATCTTCATATTTAAAGACTTGAAATCAGCCACTCACGTCTTCGTAAGAGAAGATGCTGTTCGTGGCGCGTTAACAGCAGCATACACTGGGCCACACGCAGTGGTGGAACGAGGAGATAAAGCTTACAAACTAATAATAAAAGGAAAAGAAACCACCGTATCGATAGATCGATTAAAACCGGCATATACGCTTGAAGAGAGCACCAACAGCACCGGTAACAAATCTAAAATGCAAGAAAAGCCAGAGACTACCTACCCCCAGCAGACGAAAGAAACACGAGATAAGCCGAAAACACATACCAGATCTGGCCGACAGGTGAAATTCCCTGATTATTATCGCCCGTGAGACGGTCTCTGGGAGGGAGTGATGTAGTAATCGCTACTAAGCATATAATAAATACATGTATGTAATAATAAATATTTATATAATATTTACTTATATACATACCCAATATATAATAACTTATTAATAATAAATTGATTTAATATTGCTCGAGATATATACATAGATATATATTACTCTGAACATAATTAATAAACGTACACATATAAATACATAAAAATATAAATAAATATAACAACATTCACAACAATATAAATACATATAAGAAACACAAATAAATAAATTCATCAAACAATCAAAAACACTTACCATAACCTTAGCAGCCGTGTCGGAACAGAAATGTCGGAGATGCAACGCCGAGCACCGTGGACAAGCCCGCGTGACGTCACACTAGCGGGACCGGCTCCAGCGGCCGCGCGCCCGCGCCGCCCGCCAGTCAGAAACCTATCTCGACGCTGAACGCATGTCGCTTCGCCCCGCGCGCATACGCTTATACGCTTACGATATCTGTCTGTTTACCTACTACTCATACTTACGCTTTTGTACCGCTTCTCTGGAATATACATGTGAATGTGATTGGGTTGTTTTCATGGACTACTAGCCCCATCGACCTAAAGATTCATATTTTTACATTAGGAGCATGGATCTCTCAAGGGCCCTTCGTTTAATTCAGAAATTCGTACATATCTTTTTAATTCTTATAATATTCATCTTGTTTTTCATCATATTCCTAACGTTCTTCCCGGTAGTGCCCTAAACGAGGCCAAATTCTGCTTTGGCACCTAATCGCAAGATTGATTTATTTATTTTCTATTCACCATTATCAGTACTAACAGCTAAAACTTACGTGCTAATTGGTATTACATTTAACATTCGAGTCACATACGATATTTAAATACTTAAGTACCTATAATCCGATTATAAATAGAACGTTACATTTGTCAGGTTACATTATTTAGTCAAAAATCTAATAGTCACATGGAATAGTCATGAAAGTTAAATATTCAATACTAATAATCAGGTCCACACTCGTAATTATGGGGTTGTAGAGTTGGCACTAACAACTGTTTCCAAGTATCGTAATGAGGCGGATAGAAATCTAGGCTCTAGGGTTAAGAAAATGTCCAGTTGCCTATCGCTGTCTTGAATAGCGTTAGAGCCTGATTTGGGGCAGGTGCCCCGAGAGAATTTAATTGACGAAAAGTATTGGGATTCCCTTTCCTTCGTCGAAAAGCCTCTGTTAAACATGAAATGATATTTCGCACATCAGTTTTTTGTGGTACGAGCCAGGGTATGGACTCATGACCACCAGAATGAAAGTAGCGTGTCTTACCGCTCGGCTGCAGTGGCTACTCAATGATCATCATGGTTTTTGTAAACGGAAAAATAAAGGAGCCAGATTTGCTTCCAAGTCTGACTTACTACCCTTTAACACTTTCACTGCCAGGAACCCGCCTAGCGGGCGCCTACATCGTAGTCGCTTTATGCTACATACGAGAAAAACCACGGGATCGGCTAAGAGCGTAGCGCGTAGCGATTCATGGTAATGAATGTATTAGGAGGAGATATCTTACTTTGGTCATGTTCACAGGTATGGTGCATCGCAGGCAGCGCCGGCGGCGGGGCGGTGGCGGTTTTCCCGCCCCGCGCCCCCGCCCCTGCGCGGCAGACCGTCCGCGCCCTTCACGGCCACTCCGCTGCTCACCACGCCTCGCTAGCCTTGATGGTGGGGGCTATGACCTTCCTTCAAGGTTAAATGCATGGCGACATCGTTTCATAAAGCAAGTGACGGAAAGCAATCACTTAGCTGCGGTTGAAGTCATAAAACGCCTGTAAAATGACGTTGACGATTTGTAAGTTGATAGGTCAATAACTGGCCTCATCAAGTGGCAAGTGAGGTTTTAACGCCAATAAGCCTAAAAGCGGGGTGAAGTACTGAAGTGTAGTGAACGTCCAAAGTGAAAGTGTAAATAGTGAACAGAGTTACGGCAACTAGAGGATTTGTGGCAAAGCTTCAAAGCTGTGAGTAAGTAAAAAGTTGGAGCAAAGATTGAAGTTTTGCAACCTAGTTACTAATTGCGATTGATCAAAAGAGAGCGAATTTAAAGTTGTGCCAACGGTTTGCATTGAGAAACAAATAGATAACTGAACTGTTCGCGATTCAAAGAAACGCCTAAAGAAAGTTCAAGCAATACAGAATACTCATGATGGAAACTAAGGATGTAGGATAAGACTGCGCAAATGTTGCGGAAATTGTTGTAGACTTGAAAAGTTTATTGTGGCCCCTCCAGGGCAGTAGATACGTCCTCCCGCTTACTCTTCTATGTGGTGGCCCATGAGGGGGACGAATGTGACGTCACGGCCGACACACACGCGTCTTCACTGGCACCACGCATGTGACATCACGCCCGACGCACACGCGTCGTCGCTGGCACCGCACTCTGGCTCTCTATCCGTATCGTAGCTGTTCGTATCTAGGGCAACGCCCACTATCGTACGGGACTTTTCCCTTAACTTAGTTTTCGTAGGATCTATATGTAACTTCGTTATACTTAGCTATCTCTATACGCCAGTACATTTCGTTATTAAAGCATTCCCTCTCTCCGATCTTTTCTAATTAAAGTTTAAGCTTCCTTTAATGGGTATTTTGAGAAAACAGGAAGATAATGTGCCAAATCGTTGATATTTTAAAATAGATTCGTCTTATAATTGATAAATGTGGAAGTTAATTTAGTGGTAACTTGTAACAACGGTGAGTAATGTATTGTAACACCAATCGAAATGAGATAAGAATTTATTGTAAGTTGGAGCGAGCCTTGTGCTGGGGGGCGCTTAGAGGCCTCAAGAGACCGCCCGAGGCTTCGCCTGGCCTTGTCCAGCAGACACCGCGTAAGGGTGCCTCCATAGATCGTGTCAGTACACTTTCTCTGGGCCTCGCTTGGCCTCGGGCGGACTCCTAGCGCCCAGCGTGACCGGTTAGCACACCGCTATATATTTTATATAGATGTCAAATTCGTAAAATTAACGTTTAAAACATTATGTATCATAGCTGAATCTAAATCATGTAAATTTCGATGTCAATTTTAGTGCCCGCGTAGCCCGGGCTGTTTTGTATGGACAAACGTTTGCTACCACAATTTTTGCAACTAATTACACTAGTGTAAATGTGAACAGAGTTAAATTTGTATCGGATGTTTGGTGTTGATGTTGATCGTTAGTTTTGGTTGTTGGCAATTGTCCGGCGGGGTGGCGCAGTCGCGTCGAGTCGCGATCAGTCGTGACCAGTCGCGTCCGGCCTCGGCTAGTCGCGTTTAGTTTAGTTGTAGGCGGTAGTGAGATGTATTTTTGTACAAACGTCGCCGTCAATTGTACGATGATTTGAAATTGTATTATAAAACGATGTACAACGTTTGGTTACGTACCTGAATGGAAAACCGTCCAGCGGATTCGAAGTAGATTAAGAGTTAGCCCCTCTCCCGCGCTCTGCGCCCTTCGGTAGTAACTACACCCTTTCGTAGTAACTATACCTTTCTCTAGCGACGACTCGTGCCTGCATAACCAAGTTTCGCTGAGTGTATGTAATGTATCGTTACAGTGTGCGTACAAGTGTATAATACTCTTATATAATAGGCTACGCGTTAGTAGAAGACAGCGTAAATGAGCTAATTCAAAACAAATGAGGATGTAATGTATTCTTAGCTAAAATTTTACCCGATGGACATGTCAAGGAAAAAAATATTATTTGAATTTTATATTCCTGCGTGAATATTCTATATTCATGCAAGGCGTTGTATAGACATATTTAGTTGCATCTTACGATAGATGTGACATGGATACACTCAGCGTAGTTGGTACACAGGCCGACTCACCAGCCCCGCCCCCCGCCGGCGTCCGCCGTCCGACTCCAATCGATACGCAACTTCCACAAACTTTCACGACTCCGCTAACTCTTTTATACTTCGCGATTGCGGATATGCGGGAGTTTTTTCTCGTGTAGGGTTGTATACGAATCGTGGGTAATGGTCACGTTTTAGCGTAGAGACAGCATGAAACATTTGTCCATTTCTGACCCTACTATGGAAAGAGATATTAGAGTAAGCATTATCTTGTCGCTATCACATGAGAACTAGTAGGTCTTTACGAATTTTCATTAGTTCAACTGTATCGATTGCATGGACGTTGTTTCAAAAACTACTGTCGAACTTGAACAAAATGAAAATAACGAAAGAAAGGGTCAGAAACTTAACCTATTATTTAATTGTCACATATTATGGCAAACTAAAGACAGGCTTAACGGTTTCCCTGTTCATAAGCATTAATTAAACACCTTAATTTCTTATTTGCAGATGATTTACTAAGCTATCATATATCAAGGTCATAATATATCTTCTTGCTATAGCGTCAGCCATATTTCTGCTATTGGATACATAATAGTAATGAGAATAAGAATAACGTTTTACCCAAAGTCACCCTAGTCGAGGAAACAGTGGCAGCATTTATGTACTCTAATGGACAGTATGCATTTTCCCGAATACCGTTTGGGTTGGAGTCGGGCGTACGGCCGTAGTTTTGTTGTAAGTTCTGTACCTAGCGTCCATTTCGATACTTCGTGTCACGTATCGGTGCCAACATAATTTAATAGATCATAATATATATTTACATTATTTACTAATATACATTTTATTGATTTGATATTGAATGTACAGAGCATAATATATTCATCGCCATGTGTTTATGGAAACTCGTATACCGGATAAATAAATGATATAAAATATATGAAGTTTTCTTTTCATTATTCTACTTGACTTTATTTGGTAAATTTCAATAATCCGGATCGCTTGGGCCGTTCTGGAGAAAACGAGGCTTGGGTTGTAGGGATTAAAGTAGATTTTCCTTAGTAAGCTGGCTTTTAATAAAATGAATCCCGAGGAGAGTGCGCGGGAGGAAGGATGGTTTCCGCACCGCTGGTCCCGATCCTGACGAAATACTCAAAATGTGGGCCAGTCCCTAAAGGGCTTCGCTATACCGTATCATGGAATATCCTTCACGGAGAAATGACTTAAGCCATTCTTTTCATCTCTTAATCAACCATTTTTCTAGTGCAGTTGAGTAAGTATGAAACGCAAACGTTATGAAAAGAGGAACGAGATTATTGTTTAATACCACAGTCGTATCAAACAATAATCTCGTTCCGGCCGACTAGCCTCGAGTCGATTCCGATCCCTTCGGATCCAAATTTTCGAAGCACTTAGTCCTTATTTCACCAACTTGACACGTTGACACAATGACAACTAACTATACATTTCTGGATTGAGAAGTAACAACAAGTGCTTGGAATCATTTTTGAAGTACAGAGAATTGTTGTTGTCACGGTGTCAAACTTGGTGAAATAGGGAACTGCTACTTCGGGACTTTCGAGGCTGACAGTATCTGATGAGAATAAGACTTAATGAAAATGTCTTCATCTGACATTCGTTCTCTGATGATTATGTTTATAACTATTGTTATCGAAATATATATACACAGCAAACTCACTCACAAGTAACAAAAATGGGAAAGCATCGCATAGAAAAAAAACCTCATAAAAAATGCACCGATGTTAAATGCAAAGCTCTTCAGTTTATCTGCGAAGCCCGTTAGGTATAGGCTACCCTAACCTAAGGCGTCAAATATGTATATCTTAACATTGACCATATTTCGTCGATATAACAATCGGTGTTGAGACTTTTAAAGCAATTTGTAGTATAGAAGAAAGAAGACGAGCGTTTGTGAACAAAGCCAAATAGAGCGACAGTTTAATGTCGTACTTAATGTAGTAGCGGAGTTATAATACTGCTCGCCCTTTATCAAGGAAGATATGGTTATTTAAATTATATACCCGTATCTTCGTTGACAACTTGCTGGGACGACAGTCATCTGCGACCATGATCGGTGCAACCCTTGTCGAAACGTCAGAAAGAAAGGTAAATAAAGATAGCGTTAGACCCGCGAAAAAGAAGAATTTTGTAGCAGAGATAATTACTCAAATAATAATGAATTCAAATAATTATTATCTCGAACAAAGTCCATAACGTGATAGTAAGTTTATTTTTCTTATAATTAACTTTTTTGTGTTTTACTTTTATAACTATTATGGACATACTTACTAGGGTTCGCGGTCGTGTCCGAGTTTCGTGTATTCGTGTCGGGTACCCGTGCCCGTGTAACACGCCCGCGGGTTTAAGCGACCGGTCCGAACGGACCCGTGTAATTAGGGCACGGGTACCCGTGTACACGTGTTCACGTGTACACGGGTACCCGTGCACTAGTTACACGCGGGTAGTACTACCCGTCCTTGAGGTGTGAAGCTAGGAACTATCCCCTAGTTCTAAGAATGTACATACAAGTACTAAATGAGTGTTCGTAGCTTTGCAATTATAACATCTTTTTTTTGTTGCAGAAGCTAGTAAGTTTTATCCCATAAAAAAACATTCCATGTAAAAAAGAGGCGTCTCGAAACTCTTCCACCTTAAAAAGTTGTGAGATAAATATAAATATAATATAAGTATATTAGGAGACAATCTTACACAAATCGACCTAGTCCCAAACTGAGCAAAGCTTGTACTATGGGTACTAGACGACGATAAACATACTTATATAGATAAATAAATACTTAAATACATAGAAAACATCCATGACTCAGGAACAAATATTCGTGCTTATCACACAAATAAATGCCCTTACCGGGATTAGAACCCGACACCTCTTGCTTCGTAGGCAGCGTCACTACCAACTAGGCTAAAGCGGTCGTTGACTGATATTTCATAGTACCAAGTCTCAGGCATTCTTATTATTCTTTATTTGCTAGCTAAATAAAATTCTGCTACTTGGCAATCACACAACTTTACTGCATTTATGGATTTTTGCACACCTAATGCAGTGTTGTGTGATTGCCAAGTAACACGGTGGAAGAGTTACGAGACTTGGCCTCTTTTTTACATGAAATGTTTTTTATGGGATCTCACTTCATTTTGTAGGTTATAGTCTTATCAATACATATAAATTATGATTGCAGTCTCATTCTTGCTTTTAACTTTTTCTCCCACTCACTGCAAATGTAACTTTGTAATCCTATATATTTATATGGGCTTACAAAGTTATTTATGCGTATCTAGAATTCGGGACCGAAATTTACAAAATATTTTATTTTTACCTTGATTTAAACACTAATTATGTTCTAAATTAGCGCTCTTGTTGATCGGTCAGTGTTTATGTGAGTAACAAAATGAAGAAACTGTGAGTAGTTCTTTATAATTCTTAAACCACTGACTCAAATTGAATGAAATTTGAAATAGAAGGAGGATAAACATACTAGAGTATGGGAGAAATCTAAAGGAGGTAGAGGAAAAGTGTCCAAGGAGACATTAGGTGTTTTTTTATGTAAACAAATTTGGCTCATTAAAATTTTTGGTCAAGCGTGAGTTGTTCTTAAAAAATTATAAAGTTGGTCAATTTTTTTTTTGACGCGGGTCGGCTCTGTTTCATGTAAGGATTATTTCATTGTATGGAAAGAAAAAATCTGAACAGCAGAAGTTAGTAAAATTTAATGAAAACTAATCTTCATACAATTGCAGTATTCGCCTATATTGTTACAAGTGCCTAGGCGTGTAAAAAATATTTAAAATTATTCCATTTTTAAATTTCGATAATCGATAAGAGCTCCAGATGATTCAAGAGAAGAACATTTTTTTTAATCTTCGTAAACATAAGCCCGACTTAACGCCATTAGATTTTTTCTTATGGGGTTACCTTAAGGGTCGAATTTATGAATCCCGATACAACTCCGTACAAGAATTAAAAGATGCTGTTTACAACACTAAGCACAATTCACCATAAGTCTCTGTTAAATGCAACTAGAAGTGTCTTGAAGCGTGCTCGTACCTGCATAAGACAAGACGGCGGCCACATCGAACATTTACTCAAGTAATAAACCAACTGTATGAAGTTTAGTTTTCATTAAATTTGACCAACTTCTGCTGTTCAGATTTTTTCTTTCCATACAATGAAATAATCCTTACATGATACAGAGCCGAACCGCGTCAAAAAAAAAATTGACCAACTTTATAACTTTTTAAGAACAACTCACGCTTGACCAAAAATTTTAACGAGCCAAATTTGTTTACATAAAAAACACCTAATGTATCCTTGGACACTTTTCCTCTTTCTCCTTTAGATTAGGATTTCCCCATACTGTCTCATTAAAAATAAACACTGTATACCGTGTTTATACAATGCCGGCTTGGTTACTGAAAATTCAGGCTTCTAGTTTTATTCACAACGAAGTTATTGGGGGGGTCGAAAATGGCCTGAACTGCTTCGAAAAAATATGGTAGAAAGATGAAGAATCTAGTTTTGGTTTTGAACCAAAATAGTTACGAAGCTGGTGGTTTAAAATTGGCTGGTCCCAATTTTAGACCACTAGCTCTAATAGTAGATATTAGAAATAATGATGATATTAGCACGACCATTTATTTATAACCTCACAAAGGGAAGAAATCAGTTAATAAAAAGCATGTATCTATTAAGAATTGGTCACATTTATTTTAGATTGTGTGGGCCTTTACGAACACTCAATATCACAAATTAAATATAAACTACAGTATCTGACAAAAAAAAAACTAAGAAAATCGCAACAAAATGATGTCATTTTTTTAATCACAACTGTTGAACAGAACATAGGTATAAATATATATTGCAGATCATTGTAATGAGGCGAGCATAGTAAATAGCTAAACCAAATGTAGTAAATGATAGTAATATCCCATAAAAAACATTTCATCGAAAAAAGAGGCCAAGTCTCAAAACTCTTCTACCTTAAAAAGTTGTTAGATATTTCATAGAGCCAAGTCTCGGGCATTCTTATTAATCTTTATTTGCTTGCTAGATAAAATTCTGCTACTTGGAAATCACACAACTTTACTGCCTTTATAAAATTTTGCATACCTAAAACTATGTCGTATTGTGTGACCCTTTCCACCTCCCTAATATATCCGTTCAGCGGTAAAACACCACAACTCAGGTCGGCGAAGATAACAGATAAAGAATTATTACCTGCTTTAGAACGATGAAGTTCGTGCCTATTTAACCTGTTAAACCCTTTTTGCCGGCAGGCGACGAACAAAACAAACAAAAGGAGTCTTAAGGCGTAAGTAAAAGCAAGCGTAGCTTTAATTTTTTTGTTGAAATTTCGACTTTATCGCAAACACATAAAACTTAATATTGCTTTGGAATTCAACGACTTTTGGGTTTATCCAAAAAAAGTTGCAAGACACTGATAATGCCTATCCAAATTATAATCTCGTTGCTGCAAATTATTTTTACTTCGTTAAACTACATCAACGATGTTTAGTACGTCCGAAATTGTAAGATAAAATCCTGTCAAAAGCGCAAGCAGAAAACGACTTTATCATGAGAGCACAAAATCGTATGACCTAATCTTGTATAGCACTTTTAGCTTGTAAAAACAGCCTCGCACAGAGTTTGAAATGTGTTTTTCATACCGGAGTTCATCATCCACTAAGAGACCTAAGTTACGCGCTTCATAGACCCTTTCAATAGGCTCATCCATCAACAAAACGTCCAATGTAGGAGCCAGCCTAGACAGCTGCTGCTTGCTACCAAAAACAAGATACTAAGTTTTAGTAGGATTTAGTAGCAAACCATTACTAGAGGCCCAGGTTGCAATTCTAGAGAGATCCACGTTGAGTTGTTCATTTGATAGAATTTACTCTAGTTTCGGATATATAATAACGGTAAACTTTGATGCTGTAGCAAATTGTCACAATATGGTTTTGTTCGAGTACCTTTCTTTTAAAATGATTACTGTATCCTACTTATATTATAAATGCGAAAGTTTCGATGTTTGGATGTTTGGATGTTTGTTACTCAATCACGCTTAAACGGCTGAACCGATTTGAATGAAATTTTGCACGAAGATAGTTTATAGCCTGGATTAAAATATAGGATAGTTTTTATCCCAGGTCCACGCGGACGAAGTCGCGGGCGGAAGCTAGTCCTTTATATAGGTATCGTAAATCGTAAATGATGGAGCGAGCTTGGGAGTAGGCATAAAGGAGATTACAAATGCACAAAAGATCCTGATCTGAAAGGGCCCTCATCTACATAAGATAAGATAAGATATAGGTATCGTAGGCAGAGTAATGTTGCAAGTATAATTTTGATTCAGTGCCATTATTCGATGCTCACATTCAACCTCGTGAGTAAAGGTATGGTTTAAAACGGTATACCTTGCAATACTTTTATTAAGTACCGTTAATTAAAACCCTTAATTTCGATACCACATTCAGTCCCTTATTTAGAACCCTACCCGTGTGGTGTCGGGTTAGAATTTCACTACCCCCTTTCTTCCCGTGGGTGTCGTAAAAGTCGACTAAGGGTGGTCCCCTGGTGGGTTGAAGTGTGTTGTGGGCGATGGGCAAGCAACCTATCACTGCAATATCACATTTTGTCGATCTTTTATACCCACATGTATGCTAAAAGTGGCACTGGAATATATGTTTCATGTGCTCTGCCTACCCCTTTTGGGAATAAAGGCGGGAATGTAATAGAGTAAACATAGGTTTCCTGCGATGTTTCCTTTTGTCACATACCTAATATAAAACATCATCATACATACCAAACCCATAGAGTTGCTAATGCAAATAGAGTAAAATGAAATAATTATATTCTATTTGCTTCAACTCAAACGGCCACGGACGGTCCGAACCCGCGTGTAATTAGAACCCGCGGGTACGTGTGTACGGGTACACGGGTACCCGGGTACCCGCCCGCGGACCGGGCGGGTTCTGGGCGTGTCCGTGTAGAACGGACGCTTAGCACCGCGGGCTTAAGAACACGGGTATTCGGGCGGGCGGGTTTACACGTGTAGCGGGAGCCCTAATACTTACCTATATTAAAAATACATTAATTCAATGACATGCAATTAATAAATTCAACAAATATTGTGTGCCAAACCCTGGCTGATTGACGAACAACAGCGATACTGTGATCTATATAAGCACTCTCTTTTAAACAATAAATTATTTGTATTGTGTTGTTGTATTCCACTTGAATATTATCTCGTTCGACTCCTATCGGATTACTGTCACGCCTTAACACCTTGTGCCGAACAAAATTCCAATAATTGTTATCTCTTCTCCACTCCGCGTCTTCCTACCCTTCCATCTCTTATTACGTCCTTGAAAAAACCTTTCATTAATTATGAAGATCCCAATTGTACTCATGAATAAATATGAATAGGCTATGTTAAACAAGCGACTGGGATATTTCGCGTCCTTTGCAATTTATATGGAGGCTTTCTGCCTTATTCCCAATTATGAAATGGTTTCATAATGATTTGACAAAGCTTGTAAGCGACAATAAATAAATATTTCGGGACATTCTTACAGAAATTGGACTAACCACATAGTAGCCTATATATATATTTTTTTAATTGCTTATTAAAACTACAAACAGAAAATAAAAGGGATGATAGTCGGGTACGAGTAATGCAAACGTATGACTAGTATTAGACTAAAATAGGCGCAGATATGACGTCGAGTTGCGGAAACCCAGCCCGCGTACACCTATAACCTATAGTATTGGCACAGAATAAGTAAAAGTACAAAGGAATATCAAAGTAATCAAATAAAGACAAATAAATATAAAGTGTCTGCTACACGGTTGCCAACACTCCCGTCCGACCGAGCGACCTTGGTCGGCACCGACCGCTGTAGTATGAAATTTTGTTGCAAACTACTGTCTACACGGTCGGTGCGGACCAAGGTCGCTCGGTAGGAGAGGCGTGTTGGCAACCGTGCAGCACATGCTTTAGTAACGCAATTTTAAGGTAAACGTCCCAGTCCTTAAGACTGAGCATTGGTGGAATTATTAAATTAACACTTTCAATCATAATTCTAATAGAGGTGAATAATAGGTGTATATAGGCTGAATAGCTAGTTCAGAGGGGTGATCACGTAACGTTCCGAACGCACTTTAGGACAACTCAACTGTCGTTTCTCCATACAAAAAGTAACATTTAGCTGCTTGCGTAACGTCATCATGATCAAACTGCAGGGGATAAACATTGAGACTTTTAAATATATTTGAAGGATGTTTATGAATAAACTTATCAGTTTAAGACAAAATGAAGACTAATTTGTGCAAATTGTCTGAGACAGGCCCTCAGCCTCGGCGTGATGCGTACTGTCTTAAGGAGATTAGCAGTGAGCTTCCCCGTCATTGCGGCGTGTTTAGACGCGTGCCAGATATGAAGGGCGCGTGTTTAAGCTCGCGAATGGGCTTAGTGAGTCTTGGCGAACTTAACACCCGAAATAATAGGCATAAGGAATCCTGGATTTTTTGTTCACACGCCCGGATAGAGGGAAACAACCAGGAGCAGCTGATGGTTACCGGCAAGGTGGATGGCAAACGACCAAGAGGGAGGAGTCTGACTAGATGGGCAAATCAAATAGGCTCGACACTGGATACCAACTTGCATGAAGCACTCCACGCTACTAAGGACCAGAACAGATGGAGAGATAATAATGCGGAAAAACTAACTTCACATCAGGGAGTTCACGACCTTCAGCAATGAGGAACACGACGCAAGGAGGGGGAGGAGGTAAGTGTAATAGGTGTGGTTAACACATGTTGAACTTCCACTTCAAGAGGTGGTGTGAAGGGGTTCACATATTCACACATGAGACATTAGATTGATTTGATTGATGATTGAATTGAACCCCACTGCCAAGAATTGCTACGAGCGTGGCAATAGATCGAACAGTAGACATAGATCCCGTGGTTTTTCACCTAAGTAGTGGTTAAGCGGGCTCCTGGCAGTGAAACTATTAATATATAATATATCTTTTATAAAAGCTACTGTAGCCTAGTGGTTCAGGCATGCGGCTGTCAAGCGGCGGTCGTGGGTTCGAATCCCGGCTCGCACCAATGAGTTTTTCGGAGCTTATGTACGGAATATTTACCGTTAGCTTTTCGGTGAAGGAAATCATCGTGAGGAAACCGGTCTAATCCCAATAAGGTCTAGTTTTCCCTCTGGGTTGGAAGGTCAGATGGCAGTCGCTTTCGTAAAACTAGTGCCTATGCCAAATCGGGGATTAGGTGTCAAAGCGGACCCCGGGCTCCTTTAGGGGTATTACCGGGAATAACGCTAGGAGGATGATGATATCTTTTATATGGGAAGTAATTTATCCGAAAGCATCATTATTCCGAATCAAAATTCCTAACGCCATTTACCGCTTGACAAAAATTTGAACGCAGATTATTAAATGAAATATTTACATAATTAGGTCAGGTTAGGTTAGTATTACATCCTGAAAGAATAAAAAAAAATCAGTGGAACATAGTTTTCGGAATTATGACATTCTGCAAAAATATGCTTTCCGACAAATTACTTTTCGGAGTTATGAACTTATGAATGAAGCGTACCCCATTTTGGGTCGAAAATTGGTTACTAAGTTGACGGGTCACACGTTATGCTGACGAGTCAGCAAACATTTTTCAAGTATCGTCAATACCAGTTCTCAGCGATCGGCTGTCTAGTCTATCGCTGTCGCACTCGCTCTTCTATCTGGTAGTCACCCGATCGATACCTCATTGATCATTAATTAGCTTCGATCCTAAACGCTACGGTGGGACACAAGTAAATACAAACTCGGCTCCACCGTAGACGGGCAAAAATTTAAGCATTGTAAATAATTTTTCACAAACACCGACAGTACATGAACAAGATAGAAAAAACAGCAAAATAATAATAAATAAATTATTTGCCTTGTCTACACAAACGCCCCTGGATTAGAATATTAATAAGAAAGTACACAGAAAACTGCAATTTGTTAAGGTAATAAGAGCGAATCAGTATATATATCAGCCAGTTCAATCCAACATTACAAGACTACACTTGTTGCAACAATCAACAGGGACGCGGTTGTCCTTGATGATGACGATGATGTTGTATACGTAAAGTATACTTGGCAATTCAAAAGCTAACGCTGACATTTCCATTAAGCAATGCCATTGCCATTGAGAACGTAGCGGTTGGAGTGACGGAATCAACCTAGTTTTCATTTGTGTCATTAATGTCATTATTACTGACTGCTGATCATGACTGTTCCATACTTTGATATTATACATTCAAAAGTTACTCTGTCTGGGCGGAGGCAGGTCCAGGGGCAAGGAAAATTTGCGACCGGTCGCTACTTGCGCTGGGTCTGTCTCTATGGTAGCGGCCTGTCCGGCGGCTAACATGGTAGATGGCCTCGGGGGGAGCTCACAGTTGCTAAGATCCTCGAGGCAAAACTGATTGGGTTCCTTCACGAGGTTACCGCCTGTTAGCTGCCTGGTTCTACCGTTAGAAACAGGCAGAACGGAAACAATCAGTTGAGCCTATACTTGTATATCCCAACCCATCCTATCCCGTTAATCCCGTCTATTCAGCCGTAAGCGATGACGTGGCATGTCGCAGCGGGCTTTCCATCCACAAAGAAGGATGGTTAGCGGTAAAATGCCACCCGCGTGTTTGTGCCGTGCGCGGGGACCCGTACGGGTGGAGAGGGAGATCCTGGAAGCTGAGTCGACCAGCGGTCGGGATAGTTACTGCTGGGAGACAACACTCTTCTTTGGCTCAGGATTCACCTCACACGGGCGGTCATGGCCTAGCCAGCCATGATCAATCGGCTGTCGTGTCCAGTCTGATGGCCACGGGCGAGTGTCCTGGGGTATGGGGTCTGTAGTCGGCGGAGCACGGGTTACGAGTCGTCTGAGGAGATGACGAGTAGCTCGGCACCGTGCGGACTCACAGACAACATACTCTCGGGGCGCTATGTCAGTTTGGTAGCCCTGATGCGCTAACGCATCCCCAGGGTGTGGGCTCCGTGGTGGGTGGGGAGCCAAACTGATGAAGCAAGGTCAAAGGTCACATGGATACCATAAAACCCGAGACGACGGTAGGAGGGAAAGCCGTACCCGCAAGGGATGAGGCCAAGGCGCATAGCGCAAATGCTGTACCGGCGGCACGCACTCCTGTCCCAGACAGGGGAGCGAGAGCGGGTAATAGCCGAGCAAGGGGGTCCGCAAGGACGCAGAAGGCGCGAGGCGCATTTTCAGGCAGAGGCCATGGTGGAGCGGTCCAAACCGGAGGCACCGTTCGAACTTTTCCCCACGGGTCGAAAAGCGGACACACCCAGCAGGTCCCCGCAAGGAGACCGGCTGGCGCAGGTGCCGGAGGGGAGGTCAGCGGAACTGTGGTCATCTGCAACAGGCCGGCCGGTCCTCTTCCGAATCCTGCTGACGATCCGGGCGCTGTTGATAGCGTGTCCGCACCCCAGAGCGCGGATGCGTGGTCCGGTGGAGGAGCCGTCAGTAGCAGGAGGCAGAAGAGGCGAGACAATGCCAAGGCGAGGGCTCAGACACTGAGCGAGGGCACCTCCCAGGATGCACCCACTTCGGGGCCAGGGACGGCGCAAAAGAAGAGGCATCTGGGAGCCAGTGGCGACTCTTCTCTGCTTGTCAGCGACTCCAAGCGAGTGAAAGTTGCAGCTTCGTTCGCTGAAGTGGCTGCAAGCGAGAGGATGGCCATCGTCCCGGAGGCCTTTCCGGCCGAGAAGATCGGGTTGGGGCATCTGGGCGCCATCCAGGGGCTCATTCTGGAGCTTTTGGTTGACGCTCCGGATCCCCTACCCCGAGTCACTCTCGGCAACGTAGTGGCGGGCGCTCTCCACGTCAATTGCCAAGGGAGAGAGTCCGTCACATGGCTCAGGTCAGCAATCGGAAGCGAGGAGATTGCTGGCCTGCGCCTGAGGGTCATGGACGCCAAGGATCTTCCCAAACCTGTCAAAATGGCATGGAAAACGAAGATAGTTGGCGGCCATGACGTTAAGTTGCTTCTCCGTGTGTTGCAGAGGTACAATCCTGCGCTACACACGGAGGAGTGGAAGGTGGTAGACACCTTGACATCGGACGCGAACACCAGGCGCATCATATTGATGGACCGGGTGTCGGCCGACGTTATCAAGGCCGCGGGCTACCACCTACACACGGGTGTCGACCTGAGCTCCTTCAAGCTCCTAGAGGACGCGGAGGAGAGGGCGCTTGAGGGGGCTGGGGAAGGCACTCGTGCGGGGACGGGCGCGGGGGGTCCGACGCCGGGGGAGGGCGCGGGGGTTCCGCAATCTGGGGAGGCCGAGGAGGGCACACCTCCGGTAGGCAATGTGCCTGGCACCAACGGGGAGGCTGAGGGGGCTGAGGTAGCCAAGGGGGACGGGCAGTCAGAGGTGGAGGACGGGAACAGGGCGGGCTCCGGGTGCGGACTTGCTGAATCCCGCAGGGCCCGAGAGTCATCACCGTTATCGGTGATCGGCTCAGAGGACCTGCGGGGATTGGCGGAGCTGTACCTGGGGGCCTCCATGTCTCCCATGTCCTGTGACGAGGCTGTCCAGGAGGAGGCTGCCGACCTCAGCAAGCCCAAATTATAAAAGCGCCAATGGCGGGTCTAAGGTGTGTACAAATTAATTTACAACACAACAAGGCGGCCACTGCCCTTCTGGCAAGGCAGCTAAAATGCGATAAATTCGATATTGCTCTTATTCAAGAACCATATATATATAAAAGTGAAATAAGAGGTTTAGGCGGAACGGGAGGAACAATTGTTCACCTGTGTCCAGATAATAACAATAATATGAGGACATGTATATATGTCAAAAATGGCATCAACGCTATGCCTTTACATGATTTCTGTTGCAGGGATCTCACCACGGTGATGATCCTAAACAAGGGGGAGGGTAAGGAGCTTATACTATCATCAGCCTACCTCCCCTACGAGGCAACGGATCCCATCACACAACAACTGCGGGATCTCGTTGCATACGGCAGCCGGGCGAACACCAACCTGATCATCGGCTGCGACGCGAACGCTCACCATGTCATCTGGGGTAGCTCAGATGTCAACAGGAGAGGAGAGAAGGTACTGGATTTCCTGGTAAGCTCTTCTCTACAAATACTGAATAAAGGCAATGAACCTACCTTCGTCAACTCTAGGCGGGGGGAGGTTATTGATTTAACGTTGGCTACTAACAACACTAGCAACAAAATCAACTCATGGCACGTATCTGATGACATATCCCTTTCGGACCACAGATACATTTGCTTTAGGTACCAAACTAAAATAAAAACGAATACGGTACGTAAACGGAATCCTAGGAACACGGACTGGTCGGCCTTTAGAAATGATCTCAAAGTGGACCTAGGAGACCCAAAAGGTAAGCTAAACTCTATTATTGACATAGAATTCGAAGCGGACAAAATAGTGCAAGCCGTATACACGGCCTTCACTAATAACTGCCCGGAAAAGAAAACCCTGGCTAAAAAGTTACCATGGTGGACCCCAGAGATAGTCAAGCTCAGGAGGGAAACCAGGGCAATATTTAATGACGCAAAGTCATCCAATGACTTCGGGTACTATGCACAAAAACTCACAGAACTCAGCAAGGCTGTGAGGAAAGCCAAAAGGAGAGCATGGAGGAATCACTGCGATCAGATTGAGTCAATACCGGAAGGAATGAGACTAACAAAGGCATTAGCAACCACAAAGTCGGTACCGCTCACATCCATCAGGGACAATGACGGTAGAATGACGAAAACGGGGCTGGAGACCCTTAAGATAATGTGTAACACACACTTCCCAGGCTCAGTAATACACGACAGCGTAACAGACGACGGTGCAATTAGTGCGTTGGAACAAACCACAAGTACAACGAGACACAATTGGGACACGTCTAAAAAGGTAGTAGATCATAAAAAGATAAAGTGGGCACTTTCAACATTTCAACCTTTCAAAGCCCCGGGGCCAGATGGAATCTACCCCATTCTACTACAAGAAGGCGCTAATGTACTAATCCCGCACCTTAGCAGATTGTACAGGGCGTGCTTGGCCTTCGCACACGTACCGCGTGTGTGGAGGATGGTAAAAGTAACCTATCTACCCAAACCAGGTAAGGCGGATTACAGTGAAGCCAAATCGTATAGGCCGATAAGTCTATCGTCGTTTTTCCTCAAAACACTGGAGAAATTGGTAGATAGACACATAAGGGATGGCCCATTAAGGAGACATCCGCTGCACGAACTGCAATGTGCATACCAGCCAGGGAAGTCAACGGAAACCGCACTCCACCTGGTAACAACCAAGGCTGAGCAGGCTATAGAGAATAAAGAACTATGTCTGGCAGCTTTCTTAGACGTGGAGGGAGCGTTTGATCGCACCACGTATAAAGCTATCAGCGAAGCAGCTGCAAAACATGGTGTAGAGCCGACCATTTGTAAATGGATAGGCAACATGCTAAATGGCAGACTAATAAAGTCATCTCTCTTGGGGGATGAGATAACGGCCACGGCCACAAAGGGATGTCCGCAAGGTGGGGTACTCTCACCAACTCTCTGGAGTTTGGTGGTGAACTCACTCCTGGTGGAACTCAATAAAGGTCCCACCCACACGGTAGGATATGCTGATGATTTAGTAATACTGGTGAGTGGGAAGTTCCCAGGCACGGTATCAGAAATCATGAACAAGGCACTGAAGACAGTGGAGAGATGGTGCGACCGGCACCAATTATCCATTAATCCAGGCAAAACTGTAGTAATACCCTTTACTAGGAAAAGGACCCTTCGCGGCGTACAGCAGTTAAAACTGTACGGGAGGGTAATAGAACTGTCCAACGATGTGAAATATCTAGGTGTCACTCTGGATAAGGAACTGAATTGGAAGAAGCATACAGATCTCACCATTACAAAGGCACTCAGGGTATTTGGAATGTGTAGATCAGCGTATGGCAAAACATGGGGACTGAACCCAAAGGTACTGAAGTGGATCTATACCATGATGGTGAGGCCCATATTATTGTACGGTAGCCTGGTGTGGTGGCCAAGGACTTTAATGAGCACATGCAGAGATGCCCTGACCAAAGTACAGAGATCGGCATGCATGGCTATAACAGGGGCGTTTCGAACCACGCCTACAGCGGCGCTAGAAGTCCTACTGGACCTACCGCCACTTCACATGGTGATTAAGTCAGAGGCGCGCAAATCGCTCTATAGACTAAGAACTCTTGGACTGTGGAGCGACAGCAAGCCAAAGACTAAGCACACAAACATGGAGACTGACAGTCTCTTAGACAGAATAACAAACATGGGATGTGACAAAATGCTACCCAAGTATGTATTCCATAGGAACTACACAACAAAAGTTCCATCCAGGGCCGAATGGGCCGAAGGTCTAGAACCACCGAGGTCTGGTGTCGAAGACAGTATATGGTACACGGACGGATCTAAAATGGGATCCGGTACGGGAGCAGGCATTTATGCGATTGACTACAGTAGTAGTGTAAGCATGGGTAGTTTGGCAACCGTCTTCCAGGCGGAGACATACGCCATAATTGCCTGTGCACAGGAGAATATAGACAGGCAAACCAGAGGGCAGACCATCTATATCCTCAGCGACAGTCAAGCGGCCCTTAAAGCGCTTACGGCGCCGAAAGTGGATTCTAGACTAGTCTATAACGGCGTCCAGGCACTGAACAAGCTTGGGAAGCACAATAAGGTGCAACTAGTTTGGATACCGGGGCACGAGGGCTACATCGGCAACGAAAGAGCGGATGAGCTTGCAAGAGGGGGGTCTACAAATCACTTTGTAGGTCCAGAACCATTTGTGGGACTCTCGCAGAGAACCATAACTTCGGCCTTTAAAGCCTACGCCAAAACCAAACACCAACACGAGTGGAGGAATGAGGCGGGCTTAAGGCACTCTAAGCTCTTCATAGAAGGAGTGGACTCGGGCTGGACTAACAAGCTCTGGAAATCCAGCAGGAAGCAACTCAGAATCATATCTGGGGTGTTTACAGGTCACTTCGGAGTCAAGGATCTCTTGGCCAAGATGGGACTGTCGGACAGCTTAGTCTGTAGAATGTGTGGCGAGGAGGATGAGACCATGGAACACTTACTGTGTGAATGTCATGCCCTTGCCAGACAAAGAATGAATTACTTTGGTAGCGACTATCCGCAACCAAGGGAGTTCAAGGTGCTCCCGCTGAGCTGCATCATCCGCTTTGTGGAAACGATGGAGCGAGCTTGGGAGTAGGCATAAAGGAGAGGGCAAATGCACAAAAGATCCCGCTGGGTCGAAGTGCATCCGAAAGGGCCCTCATCTAGATAAGATAAGATAAGATACTCTGTCTGTCTGTCCTGTTTAAACCGCTGAAACGATAAAGATGATTGTTTTTTGGAACAAAAGTTTGTCTGGAGGCACCATAACAAAGTCGCGGGAAGAAACTATATATCAGAGCGCCAAGTGCGTCGGTGCAAGTATTGATGGGCATCGCTTACTATGTATGAGCTCCCCGAGAACTACTTAATTCAGAGCAAGTTCGATTGCTTACGTAAAACACGATAGAACTTGAGGTGGCTCGGTCGGTAGAGTGAACGTTAGTAAACAGCGGTCGATCTCCGACTTGCGTTTCACATTCGGATTTGATTCGATTCACACGACTTAGAAATGATGACAATCAATAGGATACAATATTTAAAATTGCCAAAACTCAGCCAGTCCGGGTAGTTTTATTAGGATTAGGGTGAGTACTGAGTACTCGTATCGATCCACCAAAGCTGTGCGAGGTAGCGAGGAGCAATGGCTTTGCTAGCGCTCGGCCACGCACCTCTTTCTATTGGTGGATCTTTGCCTCGCACACCACTCCGCCAACCCCGCATGGCTTCTGAAGGTTAACCCATATACAGGATGCCCATTCACTGTCATCCACGAGAGGAGGGCGGCGGGGTGGAGGGAGGGGTGTGTCGAGCAGTGGGACGTACGAGGCTGATCATGACACAGTGCCGAAAAACAAGGAATCCACAGGAAGGTGGGGCGCTTCTATCATTATACAACGACGGTAGCAAACAAGCACACGGCCTGCATGACAATAAGCAAGGTGACAGTAAGCCTATGGATGCTTGTGACTTCAGAAGATTCATAAAAGCCGACCTGATGATAGCTAAAGACGATAGCGGTCAGCGGATTGTGAGCCATTTAGACTCGCAGGCGCCCATAAGTTACGGCTCAGATCGTACAAAGAAGAACATTTAATATTCTGGGCGTTAGGGTGCCTGCTTACCTTTAGGCAGGCCATAAATCATGGCTGTTTGTCATCATACTCGTAGTATAACTCACACTCGTCACTAATATTATATTTAACGGCGCACGATTTATTATTTCGATGATTTGTATTGGAATTCAATTAATCGAGTAATCGTGAATAATGTTGAGAGAAGTTTATTATTTCTTTAAGCGTGTAGTTGATAAAATTGTAGACATCAAGTTGATTTATTTTAAGAGCGGGTAACCCCGAATGGAGTTGTAGGTGTCATGGCGGCGAGGGACGTCATTCGTTGACAGCGCCCCGTCCGTGATGGTCGCTTGCAAACCCATTGGCTCTTTAATCGACATTTATTATTTAATCAAATATTATAGTGATTGAGTTATATTGTGTGACTATTATTTCGCGAATAACTGCAAGTACACGCACACACGGTCCGTAATGTCGGATCCGCCTTCACACACGCCTGCTCGGCCCTCCCTAATATCCCTCGACATTTTTAAATAAAGGTATAATCTGGGTAATCTCCGGACCAATTCATCCGAGTTTGAAAATTCTTTCGTCCGTGTATGAAATGGACAATGGACGATAGACATAGCTTATATTTTATCCTTCGACTCTACTCGATCTACCTGGGTTCTTTGTAATCGGGCAGAACCGCGCGGACATCTAGTAGTGTATAAAAATACATGTAACCGATTCCCACCAACAGTAAACAGCGGTGTGAGAAGCATTTTATTGGAAGTTCCGCTGGCAGTCGAACAGCCATAAATTCTGTATGTTTGTTCGTCGGCGAAGTTGCGCGCTTATTTAAATAGTTCGATTTAGTTCGGGCGCCGACCGCAGTGGTGGGACAGTGTGAGGCCAGGAACCAGTATTTTGAAATAAACTTTCGTGAGTCATGCCCGTTTTAGCGTCAAGACAAAAGCCCAAAAGAGACAATGTCACGCCAACGGCGTTGTTACAAGAGAGCAAACAGACCTTAACATAAAGGCTGAAGGTTGCTTTGAAAGTTGACGCCATAACATCTATAGTTGGCGCTGCAGGCACGACGACACACGAAACCTTTAGTTAAAATGAAAAGATTAAAATTAAACTTATAGTAACGGTTAATATTCATGCACTTTTTGGCATTTTTTTGCATGCGGTTAATGCGCAAACACTGCCTCCGTACTGCAAACAACCAAATAAATACAACAAACCACCACCAATAATGAAAATAACCTCAACAGGTGTTTCACCTCTCTACGAGGCATCATGAGGAGATACTGGCAGGAGGTGTTGCTTGCGCCACGTACACTGCCATATTCTATACTCTGGCCGCGCATACTACAGTATGCGTGAAAGAGATGGAAGAGCACGTAATAGCCTAACCTAGTCACGTCACATCATAAACTTAAGAGTCGAGCTCTTGTCGGTGGAGTAATCGCTATTCTGATCTTCTCTCTGCCACTGTTTTGAGCTCATTGATCATTCTCTTCAGCTTGATCCATAAGCACACGTCAAGACGTGACAGGCAGGGGAAGACCAAGGTCTCCTCCGCGTTGTTCTAGTCACGATACTGCATGTAAAGCTGCGTACACTGCGGCGGAAAGAGAATAAATATCCATGTTTTATCCGAGCGAGCGCAGCGCAGCGAGTGTCTCACGCGCGCTTAGCGGCTTGTTGCGAAACTAGCAGCAAGCGCGAGTTGGCCGCGGTTTGCTCATGCTCAGGTAACCAGAACAAGTTCTTTATGCGTGTTTTGTGATTTCATGCCGATTGATCAACTTTTGACAATGTATATTCGCAATCTGTGTGAAGTGAATTCCACGTAATAAATAGGTATTTGATAACGTTTGATATTAATCTTCTTCGTAAGTTTTACTCTTGACGGAGTGAAAGTGGTCAATATTATTTCTGCAATAGCCTTACTTATAATATTGGTGAATTATCTGGATACTAATTCTTCGCAATCCTACTTAATATTATAAATGCGAAAGTTTGGATGTTTGTTACTCAATCACGCTTAGTCGGCTTAACCGATTTGGATGAAATTTTGCATGAAGATAGTTTATAGCCTATATATTAAAATATAGCTTAGTTTTTATCTAGTAGTCTTATCGTTTTTGATCTGTTGGGACCATTATTTATTGAGCAAATTTTTTTGGAAGATGATTCTCTCTTATCGTTGTGCAATATTATCCCGGGTCCACGCAGACGAAGTCGCGGGCGGAAGCTTGTTTTAATGACTTATGACTTATAAAAAAATGAGAAAGCGTGTCCGTCTGTCTGTCTGTCTGTTACCTCTTCACGCTTAAACCGCTGGACCGATTATGATGAAATTTGGTATAGAGATAATCTGAGTCCCGGGGATCAGGGCATAGGATAGTTTTTATCACCGCAATAAATCCTAAAGGGGTGAAAAGGGGGCGTGAAAGTTTCTATGAAGCTACGATATAAACGAGTTCCACGCGGACGGAGGCGCGGGCAGAAGCTAGTATAGTATGACATATATTTAGAAATAGGGACATTCAAACTTAAGCACACTAGCAGATAGGTAGTTCTACTCGTCCCTTCCTCTGCTTTTAGTTCACTGCAGGTAATGCTGACACGACCATAATCAAATGGTAACTGTGTAACTTTTTGAATGCAAGTTAGGCCACATCGTAATTATTTAATCACTTATTGCTTTGGATAAGACGTCGCATGCGAGTGTGAGAGTGACGGATGTCTTATCCACAACGATAAGTAATATTAAAAAAATTAAAATCTCCCCGACAAAAAAATAAACTCTAAAAAGTAACAAATAATTTTTTAAACCTATTATATTTATTATCACTTTATTTTTGTGTCAGGCCGTTTTTTTTAATTTTTAATTTTACTTTTATTTTTATCTTTTTTAAAGTGATCTTCAAACGGCTGATCAGGTCATGGTTACCTTACCATATACTTTCAATATCATTGAAGTAACACAGTACCAAATTTCGAATCAATCGGACATAAGGAAGTTAGTCAGATCCTCGCATCAAATATTAACGAGCTCATTATCTTCAAACGGCTGATCAGGTCATAATTACCTTACCATATACTTTCAATATCATTAAAGTAAGACGGTAGTCGGTACCAAATTTCGAATCGATCGGACATAAGGAAGGTAGTCAGATCCCCTCATCAACTATTAAAGAGCTGATGATCTTCAAACGGCTGATCAGGTCATGGTTACCTTACCATATAATTTCAATGTCAATGAAGTAACACGGTACCAAATTTCGAATCGATCGGCCATAAGGAAGTTAGTCAGTTCCCCTCATCAACTAGAAAAGAGCTGATGATCTTCAAATGGCTGAACAGATTTTCATGAAACATGGCTAAAAACACTCGGGTTAAAATTATCTATGACAGAAAAAAACTTTTTTCAGTTATTTTCTGAAAGTTATCTTTCTCCCAAACAACTTGAAATGATATAAAACGACATAAAAATGGTTAATAATGCGACCAGGAAACTGGAAACACAAGAGGTATGTTTCATATTTAGTACGTGAGTAAGTCTTAAGTATAATCCAGCTACTTTATTGCAGAAGACATGCACAAACAAGTCACTCTTCCAAGACAGCCAATTTATAAAACCGTGCACCAAAAATAAAACACCCATGCAGCCAGCCTCCACCTTAAACCGTCGATGTAAGGCCTATTATAGATTGTCTCAAATGCACTGGACTACTGTCAAATTTGTGCGTAACCATGCAGCTAGCAGTAACCTCAAGTCGTTCACACAAGGTCTAGTATAGCTTATCTCAAGCGCATTGGTGTCAAATTTGTATGGCTATTGTTGCTCAAAAGTTGTACGGAAGCGACACGGAAATGCCTTTGCGTCTGTCTCTGTGGCAAGGCGCCAGGAACATTCAGAAGTGATACTTAAACTGATTTGAGTTGGCCGAGTTGTGTCCAAGTAATCCGTTCAAAAAGCGACTTTGTTGTTGAAGCTAGAAAATCCAAAACCTAATAACAATTTAGTAAAACAGTCTCTAACCTTAATAATCTTACTATGCAAACGGATCCAGTACTAATAGTTGTTAGAAATCTCAGAGCCAAGATATACTGGGGACAGATTGTGAGGTTTGAGATCGATTACAGTTGCCACCAAGTGCCCTAAATAACTACTACTTAGAAAATTAAAAAAGGGTTAAATATTAAGAACTAAGAAATTAGGCTTTTAAGGGGATACCTTTATTCGAGTCGACCACGCCCCCTTGACAGAGACACGCTTATGCCTTTCGCGAACGAGAAAAAGACATGCCACACTCTTCGGGAATGGCTTTTTAGGCAAATTTCGATATCAATACCTAACTTAGTGAAGTTTTATTTAAGTATATTTTATTTTAGATTAGATAAAATACCATAGTATTAACTTAATTGTGTCGTCAAATAATGTATTGTTTGACTAGGCTGAGTAAAAAAAGGAAAATAAAGACTCAACTTTGGTTTTTTTTTCTATTGAAGAAATTTTAGGCAATCATGTATCGATTAAATCAAATAAACAATAATATAGTCAAGAATCATACATTATACCTATCGGAAATTCAGACCTTATAGTTTCTTAATCTAGTCAGAACTATTTATTTATTTATTTATTGAAACTTTATTGCACAAAAGAAAACTTATCGTACAAAAGGCGGAACAAAGCATGAACCGATTTTCTTTTAGTTTTTTTTGTGTCATAGATCTTATCTTATATTATCTAGATGAGGGCCCTTTCGGATGCACTTCGACCCAGCGGGATCTTTTGTGCATTTGCCCTCTCCTTTATGCCTACTCCCAAGCTCGCTCCATCGTTTCCACAAAGCGGATGATGCAGCTCAGCGGGAGCACCTTGAACTCCCTTGGTTGCGGATAGACGCTACCAAAGTAATTCATTCTTTGTCTGGCAAGGGCATGACATTCACACAGTAAGTGTTCCACGGTCTCATCCTCTTCGCCACACATTCTACAGTCTAAACTGTCCGACAATCCCATCTTGGCCAAGAGATCCTTGACCCCGAAGTGACCTGTGAACACCCCAGATATGATTCTGAGTTGCTTCCTACTGGATTTCCAGAGCTTGTTAGTCCAGCCCGAGTCCACTCCTTCTATGAAGAGCTTAGAGTGCCTTAAGCCCGCCTCATTCCTCCACTCGTGTTGGTGTTTGGTTTTGGCGTAGGCTTTAAAGGCCGAAGTTATGGTTCTCTGCGAGAGTCCCACAAATGGTTCTGGACCTACAAACTGATTTGTAGACCCCCCTCTTGCAAGCTCATCCGCTCTTTCGTTGCCGATGTAGCCCTCGTGCCCCGGTATCCAAACTAGTTGCACCTTATTGTGCTTCCCAAGCTTGTTCAGTGCCTGGACGCCATTATAGACTAGTCTAGAATCCACTTTCGGCGCCGTAAGCCCTTTAAGGGCCGCTTGACTGTCGCTGAGGATATAGATGGTCTGCCCTCTGGTTTGCCTGTCTATATTCTCCTGTGCACAGGCAATTATGGCGTATGTCTCCGCCTGGAAGACGGTTGCCTGCTCCCGTACCGGATCCCATTTTAGATCCGTCCGTGTACCCTATATTGTCTTCGAAACCAGACCTCGGTGGTTCTAGACCTTCGGCCCATTCGGCCCTGGATAGAACTTTTGTTGTGTAGTTCCTATGGAATACATACTTGGGTAGCATTTTGTCACATCCCATGTTTGTTATTCTGTCTAAGAGACTGTCAGTCTCCATGTTTGTGTGCTTAGTCTTTGGCTTGCTATCGCTCCACAGTCCAAGAGTTCTTAGTCTGTAGAGCGATTTGCACGCCTCTGACTTAATCACCATGTGAAGTGGCGGTAGGTCCAGTAGGACTTCTAGCGCCGCTGTAGGCGTGGTTCGAAACGCCCCTGTTATAGCCATGCATGCCGATCTCTGTGTCATAGATAATTTCATCCTGAGTGTTCTTAGCCATGTTTCATGAAAATCTGTTCAGCCGTTTTTGTGATATTGGACTTTGATCTAGTTGATGAGGGGATCTGACTAACTTCCTCATGTCCGAACGATTCGAACTTGGTACCGTGTTACTTCAATCATATTGGAAGTATATGGTATAAGGTACCCATGACCTGATCAGCCGTTTGAAGATCATCAGCTCTTTAATAGTTCATGAGGGGATCTGACTACCTTCCATATGTCCTAACGATTCGAAATTTGGTACCGTGTTACTTCAATGATATTGAAAGTATATGGTAAGGTAACTATAACCTGATCAGCCGTTTGAAGATATATTATAAATGTGAATATATTATAATGTGATGTGTGATAATTGAATAAAAGGAACACACAAGGATACGAACGTAATTTATTATTTATTTTCCTAAAATGATTACATATTGCTGCGGCATAGAAAGCATCAAGACCCGAACGCGATCATGTTTATTAGGTCATGTTAAACCACACTTTGTAATACAATACCGAACGTATAACCGTGCTCTGACCGTTGCTGCGGCACACGATTGGACTATGATTGACAAAACATTGTTAGTTACGGTCGGCAGACCAGCACGACTATAAAAAGGGATGTAAAACGTCTGAGTTCGACGAGATGGTAAATGTGGATGGTGAGTGAATGGGGCCTAAATGAAATCTAAACGATCGTTCTGACAACTTTGGCGATAAACAGCCTTTCTGAATTTTGAGGGAATTTACAGGAGAACGGAAGACATCGATCCCACCTTAAAGTCGGAGCGTTGACAATCCAACGGCGGCAAGGTACGGTAGTATACCACGGGTAATAATCACATTAAAAAAATGACCCTAACGTTGATAGAAGGTCAAACTAAAAGAGAATACACGCCGAACTCTCGGGAGTCCCTTAAAACGCGACTTAACTCCTGGTGGCGTCTCCGACGGAGGTTCTCACGATCAAGAACCGGAAGTGCTGGTAAGCGGGACAGGCCGCTCGCTTCTCTCTCTGGCTCGCAGACTCCGGATGATAGCTCTCAGCGCACTCGTACTGGCATCACTCCTCGGAGAACAACCACCGCGAACTTAGGCTTGGGGCCTAAACCCGGAAGCTATGAACCAAAATTTTACGATAAATATTTCTACTCCACTTGTCACGTTACGTGGACTTACAAACCTTTTTGGAAGCCCACGTAACAAGTATGAAAGCTAAATACAAATTACAAAAGAAAAGTTAGGGTCGAGGTTCTTTATTAAGAGAGTTTCTTGACAAGCAAACAGTAGTACCTAGTTACCAGGACACGTGGTGGTTAAATTAGGAAAGAGATAAACGGAACCAGTGGGATCCCCAGGAAGTCGCGCCGTAGGATGTGAGGGATCCGCAGGTAGAAATGACAGGCCGGAGGCGTCCGTAGCAGCGCGTGCGAGGAGTAAGCGTACGGGCGTACCGTCAGGGTATAAGCCTCCGCCAGGCGCTCGGTAGGGGTGCGTGTAGCGCGGCAGTCGACAACCAGGCGCGTAGTAGGGCGCGAGCAGTAGGTAGGCGCGTAGTAAAGCGCATGCAGCAGATAGGAACGTCCCGTAGGGCGTGAGCAGTGGCCGGCGCGTAGTAGGACGCGTGCAGCAGGGAGCCTTCCAAGCCAAACGCTCGGGAGGAGCTCAGCAGGGCCGTTCCGAAGGGTGGTGTACAGATGTAGCGCTTCGGGAGGCAGGTGCTCAGTAGGGGAACCCCGCAAAGGCAGTCGTCCAGCAGGGACGCATTTCGTAGTAGAACTGACGACCGACGAGTAGGTTTAGGGACCCTCTTGAGTTGCGGGGCCGGCTGTGACCCCGCAACGGATCTGTTCTGTACTTCTTGTTTGGAAGTCGAAGGTAAAACTGATTTAATACAGCGGCTGTATCGGCTTTTATACCCAAGGGATCCCATGTTCTAGAATTACATATTATAATTTCATATTTCAAAAATTACAAGCTACCAGGGTTTCATAAGTACCTAAAAGTATACAGACTTAGCCGAAAAGTATAAAACCTAACCTTTATGGTAGTGAAAATGACTATTTAGAAGAACACAACGTTGTTGACAGTTTGTCAACAGAAAATAAAAAACGTATTTATTATTTTTAAGAATTTCAGGAATAGGGAAAATATAGGATTAAATACGGTTCAAATGAACAGAAACCGATAATATAAGTAATCACGATATCAAAAGCAGTGTACAGAAGTATACCCTTTCTTAGAAGTTGGGGTTACAAGAACCAAGAGAGTGAATCAATGATGTAAAGAAAGCCTAAAAAGACGTAAGATGGCAATTGCAAGGTCTTGCATTAACTGATGTGACCTACAGGTGCAACGCAGATAAAGGTAAATGCTACACACTGTCTAGACTAAAAGCAAAAATCAACCACCACCGACAGGCGACAATGCTTAACCCAGTATGCTATAACAGCACCCGACCTTCAGAAAAAGGCGAAAACTCTTCCGTTTCCCTCAGTGTGATAACTACCACAACTGGTTCCACCACCGGCGAGCTTCGCTCAGGGCTTGAGAAAAACGCTGATGCACTAGCGCGAAAACTGTTGTTCTTAGCACCAAAAACTGTGGACGAGAAAATCGGGTTTGTAACCTATAACCGGTACACCACGCTTCACACTTTCAGCAAATAAACCAAAGGGCAAAAAAACTCTTCACTCTCGAAGAACTATTCTCTTTGACTCCTATTTGTCTTCTGATGATTTGACAATTAAGAAGAATCTTTCTCGAACAATCTAATTCAAATTTTAAAAACTTCCTCCAATTTCATTCATAAAAAACCAGACAGCAACAAAGCAGGCAAACCCGTCGGTAAAGTTGTCTCTAAAGAAAAATGCACACCATCGGAAACGCGCCTTGTGCGACTACTGAACTTCAGAAATAATGCGCTAGATGGCGCTGCAATATAAGGTAAACAGTCATACGAATTTAAATAGTTCTGCAAGGATTAATGCAATTAATGCTGCATGTGATAATATTACCAAATGGTTCGTGTAATATTACACACGGTGCTGCTCGCCAGTTCTGTTAGCTTGAACTGCTACCGCGTGTCTAGATAAATGTGAATGTTTGGATGTTTAGATGTTTAGATGTTTGTTACTCAATCACGTTAAAACGGCTCAACTGATTTGGATGAAATTTTGTACGTAGATAGTTTATAGCCTGAATTAAAATATAGGATCGTTTTTATCTTGGGTCCACGCAGACGAAGTCGCGGGCGGAATCTAGTATGGTATAAGGTAACCATGCCCTGATCAGCCGTTTGAAAATCATCACTTTAAAAAGGACAAAATAAAAGTAAAATTAAAAAAAACCCCCGACAGAATAAACTAAAACGAACAACTAATACTTTGAACCTATTATAATTATTATCGTCAGATATATTATGTAAGTTCAAATATTTTTATTTTCCAAGCGTCGCCGCTTCAGTCGCCCGACGGTCCCGCGACGCGACGACGCGGACGCTTGGAAAATAAAAGTATTCGAAGTAATAAGTATTTGAAGTATTTGTTTTTTTTTTGATAAATATATCTGACAATAATAATTATAACAGGTTAAAAATATTAGTGTTCGTTTTTAGTTTATTTTTTGTGTCGGGGGCTTTTTAAATTTTTATCTACCTACGATGCAATAGATTCTAGAGCTCCTCTTTTCTGTCATCCTTCTTTCACTTTTAGGAATGACCAATAACTTAACACAAAATATATATTATCAAGTAAGGAAAAATCTAAGTAAAAAACACAGATTTGTCCGAGTTCGGTTCCCGGCCGTGTATGAGGGTTTTTCGAAAAACTTTGAATGCAGTTTTTATTTTTTCAAAAATCGCTCTCATGGTCGTGGCCTTACAGAAAGTTTCTGATTGTTCCTCGCTGCCGTCTGAATGATGCTCCCTGTATTATTAACTGTGGACCATTTGAAGTATTTCTTTGATTACGTGAATCTGAAAACAATCCCTCTCTGAATTGACTTCCGTGCAATGAAAGCAACAAATACATATTGACTAGGATCCCGTTTACAAACGTACAGGGATACAGGTTCTTCGACTTTTCATGTCTGGGTTATTGTGAGGCCAATGCTGGGGGGTTTTATAGATGTGTTTTGTACCACGGTAGAGTCTCCTGTGTTCTGTACCAGGTAGTCTGGAGTAAGGTGCAAGAGTTTAAACATATCTATGACTTTGATTGTGCGCGTAGATTTTGGACCTCCACATCATATTTATAAGAAACTAGGTTCTGCCCGCGACTCCGTTCGCATGGAACTCTTTTATATCGTAGCGCGATACAAATTTTCACCCCCCCCCCTTTCATTTCCTTAAGGGTTGATTTCCGGAACAAAAACTATCCTGTCCTTTTCGGGACTGAAACTCCATCCATACCAAATTCCATCGCGGTTTAAGCGTGAAGAGGTAACAGACAGACATACACACTTTTAGCATTTATAATATTAGTATTGATGGAAGTACGTATAGTATAGGTACATAGATAATAATTATTTATTAAAGAGAGTTAATATATTACATCACATTAGAAATCTAAACCTAAAATTGACTACTAATGTAAACTAAAACTAAGTATCAAATAGCCCGCCCCGCATCACTCCAGGTGCAATAGGTGCCCATCACGCTAGCGCATTGCCGAAATGGCCTCCCAGGAGAGATCAGGGGGCATCGTTTGCAGGAGCAAACGATGCCCCACTTCCCTAAAAAAGGTTTTGGCCTCCGAGCACCAACACCCAGTGTCGTCTCCACCGCCAGCGGAACATTATTTATAATTGGATAGGACCGAGTATTATGTATATAAATAATTTGCTGATTATGATTCTGATTCTATTTGTCCCTCTTTCGCATTGCCGCCAGCTCAGCCGCTGCTCCAGGCGTCCGCATGGTGTGACTAATCTGCGAAGCAGCGAAAGTGCTGACGCATATCGCGTCCCAGAGCAGACATTTGCCTCTCTGCCAGGGCACCAAGGTCAAACTGTCAGGACTTTTGCCGTTAAATCGGCTAAGGCCTGGCGGTTCCAGCATACACGACACATTCGTTCTGAATTTAGTAGATTTGTAATTAACGCCAACAAGTTATTTCTCATAATCTCATCAACGTGCAAATATATAACAATTGGTTCATAACTAAACCAGGAAACAGTATTGAGTAGCAGAAAACGTGTTGTGTTGAAAATCATTAGCGGCGGCGCTCGTAGCGAAAATTGCTCATATCATCCTCCAGGCGTTATTCCCGGGTGTGCCTCAAAGGAGCACGGGGGCTGCTTTGACACATAATCTCAAGATTTGGCGTAGACACTTGTTTTAGGAAAGTGACTGCTATCTGACCTTCTAACCCAGACGGAAAACTAGACCTTATTGGAATTAGACCGGTTTCCTCACGACGACGTGTCCCTTCACCGAAAAGCTAAAAGTAAATATTCCGTACATAAGTTCCGAAAAACTCATTGGTACGAGTCGGGATTCGAACCCACGACCGCCACTTGACAGCCTTATGCCTGAACCACTAGGCTACCGTAGCGAAAATCGCTTAATATGTCGCGAAAATTTACCGTAGTCCTCGGATGATTATATTTCGTGGCCTGATTTTCGTTAGGTAAAGTAAAAACAATATTTCCGGGCATGTTTGAGAAAACCGAATTCATTTACCTAAGTGGTATTTTTTGGAGTCCGTTATTTTTATATCAAATATTAACACGGCTGGTGTTGTTTTCAATTCAAAACAGCGACAAAGACAACCGACAAAGGAAAAACCAATTACGCAAATAATGATCCCAATACGGGCAGTATTCGCTCTTCCTTTAAAACCTTTTAATTGGGAAATAAAAATAAATAAACCGGTCTCACCCCCTCATCCCCGGGGGAGATTAATGTTAATCGCCTCAGTGAGTATTAGATTCGCCAGGATTCCTTTGTTAGTATTCTCAACACAGTATTCGCCTCAGTCGAGCCAGTAATAAAAAACTTTCAAGACTTGTTTTGTTACAAATATTTTGATTATAATTTAATGTGGTAAAGACCACAGCAGAAATACAATTTTGGGACAGCCGTCCAGTAGCTCGATTACGTAGCACATTGTGCGCGTGCGGTATATCCAAATGTCACTTTTTATATGGAAAAATTACAGTTAAATTGTCCTTACGCCCGTTCGGCACAACGAAACATATTTATTTTTATTTTACAAAAGACTGCCAGGTATTGACCCTAGTCTCACCTGATGGTAAGCGATGACAGCCTATTCACTCTTGTTTTGAAGGAACCTAGAACGTAGTTTTCAGGAAATACAGATGACAGAAGATGCATTGCTGAAGATAATGGCTCAAATCTGAATGGAACCAATGTATCTGGATTGCCAGCTTAGTCCAACGTGATATTCACTACACCACCGAGACATTTCTTGACTTAAACTAATCTTTCAAGCGTTTTGTGACTTTAGTTTGTTTAGTTTGAAAGATTTACTACTTTCACCTCGCTTATTGTGATGCTTTTGTAGTCTCAAGCCTGCAGTATCTGCTTACCACCAGGCAGGCAGATAAAGAAGTCCTTTAGTTTCTCACCCAGGTTCAAGTTATACTAGGCAGTAGGGGTGAGATGAGTCGCGTGGTTTTTGGACAGCGGAGCCTGCAGCGTCCACAGGTTCATTATGTAGATTTTTTCGGTGAAAGCTGTTTGCTGATGTATTTTATTTTGCGTCAACAGCGGCGAGACGAGGGTGATTGCGATTTTGAAGGGGCCGTCGATTTGTGTGATGTTTAAAATATTCATAATGTGACATTACAAAAATATAGAAAAACTGTTTTATTAATTACACCGACATACGCTTCATAAAGCAATTTCTTTGATTCTAAAGAATAACAGATAAAGTTTATTCGATATTTACACACATGAATTTCTCATCAATCGTATAATTTTACCTTATAATGGTGTGATTCTTCTGAGTAGAGCTTTAAAAAAGCTCGTATTGAATATGAATGTCAATGATGGAATTTATCAAAGATAATTCTAATGATGTACTATTCAAAGCTGAATTTCTTAGAATAATTTCTTATTACCACAGCTAAAAACTTTGCAAAATGCGGCATTTGCACCTATCTGATTCAGTTTAATATAAGTTGAATTTGAGTACTAAAAAGTCACTATAGTATACATATTATGGCGAGGGGTGACGTTAAATACATAACTTTTACAACGTTTATATAATAGGTCAATTCATGTGTCATTTTCCCAAGTCAAGTGGCAATTATCGCCCGTGTAGTAAAATATCGAATTCTACATGATCGAGTTAGCGGGCTTTGTTGGAAATGTTTCCAGGAGAAATGTTTCTTATTGAATACGTAGGTTTAGGTAAAAAAATCAGGACACATAGGTACCTATTTGAATGAAGCACGTTTCAAATCAGTCCGGATCGGGAAAGGATTTGAGGTTGCAAAGCCGCCGGGGATACTGAATCACTCGTCTAATAATGAGGATGTTTATTCTTTTTTGCTGTCATGAATAAATGTTTTGAATTATTCGCTCATCGATAAATGGCTATACATGTCAATACCCTCGTGTAGTGTCGGTTTAGAGTAGCGTCACCCCCTTTCTTCCCGTCGCTAGGGTAAACGTCGACTATCGAACCGGGCTGGAGTGTTGTAGTGTAGGCCAGTATGGCCTAAATGATAGGCTAGCAACTGGTCACTACAAAATATTGTCTCCGTCGTAAAACCTGCAAAACAAAGGAGTGGTACTGAAAAATTAATTGAATATGCCTGCCTACCCCTTTTGATAACTCCAGCGTGTATGTTTGTATCTGTGAAAAATGAAGAACCACTTTTCAGATTTAACAAATTCTTAAGAGCAAGGAAAGTATCTTCAAATCCCGCTAGTGGCAAACAACTTGTTAATTTTCCCTTTAAAAATGTATGATTTTTGTGAAAAAGTCTTTTCTCAAACATGTGTGGCGCCACGGTCGCAACCGAAGCCGCATCACGTCCTCAGGGATATATTATTGTATTGTCTGTGTGGTTGCCTCCCGGCCGGCCAATCAGGGCGCACCGGATGCGCCAGAGTGGACGCGCGGTCGCCGGTCGCGGGCCTAAAATATTGCAAATATGGAGAGACGAAGCTTCCGGGACGCCATACCAGACGGATCTCTTTCGCAAGCGCAAGGCACTGACGCCGTTAACTTTTGCAATCCCGTGTTTTCTCACTGTTAAGTTGTGAACCATCGAACATTAAACTTATAACGAATATAATACTTTGGATTCAATCTACGGAGTTTCAATAACACGCGTCTCATCTTCGGAAACCCGATACATGTTTATAGTTATGATCAAAAACGGTAGACATTACGTTTTGATAAACCTTCAAGAGACTCAAACGCCGGTAATGTAAGAATAGGAACCCATTGCCAGTAAAGGAGTCAGGCCATAGCATTTGAAAGCGCCTTTAGACTTGGCCCAGAAAAGGGGTCCGACCGCAAAGCCGGTGGACTCAATCATCCCTCTAATAACGGGACGTTTTAAAATGAAATAGGGTCTACTAAGCGGATGACGGTGTGCCGCTACCAGCTGCTCCGGACCGAGGAGACCGCGGAATACTGTATAAACAGGGATTTGAGGTCACTATTGGTTCATCTTTTTAACCGTCATCAAAAAAAAGGAGGAGGTTCTCTATTCGGTTGTATTTTTTTAGGGCTCCGTACCAAAAAAGGTAAAACAGGAACCCTTATGGTGCGACTCCGTCCGTCTGTCTGTCTGTCTGTCTGTCTGTCACAAAGTGAAATATATCACAAACTACTTAAGCTATCGATTTGAAATTTGGAATGGTTTTAAATGAGAGTTATCCACGTGCATGGAAAATAAGAAATTTAAATAAATATTTTCATTTTCTATGAAAAATTACGAATATGAGGGTAGGGGGGCAAAAAAAATATTCAACTATTAGGTAAAGTGGGGTGTATCATAATATGAAAGGGCTTGAGTTGTACTTTTTGACCCCCCCCCCCCCCTTATCTCCAAAGTTATCCAAGCGAAATATTTGAAATAATTACTTGTGATTAAGATAAACATAAATATTACTGGAAAAGTATAACTTTTTCTATATCTAGCGTATTTTTTGTTTTATTTTCAAAAATCATTTCCTAGTTAAGTTTGCAATTTAATCAACTTTATAAGTATTTTTTTCTTTTGAAATTCCTATAAGACTGTAATAGAAGTACTCTCTTTCAAATAAAATAATAATAATCGAGATTGGTTCACGTGATAAACAATAATCGCTAAAACACCAACATAGATACTAAGCTGATTGCCCTTGCATGTTAGTACCAAATGGGGCCGATAGATGGCGCTGACCCCATTCCTACATCGCTCTGTTAAGATTTTTCTAGAATGAATGGGGTTGGGACGGGTATCTTTCAATAGCAGGTCAAAAAGAATTCGTGAGACAATTGTCTTGGTAGTTCGATGGTCTTGGTGTAAAAGTTATTCGTTGTTCGAAGTCGAATTCTGTTGTGATGGGTTAAAATAAGTAATTTAACAGGCGAAATTTACTTCGGTCTATTTGTCGTCGTATTCGTTGGGCTTTGGCTTCGTAATGGGAAAAATTGAAGCGGATCGGCTAGGAAAAAACTAAATAAAATATACTCATTGATACATTGAGGTATTAGAATTCGTTGTTTTCTCTTCTGTTTCATACGAGGGTAATTTATATTTTACGGGTTTAAAAAGCTTAAAGAGAAAATTTTATATGGATGTTGATAGTTTTTCTTACTTAACTGAAGATGACTGCGTGGATAAACATGCAATTCTTGCTCATCATGCTAGCTACAGAATGAAGGTGTCAAATATAGGGACATTTTCTTAACCTTGAGTTAATTGATAGTTTGTACGGAACCCTCGGTGCGCGAGTCAGACTCGCACTTGACCGGTTTTTTTTCAGTGTGTTACCTCAGAACTCCGTCATTGATGAGGCGATTCGTAATTTTTTTTTCATTAAATATTTTCTTTAAAAGGCATAATTATCTAGATGACCACGCAAAAATGCGGCACCTCCAAGCATCGGTAGATCAATTCGGGGGCACCATCATAAGTATGCCAATTTCTGCTCAATCACTATACCGCGAAGTGGCCGGGAAATGGTTTTCAAGTATTGATGGACAACTTACATACTCCTACTTACATGCTTACGTACGAACAGTACAAGTCGAATACAAGCTTGTAAAAAAAAATGAGTATGGTAATTTTATTTCTTAAGAAACTTAGTAGGGTCACTGACTAACCTTTTGAAGTATAGAATAACGTCTTACGTAGGAACACAATGAGGTATTTCTCCCTCAAAGGACACTCCTGTCTCATTTGTAAGTCTAAGCAGATTGTGATTGGCAAATTATTTAGTATTATGCCGGTGGCTTTGTGCTGTCTTATCCGACTTCCTAAAAACGCCTGACGAGGTGAAATTAACCTAATCTGTCTATTCTGTTAGCCTACCTACCTTTTATAAATGTAATCAATTATTTTACATGGGGTTTCTCTTTGAGAAAATGTAGGTTTTTAAAATAATGAAGGTATTTTTTAATGATGCAAGTGTTCTGGAATGTTTTTGTTATTTAGAACGAATTAGAATATCGTTTCTTTTTGATGCTAGTTAGTATTCCAAATTAACGTATAACACAAAGACACCCTGATTTGATCCAGACATGTTTAAATAATAGTAATATAAAGACCTCCTGTGACTTAATGGTGAGAAAAAAGGCGAAAGTTTTTGTGCGAGTGGGATACCCACACATGTCCAAAATTAATTTAGACAAATTCACGAAAACTGGCGCGTTTTAATAGAATGATAAAAAAATTCGTCTCCGTAAAAAAATGGCTGCTTTAGCGTTATTTTATCTTACAAGAGACTGCAGCCATAAGTAATAACAACATTACTTACTTGCTCAATACTTATTATATGGTCGTGTCGTGTATATCCAGGCCCCTATTTCACCAACTTGACAATTGTCACCTGATACTGTCAATTCGCCATACATTGCTTGTTCTAGAAGTTAGGGTGGTTGCTAGGTTACTTGTGGAACCAGCAATGTACGGAGAATTGTCGTTGTCAGGTGACAATTGTCAAGTTGGTGAAATAGGGGCCAGGTGGTGAGCCAGTGTCCAGTTCACTCGCAGACACACTTGTTTCATGTTTTATGTGCTTTTCTTGTTTATTTTCATTATTGAATATAGTGTGTCCTGTGTGTTTGTGAATAAATGTATATTTCTTTCTTTCTTTGGTGATCAAGGTCACCCCGAGGGTGCGCTGTGTTAATAATAAGTGACCTGCATTTGTCTCTAGCTGCCAAAATCTCAACAACGATGCATTCTCAAATCACAAACGGGTTGGCGACGATGAGTTAAACTATCTGTAAGAGCAAGAACTCAATTTCCAGTTATCTTCCATCATCATTAGTCCATGAGGACTGTAGTTACGTTAGAGGCTGACTCAGGCTAACCCCACACAGTCAAGTGTAGCGAGCCCCCGGGCACGATCCCGGGCGTGTTAATTCTTCCCGGCAATTTAATCACCCTCAGATCGCTCTCCGGGCGCCCGGCGAATTACTAGACCCAGTTCCGATGAGATTGGCTGGGGCTATTCGAATTACGGTATTGAGTTGGAATTTGGTCTGGGACTTTGACGACCGGTTAGCGTAGTGGGTAGTAAGCAGGTTGTCATGTTTGGTTGGTTGCGACCAATGATGTAATATAAAAAGAGGTAGATATGTTGTCTATACGAAATACCGTGTTTAAAACTGGCCAGGCTTACGCACACATGAAAGAGCTGCGAATACTTGCAGATACACACTAATAATGGTTATCAAATGAGAGCAGGACGGTATGCTTATTTCCGTGAGCGAAAATGAGACAAGTAAATGTGTTGTAACGTACGATGCAGAGAAATATATACTTGTATCAGTTTCTCTCACAGAAATGACCATAGCATACCGTCTCACTTGACATTGGCTGGGAATGGACAAAGAGTATTAATAAATCCGACTAGACACTTTGCCTCTTAATCATATTCTCGTTTCGTACTATTGTACATTTATTATGTCTCGATTTAAGATGCTCGGCTCTTCACACAAACATACGTAGTTTCGTTCTTGAGAGTGTCGAAATATACGTTTTTTGCTGGCATAAACGGCCGTCAAGGGACTGTAAACCTAAGTATATGGTTTTAATTTCAACTCAATACGTCCATGCGTGATCCTATAAGGGTTCCGTTTTACTTTTTTAACTTTTGTTATATTTCTTTTATAGTTTGTGGCAACGTAGTCTAGCGGCGGATGCCATTACTCCCATTATCTATACAAAACAAAGTATCATGCGATTCCAGATTGCCGTTTTAAAATTACAACCAAACTACGTTTGTATGAAGAGCCAAAAATAAAGGGTCAAAAAGAAACTTATCGGGCTATACAATTATTTGGTTTTATCTGTCAATTTCTCGCTCTCTCTCTCTCTCTCTCATTTAATGTTGTGTACTTTTACTTTTGTTTACACATTTATTGTAACAGAGGCATTTTAAGTTTTATCAAGAAGGGGATTATTATACAAACAGCATAGGATGAAACTAAATAAGGATAATAGAGATATAGGTATATATTTTTATAATAAACTTTATCAAAAATCACGAATCTTATGCCTACGAATTTATCAAGACCCCTGTTTATATATTATTCTTTGATCGGCAAAGATATTGCTTCTCTATCGCACTCACGCTTCGGGTATATTATTGTTGCACTCAACATGTTCTGGAAATTTCTTTTAAGCACGTAATTATTTAATACGTAAAATGTATTAATATTATATATAAAAGTAGATTACTTAAGAATGATACGTTATTCCCTGGCTTTTGTTGGCCTTTTTAACATAATTAGTGCAAAATCGCATCACACACGACGGCATGGTTTTACTTTCGCGCTGCAAATCTCACAGCTAAGACACGTTTACACGTTGCGAAACTGAGGCGAGGTCCAACAATTGACTGAATTTTAGTGTGCCACTTTTGGAGCGCTTGTAACATATCTACCTCATTTTATATTACATCATTGGTTGCGACGATAAATGGCGGATTCAAAATGGGGCGCAGGAAACGCAACGCTGTCCACAGATTCGTGGACTTGCTCATAAATACAAAGAAAGAGTGCCAATCATAATAGCCCCTAGGTATACACTGTTACAATATGTAAGAGGGGTTTTTTATGCTGTTTGTCTCGGGACTAAATCGCAGACTCCCAGTATTAGGACCTATTCCAGACAAGCCCTACGACCAATGATGTTGCCGTGAGCAAAAAATTATGCATAGGTATTGTCTTTCGTTCATTAATCGTAATTTCGTAATATTTTAAAATATGCTCTTAGTTTCTAACATAGGTACTTTTAATTTTGAGCCATTTCGAAAACGACAAGTTAAATAAAATCTGATTATGAAACCACAGAATTTAGTACCGACCTACTTAAAATAAGTCGAACTGAATATGAATACCTACAAAGAAAAAAAATGTTGTTCTACAAGAACACATGTCCGAGTAAGCCATCTATATGAATGATTAAGCTATTTTGAGCTCTGGTTTGATTTTTTTTTCCGAAACCTGTAGGTGCCTTAAGCAGGAGTTTCATTCTTATATATTACGTAATGTATGATTTAAAATATATTGACTCATTTCGTGTTTCATTGATGTATGATTAAAGAACAAAGATCTAGCGAGAACGATCGACAGTTTTCGACTCTGTTCCACTGTCTCGAAGGTTCATTGAAAAACCTTTACATTATGGGTCTGTATAAGTTCGTGTTTTCGGCCGCCGCCGGCGCCACTGTCAGACAATGCTTGTTTACTTGTCTACAGACCGAAGAAAACAGAGTAATAAACTAGTCACTACGCTACAATTGATTATATCAGCCTATCAGCTTGATAACAAGGGTGTTATCCTCACTTATATGTCTCTGCCCTCAAAATCAGAATCCCAGAGATATGAAACAGAAGCGAAATCTTAATCCCCATCTACTAATTAAGACACGTGGAATTGTGGTGCAGTGCAGGAGATATATTTGGGTCGACGAAACGTAGAATAATGACGCGTCACGTATAGGCAAAGGCAAAGATAAAGTGTTTTATTTGTTAAATATAGGTGAAGGCTGCATAGAAACAAAAATGTTAATTTTTTATGTTGCACTATGTTTTGCCGATTGGCGTACAAAAACATTGGCTTAAATATCTACTTTTGAATTTAATTACAACATATGATTGATTAAAAAAATGCATTAGGTAAAAATTAACATTAGGGTAAATTAAGCATTTGGGGCTAGAGTAGTTAGGTCTAACAAGGGAGACCCTTTCCGACTACAGTATGGGCATCCCGCGACATAGGCGCGGAAAGTTGACAGTGACGGGATACTGATACCACACCCCGAAGTCCCCGAAAGGAAGCCCTATCTTCACAAATATACTTTCAATTCACTCTCCCAAAAACCAAAAACGTCCAGACGACATGTCTACAGAACGGTACAAAAACTCCCTAAAGTTACTTGTGTCCGCAACTTGCCCCTTCCCGCTTTCACCCCCCTTCCCCCTCGCGATAGGGATGATTTATATCTTCGCAAAAACTCGCGAGGACAGCAAACAGCGAGATATTAAAGCGTGTGGATGCGTCCGGAATTCAATTTATGGCTCTGATTTGAGTTTTTCTGGAGTCGTAACTGCTTACGTGTTAGTTTACTTGCAAAGAAAGTAGTAAGAAAGAAATGATCACATAGAAGTCTATCTGACTAGACGCATCACATTGCTCATACATTCTAATCGTATTCAATAAGATTCCAATATTAGGTGCACTGATCCAATCGACGGCTATTATTGACAACCGGTTTAGTCTAGTGGACATATGATTGATTTTACTTAAAAATAATGTCCCCTATATCAAATAAATGGATTACTTATGTAGGGCAAAAAGCATTTCCCAAAGTATTTACATCCCAAACAATTTTTCTCAAATTATCATATTTGGAAAATTACTGTTTATTTATTTATTTATTTATTTATTTATTGATACATGGAAAACCAACAGCGCAACATATTTATAGACAAAATAATAAATCCATATAGCCAATTACAGGTTCTCACTTATAGAAATAAACTAACAAAGAAATCTATAGCCAAACTTAAACTTGGCGTACATTACGACGCACAGTAACCATCGCGCACCAATAGCAAGCATGGCAATGGGAATATACAAGTAGTTAATAAATTAGGATATATAACTCTAATAACCCGAGCCTACTGAAGTATCACACATGAAGAATCTTATCAATTTGGATTTTATTGCTTGTATGCTATCACAAAATATGTCTATATCTAATTTAACTACAACTTTGTTTAAACTCCTGCCTGCTTAACAAATAATTACTTGATCATGTTTCATTTTATCATGTATCATTAAGTCAAATGCATTGTTTGGCATAACAAACTCTTCCCAAAATATTGCATGGCAGCATATATGGTTAACTGTGGGTAGAACATCAATTTGTTAAGCGATCTCATTCTAGAATATTCATGTAATGATATAACAATCGAAACCTTGTCACACTGCTCCGCATCTCCAGACGGAGATGCGGAGCTCGTTGTGTAAGTACCTCTGTTCCCCTCCTACTCCTACCTCTTCTGTACGACACACTGCACCGCACCTCCGTCCGGCGATATTTGTATGCAGCTCCGCACCTCCGTCCGGACATGCGGCGCAGTGTGACACCCGCCTTAAAGTCTAACTTACTGACTGTATTTATGAGTAGTGTATTTTTTCCCTTACTAGACTAGACCAATCCTCTGGACAATTGTAGGCTACAAAAAAAACCGTTCAGGCGCTCACCCGGCTGCGAGGTATCGCGGCACAGTGCGCTATATGGTCGCAGTTCTACCTGACACTCCTTCTCGCTTCGCTCGTCGTAGTACCTAACTGAGACCTTCCTTAAGGTAGATTATGCTATGAGTGGAGTATGCGAAGTGACTATTTGAACAATTTTTTAATAAATCATATTAGCCACGTAACGTTTGCTCAATGAACACTTACTTGAAAAGTAAAACTATGCCAAATAATAATTTGACCCAATTAAAAAAATGCGATTTGTAAACTACTGCAATATGTTTTTTGGTAAGTGAAATTTGGCGAAATATTCATTTATTTATTTATTTAACTATGAATCAAACGGTCATGCAAAAAATATTGATACAATTTCTTCTCTTAATCTAGACCTATTCCATTTTTAACAAACATATTTTTATATAAGCACGAAAAAGTACTTATCCTGGATCAGGTTAAGCTGATTAGTAAGAGGTTACACAGAATTTGTAGAAACAGTTTCACAGAAAACTCAGTGAAAGGAAACATGTTCTACGTATTTAACAACTTTTTGAATAAGTATCGACATGACATATTTATAGTAATACTTTTGTATATTGACAGATCACGTTATTTTCATTAAAGAGTGCACATGCCCGCTTAATAAACATATTTTTAGAATAGTTAGTTCTACTAAGTATCTGAGACGACATCGGCGTTCTTTATTACCTAGAACTCTTATACATATCTTTTAACAAGCTAGGGGCATCGATATGACTATTTATTATTTTATATAATAGAACCGAATCAACACAGTGTCTCCGACACTCAAGCGACTGCATTTTATGGCGGTTTAGGGATTCCACATAATCTGTGTATTCAATACCGCATTTGAAATCAAGGGCTTTTTGGAACTTTTTCTGCTACCTCTCTATCCTATGAATGCTGTAGTGGGGTTTCCAAACAGCACATGCAAACTCAAGCCGACTTCTTAAATAACTGTTATAAAGAATTTTAAGTGTTAAAGTGTTCCTAAAATGTTTAGCAATTTGCAGGATCGTACCTAATTGTTTAAAAGACTTAGCTAGGATGGAATCGATATGAGGTATAAATGACAATTTGTCGTCCATGACTACTCCAAGATCACGATTATTCATACTATTTTGGTCAAACGACCGTACACCCAAAGAAGTACTCTCAGAATAGCGGAGTCTCAAAAAAATAATGTTTAGAAGTGTAAAACGTATTAGGCACTACATCTGTAGTATTTGTAGTCTGTAGTAGTAGTAGTAGTAATAATACAGTCCCAATTAAAAAAAAAACGCATTGCAACTTACACCATGGTTCTCCTGCCATGAACATTTTAAATTTTCTCGGCAACACCATTCTGCCGCGGCAATTAGAAGCGCGTTATCCGATCTAGACTCGAGAAGAACACTTCACACACTACAGGCTTCTCGTAATTGTATCATAATCTGTTTTGTTTTACAACGGCACTTATTGGCAGAAGATACTGTTACTAACAATGCTGTGGGATGTTACTGAAATAACTTTATAGTGTAGGTATCTGTTTCCAATGTGTATTGAATTTTGCAGGTGGATTTGTAAACTTCGGTTAAGTCCTCCTTTAATATAGATAACATTATTTCAGTTGGCCCAATTGAATCAAAGTACTCTATTCCATTAACAACTCTACCCGCAAAGGTAGAAGATTCCAATTCCGATGACAAGTTTTATAAAAAGTCAGCCAGATTAAACAATCTCAATCATACACGGTGGTGTTAAACACCGCTGGATTTTTGAATGGGGTTATATGAAGACGCAGGTTTATGCAAAAAGCCTACATTTAACGCAACTTAAAATAAATTCAGAAACTTGTATGCAAAATAGTCGCGGAAAGTTTCGACAAGACAAGTTTCGACAAGAACCGTCCACAATAGCCGTAGAGGCCATTTGCCCCACGTGCTATACTATCTAACCAAACCTTGTATTTTAAAATTAAGGCTGCACATTCGAAATTTTCGTGAAAATGAGTTGTTTTGTAACCGTTTTATACATTATAACGTAACATTTTTGCAGTCGGAAAAAATATATCATAATCTGCAAGATATGCGACGGGTCATAGTTTTCGTAGAAATCCATTTTAACAATAAAAATTAGAGAAAAAAAATCTAGTCACCCCTATTTTTTCACTTGTAACCATTTTACTGCTCCATTTTTTAACAGAATAATATGAAATTTTATAACTTTCTTCATACAATAATGAACAAGGGCATCATTTTCTTACTTTCTTAATTTTCTTAAAAATTTACCACGTTTTCTGAAATATTCCGCCTAAGTTCCTACGCCTTCCCGTTTTCGTCCATACGGTCAGTGCGGGACGAGACACGTTGCATGACGGACCTGTGTCAATTTGCGCTGCGCCGAAATTTTTAAATATTTGTGGAAATTGTGGACTATATTTGTTGCATAGAGTGGACAATCCGTTTTGTGATTAGTATAGTAGGTAACTAATAAAAATTTGCGTATAGTTTAGTTTTTAGTGGCAGATAATTTTGTTGCATAGAGTGGACAATCTATTTCGTGGTTTGTAAAGTAGTAGGTACTATAGACAAGACAGCTGACTGACCAGCCGTGCACTTTATGTGCATTGTAATAAGGTACTTGCATTCATGCATGCAAGGAGTACACCAAGCGGATGCTGTCTCTGCCCGTATCATGGGACGCACACAGAAACAGCACCCGCTGGGGTGTAAGAGTCTATTGCTAGTTGATGAAATCTAAATAAAACGTGTTATTGGGTGAAAATGATGGACTAGTAGCTGGGCTATTGGATGAAACATCGGACGCCTGCCCATTAAAACTTTTTCACATTTTATCTCTGGCAGACGGTGACTCGCTAACTGCTAGATGGGCCCCTATTAATAGCGACATTAAAAAATGGCCTAAGGGCAACAGTAGGTATGGATTATTATTATTACCTTTATATTTTTTTCGCACTATCCGTCTCTCTTATTAGAATATTTAGTAACAGAGGTATAGTGCGAGAAAAATCGAAAGTATGTCGCGGCCGTCTAGTGCTAGGCGTGCTGAGGGCCTACCGCGAAACGAAACCGAACTTCGTTCGTGTATCTCCCTCTCTGTCGCGCTTGCTAGTTCGAGCGACAATGAGAGTTATTCGAACGAATTTCGTTTTCACTAGCACGGCTAGCACGAGACGGCCGCGACATACTCTCGATTTTTCTCACACTATACCTTAATTATAATAAGAGAGAGACCGATAGTGCGAGAAAAATCGAGAGTATTTCGCGGCCGTCTCGTGCTAGCCGTGCTGACGGAACTACACTAATCGTAAGTAAATAGTATTATTATAGTAGGGACATCATTTTTGAACTTAATCAATTATGTAATTTATGTATGACAAATATCACGTTTCAATTAAGCATGACGAATGAAACCTACGTCCACCCTTGCATTGGTAACGAAGCGCGATTATGCGTCTGTAATCTTACCGAACTTAATCTATGTAACGCTTAATAAACGACGGCGGGTTGTGCGACTTGCGCGGGGAGAGGGTCGAGGCTCCGCCCATACGCTCAAGGACTTTAGCGGGTGTACAAGCCTTAAAGACTGAACGAACGTGTGTTTTTTTATAGTTCAAAACCTTGCGTGACTTTTGAAACACCCTACTGGATTGATTTATTATATTTTTATTATATTTTTCACTTCTCATGCTCGAAAAGTGTATCATGTTAGGCTTAGCAAGCGGGGCTAAACGTAGTCTCTAGTAGTTGAATGAAATCCACCAATCAAAGCTCTTTCAAAAAACATTTGTATTTCCTATCAACTAACCAGAATACAGCTACATATTAAAATCGACCAATGAGAAAACAGAATTCATGTCAAACATTAGGTGTTTTTTAATGCCTAAATCACAATCATTAAAACAAATAAAACACCTCTGACCGTCAATAGCCGCGTCCAAACGTTTAAGCGTGATTGACTACTTACTTGGAATAAGCTATGAGATTGATTGATAGACTATGCTGTCTATCTCGCTTTATCTTATGCCCCGTATGCTGTCCGCCGCGCTCGGCCGTTTGGAGGCGCCTATAGATGGCGAGAGGCATTTTTTTTCTTTTTTTTTTCTTTTTTCGTGTTGCAATATTTTGTATCTGTGTCAAAACAGTTTATTAAAAAAAATATTCCGCCAATTTGAACAATCCTTTCGCCGTGAAATTTATTATTTATTATGGATGGATAATCTTCGTTTTTACTATTTTCTTGCAGCCGAAGTGAAAAGTAGAGTCTATAACTGGTCTAAAAGCCATATTACCCCTCGAACAATTTTCCCTCACTTCGCTCGGGAAAATAACCATCTTGTGGTAGTATCTTGGCCCCTTGTCATACATTCTACTATTTTAATATATTTTCAATTATACATGTGTCTTTCAAAATCAGAAGCAGAATGAAAAAGATACTAATGATTTAAAAGCGATAACCTGGGGATGTCTACTTCTAAGACGATACAATCGCGTACGTGTTAGGATGTAAACAAAAAGCGAACAAGTATGCAGTACCGGACAGACAGACAGTAATTAGGCATGAAGCACGCCTGAATAAAACAGCAACTGCAACATTCATGCTACCCTGGCCCGTCTGTGTAAACGAAGCATGTAACTACTACTTTGCTGACGGCATTCTGGAATGACATGAAACTTTTTATACATAATTTACTTTAAAAACAAGGTTAAACCGACTTCAATTTAGTACTCCGCCAAGCCACGAGAACATTTCCACATTTATTTTCCAATTTTCCACATGAACTGATTTCCGATATTTACTTTTTATCAAATACGTTGATTATTAGAGAAAAACCTAATCACTGTATGTGACCCGATAATATTTGAGGATTTCCGTTGATTTCATAAGGATTTGGCAGTTCATTAGTTGCTATTTCAATGAAATCATATCAGAATCTGTGACGTACTTTTGTACTTTTAAGTACATAATTGAGAAATTCCATAAGTCATCTCTGTGGTCTTCATCGTCAATTACACTTTACCAAATTTATGATTTCCGGGTGTAAATACAAGAGTTATAATAGAAAATACCAAAATCACTACACGCGTGCCTAATATAATTGAGGAGTAAAGTTCCCTCAATTCCTCATGGATCCCATCATCCAATTGAATTTTTGAAAAAATAGGTCGCCCCTGGAAGCATATACTTACAAACAAGAAAAATGTACGAATCGGCTCATCAATGACGTAGTTCTGAGGTAAAAAACATTAAAAAAAAGAAAAAAAAAATACAACCGAATTGGGAACCTCCTTCTTTTTTTGAAGTCGGTTAAAAATGGGAACCTTCATATCTAGGTCGGCAATATGTGGCCGTTGCTATTTATAAATTATAAAAATGATGCGATTAGTGACTGCATTAAAGACGTTCTACTAGCTGTATTTTTTTTCTATATTAATTTCTAGCAGTAGAAATTAGTTTCCGACCTAGATATGGCGGATTTCACAGTGTATATACAATTTAACGATGTTCAAATATGTTTTTTTTTAAACGAAAACCAAACTACGTTTGTGCGGAGACGAGCATCTCGGCAGCCGTAAGGGTCAAATTGGCTCGAGCGAGAGCAAAAATTTATCTACATATGATTCTGGCAATGAAAATCACAATAATCAATACCATTCCAATTTAATCTCATCGTCAGCGTGGAATCGAAGCTCTTGTCATCGGAATTTATGATTTAATAAAAAAATACATTCTAGCTTTTGACACGGTCTTCCATTTCTTTCAACTTAGTACACAACAAGTATACTCCATCTATGTCGCGTTTTCAATCAACTAGGCGAGTGAAAAGTGAAACGATTTCCGAGAGGATCGGAGACCCGTATTATTGTAATAAATCACAAAATATATTGTGAGAAATGGGTCAAAATTAGGTAAAGGCAAGTGTAAAAAAATATATAGTTGAATACAACATACCTACGTACTCTTAAATATGTCCCGACGCTCTTGTCTGACTGTACACAGAATAGGCATTTGTCCCATACAAACTATATGTTAGGTAATAGTTTAGGTATCTATACATATAATAAAGCTGAAGAGGGTCGCAAGTCTGTACATACATGGAAGATTTTCGAAAAACAGTTGGCTGGGGATACTTAGAATCGATAATAGAACACGTTCTAACAGTTATTAGATGTTTTGTCTGTTTATCTGTTTGTCTGTTTATTCGACTACTCATCACGTGAAAACGGCTGAACGGATTTTGATGCAAACTTTACTAACCGAACGAGAAAATTGTCGCTCAACTCAAAGTGCAATACGGCTAAAGTGTAAAGGATGAATGTCTTAGCAACAGTTTTTAGTTAGTGAGATATAAGTAATGCTCGTGAACGCCATGTTCTCGTTTTTTTTTTTTATATTTTTTTTATTTCTTTATTGTACATAAGAAGTTAACAAACTACATAGAAATACAAAACGGAAATATGTACTAGTATACATTCCGGTAATGTTTACACTAGTTCCTACACTAGGAGGCACTAGGCGTAGCCTGTCTCGTAGGTAACCCAAACAATTATTCAAGTGTACAGTACAAATATTCATTCGAAACGTTAAATACAGATGACAGTTTAATATTCCTCTAACCAGGCCCCTATTTCACCAACTTGACAATTGTCACCTGACAACGACAATTCCCCGTACATGGCTGGATCCACAAATACCTTAGCGACCACTTTAACTTCTAGAACAAGCAATGTATGGCGCATTGTCAGTGTCAGGTGACAATTGTCAAGTTGGTGAAATAGGGGCCAGGTCTCTGATATTAAATATTATCTAGCTATACTTACATAATTATTTGATGTTATTTCTAAATATGGTAAGATTAGATTACATTTTTTATGGTAAGTGTGTGATTGTGTGTGTAATTGTGTGCGAGTGTGGATGTGTGTGCCGTCCTCATTTGACTATCTTCAAGATATCCTCAATGTCCTCATATGACAGAGATTTGAGCCATGCCTGTAATTTACTTTTTACTTCTCTGGTAGAGTAGTCCTTGAGCGGAACCTTGGCGCATATTTTATTGTATAAGGAAGGATGGAGAAATGAGCAGACTCTTTTGGCAAAAACTGACTTAGTGGGGGCCACAGGAATACGAAATGTTCTTTTTTGCGCCAGCGTTTCATAACTTAAAGATCTTAACGTTTCTTTGTGCATTTTTAGAGCAACTCGCAAAATAAACTAAACCTCTGACACTCAAAACGTCACTATCCCTGTACACCACAGCTGTCGGGCACCTAATAGCACGTTTGAGTATAATTTTAAGCACCGCTTTAAGTATTATAATTTGTTAGTTACCTGCATGCTCACTCATATTTTATGTTTTATCTTGTATTTTCTCTATTTAAGTGAAATGTTAAATTTCTTTTGAGAAAATAAATTCTTGAACCACAAAATCTTCGACCAGGCTACAAAAATTACAAAGATAAGGGTGCAAAGGGGTTAAAAAATTGGGTTGAGCTGAAAAGCTCGGCCTTCGGCCTCGCTTGCCTCGCCGCTCGCCTTCGGGACTTTGACCTCAGGTCTCGCTTCCAAGACACCTGGGGGTGGAGAGTGTCCAAATTCAAAATAGCAATCAAACAAGTCATAATTCACAAGTCTTGCGTACAATAAAGTATTAAACATACATACTTAAAACAATTTAGGATCAATCCTAGAAGTCTCATCCTTATAACGTTTTCCCATATGTATCCTAAAGGATAATAATCATATTATCCTTTAGGATACATATCAATGAAATAATACTATTTAATGACTAATATAATAAACATTTAAGTAGACAAATATTATGCAATCAAAAAAAATATATATTAGGGGATAATCTTACACAAATCGACCTAGTCCCATAGTAAGCTCAGTACGGCTTGTGTTATGGGTACTAGACGACGATATATATAATAGATATAAACACTTCCATGACTCAGAAACAAATATTCATGCTCATCACACAAATAAAATACGATATACGATAAATAAATAAATTTAATGACTTAAAACTATTTATTTGTTACGAGATGGTCGCGCCTCAGCATAATTGCTGGCTCACGAGCCAGCGCCAGCGCTGCTCTTCCGGCGAGACCAATTTGGTATAGACACTAGTTTAAAAAATACAAGTGTACTAATCATACAAGTTCAAAGCAGAGGCAAAACACATTTCTTCTCAAATCAAGAAACGGTCGTAAGACACCGCGCTTGTGACTCCTCTGGAGGCTACGGTATCTGTTTTTCACCAGGCGGGCCGTATCCTTGTTTGCCACTGACGTGGATAAAAATATAAGAAGCTACGGTTAATTTTATCATTGACCCTATATCGGGTATAGTCAATATTCAGACTGTAATTTATTGCAACTCGCCAAAACTCATATTAACTTAGTTCCCTCTACCTACCCTCCTACAGCATCCTTGAGTATATTCTGCCCGATCTTGGGAGATGACCGCCGTCAGCAAAGCTGTCAATACCGAATCAAATTGATATCACTTCACCAATTTACATTGGTCTCCCCTTTTCAAAGAATACAATTCGCACAACCATCAACCAATTCACATAATTCCAACCAGTGTAACTCCAAGTTCAAATAACGCGTATTAGTTATTACGATTCTAGAGGTCAGGATATGCTGGCATTGATTTGTAAGACAAGTTGAGAGTTGTTTATGAATACGGATGATGTTAAAAGTAAGACCCACATAGCGGCAAGGGACAAAGGTCAGAGGTCAAGTTTGTTGGACGCCAAGCGGACGACGGGTCCGATTTGGGATATTTTATTATTCGGGAAATACCCACACACTGAGGGTGCTGTGTGGAATTTTAGTCAAAATCTTGAATTTGGAATGGCTTTCCTTTGAGTTTTTTAAAATTTTATCCACCATAGCTGAGCGGTGTTAAAGGAAAAAATCCATCAATGGCATTTCTAGCCTCGGCCACGCATCTCTTCCTATGGGTGGATCTTTTCCTCGAACAGCTCTGGTGGATTGGCACCCTAAAAGCGTCAAACAAAACATAGCTACTATCCTTAAGCACCCATTGTAATCAATAACATGTTTGCCGTGTCGATGGCTTCCACATTGATTTAACACCCGTGTGCGCGACGCGGCCCATCGTCGCCACATGGCGGCCACTTGTAATATATCGATATGTACGCACATGAGCACTCGAGGGTCGCGCCCGCTTACTACATATGGATATGGCTATGTACGAGGGCGAAACGTGGAGGATATGGACGATAAATAGTTATCAATAGGGCGGTTTTGAAATAGCATGGTAAAAGGGAAACAATGAAAACTTTTGTGTAACTTGTGTGTGTACGGAGCTTCAATGTTTGTTACTGTATAATAATAATATATATTAATGCATTTGTATAAATTGTACGAAAATTGGCATACAGATGATGCATAACCTGGATAAAAACCTTATTGTCCAACCCATCTGGTATAAATTGTACCTAAGGTACCTAGGTTGCTTACACTGCCCGATTTGTATGAAAACATATTAAAGTTTTCTGATGGAAATATCTCCGTGGATACAAAAGACTACTATTCACGATGCGTGATGTTTTATTCATGAAAATGTGTATTTAATCACACGTTTTTCTGATATCGTCGGGGATAGTGCAATACCGCGTAACTAGCACTGGTAAATACTGCGTATCTACAGCTTAAAACGTGATGAAAAGATACTTTTTCATTTTAAGATAATATTGAATCACGAGTTCTACAAGACAGTGACTAGTTTTATAGCATTATACTTTCGTTGGCGGGAAATCTTAATTTGGCTACATTAGATACGCGGTATTAACCAGTGCCAGTTACGCGGATTTGCCCTATGGCTGTTGTGTAGATACGCAGTATTTACCAGTGCTAGTTACGCGGTATTGCACTATGCCCGACGATATGGATGTACCCGGGTAGGCAGCAGTTGCCATTATGTGATATATTTTAATATAGCGGTACAGTTCGCCACATTATAAAATGACAACTCTTTACTACTCGCTAGGGCGGGTACCTGGCAGTGAAAGTGTTAAAAGGCCAGTGAAAAACAACCTCGAAATGAATAAGTGTCGATTGCTAGTTTTTTTCTCAAGATTTAAAAAACACATTGCTTTTTATTTTAGGCAGTAGGAAAATCAGTGAAACTTTCTCAATTTTAATCGAAAAATACTGTTCAGAAAAGTTTGTGTATTCACGTACACGTATCGTGAACTGTACAGTAAATCCAGGTTTAGTGTGCACAACATTCTCAAAACATCAGGAAAGTTCTCAGAATTTCTGAAATCTTACATGAGAATTTAAAAATGAGTTTCCGTTAGGAAGTTTCCGATGAGATTTTTTACATGGCTGTATCATTACATTAATTTCATTTAAACCAATCTTTCTTTAAGCGCGGAATTAAAAATAACCCGATAATGTGTGTAGGTTGTACTTATCCAGAGATTCCCGACATATTTTCATTGTCTGTAAAATATTTATAGGTTCTGAGAACTTTCCATACGAGAAAATTTCAACTTCTTCGCGGTGCATTGCTAGCTTGATGAGGAAAGTATTGACCAGGTCGGTTGTGAGTCTCTAAATTACCGGTAGAATTGCTTTGTTGCTAGCAACGTTGACGGTTGTTGCCGAATATTGTCCAATGTTGCCGGCAATGGTTCACCACTAGATCGTTCTGTATTATTGTTATTAAGCAATATGATAAGGTCAATAGGAGTTGTACTTACGTCATCAGCAATATGATCGTGCTCTCGACTAGATTGGATGTAATTGACTATCAAACAGAACGAGAACTTAAACACGAGGAGTAGTATTTATATACGACCGAGCTTATAGGATAGTAATATTGCTGCTGAGTGTCCCAGGAGTGCTATTACGAACTAATATGCTGGAAATGATATCGTATTGGCAGCGGGGCCAACTTTGTTTTCTATTTGTTATATTATATCAATTGTGCTTATCTATATTATGCCTTATTGCCGAAACGACTGTTTGGGGACTATAATGACATTCATATAGATTGAACGATACGTCTTATAAACTATGTTCAGCTTTTGGCTAGACCTCTAGAATCTGTAGATGTGTACAGGCTTTAATGTTACGCTAAGACTGAAAAACAAACGAGTAGTAAAAAAGTTGTGGCCACAAAATGGGAATATTGCTCATGCCCAGCGAAATACGCAAACACCACGGGGAGTAAAACACGCCGTAATTAGTCATAGTTTCTTATCGAAACCAAAGGATTGGCAAAGCACCACACTTGATTCCTATCATACCTTTGTGGCGAAGAATCAAAGGGATTCAATCAGATATTAGAACTGTGCAAGTAGGTTAAACTATGTCACTTTTGTGTTACTCGGGATATTTTGGGCTTGGTTCATTAACTCGTGATATGAAAAGAGGAACGTACTATAACTTTGTAATAAAATAACCGACTTCAATTCAGTCTCCGCTTCAAGTGTCTCTAATAATTTAAAGTTACACCTATTCTCGCCTGATGACCATGGGACCACCTATTGTCGCCTGATGACCACGGGACCACCTGGGAAGGATACTCGTTCAAACAAAAAGAGGAATTTCAAATCGGTCCTGGCGTCTTCGGGTAATCGGAAGACATTCATAAAACTAAAAGATTTCGACGAATTGAGAACCTTCTTTTTTGAAAATAACCAATGATCCGGAATCAAATATATATTTGACCCTATGCAAATATGGGTCACACTCATTTGTTTATAGTGTAGCGGCAAATCGCTACCCGCTCCGCTCCGCTTATGCCGCTTGTACCACGCAGCGGAATCACACCACCGACCGGTCCTGAGACAAAGGCGGCTGCGCGCGCATCACCTTACGTCACGTCACGTCGGCGCAGACGACACTCGCTATTCCACCGCTTGCGTATGCACCCGCGCACCTTGCTTTTATATAGCTGCCGCTTATGTTAGGCATTTTGTATTAGTCTTTTAATCCTGTTCATTATAAGTTTATAGCTTCAAGTTTGCATTTTAATTTCTCGCTTCTCCGCTAACGCCCCGCTTACAATATAAAGCTAACTGTTATGTAGTGACGACACAAGTTACTACAATAGTCTTTATGCGAACATCATCTAAACGTCCACTGCTGAACATAGGCCTTCCCCAAAGAGTACCAAAAATGACCGGTTGAGCGCCACCGCATCCAACGTACTTCCGGGGGTTATAACTGTGAGTCATGCGAAGGAATGACCAATGAGTACGCAGGGTGAAGAGCTTCTTATGGAATCCTTTATTGAATATAATACAAGTTACCTATCTATTCATAGAAGTTATGATAACACAAGCGGAATTATAATGTACATTAGGTTACATCTCGATTACCACTCGACTGCCCTTCGCGCCCCGACATGTTGTAAATTTTTATCGTAACGTTTATGGCATCAGCACACCTGTCTGTCGTAAGATATAGAATTTGTAGAGCGTGGCTGGTAGAGTTACACCGTGTGGAGTAGGAAGCTTGGCCCTAATACGATCTGATATCTTTCACGCTGAAAGCTGTATGAGCTATGGAGTCTTGGCATCACTTTACATGTAATGTTTTAGTGGGATCTCATTCCTTTTTTTAAGGTAATTTCTAAAGAAGTGAATGGGAAAACCCATAAAGACTTCCATCCCCAAATTGAAAGGGGAAGTCACAAAATTTTATTTAGCAAGTAAATAAAGAATAATAAGAATGCCTGAGACTTGGCTCTATGATATAATAATAATAATAATAATAAATGCCAAAGACCTCCACAACCGCGAGGTGTGCAGTCTCAGGGATTATTTCCTAAACAACGAGTGTGGGATGCATCGTGACGTAGTAGCAGTAGACGGAAACTTCACCCCGCTCGCCTTGGCAAACGAGAACTGGCGCAGACTTAAAGTAATGAGCGCCGATGACCGCAGGGCGGTGTGGAGGAGCAAGGAGCTACACGGGCGGTTCTACAAGGCCCTCACAGGGCCCGATGTAGATCTGCTCGCGTCGGTGAACTGGCTACGTTTCGGGGATCTCTTCGGGGAAACCGAAGGTTTTGTCTGTGCAATTGCGGACGAAGTTATCATGACGAACAATTACCGGAGGTATATCCTGAAGGACGGTACGGTCGACATTTGTCGGGCATGCCGCCGTCTCGGGGAGTCACTCAGGCATATTATCTCCGGTTGTGGTCATCTTGCTGACGGCGAGTACTTGCACAGACATAACCTTGTAGCCAGAATTATTCACCAGCAACTTGCTCTGCTATACGGTCTTGTGGTTTCCGAAGTGCCTTACTATAAGTACACCCCTGCGCCAGTTCTCGAAAATGGTCGTGCCACGCTCTATTGGGATCGATCTGTCATCACGGACAGGACTATTCTTGCCAATAGGCCTGATATTGTGCTGACAGATCGATCGAAACGCCAGGCAGTGCTCGTCGACATCACCATCCCCCATGATGAGAACCTCGTGAAGGCCGAGAAGGACAAAGCCAGCAAGTACCTAGACCTGGCTCACGAGGTAACCGCCATGTGGGATGTTGATTCGACGATCATCGTCCCGATAGTCGTTTCGGCGAACGGTTTAATAGCGAAGAGTATCGACCATCACCTCAAGAGACTTTCGCTAGATGGCTGGATCAAGGGTCAAATACAGAAGGCGGTACTCCTGGATACTGCGCGGATAGTCAGGAGGTTCCTGTCTCTGACGCCCTGACCACCGGCAGCTTAGGCCCTGCCTCGCTGCCGGCGGTACCCTAGGTTAGGTTTTTATAATGATTTTATGTTTTGTATATAGTTTTTATTTTTTACTTTTTATAAATTTATTGTAAAATCCTAACTTAAGATGAAATAAGAATAAAGAAATAATAATAATAAATCATTTATTTCAGGCAGAGCCCATAAAAGTCTTAGTAGGTACATCACTTACAAACCTATTGTTAATAACAGCCAGAGATCACAAACACAGCATACAAGACATAATTATAACCTAACATAATTATAACTATAACCTACTTATATATCTCACAACTTTTTTCGGTGGAAGAGTTTCGCGACTTGGCGTTTTTTTTACATGGATTTTTTTTATGGGATTATAGTTTTCTAGTAGTAACGGTTACTGAGCAATGGACATGGCGAAACTATAAAGACTCCTTATTGACTACGGAACCGTAAAAATAACGTCGCGAAATTATTTTTACTAAACGTAACCGTAGTCCCATTAAGTCCCGTTTAGTAAAAATAATGATGTGTGAGAATCGTGAAAGTTGAAATCAATATATCACGAAATGGTCCCACCATTTTTTTTCGGAACAAGTTCCATATCGGTTAGTAACATTTTAACTTAACCTATTGTTAAAATATGTTTTTTAACACGTTTTAATACTAATACCCAATAAATTATTAAAATAACAACAAAAAGCAGTGGAACAATCATAAATTCAATATTAAAACCAATATAACACACAGTGGACTGAAGTGACACGATGGAAAAGAAAACAGAAAAAATAAAATAAAAGAGATTATTGCAAGGCTTATAATTTAATTATAAGAAAAAATTCGGAGGTGCAGTGACTGCGTCGGTCCGATCGATGCAACGCAACAATTGCTGACTGACGAGAAGTCGGTCAAATTGAACTTGTAAGATTTGACCCACATACGGTAAACAACAAACTTGTAAACTCGCTAACAGGTGAAGCATTACGAAGTAGTGTTAGGTAAAGTTGGGTTCTGAAACTAGATACGGGGCCTTCTTCATTAAAAATTCGCAAATCAAGTTTAGTGCACCATTACTGGCTAAGCAAACGGAGTTCTCTGTTTCAATTTACACCAAATTTATTTCGTATGTTCGGATGTCCCGCTGTCCGGCTATCCGGCTGTTCGCATTCCCTACCGATTCTTGTGAAATTCCGGTTTGTGAGACGGTTCGATAATTATATAGAATATTTATTTTGATTTAGTTTTAGGTAGTAAAAAAAACGCGCACGCAAAATAAAACACGTTTTTATACTCTTAAATATTTATTTTAATCTGTTGTTTTAGTATTTCTTGTTATAGCGGCAACAGAAATACATCATCACTGAAAATTCCAACAGTCTAACTATCACGGTTCATGAGATACAGCCGGCCCCTCTATTCTGTAACTTGTTTTAAGCTCACCTCAACGCTCACCAACAAACATATCTTGACACCTCGATGCGAAGTAACCAAGCGTAGGTAGAGACTAGAGGTCTACTTTCGTGACGGGTGAACGGCGGGGTGAGCCGCATTAACGCTTAACGAATAACAGCCCTGGTGACAGACGGACGGACAGCGGAGCCTTAGTAATAGGCTCCCGTTTTTACCCTTTGGGTACGGAACCCTAAAAAACCGGCTCTTGAGTTCTAAGGCTCACACAGCCACTAGTTAAATAATTTTGATCGATACCTTCAATAATCGAACACACCTCAAAGCATGCGAACGTGTTATATTATGCCAGCAAGACATCATATCTTAAATGATAGCAAGACCCAGCTATATCAGCTTTGGTCTCTCTGGCCGAACACCGAAGCAGCTAGCAGTAACAGCGAACGGTATAGCCATCAATCAAGTGGCGAGCTCAACCTTTCTCGGCTTCGAGATAGATAGCTGCCTCACCTGGGGCGGTCATATAGATAAAATGTGCAGCAAACTTGCTACTGCATGTTTTGCGTTAAAAAGACTAGCACGTACGCTTCCAGCTGATATGGACCTAAGCTGCTACTTAGCCTCAATACACGCGCACCTACTCGCGCAGTACGGAGTCGAGCTTTCGGCGGAGGCTGCTGATTGGGAAAGGGTGTTCCGACTTCAAAAACGAGCCGTGCGGGCAATAGCGCGCGTTCCTCAAAGTTCCTCGACAAAACCCCTTTTTAGATCACTACAAATACTGACGTTGCCCTCACTTCTTATTATGCAAATGGCATTAAGTGCACGTGAAGTGTGGACGCCAACGTCGCCAACCCCAGCCACGTAACTCCGCGTATAGGTATCCAGTCCGCAGCGCCCGCGCCGGGAAGTTGCCACTCGTGTCGCACAGACTTGCGAAGTCAAATAAACTGACGCATATCATGAGCCGCAAGATTTATAATCATCTCCCGCGTGAAATGGTCGCCGCTCATAGTGCATCAATTTTTAAAACGAAACTTAAGAAATGGCTTCTTGAGCAGACGTTTCTACGACCATAGGCAACTATTAATCAGTTATAAGTAACTCGCTGTTATGACAAAACTATGGTTTATATTTTAATTATCATGTTTATTGTTTTTAAATTTCCACATAGCTATTATTGTGTGTTAAAGTTAATATTTGACATGTCAGTAGGGCAGTTTCAAGTGATAATGTGGACACGCTGGACAATAGCACCAATTTTTTTTCAGGTACTTGTTAGGGCCATAGCTTTAAGTTTTTAATAGGAACCAACTCCTCCGTCGGCCATCTTTAATTTTACGGCGGCAATTTTGAATTATACCTACCTATATCATTAATATCTCGAGTTCTAAATAACGTAGAATCACAAAATTAGTCTCTAAAGGGATCATTAGAATCGCCGTGCTCCCGCTTTCATCTTCTAACCTATCCGCGAGCTATTTCTAGTCGCTCACTTAGTGATGTAGTCGCACGGATAGAATTTTAATATCTGAAATGGATTAATCACAACCCACTTTTTGTAAGCTCGTTCTGGATTTTATTATTAATCAATATTCATCGTTAGTTTAGTTACTTTTCACTTATCTTATCTTATCTAGATGAGGGCCCTTTCGGATGCACTTCGACCCACTTCTACTTTTCACTTACTGAAATTCATACCGCTCAAGTTATTAAAACAGTATGGACATCATCAGTCGCTAAGTTTTTTTTTATTCGATCGTTTTATAATTCCCCATTTTATATTTTCAATAAACTATGAAAATGAATATGATTACTCTTCTTCGGGTTAGCCACGAAACTTTGTCATGTCAGTCAGTTCATATCGAGTGCTAATTATTTTTTAACTGACTTTAAAAAAGGAGGATGATCTCAATTCGTCGGCATCTTTTATTTTTTACAACCCTCCGCCCGCAACTTCGTCTGCTTGGACCCGAGATAACAACTACATATCCTATGTTTTAATCCAGGCTAAAAACTATCTTTGTGCAAAGTTTCATCCAAATTAGTTGAGCCGTTTAAGTGTGATTGAGTAACAAACATCTAAACATCCAAACTTTCGCATTTATAATACACTAGCTTCCGCCCGCGACTTCGTCCGCGTGGACCCGGGATAAAACTATCCTTTATTTTAATCCAGGCTATAGACTATCTTCGTGCAAAATTTCATTTAAATCGGTTCAGCCGTTTAAGCGTGATTGAGTAACAAACATCCAAACATCTAAACTTTCGCATTTATAATATTAGTAGGATATACTAGCTTCCGCCCGCAACTTCGTCAGCGTGAACCCAGAATAACGAATTTTATTTTTTTCGCGGTATCTGTGCTAATCTACCCTACGAATACTTGCACATCAGTATCTCGATGACTGCATTTGGACAGTGCAATTAAGTTAATTCACTTTTATGAAGTGCAATAATATTGTGTTTGTGATTTTCCCCTCTTTTGGGTAAGTGTGAACATTAATTAACCATGTAGGTTGTAGTTTGGAACGGAATCACCCTAGCTTTAGTTATTTTATATTATTAAAGAAACTTAGTAAGATGTGCATATTCCGTGGTTCTTAATAACACTGTTAATGTAACTGTAAAACTCCAAATTGTTAAGTCTTACGTACTTAGTAACTTAGGTATTTTACATTGCTGCGTCTATTCGCTTTGGTATAAAATATAAAATCGTGTAGTTGATTTGTTAATAGTTTGTTGTATTTTACGAAGTGTCTAGCTTGGCCCATAAGCGTAAACAGCTTGCGCACTCTAATAGTTTGTGTTATAGTTCGCTAAGTAAACTCCGCTTCTGCTTTTGTTTACCGCCACACTCAACCCTTAGGATTGGGCACTTCACCTTAATTCTTCCCAGTGGCGCTTAACAAACGCGGTTGCGAAATACTATAGGTAATAACCCGTGGCACCGGAACGTTACAGGAACTTGGTATCGCCACGGGACTGCAGGCAGCGGTCACTTGTGTCTGGGCGTTTCGGAAATTTCCCTATTGGCGAGAACTGTCTACGACATTCATAGCTGCTTATCTTTCACCGCCGTGGCTGCATCGAGGAACGTCTACCGCCGTGCCGCGCGCTCAATAAACAAGGGAAGTGTCGTTTGCGGAATCCCAAGTAATTTAGTATATAATTAGAGTTTTAGTTAAGTAACCTTCATTAAACGTACTGTTCATCTAGTGGTCGGGTAACTCCACGATCCATTTACCTTTGGTTTAGTATTTAGTTGTTTAGAATGAATAAAGCATGCTGTAAAAAATTAAGTGTTGCATTTATTTAACTTCCAATCTTGGGAATAAGAAGAAAACGCGACAGTGGCGCCCATAAACGTGGAAGTTGAACAGTACACAATTCATTCTCTTTCTATTTCTTGCTTGGGATTCGCGCTTGGTTGTGTTGTGAGCGTTGTAGAATTTGTGAAGTTGTATTCACGTGCTTTTATTTTTTTTGCAATTAATTATGTTCTCTTCCTTTCCTCGTATAAATGCGTAAATACAGCTCAGTAACTTGTAATAGGTACATAACATTGTAACAGAACGGAGTCTCGTATTTACACTTACCCAAACGTCGATAACGTCACAGATCTTTTTAGTAACCTATTCCTGGCACATGTATTCATCGTTTTAGTAAAATGACGGAAATAAAGTTTCTTTCTTTGCAAAAGCCGGAACTAACTTATGAGGTAGCGATTCGTGGGGAAACACCTGCTATCACGGTCGAGGGTTTGCGCAAACAAATAGTTAAACTCGCGCCCTCGTTGCCTTCAGATGATATTCTAGAGTCACCGTTTGACGCTATGATCGATATTACCGGTGTTGAGGAATAGTTAGGGAGATTAGATGAGCTCATTAATCAAATTTCGATCGCGCTCGATAAAAATAAACTCGCACGCGCTAAAAACTTGCACAAACACGTAACAATTAGGCTGGCCCGTATTGATACTTCAACATGCTCCGACCTAATCGAGAGACTTAATAGATGTGTTCGTAAATCTGACTCTCTGAGCTCAAGCCTTAACAGGTTAGAGCCACCTCCGCAAACACTGTCGATGGATAGCGCGGTCTTGGAATCTACCTCTTTGGACGGAAAAACATTTAATGTTTCTTGTGACAAAAGTTTCGTATCGGAGCTCCTAAAGTTGAAATACAACGCCAAGACTTGTGCTCGAGCTTTTATAAAAAGAGTAGATGAATTTACGATGGCCCGTTGTATACCTAGCGCCCAGATACTTTCTTTTGCCACAGAAATTTTCTGCGATGACGCTCTTCATTGGTTTCGCGGCATTAGGGAACAGGTATCCTCATGGGAGGACATCTGCAAGCGCCTTAAAGAAGATTTTAGTCAATCCGATTACGATTACCGTTTCTTATCGGAAATACGAGCCCGAACTCAAGGCGAGCGTGAGAACATCACAATATATTTGGCTATCATGGCTGGTATGTTTTCACAGTTGGACAGGCAACCATCGGAGGCTGAAAAACTTGAGATTCTCTTGCACAATATTAGGCCTTGTTATGCTACAGTGCTGTCATCTGTTCAGTCTATACCGGATATTGATACCTTGCGTTTGCTATGTAAGAATTATGAGAATATCCAAGCTCGTCTTTCGCACTTCCGTGAACCCCCAAGGGTTACACAAGAAACCATGGCGCCGGAGTTTGCTTACTCCCACTCAGGTAGTTCGAGTCGTTTCTTTAAGACCTTTACACCAAGCCAAAATAGGCCGTCGACTTATTTTAGTGGTTCTCATAATGAGAATAAGACTATGCCAGGCACTGTTCAGCCGGTGCATGCGATGGAGTCGAAGGCAAAATATTGCCCACGCTGTAGGGAAGACTCTCATTCTCTTAGGAACTGTAAGGCTGAACGAACTATCCTGTATTTTAGATGCAGTCGACCTGACGTTCGCTTCTACGACTGCCCTGATTGCCAAAAACCATCAACCAGTCAGTCAAAAAACTAGTTCCTCAGAATTGTGGTGCATCCAGATGTTGCAACTTCAATGCATCAGAGTGGAAGGACTGGTTAAATGTGATCAAGAATTTCTTTTGCACTTACAAGGTCACTACAATTCTGACGACGAAACCCAAGGGCGATTGCAGGCCCTTCATAAGAGTCAATATTAAAAACAAAAACGCAATTGGTCTTTTGGATTCAGATGCCGCCGTAAGTATCATAGGTAATAACGCACACAAAGAGCTATTAGACTTGGATCTACCCCTACACAAGGATGATTCGGTTAGCGTTGTTGCTGCCGGTGGCCAAACGTTAAAATCTATTGGTTATATGCTGATACCCATAGATTTCAATAATGCTTCTCACATAATAACTGCGTACGTGGTTCCTGAGGTGAGTATCCCTATGATTTTAGGAGTTGACTTCTGGAGGAAATTTGAGTTATGTCCCAAGTTAATTGGCTCTATCGACATCACTCAAACTACTAATTCCCCAGTAGCGCTACTAAATAGTGATTCTACAAATCATATTACTGGTTTCGATGATATGAATGACGAGCAACGCACTAAAGTTCAAGTCATAATATTGATTTCTCACCACATTGATACGGGAGACGCGCCGCCGATAAGACAACGTTACTACCGCATGTCTCCCGAAAAACAGCGTATCCTAACAGAACAAGTGGACGAGATGTTAGCCCTGGATGTTGTCGAACACTGCGAAAGTGCTTGGCAATCCCCAGTCCTCATCGTAAGAAAAAAAAACGGGGAGCCTCGTTTTTTTTTTGGACAGCAGAAAATTAAACGCAATCACCAAGAAGGACGCCTATAACCTTCCGTATATCTCGGAAATATTAGATAACCTCCGAGATGCTAGGTATCTCTCAAGTATTGACCTTTCTAAAGCTTTCTGGCAAATAACAATCGCTGAAAATGATCGCGATAAAACTGCTTTTTATGTGCCAGGGCGTGGTACTCTCCGTTTTAAAACTACCGCCTTCGGTTTAACAAATGCTCCAGCAACACAACAAAGACTGGTTGATATGATGTTTGGCCCCGAGTTCCAATTAAAAGTGTTTGCTTATCTTGACGATATAATTTTAGTCAGTAATACCTTTGAGGAGCACTTGTCATTACTGTCTCGCGTTCTTGAAAAATTGAAACATGCCAATCTAACAATAAATGTCGATAAGTGCCAATTTTTCCGCAACCAACTTAGATATCTTGGGTACGTGGTTGATTCCCAAGGCTTGCGAACAGACCCAGAAAAAGTGGCAGCAATTACCAATTACCCTACTCCTTCATGCAGAAAGGACATAAAACGATTCTTAGGGACAGCCTCGTGGTATCGCAGATTCGTACCTAATTTTAGTACTTTGGCGGGTCCCCTTAATAAGCTCACCTCTAATAAAAAGAACGCACCCCCTTTTGATTGGTCGCCTGAAGCTGACGCTGCCTTTAAGGGACTCAAAAAGTGCTTGGTGACAGCACCAGTCTTGGCTTGCCCTGACTTTTCTCTTCCATTCGAAGTCCATACGGATGCTAGTAGTTACGGAATTGGGGCTATGTTGACGCAGACGATTGAGGGAAAAGAGAGACCTGTCGCTTATATGAGCAAATCCCTATCGGACGCCGAGAGAAACTATAGTATAACGGAGAGGGAGGCTCTTGCCGTCTTAACCGCTCTGGAGCACTGGCTCTGTTACTTGGATAATGGTAGGACGTTTACGGTTTACACTGACCATTCGGCGCTACAGTGATTTATTTCCCTGAGTAACCCTACCGGCAGGTTAGCCCGTTGGGGAGTGAGGCTATCTTATTTTGATTTCACAATAAAACACCGTAAGGGATCAGATAATATTATACCAGATGCACTATCCAGACTTCCGCTTATTGACAGCATTGTCACTGCCAATTCCTTTAATACGACGGCAGACTCGTGGTACAAGGACAAATATCACACGTGCTTAACAAATCCTAGAAGTCTACCTAATTTTAAAATTGTTAACAACACCCTATTCCGTCTATCTAAAAATCGTTTTCCACTAACTGCTGAATTTGCCTGGAAGGAGGTAGTACCGGAAGAGCTACGTAATGAAGTCATATCTGACCATCATAGTGCGCCTACTGCAGGACACCTAGGCATTCACAAAACGTACTTACGTTTGGCCCTTTGCTATTTCTGGCCTCACATGCATGCGGATGTTGCGTCGCTTGTATCTAAATGCTCGGTCTGTCTTGCGGTCAAAGCACCAAATCATGCTACCTTGGGTGAGATGGGAAGACCCAAGCAGTGTTCGAGACCTTTTCAAATGATCTCTATTGATTTCATAGGTCCCTTGCCAAGAAGCAGAAAACAGAACACATTTCTCTTTGTAGTCGTATGTTGTTTTTCAAAGTACAGTATGATGTTTCCTCTCCGCAAAGCAACAGCCGACGCAGTCATTAAAATACTTGAAGATGAATGGTTCCTGGTACATGGCGTCCCTCAAACTGTTCTCTTAGACAACGGCAGTCAGTTCATTTGCAACAGTCTTAATAAGCTATTTCGTCATTACAAGGTACCGAACGTATTTTTTACGGCTAAATATTCACCGCAGGTCAACACAGTAGAGCGTTATAATAAGACCATTTTAACTTGCATAACGTCATTTATTGAAAACGACCATAGATCTTGGGACACAAAATTACGAAAAATACAATTTGCCATGAACAATTCGGTAAATGAATCAACGGGTCACCAACTTTTATCGTTCACGGGAGAGAATTAGTTACGTGTGGTTTCCACTACATCAATCCAAATCTGGACGACGAAATTATATTTCTACCCAGGGATATATACTGCGACAATATTGGCTATTTAGCCTCTATATTTAGTGAAGTACAAGCATCTCTTTATGATGCGTTCATTAAAAATACCAGTAGATACAATTTAAGAAGGAAACGAGCAGAATTTATTATTAGCGACACTGTCTGGAAACACACATTCTACCAAAGCGATAAAGATAATTATTTCAGTAAGAAGTTAGCTCCAAAATTTATTAAGTGTAAGGTTAATGAGAAGAAATCGCCTCTAATTTATCGCTTGGAGGACATGAGTGGAAATGATCTTGGACTGTGGCATATCAAGGACCTGAAATTAACAAAGTAGGTTTGAACTGTCACCGCGTTGTTTATGACAGGAGTTTTGAATTCCCTTACTCTTCAGCATCTCTTTGAAAACGTGTCTGTAGTCTATCGAGTACCGGATTTTATTTCTATATAGAGTATAACTAAAATCCTAGAGAGGCGGGCGGAATCTGTAACGTTATTAATCAGTTAATCACATTAACTTTAATAACAAAGACGTTAAAGATTACGCTTTTAGCATTGACGTTCTGCGCTGAGATAACTGCTGCGCCTAGCAACCAGTTTAAGTGGCGACCGCGCTCCATATATGGTAAGAACGTGAGCTAGCGCCTATGATTGGTCGCGCATTCAGCAGGCCCGTTATCCGTCGAGCTAAGCGGCCCGCGACCAGCGATTCTACAATGGTACTCACAGATCTCTGGACGCGTCAATTTTATTTTATTCGCGGTATCTGTGCTAATTTACCCTACGAATACTTGCACATCAGTCTCCCGATGACTGCATTTGGACAGCGCAATTAAGTTAATTCACTTTTATGAAGTGCAATAATATTGTGTTGGTGATTTTCCCCTCTTTTGGGTAAGTGTGAACATTAATTAACCATGTAGGTTGTAGTTTGGACCGGAATCACCCTAGCTTTAGTTATTTTATATTATTAAAGAAACTTAGTAAGATGTGCATATTCCGTGGTTCTTAATAACACTGTTAATGTTACTGTAAAACTCCAAATTGTTAAGTCTTACGTACTTAGTAACTTAGGTATTTTACATTGCTGCGTCTATTCGCTTTGGTATAAAATATAAAATCGTGTAGTTGATTTGTTAATGGTTTGTTGTATTTTACGAAGTGTCTAGCTTGGCCCATAAGCGTAAACAGCTTGCGCACTCTAATAGTTTGTGTTATAGTTCGCTAAGTAAACTCCGCTTCTGCTTTTGTTTACCGCCACACTCAACCCTTAGGATTGGGCACTTCACCTTAATTCTTCCCAGTGGCGCTTAACAAACGCGTGGCACCGGAACGTTACAGGAACTTGGTATCGCCACGGGACTGCAGGCAGCGGTCACTTGTGTCTGGGCGTTTCGGAAATTTCCCTATTGGCGAGAACTGTCTACGACATTCATAGCTGTTTATCTTTCACCGCCGTGGCTGCATCGAGGAACGTCTACCGCCGTGCCGCGCGCTCAATAAACAAGGGAAGTGTCGTTTGCGGAATCCCAAGTAATTTAGTATATAATTAGAGTTTTAGTTAAGTAACCTTCATTAAACGTACTGTTCATCTAGTGGTCGGGTAACTCCACGATCCATTTACCTTTGGTTTAGTATTTAGTTGTTTAGAATGAATAAAGCATGCTGTAAAAAATTAAGTGTTGCATTTATTTAACTTCCAATCTTGGGAATAAGAAGAAAACGCGACAGGTGTTTACTCCTCCTAAGTACAAACGACAACACTGTTAACTGACTATCCTGTGTTTATATAGAACCTTATTACAATGCACTTAAGGTGCACCGATGGTCAGTTAGCTGTGTTGTCGATAGTACACCAAGTATCCTATAGCACTTTCAACGTATGCGTCCCTTGTTGAATGCAAAATTTTAGCACCACGAATTTCAGCAGCATTGAATGATTCATTGTTACACATGTACTGCATAAAGTGATCTACATTTTTGGTAGATTTGTGCTGTTTGCAGCACTATAGCCGTCGGGAATCCTCATATCGGTAGTCCTTTTTCGGCGCCAAATAGTCAATGTTTTTTATCGTCCCGATCGTCGTAGCCGTGTGAATGCAAGGTGTCGTATTTATATAATGCAGTATCGGTAAAAAGAGACGATTTTATCGACGAATTTGGCTGTGATAAGGGTATCACAGCCAAATTTGTCGATAAAATCGTTTCTTTGTAACAAATAGTACAAACAACACACCACAGACCATCACAGACCTACTCCAGTGACAATGGCAAAGTCAGATGTTAATGTCAGATAACTTTTTTTTTCGATCGTGGTAAGACTAAGGTAAAGGCTATTCATGACTAGAATTGGAGTTACGCCCTTTTAGAATAAGTAAATATTGAAAAATGAATAACAAATTAAATACGAACCCTAGAGAAATAAGTAAACAATTTTTATTTTTAAACCAAATACACAGAAGCAATAAAATTTAGGGCTCAAAAATATGAAATGTTGTCAATTGTGCATTGTACATTTCGCCACATCAGGGACAGAAAACAAAGTTACTGAAAGATATATTACTATATTCTATATACAAATAAAAATTATCGGCTTTATCTCGGAATTACAGCATTCATATTTACAAACAATTTTGTTTTAGGTTATATATATTGCCGACTCAAGGCTAATACGCTCAATATGCGGGGCGCGATGTTACACGCGTTACACGCGTTACACGCGTTACACGGGCGTAACAAGATACATCTGCGCTGCTACTTGTAGAGAGATCTAGGTAAGCCAAGTCTCAGGCATTTTTATTAATCTTTATTTGTAGGTTATTGTGTTATCAATACATACAAATTATGAATGCATTCCCATTCTTGCTTTTTCAATTTTTGTACCATTCACTCCAAATGTAACTTTGTATTTATACTGTTATGTATGCAGTTGATGTATCTACAAAACTGAACTGAAATTGCAAAATATTTTAGTTTTCTCTTGATTTATACACTAAACACTAATATTAATCTAAATTTGAAGCTTCTATGTCTGCTAGAAGTGCCTTAGAGTTTTGATGTTCGGTCAGTCAGTGAGTAAGTGACAAAATTAAGAAACTTAAACTAGTGAAAACTAGTTACAATTGGAGAAAAGGATGGCACGGCCGTGCCGCTGTTTAGCTCTACTTGCGGGGGCACTGCCGTGCCCCCAGATTCCAAGGATTGCCGCATGGCAACAAAGCCAGCTCTGATAAAACAAAACAAATTGGCAGCAAAATACAGCTGATTGCAAAATTTTTATGGCGTATGTATTGAAATTATACCAAGGAACAGTTTAGAGTAAGTAGTTAATGAGTGTTGTTGTAGCCTAGTGACTCTGGCTACGGAGCTGGCGATCCCGTATCCGAAACCCGGTAAAGTGTGATGAACAAGTGTTATGTACTAGTATTTGCTAGGTATTTTAATTTCTAGCAACAGAGACTAGTTTCCGACCTAGATACAAGTATGGCGGATTCCATTGTGTATAAAATTAAATAGTTTCACGCTATTCCAGTATGCCGTTTTAAAATGAGAACCAAACCATGTTTGTATGGAGAGTCTACTTGCGTCAACCGTGCCGGGGACTCTTAATAAAAGGAGGGTTTGAGTTCAAAAATAAAACGTTAAGAAAACCTTTCAATTAAGTACTAAGTTTGCATCAAAGGCACACGGTAAAAGCAAATGGCTTCAAATACTTCCAAATATTCGCCACTGACAAGCAAATGAATTGATGTACCTTAGATAAAACCATTAGGATACAAATTTCGATCTCACACAGCCAATCAGACTAAAAAAAGTCCAAATGAATGTACCCTCGCTTTGCATCGCTTTCGAATTAAAAGCTCGGGAGCTTTCAGCGAAGGAAATTAAGCTTAGCGGGACATCAAAGCGGGGAACTGCGTAATTGCGTTAGAATCAAAAGTGACATCGGTCTACGACTCGAGTTGGCTCGGTGATGTATTACTCCTGGAAGTAACAACATAGTTATGTATGTTACTTTTATATCTTCATGTGACCCGTCGTGGGGGGTAATTATTTAATGCATTGCAGAAATCCAGGATGCCGATGTGTTTGAGGGTAGTTGGTTATCACTAAGACTTGAAATTATTCGTTTCGCAAATAGTCTCACTTTTTAACCGACTTCAAAAAAAAGGAGGAGGTTCTCAATTCGGGTGTATTTATTTTTTCTTTTTTTTCAATGTTTGTTAGAACTCCGAAGAAGAACTCCGTCATTGAAAGGCCGATTCGTAAAATTTTTTTTTCGTTTGTAACTATATGCTTCCAGGTGGGTCCCATTATTTTTCAAATATTCAATTGGATAATGGGATCCATGAGGAATCGAGGGAACTCCTCAATTATATTAGGCACGCGTGTAGTGATTTTGGTATTTTCTATTATAACTCGTGTATTTACATCTGGAAATCATAAATTTGGTGGAGTGGAATTGATGATGAAGACCACAGATGACTTATGGAATTCCTCAATTATGTACTTAAAAGTACAAAAGTATATCACAGATTCTGATAAGATTCCGTTGAAATAGCAACTAATGAAGTGCCAAAGGTGATCCTTGTGGAATCGACGGAAGTCCTCAAATATTATCGGGTCACATACAGCGATTGGGTTTTTTTCTCTAATAATCAACGCATTTGTTTTCGGAAATCAGTTCATGTGGTAAATTGGAAAAGAAATGTGGAAATGTTCTCGTGGCTTGGCGGAGTACTAAATTGAAGTCGGTTAAAACTTTGTTTTTAAAGTAAATTATTTGTAAAATGCTACAGGCAAACCTGCAAAATATATTTTTTTGGGTAACTGTAGGTACATAAGAATATGATTATAAATAAATAAATAGCACTACTGCACTTTCGGAAACACACTTATTTATTTAATATAATTTTTTTTAATGCACGTCTGAAATGTTGTAGTGAGCAGCAAGAATTAATGAGTGAATATATAAATTAGACATCAAAAACCCTTTACGTGATGTTCTTCTGGGCTGAGTAAGGGAGAAAGTGCCTTGCGTCTTTCCTTACCTCTTTCAGGTTTACTCCTCGCCGTCAAACCTCTATTTTAACGAATCCCTCATTCTTTCCCAGGTTAGTGCACAGCAGGGTGATCTACTGGGCCCTTTAGTTTTCTGTCTGGCCATACAAAAGCTGATCTCTGAGCTTAAATCCCCGCTGAACATCTTTTTTTTTTCTTTTTTTTTTTAAAGGTCCCGCCTCAGCATAATGCCGACTCAAGAGCCGGCGCTGATCTTCCGGCGGGACCTCTGGACATCTGGGACCTAGATGACGGTACACTTGGGGGTACCCCGGAGTATGTGAAACAGGATCAGCACACGCTCCTTTAACGCTTCCAGGAACTAGGCTTAGAGCTCAATACTAGTAAATGAGAGCAGCGCGGCGCGAATTCCGTTTCTTCCTTTGCTTTGGTCAGTGCCGTGCTTCCCGGGCTCAAAGACTTTACAACCCACTCCTTCAACCTCTTGGGTTATCCCATTTTCCCTGAAGCTATCCCTGAAGCCTTCGAGGCGAGAAGGCAACTTGTCCTGTCTGCTATGGAGAGGTTTAAGCTGCTGTCAGCGCACGTTGCTCTTATTTTACTACGTGTCTGTTTCGCTGTTCCTAAGCTCATTTTAGTTTAAGGTACTGTATTGTATTCTTATGATTATGTTTTTTTTTACACTGCGTATTTATTCATAAACAATATAAATAGAAAACACAAAATAACAAGAATCACACAAACAATATAAAAAATAAAAACACACACAAACAAAAACATGCACATAACATTCCTAGCCTAAGTCTAATCCAACCCTGTAGGGCTAAAATAAGAGCTTGGCAACAGCTACCTTATTCACTTGCGTATATCTATAGTTGGCGTGAGAGTGAATGAGACCACAATCCGTACTCGGTTTCACATTTTCGTAGGTTGTCACTAAAATGAACTCGGGAAATGTCAAATGGATCTCTTTTGTATCTCTTTTAGTTCAGCAAAATTAAATATGTCATCATTTTTTGGTAGTAAGTGTTATAACGTCACTCCTTAACTTGCTCGCATTATAGCAGCTGTCACATTTTCTATAAACAAACGGTCCGTCTCAGGGAAAATTAATTAATTTGCGTATTGTTCCGCGCTAAATCATTAGAATACGGTAAAATTTACTTTCTTTATAGTTTACTGTACAATAAATATAAGCAAATGTCTTGTGCGATTGAAGGTTGTACGTCCCATACGGGAAGAAAATAAAATGTTCAGGGACCATTAAGCTTTCACCAGTAAGTTTCAATAGATTTTGATGTTATTAATGTAACGATCTAAGCTAAAATTAATAATCACTATGAGAAGTTTATGTAAATATCATCATGTTCAATTATTCGTGCAAAATCGGCATGTAAATAAGAAATTTTTTGTGGGTTAAAGAGGTTATGTTTATTTACATAGTGATGTGTATTTTTTATCGAAATCGGAACAATAACTTATCGAAATTGACATGAATGTATTTATCAGTATATAGAAAAATCTGTGTTGGAACATACGAAATTACAAGTTTGCTGAAGAATGACAACAAAATAGCTTAGGCTGTGAGTAATGTTTTTACATAGACCAGAAGAATTTCAATCTTACTCTTTGGCAATATGCGGCAAAATATATGGTATATATACCTACGGCCGTATTTTTTTAGCATATTTACTTAGAAGTTCGATTTTAGCTGAGCTCAAAGAGATTGTATTTAAGTATTTGATTTAGATTTCAACTTTATACCTCCACGCGTGCCTGAGATAAAAGATTATTGACAGACGGGCTGATAGACAACGAAGTGATCCCAGCATGCTAGTATGGTACTCCATAGAAACCACCTTGATTTGGTTGGAAGCCCTGCTTCCGACAGATATCGACACGTGCGAAATCACGCTTCAGCTGCATGCTGGCCTGCCGATTTCGCTCGTGTAGCGTCTCCTTATGATAATAGTTTGGTATAATTTCTGGAAGTATGCTACTTAAAATTATGCATTTTGTTTTTATGACGACTGAACGAAACCGTTTTTCACACAGTGCATTATTTGTTAAACTATTAATATATAATTATAATTTAGTTTGTATAATTTATCGATAAACAAGTCGACACAGTAACATCCCTAGCAAAGACCAAACTTGCATAAAACTTGTGACAACCTACACAATTGAGGAATAACAAATGCATATACATCTCTTTCTGCCGCGTTAGTATGTCGTAAGGAAGTACAGGACAGGTATACGTCTCTGCTACCTATTTTAGCGCGGTTTCCATGCTTATCCTTATTCCGAGGTCTAATCAAACAAGCCCCCGCGAGTTGTACCCGGTGCAAAGGTGCCCATCACGCTTGCCGCGTTACCTCGTTGGATGGCGATTGACAATCTTTGCACCAGGTACGAAATTAATGTCTTATGTATTTTGTAACTATTAACAATTGAAATATTTATTAATAAATCTATTGTATAATTAAGATTGTATACTTACATGATGATTTATATTTACCTACCTTTTGTATCCAGTGAAAAATACTATGGTACTATTCTACGCGCTTATGAGAAAGACAATTGCGTAATTTGAGCTTTAAAGTAAATTTACTTAGTGCTTGACGTATGGTTGCATGACAATCATGAAGAGTGAGGTTGTATAGCATTGCTAGCTTCGCTCACGCATCTTTTCCTCTTGGTGGATTGTCTCGAGCTGATGTATTGACTAGCTACTACCACTACTCTGCTATCCGTGTTACAGGGACCTGACGCGTGCTGCGGGCCTTACAGTCAAGTCCATTACCCGTGGCTTTACCGCACTAACATACACATACATACATATAATCACGCTCCTAATTCACGCTTTCTCGGAGGGGTAGGCGGAGATCACGGATGTCCACTTTCTTTTTCTTGCTTCATTCCCTTTTCTGACATTCTTCATGCATGTAGGGTATTAGGGTACTCTTGACCTGACCTTTCTTCTGATTTTCTTCCCTATTGTCTATGTTACATACAAATAACTACACACATATATACACTTCTAGTTTCTCTAAGCATTTGTCCCCATAATTAATGTCTTACGAGTGAATGACGAATATTTGCCCTGTTCTTGGCTCACACATGCCAACCACACAAACTTTATTCCCATGAAATACGGCTCAAATTTGCTTAACACGTTCCTTTCGCATTTGAACATCAAGTAAACTATCGTTGTATTCGATTTTGGACTCTGCGTTAAGATCTTCTGGTTGGCATTTGAACGCTTTGATGAATAGACTTAATGCCGTTTTCTTCTGAAGCAGTAATTTGTCTAGTTTTAAAGTGATGATTGATTTTCGCCCGTATTGAAACGCAACAAGGTCCTATGTGCCTGTAATTTATTACTGATAAGTCACAAGCTAATAGGTTGACAGTAAACTCGTTATGACTTTGCCGAGTTTTACAGTGATTGATGGGTGATTAGAAAGAGTTCAAGGTTTATACATTTAGGAAATAATCGTTAAACTTTCAGTCTTTTGAAAGGCGGTATAGTCAAGTGCAAAAATATGTTCGATTTAATCCTCTCATAATAGATTTATTATCCTCCGGCAACCTTTCCTTATCTATTCCGCCTCACCGTACCTACTTGTTTTATGTCCAATTCCTTCTCCGTCCAAGTAGCTCGCCTATGGAGCAGTCTCCTTGTCAAAATTCGGCAGTCTCCAAACAGGCTTGTCTTTAAAACGTCCTTACAAAAAACCTAAGCAGGTCACCATTAATGTTCGAGTACTTGTCAACTCTCACATTTACTTGATAGATTTCTTGATGGTAGATTGGAACACGAAAGACGAATACTTCATTTAATCTTGATTTGGAGCCCTGGTGCTCTTTAGACCTTGTTGTCTTACTTTATGCTTGATAATCGCTTGCTTGGTTACAGGTAAACAGTGCTCCTGCACTCTATATGCGATATATGTGCCTTCTCAATTCACTGGTGGAACCCGCTTGTGGGAAGCCAGGAAACCGATTCACTATCGCAATATAAGTACAAAAACACCAAATACCTGCTCCTTCTTTGCTGGCAGAACTAAAAAGATACTTTAAAAATCATTTTAAATATGTATTATTTGATACATGTGATATAAGGAAAATAGATTGTAATTTTTTTCTAAATTCATATACATATATACATTTTCGGTTGGTTTAAGTACTGAATATTTAGTCTTCAATATGGTGGACACCACGACTCTTTTGTGTCTGGACTGGCCAAAAATTTGGTCCTCACCCATGTATGTGTAGTGTAGGTATGTATTAATAGGTATATATTGTTATATCATATTGTTATAGCAAGCTCGTCAACAACAAGAGCAAGCTCGTCAACAACAGGAACAGGTCCGAAAAATCGTAGAGGGGCTGCGCAAACAGGAAGAAAAGCAAGAAGAACAATCGAGACTGCTTCGAGAGGTACATGAGACCGCGACTGAATGGAAGCGCGAGATGTGTGAGGTCCAGGAGAAACTGATTGACTTGGACATTAAATTTGAAACTGGACTTCATGAAGTGTTATTTGTTAGTGTTTTTTTTTATTTCATGGTGTTAGAGAAACCATTGGAACAGTTAAGGAGGAAGTCGACACCTACAAGAATCGCCTCCAGAAGCTCGAAATAAAAGTGGCCAGTGGTACGAGTACCTGTGCAGTCGAGGTGCCTGTATCGGGAGGTGGACGATTCAAGGTACCTCCCTTCGATGGTACATCGTCGTGCACAGCTTGTAAGCGGCAATTCGAGTCAGTCTCCAAGGCTAACGGTTGGAGTAAAGAGCAGGCCAGGACAGCCCTAACGCTAAGGCGTTACGTGACGAGGCTCTCACCATATTAGAAGCCTTAGGAGAAGAGGAGACTTACGACCGGCTTCTAGAGGCGTTGGAGGCCCGTTACGGTGACAAGCACTTGGAGCACGTGTACCGAGCTCAGTTAAAGGACAGGACGCAGGGGCGTAGCGAGACCTTGCAGCAGTGGGCCCTAGAAATTGAGAAGTTGGTCAGAAAGGCGTACCAACGTACATCCGCCTCCTTTGTGAACACCACGTTAGTGCAGGCCTTCGTTGACGGAATACGGGATTTGGAGGTACGGGCTGCAGTGCGATTAGGGCACCATGGGAGCCTGAAGGATGCGGTGGCTCATGCCCTGGAAGTAGAAGCTGTGCGCCAGGACCCGTCAAGGCCTTATAGGGTACGTAAAGTATCTCTTAGGGAACCGATTGCTCCACATCGTGAGTTTGGGCCACGATGTTACCATTGTGGAGAACGTGGCCACATTCAGACCAGTTGCCCGAAAAGGGGCAGGAGAGAACGAGATCTGACTCCAGTGGCAAGGGCAACAGGTACTGTGGCATCCGGGCCGCAACAGGGAAACGAGTAAAAGCCAGGACTAAGGGACGAGTGCTGGCTGGTGGTCGGAATGTCCCAGTTAAGATCTCACAGGCTAGTGACGGGAATAGTCTGGTTGTCAAAGGAAAAATTGATTTATTAAGTAAGCCTTGTTCATTTGTAATTTTGTAATAAAGTTTGCATTCCTTTTAATTAGTGATCAATTAGTGCATTTTCTATCACGTTACCCACCCCGTGGACGTAACAATATTATATTATATTGTATCGTATTCTACTATATTATCCATCCCATCTTTAGACACGTTAGTTTTTGTTTTAAATTAAGTTGCACTTCCTACATTTTATCTGGTTTGCTTTAAGGTTGACTGTTAGAGAATGCTTTATAGCATGAAGTCCACCTTTTGTATCATATGATATTCTTTTGTGCAATAAAGTTTAAATAAATAAATATGTACCGAAACCTTAATCCGCTGGCATACGAGGGATGGGACACATATACTCGTATGAGTACATAAGCTGTATGCATCTATATTATTACACTTGACTGTACTACGGTAGGTACAGTCAGTTTTGATACTCACAAGTTGCAAAAAAGCTACTACTAATGAAACTTGACTCAAGCTTCGTTTTCTAGTAATCGATTTTTCTAAGACTCTAAATCGCTTCAATGCTGCTCTTTTCCTCGTGGTATCCTCATGGCTGAGGGACGTGACGGCTGGCGCTCTTCGCCATCACTCTCCGAGCTCGGACCTGGGCCTGGGCAAGTGGAATAACCGAAGTAATAAGTGAAATAATTAAACTGGTATCAGATTCTGAACAGGTATGTTTCTGGTTCCACTGGACTGAATGCGCTTGCATGTGGCGCGTAGTGTCTACGGCCCGCTCCCTGTGGGCCGCCCGTCGGGCGCACGCGGTCGAATGCGGAAAGCGATCCCGCGGCGCCCCTCCCTTAAGACGGAGCTGGCACTCGTTGGGTTTTTGAGGGTTTTAGAGATTTTTGGTTAATTAGTAAAACAAAATTTTCAACAGAAACCTCGACCTGAGTTGGCTTGTTTTTATTTTTACACTATGACGGTGCCAAACAATCATATGGTCTACCTGATGGTACGCGTCCATGGGTTATGGTGTAAAGCCTATAGACGCCTGAGATCTTAGAGGAATTACAAGCGCGTAGCCAACTCTTTATTGATTTGAGGATTCGTTAGTGTTTATAGCTTGAGACAAACGCGGGTCCCTCTCAACACAACGCATCGTCTGGTGCACTGGTGTGCTCGTTTGCCTCGATTCCAGAATTTCGGAACGCCGGGACGATTAAATCAGACAATAAAACCTACCGGGACATTCAGGGCCTTCCTCCTCAGTGTGCGAATCACTCGCAAAACCCTGAAACTAGGATCAGAGGTTCAAATTAAGTCTATACTTAGGTGTAAAACACTATAATTTAATGTAGAAGTTACCAAGATACAAATTTGAGGAGCTCTACTGGGGAAGTACCTTACTGAAGACGGCAGCCTTATGACCTTATGGTTATTCGTGGGAATAACAGTGTGTTCTGTAGAGTTGTTCCTGAGGGGTTATCACGTAACGTTTTCAACGCGCGTCAGGACAGTCCAACTGTGATTTTTCCATATATTGACATTTAGATCTACCTAACGTTCGTTCAATGCGTTACGTGATCGACCTGCTGGCGACGAGTAAGTTGTCAGAGCTCCTAAAGGCACAGACCAGTAAACCTACTGTGCCTAAAGGTTGCGCTGTGTTGAGAGTGAAGATTTGTTTTGTCTTTAGCTGGTCGACACAATACAAGGTGTAACAAAAATGTGGTATGAACCGATCAAGGGCTTAACAGGTATTGTGTTCTGATAAGAAAAAAGAGAAAAAAAGAATTTTTGACGCGATTTTTTTTTACATTTCTTACAGCCCTTGATCGGTTCATACCACATTTTTGTTACACCCTGTATTTATCGTCAAACCTATAAAGTGCAAGCGTATCCTTGTGACTCAACAAGAGTCACAAGCGCCGAGTGTGCTCGGTTGCCTAAATTCCAGTAATTCGGAACGCTGGGGCGATAAATCTGGGCCTCATTAAAGCAATAAAATCTATCGGGACATTCGGGGCCCTTCCGCCTCGGTCGGACGCCGCCGGGGTTCCTCGGCTCACTAGCAAAACCCTTAAACTAAGAACAGAGGTTGAAAGTGCCTTAAGAACATTAAAACTAGTACTTAGCTCTGCAAGCTGTAGAACTCGCAAATAAATAGTTCTTAGGATTCCGTAGTCAACAAGGAACCATTATAGTTTCGCCATGTCCATCTGTCCGTCTGCGGCTGAGTGCTTTTCTAACCCGACACCACTTGGGGATTAATGATTTAATAAAATAAATAAAATAAAATAAAAATCATTTAATTCGGATATCTTAGACCCATAAGAATACAATACAATTAAATCATAATTAAATCAATATTGAATAGGATAAAATAAACATGCTTGACAATAAAAAGAAATAAATTACCATTCTATAGTAAGAAAATAAAATGTGCAATGTGCATATTTACGGCACTGTTGTGATATGCACAAGCCAATCACTACCGGCTTGTGCAAATCACAACAGTGCCGTAAATATGCACAATCCACCCTACCTGCTAACATCCGCAGGATATTGTTGGGGCTGGTCCGCACCCGACGCATCAGGGACGCGCTGCGTTTGCGCATTGTCGTGTAAAAGCAGTCCATTCCTGCCTCAGCAAACATCCCCGATGCGCTGCAGAAACGGGAATTTAATACAAAGAAATAAGTAAGTAAGTAAGCGAAAGGGAAAAATACCGTGATTGAACATGTTTCTAGAGCAGGGATGTTGCAGAGATTCGCCTCCGCATCGGCAACCGCGGAAGTTCCGCATAAATTTCAACATCAGCATCCGCATCCGCATCCACCAAAACCGATGCGGAGTTTTTCCGGATGCGGATTTAGTGTAATTTACGACCACAAAGGAGCCCACGCGGCGCTTACTGTGCGAGTTTTAGATATTTTCGCTATTAGTAAAAATAACTTTTTGTTGTTTCTGTTTATAGCTGTATATAATTTTTTTTTCATATATTTTTTTCTTCATTCTTTCATTTTTCATCCATCTTTTTTCATTTTTCATTCTGTGACCAAGAGCAGACACGTTTTTGATTTATTCGCAACGATTGTAATTTAGTCTCAACGTATTGGATGATTGCGTGATATCATAAAATGGACGTTGTTTATTTACATGTTTGTGTGTTGGATCACAAAATCCGCATCCGCATCCGCACCCGCATCCGCATCCGCATCCGCAGATGTGTGCCCCTCAAATATAAGCATCCGCCTCCGCATCCGCGGATGGCAAAAAAATCCGCGGCATCCCTGTCCTAGAGCACCCGGAGCAGTCCATCATTAGAGCAAATTTTTGTCTGGTGTGGTCAGACAAATAATTAAGTTACCGTTTATGAACAAATGTTTATGTGAAAATGATCTACGCTGTGTTGAGAGTGGGGGATTTTTTTCGTCGTCACAATTAACTCTTGTGACTTTACTGGAGTCACAATAGTCCACAGGCTTCGGTGTCTGCTTACGATCAAGCAGGCTGTATGCTTTTTTGTCACCATGGTGGTATTAAAAGAGAACACAATGAGGAAGTGCTCGTAGATTTAACAATCTATTCTTATTATATTTCCTTCTTTAATAAGGTATTTCTAAGGTCGTTTGATAATCTCAGAACCATATTATCGCACAACTTGGGGAAGCTTGTGCAAATTTTCCATTAATCATAATGGAAGGTTCGTCAAGACGCAATAACCTATCTTCTAATTCCCTTTACTACCGAAGTTCCTTTGGGGTTCCTTATGAAAGGACACCGAACACCTAGCATGGAAAAAGAAGCGGTGAAATTAGTGCATATTTAAAAATGAGGAAGTGGCAAAGACTTATGCATATTTAATAAAAAAAGAAATTTGACCCATACTTAGATCAATAAAAAAAAATTGGGAAAAACAAATAATTACCTCTCAGGGACACATGTCTCGAACAAAAATTTGGGCTTTAAAGCCCAATATCTCGCAAACGAATCACTAATTTGAAAAATTGTTTTTACAAACCCATAATATTTGTGAACATGCTATCCAACGATACCCCACACTATGGTTTAACGAGAAAAAAAAATTACATTTACACAAAAAAAAGTTTGGTCGGCGTGATTGATTTGTATACCCATGCCGAATTACAGTTTTCTAGTAGTAATGGTTACTGAGCTAAGCCGAAGACGGACGGACGGACAGACGGACGGACGGACGGCCAGACGCACATAACGAAACTATAAGGGTTTCTGGTTGACTACGGAACCCTAAAAATGGTCTTATTAATATTTTTTTTCCAAGAAACTAATCGGAAATGATTTCCTTCCTTTATAAGTTAAACAAATAATTAAGTACTTAATTACAAATTTGCACAAAAACACAAACACTACTGAGTCGAAACACAAACACGAGCACAAGTCAGACTACCTTATTTAGATTGATGTTCATATGTGACTAGCCTCTACCCGCGACTTCGTCCGTGTGTACCTCGTCTATGTTGTCCCTCCATACAGACTTTCATTCCCCGTCCCCTTATAAGATGATTTTGGGAATAAAAACTATGTCTTTCCTAGGAATACTTACTACCTACCTCGATATCAAATTCCATCTTAATCGGTTCAGTGGTTTTAGGATGTTAGAGTAGTTAAAATACAGAGGGACAGGCAGAGTTACTTTCGCATTTGGGTGAGGACCAAATTCTTGGCCAGTAATTAGCCTAGTTAATTGGTAAGTAGTAGTTAAAACGTTCCGTTGTGACACGAAAATTTGCCACATAATTCTATGGTTAATTTTCGTGTCACAACGGAACTTTTTAACTACTACCAATTAACCACGCTAACTACTGGCCAAGAATTTGGTCCTCACCCATTTATGTATGGACTATGTATGTATATGTTCCAATTTCACTGCAAAAAAGCAGCTCGACTCCTATTAAACCAAAATATGCTTGAGCTTAAAGTTCGTTATCATCATTAGTAAATACCAATTATTTGGTTGTCTTTATTTATTAGCCTCTACTTACTGAGCTGCGGCTGACAGATGGGACGTCAGCTTACTGAGGCGCTGCTGATCATCCCTACATCTAAGTATAAGTCCTAAAATACTACTGATAGTTGTATAACTCCTATAGTACTAACAATCTATGGATCAACAGCTGTCCGAAATAAATGCATTTAATTTAATTTGAGTATTAATTAAAGTGCATGACTCAAAACGAGAATACAAGAGCGACTCGTGCGATAAATACAGAGCACAGCTCAAAACTTTTTTGTTCAGTCCTACCCAGAAAAATCTGTATCGCTTAAAGATTGACAGTCCCAGCAATGCAGCAAACAGGAACAAAAATTCTGTACGGAACCCACTCCCATATCCCTAACACGCTCGCAAACATTCGAGGGTCGCTGGGCGCTTCGTGCGACAGACAGCCGGATCTAATTGAACTTCTGAGGGACGATTGGTTTTTAAATTTAACAGACAGTTAAAGGAGACGTCATTTTGACGAGCGTATGGCATAGATTGCAAGGTAGGTAAAACAATAGATGGATGGGTCAGCCCTTCTGTGCTTGGGAAGACCTTTTATGACAGCATTATTTAAGCCAAGTTAGAAGCCTTGGCGGCATGACTATATTTCCCACCACACAGTCTTCTTTCTCTTCTCTTGTCAACTCTCACTTAAAAATAACGATGAAAACTAAACCTGATGGAAAGCAGATGGCATTTGCTTCCGTAAAAACTAGTGTTTTCGCCAATATCAGGGACTAAGAAGCAAACACATACCAGCGGGCGAAACTTGGTTACCATTTTATCACGTATCGTAGTCGGTAAGAATTCCGTCACTCTCACAACTCTCTTGTCGGAAAATGACGGATGTCTTATTCACAGCGATAAATGATAAAATGGCAACCATGCTTCACTCGCAAGTTACTTAAGGTGTGCCCGAGGTAACGAAAAGATGAGATTTATAGCAACTTCAATGAACTACATAGAAAAAAGAAAAACAAGATTTCTGCCATGGCACCTACGGAACCTTCGCATTTCTAACACGCTCGCAAACATTCGGGGGTCCTGAACGCTTTGTGCGACAGACAGCCGACTCTAATTAAACTTCTGAGAGACGATTGGTTTTAAAATTTAACAGACAGCTGTGGCTTTGACAGGATTGCATGTTTGCGTGTCTAATTGAAGAGTTGCTTGTTCAGGCTGCAGGTGAAGACTTTGTGGCGTACAGTTTGGAACTGGATAGATTTTTAAATATGGAAGTATGAACTCGTATTGTTTGTAGATTAAGTATATCTTGTGTTATTTTGGAATACCAGACATTACCTGTGCGTTGTTATAACTAAAGTTTGTGTGTAGATTTGAGGAGGACGTTGCACTAGTATATTTATTTTATTTATTTAAAATTAGTTAGTTGCACAGCATAACAGTCGAAACTAAATCACTGTCAAGCAACAGAAATAACTATGAAAATAAGAAAACTAATATGCAACAAAATAAATATCATACAGAAGAGACGTACATCCATCTTCTCGCTGAACCTCAAACATTCTGCCCATCTGCTTGCACATCACATCACATTCAGGGGCTGATGCGAGGAGTCACGTACCAGCGGCGAATTTCTGCGTGACACCGTTCGCGATATTGGCACCGCTAGCAGATGGCGATCACGCGACCGGAAATCAAGCCTGGTTGGAGAGAGAACGAACATGGACACTTCACGTCAAAGCAATTTAAATTCTGAGAGGATTTTTGATTCGAATTTAAACCATGCCACTTTGACATAAAGTGCACATGTCGTACACTAGTGCAGCGTCGAGTAACAAGGACGTTTACCTTATAGGCTTCAAACATAGTTTTAGCACCAGTTGTTGAATTCAACGACTCATAAAGGCGGGTACAGACTTGCTGTAACGTAACATGCAATGTAACAGAATTCCATGGGAATGCATGATACATTGCGTCAATGTGGACGGCAAATTGTGTTACATTGCACGTCAAGTCTGTACCCGGATTAACTTTGTATTTTCGACCATGGATTTATTACTGATTTAAGATACAAGTTCAGCCTAGTTTGGGGTCCTGCAGATATCTCTACTTGTGTATTAAAACATTTTTATTGAATGTCCACGACAACAAACTTTAATACAAACAATTGATTGAGGCTCACTATCCCGGGATGATCATATTCCTAAACTTGGACTGAAGAATGCTGCTAAGCTATGCTCGTAACGCCACGCCGTAGCTTGTAGCAGCTTTATGTCCACATGTAGTAAAAATGGCACGTAGCGGTCTACGCACGTGTGTCGTGATTTGCAGTGAATGGGAGATTTATGTGCTTAATCTGATGAGGCCTCTTCTTGAGGAAGGGAATGTAAGAAAGATAAACAAAAAAACCTATTTTTTGCGGCGAAACGTGGCCATATCAGCGTAGTCGGTTAAAAATCTCATTACCCGCTCAGATTTCAAACCGCGATGCTTTTTTCTTTGAGCGCCCATCCCCAGAGCACTTGCATCTGTGTGTAGAGGGAGTAAGGTAGGTTTTGTTCCGCGTTTGAGTGAAATTCCCGATGTGGCTCACGTATTAGATTAGGCCACGCTCCCCCGGCGTCACCTGTGATGGACGTACCTACATACGTAATGCGTATGGTAATGAGTGTTTTGGTTTAGGAGAGCTAGTTAAGAATGGCAGTCAAATACATATTAGGAACAAAGTAGCGGAGCCAATTTTTGAAGTGAAACTTCTTTAGCGGCGCTGTGCACTTTTTGTGATGGGGAAAAATTGTTTAACTCTCCACAGGTCACGTGACCGTAAGATGTCACGTGACTGTGAGATTCCAGAGATTGAAAATTCGTTAGTCAGACACGTGACCTGATCGAAAAACTGTTACAATGTCATTGAGTTTTCACTTCTGCCGGCACTCCCGGAGTGCAACCCGATCTTTTTTGTTTTTGTTCTTTGTTTGTGAGAACCGAAAGTCTCATCGTCATGCTCCTATGTTTTTCCCCTTGTACCTACTCTAAGGGAGTTCAGGGTCCGCTTAAGTACTGAATCCAAAGATTTGGCGTAAGTACTAGTTTTATGAAAACGACTAACTTTCCAAACTAGAATGAAAACCAGACCTCGTTGGGATCAGTTTGCACACCTAGTGGTGCTCGAACCCAGGACCTCCAGATTGAAAGTCGTTTGCCTTGCTACTCGGTTACAGCGGCTCTTGAGGACCGAATGTCTATATGAAGTTAGACATTCCTATGAAATGTCCACATTAGTAACATGATACATGAGATAAAACCAATTACCTAATGTATTTTTTTTTTTCAAATATTGTAGGTACCTACGTTTTTTGTGAAAAATTAAATATTCATTTATTTCGAACCCTTCAGTCCATATCATATTACATTACAATTATTACAAATATTACAAACATTAGATACATTATAAATATTTATAAATAAGAATACAATTAAAATTACAAATAGACCTTAAAATCTTAAAATGCTATTGGATTTTTAGCCATATGCATGGCGTTCCAACGTCCCACCATCGGACAATCCAGTCTGTCAATAACGGTGTTCAGGAGGCTGCTGGTACTGTCCCGCACGCGACGCATCAGGGAGGCGTTTCCGCATTATATTGCTTGAAAGATATCCACACGTGCCTCCGCAAACATACCTGACGCGCTGCAAAATCGAGGCAATCCCAACAACACCCTGAAACCATTATTGTATTAGTTAAAATGCAGGGATTTATTTTTGTTCGTCGTTTCCCAACAAAATCTCATGAAATGTGTTCGTTATGCTTACATTAGCTAATAATAAGTAGGGCGCAAAACAAATAGAAGTCTAATTTAAATGTGAATAAACTCAAATTTACCTCTGACCAAAGATTAAGGCCGCAAGGCCGCCAGCACAATTGGAATTATGGGACGTAAATATCCGTTCTGACCTATCTATATTTCCAGCCGTCCTTTCTTCCCGGCGAATCTGTCGGCAGTATTTACAGTCCGCCCCCCTCCCGCCTGCCCCTGGGACGACATAATTCACCGCAATAAAACCTGCACCGAACGCCCCGGGTGATTTTACCGACTGTACCGATTGTATATGGACAAGGTCAGGTAGTCGCTTTCGTAAAACGGGTTCCTAAACCTTCGCCAAATATTGATGAATCTTTTTTGAAGAAAGATTTCATGTTAGATCTGTTCTTATTTTAAATAATAACAGCAGTGTGGTGGTGTGTTCACTAAATGTGCTGAATAAGATAAACTTGAAGAGTAAGTAACAGAACATCGGACATTCGCCGTTTTTAAAAATCTGTCGAACCGAACAACGACCAGTCAACCATAGAGCCAAATATCGCTACGAACATTTTCACGATCATTCTAGCGAACGCTCTAGTGAATGCTCGTCAAAAAATGTATTCTGCACGATGCTGTCAGACTTTACGATTGCGTAACAAAATTGCTCAGCTCAGCTTGCTGCATCTACTATTCATACCTATCACAGGACGATGCGGTGTTCTATGCGTTCTTATTAAGGGACGCAAAGTCTATCTCGCCGCGATACAGCTCGCGGGCCGTCCTGTGATAGCCATGCTGGAGTTAAAGGCGTCCATGGACTATTGTGTCTTCTTACGAGGCAGGCTGTATGATTGTTTACCACCGTAGTGAAATAAAAACTTTTAACAATGTTTACGCCAAGAAACCATTAGTAGTTTAAATATTACAGCAAAGTGTGTAGAGATACCCGGGCGGGATGGGCCCATTCTTCCCCGGGCTAGTGGGAATATTAGTAGAATTTGTGGCCGCTAGTTTGTGCCCGGCCCAACAGTGGGCAAAAAAGGGCTTAATATTGCCAGACCCACGCTTGTTATCAGATTACAATAGCGTGTATGCGGGTAGGATGAATTAGCGGTAAGATGGTTATTCCAGTGATAATATAGTTAAAAGATAATTGCAGAAGAGAAGTTCTATTAGTTCATCGCTTTCGAACTTTAGTGGTGGTGGTAAACGAGCGTACGTAACCCGCCTGATGGAAAGCGGTTACCGTATTAGCCTATATTCGCTTGAAACTCGCGCGCTTAAAAACCTGTACATACTCCTTTGTTGAAGAACCCCATACTGTAGTCCCAGCTGCTACGTAGCCTTTGGACCACCATCTTCACCCAACATCCTGGTTAATTGGTGAATTTTGGGTGCCGATCGATAGACTTGGGCATTCGCCGTTTTGTAGTTTAGTTATAGTTTCGCCATATCCGTCTGTCTGTCCGTCTTCGGCTTAGCTCAGTGACCCTTGCGACTAGAAAACTGTAATTCGGCATGAGTATATAACCAATCACGCTATGGCCAATGGCTAGTACCTCCCCACCTAAAGTGTTCTCGTTAAACCTATGGTGTAGGGTGTCGTTGGATAGCTTGTTCAAAAATATTAGTTTTTGTTTGATTGAGTCATGACTTCCCTCCCCCCCTCCCCCCCCTGCCGGAAACTATCACAGATAAGTGGCATAAGTAGTTACCAAGTAATAGGCGACCAACTTAATGTGTATTGGAATGTTACATTCGCTAGAATAATCGCTAATATGCTCCGGTTTATTATGTTACATTCGCTATTACAAGTGATCTACCAGGACCGTTAGAGGAAGTTACAAGCGGAAGGTAGGTAAATAATATTGTCGCGTATATAAATACAGTCTCTCGATTCATCTCTTTAACAACTCTATTTATATTAACTAGGTTTTGTATTTATTTGCACGCATAATAGAGTTCGGTTTATCTCCGCAGCTAACCCCAATCATGGGGCAAGCGCTTTGTTAGCTCTAGTTTACGATAACTTTAATTACTTTAGCCAACTTTCCCCGCGTTAATTACTTTATATTTACTTTGATGAACTATGGTGACGGGGGACTTGATAATGAATTGATTACGTCTAGTCGACAAGATACAATTAATAAGCGATTATTGTCGCTATTCAGCACTAGCTTTTGCCCGCTAATAATACTCCCATCCCAAGATTCGGCGTAGGCACCCTCATGCACATGACTCTTCAGCCCAGACGGTTTGTTGGAATTAAAACAGTTTCCTCACGATGTTTTGCGCCTCCGAAAAGCCACTGTTTGATATCAAATGATGTTACGTACATATAAAAAAAAAACCCAATCGTACGAGCCGGGGTTCGAACCCGTCCTGATTAAACATCGCGCGCTTTACCGCTCGGCTACTGTGGCTCTCTATAGTGATTATGGAATTGACTATTCCTGTTAAATGCCTACTTAGTGTTTCTGTGGCGTATCTGCGTGGCTAATCTCTTTAAATAGGACACTTTTCAATGCTTTCCGACAGATTAACTTTAATAATATATGTTGGATCAAATTAAAATAGTCGCACAAAGCCATTGTTCCGAATCGGATTTAATGACAGAGCGCTTCGACAATGAATTAATTAACAAAATGGTGGATCAAAGACTTACGCCTCGCATTCCAATCCCATTTCAGTGTTTCTCGTCTCCTGACGGCTAAGTTCTCAGAGCGTTTCAACCGCCATCCCCTCCATCAAATAACCAGAAATGCAATGAAAATCTGCAGAAACTTCGTCACAAATTCAGACATGGAGCGCTCTGGGAATTACCCTGATACATTAGTTAAACGCGTGTGTGTTCTTAAGTTGCGACCGTGTACAGTCAGCATCAAAAATAGCTACGCAAAGGAAGACGTCAAAAGTCTTTACTAAAAGGGAATAAGAACTTTTGACGTCTTCGATTGCGTAGTTACTTTTGATGCTGACTGTACCATAAGGCGCAGCGTGATTGGTCCCCCAACAAGATGGACTGATGTCCCGGTAAAGGTCGCGGGAGTCCGCTGGATGCGGGCGCAGGACCGGTCATTGTGGCACTCTTTGGGGAGGCCTGTGTCCAGCATAGTGGACGTCTTCCGGCTAAAATAACCACGCAACAGTTTAAATTGAAATGTGAGTGTTGATCTCAAACAGACTCCGTTCCATGTAGCGATCGGGTTGCCAAGTGAGGGAGCTATGAAATTAGTTTAGCAAATTTTACTGAACATTGGATTTAGATAGCTATTTGTAATAATAATCTGGCGTGTAAATTGATCGTATTCACATGTTTTATTCATTTTAATAAACGGGGGTTTCTGAATGATTGCCAAAACGATTTCCATTTTAAACAGTATAGCTTTTACCAATAAGGCTGTTGACAACAGTAAACCTTAAGGCGATGCCTTGATTTGAGTCGAACTCGCCCCCTAGACAGAGACACGCTGATGCCTTCCGCGCACGAGGAAAAGAGTAACACTCTTCGAGAATGGCTTTTTTGGACAAATTTCGATAAATACCTAACTTAGAGACGTTTTATTTAAATTTCATAAAGTGAGATTTTAGATGAGTCAAAATACTATAGTATTAACTTGATTGTGTGGTAAAATAATGTATCGTTTGAGTAGGCTGAGTATAAAAAGAAAAATACAGACCCAACTTTGGTTTTTTTTTCTATCGAGGAAATTTTAAGCAATCATGTATCGATAAAATCAGAAAAACAATCATATAGTCAAGAATCATATTATTATATCTGAAAATCAGACCTTATTGTTTCTTAATCTAGCCAGAACGGTGTTTTAAAGCACTCGATGATTTCCAATGCACAGCCGCAGTAAGCTCGGCCGAATTTCACCTTCCCATACAAACGGAGTTTCGTTCTCATTTTAAAACTACGTGTTGGATTGTGACGAAACTTTTCATATACAATGACATGAGATATATCTTTCTCTGTAATTTTAATATGGTTCCAGTTTATAAAACAAACGAAATACAGCAAAAACAAGTTTTGTATGAAAAACTTATATTCTCTGTATTTTTTTACTATGGTATCTGAAGCTACATAAACTAATTACAGACATAGATATACCTCATGTCATTGTACATGCAAAGTATCGTTACAATCCAACACGTAGTTTTAAAATGAGAGCGTAACTACGTTTGTATGGAAAATCGAGCTTACTGCGGACTCTTCTCTTACATCAACAAAATGATGTTACATAACAAAACTCAAAAATACTTGGAAAACATCATTAAAGATTTATTAATTTTTATTTTGGTATCGTTGGTTAGCTCGCTCAAAAATATTATGGGTTTCCCAAAACCATTTTTCAATTCGTTTGCGAGATATTGGGCTTTAAAGCCCTAATTTTTGTTCTAGTCATGTGTCAAATTCGGCCTAAGACAGACATGCAACTACGGAACCCTACACTGCGCGTGACCCGACACGCACTTGGCCGGTTTTTAATTTAAAACCGAATGGAATGAAATTTGTATGGCGCTTATACCAGCTATCCAAATTCGTCGACCAATATTCATGTCTGCAATTGGGGGGGGGGGGGGGGGGGGGGGGGCTGCAACTCTGATTGGTTTAACACATTACAGTGATTTCATTTGCTATCAATTTGCCCATCTGCATACGGTACGGTGTATGATTTTGTCCGTTTATATTCACTTTCGACGACCAGTTAGCCTAGTGGGTAGTGACACATGAGTAAAGAAACGGAACAGAGACTAAGCTTCTAATGAGCACGCACCACTATGAAGCTTAGTCTCTGTTCCGTTTCTTTAATCATGTGGTAGTGACGCTATCACGAAGCTGAGAAGGTGCTGGGTTCGAATCCCGGTAAGGGCAAATATTTGTGTGATGAGCCTGAATGTTTTCTTTATTATTTATATCTATTAAATATAACGTTGTCTGGTGCCCTTAACACAAGCCTTATTAAGCTTACTATGGGACTAGTTAGATTTATGTAAGATTGCCCCTTAATATTGATTTATTATTTATTGTAGGATTATATAATACAATTAAACCATATTAAAAATTAATGATTAATTCCACAATTATTACACAACGTACTTCGATTTCTAGGTCGATTTGTGTTAATATTTATTTATCCTACTAATATTATAAATGCGAAAGTTTTGATGAAATTTTGCACGAAGATAGTTTATAGCCTGTATTAAAATATAGGATAGTTTTTATCCCGGGTTCCGCGCAGACGAAGTCGCGGGCGGAAGCTAGTTTAATATGTTTACCGAATACTATAGGCATGAGTGCCTGCGTACGTCACGAAAATGATTTCACCGAGCGATTCCCAGTCACAAGTGGTGTGAAACAAGGCTGTGTCATGGCTCCCACCTTATTTGCCATCTATTTTTCGGCAGTAATGAATGATGCACTTCAGAAATGCGACAACCGGATAAAGGTAAATTTTCGCACTGACAAGGGTATTTTTGACCTGTCGCGCCTTAGGGCGAAACGAAAAACACAGTCTGCTTCGGTGACGGAGATTCTTTATGCTGATGATGTCTGTCTCATGGCTGAGAGTTTGGAGGTCCTACAAAGTTATCTCGACAATTTGGACGAGTCTTGTCGTAAATTTGTGATCAGCGTGTCGAAAACCCAGATTGTTAAACAACCTGCAAGAGGGAAATCTGTGAGCGACGCTGCTGTTCTTCTGAGGGGAAACGCATTGGATGATGTGGTAACGTTTCGGGACCTCGGAAGTCTTTCGCGGAACGATAATCGACTGGAGTCCGAGATTTCCGCACGGATCGCGAAAGCTGCTGCAGCTTTTGGCGGATTGAACCAACGAGTTTGGAAATCGCAAGACCTCAGGCTTACCACAAAGCTTGCTGTCTATAAAGCAATCATTCTGCCTATATTGCTTTACGCCTCGAAAACCTGGTGTCTACAAAGGAGATGTCAAGCGCCTTGACACCTTTCATTTAAAAAGTCTCCGAGCAATTCTTCGACTAAGGTGGCAGGATCGTGTTCCAAACTCGGAGGTTTTGCGTCGGACTGGCATGGTTGGCGTGGAATGTCTACTCATGAAGGGACAATTACGTTGGGGTGGACACCTTGTACGAATGCCATCATCAAGACTGCCTAAGGCAGTATTTTACTCGGAACTAGCCTCAGGAAAGCGCAAAGTTAGCGGACAATACCTGCGGTACAGGGATGTCCTGAAGCGCCATCTGTCTGCAACCGGCATATCATGTGAGTCGTGGGAGGAGCTTGCTACTCGGAGATCAGACTGGCGAACTGCTGTCAACACGGGACTCAGTAACTTTGAAAGTACCCGTCTCGAAAATCTTGTCGCCAAACGCCAGTTTCGTACAACTCGGCCCAAGCCCTCCTACCATTACACTTACAACTCAAGTGGAGACCTTTATTGTTTTTCATGTCAACGGAGCTTCAAAACCAAGTTTGGTATTGCGAGTCAGGCTCGCGCCCATGCACGCAGACAATAACTTTCACAATCGTTTTGTCAGGATGTCGCCGTCGACGGATACGTCTGGGAGGACATCATCAGGTACACTATGTCTGTGTAACATTAGATTATGTCACACGCTACATTTTTATGAAATTTTATTGTAGGTACGTTATGATTATGAGCCGGTCCCTGTAAACATAATGATTGTATGTACCTACCTATGTTCATATGTTACTTAGGTAAATATGTTTCAGTTTTCATTTTAATAAGAAGTCCAACGCGAATCAATACTTTCCAAAATTATTATTGGATTCTAATTTGTGCCATTCGACACTCGAGTTTGCGAGTCGGCGAGCAAAGTTGGGACTCGGCCGCCATAGTGAAAATAAGCAAGTAAGTAGTTTTCATGAGCATGCTGTTGTTCTTCCGAGATCTCCTATTGTATGAATAAAGCAAACTTTAAATTTAATAGGAAAGAAATCTAATTGGCAGATTTGACTTGGCGTAGCAGTCGTTACGCCAAGTTACATGCCATACACAAAACTGGAATCAAAGCACAGGAAAGCGTCCCAGAAAAGCGGTGGACTCCATACAAAACCCTATATTTATATTCATTTATTCATAATAATTTATATTACATGTCATATCGTTATCGCGGGAGCAAATCAGATTTGACAGTACTGAAAGATTATAAAAAACAGTCAAAAACAGAAATGACATTCGTATAGAGAAACGTTTATACCTACCACCTTAAAATGTATAATCATTTTATTGAATATCAATGCCATCTTACCTCCGTACTTGACTTGATTAGTACATAAAGATTACCTATTAGGTACGCAACCTCATCAGTCACTTTAGACATTTGTCATTCTTGATTGATCTGTATTTGTAACAACATAATTAAATAGAAATTTGTGAACTCATATCGGAGAAGGAGATAGTACTAGATTCAACGATATATCGTTCTACATTTGATTAGTTCCGTACATTTGTATGTTATTTACTAACAGTGTAAAGCAAGATTAATTAACCTTATGCAGCAAAAACTTCGTGCTAGTTATGATGAACTTCTTGGAGGCTTATAATGTGTAGGCAGAAGTCTGTTTTTACTAAATGGACAGTCTGTTTTACTACTTCTTTAACAAATTTATATTTTCTCCCGCGATAACGATATATGAATTAATAAAGTACCAATTTCGTACTTAGTAAATTTATTACGACTATAGAAAGTTTGCTCAATAAGTCATCGTTTGAGCTGCGATTTGAATCTGGCCAGTGAGGGTGCTTCCGTAACTCGCGCCGGCAGGCGGTTGTACACCGTCGGGCCTGTCACGTGCATGAGTTTGGTGGACCTCGCCAGACTGTGTTTAGCGCCCAAGATTCTGTGGCCATATCACATGTTCCTACTTTGACCGTCAGCTCGCCTTACGTATTCGTCAGGATGTCCTCGCACATACAAGGCAACCAGACAAATTACCACGGAAGGTAGCGTACCCGTGCTGTAGGTAGCTATACCATGTGCTATAATGATTCAATAAATAAATAAACTAAGGGCTCTGCGAGTGTAGAAGTCGCAAGACTTAAATACAGTTTTTTATTTAATTTAGAAAACAGAATCGTCAAAAAAACTATAGAAATGATTGAACCGGCTCACAAACTTCCATAAGAATCGGTAGAGAAATATGACCTGCACAGGAGAATAACCGAACATCGGGCTGGATATCCAGACATACGAAAGAATCTTGACCTAAGCTGAAACACAACTTTTCGTCTAATGATTCAATAAATAAATGAAAAATGTCTGAAATTATTCGGTGTTTTCTACAACAGTAGTATCTGAACCAGTGTACAATAAGAACAACTACGTAGATGTAAATGGAGCGTATCAGCGTATCATACTTTCCTTTGCCACTGGGTTCAGTCTGAAGTCATTATATTCGACAATTCTCATGGCGTTGTGAAGTGAGTGGCTGTCAACTAGTTTTTGATAAGGATGCGGCCAGCGACCGACTACTTTTAGATTCTGCATCTAGTATTTATCTCGTTCTCGGGCGAAATCAACCACATTGGCAGTCAATTCAATTCAATTATTCATTTATTTTAGTGTTAGTATTACAATTGATGCTTATGAATCGAAGTGTTATTAGGTTACAATAACAATTTAAACTATTTTTAGCATAAACAACAACATCGTGCTGATTGTGCATGTGCATGCAATGCGGTGGCTAGTTCTGTTCTGTTCCGTTCTGTGTTTGAAGACCTGGAAATTGAAAGGCATTTAAATAAAATTCATTTTTAAAGACACATAAGTATGAAAGGTATCACGAGGTACTCGTATCAGGGTCTAAAACATGTTTTGTGTGTAGGTACTGTGTGTGTACAGTCAGCTTCATATAGTTAGCAGCAGCCAAGGTAGCCAAATGTTTCGGTAAGGTAAGAATAAGGGTGTGTTTCAAAATATTTGGCTACTCTGGCTGCTACTAACCATATGACGCTGACTGTTTAACCCTTTTAAGATCAATTTTTTGCCGGGTCCATGGAGGAATGTAAAATGTCTTTGCTTATTTTGCCTGGTATGATCGGACATCACCCAATAGTTATTTGTGTCACAAGGGAGCATAATAGTGTATTTACGGCGAGGGTGGTGTATTGGATCCTGAACGTAGCGAGGGATCCTACAATAACGCAGGCACCTGAGCGTAATGAGGGATACAAGTGTTAACTCCCGAGACGAAGATAATTTTGCTACCGAGTGACACAAACTATTTTTCGCACCGAATATTAAGAAATTTAAAAAACAAATATAAACGTTTTATTAATTTTTAATACTAATATTTAAATATTACGATATATTCATAAATTTTCATATAACGTCGTTGAACTTAGAACTTGAAATGTGTTCGTTTTTAATCGATTACGATGAAATTAGAATCGATTATTTTATTAAGATCTGCGTTCAATTGGCACATTGCGTAAATGCTACATGCCAATGAATAAATTAAAATAATAGCTTGAACCGAAAAGTAGCATTTTGATCCCTCTCGTCGTGGAGCAAAACTTACTTTTCCGAATGCAAGGTGTGAAAAAGTACTTCAACTGTAAACCACTGTACATGTACAGGAAAGAGGCAACGATGCTTTTATTTTCATACGTTTTCTCGGGCTTTAGCACTCTTTTATCTCACTAAGTTTTGTCAATATTCATATAATAGTATTTTAACCTTTACAGCGCCCAAGATGGATATATCCGCACCACTGGTTCAACGTCAACGACGGGAAAATCCGTCAAGGAGTATAGTGCGATGGCTACCTTAATGCAGTGACATAAGGTTTAACTTAGCACTAAATGTAATGTTGATGTGGCTGGTTTTTGACCACTTTTCTCGTATTTTATTTATGTTGGTATATGCGTAGTCTATTATTCTGGATCACCGCCACTCTAATAGAATTTCGTGGGCTTTATAGAGGGTCCAATTAGATTCTCTGTGACCTTTGGCGGTCGGGCGGAAAATTAGTCTATTAGTTGAAGTTTTAGTGTTGTTGAATTTTGGTTTTTCAATTTACGAACAAGGAGTGGGCGAAGAATGGGATGTTTTCAAGTTGAGAGGGTAATGAATGTTGTACTAAAGTGATTTGCGTAGAAAAAGTTTGCTTGTTTTTTATATTACGGCTGTAGCAAACTGCCGGCCTGCCTGACGGAAAGGATACCGTAGCCTGTGGTGCGCTTTCAAGGTGCAAGGGATAAATAAATAAAACAGCCTTTTATTTCATCTCGTCAATTAAATGTTACATTGCCAAAATGACATAAACTAGTTTTTTTTTTACTTGTGCTTAATAGCTAAACAGGTGCAGTTGATAGCTGGAGACTAATGCAGGTCACCCATTCTCAACACAGCGTATGTTCGGGAGCTATGCTAGAGCTCATGTTAGGCTAGCCATCATAACACCACTACTTTGTAAATGTGTGGTGATTAAGGTCGCCACTCGCCATACCATAGCTCCCAAATGTTCGCCGGATCGTGGCCGCTATGTCATGCCGGAGTGCGGATGGCTCGCCAACGGCTCTGGTGTTCCCGTGGTCCGGTGAGCTTTGATATCAAGTCATCACTCCATTTGCCGGTGAGCTGCCGCGAGCTCGTCTACCGTTCGCCTTTCCCGTCAACATATATTCGAGGCTACTGGGACGACGCGCGGTATATCCAAAAAAAATACAGTAGACGTTACTGTCAAACTCGTCTAGAGGCGTGTGCGGATTTTGAGTTCCTCTATTATGGACACATTGGTTCTCATGGTGGTCCCAGGGATACGTCAGAGCTGGCGCCAGCAGCCCAGCACCACAGCTCGCAAGCGTCTGTCCTGCTCAGCATATTTATTTGCTTTTATGGTCTGGTATATAGATAACCATTAAAGCAAATGACTCCCCAGATATATTGGCCACTGAATAGATAACTGCCAATATTCCCAACGTACGTTGATAGTTGTTAAACGTCAAATAAGCCGCAAATCACGAGTCCGGGCAGTAATGGCGTTATATTGGTGATTTCATGCGAGTTATTCGCAAGCACTTGCTAACCGACTTGACTAATATAAACTAGTTCAGACTTCAGTAAGTATATATCTGATCTTCGGTTAGGGCACGGCGGAATATCATGCTCTGAATATTGCAAGCAGCCCAACTAATGAAGTAGGTAATGGAGCTACGGTATCTTATCGTAATCCCTTAAGTTTGTCCAAATTTTCATTATGGTTAAAATGAAGTTTTCTCGATGATTTGTTTTTTTTATACAAGGAACTTATCCTGTAGAACACATCAGAACGTATTAGTTTTGGTTATATTTCTTCTTTTCACGCCTATTCAGTGTCCCACTGCAGGGCAAAGGCCTCTCCTGGTGATCTCCTTAAGTCTTCTACCCAATCGCTAAAAAATGCACCCATGTCGTCCCGCCACAGATGGAGGTGTCGGCCCTGCCTGCATCGCCCGTTATGTGGTATTCACTTGCTACATTAGCCCTGTCTGAATGCATGCGAAGACGTGGCCGGTCCATCCCCACATGGTATAATAATCCCGAAAATTGGTTGCAGAGAAAACCGGCTTTTTGCCGAACTGTAACTACAGACGTTTCCCATGCAGTTGGGAAAATTAAATTCAATGGCTGCGATAGGTTACCCAAATTACCTTCGAATGCGTATAGTTATTATAATCTTTTTTTCATTCCTGTGAGGAGTGATATGCGTCGATTCTGGTTGTAATTTGCATATCAGCTTTAATTTTCATAACTTGTTTTCGCCGCCTAGCATAGACACTGGGAAGCTACTAATATTATAAATGCGAAAGTTTAGGCGTTTGCGCTGTTGACGCATTAAGCACGAAGATAGTTTATAGCCTGGTCGAAAATATAGGATAGTTTTTATCCCGGGTCCACGCAGACGAAGTCGCGCGCGGAAGCTAGTTTGTAATAAAACTCGGAATCGAACTGACTCACTGGTTCTTCCCAGCTGATGAGGGGAATCTTTGTGAACAACAGCCCAACAGCGAGTAGTAAATTTTCATTGGATAATGTGTGGGAAGTGGCCGCGTAACCATTGATTTGTGTTAATGCACGTGCACATGCGGTTGTAATGTGCAGCGGTCATGTATTTGACGTCATATTTACTATTATTCGGTGAAATCCCTAGGGCTCGGGCTTAATGTTCAACTCTTGCACGCTGAATGAGCGTGTGAAACACACAATATTTTTTACTAAACAGAAGCGTCTCCTAAGGCTTCGTTCACACGGCATTGTCCTGCACTTTTTTTGCAGTATACATCTTAACGTATACAGAGTGGCACATACAAAATGTTGTTTATACGTTTAAACGAATACTCACCGGACTTGTCAAGCAAACCGAATTAGGCTGGGTTCACACGGCATAGTCCTGCACGTTTTCTGCACGTAGTCGGTTTGCTTGACAAGTCCGGTGAGTATTCGTTTAAACGTATAAACAACATTTTGTATGTGCCACTATGTATACGTTAAGATGTATAATGCAAAAAAACGTGCAGGACAATGCCGTGTGAACGAAGCCTTAACGTTAAAGTTAACAGTGAACCACTGCAGTTGAGCGAGAAGCCATGCGACTTTCAATCGAACCCCGGCTCGTACCAGAGGGATTTTCAAAAACTTATGTATGAAATATAATTTGATATTTAACTGTGGCTTTTCAAAGGAAAACATCGTGAGGAAACCGGTCTAATCCCAATAAGATCTACTTTTCCCTCTGGGTTGACAGGTCTGATGGCAGTCGCTTTTGTAAAACTAGCGCCTACACCGAATCTTGGGATTAGGTACCAAAGCACGCAGGTTCGGAAAGTGTAGTGACTCAGTAAGGATGACAATGTTTAGAGCATACTGCCAATGTTTCTATGCATGTCAGCCACATGTCAGCTCTGCGTCAACTATACGAGGCAAGCTATGAGCACCATTAGAGTGTAATACAATGATGATATCGTATTCTGATGAAACTGCCTCGATTATGCAGAGCATCAAGTATGTTTACAGAGGCCCGTAAAAAATACCGAAAATAAATGCAAACATTTATCATTTATGTGACCAACGGTGCATGAACCCATATCGAGAAATGGTTTCAACCGAAAGTCTCGGTGATATTGCAACCTCGCAATAACGGTGTGAATTGATTCCATTTCATCTGAAATGTCTCGTATTTTTGCATTCGAGCTTCTACTTCTGAATTCATTGGTATTGAAAACTAGATTTTGTGAGGAAAGTGAGCTTTATTGTTGTTGGTAGATTTAGTAAAATAAGTTTCTGAAAAAGAAAAGTCTGGCAAGGCGCCAGTAATAATACCTAAATATCTGATACTGTAAAATGCGCAATACATGTCTAGCTGTGCCTATACGTCTGGATTCTTTGAAAGTGCACTAGCAGCTAGTTAATTAATTCAATTCAATTCAATTAAATAATTTATTAATAAAACTAGCTTCTGCCCGCGACTCTGCCACTTGGACAGAATTCGTTTATATCGTACCCCCTTCAAAATTTATCCTTGAATAAAAACTTACCTATGTTCTTCCCGGGACACCAAATTTCATCTAAATCGGTATAGCGGTTTAAGCTGAAGAGGTCACAGACAGATAGACAGATAAACAGAGACAGACTTTCCGACTATTTGAATTTGTAAAATGTATTTTTACATCGAAATGCGAGTATATAGACACGTTTCCTGCTACAAAACTATATGATCCACATTCAGGGTCCCAAACCACGATATCGCCTTATATAAAATGAAATATAATTACAAAAGATGGCTAAGATAACAAACAAATCAATCAAGAATTTCACAAATTGAAATAAGCTTTTAGCTAGACTGAACTTCAAGCAAATTGCTTTCAGAATCGCACATGAATTCAGGCATACACATTCACATTGGCATTCCATCCTTTGAACTTTCCAAAATTTAGAAATTTACATAAAAAAGCCTTTGAAATGAAAATAAAACTTGGCTTTCAAAAACTACTGCGTAATTTCCGAAGCAATTTAAAGCAATTTTTTCCGGCCCCCGATCAAAACTCTACTGGGGGTCGATTGAGCACATATACTTCGCATTTTTTAATGATATGAAATGTTTCCCCGGGTAGGTGGGTACTGACCTAAGCGCACGTCCGCGCCGTTGTCTTACTTGCTCACCACAGCACAACTTTCTCGATCTGCTGCCATGCATTTTATCATGTTGCCATGAGACTTAGGTGTATTGGGAGTAGGCTTACGGACTATACATTCAAGGGCGCATCACATAGCTTGGTCGTGGCCGCGTGTGTTGTTTCTACATTCACTCGCAAACGGATGCATCCACATTTATGGACGTAATATTACTCCAACTTTATTTAGACAATCATGGACCGATTTCGGCGCGGCGCTATTCCATTCGGCTTGTTGGAGAGGTGAATTCCCAGCTTAACACATCGGAACGTACGAAACTCATCAATTTAGAATGCGATACGCAAGTGTCAGATCGACCGCCCTGAACAGAAATAACGGGAGGGGTCCTTAACGAACCCTCGAAGCTTTGGGTAAAGGGTGCACTTGAGAGTCGAAAAACATTGCGGCTGGGTGAAAGGGGGTAACTGACAAAAGCAGTTAGAGCCGTTTTTTTACGAACAAAACTCTTGTTATTTTTACGTAACAAACTGGAGCTAAAACGTGTATGGGTATCGTGATATTTTTTAAACGTGTTTCAGCATAATTACTTAGTTGAAAGACTGTCGCTGTCTTCGTGGACTTGAGCGCGGCTTATGATACAGTGTGGCGCCAGGTTCTGATATTTAAGCTGATGAAAGCTGTGCCCTGTGGACGGATTACTGACCTAATAAATAACATGCTTAGCAATCGCAAGTTTGTTGTTTACCTCGGAGATAAACAGAGTCGGGCCAGAAAGTTACAAAATGTTCTTCCACAAGGTTCAACGTTAGCACCACTGCTTTTTAACCTTTATACTAACGACCTGCCTAATACGACCTCCAAAAGATTCATGTACGCTGACGATATCGCCCTTACCCACCTTACCCACTAACGTTATGTTTAAGGTTTCAGAGGAGCCACTCACCCAAGACTTAGAGTCAGTCAACAGATACCTACAAATGTGGAGGCTAGTTCCAAACACTAGCAAAACTGAGGTTTCAACTTTCCACTTACATAACCAACTGGCCACATACAGTCCCAAGGTGACCTTCGATGTTAGAGCCCTGGCATACAACCCGCAACCTAAGTATAGTCACGGAATTTGATTGTTGAGCCATTTAGGGGTCACTTTATATTGGACAATATATAATATTATTATATAATAATATCTTCATCCCTAAATGGCTCAACAATCAAATTCCGTGACTGTACCTTGGTGTAACGCTTGATCGTTCGCTAACTTACCGCGCCCACCTCAGTAAACTAAATAAAAAACTGGGAACCCGCAACAAGATCATGCATAAATTGACAGCACATCCTGGGGAGCTAGTGCAGACGTTCTGCGTACAGCGGGGCTAAGTCTGGTCTATTCTGCAGGGGAAACTGTGCTCCGGTCTGGCTCAACAGTGCTCATACGGAAAAGGTTGATGTTCAGCTGCGTAAAACTATGCGCTGCATATCCGGCACGATACAGTCGACCCCCGCCCAATGGCTGCCAACATTAAGCCACATTCCCCCTCCACATCTCAGAAGGCAACAGGCACTGCTGAATGAAGCGAAGAAAATCGCGAATAACCGGTTCCTACCGGTTCGCCTGGAATTTCTGTGCCCTCCTCGGCAACGTCTGAAGTCTCGACACCCACCCTACCAGACAGCGCAACATCTGAAGGGAGAACCATTCGAGATAAATAAAAGATGGAAAGACGAATGGAAGTCAAATCCTCCTAGAGCCGACGTGAAAAACTACGATCTTACGCAAAAGCCCAGCGACTCCTCGGCCCCCAGAAGGGAGTGGTGTCAGTTGAACAGACTAAGAACCGGACATGGCCTCTGTGGAGATTATATGTTCAAATATGGCTGGCGAACTTCACCGGCATGTGATTGCGGAGCACCTGTGCAGTCTATCCACCACATCATCTATGACTGTCCAAAACGCAAATACGCTGGGGCATCCCTTGATTTATTCTCTCCTGATGTGGACGCAGCCGAATGGGTGAAGGAGCTAGATATAAAATTATAGTTATCCATAGTTTTATATAAAATTTAGATTAAGTATTAATTAATATGTTATTTCGCTTAAATTAAATACGATTGCCATACGATTAAATTAAATAAAACTTAGTTGAATTGATGGAAATGATGAAAGTTTAAATCTATATTCCACTGATTTTTTTGGTTAACTTAAATGTTATTATTATTCATTATTGATACAGAGATCCTTATAGGGATAAGTTCGCCTTTGTACCTTAATCTTATATATCATGTTTATGTTTAACCAGTTTTGTGTCCAATAAAGTGCTTACATACATACATTTATGATTACTTCCTGCCTTGTCTGATGTTGAGATCTTTATCGCAGTTGGCCAAAAGTTTTAAGTAAGAGTCACTTTTCTGGTTTTAATTTCGCATTCTATTGCGAACTAAGTTGGTAACGAGTCGTAATGCTTCCTTTCTTACAGATTTGTTTTTAGTGTTTTTCCAGAAAGGAAAGTACTATTGTTACGGAGTTGGCTATTGTATCGGATCACCACTGCACTATATTATTAATAAATAAAAATAAACTATCTAGAAAAATCCTGATTCTTCTGATTCCTTCAATTAAAAATCACCGCGCATTAATTTTAGTTGACTTGGTTACGTACCTATTAACTATTCTTACGCAAGTCAACATATTTTGTTAGTTTAATTTAAACATAAAATGTCAGTTACCTAGTTTTACTTCCCGCCTACGATGTGTCACAAGGCCCTTCGCCTGTCGCGAGCACTCACGGGTTCAGTTTTTGCGTTCGTTATTTGGTACTCGGATTTGACACTGACATGTAAAGCTGTCGTTTTATATGTAAAATATAGACGTTGTGTGCCGATAACATTTTCTACGCAATATTAGAATATAAATACTATCGCAGAATTACTGCATACGTATCACCGATTAGCCAAGTGTTGCCCTACATCACACTAGACTAGAGTGTACAGTCTCACCACTGTACATTTTTCCGTTTACGTTGCGACCTACTTTAGGCCGCGCTATAATATGACATTCGAAGTAAATTACTTATATTAGTGCAAACATAACTGTCGTGCGATATGCATCAACTGAGGGAACAGCCAATAAATCTATTTTGTATCTTAAAAGTAATAAATCAGTTTAATGACAATATCTTAACTTCTCCGTTCTCTCAACGCACTCCAACACAACAACAAATGTCTGGGCTAACTGGCTCATACATAATGGTCCTTCGAACCGGATATAAGCTTCCCCAGAGTTGAGTCGGCAGTGGAAATAGCAATGGTCACAAGTTACTTTAACTCTGCCGCTTTGTCAGCCTATCTTCTTATTAATAACTTGAAGAACATGCAAGAAATGCTGTTTAACACTTTAAATGATGTCTATAAAGGTCATATCGACGTGCACCTCGTCACATCCGTAAATCTGATAGAACAGTTGAACGGCATTGCGGGAAAACTACTCAGAACTCTGTCGCTGCCCGTTGATAACATACGAGAAGACATCAAGGACTTATACAAACAATTATACGTCAAAGCGCGAGTCACTGACAAATATTTTTTATTCGAGCTGCATATACCACTAATTTCGGACGAAGATTTTACGTTACATCGTGCCATCCCATTACTTGTCAAAACGGCTCAAGACTACGTCATAGTTCAGACTAGCGCAAGATACATAGCTGTGAACTTACAGAAAAATACCTACATTTCGTTTAAAGAAGAAGACCTTCAACAATGTGTCCAATTAAAACTTGACAACTTTATATGCAACAAAAACCTGCCAGTATTCAACTTACATAACGATAAGACCCCATGCGAGGCAAAACTAATAGGTCATCGCACCACAACTCCATGTGACATAACACATACGTCATGTAAAAACGCCTGGATCGAGTTGCATTCAACGAACACTTGGCTCGTCATTTGTTGCGATACCTGCACATTACGGGTCATATGTGAAGAAGATGTGACGTCACACACAATGACGTCGTCTGGAATAATTACTTTAGAACAAGGCTGCATGCTGCAATCAATACCTGACTATTCATTCGCTTAATCAATACAACAGCAAGGTGAAGTTGGACGTCATCAACGTGCCTTCGATAACATCGTCGATCAACTGAATTGCAAAATTAACCTACCACAACATACCCCATCAATATTTTTCCGAACACAATTATCAAGATATCGAAGAAATCGACATGAGACTACTCAACCAACGGAACAAGGAACAAAACTTCCCAACCGTTCTCACTACTCACGATATCCATCAATATGCTATTTGCTACTTTCTACTTGCTGCGGCCGCCGTCACTGCCATTCTTTGGGGAGTGGGAAGAGGCTATCCCCATATTTGTAAGCTGAAGAAAACGAAACAATGTTCACTGCAATCAGTGAAGCCACACTACGAGGATATTGAACTTCAACCTACACCAAAAGAGAGAAGCCTACCACGAGCTACAGCTGGGTCAACGAGCAGCCTGGGACAGCATCCGAGCCGTCATCGAGCCGCCAACGACAACGTCACTTTTAACTTAGATTGAATTGAATTTTATTAAGTATTTTTTGTAATGGCTTTTCCTTCTATTTGAAAATTATCTTTTCTTTCTCCTTCTTTTGGGGTTGCCAGTATGTACAGTCTGACCACTGTACATTTTTCCGTTTACGTTGCGACCTACTTTAGGGCGCGCTATAATATGACATTCTGAAGTAAATTATATTAGTGCAAACATAACTGTCGTGCGATAAGCATTAACTGAGGGAACAGCCAATAAGTCTAACTATTTTGTATCTTAAAAGTAATAAATCAGTTTAATAACAATACCTTAACTTCTCCGTTCTCTCAACGCACTCCAAAACAACAACAAATGTCTGGGCTAACTGGTTCATACATAGAGGTACAGTAAATATCAAACATCTCAAAAGCACACAACAAAATTTAAAATAAACAATAAATGACATATCAGATGTCAACGCCAAAAATAGTATTAAAAAAGAAAATATGTGAATAAAAAAAACAATTTATTATAATATGAGTACAATACTGTTACATCACAAAGTCAAACAAAATTAAGTAAATAAGTCAAAATTAATTTTCATACAAAACACTTATTCAGTAGAAATGCTTTAAGACCCTTTTTGAATCGCATTATAATTTTGTTAAAAAACACAATTTGTTGATATCCAGCTGAGTGCTTTATTACTTGCAACTTGGTGACGAATGTCCAAGGCAAATCTTTTCTTCTAGTGGCTAAGCGTTTATCTCTATCTTCGAGTGATTTTATGTCGGAAATATGCGCTCGTCTTGAGACACCTGCGGAATACACTTGGAATATTATGTGTTTAATAATCAGCTACTGTAGCTGACGATGAAACACATAATATTATATTTTATACGCTTTATTGCAAAGTTACTCTATAATCTACAGTTACACTCTTTGTGTCATTATTAACTTTGATAGTAGCGCTATTTATCTTAAATACTGTACAAATGTAGATTATATAGTAACTTCGCAATAAAGGGTATAAATAATCTATCACAGAATTACTGCATATCACCGATTAGCCAAGTTTTGCCCTATTTACCTAGCTTTATTATTTTTTGATATGTTTAAATGCAATGTATATTGTTATTGAATTAATATATGAAATGAAAGCCAGCGAAGAAGTATGGGGTGTACTGGCCAGTTAATTTTTTTTATTTAAGCCTAACCAAGGTCTGTTCTTAGCTGTCTGTGGTTCTTCTTTCTTAGCGGTGCTGCGACTAGTTTTTTTTTTACTTTAACGCGAAAAAAAACTTACTCCAATTTATTTCGATCTCACGTCTTTTGTACATATTTTTGACCACTTCAAATTTGAATGTCACAATATGAGTGTCAGAAAAAAATGCGACAAATTTAAATTTACGCATACTGTTGCTAGTACTACGAAATGCATGGCGGCGTAATAGGCACTTATAACAACTATTACTTTATTTTACTGCGAAATACGGCTTCGACTGGTAAAATTGTTGCCATATAAAGATTTTGAAAAACTGCTTGAGACGACTCGCTAGCCTTTGTCTCGCGTTCAATGTTTATGTACACCGATCCCCTCAGAATTCCCAGTACATCCACTCATCATCGAACATCGAACGCACACTTCACAACGGTGTCGAGCCCTTCTATCGGAGAACTAGGTTAGAGACCAACCACTAACGATACTTCGAATGTACCGGCACATTTGATCCTATCGACTGTGCCAGGTTAGTCAATTACTTTAGATACTAACATAGAAATTTGACAATTTGATTGAGTTAGCGAAACCGAACGCATCCTTGGTAAGCGCATTATTTTAGATTCCCGAGTGTTATATGTTTTCTCTGTATGTAACGATTTATTTATGTACATAGTTAAGTACATACATTGTCATCTAGTGTTAAAATAGAAAGTAGACTACAAAATGTAGGATGACACCGATTTGTGTAAGAGGATAACGCAATATTTATTTATTTTATATGTATACAAAGTTCTTCAGTATTATTTTATTTTAAAAGATGTAACTGTTACACAATAAGCTGTAAGCGATAAATCTTATGCTCATGACAAACACGTAAAAGGCGGTAACCCTTCTAATGCCAACTTTGTAATCCAGTACTCACGACCACTAACCCTTCACGTAACTATCGAGCCTTTCAGCACATCGGTGTCAAGTCCTTCAGGCGGCGGAACTGGGTTGAGGCCCTTAACACGTCGCCCGCCGTGGTTAGGTAAACTGGTGTACTGCCATGTACAAACTAAATTCATTACATTTTACATTTTAAAGTAACTTTTAAGATTTATACCTTCGAAAAGTACAGATCGTAGTGTAAAGACATTAAGTAGCAGCATAAATTTGTTATTGTAAACAAAGAGAATATAACCACTACGTTCTAAGAGACGGGACTTCGAACTAAGTTTTGGATGATAGTGACATAAAATACCACATTAAAAAGTCCAATACGGAAGTAAGTCGTACCAATATAATGGGACGAAAGGGATTAGGGATGTAGTACTCAACATTATCGATGTCGATAATATTAGAACGCAACGTTATCGGTCTTAATGGTCAGGTCCTCTGCATGAAGAGCAAATTATTGCACTATATCGACACTAACAAAATAATAAGAGAAATACAATATAACAAAAAAAAATGTTTTATGTCAGTATTTCACACCCATTTAGAAATTATAAAATATTTAGTAGTAGGTAGGTATATTTACGTATGTTTTCAAAATTTCACCAATTTGGCCATACTGTCTCTTTTTCGTTCTCAAGCAGTCCCAATGTATCTCCATAATTCTTCTTGTTATTATCCAAGTGCCGCTGATTTTCCAAAGTAAATCAATTTTTACGCTCGATATTTCGGGGTATCTACTTCAATTTATTTATTTATTGGTTCAAAGGAAATTACACAGCATTACAGTAGGTACTAATGCACTGCGAAATTAAAGACAGAATCTACACATATAGAAACAATCTTATTAACTAACTGAGGACGGACGGTCATCCATTCGACGACCGCTTTAGCCTAGTTGGTAGTGACCCTGCCTACGAAGCTAGAGGTCCCGGGTTCGAATCCCGGTAAGGGCATTTATTTGTGTGACGAGCACGAATATTTTTTCCTGAGTCATGGATGTTTTCTATGTATTTAAGTATTTATTTATCTATATAAGTATGTTTATCGTCGTCTAGTACCCATAGTACAAGCTTTGCTTAGTTTGGGACTAGGTTGATTTGTGTAAGATTGTCCCCTAATATTTATTTATTTATTTATTGCCTCACAAAGGTTTCTGCATTTCTCACAAATTAGCCTCCAACTACTTGTCTACATATATAGTTATAACATTATAGGCTAAACAAACTTACATGTAGGAAGGTATCTAACGTTCTTGGTATCTATTATGCTGGCTTTAAACTGGTTGATGACGAGAATCTTATACATATAATGTTTATACATTTGAAAATAATTAAGTACGTGTTTTAAATGTATTCGTCAAAAGCATTGGTTGCACATGACACACACACACACAGACACACACACACACATGTTTAATTCATGTTTATTTTTGAATTGGTTTAACTTAACTTGATATCGTTAGTGCTAATTTCATTACACCAACCAATGTTCGAAATAATTTTCAGTAGCCCTAAATAATGATTTTTCCCAATGGTTACTAAGCCTAGTGATTAATGTGTCTAATAATTACTATGTTTAATGAATACTTGACCTAATTTCGTCTCACCTATCCTGACACGTGACCTATTAACGTTTGCTCTAATGTTTCTCTAGACCTAATGCATTTTTCTTCGAAACAGTGAACTTTTCGGGTTTTCTTTGGATATCATCAATTTCCAGAAACAAAAATACCTCGGTCATCGGATTACCTAGCTATTCTACTCTATGTCAGGTCGGTGTAGGTACGACGACGAGCGAAGCGAGGAGGAGTGTTAGGCAGAACTGCAACCCTACAGCGCGCGAGTCGAGTGAGCGAAGCGAGTGTACCGCGGCAGCGGCCGGCGGAGCATCAGAACCGACTTTATACGAAAAAACGAAAAAATCGGTGAAATAAAGTAATAATACTGAGAATTCGGCCATGAGCCATTAGACATTATGAAAATTTGGGATACTGACATTAGGGTTAACGAATAATTAGGAAAAATGAAAATTCGGGTTTGCGATTTTAGGGTTCAAAACATTAGGGCTAGTGAAATTAGGTTTGAAATTCTTAGGGCTAACGGAGGGGGAACCTTTTTAAGTTCTATTGTATTCAATGAGTACTAATAAAACTTGTTAATTGAATTACCCAAAGCTTCTTCAATTCCCGTATAAGCATGATATTTGCGCTGAAATTGTGCGCTAAGCTCCGGAACGTGAGCGCGAAGTCGCACCTGCCGACTATTTGTGAACAAGAATAAGTTCAGAATATACGGTTAAATTATTATTAGTGGCTTCGTTTTTTTGTATTTTCGAGAAACTGAATTTTCAGAAAATGACTATTGTCAGTTGAGAAATGCGACCTGTATAAAGGAGGACAGTCGGACATATAAAAGATTTTTTTACAAGCTAAAACGGTGAATTTCGTTTCCGGTCGCTCGTTCAAAAATAGATACAAAATATTTCATGCTTCTCCCAAAAATACAGAGATTTCTATATTCATTTCGTTCTTAGTTGAGAAAGGTAGATCATACTCCAAACATGGAAACTAAATGAACTCCACACACTGATGTGCCATTGACAATATTCCCATTCTACGGAACTTACACTCAGTTCATCCAATGTTGAATCATGCTGTCACGAATCATTGACATCACAGTTTACGAAACTTATATACTTTGACCATTTTTTATAGCTGGCGACCGATTCCTACCAAAGTGAGACATAATACAACCAAATATTCAAATAATACAACTGTTTGCGACTGAGACGGCATGACTCCCGGGTCATTTCTGCTGCAATGGTTGTCGATCACTATTTAACGCGGCAATGCGTTCAACGCGGCAATGCAGCGAGTGTGATGGGCACCTTTACACGAAATGACACGGGGCGGGTTATTTGACTAAAAGCGGGTTGCACCAAATTACGATGACAGACCGATCAATGTTACATATGGCGCCGGCAGCTGTAATTCCATAGAAACTTGGTGCAACCCAACCTTAGTGTGATTTTATTAAAATAAAACAAATATTTGGATATTTATGTTTTAATAGATGGCAACCAAGAAGTAAAAGCTTTTTTTTCTGTCACTAGGGAAAACAGTTGACACAGGGAATACTCTAACATTCTGCTACGAGCTACCGATAAGACCACTCAGAGTATCGCGACTATTGCTCAATCTTCTAAAAACAGAACGTATTAAGAATCTACAGAGTATAAACGTACATTTAGATAATACCTTTCAGTTGTGTTGTGAGCTGAATTCAGCGCCTTGATCTGTATTTACAAGGGTACCCACTCAGAGTTATTCTCAATACCTTTTATTCTCGCCTGAACCCGTCTACTAACATTTGATCTTAAGACTCGTCTAACTGTAAAAAAACCAAGGTCACACTTAAACTGGTGCGCCTAAGGTGCAGATGTTTGGTAGGATTTGAATTGCTTCTAGCTCTTCGTCGTAAGTGTCGGCAAATAGAAGAACGATAGAATACTCTGGAGTAAACCTATCTGTATCAGGCATTTAAAGCTATGACTACAGAATAAATAAATACCAAGAGGTTTGTCAACAGACTCACAAAAGAACGACATGAATTAAACATTTAAAACACACCCGTTATATCAAAAATAGTTAAGACATCTTGATAGACAAGACATTCAAAAAAAGACTGCTGATCTGTTCGGGAGCTACCATAGACAGTCACACTGATACATAGACAGATATTATATATTGTAAGCGTATATATAACCACGTTTGCTTCAGGGGTTCAAATGAGGACGTTTTCCAATGATGTACTATAAAAAAGACGTAGATAGGTTATAAACGCTCCACTGGCATTTGCCTCAGTTTCGCGTCGTCAACAGAACTGTACCTATAGTGTCAGATTTGGTGACCATTTTTAAACACGGAATTTCGTATAAATAGACAACGTATCTGCCTTGATTTTATATTACATCATTGGGATATTTTGATGCGTAGCTTGCAGCTGCAGATTGTGAGTCCAAAAACACGTACCCAAAACTTGCACTCACAACTAAACAAGAATTTCAAATCAGTTTATAAACGATAGAGTTCTTTATTTATTTATTTATTTATTAATATTAGCACTAACAGTTATACTTTACATGCTAATTGGCAAATTAATACATATCCTGCGAATTACACCGATCTCCAGTGACAGTCTATAAACAACTTCAAGGCTTCGTTGCTAGGCATTTATTCGTAATATACTGTTTTAGTCGAACAAACTGGCCAACAAAGGAGAATGGGCATTTTGTACCATGAGTGTATACAGTTGAGACATATCTCGTTTGAAAGGTCTTAACCATGGCATTATTTCATTATATGGCATCAATGCTGAACGGCGTGCAGGGGTCTAGTAATTAACCAAAGTATGTAAAACATAAAAACTGTTAATTAACGAAATCCAATTGGTATAATCAGTAAAACGGTATCTAACATAAAAGAACATGACAATTAGCTTATGTTAGGCTACCAACACCGACGCTGAAATATTTACAGGGCTGGAATTAAGTAATCAAAGATATGTGTGAATGAAAACTCGGCTACTCTGCAACTTTTTTTATCTGTATATTTTAAATTCGAACTCCGTCAGTTAGAGAGAGATTTCGTTATTTTTGTATTTTAAGGTGGTTCGACGACCATACAAAACGTCTTTTGACATTCGCATTGAGAATAATCGTTTTCCCAAAGTATCACGTGACAAACAAATTGCTCAAGTTATTCTAGTTAATTCATGTTTATTCTAGGAAAGGGGGAATTTCGCGCAAATGGACAGCCAATTTATGAAACTGTGTTACATAAGTTTCTTAACATATCACGCTGGTCGCCTGTGAATGTCAAAAGACGTTTTGTATGGTCGTCGAAGCACCTGAAAGCATAAATACTCCCGAATGGCCCTTTTCTTGTCATAATTGTGAACTGAAGATTTTATTGTGAATAAGAAGACAAAAGACAACTGTAAAAATAACTACCAAAAACTGTTTAAAATATGTAAAATCTTACCGGTAAGCTCTAAGCTGAAATACTTGTTAGCAGTAAATAACCATGTCAACCTGAAATACTTACACCTAGTTAAACACAAACATAGCACAAGGATAATGACCGCCGGCAAGTATGAAGTACCTAGAGTGTCCAATTACTATGGTGATAGGACACTAAAGAAACGCATACCTTATAAGTATACTAAACACTCTGCCCGTGGACATTGTTCATGAACCCAAAAAAGGTATATTTAAGAATCGATTAAAAAAATACCTTATTGATGCCATGTAAAATTTTTATTAGTAATATAAAATATTGTAGAGTAAATACCTATACATTTAAGATATTTAAGACACTACTATATTATGTTAAAGAGAAAAGAGACTGTAATTGTGACTCCACAGTCAAACTATTGATGTAGTTTTGTGGAGCAATGTATCTTACTATTCATGTCTAATTGTAGTTGTTAATAAATAAATAAATAATAAATAAATCGTCTCAAGATTTACCACCTGTTTAACACATTTAACACGTGTTTAACACGTTTTTGTTTTTATTTAATTTATTTATTTATCCTATGGCTTACGTTCTCTACTTATTTTTTATGATATTATTACATTTAAGGTAAGCAACTACATCCTTCGAGAGAATCATGAAATCAACCGTATTCCGACCCCTGCCCTGGTCCTGGTTAGGAGACACCAGACCTGTCGACCCCCAGCATCAACCTCAAATAGGTTCCCAGAAACTGACCTGGCCATTCTGTAGGGTTCTAAAGTGACACTGCACTCGAAATGGTCTCCAAACTATGACAAATGCCCATTACTTTCATCAACAACTACATCAAAATTGCTTCAATATCTTCATTTAAATCCATATTGCAAGGTTACCTATAGATGCTCTATAGAGCAGAGCACCTTTATCTTAAATCCACCTTTGTTCACACGTTCTCTGAACTCCATATATTGTCCGCGAAGGGCTCTATATTCGATTTAGAACCAATAGGCCCCTTATTTATGGGGCAGTCTTATTTATATGCATTGCTCTGATGCGAAACGTTGGGATTATCCCGAGTTAATGGAATATCTGGAAAAATGGTGGAACTATTTTATAGGAAAAGTTATCAGTTATATTGAGCGAAAAAATACAAGTATGTGACGTCGACTCCGGAAACTTGAACGGGTTAGAAGCATCTCTAATTTGTCACCGGCGCCAATTCTCTTAAAACTGCAGACAAATATTCGTTTTGACAGTCATTTTTACCCAAAATCCGGCGACTGCAATTCTTTTCATAGTGTTAAACCGGGGGGCCTCGAGCGACCTACACAAATTTACGCCCGTCATCGGTTTATAACTTTATACCGGCAATTTTATATGTCTAAATCAAGAGCATATTAGCACTTGACGTTTAAATTTTCGTTTTATGTGCAAGTCGTAGTATGAGTGGTTACATCTTTACGTAGCCGACGGTTTACCATATTAGCTCATGACGCTGACGTTTAACTTTTTTCCGTTTGTCTTGGACGTAAAACACGACCGTAGAAGCTGTCAATATGCTAGCATGCCCGCTGGGCATGAACACAAAATTTAGTCACGATTTCTTCTATAGAGTCAGTCAGTCAGTCAGTGCATTGCATTGCAAACAAGCTTATGGCCTACCTCATAGTAAGCACATATGGGCTGTCTGCGACTCCGGGGGCGTGACAAGCGTGTCGCTGACCCTTTAATGATCTGAGAATTCTTAGTGTTGACAGCTAGAGACAAGGTTAGACAAGGTAGGTAAGAAGAGGTTCTCCTCGCATAGCATCCTTATCCGCTCTTACGACCCGGCTTTCCAATCTTAACCCAGTTAAGGCCAATGACTCACATATGAGTCATGCGTCTATGAGCTATATCTGCTACAAAGCGGAAAATGCTGCTACGCGCTATAATAGCACACATATCGTTGCTTGGTTTCAAATGAATTAAGGAACTTATTAAACCAAAACCCAATAAAGTCATCACTCATCATTTAATTGACCCTCAAAACATAAAATATGATCCTTTCTTTGATTTAAAAATAGACCCTAATCTCACATTACAATGAGGTCCAATGAGGCCACTAAACTTTGTTACTATTATTTTAACGAGGTATCCATTGCGAGCCCCTTGTTATCGGCCCGTCAATGTGTAAGTCAACATGCAATTACACGGTTCACTGAACTTGGGGCTACTAGAAACGGAACGTGGACAGTGCAGGGGTGGAGGGTGGAGGATTTCGCCGAAAACGTTACCGACGTGTTTGTTTGTTTGTTTTTCCTAAGTGAGAGTTGACTTTAGTGATAGGGTTGAAGTGTCTTGTGAATACTATGTGCTAGTGTCTAGCAGTGACAGACCAACAGCTTGCAATGTTTATTTTCCCATCTTTAAACCTAAAATTGCCAGAAGGGACTCTTAAAATTAAAATGTATGAACTCTGCTTACCCTTTTGTAAATACAGATATGAGAGTGTGTATGGAAGTACACCTATTTTAAAAGGCTTGGATTCGTTAGATCTTTATGCAGATGTACCTGGTCTACTAAAAAGACAGCTGTTTAAGAATATTGAAAACAGTAGTATCTCGTTCGAACATAAACCATAAACATATATACAGACAATACAATACAGAGGGCCCAAGTTGAGTTTTGTCCTGGGCCTCAGGCGATGATGGTTTATTTTTCCATTATATATACATATGTTCTCTGTATCATATCGCTTAACATGTATCTTAAAATCTTAATAGAATGCGTGGTACAAGAATAGAGGCAAGAGGATTTTCTAATAGTCGTGCAGAAGAATAAAAGTATACAACGTGTCCCAAAAGTCAAGGTCAAGCCGAAAACGGCAAGTCATAACAGTTAAATTCAAAAAGGTAAAAAAAACAAAAACAAATCAGGTATAAAAAATGTCTTTAAAAAAAGAATGGACGTGTAATAATGTTTAAAGTACTACGGCTACACTTTTCTTAAATATTCTTATTGGTATCTAATCGTAAATAACTCATTGTAGTGCCTCCGTTTTAAATAAAATTACACTTTTTTCCCAAATATGTACTTAAAAAATCATTTAATCTACGAAAATGTAACTGACTGTACTAAATAAAAGTACTAAGCTAATTTGGCAAGTAGCTTCAAAAGATGGCTATTTTGTCCGAATTTCAAAATGGTCCTAGATTATTCAAGAAAAGCTTGTGTTTTCTTACAAGATTGTAAGATGCATATCGTTAATTGAGTAATTTGGAAATTTCCCAATCTAGTCCTTTCTACTGATACCCTATTGAAGTCCATACTAGAATCAATTCTTAATGTTAAATTCAGCGAACAGGCTTGGTCTCAGGCATGTCTACCCATAAGATATGGCGGTTTGGGAACTCGAAAAATCTCGAGCGTAGCTTTGCCGGCTTTCTTATCATCAACTCACAGCACGCAAGATCTCGCAGGTAAAATTCTTAAAGTCTCAACGACTGCAAACTGTGAGATCGCGTGCTTGGTTGATGCTAGGAACGCCTGGCTAGCAGGACCGAACCCAACTTTGCCATCAAGACCAAAATTACAAAGGGCTTGGGACTCGTTAGCTTCCGCCGCTACCATAAAGTCGTTGATCGACTCTTCGTCTGGCCGGGACCGAGCCAGGCTGTTGGCAGCAGCCAGACCAGAGTCGGGGCAATGGCTTCACGCCTACCCCTCACCTAACTTAGGTAGCTTCATTGACCCAGGCACACTCCGAATTGCAGTTGCTCTCCGCGTCGGAGTTGATGTGTGCGTGGACCACAACTGCATCTCCTGTGGAGCCGCGGTAGATCGCTTCGGTCACCATGGACTCGCCTGCTCCTCGGGCGCCGGCCGCTTGTCCCGTCACGCTGCGCTCAATGACATCCTGAGAAGGGCGCTTGCCAGCGCCTGCGTCCCCTGCGCTCTTGAGCCTCGCATTGTACGAGATGATGGCAAGCGTCCGGACGGGATGTCTTTAATCCCCTGGCGGATGGGCCGTGCACTGGTGTGGGACGCTACCTGTGCTGATACGCTGGCAGCGTCCTACTTGCCGGGCACGTCCAAGCAAGCCGGGGCAGCGGCGGATGCCCGAGAGAGATCCAAGGTCGGGAAGTATAGCTGTCTCGGCGCCCAATACGATTTTGTCGCATTTGGCGTCGAGACACTCGGACCTTGGGGAAGAAACGCGCGTAAGCTCCACAAGGAGATCAGTAAGCGGTTAAGGGAGGCTACGGGTGACCCTCGGGCAGGCAGCTTTCTCGCCCAAAGAATAGCGATTGCTATTCAGCGCGGGAATGCTGCCTGTGTGATGGGCACCCTGCCTAAAGGGCAAAATTTTGACACATTTTTCTAATTGTAATTTATTATAATTAGTTTAATATCATTTTGTATATGTATACTTTAGTAAATAAAGTTTTATATATATCATGTAGGCATTCCAAGTACTCATATGCCGAAGACCTAGTCGGCAAATCAGTCCCTCTTGCCGTCGTCAAGCTTGAGCTGTAAGCTCGTAAAATAGGATTTATCGCAGACGGGAACGAAGCGGAATGTAGCCGGCCAAGTGAACCTGATACCCATTTGTTGTTAACACATTGAAGGGCGATGGGTATTTTGATTAATGTTATATATCAGGAACGGGACTGGCATAAAGTGGAGGAGCGTTTTGAAAGTATCGATAAAGATTGTTTATTCAAAAATCAAAATAAAACATTTGTTTTGCAAATAGGCCACAGGGGCACTTTTACATGTCAAAATATAACAAAAAAATGATACAATAATAATAATTTGGAAGTTGCAGTTTATCAGAACTAAATGTTATACAACGGCCGGCGGTGGGAAACAATCATACGGTGTGTTTCTGTTTGATGGTCAGCATACACCGTAGCCTAGGGAAGAATCCCTTTATTCAGGTTGTTAATAAAATATATGCAAGTATATAATATTAGTAGGATTAGTAGGGCGAAACCATTAAAATTTTATTATTAGTATCGATTTACCGTTTAATGTTATTTTACTGCACGTCTGGTCCGGGTGAGTATCGGAGTGGGATGTGAACTGGTGGTAATGTTAAATATAGGTGACAAAACCTGCGGTGGATTTATAATTTGTAGATGATTGACGAAGCATGTTGCAGAAGTTCGCTGTATGGATGTATTGACGAAACCTGCGTTGTGGAAATGGTTTGTATGTACTTTTGTCACATTCAATATTTTATTTTTTAAATAAATTCTCAGTATTTTATTTTACTGCATGATATGTTTAAATGTTTAGTTTAAATTATTATTATATTGCAGTGCCCTCACAGGGTTTATGTTGAAACATTATAATCTTAAGACCTGTCTGTACACACAATTGCATTGAATAAATGAAATGAAATGAACCCTTGTAGGGGGCTCTTACGATTAAAAACAAAAAACAATGTATAAAACGTTAGAGAAGCATGTGGTGATCACTTTCTGATCTTGCATGTATCTCCGTGATTTATATTTATATTTTCGTTTGTTCTAATGGGTATGAAATTATTGGTGATGCATATGTGGACGAAATCGCAGGTAAAATCTAGTATTAAAACATCCTGGACAGAATCGGTCATTCATCATTCACTTGTCCACTCCAATTCGCCCGTACCTACTCATAAATGTACCTATACTACAAAAACCACACATGCTAGCGAAATTCAATGTTATACCCATAGTATAAGATTGGAACTGTAAAGACAACCCTTTTCCACTTTATCTAACTATTTTAAAGGTAATAGCTAAGTCGTAGAGCCCCTGTGCCTTCGACAGCCGTTTGGCGAGAGTCCAGAGATACAGATTATTGACAGATCTTTTGGTCGGTTATATAACTAAGATCTTGATATAATAAACAAGCATAACCTAAAAGGGTATCGTAATAAAGAAGCTAAACATTTGACTTCCTCTAGTTCTCTCAGGAAGTTAACCTAATAAACACGCAGAATTAAAAAGCCTTTCCTACTACTGACCCGTCACCCGTTTTTCGGGAATAGTGTCTTAAAGCCAGAATGCCTTAAGCATCCTTGAATAATCACGCGATTTTTGGCCACAGTTCACTAGAAATACGGGCTATTTTAGCTTGTTATACAATTTGGTTTGGGTGCTCGTATTTGAAATACAGAGATAGCAAATTGTTGTTGTTTACTGTGACTAACACGTCTGCCTGTCAACACTGTAGCTTTGCTAAACGACTTATCTGCCATTGCAATTTTTGGTAGTTGTTCTCTTTTAGAATTAAACCTAGCACATGCTGTTTCGAAACTCAAAGACGTGAAACGCCTTTGACACTGCTATCAGTTACATCATTTTTAAATGCAGCTTAGGGTAGATTGTGCAGAATATTTGTTAAAATGTGGAGATTTCAAAGAAGAACTTGTACTTACATTTGAGTTGTTGGTATTTGCTCTCTTTTAGTATTGAAATACGGGTACGGTCTAAAAGGCTTTCAAACCCGTAGAGAAAATAGAAATAGTTTTTTTTTTGGAAAATTCGCGACTCAAATGTAATAATACGATGTTAGCTTGCCAGGACTGATTACGTAGTGTAGCTTAGCTTGGATAACTGCAAGGAAAAATACTCTTAAAAAAGGGATAACTTAAGAAAAGGGGGATAACTTACGTGGAGCTAAAAGAAGAAAAAATAAAAGCTCCATTGTACCTATATAGCAATAGGAAGAATGTAGCATAAATTGGAAACTACCACACCTACAATACCCTAATGAAAAACTAATGGATGCGAATGAAAACAACAAACAATTTTATTGACGTGTGGAAATCGTGGAAGGGGATTATCATGCTTTTCGTCGTATAATATAATATGAGTTCACAGGCTACATTATTCAGTACAGCGTAACCATAAAGTTACAAAAGCGTATTGGGTTTAGACCCACTTCAAAGGCCCACTTATCCAAATTGTTCCCCACAAGCCTGGAGCTTGTAACCACGGAATGCGATTTATTATTACAATACGTGCTATCACGCGAGGGGTAGCTAGGGAATTGTATTGTCTTTAAATACAGCGTAGAATACTTAAAGCGCTTTGAAAAAGACGCTAGATTACTTAGGGAGCGGCCACACCGCTGCTCAAAATACGCTAACGCACCGTAAAACGCAGCAAAATGTATGAAGAATACGTGACGCATACGACACTTCAACGCGTATACGCAGCGTTAAGCACCAGTGTGGTCGCTCCCTTATAGAGAAAACAATACCACAGACCGGCACAAGAAACAGTGGCTGGAATATCGATCTTCTACGAGTATAATGTCGAGGTACTTCCCCACCGCAGCTGCTCCAAATAGGAGCCACTTTCTTACTTTACTTACTTATCCGAAACAGAGTAGGCAGAGCAGATCAAAATTAAAATTATTAGATACATTTTTGATGATAATAGATTCATTTGTGGTAATGGAATTATATAAATTTCAGTATAATAACAAGTTTCTGTCAAAAATTTCATTTTTGGTACAAGCTTTTATTTCCGACTGTACTTTTCTGTATACCATCATCAACTACTCATTGAGACTATTCTAACGAGCCCAAACTCAACAGGGTTACGTCGGTTAAGTACTGAATTCCCATGGCCACCTTCCGTCTCCATAATCAGATCAGCTCGATGGTACCATAATATTGAATTGTCATCCAAATTATACTGTTACCCAAAATTTCAGCTCAATCGGCACCGAGAAGTGGGTCAAATTTAACTTGCAAGATTTGATTACAGACAGACAGAAAGATAACGGGACAGGTAAAACTAAATAAAAGCTTGTAAAATAAACAGTACGTTTTGACAAGCATATAAAAGACGTACAATAAAACAAAAATTACTTCACATGCATTTATGCATTACTAAGCATACCTACTTCTTTTTCATGGTGATAGATATTAGCTCCCTTACAAAACATAACCGATATCTGTTAATGGAATGTGTTTACAAAACATAACCGATATCTGTTGATGGAATGTGTTTACAAAACATAACCGATATCTGTTGATGGAATGTGTTTACAAAACATAACCGATATCTGTTAATGGAATATGTTTACAAAACATAACCGATATCTGTTGATGGAATGTGTTTACAAAACATAACCGATATCTGTTGATGGAATGTGTTTACAAAACATAACCGATATCTGTTAATGGAATGTGTACAAAACATAACCGATATCTGTTAATGGAATGTGTTTACAAAACATAACCGATATCTGATAATGGAATGTGTTTACAAAACATAACCGATATCTGTTAATGGAATGTGTTTACATAAGATTATCTGAAACAGGAACAAAAAGCAGCCTGACAATGGCATTTTTAATACAAATTTATTGGTAGGTAGGTTAAGGGCTGCGAAGAGATCTAAAATGCTTTTTCATTTTATAAATTACACGTTATACAAAGTTAAGGAACATTTTTTAGGTCAAACAAGATTAGAAAAAAATGCTACACAATATCCTCCTAGCCTTATTCCTGGTTGTGGCCTAAAAGAGCCCGGGGTCCGCTTTGTCACCTAATACCAAGATTTGGCATAGGCACTAGAGTTTTACGAAAGTGACTGCCATCTGACCTTCCAACCGAGAGGGAAAACTAGATTCTATTGGAAATAATTCCAATAGACCAATCCAATAGACCGGTGTCCTAGCGATGTTTTCCTTCACCCAAAAGCTAACGGTAAATATTTCTTACATAAGTTTCGAAAAACTCATTGATACGAGCCGAAATTCAAACCCACGACCGCCGCTTGACAGCCGCATGCCTTAACCACTAAGGTCTAAGCTACCGTAGCTTTGTTCTTCACGATGAATTGCCCTTTCTTCTCCTGAACATCGCTATGGCAACTTCAATTGCTCGAACGTATTCGTACTAGGGTGAGGTTACAAACTTACTCAACAGTTCCTCTCAGAATCACTACACAGATCTAACTCTCGGTCCTCGTAATAAGACCCTGTTTGGTTTCACGAGCAGTATAGTTAAGTTTGCAATTCGCCATCAATCGACGTAGCATCGATTAGTAGGTGTTTTTCTGCCGACCGATTTTATGGATTTTCCTTATATTTGGAAAAGTTCAGAAGCAAAGAAATCTGAACCTTAGATCCAACTCCATGTGTATTGACTGAGGACTATAATTGCGTGCCGAATTAATAGGTTTAAAGAAAAGTGGAAGTGTTTTGATGAGTTGGACTCAGCTGTGCTTTGCATGAATATAGATGTGTGCTACTATTTTGAGAGAGGGAGGCAGGGTAAAGCGGAAAGTTATATAACTCCTAAAAATCAAAGCTACGTTCTTTATTTTTGAATTTATTCTTTATTCATGTACCGATGAATATGTTTACCTTCATACCTTTACCGCACGGACCTAGTCTTGGCGCACAATACTATTCATTAATCGATTAGTTTTATTGAACGCGAGCAAAGCCAACAAAGTTCTACGTTTCTGCTTGGGCAAAAATTCTTTCGTATGTCCAGTCTGCCCGGCTGTTCCTCCTCTACAGGTCGCATTTCTCAACCGATTCTCGTGAATTTTTGTGAACAAGTTTTGTTAATTGTATTTTTTTGTCGATTAACATTTTGGAAACCAATATTTCTTTTTTTAAAGACAGTCTTTCTATTTCTGCACTTCACTTCAATGCGTCAAAAGATCCTTTCACCTAGTCTCCTCGTGTTATGGCGCATTTTGCCAACTGCAGTCAACTTAGCGCACGTACCTTTATGCAAATTGCGAACTCGAGGAGAAAAATCCAAGTCATTACTCTTCTCCGCGCCCGGGGCAGTTTTTCGGCTTGCTTACTACGTTACCATGGTTACAAGGGTCTATATGTGTTCGTTGCTTCTTATACTAAATATTTTTCATCACATTTGCTCGTTTTAGAGTCCGCAGTAAGCTCGATTCTCCATAAAAACGTAGTTACGCTCTCATTTTAAAACTACGCGTTGGATTGTAACGAAACTTTGCATGTAGTACAATGACATGAGGTATATGTAGCTTCAGATACCATAGTAAAAAAAAATACAGCGAATTTAAGTTTTTCATACAAAACTTGTTTTGGCTGTATTTCGTTTGTTTTATAAACTGGAACCATATAAACTAATTACAGACATAGATATACCTCGTCATTGTATAAATATGCAAAGTTTATGTTAAATATAATAATATGAATGCTCCTACCACAAATGTTTGCCCTGACCGGGGTTAGAACCTAGGACCGTCAGCTTCGTAGGCAGGGAGGGTCTAGACCAAATCGGTCGTCAAAAAAGAAAATCTTGTTCTCTCCTCTGTTGCACCCTCTTGTCAGAGGGGTCTTGGTAACGTTTATAGTGTACGCGGTGGGTCTCCATCGGTGTTGTGCCTCTTTGCCAATGGTCGCAGCTGTGGCCATGACGCGCCACAGACGGTTTGTGGCGGAACACTGGACTGTGCTGGTCCCGTGGGCTTTTTTATTGTTCCCGTCCGGCGTGTTGGTGATCAGCCCCGTGCTTTTTTACCCTTTCTTCCTTCCTTTTGTCTTCCCATTCTTCTTCCCCTGGACGACGAGCCTCAGCAAGCAGATCAAAATGAGATTGGGATGTCTAAAAGTTAAACCAAATAGGGACCCTGCTATGCAGCTATGCGAATCACAGCCCGTCTTTACTTAGCTCACCATAGCTAGTATAACTAGAACCCTCGATTCGTAATAACTGTATGTAATCAGGGGTTAAACTGAATGGTATGACGCGAGTCGAGCCCTGTGAATATCAGCGCTAATAAAACTATACTTATCTTGAGCTCGAGCAAAGTTAAGAATTGTAAATGTGGTTCTTTGCTTCCTTGGAAACCGGGTTTTGTCGAAACATGCGATATAAAGCCAGAATTAACATTTTGAAGAATAAGTAGATTAATTTAGTTTCAGGCATAACTTAAGTAAGAGTTAAATTAAATCAGTTCTTCAGCAGAGGTAACTTTTATCACGCAAAATCTTTAAAAAACCGCACACTTGATTTCGGATTTTAAAAAGGTATAGCCTTAATTGCTTTTTTTTTCATATATACTTAACTTCGCAACCACAGTTGCCACAATGAGTTAGGAGTAGCTACAGGGTTACAACCACAGGACTGGATGACAAAGTCGTAGGCAATAGCTATGTCTATAGTCTACACTGAATAAGAGGCAATAATATAATATATCTTTGAATCGCAGTAGCATTTGAGAGGGGTAGTTTCCGAAACTATTCTACTGACTTCGAAAGTTATTTCATTAGCTTGAACACAAGCTATATTTTATCCCGTGACTTTTCCTGCGTTCTTAATAGTACGCAGCGGAGCCGCGCGGTCAGCTAGTTTTCATAAACAAAGAAACCGTTTCCTCCGCGCAATCTACGGAAGAAATACTGCACTCTGCATAAACTCGCGCTCATAAATATCCTCCGAAGATTTACTTTTGTTCTAAAGCATCATTTTCCCCAGCCGGCCAGTTTGTCGAGAACTTGATGACACAAACGACGTAAACACCACGTTATTCGAATGTTTATATGTTTTTATGTCATATGCGCTGCTGGTTATAAAACTATGCTTAACCTGAACACACGTACCGTGAACGTGCGAGGGTGTTTTAGTTAAAAATACGTGTTTTACGCGCTAACAGGGGGAGCAGTACAGTTTTGTTTTGCAGTGTTTTGTTTTGATTACTCATGTGAAAAAATTGACATTCGTCAGTTCCGTACGAATAAGAATTTATCTAAATAAAAAAATAATATAAAATAATAATAAAAAACACAAAACACGGAAAAAAGAAAATACAATCAAAAAGGTAACCTTATAAACTGTGCTAAACGGGGGCCTCACTCAGCATGTTGTCACGGGGGCCGTGACGCTGGTTTTCAGTGAGAGCCCCAAAAATAAATAAAACTAGAACTACACTAAACAAAGAATTGTATAATTTTTAAGCACTGTATGTCTAAAAATTACAAAAGTGAACTTAAAACAGTAACATTACATTAGTGATTTATTTGCAGGCAACACTGAAACATGCAATTGTCGCAGAAAGTAATAAAAAACACCAAATAACCTCAACGCTGGTAAAGCTTTAAGGGTCGCGATGACGCTCGACTCTCCATACAAATGTAGAACATTTTAAATAAAAGGTCTCTAGTCGCTTCATTGTTTTTCTTTCCGTATGATCGGTATTTCGTTGCCTTTATAACTTTTCTTTTCCCCCGTGATCGCGCCTCCTAGTGTTGCAGGCGTTAATATAAGCTAGGACGACCGCATGAATTGCCGTCATACTAAAAAAAGGGGCTTGCAACCGCCCAAAAAAACCTTATTATATTTACAAATAGTTTCGGGATTAAAACGCATAGTGCGCGGCTGGCACGCCAGAAATGGCTTGTACTACCGAACGTTGGTTACAGACAAGCCGTTGGCAGCGCACCCGCGTGACGTCTGCCTAATTGCTAATTAATTTAGACGACAGGAGGCGCTGGAAGCGCGCCAGCAGGGTTCTGTTGGCTTGACTGTTGATTATACTTCGGCTAAACTTGGCTCCCGCGCACCTCTGGGGGGAAAAAAATTCCGAACTCTGCTGACAGACGGACAGTGACGCTATCTTTTGCACATAGTCGCGCCGCCGGTGTTGTTACTATCAGTGTCACAAAAAGCGACCACTTTAACACTTTCACTGCCAAGTACCCGCCTAGCACATTCACTGCTGTGAATTGCTACGCGCTACGCTCGTTGCCGATCCCGTGGTTTTTCTCGTATGTAGCGGAAAGCGACTACGGCGTAGGCGCCCGCTAGGCGGGTTCCTGGCACTGAAGGTGCTAGCGGGCGCCTACGTTGTAGTCATTACGCTACATACGAGGAAAACCACGGGATCGGCTACGAGCGTAGCACGTGAAGCGGTAGAGCGGGAAAGCAGGATTTGGGTTTTGTAGCTAAACATCGTTTTTGTAAGATATAGGAACTTCTGTACGTAATTACTATTATTTATTCTGTGACATCGTGTTTGGTATGACGTTCTCCGTGTTGTTTCGGATTAAAGGAGCACCACCATCTTTTCTTCACCATGACGACCACGACCAATGATGGGTTGAACAGCGTTGTAGACGATGATTTCATGAGCTCTGCCTACCCGCTTTGGAAATGAGGGGTGATTTTCTGTAGGTACGTGTAGGTGATGATTTAGGCCTCTGTTTAGCGAAAAAAACTCCCGGTATCATCATATCAGCACACTTATATCAGATACTTTCCTCTTTATAATATTAGTAACACTTTTACGGCATTTAAGATTATAGGCATCATCATATCAGACGTCCACTGCTTGATATAGGCCTCCCCCAAAGAGTGCCACCTGCATGAGGGGTATATGCCATAATCGCCCAGCTTGACATGCGGGTTGGCGATCGCAGTGTTTCCACCGAACTCCAGGGATGCTGCTGCACATGTCCCGGTGGTCTTGGTCGTAATCTATATATGTCGGAGTGACGCTGTCACAATAGAATAGAACAGAATAGAATAGAATATCATTTATTCATGACAATAGCACATACATACACATAGATCACAAACACAAAAGAGAGAACAACATTGCCACGAAATGGTTCCATCTCAGCGTTGTGCTGGCCTGGTGCCTGGTGGGCAGCGCTGGTCAACGACAATGACAATGACAATGACATTTGGACTGCGTTTACAAAGTGTGCCAACAACAGATCGTTCATTCAATCATTCGTTCGTTTAGTCTGTCATTTGATTTGTAAAGGAACGTTACACTTGCGGAATATAGTGACGACTTTACATTTGCAAAGTGGGTCAATGCGACACTGGATAACCACTCACTTGCTTGTGGCAACCACAGTTGCCAATTTCGCGCACCCCTAAACTGATGGTGGCAACTGTGGTTGCCAAGTGAAGTATGGACTTCTTTGATAAAGAAAAATTGAAAGCAATTTTGGCTACCTTTTTTAAAATCCGAAAGCAAGTGAGTGGATAGTCAGCTCGGGCATTGGATCACAACATCCACAATTACTTAGAGGGACCAGTATTAGTTGACCTTTGTAGGAATAGTTATTATGGAGATCAAGGTCAAGTTATGGTTGACTTCTGGTGAGAAAACCAGTGTGTAAGTGTGACCTTTGATTATGCCAGATGATCCTCAGACAAGTTTGAATGTTCGTTTGAATGTTCGTTTGTTTGTTTGTTTGAGTATGTGTATGTTCTGTTTTCTGTATATTGAAACCATGTCATATGATTATTAAGAAATAAATAATCTGAATCTGAATCTGAATCGCTTGTTTAGAAGTATAGTCACGTAGAATGATAAGTATTTGTTTTGAAAGAAATGTGGAAATGTTCTCGTGGCTTGGCGGAGTACTAAATTGAAGTCGGTTAAAACTTTGTTTTAAAGTAAATTATTGTACATGCTTTTATTGAACTAGACCTGCGGGCCTACCGCGAAACGAAAATGAACTTCGTTCGTGTATCTACCGCTCTGTCGCACTTGCAAGTTCGAGTGAAAAAGACGGAGGTACACGAAAGAAGTTCGTTTATTTGTTACTTTGTCAGTTTGTTCGTGTGGGTCAAATCTTGGAACAAAAATTTGAACCAGTTAACTTAAACCAATAATTGAGCTAAAATTTTGGTAATAAGTTGGATGACAATTTAATATTATGGTATGATCGAGCTGATCTGATGATGGAGGCAGAAGGTAGCCATGGGAATTCAGTACGTAAGCGTTATAACCCCGTTTAGTTTGGGCTCGTTAGAATTGTCTCAAAGTAGTAGATGGTGACGCTTTACAGGAAAGTACGGTTGACAATAAAAGATTGTACCAACTTTTTTTTTGATAGCCGCCAGTTTACGGGCGTATCACTACGTCCCAGTCCGTAGCACTACGTCCCAGTCCGTAGCACCTTTGTAGCGAAAACCACCCATAGCGCTCTGACCTGTCGTGGGTCGCAATTGGTGCTAAATGGACAAAATAAACTCATAAAACATATAACATAGACTCTCGCCTGAATTGGCCATAAGGGTAAGCAGAGCTCATTAAATCTTATTTCAGTGCCGCTTCGTTTTGACACCCCGCCCCCGACCCTGCATAAAGGCATGGCACCCATTTTGTGGCGGCGCTACTAAGACTATGGTTGTTTGTTCGCTGTCTTGTTCTATTTATTTTATAAAAAGCTTTTTTAGCGTAATAATTTATTTTCATTGACATCGAAGACACTGACACTATTAAAAATACAGGGATAAGTTCGCCTATGTACCTACTTAACCTATTTTGTCTGTATTTTTACGAATGTCTTGTGTGAAATAAAGTATTAACATACATACATAGGTACATAATATTGTGTCTGCATCGCCTGCCAATACCTATTACTTTCGCAAGCATTGGACTTCAATTTATTAGTTCGTTCAGTTTATTAAACTCAACGTCAACTTTTACACCAATGCGAAGAAAGGCGTTAGTGCTATTTTCAACTGGCCCTACTCAGGGAAATAAAATTTTAAAAGTAACACTTTAACCCACTATCTTTAGTTTATTTCTTTGCGGCCAAGAATAAACTTAAAAGGCGACGTAACTTGCTTTAAGATGTTAAATAAAAGCAGACTTAAACCCCGGCTGTTAAATTATTCCTTATCAAGGCAACCTTAAATCAATGGGTTAAGGGTTATATTCGCTTGACTTGAAATTTATTTTAAGTTTGTAGGAAACTTTTACGTGAAATGTTTCGTGCGTTTTTAAAATAAGCTTTTGTGCTATACCTGTTGTACGTTTTTGTTTTTAAAGAGAAATGTCTTATTTTGAATACCATGTTAGTGGCAAACAAGGATACGGCCTGCCTGATCTTAAGAAAATTCCGTAGCCGTATGTCCTACAGCTACGGTGTCTACAGAAGAAACATAAGCGCGTTGCCTACCCTTTAGTAATTTGAAGATTCGTTATGTTGACAGCTAGAGATAAATGCCCTCACCCACAGCGCCTCGGAGCTCTGGCGACCTTGCTCATGACCAGGAACACAACACTGCATACCTACAGAGCAAGATGGGGTGTCACGGACTTCTGTAAGGTGGAGATACTTCCCCAGTTGCGGGGAGAGATGCTCGAGATAATTTTCCACTGTGCTTAGTTTTCTAAAAAAGGATTCATGTGCAGAATGACTGATCTCCTGACTTCTGGCCAGTTATCCTACATTAAAAACGATTAAACTTCTTCAGGCGGTAAAAACTTTAAAAAAGAAACATTTGGCGCGCGCCGCGTGGCTGCGACGCGTCGTCCGTCTTGTCGCCGACAGCCCCGAGACTTTGCTACCTGAAGGATATTCCGAGACACTCACTCTTCACAGATGTTTGAAGTATAAAGTTTGATTTGGATTTCCCAGTACCGGGGATTCCATCTGAAATTGCGCTACTAACGTGTCACCTCCGAGGTGTCACACACGATCGCTCTGGGAAAGAAAGATTGCATGTGATTAGACAGAGTACCTTCTGTGTAGGTACGTTATTGGGTGATTCTTGAGAGGGTCAATTTTCAGCGTCCAGAGGGAAAAAGTACCCGAAAAAATAAAATAATTAACCTGACACATTTTTGTTTAGTAGTTCAACACTTAATCTAACTGGGGCAGGATTATTTTTTATTTTAAGGTAAGTAGAATCTGCCATAAAAAAATATCAAACACCTAAAACATGATTCCCCTGATGCGTCCATCCGCCATTTTGTGAACAATCTACTCTGAAAAAAACTAGTTATGGATTGAAATCAAATATTGTATCGAGGTAAATCGTTAGAATATAAGTTAAAGATTCAATTAAAAAATATATGGCTCCCCTATTTATCACAGTTTTTATAGGAATCTATATCAAAGGTTTGTCCAGAGCTAACGTATGATTCCCCTGATGCCTGACTAAACAACGCGCACATCCCTACTGCAATGTATTGTGACGCGTAACCTCTGCCGTGCCTCACCCTTGTCAGTTAGCGCTAGCAACGCCGCGGAGAGAGGACGCGTCGGTCGCTGGAGCTCTGAGCAATGAAGGTAGATATCTAATTCCCCTGACTTTGGTTCACTATGACTATGATTACTCTGTATTTTCATATAAAATCTATTTCATGCAATTGGCATACAATGTTTAGTGTAGAGAATAACACATGAATGAATGCGTGTTTTGATTTAATAGATACTCTTATATTAATAATAGTTTCGGCATAATCGACAAAAAACATACTTTTTCTTATTCCCCTGACTCTGATTCCCTCGGTTTCTGATTCCCCTGATTCTCATTCCCCGGTTTTTTGAACGGGGTAATGATAGATTTCTGAAGTTTTCTTGAAAATAAATATTTTATCATATAAATTCGTCTTGCTTTACGATGGTGCGTCTCGAGTTTCGGGACGGGTGTAAATGGTTTCAAATTACCTTCATCAATTTGCCGTCTTACAGTCCAAGCACTAAGTTGGTTCCACCAAGCCCTAAAAAATGATGAGTCATTGCTGTTCCCGTAAGAAACCGATTTCGCAGCATAGTGTAGATCACGATCTTCCCGTGCCGTCGTACATCTAGGTCTGCCTGTTATTGGTCTGCGTAGGTTCGAACTAGTTTCTAGAAAACTTTGGCGAACACGCTGAACTGTAAAAAACAATACACCGACTATTCTTGCGGTTTCTCGCTGACCTCCCATTTTCCAGCATCGTCAGGATTCTGGTACATTCCTCGGGTGTGAGTGACATAATTACTAATTTAATAATGACAAGTGGATACTTGGTAGACTTCTTATAAATACATTTTCACCTCAGCAGCTCGAACAAGCATATTTTGCTGCGTGAAAACAGTGTGCAAAATGCGATTTTGCTCACTCCGTGAGACAAAGTAGCTTTTTAATTTTGGTGCGGAGCACTGACATTTCGTCGTATGGGGTCTATTACCTACAAGTTCAGAATATTTGAACTTTATTAGCACTGTCCCTTTCATTCCATTACGACAAAAGAAAATGGCAGACATAGGTCGATCCGGGAGAAACGCTAGGTTAATGATGATTTTTGCAAGTCATGCAAAGAATTAATGTCAATGATACTATAAGTCTCAAATTATGGTACTAGTCTATAAGAATATTAAGAAAAAAAATACTGTGAATTTTTTATTTATTCCAAGTTCGATAATTTTGTATTTATTTAATAAAACATCTGATTAAATACCAAAGATTATCATTCCCTTGTCAATTTTATGATTCCCTTGTAGTTTTTATGATTCCCCTCTCATTTTTCTGATTCCCTTGTACTTTTTATGATTCCCCTGACATTTTTTCTCATTCCCCTGACAGCTGAACTTTGAATTGGTATATTTCCGAACCTAATTGACCCAAAGTGATGCCTATTCGATAAATGTGTTTATTATTAAATATTTAATTGGATTTTATTGTAACTTAGTAAAAAAATCTTAAAATAAAAAACGCCACGGGAATGAGATGAATAATGCAATTCTCAAGAATGACCCTATTATCATATCAACCAAGACTTCCACTCAAAATTCCATGCCAGTTATTTAAAAAGACCTGACGACGCGACGTGTCGGCCCCCTCCTGGCAAACATGCCTAGATGTTACGCCAATGTCGTTTGGATATCCAACAGGCCGCGCCAACTATCTTTAAACGCATACATTTTACATTTTGACCTCCATTTGACTTCTTAGAGCGGTCGTGAATGGTCAGCTTTAGTAACATGGTTCCGTTGGCACCATCGGGCACGTAACCCTAAAACTGTTTCGTGCCGTCCAGCCGTCGCTTTATTTACGCAGCAAGTTACTTCTTTATTAGTTCTTTGTTTGCTCTGAATAAAATTACTAAACTTGGACAGGCAAGGTGTGAGCAGTTTCTTATTACGCCCCTTGTTCACCAACTGACCTGACTCTTCGCATTCGACGTACATTGCTGGTTCAACAAGTAACGATGCTGTCAATCAATCATCTCTACTCGTCGAGCCAGCAGTGCAACGAATCGGCATTGTCAAGTGCAATGCGCACGCGCGTCAGGTAAATCTAAAACTAATATACAGACTATTATATAACTACAGATAAGACTTATTACACAAGTGATTTCGATTTCACACGTCAAAAACATTTCCCATGTTGCTAAATAAAAAGGGTAAAGGTGATTTACTGACAAACTCTTCAAAGAGCCGACGAGGACGAAACACTTTCGTAACTCAACCCCCTTCGTCGCTCAAAAGAACCTTACTACCCTCATTTATATAATCTAAAATGCTCTTTTGAGAAAAGTTGATTCTTTACTAAGTGCCTACCTTGTCTGGAGGGTTCTATTCATTGTATAAATTAATTATTTAATTATATTATTACTGACTGTCAGCTTCTTATTTAATAAGGGAACTTATTATTATAAAATATGAGTAAAATTAGGAAAAGGTGGATGTTATATATGTAGGATATGCGTCATACTCGTGATCGGGTGCTGTTTGTGGAGTCCGGACTGTTCATGCTTGCAAGGGCATAGTACTTAAATACTAGTGTTGTTATTATTATTATCCTATTGACGAGACATCATTCTGACCTTGACACGTTTTATTGTTATTGACCCTGTACATCTCTGACAATATTACATTAATGTTCTTTTTTTGTTTTCATTTGACGCTTAGAGACCCTATATATCTCTACGAACATTAGAATAATTATTAATTGTATTTGGACGCTCAGAGATCTTATATATCTCTGGAATACTGAATTAATATAATTAAATTCTTGTTAATGCTGATACAGACCTTATACCGAATTGCAATCTTGAACCTTAGAACCCTAGAACCTTGCAATTTTCTTTTGTTTTCATTAACTTAATGACATTTAGTTTGTTAAGCGTTTATATCGGTCCTTAATCTGCAAATTTTAAATTATTATTGTGTAAGATTATTATTATTTTATTGTAAATTACCGTTTGACATGTAAGACTATTTGCAGAATAAATAATAATTTTTTTGGTTAATCTTTACAATTTTCTCTCATTACTTCTAAGCTATTTAGTCCACTTAAGTAAACATAAAATTGAGGTTAATTGTTAACAAACATGTTTCTAAATCATTTCAGTTCGACCTGCTGTAGTTTTAATCAAATTTCGTGTGTGTAACTGAGCAGCGCTACATATTTGGTACTTTAGGTACTGAAGTATTCTGTATCTTGTATATACTGTATTTTTTTTATATATACGCGATACGCGACAATGTGTTCTTTAAAAAGGTCTATATTTATTTAAAAAAAAAACAATATAATGACATACATGCTCAATTACTCCAAAATCATAGACTATTGGCAACCAATGATGTGATATAAAAAGAGATATATATACGCTGTCTATACGAAATTCCGTGTTTATAAATGGCTACCAAATCTGACAGCAGAGGCACATTCATACAATTTCCATTGACAACGCGAAACTGAGGCAAGTTGGTGCAACTGACTGAGTTTTAATGCCACTTTTGGACGCTTATAACCTACCTTTCTCTTTTTTACAAGCTTTATATTAACTTGACCTTTTCGTATGTAAGTAAGTTTCCGTTAAAATTTGCAATCCATTTTTCAGGCACCGTTATTCGATTGACCTGAAATTTTGGGTATTAGTATAGTTTGGATGACAATTCAATATTATGGTACTATCGAGCTGATCTGATGATGGAGACAAAAAAGTGGCCATGGGAATTCAGTATTTAACCTACGTAACCCCGTTGAGTTTGGGCTCGTTTGAATCGTCTTAATGAGTAGTTGATGATGGTATACAGAAAAGTATAGTCGGCAGTAAAAGCTTGTACCAAAAATGATTTTTTTGTCAGAAACTTATTATATTACATTATCGATGGAACTACTTCCTTCTATTTACAACAACTGAAACACTTACCATAAAATAGACAAATTGCGACCAATAACTTTATAGTCAATTCAGTTATTCTAAAAAGAACTGACTTAGCTCGAATAAAATTTGCTGTAGCAGGTAAAGGGAACTACCAGATAATACCTAATCTTTATTCAGAGTTGGCTGATGGGAAAAGTTGCTCGAATCTGAGCTAAGGGCCAGCCCCAGGTTTTTGTGCGTTTTGGTGCAATTTACTGGCGGATAGAGGTAGATAAACTTTAAGAATAAAGATTAGTGGAGAAAGAGTGAGTTCACTAACTGCACTCACACTCACTAATTAGAGCGAGATGGTTTATCTCCCCTCAGTTAGGCCACTGCGTTAAGCCAGGTCTAAAGGCCGGCAACTCTCACTAGATGGCAGGGTCAAATGGCAGATAAGGCTTGGGAAGTTACTAGACACGGGGTAGATAGTCAAATGATTTTCTTTCCGATGCCCTACGTCTCGCTACCCAAGGTCAGGATATTTATATTGGAAGATGTAATATTTTTTACTTGACTGTTTATTAAGTCCAGGGTGGTGCTTTTTGAGTGCAATGCAGAATCATTGTATTTTCATAATTGTATTTGTGGACAAAAAACTATTTGATGCCAATTTTTTAATAAGAATAACAAGATAAGTTTTACCTACCTGCGTATAATAGTACCTTACATAAACTTACACTTACATAAAATATATAAAAAATAATACCATACCAACGTTAATATTAAATTACTATCATTATTTTCAAAAACTAATAATAAATCCAATTTTCTTAACCTAATCGCCCATTAGCACCATTAAGATAGTGCAAGTCATAATTCTTACAAATCGTTCTTTTAAACAATTTGGACCACACAAAAGTTTTCGTTGAAAAAGTTGGAATGGGCTCCATTACTATTCAGGGGTCCGCCTGCTGACTACGAAACTAGACGTACGCATATTATTATTGCCTACTAGAATATGCCCGTGATTTCGTCCGCGAGGGCGGAAAACTTTATTTTGTAAGATTGTATATGGGGGTTCATGACAGCTTGGTTGGGTGAGACGGAGTGAGACATTTTATACCATTAGCGATAAGATAGTCATTCGTTTCGTCACCAACTGAATTCAATGTCAATTAGTGTTAACCAGCAATTTCAAAATAATGTTCTTTGATAAGATGTGTGTAGTAAAACAGAATATTATCTTGCTTAAACTCGAAGCAACTCAAAAGCATTTTTCATTAGACAATTCGGGTTCTTTCAATTCGCACACTTTTCTTTTGGTGTTAACAACGCATCAGTCTGGCCCTCAGTAAGTAACTGTACTAATGCGCAGAAGGCCCATTTGCTTAATGTTTACGCAAACTTTAATTTTAAACCATAGACAGCGGTATTTATTTCCATATTTAAACCTTATTGCACAATACAAGAAAAAGTACAAATAACGGACTTAATGCCATAACGTATTCTCTATCTTACTATTTAAGATGGGGATGTCCTCGATCTTAATCATCAACATCTTCCTAGCGTTATTCCCGGTTGTGCCCTAAAGGAGCCTGAGGTCCTCATTGACACCTAATCCCAAGATTTGGCTTAGGCACTACATTTACGGAAGCGCCTGCCATCTGGCCTTCCAACCCAGAGGGAAAACCAAACCTTATTGGGACTAGACCGTTCTCGAACTTAATTAATATCCACTATTTTGGTTTAATAATTTGTTTTGGTTTTATTTGGTTTTAGACCTTACAAACCTACGGAAAGCAATTGTCAATAAATATGCTCTAAAATACAGCATATTGCGCGTTTTGTTGCATAATTGGCAAATATAGGTCAGGGGGCCATTAAGCAGGGTTGTTAAAGACGGCAGGCATATTTTCCCCATTAAATCCGAAACAAAAGCGAGCTCATACGATAGTCACCTGAACGTTCTCAGCCATTAGGTGCGGTGCGGGTGACGTGTTGACAGAGTCGCGGATTGAGGCCGAGAGAACCGTGGCGGGTGGGCCACTACACTAGCGATTTCAGTGGATTTATGTACCTATTTAGACAATTCATTTTAAGGCAAGTGCGAGTTACATTTAGAGTTAGATATTTTGCAAACCCATGCGATTGAATGGTAGCAAACATAGCCTGCTAAACAATTTAATAGAATTGTTACTTGTGCAAAAAATACAGTCGCCAAAAATATTGTGCCTAAAATGTAATTTTTGACGAATTGCATTTAGTCATTTCATAGATCTGGGGGCCATTAACGATAACTCGTTTATGCTTAAACATTTTTTAACCAGGACATTCCCTTCATCTATGTTTTCCTGAAACTCATTTGTTGAGTTTCTTGCGTCCTGTCCCGACATATAAACATTTCTATGAATCGAGTCAAAGAAAAGATCATTGTAATACTGTATCAGGAGTACAAGTTATTGGCACATAATCGAATACAATGGCGGTTACACCTAGGCTCATAAATGATGAATAATTGTTTAATGCACAAAATCTTTTGTGCAGGCGCTGATTTCGTGGCCCCACGCCACCTGAGACCGTCATATTCCTGCTCATACTGCTCCGATAATGGAACCTGGATATATTTATACTGGTACATGTTGCGATAAGTATACAATAATAACAGCCGTATATGATATCCACTCGCATGCAAGCTACAAATGATAAAAATGTACATAAACGTTGATCGCCATGTGACTGGCTTCGAATCATTTTTTTTAACAATGTGGTCTTGAGCAACTCATTTCTCAGTCACATTACTCGTCCAGCAGCACGGCTATCACGAGACGGCGCGTGAGCTCTCTCGATTTTTCTCGCGCTATCCGTCTCTCTCTCATTAGAACACTTAGAAAGAGAGATATAATGGGAGAAAAATCGAGAGAGCTCGCGCGCCGTCTCGTGATAGCTGTGCTGGACGCTTAACGGTGCTAAACATGTCATCGTCTACCTTATAACTTCTCTTGAAATACTCGTAAGTGTTGGCTTGACGACAAAGGGCATTAGGTATTATCCTTGTATGAAAAATATTGACACTTTTTTGGATGTTTTTTCTATAATGGTTTAGAGGGCCTCTTAATACGCATAGATATATAAAAATAAACGTGGTTAACAATATCGGCGCCGAGATATTTAAGTTGTAACTTTTTTTTACTATTTAATTTGGTGTGTGGAAATATATAGGCATATTTCAAATATATAATATAATATGTCTATTTTGAATATATCTATCAAAAACTGGCAGTGACAGACGGACAGCCTCCGAGTGATCGCATAAGTGTTCCGTTGGAGCAAGTTTGGTGCGGAACACTAAAAAAGGTCGCGGGTGTCCTGGATGCGGGTGGCGCAGGACCGGTCATAGTGGCATTCTTTTGGGGAGGCCTATGTCCAGCAGTGGACTTCTTTCGACTGATATGTTGGTGATGATGAATAGATCTATCATAATTAGAAAAAAGAAAAAATACCAACTAAAAGGTAAGTTCAGTAATGTGTTTTAGAATTTAATACGATTTCCGAAGAAATACTTTTTATAGAAACCACCCATGACACATGAACTCGTGCTCATCACACAAACAAATACCTGAGGTTGGGCAGGGTCACTAAGTAAACGTCGAACTAGGTTCTATTTTCGTAAAAGAATACTGAATTAATCTAACAAAGAAATAATATTTCAAAATAAAATCGGTCATATTTCTTAAATTAATCCGCCCAAAAATAAATCATAATTTAAACAATTTGTATTTTTTTACCTAATCATTTCTGCCATTATGAGTCAGTTCACGCCGTGCTAAAAATATTTTAGAAAAAATCGGCCATTATTAGCTTAATTTTAGGTCGTTAGATTTTTAAGTTAATCTGCTTAATCTCGGTCCCACATAAACCACATAAGTATATTTAAATATCTTTACTTAATACTATAAAAAGAGCCTGTGGTGTTGTAGTTTTAAAAATGTGTATAATTCGAAATAAATGATTTTGCATCTCCCTCACTACCAACACATTTAATATGTATCTCACCATCTCTATCACACTCAGCAGCGCGGGCCCGCGCTTGACACGCGACGCGCACGACACGCGGCCGCGCTGCCGAGTTGTAACTTTAGCGCCGCGGGCCCGCGTTCGAACCGCGTTCGGTGTGTGTTTGAAGTGTAGTTTCAATGCTTTACAACTTGCGCGGGCCTGCGCAGCACACGCGCCGCGCACGACACGCGTTCGGTGGGTGGAGGCCTTTAGCCAATATAAGATATAGTTTAAGTGCTGCATAATCATATTGCCAGGTAGGCATTTTGCATCTTAGGCAAATTGCAAGTTAGACAATCTGATCAGGGGGCCTCGACAAGGTTACAATCGACAAGCACTAACGCCAATAGAAAACTAATAAAATGTATGGAAATGACAGATGTTAACGAAAAGTGTTTCGTCGGCATCTATCATTCCCCTACATTTTATTATTTTCTATTGGCGTTAGCGCTTGTCGATTGTAACCTTGTCTACGGCTCCAGGAAGGAAACTAACTTATGCGATTTTAAAACTCTTTCATATAGGTATGAAGATAGGTGAGTGTTTTTAAAATTGTTTGAGTAAGGTAAACGTCCGAGTGCTCGACGCTGTACTGTATATATATGGCATAGGCGACTATGTCAAAGTGACATGGCTTAAATTCGAATGAAGAAAAATCCTGTTAGTTCGAATTAACCCAAATTGCTTAGATAACTATAGAGTGCAGTGCCCATGCCATGTACTAGTGCAGCGTCGAGCACTCGGACGTTTACCTTACTTCCTTTTACCCCTTCATAGAAACAAACAAAGCCACCTTACATTTCAGACAATACCTTTTTGTTATTAAGTCGGTATAGAAAGAATTAAAGCATGTGCTACACGGTTTACAACCGCGGTTTCTACCACGTGACCTTGGTAGAAAAACAGCCGTTGTAAACCATGTAGCCAGTGGTTGCAAACGAAATTTCGCATGACCTTGGTTGGCAGGCGCGCTCGGCAAACCATTTGGCAGAAACGGTTATTTACAACCATGTAGCCGATGGTTTTAAACACGCGAACGACAGTCGCACGCCGCACGCACCGAGTGTAGACGTGTCGCGCAGGTTTAGGTTCAAAATGGCGTCGGCGAATGAACGAGAGGTGGTTACCGAACTAATTGAACTGTATAGAGACTTCCGTGTCTGTGGGACGTAACTAGTGAGGATTATAAGGAACCTAACCTAAAAAAAATTTTTGTTTTTGTTCATCCTGTCATGCCCTTCTTTAATGAGCTGAGTAGTTTCTGTAGGGATATGCAGCTATGTATGGTGGACTCAGAACTCTTGCCAGCGGATTCGTATACATACATCAGTGACAGCTATGGGTGTTTGCGGTGGCTTGACCACTGTGTGACCACAGCAGCGGCTAGAAAAACTGTTATCGCTGCATTATGCCGTATACTGGTCCGACCACTTTCCTATAGAAATTGTCTGCAACCTAAATAAGAATGTACCTAAAAATATAAATGTTAGCAGTAACAATGTTGATAAGAATCTGTTGCAAGGCATAATATGGGGTGAGAGGGAGCCGTCTCAAGTAAAAGAATATTTAGATTTTTGTAATTGTAAATTGAAAGAAATTGATTTTCCGAGTGATTTAACATTATGTTATGATAATTTATGCAGTAATCCTGAACACAGGAAAATCATTATTAGTTTATATAATTCTGTTATTAGAGTACTGCGGGATGCTTCTATTGCTAGCTGTAAAAGAAAAAAGCCCAGAGGGGCTGCCAATGTCACAGGCTGGAACAAACTTGTGAGGGGGGCTCACCGGAGAGCAAGATCTTGTTTTCTGGAATGATGCCAGTCTGGTAAGCCTAGGGCAGGTCGATTGTATGATGAAATGTGTCTTTCTAGGAAAGAATTTAAATCCAAACTTAAATACTGTCAAAACAACAAAGACCAATTAAAGATGGATATAATTGCCTCTCATCGCAGGTCTAAAAACTTCGCCCACTTCTGGAAAGCGACTAACAAGACCAATCCAAGGGTGAATTTACCCGCGAGTGTTGAGGGTGTGAGCCAGCCTAGCGATATTGCCAACCTCTTCATGAATCACTTTAAGGTGGAACCTCTGGCGGCTGAGGGGCGTGGGCCGATGTTCGGTGCTGGGTGTCTTGTTCGCGGTGATTTAGTCAGAGTAACGCCAGCTGAAGTTTCAAAGGTTATTCGTAATATGAAAAGAGGAAAATCGCCCGGACATGACGGTCTTAGTATCGAGCATCTGCAAAACGCGGGTGTCCATCTCCCCAGGGTTCTTGCAATGCTGTTCACTTTTTGTATTCGTCACAACTACCTACCCGACGATCTCATGAGGACGATAGTTGTACCTATCATTAAAAATAAGACTGGCGATGCTTCTGACAAGTCCAACTACAGGCCAATCTCTCTCGCCACTATACTGGCAAAGGTGATGGACGGTGTGCTTAATACGCACTTAAATAAACACATACGTCTGCATGACGTCCAGTTTGGCTTTCGACCTGGGCTGTCAACAGAAGCGGCTGTGCTATGTCTTAAGCACACCGTGCGATACTACACCGGTAGGAATACGCCAGTATACGCGTGCTTCTTGGACTTGTCGAAAGCATTTGACTTAGTGTCATATAATGTGCTGTGGGAGAAGCTGAGCAGCAACACAAGTCTACCGCCGGAAATTATAGGTACCTTTAAGTATTGGTACGACAACCAAACCAATGAGGTTAGATGGGCTGGAAGCTACTCGCAGACTTATAAGATGAAGTGTGGTGTGAGACAGGGGGGGCTAACATCACCTACGTTGTTCAATGCGTATGTGAATGGGTTGATTGAGGAGCTCAGCAGTGCCGGCGTAGGTTGCTCGGTGGACGGCTGTTGCGTTAATAGTATCAGCTACGCCGACTACATGGTGCTGCTGAGCCCCTCAATCGACGCACTTAGGATGCTATTGTCCATGTGTGAAAGGTTTGCCGTGGCTAATGGACTCAAATACAACGTTAAAAAGAGCGAGATACTGATTTTTAAATCAGGTACAAAAACTTACCCCATTCCACCAATAACTCTCGGTGGATCTCCTCTTAAACAAGTTACTAGTTTTAAATATTTGGGACACTGGGTCACGGACACCTTAAAAGATGACGACGACCCAGAAAGGGAACGCAGAGCGCTATGGGTCCGGGGTAATATGCTCTCACGTAGGTTTGCACGGTGTTCACGCGAGGTCAAAATTACTTTATTTAATGCTTATTGTCAGACACTATACACGTGCGGCCTTTGGAGCAATTATACGAAGAGGTCGTTTAGCGCTCTGCGTGTCCAATACAATAACGCCTTCAGGGGACTGCTGGGGCTGCCCTGGCGCTGCAGCGCGTCAGGCATGTTTGCCGACAACAGCACGGACGGCTTCACCGCCGTACTGCGCAAGCGCGTGGCGTCCCTGTGGGCGCGCGTACGGGGCAGCCCTAACACTCTCCTGAAGGTGGTCGCTGATAGGACGAATACTCCTATGATCAAGCATTGGATATCCATGCATGTGAGCCAGAATAATGTTTTTAATTTAATGTAATATTTTATTTTATTTTATTTTAATGAATTATTGTAACTAACCCAGTAGTTAAGTTAATATGTTACTAACCAACTATGGATGATGTCCGAAATAAATTATTTCAATTTCATCAGTTGCACACAAAAGTGCAAAACAAACTCCGACCTTCTGAAATTTCGACAAGGAAGGGGCCATGGCGTCTCAGTAGGTGTTCCGCGCACGTTTGCCCCGCACAAGCGTTTCAAACACAATGAAGTTTGGGGCCGTTGTAAACCGTGTAGACAGCAGAGCTTCTACCTCGCTTCTACCAAGGTCACGTGGTAGAAACCGCGGTTGTAAACCGTGTAGCACATGCTTAACATGATTTTATTAAAGCTAGGTATTAAGGCTATTAGACTCCAATACGATTATATTTTATAAGTCTATATCTATGTTATTACTTGTGTGTAAAGAATCTTGGTAAAAACAGCTTCTGTAGTGTAACTGTTCGCAAACCATACGATTGTTTTGACGTCCTGTTAGCCTGGTGGGTAGAGTCTGTCAAGTTGTGTTCGTGTCCCTGGAAATTATGCAAATTCTTTAAATAGTCACCTGTGAAATAAGCTGCCAGTTAAAAATACCTATTACGCCCCCAAACATTTCGTGTTACCAGCACTCGTTTTTTCACATTTGACTCCATTTTCCAGGGATATTACTCGCTTGACAGACTAGTTTCAAATAACAGAGACAGATTTAACGTTAAGTTGTAATTAACGTTAAACTATCTACCGTTACCTATACTACTTTTTACCGGTAACAAAATGGTATCGTTACCTGCTGTGCATTGAGCTAACGTTAAGTCAAAGGTATCGTTAAACGTATTTAACGTTAGTAGGTAACGTTAGTAGCAGCTGGTACCATCTCTCAACAGTCTCGTGAAATTTTGTCAGCGAATTTGATATTTAACTATAAGGCAAAAATGCTTTCGTATTTCCGGCTGTCCGATGTCCGGCTGTCTCCTCTATAGGTCGCATCTCTCAACAGATTCTAGTGAAATTTTCTGAGTGAGTTCGATATTAAACTATAGGGCAAAAATGCTTTCGTATGTCCGGCTGTCCGGCTGTCCCCTCTATAGCTATAACTTATTAACAGCAGTGTTGAGAGATGCGACCTATAGAGAGGACAGCTGGACAGCCAGACAACGGAACATACGGAAGCATTTATGCCCCATAGTTAAATATCGAACTCACTAACAAAATTACACGAGAATCTATTGAGAGATGCGACCTATAGAGGGGACCGCCGTACAACCGGACATACGAAAGCATTTTGCCCTATAGTTAAATATCGAACTCGCTCACAAAATTTCACGAGAATCTGTTGAGAGATGCGACCTATAGAGGGGACAGCCGTACAACCGGACATACGAAAGCATTTTGCCCTATAGTTAAATATCGAACTCGCTCACAAAATTTCACGAGAATCTGTTGACAGATGTGACCTATAGAGGCGACAGCCGGACAACCGGACATACGAAAGCATTTTTGCCCTATCCTATAGTTAAATATCGAACTCGCTGACAAAATTTCACGAGAATCTGTTGAGAGATGCGACCTATAGAGGGGACAGCCGGACAGGGACATACGAAAGCATTTTTGCCTTATAGTTAAATATCGAACTCACTAACAAAATTTCACGAGAATCTGTTGAGAGATGCGACCTATATAGGAGACAGCCAGACAGCCGGACAACCGGACATACGAAAGCATTTTTGTCCTATTGTTATATATCGAACTCACTAACAAAATTTCACGATTTTCTGTTGACAGATGTGACCTATAGTTGCGACAGCCGGACAGCCGGACAACCGGACATACGAAAGCATTTTTGCCCTATAGTTAAATATCGAACTCGCTCATAAAATTTCACGAGAATCTTTAGAGAGATACGACCTATAGAGGGGACAGCCGGACAACCGGACATACGAAAGCATTTTTGCCCTATTCTATGGTTAAATATCGAACTCGTTCACAAAATTTCACGAGAATCTGTTAAGAGATGCGACTTATAGAGGGGACAGCCGGACAGCCGGACATACGTAGGCATTTTTGCCCTATAATTAAATATCGAACTCGCTCATAAAATTTCACGAAAATTGGTTGAGAGATGCGACCTATAGAGGAGACAGCCGGACATACGAAAGCATTTTTGCCCTATAGTTAAATATCGAACTCGCTCATAAAATTTCACGAGAATCTGTTGAGATATGCGACCTATAGAGGAGACAGCCGGACAGCCGGACAACCGGACATACGAAAGCATTTTTGCCCTATAGGGTAAATGTCGAACCTGCTCACAAAATTTCACGAGAATCTGTTGAGAGATGCGAACTATAGAGGGAACAGCCGGACAGCCGGACAATCGGACATACGAAAGCAGTTTTGCCCTATAGTTAAATATCGAACTCACTAACAAAATTTCCCGAGTATCTGTTGTGAGTAGACGTTAATAATCACAATTCACAAGACAAACTATTGCCTGACATCGTACAACGCAATAATACAGCATATTAATAATAATATTTGCTTTCTTTAGCCAAATACGTTTACAGTGCATATCCAAACATATAATACTATTACCTACTCAAATTTCATTCCTACGACTCAATATCACACACTCCGTATTCCGTCAAGTCAAACACACACACACACACTCATACAAATACGCACACTGAGTGTGTGCGTATTTGTACTGACGCGCACACACAAACTGAGACATTTCGTTCCCGACAAACAGCGAGCAATGTAAAATGGATTAATATAGTTACCAGGGTCTGCCTGAAAACCAGCGTTGCAGTGGCCTTACTACCTTAACACTATGCTGAGGCAAGCCCCTTTTTAACATCACATAATGATAACTGTAGGATTCATTTTAAATTTTATATGTTAAGTCTACTTTTAAGGTTCCCATGTAACTAGAATTGTCATGTGATGGTGAATAAAGTTTTTCTATTCTATTCTATTCTATTCAATACCCGTCTGCACTCAACTAGATAGCAAAATGTATTGTAGGGTATGTATACCTATACGATAGTACGATATACAACAAGGCTCTTCACGCTCACGCACGATTGCCAGTGTACGAAATGGCAACAACGCCAATCAACCAGCGCCGCGTGGTGCGCGCGCGTCTATCGGTAGCGCGGTGTGGCAACGTAGCATTACCGATTAAAGTAGTGTTATACTTCGGTAACGATACTTATAATGTGAATTGGGTAACGTTAACAAGCCCTGCCTAGTGACGTTGCCTACGAAGCTGAAGGTCCTGCGTTCAAATTTCGGTAAGGGTGATGAGCATGGGTGTGTCTAAGGATTAATATATATTAAAATTATCGTCGTCTAGTACGTATAACACAAGCCTTATTGAGCTTACTATAGGGCTAGTTCGATTTGTGTATTAAGATTGTCGCCTTATATTTATTTATTTTTGAAAATTTGTAAGGAACCCTAAAACGATATTGGAGAAGGAAAACACACAAAAAGTGCACCACTCGGGACCGTTATAAATGACGCAGATTCCCGCTTATCTACTCACAAGACATATATTTTGTCCGTGATTTATCGTCTATAACTTGACCCCTGGCTCCGTAACAACTATATGTGATCGAAGGTTCAACTTAAATTGAGTAGTTGGAAATTGTTGTGAATACCAGTTCTTCTTTGATAAATGCACTTTATGATTACGGAGAGTTTCATCCCTCATGACTATTTTTCAAATCCATCCGGTTCGCGAGGGAGAGAAATGATAAAAAATGACTTTCATGATGGATGGAGTGTAAGTCTATTTAAATAGTTGACAGCTGTCACATTAAATCTTATGCAAAATGAAATTGTCTAACCCACGAAAATCAAGTGTATTTATTTTACACGACTGCCAATAAACAAAGTATTTTATTTTAGGCTTCGTTTTTTGAAGATTTGTTAACTTTTTTGTTAAACTATACTTAATAGTCCCCAGGACGTTAAACACAAGTTTGATCCCCGTACTAACGTAGTTTGGCTCTCATCTTAACTAAGTTTGTATGGAGAGTCGACCGTCCTGGGGACTCAAGCCGGATTCATACATATCTGTGCAAAATGTTACCAAAACAACATTAAGATTTGTAGCTACAACAAAAACGTAAATTTTCCACATACACACCAATACCAAATGTTATTTGAAAATATTTTATTTTGACGGACACGAATTTTTAACATTTTAATAGTAAATCTGGTTCGAGTTCCGCTTATACACGGTGTATTATTCAAACGGGGCAGTGATGGAAAATCCGAAACAACGAGAGACACGGAAATTTGCTCCTAGTCACGAGACCGATATAAAAAAAAACTACATTCAAAATTTTTAGAAAAACTAACCCGGTAAATTCTGTCTAAAAATCGGAGTTAATTTTCATGCGTCAAGTGATAGTGCTGGATGCAAGGAACCATAAGTTTGTGACCTTATGTTTCCAGTTTACCAGTTTTTGGAGAGGAACAAATTTTTGTATGAGGGCAACTTCAATTAAAGAACATAAATACCCAAAAAAATTAGTGGACTTGTTGGCGACAGCCGAAACGCTTCATACTAATTGACGTAAAAGTATGACGTCACACTTTGCAAAGTGTACTAAAGTTGTATGGAAAATCAAGTAAATTGCGGTTTTGGTCGCGAAATACTGTGTTTAGGTCCATAGTTGTTGTACACATTTGTTTGTATAAAAGCGTATTACGAGTAGTAGCTTAATTTACTCTTGGACAATAAAAGAAAATGCATATTGTTCTAAACGTTCAAAGACCATATATTTTTATGATATTTATACTTCATGACAATAATTTGATGGATTAATATCCAGTTAACAACACTACGTTATCAAATTTAACATGACGCAACTACCCTATTGCTGCCAAGGAACCCTGTGCCTACGTTCACAGGAAAAGGCCGTGTTTGATAGTTTTATGTACGGAAATGGTCCTTAAAACCTTGAAATGCGGCAATCTCGAGATTTCAAAGATTGCATTCCCTTACCCAGAAATAAAGGTTCACCGCAAAACTAAATACAGCTTGTACAATTGCAAACTACCAACCTAACCGCCATTATTACCCGGATATGGTAATGTTATGAACGTTGGCAGCGCTGTTAATGTCGTCGTCGGGATTAATGTATCGTAACTGATTGCATCATGCTAATATTTCAAAACAATTATTTATTTATTTATTGGTATTGACATGACATGACCTGGAACAATCAGACAGGCGGACATCCAGACATACGAAAGAATTTAGCCCCAAGCTGAAACGGAGAACTTTTGTCCCTTCGCTCGCTTGTTCAATAACATTAATAGTAAACTTTAAATGTTGGAAAACTTGAACATTTTGTGTACTTTTGTAAGTAAGACGACAATCAATATAATGAACTGTAAAACTAGTATGATGATGTAGATGGAAGATGAGATGATAAGGACTGGTCAATCAGGTGCGCAAAATCAACCTGTCATGTGTGGTGACAACGATGACTATACACAAGTCATCAACCTCCTAGCGTTATTCCCGGTTGTGCCCTAAAGGAGCCCGCGGCCACAACAAAACACAAGCGACTGCCGTCTGACCTTCCAACCCAGAGGGACAACTATAGACCTTATTGGGATAAGACCAGTTTCTTCACGATGTTTTCCTTCACAAAAAAAACCACTATATCAAATGAGAATTTGTTGTCACAGTTTAGGCGTTCGGAGGGCGGGTGCGGGTGGCACAGGATGTTGCTGAAATAATTCTTCATGCTACTATTTAACCTATCAAAGAAACTGCCAATATTGGGGCTTAGACTCAAAATTTATTAATACTTCAAAAGAAAGAAGGCAAGAAATATGCCTAATGACGAACATCCATTTCAGATATCTCAAAAAAATTACGAAGTTACAACCGTTTTGTTGCTTGTTAGAGAGAGAAAACGCTAGGACATCGTGACATCATAGTAAATGACAATCGTTTCGAAGGTGCGTTTTGCGGTAAAGGGACAGAACATACCCGCTCTTAAAACTTTGGACACTTATAACTTGGTGATTATTTGCGTTGCTTTTTTCTCCATTTGACTACATTTTTAATCCATTTTCGAAAAAATATATACCCCTATTACTTATATGTAGATTTGTAACCAGTTTGTGGTTTTTGTAACTGCCGCTTTTTTTGGTGACCGACTCTTCTTTTGATTAGACTCTGAGATCATATATAGGTCGACTCATTTTGAATCCATCCAGGTCTCTTTGATGTATCTAGATTCAATTCCGATTCTAAAGCAGTTTTAAAATTATAAGTCTAGCATCATGTAAGTGGGCCCTAAAGCTAAAATGTTTGGCTGCACTCTTAATCCGCATAATTGGCGTGTCATCTTGTATGATTCCATGCAATCAAAACGTTTTCTATAGGCACGGAATCCCGTAACTTTTAACCATGGAAAAGAGGACTTTTGTTTCAATCAGCCTGTATGACTTAGATAAGTGAGTATCGTATATATATTCCCTGGTTGTTGCCAGCTGGCTTCACACTGGAAAGTGACACCTTGGGGCGGGCGCTCGTAATGTCGGATAGCATCGTCTGAAATATCAGGAGAAAATATACTGACAGTATCAAAGAAACTCTTGTTTCTCGTACTAAATCTATTCACGTAGCAATTGTTTGTCGGTTTTTATCACACTTGCTTGTAAAGAGCTGTTTAACGCGCAGGCATACAGAGATACAATATTTTGAACATTGATTTTAAATGTTGGCTGCATGCCGAAGGGTTGCCTTGCGCGCCTCACTGCAAATTAATACAAGTTTCTGACAAAAAAAACATTTTTGGTACAAGCTTTTATTGCCGAATGTACTTTTCTGTATACCATCATCAACTGCCCATTGAGCTTCATCATCAACTCGATGGGGTTATGTGGTTTTATTACGGAGTTCCTATGGCCACCTTATGTCTCCATCATCATATCAGCTCGATGGTACCATAACATTGAATTGTCATTGAAACTATACTTATAGCCAAAATTTCAGCTCAATCGGTCACCGGGAAGTTGGTCAAATTTAACTTGCAAGATTTGACGGACTCAACTTACATACTTACATACAAGTCAAGTTAATATAAAGCTTGTAAAAATGGACGATAGACAGTTTATATGATTTATTCCGATTTAATTTGGTTCTAAATTTCTTAATTTTGCTTCCTTGCAAATGTTATGAAAAACATTTCATGCGACACGAAAATGGTAAGATTTGTACAAACTCGGCCCATCAAAGCCTTGCACCTTCGGTGTTGAGCTTCTGTTTAATAGACTCGTTCGTAAAAAATCGCTTACCATCCTCGTGGCACAATGTACTATTATTTCCATTTTTCACGTGCTGTTTTACTAAAAAGTTATTTGAAAATTTTATTAACCACCTCAATTCATTTGTAAAACATTTTTGAATAAAATATAAAGAAAATCTAACGAAATTCGCCCGTTTCCCATTCTCGTTGCCCCACTGTTACTTTACAGAATATCTTATTATCAATGTGTATATACACATGAACCTATGATTACTCAGAACAACCTATGGTAATAATAATACCACGGCCGAGCGAGATGGTAATAATACAAATCTCAACAAGTGTGACACAAAGGGACAAATGCCGCAATGAGTTAAATAGTTGCGGCAACTAAACCATTACTCGGCCAAATAAGCCATCAGCCATTTTAAGACCATGTTCTTAATTTAGCTGCATAGGAACCTTCCCGACCCTTATTGTAGCAACGCGCATAACTCCTCTATAGAAACCTATAGCCTGCTCCACACAATGGGCCATCATGGCTCATCATATACAGGACGCAACTATGCGTTAAAGGGAGAAAGACATATTTATGTCTCATTCTACCGCATATCCGCGTCCTGTATCATCATACATATAGGCCATATAGCTCATTGTGTGGAGCAGGCTTAAGATACCATACCATAACGATTTGCGGCGTTTTCCTCCTAGCGTTTCGCAGCAAACACAGAACCAAGTACCCCAAGAACTAAGTACGCGTCGTTACGTGTCGACCCGACCCGACCCGACTTTCCATAATCTGAGGGGTCATCGCGTAACGTTTCGAACGCGCGTTGGGACAATCCAACTGTCATTTTTCCATATAAAAATTGACAGTTAGATCTACCTAACGTGCGTACAATGCGTTACGTGATCGACCTGCTGACTTCGTAGGATTCCGGAGTTCTTTGACCACACTGCCAGGCAGGAGGGTCACGATCTCAAACAACTCCTGATTACTGGCAGGATCGAAGGCGTTCTTTACATCTCTGTATTACTTCTCTGGCGCTGTGATCCAAAGTGGGTGGATCTCTGTATTAGTTATGTTTATTTGTATTAATCTGATATTGGAGGAAAACATCGTAAGGAAACCGGTCTAATCCCAATAAGGTCTAGTTTTCCCTATGGGTTGGAAGGTAAGATGACAGTCGCTTTCGTAAAACTAGTGCCTATGCCAACTCTTGGGATTAGGTGACAAAGCGGACCCCGGGCTCTTTTAGGGCACAACCGGGACTACACATCTCCCGGAATGTGTTTAAGGCTGTTGCTCATTACACAATGTTAAGTATATTATATGCATATTGTTGACATGTAGAGGGCCCATGTGGCCTACATGTAGAATAAGAAAAAAAATTATTTAAAGGTCGTAGTCCAATCAAATGGTCAGACCAAGGCCGCTCACAATAAACCATTCATTCATTCATTCATTCACATCACTGAACACATCTCACGATGCAAAGGACAAACACCGGCGGCGAAATTTAGGAAATCAAAGAAAAGTGGCTGCCATTCACAACAAAATAATCACGTTCCTCAGCAATATGAGGAATACGACGTGAGCAGGGAGGATTGTGACCACAAGGATGAAAGAAAGAAAGAAACATTTCACCGAAACAAAAAACAAGACATCGCATAAGTAATTAGAAATAGTGTCAGACGTAGTGATGTGCCGGGGAATATTCCCCAAACGGGGGAATATTGAAATACAAATTAGGAAAATTAAAGTTGTAATAAAATTAAATAATATTAATAGTGCCCCGACAAATAAAGTGCCATTCGCCAAAAACTGCATTATTGTACTAATTCTGACTTTTTATCTTAATGACCATTTACCTAATATGTAAATATTTTCATATTTAGTATTCGTATAATATTTTATTGTGGTTTTTTATTAACTTTGTATCGTTTCTGTTACTTTCAGAAGTACTTTTGTAATATTTGTTTTTTTCTGATGGGGGAATATTCCCAATAACTGGGAATATTCCCATTGTTCCGGGGAATATTCCCGGGAACATTGGGAATTTACTTTTGCGGGTAAATTACACTGGTTAATGTCTTGGTAAAAAATCAAGGGCGCAAGCTATCATGGAATCCCTAATAGCAAGATATATAAACATACACAATTTCAATATTCCCGTATTCCCTTGTATGGGAATATTCCCGGGAATGTTCTCGGGAATATTCCCACCTGGGGAATATTCCTGGGAACGGCACATCACTAGTCAGACGTAACGTTTTGTTATGGAACGTTTCCATTCCAGCATAATTAAAAAATAAGTTTCTGTCAAAAAAATAATTTTTGGTACTTGCAAGCTTTTATTGCCGACTGTACTTTTCTGTATAAGGTAAACGCAGCTATTAACGACCCATCGAAAATCGGAGGGTACTACCGACCTATTATAGTTATTCGTTATTTTTACGTTTCCAGAACTGTTCTAGCTATAAGTAGGGAAAGCTATACACGCACTTGTTCCTTGAGCATCGTATACTTTTACTTTAGTGTATGTAGTAGTGGGCAAAAGAGATAAAACTCAGTTTCTGCGGGGGAAGCGCGGACGCAGGTCGCGCCATACTGGCTCTTGTTCCTCCAAGTAAGTAAGTGACTTTTCTGCTCAAGACATTTATACGAATTTGTGAACCCTATACTTTATCGTGTATTATTAATTATATGCGTTTAAGTGTCAGCTTTTGATTTCTTACAGCAATTTATAGAAAAAAACCATTTTAACCGCTAAAACTATGAATTAAAAAAGGACGGCGATAGCTTCGCCAGTTTTTGTTGTGGCAGCTATCAACGACCCCTGAGTCGGTAATGGCCGTAAAGTAATGTTTAGTTTTTTCCCTCTTTTATGTTATTATATTGCATTATAGAACAAGTTTTTTTTTACCAGTTTGAAGCTAAACAATTAGTCTTTGTAAAAATCTATTAGCGACATATAAATTGTTGTCCAGTTTTCTTATTTTAGCGTTGTCAGTTTAACCAAAATTATGATAATTTCGGTAGATCGATATTTTATAGTAATCTTCGTAAATGATTTTTTCTCGTTTAAAGCCGTATTATTTTGTTCATATTTTTTGTGATATTAATCACTAACAATCGATTTTGTAGTCAGAAGGTCGATTGAATAAAAAATGCCTACTTTTTATGAGTCGGTAATAAATTTTATGTTTGTCGTTACATATTTTATTAACGACCCAAACCCGAGCAAAGGAGTCGGTAATAGCAACCATGAATCAAATCAAATCAATCAAAATATTTATTCTGTAAATAGGCTTATGCTAGCTCTTTTACATGTCATATTATAACTATATATTCATATATATTATATTTTAACATAAATGCATCCTTATCTTCTACGAATTCCTTTACAGTATAATAAGCTTTCTGTAAAAGCTGTCGTTTCACAGTTGACCTGAATTTATTAATTGACAATTCCGTTAAATTAGATGGTAACTTATTATAAAAGCGCACACTGTTCCCCATGAATGACATATTATTTACTCTATTTAAACGTAATCTCGGAATCGCCAATTTATTTTTATTTCTAGTGTTATAATTGTGTATGTCACTATTCAATTTATACATGTCTATATTTTTCCTTGCATACATTATATTTTCGTAAATATATTGGGAAGCCACAGTGAGAATATTGATTTCTTTGAATTTGTCTTTAAGAGACACGTGTTCCCAAATTATATATGTGACGTACAGCACGTTTCTGTAAAACAAAAATTGAATGTATGTCAGCGGCTTTGCCCCATAATAATATGCCGTAAGACATGACGCTATGGAAATATCCAAAATACACCAGCCGTGCTGTCTCAACATCTGCAAGTTGACGGATTCTTTTCACCGCGTATGCTGCTGAACTTAGTCTACCTGCGAGTGTAGAAATGTGCGTACCCCACTGTAATTTAGAATCCAAGGTTAAGCCTAGAAAAACAGCTTTGTCTGTAAAATCTAAAATTTCGTCTTTTAAAACCACGTGTGCATCACTACTATGCTGGACATTAGGCAAAGATAATCTAATACATTTAGTTTTCATGGCATTGAGAAGTAAATTATTAGTAGTAAACCAATGATGATGAGAAACTATTACCGACCCATATGAGTCGATAATAGCAACCATAAGAAACTATTACCGACCCATACGAGTCGGTAATAGCAACCATAAGAAACTATTAGTAATAGCTTCTTATGGTATTTATTACCGACTTCTATGGGTCGGTAATGGTTTCTTATGGTTGCCATTACCGACTCCTATGGGTCGGTAATAAAATATGTAAGGACAATGTATTACCGACTCATAAAATGTGGGAAATTTATAGTCGTAGTTTTAGGACATACCCGGGTAACGATTGGTAATAGCTGCATAAAAATCGTTAATAGATTCACAGTGGTTATTTTAGGACGGTAATAGCAACAATCGACTTCGTCACTTCTTATATTTTTTTTAATACGATAATCCTTTATTTATAGGCATTTGACCGAGCAAATATAATCTTTATACTTAACACTAACATATAAAATTAAAAAACTAAATGTGATGGCAACCAGTATACTTAAAAAGTAAGGTCGATTTTAAAATTGCCTTAAGAGGGTCGTTAATACCTGCGTTTACCCTACCATCATCATTGAGACGATTCAAACGAGCCCAAACTCGGGGTTACGTCGGTTAAATACTGAATTCCCATGGCCACCTTCTGTCTCCATCATCACATCAGCTCGATGGTACCATAATATTGAATTGTCATCCAAATTATACTAATACCCAAAATTTCAGCTCAATCGGATAACCGCATGTGACTGAATAATGGATTGCAAATTTTGACGGACAACTTACATACATTCATACTTACATACGAAAAGCTCAAGTTAATATAAAGCTTGTAAAAACCGGCCAAGTGCCAGTCGGATTCGCGCACGAAGGGTTCTGTATCATCCATACTAATATTATATTTGCGAAAGTGTGTCTGTCTGTCTGTCTGTGTGTCTGTTACCTTTTCACGCTTAAACTGCTGAACCGATTGAGATGAAATTTGGTATGGAGATAGTTTGAATCGCGGGGAAGGACATAGGATAGTTTTTATCAAGTAAATCATCCCCTGAGGGGGCGAAATGGGGGATGGAAGTTTGTATTGAGCTACGATATAAGTAAACGAGTTCCACGCGGACGGAGTCGCGGGCAGAAGCTAGTTATCTATGAAAACGGCAAAAAAATCACGTTTGCTGTATGGGAGCCCCCTTAAACATTTATTTCATTATGTTGTTTACTATTTATTGTTATAGCGGCAACAGAAATACATCATCACTATATTCATGAGATACAGCCTGGTTACAGACGGACGGACAGCGAAGCCTTAGTAATAGGGTTTTACCCTTTGGGTACGGAACCTTAAAAAGAATGAAAAAGTGTGTACAAACGACAACACTGTTAACTGACCATCCTGTGTTTATATAGAACCTTATTACAATGCACTTAAGGTGCACCGATGGTCAGTTAGCTGTGTTGACGATAGTACAATTATCCAAAGAGTCGGCAAAATATGAAACCCCGGGAGTTACGAGCGTCCATCGGCAACGGTAACAGCTTGCAATCGGCGGGTTACACGCTTACTAATGTCACCGCGGGCGACGTGGTCAAACTACATTCGTGTTTAGATAAGTGTATACTGTTCCTTATATATATAGTTTACTTTTAAAATGTACTCTAAAACGTGTCAAAACTGCGACAGTTGTGGCGTCCAGTTCAAACTTGTTGTTTTGTCGACTGTGGGACAGTTGGAGACCTGCATTTCACATTTCAATTTAAAGCGCCACTGTAGCCGAGTGGTAAAACCGCGTCTTTCAATCTGGAAGTCGTAAGTTCGAACACCGGCTCGTACTAATGGGTTTTTATCATTTCAGGTCTGTATCAGAGTTAACAAGAAGTGTATGATATTGATTTACTTAATATCCCAGATAGGTATGTATAAAGTTTCTGAGCGGCAAAACAAAAAAGGAGCATTTATGTAATATTGTCAGAGTTGTATACGGTCAATACCAATGACAATAGTTATTATATTAGCTCTACATACGTAGAAGCTGGACTCGAACACATTGAAACTTAATAGGAATTAGAGATGTGCCAAATATGGATTTTGTCGAATGCGAATATTCGTCCTCGTGTTCTGTTCAGCTTTTGCCGAACCGAATATTCGGCCTAATTTTTCGGTTCAGCTTTTGCCGAAATGAATATTCAGCCGAATTATTCGTTTCAACGTAATGCCTTCATTAGCCGTTCCAAAACAGAGTGAAAAAAAAAACAGTACAGTTAGTTAGATAGAAACAATAGGAACTTGTTTTAGAATAACAACTAGACAAGGGAATGACTATTCGCTGTATACACCTCTAAAATTATTCCGTAAATGTTCGGCATTTAACCCCAATAATTCGGCAAAATAACGAACATTGAGAAATATGCCGAATACGGGATAAATTACTAAATATTAGGCGCATCTCTAATTGAAATGCGCAATTATTGTCTCGAATTGACCCGCTGGGTAGTGCCGGGTGTATCGGCTGTCCGCAGCTGGCAGCTTGCGGGTTCCGTCGCTTTAGAACTGTCGCAGTACAGAGGAAAATAAGGAGTTACGTGAAATTACTGCCTTTTTACACGAATGTAATGTTTTTTTTATTGCGTTCATCTAAATATAATTGCCACAATTTTTATGATTTAGTAAGACAGTTTTATTTCGTCGTCGGTCGTGTTCGGCGGTCATAGGTTTGAATCCCGGCTCGTACCAATGAGATTTTCGGAATATTTACCATTAGCTTTCTGGTGAAGGAATCCTAATAAGGTCTAGATTTCCCTATGGGTTGGAAGATCAGATGGCAGTCGCTTTAGAAAATTTAGTGCCTATGCCAAATCTTGGGATTAGGTGTCAAAGCGGACTCCGGGCTCCTTTATTAGGGGCACAAACGGGAATTACGCGGATGGGGAATAAGGGGGATGATGAGTGTCTGCGCGTCCCACCGCCCGGTGAAGCGGGGGACGACACCAACCACATTTAAACGCCCGCCCCGCGGCATCGGCCTCTTTTTCCGCCGATCTCCACCGCGCTCGCACCTCGCCATTGGGCTATTTCAAATCGTACTTACCTATGTAATTTCTAATTAAACCTATGTATAATACAGTCTAAAATTTCACTTATTGATTCCCGAAGGCTGCAACAATGAGTACGACAGTGATATTTATTTATTTAAACTTTATTCCATAGTAACAAGTTATAAATACAAAAGGCGAACATAATTCCATAAAGCATCCTTTACCAGTCAATCTTAAGGCCAAACTGTAAATAATTATAATGGTCTGAAGTATGATACGATATAAATATTTCCATCACTTAGATCATGGGGAAAATAGGCCTTTAGTGTCTCTCTCACCTACACCTACTTTTCATTTGTTTCTTCGAAAATACAGTAAAAAAGTAAGGATAGTTAATCATAGTAATTATGTGTAAGAATAATTCTTGGAGTTCTTTCTCTTCTAAATGTTACCCATTATCAATAATAAAAACAAGATTTAGAAATGCGACCTGCAGATGAGACCAACCGGACAGCGGGACAGCGGGACATCCCAACATACGAAAGATTTTTGGCCCAAACTGACGCAACGGCAATAAATAATATTTGTTTCTTTAGGTTTGCCATAAATACGTCGTTTTCAACATTTCACCGTCACTCAGCGAGTCGGTCGCGCGGATAAAATGGTGTGTGCGGTGTGCACGAGTGGATGGTTTTTCTGACTTACCGTATTGGTTTGGAATTCAATTAACATTAAATTTTTATGCGTTTAGGTCGGTTAAATAACAAACCGACCTGAGGTTGCGGATGTCCGCTGGATGCACGAGACGCAGGACCGGCCATTGTGTGGGAAGTGAGTTGAACGAGAGAGCGAAGCCAACGAAGTTCTCTGCTTCGGCTTTGGCCAAAATTCTTTCACATATCTGGCTGTCCAGCTGTTCTTCTCTACAGCTCCCATTTCTCTACTGATTTTTATCAAATTATGCGAGCAGCTAAGGTTTTATTAAAGTTTTTAGCCTACCTGGAAAAACAGATGCTAAACTTTAAATTAAATAAATACAGTTTTTTGTCGATTCAGTTTTTGGAAATTTGAAAACAATAAAAAACAGACTCACGAGTTCTCCGCAGAGCCACTAAGTCATATACTGGTATATCAACACAATCACACCAAAAATATTCATACATACACGTGAAGTTGAATTTCTAACAATAGTACGTCTATTTATTTAATTATTTAAACTTTATTGCACAAATAAATAACTTATCGTACAGAAGCCGGCCGGACTTAATGCCGTATGGCATTCTATACCAGTCAAACCTTAAGGCAAAGCGAGAAACATTGTTGGCAGTGCAAGTAACAAATTAAAAAGAAATAAGAAATACGGTACTCCTATACAACATAAATTTACACAAATACATGTTTAAAAATATAATACATACGAAAATAAATATATACATAAATATTTAATACATATGTACCTACTTCCAAGCGAAATTTACAAACCTGATGTTTCGGATCTGTTCTCTCCATATGAAAGCTGTCTAATCGTAATCACGATACTCGCCAAACTTGAATCGAGTTAGTTCATTAATATCCAAATACTGTTAAACCGATTTCATCCCAATACGTCAGGCCTAAGAGACCCACCGCTCGGTTACAAGCAAGACCGCGTGTAGCCACAACTCGCCATATTTCCGCGTTCTTTTAGAAATGCAGTGCAGCGGAAACTAGTGTCGTCTTGTTTGGACGCCATTTTATTTTGGGAGAAAGGTAAACGACGGAACAGAAACAGAAGTAAAGATTTGTTTATCTTCTTCTGCACAGGTGCACAGCTTTGCCCACGTATTGCAAGGAACGACGGCAAATCCGCGGGAAATAGTACGGCACGTATTGTTTTCGTGGTGAATTATCATAAAATATTCCAGAACTATAATAGATTTTTTTATTTTATTTGGGTGCATTTCAAAACAGCGTATATAACAGTAACTGTTTTAGGTACCTTGTGAACCCCTAATCTTATTAAAGAAAGAAATAAATAAAACATTTATTCGTGGACAAAACAATGGGTATAAAAAACAAAACACAGTAACGTAAAAGTAGCAGGGTCCACGAAAAGGCCCCGACAGCATGGTGCTAACCTAGATGCTATTATTACAATACATGATTTTATTTATTCCTTATTTCGATGGGCTATGCGCATTTATGGGTGTTGAGATATTTCTAAAATAGGTTCTTATTAAAAGCTAACCAAAGCTTGTTTTCCACCGACGTGATATAAAAAAATGCATAAACAATCCAAAGCTCCCCACAGTGTGCCCTGGAGTTGCGAGCGTCCATAGGTTACGGTAACCACTAACGATCGGGGGGTGAGCTTGTTTGCCACCTACCTGGTATAAAAAAAGTGGCGAATCCTGCCTGTAACCATCTTGTTATTCTCTTGGACATTTTCTCTTCTAGAAATGGTCGCCCTCAGTCCAAACACAAGACAAGTGCTCATATTCACAAAGCTTACTCAACTTTAAAGTAACCAGTATTTCTGACCCCTGGTTCCCGATAGTTTGTTCGTACCCTGGGGTCAACTCAATTGGCAGTGAGGGTCGGGTTGTGAATCACATTAAAGCCTTTTTCCACTGGTCTCGCACCATTTTGCGTTTCATTTTTAGGTAAGGGATCCGGTAACGTAAATATTATACAATGGCGTATTTACGTTACAAAGTATTGTATTTTGAGTTTGTGTGTAAAGCATATCGATTTGTCCAGGCTGGTGAGAATTTATTTGTTGATTAAACTTTATTGTACAAAATAACTCTTATCGTACAAAAGGCGGACTTAATTCCGTAAGCATTCTCTACCCGTCAACCTTTGGGCAAAGCATACATTTGGTGTATATCCAGTGGTACAGTTTTTATGTTCTACGAACTAGTTGTTACGAACCTATAGTTCTAATGTCACAGTAAAATAAATTAAAGACGTAATACTAATTAATACTTTTTCGAAATAAAACGAACTATTACCACCTCAAGTAAGGTAACTTAAATGACAAGTTACATAATTATGACATAACGTATCAATAGACTTTTCATTGTATTTTGTGCAATACAATTTATAATTCCGTAGCAGACTGAAAAACAAGAAGGAAAGCGCCAAAGAAACGAAGGTAAGCTTTCGGACACGTTTTGGTACAGTCTGATGTTAAAGGATCTAAATAATGCCCGTGGAGTAAATAAAATAGAGAATTGACGTGCACGTGCAGCGATGTATTTCTGAGAAGTCCAAACAAAATGCTGACAATATCATTGCCATATAAAAAACAATGTTGCTAGAGACAAAATCAAGGTTGCAACATATTCCACCAACAGAAAACATTATTTACCATCACCCTTGCACCTTGCATTCTTGTGTCACATAGTATGATTATTTCAATATCAAATGGACTGTAATCTTTCAAGGGGCTTTTTTAAATTTCTTAATTTCTTATTAAATATTTAATTAGTCACTATCTAAACAAGCTCACAAGGTTATTATAAATGTAACCAATGTTGTATTTATCTTTTAGTATTTGGTGGTGTCATAATTAACCATAAATCTGTTAAATAAATAGCGGGGCGCGACCTCGACACCTGAGGGAGTGGGTTTTTGCGGGTTAAAATTAATTTTAAAGTGGACTGTACTTTTGCGATAGGTTTAGGTATTTTGGGTTTAGGCACACAGAAGAAAGGATCGGCAATGCACTAACCTGATAATTTCTGGTCTGCTGTCTGCTTTTGACGTGGTTGGCCAACCAAAATACGCACTGAAGAAATGTTCTTAAAGGTCTATATAGCACAAATCACAACAGTTTTATATAAATTCACTTTGGGAGGCTATAAGCGAAACCTCAACCAATATGGCGGTAAATTAGTCGAAAAAAATGAGCGAGCGACCGTCCGATGCTAGCTGCATCTCGTTCCACAGTGCATGCCGAAGTAAGGACGGGGTTTTGACAGGTAATGCGAAAAAAAATACAATCTACCCACTTATGACAATATAAAAACGAAACCCAACAGTATTACAATATTATTTTGATTAAGTATGCCAAAAAATGATAACAAATAAACCAATTATTAATTATTCATCTAAACGTAGAATACAAACTTTTGTGTTGGCAGGTTAAAAAATTTAGTACAATTATGTACAAAATTTTATTTGCGTATATAATTTTGTTGACAGGTGTGGAGTGGAAATAAAGATATATGATAAAGAGATAAATCCGAACGCGACCTATGCCAAAGAGACGTTTTAACCCATGAGGAACCAGGTATTATAAATAAATAATGAATATTAGGGGACAATCCTACACAAATCGACCTAGGGACCGATTTTTGACTTTCGAGCGCTCGACTCTTTTACTCGAAAAAATTCTGTCAAAAATTATGAAATGCTATTTTGAAATAGCGATAGAAAATTGAAAAACGAGTAGTATTGACCACTCGTATTCAATTCTATTGGTATAAAGTAAATGCCTGCCATTTTGACACTATACACGTATTTACTTTTATTTGATTTTCGAGCGCTCGAAAGTGAAAAATCGATCCCCTGGTCCCAAACTAAGCAAAGCTTGTACTATAGGTACTAGACGACGATAAACATACTTATATACATAAATAAATCCTACTAATATTATAAATGCGAAAGTTTAGATGTTTGGATGTTTGGATGTTTAGATGTTTGGATGTTTGGATTTTTAGATGTTTGGATGTTTGTTACTCAATCACGCTTAAACGGCTGAACCGATTTGAATGAAATTTTGCACGAAGATAGTTTATAGCCTGGATTAAAATATAGGATAGTTTTTATCCCGAGTCCACGCAGACGAAGTCGCGGGCGGAAGCTAGTACTTAAATAAATAGAAAACATCCATCACTCAGGAACAAATATTCGTGCTCATCACACAAATAAATGCCCTTACGGGGATTCGAACCCATATGGGCAGGGTCACTACCAACTAGGCTAAAGCGGTCAGTCTAAAAGCCTACCACTTTACTGAATCGGTTTGTATGTGGTTTGTGTAGAACCTGCGGGAAACTGTTGTATTTGTATGAGATTAAAGCTCAAATTAATGTAATCATCTCTTTCGTACGCAACTATCACAGGAGCCGACTCAGTTAAACGGTCATGTTTTATTACTTTGGTATAAAAACGTTTTAACGTAGATAACAATGTGTAGACAATAATGTTAAAATAGTCTAGAAAATTTGTATTTAAATTGAGGGGAGAACAAAATAGTAGATACCTACATTAATCACCTAGTGCGGCAAAACGAGGACGGTTTCAGAACGCAGGTACTTGACGCGAGCAGAGCAAGGGTGACAAATATATAAAATAAAATGCATTTATTTCGGACAACTAGGATCCATAGATTGTTAGTACTACATGACTTATAGTAGGCTACCGTCCCATCTGTATGCGGTCTACGGCTTTCTTTATTACCACTCATGAGGATTACAGAATTAAGTAGTATTGCCGCACGCGTAGCAGCGATAATAATAAAAAAACTAAAAATACAAAAGTTCTGACTCGTGAAGGGTTTGAACCTCCGACCTCCGACGAATTAAATTGAAAAAGGTAAGATATCGGCGCTCTACCAACTGAGCTAACGAGTCGTTGCAAGTTGGCTGCAAATTTCCCGCTGCATGCCAGAAACTGACGTCACAATCACGAAAGAGGGTGTGAATCATATCATGTATCTCTGTCTGTTGATATGCTATACTTACAAACACAACAAGCATGCACCCAGCCAGAGACAAAATATTGCACAACGTTAAGTAACACTATGATTATGTTCGTACTTTATATATTATAACGTGATTGACTTCTGCCTAGAGCACAACTAAAATATGACAATCTTCTACTTCTACGGCACGATTCTGGGCGTCTTCTTTTGTGAGCCCGTTTTCGCTCATGTCGAACAACTAAAATATACAATGAAACTATAAATATATATATATTTTTTTAATAATAATGATATTGGCATTGTTAAGGATTTAGCACAGCCAGTTAAAAATACAGCTGGCTAGTGGTCCGGGCCCGCAGATTTTGCCGGGTCGAGTTTGAGCAGCGTGCTACATACAACGTCCTGGTCGATTTCAATTGCAGATATATCAGATACTAAATTGGTTTCAGTAGCATGTCGTTGTCGGTTCAGTGTCAGCAATAGAAGCGGCACTGCGAGTGACGGCATTCAAGGAAGTGGACTGAAAATTATCTGAAAAAAGATTGCAAATAGCGTGTCATGATCGTAGCAAGTGGAAATCCGGGAAGTTGTATCCAAATCGCGAAAAAAAAACCAGCTTTTCTATACATTTTGGCGGCTGAGCTCACACGTTACTTGATCAATTTTGATCGAGATGACCCACCGAATCACCTCCCAAAATTTGAACAATGAATAATATTTCACGCTGTATACACTGGTGAAATAATTTTGGCATCGGATAAGAAATTCCAGATTAATTCAAGCATATAAAATCATAGACTGTTCCTCTTTTTCATATTACTAGTTACCCTATCTATTGCAAAGAACGCAGGCAGACCCGCCGGGTAAAATGTATAAAATGTCCATCCAGAAAGTTCATTAATCAGGGTGGGGCATTTAGATGGATCAGTACGGGCAAGTCCGAAATTATAAGACACAAAGATCTTTTCTAAGGTTCCCACTCAGCCATCGATTTTAGTGACAAGAAAAATCGGCCATGTGCGTGTCGGGCCACGCGCAGTGTAGGGTTCCGTAGTTGCCTGTCTGTCTTCGTTACATCGAATTAATTAAATCGTCAGCCGAATTTGTACAAAAATTGGCCTTTCCAAGTACACATTAAGTTGGTTGACTATTACTCGGTAACTACTTATGCCTACTTATCTGTGATGGTTTTCCTTTCAAATTTATTATATGTACTACTACCACGAATTTTTTCACATCCCCATTAGTAGCCATTTAGTCGGCAGGGGCACATGACTCGAACAAAAATTAGGGCTTTAAAGCCCAATATCTCGCAAACTAATCACTGATTTGAAAAATGGTTTTAGGAAACCCATAATATTTTTGAACGAGCTATCCAACGACACCACTGGGTTTAACGAGAAAAAAATTACATACCCTACGTACCCTAAAAAAATATATTTTTTCAAGATTTCATTGTACTGTTTTGTCGGCGTGATTAATTAATTTATATAACCATGCCGAATTACAGTTTTCTAGTAGTAATGGTTACTGAGCTAAGCCGAGGACGGACACTGACAGACGGACATGGTGAAACTATATATTGTTGTCTACGGAACCCTAAAAAAGGCATTCATAGATTTAATGAAAAACCTGTATCAGTTCGGGGACCCGGTCTTATTTATTTATTTTATTTTATTTCATTTATTAGGCTCACACAACAAATTACAGTCATACATTGAGTACATTAAAAGCTTAGTGTCTAGATCTGGACTACAATTCTAAACAGTGTGTGCACAGAAAGATTAATAACTTAGACAAACTATTCACTAGATGGAATTACATATGAGTATTGCCCAACTTACAGGGATAGGCAATGTGCATAACATTTTATTTACATTTAAAATTAACCAGAATAACAGAATATTGAGTTAATAACTAACTTAAATCTTAAATCTTTATTTTTAAACGAGGGTAGGGTGTGTATAAAGATGTCGAAAGAAGGATGTTCAGCCACCATATCATTATACAAACGGCACATTCGGACAACGGGATTATAAAATGATGTGTTATTTTTGTAAATTTCGAGTTGGAATAATCTGTGTGATGGATTACGAGCTTTGTACCTGGTGATAAAGTTCAAGAGAGAAAGAAGGGAAGGACAATCAATGTGTGAGTGTACAATTTTGTATAATGTAATCAATTCACTACATTTTCTACGAGATGAAAGAGATGGTATGTTGAATTGTTTCAGCCTGCTGAGGTATGACCTTAGATTGCGCCCTAGCTGAAGCCTGAAGCAAAGGATGTTAAGAAACTGCTTTTGGACTTTTTCTATCCTATCGATATGAACTTTGTAATATGGTGACCAAATAACGCAACCATACTCTAAAGAGCTTCTAATCAAGGCGTAATATAAATATTTGAAAGTGTTTGTATTCCTGAAGTCTCTTGTGGAGCGAGAAATGAAACCGACCAATTTAGTGCACTTGGATATTAATACGTCATAGTGATTATGAAAGGTTAATTTTTCATCAAAGTTAATACCAAGATCGCAAACAACAGACGTACGATTTAAGCTAAAACCGCTAAGAGAATAATTAAAAACTATTTTTTGCTTGGATGTTGTAAAAGAAATAATGTAGCATTTATCAGAATTTAAAAACATGCGGTTTGCAACACACCAATCAACAATAGCATTAAGGTTATCCTGCAAGATTACACAGTCCTCGGTTTTAGTTATACTAGAATATATCTTAAGATCGTCTGCGTATAATAGACAAGGGCATGACAATTGCTGAGCCAGGTCGTTGATAAAAACGATAAAGAGGAGAGGCCCTAAATGCGATCCTTGCGGCACACCAGATGAAATAGTGACTGGCACAGAAAGATGTCCTTTTATGTTTATAAGTTGACTTCTGTTATCAAGATAAGAACGAATCCATCTTAGCAAGTTCCCGTGGATACCATAACCTTCTAGTTTCTGTATTAGGATTGAATGGTTGACTTTGTCGAAGGCCTTTGAAAAATCGGTATATATAGAATCTACTTGAGTCCTTTTAGCAAATGCATTACATAGATATTTTTTGTATACCAGTAGATTACTGATAGTGGACCTATTAGGAACGAAACCGTGTTGACTGGGTGATACAAACATTTTAAAATGGGAATAAAAGTAATTGTACATAACTGATTCAAATAATTTTGGAAAAACGGATAAAATACTAATCGGCCTGTAATTTTGGCAATAGTTATTGTCTCCTGACTTATGTATTGGTATGATATGAGCCGTTTTTCAGAGTGCAGGGAAATTACCAGTGTTGAGAGATTTATTAAAAATGATACAAAGCGGTAGGCAAAGTTCATCACAGCACTTTTTAATAAACAGTGGAGGAATACCATCAGGGCCCGGGCCTTTCTTACAGTTCAGACCTTTGATGTTAGCTCGTATAAGGTCAATGCTAATATTGATGTCGCTTAAGGTTGTATTCCGCGACGGGGCCACTGGAAATACATATGTGTCAGAGCCAGTTGATTTTTCAAAAACTGAACCAAAGTAGCTCGAGAACATTTCACAAACCTCCGTGGGATTTGATGACACCAAATTATTGTATTTCATTGTGACAGGAATAGAAGTGGCGCCTTTTTTGTCTTTGACATATCTCCAGAAATGCTTTATGTTGTGTTTAATAGATACTTGTACGGAACTGATATAGATTTTATAACAACGATCAATAAGTTTCTTGCAACGTGCGCGTAAAAGATCAAATGTGTCGTAGTCGAGAGGGTTGCCAAACTTTTTATAGCGTTTGTGATACTTTAACTTTTCTTTTAAGGCGCGAACTAAAGCAGGGCTAAACCAGTTTGGGTATAACTGGTTTCGTACTTTTTTATTAGGTGCATGTTTCTTTATAAGTTCATTTAACTTCTTATGAAATATTTGGACATCAACATCCACGGAGGCGCATGACAAAGTCTGTTCCCAGTCAACTGCGGCTAAGTCCTTCCGAAGCTCGTCGTAGTTACACTTATAAAAATTTGGTCTATCTGTATTTCTAGAATTAATCGTCTTGGGTGGTGAAGCATCGATGTGGATATCTGCCAGCAAAGCCGGATGATGTGCATCAATGCGGCTTAGTGGGACAGCACCATAGACATGAACATTGTTGAGACTTGACAAAATGAGATCTAAAAACCTATTATTTTTATTTGGTACATTATTATATTGTGTGAGGTTGCATAGAGAAATAGTTTCAAGTAGTAGATCGGATCTAATATCGTGTGTAGAAATTGATGATAACATATGTGACGAGCTAGGGGCTTTTGCCCAGTGAATGTGAGGGGCATTAAGGTCACCCAATAAAATGAAATCAATGTTATTAGTGTGCGACATTCTTTTCTGGCAGTTAGAAAAGAACGACTTAAGTTTGTCTTTTTCAAGGTCTGGTGGTAAATGATCAAAGTACGACAATTGGTAATTTTAACTTGAAGCCAGATATCCTCAATCTCACTCTCCCACGTGCTCAAACGATCAACGGTCAGTTGCTTTTTTATAGCAATAGCAACACCACCACCTTCTGTTTTGCTGAGCGAAGTAGATCCGCGATCTCTGCGATAAATATTGTACCTAGTCCAAAAATTCGGAGTCATAAACTCCGTCATTTAAGTTCGTTTCCGTGAGACAAATAATGTCGTAGTTACAGTTTAAGATGTTAAGATATATTTCTTTTAACTTGCTACGTATCCTATTAACATTTTCGTAATATATTAACATTATAGTTGCTCTTATTTAGTATATAATTATAAGTAACAAAGTATGATCAAGAACATAGTTACACTATTTTGTTTAGACTATTGGTATCTTTAATATGGATAGCATCAGAGTTCTCATCCTTGCGCACATAAATTTTGCCGTACCGAGTCCATACAAAATTGAACCCCTTAGCCTTAGCCACCCTTCGAGTCTCCGCGTGAAGCATTTTACATTCCGGTGAAAGGTGTTCCACGACGTAAACTCGTGTGCCTGGCCCGGATACTCCGAGATGGGAACTGTTCAGCAGAGCAGCAGTGGGATCATCGGAATGTTTAATTGACTTGTTGTAGCGGCTGACCGACGAGAGAACTGTATCGCGAAGAAGCGGGGAAGATAACGAGACTAAAATATTTCGAGGTCTGGCAGATTTGGCGTCCATTTTAGCAACTCTACGACAGGCCGTGACGCTGTTGTCCGCTAATAGCAGTTTTACGGTAGAGCAGAGATTTTTGAAGAGCTGAAGTACGTTTTCGTTTTTGTTTTCTGGGACGGCTTGAATTTCTAAATTATAGGGTCGCGACATGTTCTCCGTAGTGGACAGACGCGTTGTCATGTTCTGAAGGCTAGCCTGCAACTTAATATTCTCACTTTCGAGTAATTTGATTTTATTGTTTTGGTTCGAGACGAGAGTCCTGATGTGTCCTGTGTCCTGTTCCGCGCATATAAAATTAGTAGTGGCCGTGAAGTTACTTTCCAGATCTTTGACGGCGGATTTAATTTCAGACTGGACCAGTTTCTTGACATCCTCCTGAATTGCTGCCCGGAAAGTGTTCATAAACGCGGACAACGAACTGTTCAGTTTCTCCTCTATGAGACTGGATACCGAAGTTTGAATTTTTTGGTCCAGTAATGTGCTTATTTTGCCCAATGTGACAGTCTCCCGGTCTTCGGTAAAACGGTTCATTGGAGTACCAATGTCGCTGAGAGTGTGGTTAACGCCAGGGGCGACCGGGCTGCGATCCAAAGACATGTCCAGGCTGTGGTCTCCTGCAGACACTTGATGTATGCGAACCGGTGTCTCTGGTTTCGTCCTACGGCGGCGAGTGTTAACATTAGTGCAGCTCGGACACACCCATGTCTTCATAATTTCGGGGTGAAGTGAATCGTACTGTTCTTTGCTGATACCTAAGCATTGGCTATGGTATTTTCCCAGACATCCATTACAACTGAGTACGTTGTCAGTGAGTTTAAATTCGCAATGACATTGAGCTCCACACTCCATTCTTAATACGTAATGTAAACAGCGCGTGACAATACTGGTGCTGCCCTCTAGTTAGAAACGTTAGAAATACAACGCTATTTATTGACTGGGATTGGGATTGTTGGCAGCTACGTTAGCTGGAACGGTACGTTGGTTGTAGTTAGCAGAAATTATCACAGGTGGCGCTGTAGTTAAATAGAGATATGACAATGATACAGCTGATTTTGACATTCAGTAGGATTAATTAGCTTGAACTTATCACTTTGTTTGCACTGTTCGGTATAATAAATTAGTTCCGTTAGTTCCGTAACGTAGAAATCGATTAAGTAGTGAGTGTTATCGAGTTTGGACGTCCAAATGTTTTTGTGGATAACGGTATTTTAACACTGGTACGTAGATCACTGATTTAAATAGTCTTATCTGATAGTTCCTTAAGTCACCGATTCAAATCATGATTGTCACATGTTTACACAAGCACTGAGTTCATAACGCAGTATAAATAACAGAATAAAGTCCAAGAATATTATTTTTAACTATGTTATTAACAGTACCAATCGTTTAGGCATGTTTACTCGAGAAACGCCATCTTGTGTGAAGTAAGAACAGAAAATTTTACTATGAAACATGATATTTTCTAATTGAGATTGTATAAATAGGGTATATACAACAGGCTATATTACCAGATGGTTATTTTCCCAGACGGAGTGAGGGGTTCTGGTTAGGGGTAGAAAAGTAACAAAAAAATACAAAAAACGTTTGACTCGTGAAGGATTCGAAGGTCCTGTTTGTCTGCCTGGACATACCAAAGGTCGCGGGTCTGACATTAAGGACTTCTATCAAAGTTGCATCTTATGCACTTTGGGGTTGTGCGAGTGAATTGCCAATTTTACTGCGGATTTTGTGATAGTATTATAGACAAAGGTCCTGATTAAAGTCGCGGGAGTCCGCTGGATACGGGTGGCGCAGGACCGGTCATTGTGGCACTCTTTGGGGGAGGCCTATGTCCAGCAGTACACGTAGGCCGAGTAGAAGATATGCTGATGATAATGTTAGACAAGTCTAACGAAAGTCTAATATAACCGACGAAGAATTTATTCAAAGAGGCTGTCCCGTCATTTGCCAGCAAATGCATTATGAGATTCAGAATTCATTAGCGGGATTTGGTTGCAAATAAATTCTGCAACAATCGGCCTTTATTCACCAAACCGAAGCTATTATAATAGACACAGCCACTTGAAAACTTTTCCAAGTCTCTCAAAATAACTCGAATCTAACACTGCATTATATAATTTTAATCGGGACTCAAAAAGGTTTCGACCCGACTAGACTAGTTACGTAAAACAGTAAGTATATCGTCGTATAAAAATACCAAACTTTTTTTGCCCTAGGGTTGATTGGTAAAGAATGTCATATGGCATCAAGTTCCCCTTTTTGTACGTTATTTTGATTTAGGCGGGCGTGATAGCGACTGCGTCTTACACATTGAAATCAGCTTTCGATGCAAATCGTAAGTGTTACATTGACTCACATATAAAATTAAACGTGTTCAGATAATCATTACAGAGCATCTTTGCCATTTACGATGTTTTTATACCTACCGATTGTAACTAACGGAACAAATTGTGTTTCATATTGTTGTGCAATAGTTACGTCAGTTGTGCAATCTTACTGCAAAATCTCAACAACGAATTCTTACTATAATATAAAAACTGATGAAGACTACCATTTGTTTACAATGTTCTTACACAGGTCTATTTTCGACCATCGCTTCCAATTCAACATGTTTCTTTCAAACGAATTAAGGTGCGACCACACCGCTGCTCAAAATACGCTAACGCACCGTAAAACGCAGCAAAATGTATGAAGAATACGTGACGCATACGACACGTAAACGCGTATACGCAGCGTTAAGCACCGGTGCGGTCGCTCCCTAAATCAGAACTCTAGCGAATCAGACGCGAAAGCGATGAGTCGAAAGGAGTTGGATAATAGACGCCACATAAATTGCAATCATTATTTATTAAATTAATGATAAAAAACTAAATTAAAAATACAATAGAATAGTACTAAACTAAATCTAAAAAAGGCCCCTGCGGCATTGTGCCGAAGATGCTGGCAGCATTACCTCGCTGAATAGCTAAGCTAATTCTTTGTGCGAGATATTTGCCAGCCCTTCGGTCACCGGTGGCATCTGTAAGCCTCTTCGATATCTCTTTAAAGAAGCTTAGGGCTCCAGGGCCCCACGGGCCAAGGGTCTCGACGCCAAGTCACGAAATTATATTCAGCGCCCAGACCACTATATTTGCCCACCTTCGCAGCTTCGGCCGCCTCTGCTGCAGCTGCTGCCCTCATAGAGGTACGGTGGAGATGCGACGGGGCTAGTGTGTCAACACAGGTTGCATCCCACACCAGGACCCGTCCCAAACTCCACGGGACCAATGACATCCCGTCCGGTCTCTTGCCATCGTTTCTTAGAATGCCAGAAGGCTCTTAAACAGCCGGCACATTGGCCGATGCAAGAGATCGACGAATGATGTCAATAAGGGCATGCCTTGAGAAGCGACCCGCACTTTTCTGGCAGGAGAGCCCGTGGTGCCCAAGCCGATCTACTTCGCTTCCGCAGGGGCATCGATGTGGGGCGCAGACCGGGACCCCAAGACGCAGGCAAACTGAAAAACGGAGAGTATTTGGATCTAAGAATGTTCCAGTGCGTGCAGAAGGGTGTGCGTGGAGCCAGTAACCAGCCTCTCGTGTTTACCGCCAATAGTCTGGCTCGTTCTGCGGTGGTGCACTGGATAGCTAGGGAGTCAGCAGTCAATTTGCACGTTGAGTCGTCCCATTTGCGTCCTTCAAGCCCGATGTCTCATAGTGTGTAGGTAGGATCTTACCTATGAGACTAGACGAGCTGTGGCATGACGACAAAAAAGCCGGTAACGCGATACTAGTAATTTAGCGAATCCCTAAACCACCGTACCGGATGGGAAGGGTTCCTTGGGTCCAGGACTGCTAGCTTAGCTGAATATTGAGGATGGATTCTAAATTAGTTTTGATGAATGAGTCAATTTGTGATAAAAGATTTTGATGTTTCCAAAGAGGGCAGCAGCGAAGCACGTAAGTTAATTTAGGGACAAAAAGGCAAAATTTCATAAGAGTAAGAGCATAATGAGGACTAATTTCCAAGAGGCGACGAGAGTGATTTTGGAATTTAGATATGGAATTTTGAATACAATCAGGATAAGAATTTTTATAAATGGGGGACCCTAGGAGGCAAAGTGTATTCTTATTGAGTATTTTAATGTTCGGTGCAAGTTGGTTGAACTTGTGTATTATGTCATTTGAGTCATTCAAAGAATTTGGAATGTATAGTTCGCATTTGTTAAAATTAAGTTCTAGGCCAATGGTTTTAAATTAATCAATTATTGTAGAAAGATCGGAAAGTACATAGTCAGCGTCACCTCCTAAGGTCCCATCATCCAGGTACCACGCATTAAATTTGGATGCCAAATTTTGTATTATGGGATTTATAGCCAAACTGAAAATTGCTGGCCCCAGAGGATCGCCTTGCTGACAGCCAACTTCGGATGACAACTCGTTCGACCGGTACATCAACTTTGTTGGGTCCGCGTAGCAATGAAGAAGGTAATTATATAATTCAGGGATGTTCGACTGGATTTCTGTCAGCAAAGCATCTCTATTTACAGAATTGAAAGCGTTTTTTACGTCAATTTTAAGCAACACCTCCTTCGCAACCCCCTCTTACGCCGAAGCCTAACTGAACAGGTTCAAATTGTTTTTGCAATCTTTCAATTACATAACGTACTGCTATTTTTGAAGCCAGGCGGCGAAGTGTTGCACCAACAGCAATTGGCCTTACCCCTCCGTCCTTCTTTGACAGGGCGATTAGGTTCGCACCGTACAAGATGGGTATAATATCCGGGTGAATACTGCCAGAGTAAAAAGTATTAAATTAATCAATTAAAATAGTGTACACAACGACAGCCAATGTAAATAAAAACACCAGTAAAAACAAATTAACCCTCATGACCTGATACATCCCGAGTCAAAACTTTTTGTATTTTTTTAACAGACTTCAAAAAAGGATGTTCTTAATTTATCGGATTTTTATTTTTTATGTATGTTCCCCGATATCTCGAAGACGGTTGGACTGATTTGGAAGATTTTGTTTGAAAGGGTATATAAGGGTATATCTTTCCCATCAGGTGGTCTCTTGGTCAGGCTCTCGTAATGGGAGCCTGGAGATATCGAGGGAACTTATAGGCAGGCATAAAAGTTAAAAATTTGCAGCAAAAAGCAGTTAAAACGTTGTTTTTGAAGTAAATTATTTTTACTTTATTGTTGGCAAAAAAAAATTGTTAAGTTTTCAGTTAAAAATATTTCATAATTTTACAATCGATTGTAAACAAACACAATCCAGAAAAACGAAACGTATCTTGCAATAGACATTGAGATCGTCGTTCGAGATAATGTCTATCATGGAATAAGAAATTTTGCTGTCTTTGACATTTTGCTGATTTTTTTTATTGACATTAAGTCAATAGAAACAATCTCCATTAGCCATGATCTCGATGGCCCGGAAGGCTCCATGCTATGAAGGTTTTTATTCGTTGCTTCGTATCGAAACGCGCACAAAAAAACAGATGAACCGAAGAGATACTTCCATTTCACCGACTTTGTAACAAGACCTGTTCGGTACTTTTTAGTTTGACGTAAATAAACTTCTCGAAATAAAATTCAGCTAAAACTGTGAGATCGAGTAGTCACTTAAATTTTACGTTTACGTTTGATATATAGTACAAACTCTTTTTCTAGAACGGATCTTAACCCATCGGTCTAACAAAGCAATTGTTTAGCCACGTGCCACCAAACGCTTCGGAATGAAAAGGCCTTGTTTAATAAATACCCCAAAGTATTGCTAAAGAAGTATTGTTTTAAATACAAAATGGTCAACATTGCTAAGTTTATTTCCTAATGTGAACATCTTCTTAGAGATAAAGCCGCCTTATGGTTGAAATTTATGTTTATGATCCTACGATCATTAACATAAATGGTGCCTCTGGACCTTCTTATGCTACCATAAGAAGGTCCAGAGGCACCATAAATACTAGACATTTCTTCAAAATACATTGCGGTTATTTAGCACTTTTTGTAAGGAACTTAATTACGGCACGGTGCTCAATTTTCGTAATATTTGTTGATAATTCAGACATGGTGAACTTTGCCGTTGAATATCTCAAGAAAATTTCAAACAAATATGACATGATTTTGTTTTTAATACTTGGTTTTTAAATGGCCTTTCTAGTGGCCAGTAGGTACCATAAACACATGTACGACCTCGAAATACCATAGGCTTAGGACTTATCAGCCGCCCCCCCTCGTACGTTGTCTGCTTACCATCAGCCAGGCCGTTGTGTGCCACTGTCATGTTAGTATAATAGAAAAGCTAGTGCCAGCATGGGGCGCGACTCATTGATAACAAATTAAAATGCAAAACGTAAGTCTGAATGCCCCCCTCAGTTTCAACTCTACTCTGTACCACATTGTTTCCGGTATTCTCAAACTATAAAAATACTTCCGGTCCCAACAAAAACCTTATATAGCCTGCGGTACCTTATTCCGGTACAACATTGTCGCTTGGCCTTTTGACTGACTGTCATAAATGCTAGCTCGAGCTAAAAACAACCCTACCCCAATAAAAACAAAGAATGATTTTGTTTGCGTACACTACGAAAGTGATTTCGCAGTGTTCTATAGAAAAAACAAATGAACCAAGACTTTATTCGCAAAGCGTCAAGATTCCAAATTCGCTAGATTTTGTTTCTGATGTTGTTTTCCTCAACAAATGTTAGAACAAAAACGTCATAAACGCCTTTCAGAGCTATTAGATTTTAAACTTTAAAGGTGCGATTTTGGGTTAAAATTAGAGTGAGTTGGAAAATAAGGGTGGGTATAGACAGTGGGATTAAAAGTGTCGATAAAATAGTACGGTAGGGGTTTATGCGAACTGTGACTGAGAATGAATTCCAGTGAATGAGTTGGTTGGAAATTAAAATAGCGAGTGGGTGCAGGAAAAGCAGTAAAACTACAGCAGTTTCAGGAGTAGCAAACAAAGCGACCATGTAATTGATAGGATTTTGTGAGCTTTGTAGTTTTATTTGGCATCCTCTCAAACGAATTTTGACTAAATTAGTATACTTAGCTAAAATGTAACTATTCTAAGCTTTGCGAAGTACTTATATAGAGCTAGTCTTATATTATACTGAACATATATTTTACTAGTCGCAGCGCGGCTCCGCCCGCGTATAGCAAAGAACGCAGGCAAACCCGCGTGATAAAATGTAGCCTATAAACATTCAGAAAGTCCATTCTACACGTAGTTGAAAGAATTTTTGAAATCGGATAAGCGGTTCCATCAGAAATTACCTAAAACCTACAAACTTATAAACTTACAAAACTATATAATTTCACACTTTTCCTCAATTGTATCATATAATATCAGTATTCTTTGCGACAATCTACAGATGGATCATTTTGATAAAGCGTTTAATTAAAGTGGTAGGATAGGTTTTCCCTCTGGGTCAGGTGGCAGCAGTCGCTTTCGTAAAACCTGTGCCTATACCAAAAATTGGGATTAGGTAGGCGGTTCTTTTAGGGTACAATCGGGAATAACGCTAGGAGGATGTTGATTGCACGTAAAATATAAAAAACACACTTTTTTTGCTCGATTATTATTAAATACTTACGCATCGTCATACCTACGTAACTCAAGGTTTCATTCATTCAACACTCATTAATGTAAATGTAATTTAATGTATAATATCTTATTAAATTCCACACTAACATACTTCCTTAAGCTGACTGTTACTAACAAAATACCTATGATCCACCGCAGTCTGAAATAAATGATTTTTATTATATGTTATTTATTTTTATTTTATATATTATTTTTTATTTTTATTTTACTCCTTCTATTTCGGTTTTTTTTCTGTTTTAACGTTTTTTATACGCTGTCTAGAAAAAACATTAATTCATGTTGCAATAAAGACAATTACTTAGTAGATTTTTGATGTAATGGGCTACAAACAAACCCGGATCACATTGGTACTGCATGGAAAAAAAATCCTGTGATTCACTAACAAACAAAACCTGCAAGACTAACAGACGAAACTAAATTACCTCTCTAAACGTACACAAAACTACCGCAAAACTATCTACAATTCTGATTTATAACCCACACGTCTTTCAAAAACCACAATCCTCCTACAACCGAATACATTGCCGTTTCACTACGAAAATACAACTAAAGCCTCAAGTAAAAGCAGCAATGGGTTGCCAAAATATTTTTTAACTGCTATCTTATTTCTCGGCTTTACTTCCATGGTAACAGAAGTCGTCTTTTATAAATGTACCAATACGAATTCACAAACAATAATCCAACACCGTCGAATTACAACTCTGTTATACTACGGAAAGGAAACCAAAAGTCTAGTATGATAGAAGCAATGGATTGCGAAATAGAAATATAATCGCTTTTCTCCTCGCAGTGTTAGTTTCGTAGTAACACGCTCGTTCGACAGAGGAAGTTTGAAAGTTTCAAATTTGGAATTCCGCCGGTTTAATGAATCGCGTTTTGAATTCCGAATTGATTGAGTGGCGGTTGTAATCGTTTTAACGGCTGATCGGATCGCCCCGCCGTTCCAATCATTCGTACAAACTGTCCGACCCTTTACTTTGACGTTTTTAATATGTATTAAATGCTTTGCTACTGGCTGATGATATTTTTTTAAAGTCCATTAAACGCCGAGTCATTGATTTTGGCGTCGCTGTGGCAACGAGTTATATTTGAATATCACTATATATTTGTAAGCACGTTGTTGAGAACGGCTCTAACGTTTGCGATACGGGTTTACGGGAGCTAAACACCGATCTAGCTAGGTCTCATATCTAGGAAAAAAAAAACGACATATTTTCACACCAGCAGAGCTCGGTCGCCCAGGTTCCATTTAATAAAAATAGTGCAGCACCAGTACCTAAGCTTAAATAAATAAGTTTCAATGAAATCGCAGGAAAAGCTAAATCCTACTGGTATTGTACCTATAAAGCCTAACTATTACTTTCTACTTGACGCTACTTACTCTATATTGCAACATTGCTCTATATAATGTATATTCAGATATAATCCCCATTCACTTTTGATTTAAGGATACCCAAACGACTTGAATAAAACAACTCTTCGAGATTCAAAGCCCGCTTGAGATATATTAGAAAGATACAACGGTTATCTAATCAAGTTCTAGACTCCTAGTTTGTCCTCGAGGGCTTCAGGGCCCGGTCCTCAGCCCACAGGGCCCACTTGAGCCTTTATCAGAGCAGTTGCGATATCAGCGGTAATTTTATATTGCCGTTTCAGGTAGATATTCACTCCAGACCGGTGAGCATGTATAAAATAATAATAAATAAATACAATGGACAAAATTAGTCTGAAATAAATACATTTTTTTTATTTTATTTTTTTAAATACATAAACTACTACTTGGCGGCAATCTTACACAAATCGAACTAGCCCCATAGTAAGCTCAATAAGGCATGTACTATGGTACTGGACTAGACGATATATTTATTAGATATACATACGCACATGACTCGAACAAAAATTTGGGCTTTAAGCCCAATGTCTCGCAAAGAATCACTAATTTGAAAAATCGTTTTAAGAAACCCATAATATTTATGAACAATGTTATCCAACAATACCCCACATTATGTGTTTAACAAGAAAAAAAATACATCCCCACCTTAGGTGTAGGGGAGGCACACCAAAAAAATTTTTTTTCAAGATGTTATTCTTCTGTTTTGTCGGCGTGATTGATTTATACACCCATGCCGAATAGTAATTTTCTAGTATATATATATATATATATATAATGGTCACTGAGCTAAGCCGAAGACGGACGGATGGACATGGCCAAACTATAAGGGTTCCTTGTTAACTACGGAACCCTAACAAAAATGGGCAGGCTTGAAAATCCATGATCTCTGCCTACACTTTTGAGAAACAGGCGTGATTATTTTATAATATGCATACATAAAATAATAGTCAACGATTATCCTCGCCATTGTTTTTTGGAAAACTCTTTCAATTAGTACTTTCCCAAACTTTTTTCGTGAAAATAAAATATTCTTTTCGCTAATGTCCTCAACTCAATAATTCTGTCATTAACTACAAAATGACGTATTTTTATACGACTTTTGCATTTACTTACGACCTTTTGACTTTAAGTACCCTGAATCGGGCTGCAAACGCCATCAAGACAAGGGAGTTTAAATCTTGTGCCATTATATTAATAGAGTCTATAATGGATCAGATTAGTGGTAGGTGATTTGTGGCGAGCGGGCCGAGGCAGGGTGTGGAAAAAACTCCAGGGTTTTCGAGGATTCGAGTTGGTGCAAGTCTCAAATGTTGGCTATCGATTCATTGAAGAAAAACAGCCAAATAAAATCCGCCCAACTATCGTTACAAACTACAGAAGGTTTTTATATGTTGCTCGCCTACTGACCACGATAAGCTTCAACATAAATGGTTAAAGCTCATAGTTGCCCCTTGTGAGATTTAGAGCAAGAAAGATGCTTACTAACGTGAGCGTTACTTATTTGCAATATTTAAGGAAATCTAGTGCTCGGAAATGTGATAAACGGCACAATATGGTCAGAATCCAGGCTTCAAAACTTCAAACGAACAGGCCTTCTATGAATTCTAATCACTTTGGCACTCTTTTGGGGAGGCCTATGTCCCGCAGTGGACGTCGCCGAGTGCTGATGAACTTAAGCATTCTCTTGTAATGAGCATTATAGCGAATGTTAAATTACAGGTAAAGCTCACAAAATAAACAGGAGAGTTCTACCGAGCATTCTAACTAAACACAGTAAATTTACTTTGAGCTTTTTGCCCAGCCGAGCAATTTTGCATCAAGTCTGACATCGTGACATCTTCGTGAAGAATATACTGCGCTCGAATGATCGTGAAAATGTTCGTTGTGATGTTTAGGCTCTATGCGTGAAACTGTTCGTAGTTGAGTTCGACAAATTCAAAAATGCGAATGCTCAACGTTCTGTTACAAGTGAATCAGGAATGTCGCGGATCAAGATTTTGGGGTCAAACATTAAAAAACTTTAACAACAACGGGCATTTTATGAAAAAAGGCGTTATGAAACACATTGAGACTCAATTACAATCGTATTATACCTTATGGTATAGGTACCTGTATTCACTTTAGCCATAAGAAATTGCTACGCTCTTACAGGGTTCCCATGTACTTAGCATTTAAATTATGATTTTTTTTGCCGCTATAACAACAAATACTAAAAATAAAATGAAATAAATATTAAAGGGGGGCTCCCATACAACAAACGTTTTTTTTGCTGTTTTTTTTAGATAATGGTACGGAACCCTTCGTGCGCGAGTCCGACAAGCACTTGGCCGGTTTTTTTTATACCTTGGTTTATTGAAGGGCAGCTACCCGTACGTGGGCGTTTCTGCAGCGAAAAGGACGGGCTTGTAGAAATTATTAAAATGTAAATAAATAAAAAACTTTATTTCTCAAATTTGATTTTAATTGTGGTAAGTAAGATGATGTTATATTGATTTAAACTTTCACGATTCTCACACAGTATTTATACTAAACGGGACTTAATCGCGTATAATTTAATATCCAGCTTCACCCTATTTTTCTAAAGCATATCAAGGCAGTCCGAAAGGTCGACGCCCTGTCACACGTCCAAGGTACCGCTGTACGCCTAAGGTTGCTTCACTTAAATCTCTGTCTCACTCTTATTATGCAAATAGAAAGAGGAAGGCAGATTTTCTTGACTCGCGTTGCGCTTGTTATGTCAGCTGTGTTAGGCATTGAAGCGACATGGTATCTGCGCGAGCCCCAAATCTGCACTTGGTAAGAGTTAGCTATGGATTCAGTGAGAGATTTTTCTCGGTTATGCGAGAAAAACCTCACTGGGACCCATAGAAAAGCAGCGCTGTTGGCACTAATGTGTCAACTGCATTGCTGAGTGGAGAACATGTTGGTAGTATCCCTGTTTGTTCGTTCATAAGGTGCATTATCTGAATGTATGTTTAATAATGTGTTATCCGAAAAAATGCCTATTCTATTCTATTCTAAAAATGGCGTACTCTCGTGTCGCAGGCATTCAATTTGGGTCGCTGAGCCAACGGAGTAAGTATTAAGTACTTTATTTTTCTCCAGTTAATCGAGCACGGGTACATCTCTAGTGACTTATGGGCCCGGGCCGGTAATCGAGCTGACACTAGGTAATCTCGCGGCCTGAGTAGGCACATCGTAATGACCATTTAGCAGCTTCATTAAGATTTTAAAAGCCAGTTTCTAAATTATGTGTCTTGTTGAAATTCGTTTGAAATTCTATAATTACACGAAACGTTTAACAAATGAAATTATATTTAGAATAGAATAGAATAGAACAGAATAACATTTATTCATGACAACAACAAAAGAGAAGACAACATTGCCACGAAACGGTTCCACCTCAGCGTTGTGCTGGCCTGGTGCTGGTGGCCGGCGCTGGTCTTCCGATTGAAGCATCCGGTGATTCCACAACAAGACAGACATGTGACGCGGGCGCCATGCCGACTTGATGACAATGAGGAACAAACTGAAAGCAGTACAACAACAAACATTAAACCTAGAGGCACATAACACATGTGTAAGACAACGTTATCATTTGAGTTCCTAAATGCAGCTCGTGTCTAGCCTGCAACTTTCCTGGCTTTTATTTGAAAAAACATTAATACAGATTCGGTTGAAAATAGGCTTTGAAATTATTTTCGAATTGGATGAGCAGTTTCGGAGATACTCTCTACATGCAAACACCACTTCTTCTCTTTGTTATGAAAAATACTCCGTCGATTAAAAATGAATAATCACGATTTCCAAAGAAAGTTTCCTTTAATTACACCAAGCAATCATTTCGGCTGCTGCTCGCGGACAAAGGTATTTTTCTGGGGAGATTCCCGGGTATTTTTTTTTGGGTAATTAGCCGGGGAATAATTAGTCTGTTTTCGAATGAAATTAAACGGAAAATGCAGAGGAACCGATTGGGCGCCATTGTGGGATGACCATCGAGGGAGAACATTTAGGATACGTCCTGAAAAATTACTGGATGGTCAACTTTTATAAAAGTAGCATTATTTAAATGATGAAGCAAATGTTTGGCTATATGACGAGGATGATGATATTGATAATAATAAATATTGTAAATTACTACCACAATCCAGATATATCAGTAAAAAGGGCCATTTCTAGGGAAAACGACATGGCATAGCTATATGCTGACAGTTCTGATTCAAGTCCAGGAGTCAAGAAAAGCATTTGGAGGCCACAATTTGACTTGGACAGTAGTTTAGGACTGAGTTAAGCGGACGACCAATAAAAATTACTATTATTGTTTCTAATACTTAGTCGTTTGATCTAAGCATGTAATAAATGTGATAGTTGTTTAGTACTGGGCGAACTCTGCTGCATCGAAGCTTAATAAATTATAATGTCTCATCATATAAAGTATCCTTTAGAAATGATTAAATTAAATTTCCCGAATGTATAGTTTATTCAGAGGCCCTACCGCGAAACGAAAACGTTTTCGTTCGTGTATCTCCCTCTCTGTTGCACTGGCTAGTTCGAGCGACAGAGATGGAGATACTCGAACGAAGTTCGTTTTCACTTCGCGGTAGCCCCTCAGCATTTTCATTTAGGCAAGTTTTTTACCACCCTTAAGTTTGTGATTTAAAACAATACTTATTCTTTAAAACCAATGAATTTAAGTTAGGTTTGTTGTATAATATGCCTAAAAATCATGTTTGTGTTTTTTTTAAATAGAAAATCAGTATTTACTATAACATATAATTCGGACAAAAAACTCTCGGCCAAAATCTTTTAGTGATTCGGAAAGTTAACCTTTGTCGTTCCCAGTAGTCAAAATGGCTTTATGTTTTACCTAACAAATATCATCACAATCCAATTAGGTTTTCTCCATCCCAGAATACAGATTATTTGCCGGCGTGACGTAATTTGACGACTTAGCTTGGCATAGTTGGTAGTGACCCTGCCTACGCAGCTGGAGGTCCTGGGTTCGAATCCCTGTAAGGGCATTTATTTGTATGAATAGCACGAATATTTGTTCCGTATGCCCTGAATGTTTTCTATGTATGTGTATTTATTTATCTCTACCTATATAAGTATGTATCGTCGCTTAGTACACAATACAAGCTGTGCTTAGGTTAAGACTAGTTCGATTTGTGTAAAAGTGTCCCCAAATATTTATTTATATTTACAAATTATTAAAAGGACCATCCCGTTGTTTACACAAATCATGGTGTCCCTACAGCAGAGGATCGACCGGACAAAGCCCGCGGTCGTCTCCCTCTCCTCTTCCTGTCTCGTTCGCACTCGCACAACTTTATTAGTTCAACTATAACCGAGTTAAGGCCGATTGATGGCGATTGCGGAATTATCGCTGCAATTACAGCCGCTGTGATAATTTAATTATTTGTATTGTTAAATGAAATATAACGAGGTTTGCATATGTAGCGAATTAAAACATTAATTCACGCTTATGGGTATACTCGTAACTATTATTCGACCATTATCCCCCTAGAGTTGTTCCCGGTTGTGCCCTAAAGGTGCCCGGGGTCCGCTTTGACATATAATCCCAAGATTTGGCACAGGCACTAGTTTTACGAAAGCGACTGCCATCTGACCTTCCAACCCAGAGGGAAAACTAGACCCTACGGGGGATTAGACCGGTTTCCTTCACCGAAAATAAATTAACTATAATTCGATCAAAGTGGAAAATTTAAAAATGATTCGCCACGAGCGGGGGCTGAACCTGCGACCTCTGGAAACCGTCCATCGCTCTTATCCAACTGAGCTACCTTAGGCCGCGCTAGTGGCGGCGACGAACCTTTCAATCCCTTCCACTCTTCTAATTACACCTTAGGGAGGCTCGTAGTCGAAGTTATTACTATGTTTTACGTATAACTATGTTGACGTAAGTCGCAATAAGGATGTTGACTGTTCGTCAAAGTGTTGGCAATGCGCATGTAACACCACCGGACTTGCAAGCGCCCGGCAGGTGTTAAGCATCGATTATAGGCGTTGGTAACCGCTTACTATCAGGTGGGCCTTATGCTTGTATGCCACCGACGTGGTATTGAAAATTCTGAAGCGCTCTGGTAGAGTAGTTTGTAGAAAAATTGGATTTAGTGACGTCCGCGTCCCGATTATTTTTGACTAGCTTCTGCTCGCGACTTCGTCTGCCTCGGGATAAAAACTGCCCAATGTTTTAATCCAGGGTGTAAACTATCTTCGTAGTTCATACAAACTTTCATCCAAATCGGTTGAACCGTTTAAGCGTGATCGTGTAACAAACATCAAAACTTTCGCATTTATAATTATAAATCAATAAATATATGCGCACAATCTTAAACAAATCGACCTAGTCCCAAACTAAGCAAAGCTTGTACTATGGGTACTAGACGACGACAAACATACTTATATAGATAAACAATATTAGTAGGATTCAATTAAGTTGATGATTATGAATAATGATAATGATGTTATCCGAGTATTTTCGTTGGAGGTCGCTCGAGGAGGAGGAGGAGGTTTCGTCGAGGTTGTGTTTATTGGTTATGGAGGTGTAATTTATCTTTATTATGGTGTACTACTAAAAAGCTTCTAAAATCCTTTATACATCCAATTTTGGATGAAAAAAGAAGATAACATTCAGACCGGAAATTCAAAGTTTCCCATTCCCCTTGAATTAATTCCTAATGGCCCATCAAATGCAGAGTCCTTGGCGACATATTTCAGCGTAAGGCTGCGGGTGAGGCGAGCGGAGCGAGAGTTTCTAGCGATATAGTGCAGGATAAATGGTATAGATTTCATTTATGAGGGGAAATTCACATGCCTGTCTGAATTAAACCTCATATCATTATATGTTTGAAATCCTTACTAATATCATAAATGCGAAAGTGTGTGTGTGTGTTTGTCCTTCTTTCATTTCGCAACGGAGCGTCTGGAGTATGGAGATAGTTTAAAAGCTGGAGAGTGACATAGGCTACTTTTTCCAGCGGGAAAATATCTAATTCCCACGGGAAAATTCAATATGTTACATTTTCCTATACCGGACGAAGCCGCGGGCATCATCTAGTATTAAATAAATCAATCAACCAATATACGTTCCACGTTCCGTTCGTTCATGCATTAGATGAACAGCCAGTAGTCCCCACGCTGGCCCAGTGCGGGTTGGGTACTTCACATACACATTTGAATGTTTTCGCAGATGTATGCTGTTTACCTCACGATGTTTTACCTTCACCGATATCCTAACGGTAAATATCGACCATATTCCGTAGGTACAGTCAGTGTCATATAGTTAGTAGCAGCCAGAGTAGCCAAATATTTCGTGACATCATTATTCTAACAGTAATAAGTTCCGAACTAATTGAAACGAGCCAGGATTCGAACCCACGACCACCTTTTGACAGCGGCATGCCTGAACTCTAAGCTACTGTAGTTTAATTCTTTTGTATTGAATTGCTTTGGTGGTTCTTTTTATTTATTTATATAATATCTATTGCACAAAAATAAATGTAAGCGTACAAAAGTGGAACTTAATGCCATCGGCTAGTGTCTACTATCTTTACGTAGCGGTACGAGTATTACTATAAACCCACAAAAAACATTCCATGTAAAAAGAGGCCAAGTCTCGAAACTCTTCCACCGTAAAAAGTTGTGAGATATTTCGTAGAGCCAAGTCTCAGGCATTCTTATTAATCTTTATTTGCTTGCTACATAAAATTCTGTAACTTGGCAATCACACTACTTTCCTGCATTTATGGATTTCTGTATACCTAAATCTATGTAGTATTGTGTGATTTATTGATTTATTATTTATGCAGTTGGTGTATCTAGAAAACTGGAGTGAAATGGCAATTTTTTTCTGTCTTGATTTATTTATACACTAAACACTTATTGTATTCTAAATTTGAAGCTTCTATATCTGCTAGAAGTGCCTTAGACTTTTGATGATCGGTGAGTCAGTGAGTGACAAAATTAAGAAACTTTGACTAGTTATAATTCTTAAACCACTGGTTCAAATTGGATGAAATTTGAAATATATCGTGGTGTTACAATGCGTGCTTGGTTACTGAAAATTCAGGCTTCTAGTTTTATCCACAACGAAGTTATAGGGGGGTCGAAAATGGCCTGAACTGCTTCGAGAAAAGGATGATACGGGCGTGCCGCTCGCTGTTTTGCTCGACTTGGCGGGGGCACTGCCGTGCCCCCAGATTTACCATGATAAGTCTGTGGTAAATAATGTTTTTTTCTTTATAAATAAGCAATCTTGTATAGGAGAAACTTATGATATGTAAACCTAACTTTTACTTCACACTTTTAATCAAATTCCAGATATATTAAAACACTAGCTTTTGCTCACGACTCCGCCCGCGTGAAACTCGTTTATATCGTAGCTCCATACAATCTTTCACCCCCCATTTCACCGCTTTGGACGATAATATCCGGAACAAAAACAATGCTATGTCCTTCCCGGGACTCAAACTATGTCTATATTTTTTTTATCTCAATCAGTTTCAGCGGTTTAAGGGTGCAGAGGTAACAGACAGACAGACAGACTTTCGCATTAATAATGTTAGTGTGGATAACCCTATCTACGTGTCTTCTAAAACCCATCCATCTTACCCTTCCTTCTTAGATAAATCCCTTCAGGCTAACTTTCAATAAAAATGATAAATCTGCCCCTAACCATCAAAATGACCCAACTTTACAAAAACATTCACGCCATCCTGACACTTACACTTGATGGAATTAAGGTTATTATGGCATGTAGAAAAGATGGTGTTGGGTCGGTGTGGATTTGACGTAGAAATCAAACTGCCCTTTGAAAGATGAAACAATTTCGATAAAACTCTAAGCTTTCGACGGAGAAGAAATATTACTTTGACTTAGGATATTCACAACGTCTTTACTCGCCTCAAGTGTTCCCATGACAACTTGATCTCGGGATTCGTACATAATTTTAAGGCATTGTGGCATTAAGTCCGCCCTTTGTACTTGTTTTATTTGCGCAATAAAGTTCTCTTTGGAGGAGGCCAACGTCCAGCAGAGTCGATACATACATTATTTATATAAAAACTACAGTATTCCCATAGCACAGGAAATAGAATTTTGAGTACCATTAGTTTAGTTTTCCCTAAAGTTGACTGGTAGAAAAGTATTTCTTTTGTGCAACAAAGACTGAATAAAGAAATATAATAAAACCATGGAAATGCAAGTTTTTGACCTTTAGATTGGAGGAATCCAAAGGTCTAAAAAACTTACTTTTTAGACATTTTGGTCAGAGTTAACAAAAAGATTTGGAGATATAAAATGTCTCCAAACGTCAAACAGAAGTACGATCACGAAATAAAATTTTCACGTCATGACACAGACCTCCAATTTCACTTAATTTTATGTAGTTGTTATAAATGTGTCATTGGTAGTTGGTCTTAAATAGGGATCGTGAAATAAAATAAAATAATCAATAATGTTGAATTTTCTCCAAAAAGAAAATCAAAAATATAGGCTCATGGAGAAAAAAGTTTTAAAGGGGTATACTCTGTCCCTTTTCCGCAAAACTTTTACTGTGACACTCGAGACTCGTGACGTCACGGGTCTCAAGCGTTTCCACTCTATCAAGCACTATTCAAAGGTTGTATACAATATAATACAATCATTTATTGATAAAAATGACATTTTGCATGTCAAAGAAAGAAATAATAATAATATTAGGTCTCATAACAGTTGCATAAATATTTTAACAATGCATGCAATGTGTTGACATAAGTATGTACATATATTTATTTATTGGGCTTGCGAACCAGTTTTCAATTTAATTTTTATCTTCGTAATTTATTGAGATTTGAGATATTTGAATAGGATTTTCGTCATTATCCTTTTTTTGCCTTCTTTCTTTTAGTTATAATAATATTAGAGTCCCCAACCCGACTGGTTAGTCGAACATGTAAGCGTGGTGAACACAGCTTTATCCGGCCGATCTGTTCTAAGTTTCGGTAGGGATCTTTGCTTAGAATAGTTGCAGTTTTGTGCGATTTTTCCGCCTCAAAAAAGCACAAAAGTATTATTTACACAGGTAATGGGGCATATGTATGTGCACACGTTATTATTGCATCATTGTTGTGAACTAAGTTGGTGTAACTTTATATTTTAGGTACTACCAGTCAGGGGTATTAATATACGTACATAAATAAGGACATAAATATGTGTACAGGGCCTATATTCAGTCATAATTCGTGTACATATATATCAAAGTGATCAAAAATATGTGAACAAGACTTCATTATTAAGAGTATAAGGTTGCTAAGATATTAAAAAAAAAAGCTAAATTACATGATAAACAAATTTATATATTCTTCTAGTGAAATGCTATAACATTACAGCTAACTTCGCCTATGAAAAAATCTTGTTTTCTTCCAAATGTTTGAATTTTTATCTGCCAATTACTAGAATTATAATTACTTATTAAATAAAACAGCAATTTATTTTCAACCCCTCGATGCAAAAAGCGTGGCACGGGCTGTGGCACCGTAGCTCCTAAACCGATGGCCCGATTTTTTACGCTTTTATTTGTCTAAAAGCTGACATGATCGTAATGGTCCTTAACTACGTTTCAACAAAATCGGTTCCGCCGGTTTTGAGATATTGAACTTTTAAATGTATATGTTGGGGGTTTTCAACTTTTCTAGTTTTTTAAGGTAGACTAAGTCAGAAGCTTGTTACAGCGTTTACAACCTAATTGACACTTCACCGTCCCCCCCACTTGTTCGATTATCCGTCGGGTCCCGCAAAATTGGCAATTCCACCAAATTAAATCCTTAACCTCGTATTTCATCCAGTATTATTCAGAAAGTGAACTCAATGCTATACGGATCAAGGTAGATTTTGAGGTAATCTATTTTCTTATATGAAGTTTGGTAAGAAAGACCTGCTTGCGTTGTCTATCAGCTCGTTTAATTAGTGACTAGATTGGTACCAGTACAATCCATCTATTAACAAAACGTTTTAAGTTTGTGCGATCATTAATAGATACGACACAAACATGACGAGGGACTGGTTTGACCTCAAGGGTAGAAGGAGAAGACAATTGAAGGGATGTTTACAAAAGCAACATAGGTAACTGATACATTGTACAAAATCGAGTTATTGGAATGATTATTCGACTGTGCGCTACGGAACTTATAGTACAATAATAATTGCATTGTTTTATTCATTTATGTTTAATTTAGGTGAAATACATTTTGGTAGGTAATAAAACAGAATAAGGTAACTTGAATTTCGAGTGACTACAAAGAAAACTATATCGTTAACGAACCTGCTCAAAAAATAATAATTTAAGAGATACCAAGATAGATGTGTAACTTATGGCCATACGCCTGCATAGTAACTGGAAGGTATTGTGTAAAGTAAAGAAATAATTTTTACGTCACACCTGGCCATAATGCGAGTTTTACTGCACGCTGCGCGTACGGAAAACTCGCATTGTGGCCAGATGAAGACAAACTTGTGTAAAGCCCTAGATCGCATAGTATAGCCCTCACCTTCAGTTCGGGCCACAAACACCTGCGATCTGGGCCATTTACGAATTCACCGCCCTAGGTACGTAATGTACTATTACGAGAAATACAGTTTTTTTTTGTTTCCTGTAAAATCGATAAAAAATATTTTTAATATAGTTTTTGTAAACATCCCTTTAATTAAACCTCCCGCCATTACCTAATGAACAATTCTCCTGCCACCTCCGCGCAAGGCGATGCCGCTCCCGCATAAGGCCGCATAGCCATGTGGCTTCACTCCTGTCAGCTGTCGAATCTGACGCGTTCTGCATCGCGCTATCGAAATTTCTAAAATCAGTTGCATAAATATAACATGCAAACAACTCTCATTGTACTTCGGTCCCTCAGACATCTTTCTATTGCCGTATTTTCTACTCTGCAGCCATTTCAAATGTTCTACTATGTAAGCACAAAGCGCTGCTTATGTGTATCGTCTGATAAAGACGTAAAGATAGATAAATGATGATAAAAAAATACCCTATTCCATATAACATATTATTATTATAACAGAAAAGAAATAGTGCGTTTAATAATCGTCATGCGATTTTGTAATCATTTTATAACGCTAAAAATATAGTATAGTTATGTTTGAAAAGAGCACTACATTAAACATTATTAAATGTAATGATCGAAATAATAAGTAAATCTAAAGTACATTATATTTCCATTTCCCTTGATATAATAACTATTATAGATGCAGAAAGAAACGTAGACGAATTTTTGTCCGTAAAAATTCTAATTTTATATGGAATGAGGTAAAGTTTATTAATCCCAATATTTGTTGTGACAGCTAACAAGGCTTACAGAAAGTCAATTTGAAACGTAAGCTTTGGATGGATCAGCTTCAAAACAAATTATGGATAACTGAATAACTAAGTCGGAGCAAGGAACCGACCTGCCTTGAAATTGCCGCAATAATGTTGTCAGGAGATATTCCAGCGTCATACTTTACTAGCCACTTGTCTATTTCTCATTATATCAGACTAACTGCGCGGCTTCGCCCGCGTATTCCAAAGAACGTAGGCAAACCCGCGGGATAAAATATAGCCTATAACTATCAAGAAAGACCATTTTATACGCAAGTGAAAGAATTTCCCAAATCGGTTTAGCGGTTCCAGAGATTACCCATTAGATACAAAATTACAAACTTCAATCGTAAACTTTAATCTTCAAGCTACAATCTCACAGATTTTCCTCGTTTCATCATCATCATCATATCAGCCGAAAGTCGTCCACTGCTGGTTATAGGCCTCCCCCAAAGAGTGCCACAATGACCGGTCCTGCGCCGCTCGCATCCAGCGGACTCCCGCGACCTTTATCAGGTCATCTCATCAGTCCACCTTGTGTCTGTGCAGTAATTATTACATAGTTATATCCTCATCGGTTATTATCATAAAGAGACAAAAGGGAATTCAGTCGATTTTATCGTGTCACAGTAAATATAGTTTAAAGCAGCACGGCTATCATACGACGGCCCGCGAGCGGTGTCGCGGCAACAAAGACTGTCCATCTCTTTCTAAGCGTACTAATACGGGTAGTCTATTTCGCCGCAACACAGCTCGCAGGCCGTCCTGAGATAGTCGTGCAGGGAAACAAATAGGTACAATCGTCCGATTAGACGCACTCACAGACGCGTCTCTCCAATACACTTAAGCGGACTTCGGCGTACTCAGCAGTGCAAGACGGTTGCCTACAAGCCCCTCTGACCGAGCGACCTTAGTCCGGACCGACCGTGTAGACAGTTGTTTGCAGCAAAATTTCATTCGTACACGGTCGTTTCGAACCAAGGTCGCTCGGTCGGAGGGGATTGTAGGCGTCCGTCTAGCAGACGTTTTAGTCAATCAATCAATCAAAACATTTATTCGTGACAAACACAACACAGATAATAATAAAAAAAGCACATTTCCTTCACGTAGTCACGTATGCCGCGTGGAACTGCTGCTGCTGTCGATGGTTGATTGTCGATTGCGTAACGCTTCGTCAGTACGTCAGGTAGATCTTGAATGTAATTTTATTAGTTCGGTTATGCTAAGGTGCTGGTTATACCTGAACATTCACTTGGATTGAGAGTTCTAGCGAATGTTAAATTACGGGTAAAACATTAACAGGAGCGTTTTAGCAAGAGTTCTAGCGAACATTTATTTATTTAGTCTTTATTAATATTTATTGCACAATACAACCACTTACCGTGCAAAAAGCGGAATTAATGCCGTAAGCATTCTCTACCAGTCAACCTTTAGACAAATCAGACAAATTGTGGGCGGTGCAACGACAGATGTAAACACACAGTGGGTATACAATACCTACTTAATAAATAACAACAATAGACAAAATAATTAAAATACATAATTAAAACACTTACAAATATGCAGACGAAAATAGGGAACAAAAATACTAAGAATCTACGGCTTTTTATCAGCACCTTAACACTCGCTACTTAGAAAAGTTCAAAGGAGCCCCTAGCTTACAAAATGAGCGCAGGTCGAAAAATAACTTAACCGGTCACTTGATTTCAACTGTGGTTGCCACAAGCAAGTGAGTGGTTAAGTTAAGAGACTGGTTGGGATACTGCTTTAGCTAATATTTACTGCGACCGCGTGTACCCGACCCGCGGGTTCGCCCGGAGCGCTCGTGAATATGTAAATGTACGTTTTATTATTGGACCGGGTTCGGGCCGAATCAAACATAAATAGTTGTTTGATTTATCTATTGTTCCGTTGTTTATTTTATTGGAGGTGCGTGAGGAGAGGTCCGGAGCTCAATTCCCGGGCCGTTCGAGACCAGACCACGTCTAGAAATAGAAATATAGAAAATAGAAATATTTTATTACCATACATACATTATGCGAATACATTTAACTTAATGGTATTATTACATGCAAAGGAAAACAACAGCACTGACGGTATCCGTTGGTCCCAAACTAGGCACAGCCTGTATCTTGGGCACCAGAGAGACACCTGGAAAAATATTTCGGATGTCGAAATAAACTAAAACCGATTTCCATATTCTCAAAATCTCAGACTCGAGATATGTCTACTTCCCAACGTTCGAGATGCAACGGTAGCGATTGAGATAGTATGGCGTTAATGGCGGAAAATATAGACAGCAATAATGACAGCAGTATTTAGCTCAAAACAGTCAAGTTAGAAAAGTCTTTATGGTCTCCTTTTCACGTAAGTAGGTACTTATCGAGCAAACACGTAAATATTTTTGACTAGCTTCCGTCCGCGAATTAACACTACCTTAAATCTTCGTGCAAATTTTCATCCTAATCGGTTAAGCCGTTTAAGTGTGATTGAGTAACAAACATCCAACATCCAAACGTCTAAACATCTAAACGTTCGCATTTATAATATTAGTAGGGCGTGTTAAATCACAAAAATCAATGTTAAATCATTGTAAATTAAATAAAGTTTTGTTTTTAATATTTGATTCAGTAGAAATTCTTGAAAAATATTTCTCTACTTAAGAGTCCGCAGTAAGCTCGATTCTCCATACAAACGTAGTTACGCTCTCATTTTTAAACTACGTGTTAGATTATAACGAAACTTTGCATATACAATGCAATGCAATGACATGAGGTATATCTATGTCTTTAATTAGTTTATGTAGCTTCAGATACCGTAGTAAAAAAATACAGCGAATTTAAGATTTTCATACAAAACTTGTTTTTGCTGTATTTCGTTTGTTTTATACACTGGAACCGTGTAAACTAATTACAGACATAGATATACCTCATGTAAATGTATATGCAAAGTTTCGCCATAATCCGGTACTAAGTTTTAAAATGAGAGCGTAACTACGTTTGTATGGAAAGGTTAAATTCGGCCGAGCTTACTGCGGACTCTTAAACAAACACTAACTAGATAAACTAAACGCATGTTGCAATTTTCGTAGACATAATCTCTATCACGCCACAGAACCGAAGACATCTTGCTGTCTTCGACATTTTGGTGAGTTTTTTTGACAGAAAGAAAGAAAGAAAATAATTTTATTGCCACAATAAGTACACAAAATTACAATAAAGTTACATAAAACAGAAAGAGAAACTAAATAGAAAAAAAAAAACATTTAAAAAAAGGTGGCAAAAGGACAGTCTCAGCAGTGTGCTGCCACCTCGCCATCGCGGCGTGGCTTCAGCGCTGATTTTCAGCCTGCCCCAAGATAAGGTGGTGACTGGTAACGCAGAGCGACTGCTACAAACAGCGCAAAGCAACAACAAAAAAAATACTAAAAGACACAGCCAAAAACATAGTAATAATAATTAAACAAACAGAACTAATCAAAGTTGTACACAGAATAAGAACGATTTTTTAAAGTCAGTCTGCTGTTTAAACAACCAGGTTTTCAATTTAGATTTGAACAATGGTTGGGATATGTTAAGCCGAAGAGGTGGGGGAATGTGTTCCATATTTTAGCTGCACTGACTTTGAATCCCCCTTTACATCCTTTGGTCGTATGTTTAGGAATGACGGTTTTTTCAATATATATCACGTCAATTGAGATCAGATCTATTACGGTGACATCATACGGTCTCAAATCCGGTGTTAGGGTGAAATCCACCAGAAATGTGCAAATATTTGTTCAACTTTTTGAGACCTTGCAAGCTTGACACATAGTTTTGACAAAAAAATAGGTGACCGTCTGTTTAAAAGCGCCTAGACCTTTTTTAAAAGGAAAGAGCCTCGCATAGTCTAAAGTAGCTGATAGACTTGAACACGCCTGTAAGAGAACGTCGAGCATTCGTTGTTAACAATTACAAAATTGCTCGGCTTAGTAAAAAGCTCGAAGCGAATTTACTGTAATTCGCTAGAAAGCTCGCTAGAACGCTGTCTAGAATGCACGCTTTTACCTGTAATGTAACATTCGCTAGAATGCTCAGTACAAGGGAATGCTCACGTCAATCAGCACCTTTAGGCACTGGTCCCACCGCCGGCTAGTAAGCTAGAAAAGTTGGGCGAGTAGCATTACATTGCGGATCTGTAAAGGTCGATTGATCACACTGTGCCTGGTCAGCACGCAATGAACTGTTACTCGCCCAACTTTTCTAGCTTACTAGCCGGCGGTGGGACCAGTGCCTTAACGACCCCGTTAATAAACTAAAAAACAATTAAGTTACAAAAAATCCTGCAATCACAAAGAAACTTGTGCATTTCTAGTGGAAATTCAGTCTAACTGTTAAATTTTGTATTTTTATGGAGTTGCCGAAAGCCGGCAAAAAACGTCCATGCGCGTGCTCTCAAACATTACCGTACAACACGAATATGCTTTATATAGAAACATAGGGAAGTCCCCGCGTGCCTGCCCATGACAACTGTCAGGAGAGGAGCGATGAGTTATCGCTTTTCATTGTTTTGATGGCGCTTCAAACCTCTCCGACTTGCCGCAGTTGGATAAAAAAATAGAAAAGCTCCCTTTTAGGAATCGTTTTTATTATAGTACGGTGGCAAACAAGGGTATGAGCCGCCTGAATGTAAGCGATCACCGTCCATATAAGCGGTAAAACTCCAGGAGTGCAATTCTTTAAAACAACTATATCTTTTGTGACGGCGTCATACGCCTCCAACTCACGTTGTCGAAAGACGCTGTTCTATTTCAGCTGTGAGAGGATTTAATATATTTGGGGTTTGGGCGGTCCAGGGGATTCTCAATATCTTTATTACTTCTATATTACTACAATTCTATATTACTCCTCCAAGTATGAACTAGGTGACATTCCGTACCGTACGTACCGTCCCTAATATGTTTGTTTTGCAAGTTATAAATGACGGCGTTCTATAGGGTACATGATCGATCTTTGTACTTACTGGAAGTATTTGTTTATTATTAATTAGTTACTGGCGTCCAGTCTAGTTTGAACTAAGTTCCTTTGGTATAAGATAACACACACAATTGAATTTTTAACCGAAATAAAAAGGGGGAGATCCTCAATTCGTCTGATTCTTTTCATTTTTATGTTTGTTCCTCGATTACTCGAAGACGCGTGGACCGATTTGGAAAATATGTTTTGTTCGAAAGGGTGTCCTTCGCAGGTGGTCCTAGGGTCATCAAGTCAGGATCTGGTGTCACAAATATCAATATATAGATAGATAAGGATAAACGAATTATTACTAAATCAGTTGCAAATAAAATAGTGGAATATGACAAGGATAACGAATGATATATTCGTTTCTGTCACACTTATTGAGATTTGTATGGGGTCCTGTCTCTTGACCAAACAACTTTTAGCCAAATGTATCATTTGACAAATGTTTCATTTGACCTAATGCATTTTTCGTCAAAACAGTGGTATTTTCAGGTATTCTTTGAATATCATCAAATAGAAATCATTGTTAGGTTAGGTTTGTTTTATAATAATCCTATAAAGCTTTCTATTTAAGAAAAAAATGGATTACTTAGGACAAATGAAACTTTTGTCAAATTTAACATTTGGCCAAAAGTCGTTTGGTCTAACATTAGTGAACCGATTTGTATACCACAATTTCGCTCGGTCGTGATATTATTGTTACGTGATATTATAGCTTGTCCTGAGTACCTCATCATTGGTTCATGGTACGACTGTCCAGAAGAAGATTTTATATTTTGTCAAGTTTACGTATGTATTTTTTATGCTATGACGGTGGTAAGAAACTTTTATGTCACACTTACATAGACATAATGGCAATTAACGCCCGCTACGCGTAAATTGGAATATCTCACTTCCTGGCCAAGGGGAGACGTAAAGTTTTGTACTCACCACCGGCGGTAATAAAGAAAGCCTCGTATCGCATACTTATTGTCCTGGCCGCGTCGGTTTGGAGGTCAAATACCTGCTATCTGAGACATTATTTATCTTTACCGCCCTGAGTGAGTGATGCACTTAGTGTACCTACTATTAAACAACACGATAAGAAATGTTATAGGTAGAGAATGCCTTATGGCATTAAGTCCGCCATTTGTACTTTATCTTGTATTGTGCAATAAAGTTTAAATAAATAAATAAGAAATATACCCTTTTAAATCAAATAAATTTACCGTATTAATTAATTTTATATGTTGTTACTAAATGAGTGTGAGTATGAGTATACTAACTAATTTCATTCTTGAAAACTTGATCCCGATTCTAGTTTCAAAATGCCAACATATATATCACTGTGATATACCCTCTTTCATGTCTGTCTCTCAAATTCAGAATGACGCAAAAAGCGATTGACAGGGATATCCCCTCCAACGGAATCGCAGCCCAGGTCACATGCCCGTAACAGTCACAATGACGCACGTGTCGCGAAGAATGTGTGAGTCATGTTTGTATGGGTGACTCATACATAGCCCGTTCACTTCCGTCTCAAAGCGTTGCACAATTTACTGCATCGATTTTGATGCACACCTGTTTAGTGACCGATCGGAAATAAAGCATTAGTACCTCTCACACTTTACGTACTTGCTAGTAAGGGACGGACGCTTAAGGGTCGCCTCGCCAGGACGCTCAACTCTTACAAACGTAGTTTTGCTTCTCATTTTAAAACGAAATGGTAGAATAACACGAAACTTTGTATACAGAATGGCATCCGCCATATCTAGGTCGGTAACTTGTTTCTGTCACTAGAAATTACAAGAATGACAGAAGACCGCAGCCACAACTCTTAACTGTTAAGGGGGTGAATTGGAAATTATCGCGTGCTTTGAATCGCCGTTCTGATTAAGAAACAATAAGGTCTGATTTTCAGATATATGATTCTTGACTATATGATTGATTATCTGATTTAATCGATACATGATTGCCTAAAATTTCCTCGATAGAAAAAAAAACCAAAGTTGGGTCTTTATTTTCCTTTTTTTACTCTACATTATTTTACGACACAATTATGTTAATAATATAGTGTTTTATCTCATCTAAAATCTCACCTAATGAAATATAAATAAAACTTCACTAAGTTAGGTATTTATCGAAATTTGTCAAAAAAAAAAACCATTCGAGTGTTGCATAACTTTTTCTCGTACGCGGAAGGCATAAGCGTGTCTCTGTCTAAGGGGCGTGGTCGACTCGAATCCAGGCATCCCCTTAACTAGGCTCGTTATGTCGTGATAATCGACGCCTCCTATCATGTCATTGACCCGGCACCATAAACCTATATTAAAAACTTACAATAGTACCAAGGATCTTATATGTATACATGAATACTAATAGTTGAACTATTAGTATACATGTATAACTATACATATAAGATGTTCATATGTGTTACAACAATGAAATATTGCACCTACTTAATCAGATAAATATTAGGGCACAATGGTACACAAATCGAATTAGTCCCATAGTAAGCTCAATAAGGCTTGTCTAATGGGTACTAGCCGACGATATACTTACCTATTTGAACGAGGGAGCGGAGCGAACGAAGTCTATGCTTCAGCTTGGGCGGGAAATCGTTTGTATGTCCGGATGTCCCGCTGTGCCGCTGTTCTCCTCTACAAGTCGCATTTCTCAACAGATTCTCGTGAATTTTTGTGAGTAGGTTCGTTAATTCTATTTCTTTTTCTGTCGACTCTTTTTCAAAATTCGATAGTATTTTTTAAACGCGGGTTTACGAGTTCTAGGGTTCACCGAGCCACTAGTGATAATTAGCTTCAGTAACAATCATGGTAAAATTATGGATGAAGTCAGGGAGCTACAAAAATAAAAGGTAAAAATTTATAATACAATATTAAGTCTAGGTTAATCACGCTTTGAATTTAAATTTTAGTCGAAGATGGTGTCTTTTGCTGTTTTGATATCAACTATATAAAGGGCCATATTCTGTTTGTTTAGTCCAATTTTTATAAGAAAACAAACTGTGAAGGAACTGACTTATCTCATTTTTTGCTCATTTCTTTAAAATAATGTAGACGTTGTGTAAATTTAAATATTTATGGCAAAACTTTATCTTAACCATTAAGATCAGTACTACTACTACCTATTAATAATAAAGCCTGGTCTTTGCTTTCGTTTCCTGGCGCTAATGCCAATATCAGCTAATAAAACGTGAGATAAGTTTGTACGAGATCACGTCATTTTATCTGAGCTGCAATCAGAATGGTCATTTCGTATCTCAATTCATATTACATAATTAATTAAATTAGTAATTAGGTATTTATTAATAGTACATAATAATCTGGTAGAAACTTGGAAACAATAAATAGGCACATGTAAAATGAAAGGTGTGGAAAGGTGCAACAGAGCCACCGTAATTATGAAATTCGCAACTTACTTAGACATTTAAGAACGAAAATCACTATTTAGTGACAAAAGGTGTACTACTGTTACGCACAGTTTCACACGTGTTATTCAGAAAAGAGTCAATCAAGGTATCAAGGTTATACTTTTCTGCTCTGAACCTACTATTCAGAAAAGAGTCATAGATGCCCTTAAATGAGGGATTTAAACTTTCCTCATAGAAGATGTGAAAGGAGTAGGTATGTGTCACTCGATATCACAATTATTTCCCACTTGGGCGTAAACGCCTGAATCCCTCGTTTCGCTGAAAATGCTACTTTAGAATCCCTCGCTCCACTCGGAACTATACGGACCCTAATGTAGAATCTTATACTCATGATTCAATTTATTTATTTGCTTCAGGTAACAAGGCCCGTATTTACAAATAAGTTACAGACATATGAATATAAAAAAACATAATTTATTATATAACACAATAACACGTTAAGACGGCGACGCGCGGCGAAAGCCCGAACAAATGTGTTAAGTATATTGCCCTCGCCGTAAATATTAATTTTGCTCCCTTGAGCCACAATCTATTATTTCTCTTAAATTGCCCACTTGAATAAATTAAATGATGTTAATTATAGGTCAACTTGATTGGACATTTTGACACTAGGACCCCAAGTCCAGGTATTATTAAATCACGTACCAATTTACCGGCCGGCTGGCTCCGAAGTTCGGAACCTGCACAATGGCGCTTCCGTTCCCAGACCAAACGACTCCGACTTAGATGTCATGACCTGCCTTCGAAGTACAACTGATAAAGTTACGAAAAAGTGTCCGATATAACCTTGTGTGGTATAGAGGATAAATCTGATTTAGAGTTGTTTAGGCTTTTTATGTGTAAGAAGGTGTAAAACCATTCAGGTCAGAATCAGAATGCGTGCAGCAATTCCGAAGACTGATTAATTGCACTCATCATCACCCCCCTAGCGTTATTCCCGGTTGTGCCCCTAAAGGAGCCCGGGGTTCGCTTTGACACCTAACCCTAAGATTTGGCAAAGGCACTATTGTATTTATATGATTTAGGTTCCTTCTCAAATTAGAAAATAGGTATTTCCAGTTAATGTAATTTTTTTTTGTGCGAATGAAATGCAAAACATTTGTTTTGCATTTCATTCGCACCACCGTCGTACATCATAGCTTAATCTACTGAAGCCACTATATAGATTAACTTAATTAGGTAACTCTATTATCTATGTCATCTGTTCCTACTATCCTTCTCTCACATGCTACAGATACCAACTATAGATAGAGATAGTCGTTGGCTTAGTTCCAAGAGGTCTTTATGCCTGAAAGTTTTAAAAATAATTTGGTATGACATTAAGTCGTCCCACGTGCCAAACCTAACATAGAATGGGTGCGCAACAATTGTCATGTAGGTATACCAATCCGTCCTAATATTATGAATAAGAAAGTGTCTGTCTGTCCGTTACTTCGTCACGCTTAAACCGCCAATCCGATTAAAATTAAATTTGGTATGGAGATAGTTTGAATCCCGGGGAAGGCCATAGGATAGTTTTTATCCAGTTAGTTTGTATGGACTAATGATAGAAACGATTCAACGCGGACGGAGTCACGGGTAGAAGCTCAATACGTCAAGTGTAATAGACCTCCAGGATCGTAATCCTGTTTTGTTTTATCTTTGTTCTGCTCATGGTATCTGTATAGAGAACAGAGATACCTACGTTTTTATGAGATTAGAAAGAAGAGATATCATAACGGTATATAGAAGCTGAAAGTCCAGTCGTTTGGGTTTGAATTTAAACTTAGAAAAAAAATTAAAAATATTGCTTTCAGCTTAGAACTTGAAAGACAGCAAGGCAATTGAAGATAACATAACAGTACTCATGCACACTAAATAAATGTGTTTCTATTATTTTAATACACATAATCGGATAAGTATTCATATTATTAACAGTACATTTACTTACATTCACCCGTAAGTAATAAATATTAAAATATCGTCCAATTACAAAAACAAATTTAAAATTCGGGCGATAAAAAACAGAACTGGTATAAACCAGTATAAGCATAAAAATACAATCGAGGACCTCCAACTTATATTGAAACTCGGTTGAAAAAACAAATGAATTGGAGAACCTTTTAAATTTTAGCTGTAGATTGAGAATGAATAAAAACAAGCGACGATACATGAAAAATAACAGAAACAGTACTATAATTCTCGTTCACTATTCATTCTGCAAAATAAAATCCATAAAAAGTTCGTTAACTTTTGAATGAAAAATCAAAATGGGGGCATTTCAATAAACATTACTCTTGCGTTTTATTCGTTTCACAAAACTATTCTGACTACACACGAGGCGAATTGGAATATTCTTTCATCCTTTTCATACTTGTTGAGGAGCCAATTAGCGGAAAAGGGGCGCACGGTCAAATTTGAATTGTGAGTGAATTCGAATTAATCGTAAGTACTGAAATTGCTTTGTCAGTGATGTAAGGGTTGTCACACACTGTTTCACGTGTCGTGGAAATGAATGTGATGTTTGCGCCAATATTTTTTTTGCCATGGAAGTTCATGGAGTTCACCATTCATGACCATGGTACGAGATCGGTGTCCGCGGGTAAATTTGATGCCCCAAGAATTAAAAACTATTTTGGAGACAGAACTTTAAAAAAACGCCTGCCATACGTACATTAGGTTCGAGTCGGATGTCCTCGGGGACGCTGTTGAGAATATATGTATATATTCTAATGTACCGTGTATCGTAAAAAAATATATTTATTAGATACACTACCTTAGACTTATGTAAGTATACTATAATTGCCGAACTAACCTAGGTATTTAGAAAGAAAGAAAGAAAGAAAACATTTATTCGTGGACAAAACAATGGGTATACAAAACAAAACACAGTAAAGAAAAAGTAGCAGGGTCCACGAAAAAGCCCCGACTCAGCATGGTGCTAACCTAGGAGGCCAGCGCTGGTCTTCCGTCGGAACCTTTACATGAGTTACCTCCTGGAAGGCAACACAAAACAAATACCTACGCTAAAACATATTTTAAAGAATACATAGGTATCCCAAGTAAAAATAAGCAGCATGTAAGTGCGATAGAGATAGAGATATCCGAACTTCGACATTCGAAGTTCGTGGTTATAGCTCAGAGTGGCACGGCAGATTGCAGCGTGTGAACGCGTCGCCAAACTGTGTGTCAGTGTCACTGTCACTGTCAACTTGACAGACCGAAACGCAACTTTTATTTCTGATGGTGAATATACGTAAATACAGAAACGGAAAACAAGTTAAAAATACATTTATGATACAGGAAGAAAACTAAAAACGAATACAGTATGGTGCAAACTTAAATATTGAACGACACAAGCTCAACTGTACAGACATAAAACGACTGCCTTCTGTACAGGTTCATGACTCGGGTGACGAACGGCAGTGCCAAGATATCTACACAATCTAAACATGATAGATTACACAATTATTATGCGAACCAGATGCTGTGCGGATTTATTTATATGCGGATTTATTTATATGCAGATGGGACATATCCCGACAGTAAGTACCTGACTGCAATCCTAAATCTTAATGTATAATCATTTTAGGCTTGGCAAAGGGGTACACTAAATTATAAAAGAAGCAGCTAAAAAACACACAACGATTTGAGGACTAAAAATAAAAATATATACAAAGACAGAATCGACTGGAACGAACTCTTAAAAATTAACTGTCCGTTATTACTGTATGACTCTCTTCGCTTAACATTTAGTGACATATATACTAGTTGTAAAAGAGATGTAACAATACCTAACAAAAGAATTACACAACCATGGGTATCGCAAGAATTATTATTGTTAATAGTAAAACGCGATGACTTGTTTAGAAAATGGAAATCAGCTCCGAAATCCAAAACGCACAGATTAAACTATACTCGATTCAGAAACAAAGTTAATAAAAGAATTGAGGCAGCTAGAAATAAATATAGACAAACACTTATAATAAACTGTAAAAAGGATTATAGAAAAATATGGGAAAACGTAAACACTTGGATAGGTAAAAAATCAAACAACATCGATAGGACAATAGTGCAGTACTTAGGTAAAGATAATGAGATTCAGACAGTATGCAACAATTTCACTAACACGTTCACCCGAGAAATAGAAAGTATAAAGCACAAATGCAGTTTAACATTTCTAAAAAGGAGTGACTACATAAGAGAATGTAATCTATCTTTTAGATTTAGAAAAATAATGCCTAGAGATATTGAGAAAATTATAGACAGCTTATCAGTACACAAGTCACCCGGGTATGATGAAATCAGAGTACAAGATATAAAATTAGTCAAAGAAAATGTTAGTCCAATATTAGCAAAATTTATTAACATGTGTATTGAGAATGCATCGTACCCGGCTGCCTTGAAATACTCGATTATTAGGCCTATATACAAAACCGGTTGCCACAAAACTTACTCTAACTATAGGCCAATAGCCATCCTATCCGTTATTAATAAAATTGCAGAAAAAGCCATATTACACCAAATAACGAATTACCTAGAACAATACAATATACTCTCAAACAACCAACACGGATTTAGGAAACATAAAAGCACAGCTACCGCCCTGGCGCAGTTCTCAAACGACGTATGTCACAAATTAAATGATAGGAAACACGTAGTAGCAATTTTTATTGATTTCAAAAAAGCTTTCGACACGCTTGAACATGACGTGCTTTTAAAGGCAATGCATGAATGTGGCATACGCGGATTAATTAACGAATGGTTTAAACAATACTTCATTAATCGAAAGATGATCACAGAAATTACAAAAGTGCGAGGAGACGAAGCAATGATAACGAGTGGCGTACCAACCGGTTCTGTATATGGACCTATAGGATATATAATGCACGTAAATAGTATATGTAACGTTATTAAGAACTGTAATATGTTTATGTACGCGGACGACATGTGTATACTATACGCGGACAAGGATCAACATAAAATCGATGAAAGTATACAATCAGATTTAGAGAATATAATTAAGTGGTCACACGACAATGGCATCATTATTAATATGTCAAAAACAAAGGGCATGCACTTGTCGTCCCCACATAACGTAAAAAAATGTAAGCCCTGTTGTATTGTAGGTCACACATATGAATGCCTACACAAATTGAAACAGGACTGTAACTGTAGTAAAATACAATTTGTTGACTCTTTTAAGTACCTAGGCGTGACTATAGACAGAACATTTAACTGGAAATTGCATATACAGGCCTTGTGTAGTAAATTGAGATATATCTACGTAACCTTTTTACAACTTAAAAAATATGTCAACCGCAAAACTTTACGTACTCTGTACTGCGCCCTAGTAGAATCGCATATAGAATATGGTTTAATAGCATATGGGCGTACATTTAAAACACAATTGGATATGATCAAAATGTTACAAATAAGATACCTAAAGCTATTAGTGAGCCATAAACAGAAACAGTCGTGTAATAAGAATTATGAAAAATTGTTTAATATTTGTAATGTATTACCAGTTAATGAAAAATTTAAGTTGCTGATAGCCTTTCACAAATACAATACCGACCCCTTTGTATATGAAATAGACAAAAACACAACCACTAGGAGAAAACCAAAATTATTTGCCGAAATGTTTAGCCCTGTTAATTATTACGGAGAACGTACATTTGAATATCTAATCCCTAAAATATGTAACTCATTGCCCAAAAAGTTGTTTGTGGAAAAAGTTAAAGCGAAGATGTTTAAGAAAAGTGTCAGTAAGATAATATTAGATAATTATAGTTAGGATCAATGAAAATGTACTTACCCATCCTTATGGGCCCTGGTTGAATAACATTAACTTAATATTTATAATGTAAAACTTGCAGGTTAGTAAGTATTGGTAGGTTTTTAAATATATTAGCATGAATATAACTTAGCCATATGTTTTTGACACAACTATGTAATCAAGAGTAATTAATGCACTGCCAACAAACTGTCATGCAGTTTGGCAGTATACTATAGTTTGTAAACATAAATGTGTCCTTCATGAATAAATGATTAATTAATTAATTAATTAGAAGACAAAGACAGCGCACTTAAAGGCAACTAGTTTCAAGATATAAGGTTTCCTGACTAAATTGATGCTCTAGCAAGTACTTTTTCAGCTTGATTCTAAAACTGTGTATGCTTCCCAGGTCCCTGGCTAAAGGCGGCGGAAGAGTTCCAGCATCTAGTAGCTGCAAAACGGAAACTCCCCCGGAATGAGGCTGTGGCATGTCGAGGAGTAATAAGAGGCTTTTTACACTGACGGTTGCCCCGCGACCTATTGATGATGAGCTTCTCAAAAAGATATACTGGAGCTTGGTGCTTTAAAACCCCAAATAAGAGACAAGCAAGATGCAGTTTTTGCCGGTGTTGCATTTTTAAAATATTATGTTTGTTGAGAAATGGAGTAACATGGGCCCTCGATGGTATGTTGAAAATGAAACGTGCACTGGCATTCTGTACACGCTGTATGAGCTTCTTGGTTTTTGCATAGAGGCAGGGACCAGTTACAACATCCATGTAATTAAGTTTAGACAGGACTAGTGATTCAACTAGACGGATGCGTAACTGCTCACATAAATAGGGCCTAATTTTATAAAGCAATTTAAGTTTGTAAAAGCAGCTACTGACCACATTAGAGATGTGCTTTTCATATCTAAGTCCACAGTCCATATGAAGGCCAAGGTTCCGAGCCTCATACACACGCTCTATCGGAGTACCAAACATCATAACATCAGCTGACGGGTGAAACGCAGATAGTCGCCGCCTGGTACCAAAGACAAGGTACTTGGTTTTAGTAGGGTTAAGTAGCAAACTGTTGTCAGCGGCCCAAGCGGCAATACTTGCAAGGTCTAGGTTTAGCTTGCTTATAGCACTATCAACTTCAGAAGGTTTTTATAATGTTAATAAATAAATTACACTTGTTTTAAAAGTCTTCCTGCAGACAAACTGTATAAAACAGTTTTGCAGGGCTTTTGTTTTAAATGTAACTTTGAAGCTAGCTTTATACGTAAATAAATAATAACGTTGAATTTATGAGTTTAACCACCAAATGTAAGGTTTTTGTACGAGCGACCGAAGCGAACGGAGTTCTGCGTTTCAGCTTTGGTACGAAATTCTTTCGTATGTCCGGTCCGGACGTCCGCATATCCGGCTGTACGGCTGTTCTCTTGTCAAATTTTGTGAGCAGGATTTTGTATCTTTGTTTATCACTCGTGTTTATATTCTACATTAAAAAACATGGCCGACCTGTCTTAAAAGCCTATTGGGTGTATTTTCTCAAATGTATCCCAACCCTTACTTCCGCTATCACAAGTGTACTAACTATGCACCCGTGCTGGACGCGCGCCCTAACTAGGTATAGCTGTGGGCAGTCACCCTAACGAGCTGCGAGAGACAGCCGGGACGGTGAAGCGGCGCGTGAAGCAGTTAAAATGCTGCTGGTTATATTTTAACCGTGTATTATTGTAAATAAGCTACGGTAGCGGTTGCGGCTGTCAAGCGGCGTTCGTGGGTTCGAATCCCGATTCGTACCTATGAGTTTTTATGAACTTTATGTACGGAATATTTAGCGTTAAAGGGAAACATCGTGAGGAAACCGGTCTAATCCCAATAAGGTTTAGTTTTCGCTCTGGGTTGAAAAGTCAGATGGCAGTCGCTTTCGTTAACCTAGTGCCCGTGCCAAATCTTGGGATTAGATCTCAAAGCGGACCCCGGGCTCCTTTAGGGCTCAACCGGGAATAACTCTAGGAGGATGACGTTGATGATGATTATTATTGTAACAAATATGAATATAGGTTGTTCCAAGTATTCCAACCGACATGGCACAAGATTTTGATCACAGAGAATACAAGACTATTTTACATGCAAAGTTCTGAATTGCGTGAAACATTACTGAATTTAAACTTTTTATAAAATCTTATTTTAGCTTAGACTGTGCCGTTGTTTTTTTATTGGACTATTTTAATGCAATTCAGCCAACTCAATAATCTCAAGTATACATAGAATGCTGACAAGTGATATAAGTTATGTTTACAAACTTTGAATTTAACTATAAGAATTATTAGTATTATTACTTACCATGTGAAATTAATAAATGGTTCATAAAAGCAACGAAATCTCCCACAGCGCCATTTTACGGCCACCAAAGGACTATCCGAAAATTGGAAAACCGTGAATTTATGCTTTTAATATTCTTTTCCAGCCAGCAATTATGTCGGCTCAATAGTTATGCGTCGTCCGATTTATGCGCAGCGTAGCCGAATAAGTGATAGTGCAGAATTGACTGCCATGTTTATTACTGAACAGTTTTTTTTTACCTTTTGGCAATGAACAACTAAAGGTGTTGCATGTTGTCGCGCTAGCGCCACGAACGACAATGGGTTTCAAATTTGGTAAAAAATAAAAAATATATGCTCCGGATATGAACCGGCGACCACAGGCATACAAGGCCTGTCACTACTAACCAATTGAGATATCAGAACGATCCGGTCCAGTCACCAAATCTTTTAGTCTGTTCCCTCATAGAACGCCGGAGCGAAAACTAGACCTTATTGGGATTAGACCGGTTTCCTCGCTATGTTTTCCGGTTGCCTCATGATGACTCCCTGGAGTATAATCAATCTGAGATGATCAGAATTGAATGTCAAACAGTCAATCCCTTGCGAATTTATTGTCAACATTCTGATATTTCCTGGAATGCAAAGTTGTCGATCTATGAATGGAGGGAAGTGATATAGACTGCTCGACGCATAATGATTCTACAGTTCATTGATAATTGTATATATGAGTAGTGAATGTGTATATAAAGGTCGGGAAGTAAAGGCATCATTATCATCATTTTCAGCCCGTAATGGCCCACTGCTGAGCATTGGCCTGTCTTCGAGTACGCCACCCGTCCCTATCCTGAGCTATTTATCCAGAAGTGACCCGCGATCTTCCGAATATCGTCAACCCATTGTGCTGGTGGACGGCCGACGCTTCTTTTACCTAGAAGTGGCCACCAATCTGACACCATGACAGAGTAAAGGAATGCTATATGTTATTACATGTAACATAATTATAATCACGCTTATTTTCCGGTGGGATAGAACATGGATCTCCACTTGCTACTTCACTCTTACAACATTCTTCGTACATGGTCGTCGGTTTAGAGTAAAATAAGTGCCCTTACCAGGATCCGAACATAGAATCTATAGCTTCATATGCAGGGTCACTACGAACCTCGCTTTAAGGTCATCTGGTTACAGCTGAATGAATGATGGCACCTTCAGGTACTTCTGATGTTCGGTGCACCGAAAAACAAAATGGCCGACGCGGCACCGGGGCGGCTGTTTCACGTCGTGGCAAATAAAATGAGTACAAGGTTCATGACTTTAACTTTGAATCGTATTTCAGTTATGCAACCCTCGAATACGATACGAATTATGAAGTCATAACTATCACTCTCCTGGCGTTTTAACCGGTATCCTAAAGAAGCGTGGAGTTCACTATGGTACCGAATTTCACCATTTGGCGGAGATCCTACATAGTTTTTCGAAAGCAAAGTCAGTAAAAGTATTTATTTGCTAAACATAGGCTATATTGATGTTATAAAATGAAGCTTGGTATCACTATATCTTACCCGAAGGTGTAACAAAATATAGAAAGAATAGGCTTAGGCTTATATTTATATGATACCACAGTTTTCATGCATCGTGCTTTTCCTAATACATAAAATAACACAATTAGTGCGAATTTAACAATCATCTTTTCTATATTCGTCAATTGAATAATATGCCTTTTCCACTAGAAGGGCATTGAACAACATCAGATGTTCAGCATATAAAATGTTTCTTGGCAACTTATTGAAGATTCTTGATGCCATGCCATCCCAAGAACACTTTTTGAGAGCATGGCTGTTTTGCATGAAGAGGTATTGCAGATCTTACCCCGTTGACGCGAACTGTTAAAACTAGGGAAATGTATTTGATTACATTTTAGCGATTGCCATCTGAGCTTCGAACTCAGAGAAAACTAGACCTAGTTGGAACTAGACCACGACGTTTTGCTCTCCAAAGCAGGCTGAAGACAGCCGCTAGCATAGTGCGTCAATATGGGGAGACCATGTTATCATTTAGTCGCAGGACCGGTCATTGTGGCACTCTTTGAAAGAGGCCTGTTGCTAGCAGCGGATGTCTTTCGGCTGATATACCTATAGTGATGATGATGAATCCTTCCAGACACACTAACTTTTTCTAATAGCATATACAGACAATGTCAAATATATTTATAGATTTTTCGCCTGACTTCAAAGGAATTAAAGTGCAGAGCTAATGTCCCTCTTCCTTTTTAAAATGCAATTTCACTTGGGATTTGGACTTAGGCAGAAATAAAATACGTAGTAACGTTTCAACAATAGATTATATCCTATACTATTAAAGAAGCAACATTTGTATGTATATTTGAAATCACGTTCTTGAAAACGGCTTTAACGATTTCAATTAAATTTGGAATAATGGGTTTACGGGCGCGAAAAATCAATCTAGCTGGGTCTCATGTCTTGGTAAATTCGTTTTCTCTATTATTACTTTTTACCCCAGCAGAGCTCGGTCGCCAGGGACTTACCTCGATGTATCAGATTAATGAGTTCAATAATGTAACATTTCATGGTTATCAAGGTTATAGATCGACCAAATGTTAGGTTTTCTTGTCACGTTCAACACCTTTTGTAACATTGCCACATGCACCATGCATTTAGTAAATTTTTTTTAAGAAACTCATGTTGTAAAGTCTTCTTGTCTCCGGTCTAACGGGATAGAATTTACGGGTAATTCTTGTGAGTGTTGTAACAAGAAATAGTTGACTGACCCATATACAGTACACATTGTTACACTACTCCGTGTATTTTGATTATGGCCCACAGATTTTCTATCAAGTCTTAAAGGTTAGCCTTAAATATGAGTTGAATTAATGTGTATTACTCATAAGCGGCTGAGAGCGACGCTCGGGTTATTAAAGTCACACTGAGGGTGACTCAGACAGTGTTTGAGCAAATCATACGAACACCTGCGTCTTGTGTACTATCTAATGACTATACTATACAGGGACCTGGAATTGATTTGAACATAGTATTTAGTGTCCTGTTAGAAATAAACTAAGCACCTCCACTTTACAGAAGACTGCAGTAATAAAACTACTAGCTCTGTAGGTATTTGGTGTCGTGTTCCTGGTGATGAGCTGATGAGGAGCGCCCAAGAATGGCTGTGTTGACAGCGGACATCCATTTTGCTGTTATGTAGCTATCAACGCAACGATTCCTTTGATTTGAGGAAAAGGAATTAAAGGGTTGGCAACGCGCTTAAAGGCTATGGTGTGCTTGCCATCATAATCATAAGCTGCCAACGTCGTAGAATAAGAAATAATAATTCACACGTTCAGATTAATGAGGAAATATTTCAATAAGTACTAGCTTCCGCCCGCAGACATCGTCTTCATGAACCCGGGATAAAAACTATCCTATATTTTATATTATTATATTATCTAGGCTATAAACTATATTCATGCAAACTGATTTGGATGAAAGTTGAGCGGTTGAGCAGTTTAAGCGTGATTGTGTAACAAACATCCAAACTTTCGTATTTCTAATATTACTTACTAGCTTCCACCCGCGACTTGGTCTGCGTGGACCCAGGATAAAACTATCCTATATTTGAATCCAGGTTATAATCTATCTTCGTGCAAAATTTCATCTAAATCGGTTGAGCCGTTTACGCGTGATTGCTTCACAAACATCCAAACATCTAAACATCAAAACTTTCGCATTTATAATATTAGTAGGATATAGCAGGATCGAATAAAATAAGTCATTCATTGTTTTTTTCCGATTTACAGGCACATTTAACATTTTGTAGATATCTCTGAACTGTGTGAAGGTGACTCAACTGAACCAATGTTTGAACAAGCGTTGGGCCGAGTGTGCGATAATTAATAGTGTCAAAACGGTGCCAGGCAGCCGTTTAGTTCGAACATGCGCGTACCGGGTTTTAGGCACGTGTTTGGGTAGAAATTGGTAAGGAGCTCGCATTCTATGGTTTTTCCGATCGTTGGGATCATTTAGTAATACCTATTAGATTAGGTAATTCGGAGATAGATGACACATAGGTCGTTGTAATTTTTCGCAACGAAAATTAGTTGCAACTGTCACAAGATGGGCATTTTTAAAAATTCGTGTACTCAATTAGCGTGAGTTGCTAAATAAAAATTAACTCGCTGTCAGTTTTGTGACGAAAATTAAGCATTCCAATTATGTGAAATTGAACTTGTTTTACATGTAAATAACGTGTATATGAATAGAATTTATAAATAGAAAAGAAAAAGTTGTATACAAACTGTATACTTAATTGTCGTCACAAAACTGACACTGACTTAATTTTTATTAAACAACACGCTAATTGGGTACACGAATTTTTAAAAATGCCCAGATACTAGATATTTAAAAAATCATATATAAATCATATTTTTTTATATTTTGAAATAATCATAATTTTGTTTCAATTACGTCTAAATAAATGTGCATGTTGTATAGTACCTACAAAAAAATACAAAAAATCTTTATTTAATTTAAAGTTGCAAAGTTGCCCGTGCTCGATTTGTGTAAGATTGTACCCTATATTTATTGTAATAAGCCTATACTTTTTTCATGTCCCCACGTGTAGCGCGCTCGAACGCAGCGCAGAAATGGCAGATATATCTGATTTACTACTCTGGCTAAATTCACTCTGCATTCTACCTGCGGATTATCTAGGCAAATTATTCAAGCTGCGACTGGATAAGACAGTTTCAGCCATATTTCAAAAACTGAAAGCTATTGAAAGAATTGAGCCATTTAGGATTTTAGTAAAACTTATACAGGGTGTCGTACGGCCATACAAAATGCCTTACGTAGTATGCCGTACGAAAGCATATTAGAATAGAATATCTTTATTTCAGGTCATAGACCTATATGCTGTGTTAATGAAAATTAATTACTTATGATGCTCTGTAGCTCCTAAAAAAATCAGTCAGTTGACTGGTACAGAATGCTTTATATGGCATTAAGTCCGCCATTTGTACTTTATCTTGTATTGTGCAACAAAGTTTAAATAAATAAATAAAATGAAAAAAGCTTTGCCTTTTTTTTAAATAAAGATGCTAAGTACCTGAAAATAAATACGACTTCCACTGCAAGGACGCGACGGATGTCGCCCAAAAAGTGCCACAATGGCCGGTCCCGCGCCACCCGCATGCAGCGGACTCCCGCGGCCTTTATCAGGTCACCAGTCCACCTTGCGTGTCTACCCTCACTGCGCCTGCTGGTACGTGGTCGCCACTCCAGAACCTTTCCACCAGGGATGTTGCAGACATTAGCATCCGCATCCGCAACCGCGGATGTTCCGCATGATTTTCAACATCCGCATCCGCCTCCGCATCCGCAAAAATTGATGCGGAGTTTTTGCGTATGCGGATGTAGTACCTACAGTTCGCGACCAGATAGGGGGTGCCACGCGCGTGTTCAGTATTTTCGTGATTAGTGAATAAGAATCTTCATTTCGTTTCTGTAATCTGACGATTCCCCGTATTCGCTATCGGTGATGCGTTAGGTTTGCAACGATTGTCAATCAGTCGCAACGTGTTTGAGTACTGCGTGACCCTAATAAAGACGTTGCGTATATTTATGTTTTTGAGTCTTTTCCTCAAGATCCGCTTCCGCATCCGCATCCGCGGATGTGAGCCTAGAAAGATCCGCGGAATGTGAGCCTAGAAATATCCGCATCCGCGGATGTGTAACAAGTCGCATCCGCGGCATCCCTGCTTTCCACCTTGGAGTCATCGGTTTACGTGCAATGTGCCCGCCCCTGCCACTTAAGTTTAGCGATTAGGGGGGCTATTTCGGTTAACTTGTTTCTGATGCCATCATCATCATCATCATCATATCAGCCGATAAACGTCCACTGCTGGACGGCATTTGTTCCTTCAGCTGTCAACACGGCGAATCCTCAAACATATCAAGGGTTGGCAACGCCCATTTTACTTCTTTGGAGTAGCATGCGTCTATAGGCTGCGGTATCCGCTTACCATCAGGCGGGCCGTACGCTTGTTTGCCACCGTCGTTGTATTTAAAAAACATAGGCCTCCCCCAAAGAGTGCCAAAGTGACCGGTCCTGCGCCACCCGCATCCAGCGGACTCCAGCAATTTTTACCAGGTCATCAGTCCACCTTGTTTGGGCTCTACCCACGCGGCGCCTTCCGGTACGTGGTCGCCACTCGAGAACCCTTCCGCCCCAATGGCCATCGGTTTTACGTGCTATGTGCCCCGCCCACTGCCACTTAAGTTTAGCGATTCAGAAAGCTATGTCGGTTACCTTGGTTCTGCTGCGGATAGCCTCATTTCTGATGTGATCACGCAGAGAAACTCCCAACATAGCCCTCTCCATAGCCCTTTGGGTGACTTTGAGCCTTCTTATGAGGCCCATAGTAAGCGACCACGTTTCAGTGCCATATGACATCACTGGCAACACACACTGGTCAAAGACTCTCGTCTTGAGACACTGCGGAATATTGGACGAAAAGATGTGCCGTAGCCGCCGCCCAGCCGAGTCGGATTCGACGATTGACCTCTTTCTCGGAGTTCGATGTGATGCTATCACGCAGAAAAACTTCCAGCATAGCTCTCTGCATTGGCCTTTGGGTGACTGAGCGTACTAATAAGGCCCTATACGTAGCGTAAAATAGGGTCGTAGCGTGATATCAGGTTGTGACGTAAAATAGTATAGGCGAGTAGGTATTAATAGTATATTACTGCGGAGGCCGGGAAAATAGGGATTGCCGGCCAAGTAGACATAGATGGACGAGCGTAGCGAGCCCGGATAGGGATACAAGGCTAGAAATCACTTTTCTCGCCGAGGTATGTATAGTGCTTTTCTCAAACATATTGTATAAGAATATAGAAAACAACTCGAAGTTTTTTTCAATGGCTGAACGCTCCGTCCGATGTTGGGTCACAAATTGATATTGAATCAAAGGAAGGTCGCTTTGCTGGCCTAGACTTCCAAGAAAAATGAAATTCCATTACCGTCTTGACGCGCCCGAAACGTCATTCTTCGAAGTCTATAATAAAGACAATGTCAATATTTCATTAAATCTTTGAAAAGAATGTACTTTTCACCATACATACCATACCATACCATACATTGACCGAGTATTTAGATGAACCTGCAAATTAGGCATTATGGACTAAACTTGCATAAAACTTCTTAACTTTAAAGCCTCAAACAAAAAATGTCGCAACTCAAATAATACTACAATCGAATTTCAAACGTTTAACGATAGAAATGCGGTTGTAATGGTTTTGTCTGGTGTGAAATCAAGTACTGTCAAAACGTGATATACGGTTTTATCGGGTAAGTGATTAAAGTATTGCCATCATTATAAATAACCTAAACCGGTTTTAAGCACACAAGTTGCCATGGTGCCGAGCTTAAAGAGTTTTGAACAAACATTATATGACATCATCGTTATGGAATATGGAATCATGTTTGTTAACCTTGTTGTCATCTTGTGGTTTCGTTTTTTGTCAAATAAATTTTCATTTTAATAAAAAAAAATAGATTTGGGTATAACATAAAGCAAAACGATTTCAAACTATTCGACATGATGCCTACGGCTGCTTTCTACCACCGCACCGCTCGCCGCCGGCAGGGCAATCATCCTCACACCCTGGAATCTAAATGGTCGCGTACCGTAAGGTTTCAGAGAAGTTTTCCTCCCTCGCGCGCTCCGGTTGTAGAATGAGCTCCCTGCCGAGGGTTTTCCGAGGGCCTGCAGTATCGGGTTCCTCAAAAAAGGAGTGTATACATTTTTAAACGGCTTGGCTTGACATTCTGCCGTGTCTCTAAGATAAATAAATCCCAACGTTTCTACACGCCCTAGTATTTATTACATAACTATTAGCTGCCAGCGCACTTCAACCAGAATTACACGGAACGCAGTCAACGCGGGATATAGCGCGGGATAAATATAGGTAACCTTCGTCCATATCCTATAACAAAGGTATATTTTAAACCGATTTTTTTGAATTCGGATGTTTAATATAGTTAATACTTAATCGTTTCTCAGCTTACACGAAAGAACAATCAATAAGAACTAAATTGAAAAATTCTAAATCTATTTTACGATCTTTTGCCTGACTATTCTTCCAACGCCTTTTGTCCTGTAATTACGACTGTGACGATATTGTAAAACGGTATTAACTTTAAACTCTACGGCGGGCCCCAAAGGATTCACACAATATCCGGGGAGCGCTAACACGAGCAATAATTTACTTTTTACCACAATCACTACGGACACAGAAGAGCTACTGTAGCGGTAAGGCAGGTTCTTCAAAAACTTATGTACGAAATATCATTTGATACTTAACAGTAGCTTACTACTCCTAAATCTTTAAAAGAATACTAGCATAATCTATACCAAATACCTAGCATAATCCATATCCATACTAATAATATACATTCGAAAGTGTTTCTGTCTGTTTGTAACCTCTTCACGATAAATCTCAAACGGTTCACGTTTGAGATTAAACAGAGGGCATTGGGTAATCTTGTATGAGAAAAAAAATCGTTTTTATTTTTTGCAGCGGCCAAGGATGTCTTTTTTAATAACCGTTTATAGGACCTCTTAATACGCATATATATATAAAATTAAACGCGTTAAACAATATCGGAGCCATATTTAAGTTTTGTATATTAGACCTGTGAAAATATGTCGGCTCCGATGCATTTGAGTGTATTACATTTCATAACAAAATATGTTTGTTTTGAGTAGATCTTTCATAATCTATCACGTTGACGAATGGCCGCTCATCTAAAAAAAATGAAAACATTTTTACTCAAACCCCTTTGGTATTGTAGAGCTTCTATGTTTTAGCGGGCTGGCCATACAAAAAGAATGGCTTCTATGTTTAAATTTAAATAGCTTATTGAGAAAGCAGTCATATAAACAATTTGTAGATTCATTCTGCTGTAATCCTTGCATAGCTGCAGTCGCTGTATTATATAGGTATTAAGTATAATCTAATCATATAGAAAAACTATGAGTATCATAGAAGAAGTTACCAGCCCTCAGATAGACTTAATCTACCCTGAGGAACACTACATCCCCATTAAGGACATAGGATAGTTTTTATCCCAGAAATCATCACCTAAAGGGGTCAAATAGGGGGTTAAAATATGAACCTACGATATTTAAACGAGTTCCACGCAGACAGAGTCGCGGGCAGAAGCTAGTTCACAATAAAATCCCGCTTATATTATTACTCGTTGTACTTAGTTGACAATTGTTTGTTATTACAATTCCTGGAGTCCGTCTAGAGAAAATCCCTTATAAAAATTAAAAGATTTTTCAAAAAAATCAACTGCTTTTTTCAAATTTTATAGCCTATGTCACTCCCACGATTAAGAGGAATCCAACGACACCTCATATGTCGAAATCCGTCAAATGGTTTAGGCTGCAGAGCGTGCCAAAGAATAAGGTCACATACATACATAGATACATACATACGCTCGAAAAACATAACCCTCCTCTCCTTCGGCAGTCGGGTTATAACACTTCAATACACCAGTTCTCATTATTTCTACTTTTCTTTCTACATTAGGAACTTTCGCAGCACCAAACGACAATTTCCCCGTAAAAATCAAGATCCAAACTTCTGCCATTCTCCACACTGCTTCAGTGGTGGAATTTAATATCGAAGCACGCAATCAGGCGGTAAAAATAAAGGGCAAACTGTCCAGTCAAGAGGAATTCACAATATTGTAGTTGACGACGAGATGGGATATTCCGAGTAACAGTAGAACTCGTTGATACGATCACGTTTAATACGATTTCCGTAATACGCCATTTTACGTCGGTCCCTGCAACTTGAAGCATGCTTTCATACATTTTATCTCGGTTAATACGACTCGTGGGCACGCTTAGTACGCCATCTGTAACCCAAATCATTTTGCATCTACGTAAAATTTTACCGTGTTTTTTTATGCGGGCAAAGAACAGAAGAACTTTTTTGCGTGATACTCATCTAGTTCTTTCATAAAGCGATGATTGTCTATAGCAACTCGTTCGTCAAAACTTAAAAGCGTTAGGCAAAGTAAATAACGATACATTTTCGAAATAGTAACGAACTCACACCGATACGGCAAACACAGTTGACATCTACTGGCGAGACATACAATTTGCTACAACACACATCCTTATCACCTTTATATTAAGCTACAAAATCGAATAACGGAGCTATAATCACAACCTTGGCATTTTCCGATTGACAAGCTTGAGCAAGGCTCTCGCGTAAGTTTTAAACAGTTGTGTTAAGGTTGAATTTGGCTTGTGTCACAGTTTAGTTCGGTGTGTGTTGAGTTGTTGTCATGCATCCGACAGATGTCACTGTCGTCCATAACGAGGTGTGAGCATATTGATGCGGAACTGTATTTACGGAGGAAATGTTTGTGAACAAATGACTGCGCGGTGATTTGAAAGAGTTTGATAGGCTCTTGCGAAATTGGTCGTAGTATTTAACTTAGTTGCTTGGGCGATGGCTGAATGTCGTACGAAGGGCCGAGTTGTAGACTACTTTAGTTAAACGTCTTGAAATATCTTCTGCACCTTAAACACAATTTAATCATTTCAAGGAACCTCGTTGTTGTTATTATAATTTACATCAATTAATTCGAAACATTATTCATTCAACATTAATATACTAAATATAATGTTGAGTTTCGTTGAACTAGTCCACCACAAACAGAGCTTAGTGCGAAACGAGCTCTATTCAACAAGCGCAGAATCGTATGGCGATTACATAATTAACGAGTTCCTTGCAGTTGTATAGACAAGGACATGCACCACAACATGTTGCATGTTGGCTATACAACTGCCAGGAACTCGTAAAGGCTATACATACTTAATATGCATAGCAAAAAAGGACTTACTGCATGGCCTAATCTTTAAAAATATATATACGTCCGGCGTCGAAATGCGCCATAACCGTTAATGAGAAACTATCAATACTACGTCTCATCATCATCATCATATCAGTCAAAAGACGTCCACTGCTGGACATAGGCCTCCCCCAAAGGTCCGGACCCACCCGCATCCAGCGGACTCCCGCGACCTTTACCAGGTCATCAGTCCACCTTGTGGGGGGGCCTACCCACGCTGCGCCTTCCGGTACGTGGTCGCCAACTCGCCACTCGAGAAAATTATACTTCTCCTTCGCTCTCACATAGCAACTTCCACTGGGGAGGGCAACTAAGGGGTTTTCAGCCCTTTGAGGGATGATTTCCGGGTTAAATACTATTTTATGTGTGTATTTTATGTTATTGTTTGTTGTTTTAGCCCATCTCTGGGAATGCATGCGGCAGATATGGCCAGCCCATTCAAATTTTAGCTTGGCGGTCTGGGCTCCAACGTCAGCAACGAAAGTGTAGTTATTATAATGTTAGTAGAATAATATATAAAGGTTCATCCAGAGGCCAATATACAGCAGAAACGTGGCCTGGTCATAAAGAATAGCGCTGTACACGTCACAGACCACAATAGATAACGTGTGTAGGTGTGGACACCGTGGACCGACCGGTTGGCAATTATATTGTTAAGCGTTGTCGCCATTATGCACTTCAACGGAGGCATTCAGTGTCACGACAGAACCACGTTTTATATATTTTACAAACAAACATAGATTCACGCCTTTATTCCCAAAAGGGGTAAGCAGAGCACATAAAACTTATATCCCAGTGCCACTTTTAGCATAAAATGTATGTGGATTAGCATAAAATGTATGTGAATGAACACATTTAACCTCGTAAGTCCCCGCATACTTGTGCAAGTACAAACTAAGCATAGTAGTTCAGACCTGATAATGAAACTGCATAGCACGAATAACTGCCTAATGTACTTACCCAAGTACAAATTCTTCATTCCCCATGTATCTCGGTCTGCAGCACTATTCTTGGTTTGTACTTGGTATAGTACATCCAGCAGATATGAATACTGCTATTGAAAAAACACAGGACTTACGAGGTTAATTTAATGTGGATATAAAAAATCGTCAAAATGTGATGTCGCAGTGATAATACTAGCCCACCGCCCAGAACACACTTAATTGATTTTATCCGTTGTAAATTTTTATTTGTATTAGGTATCAAGGCTCATTTTTACAAATACCTGAACGGCTATCACGGGACTGCCCGCGAGCTGTATCGGGGCGACATAGACTATCCGTCTCTTACTAAGCGTTCTAATTAGAAATAGACGGATAGTATATCTCTTGCTGGTAGAGAATACATATCGATCTCATCATCATCATATATTTAGCGGAGCTCTTGTCGGTGGATCAATTTCCATTTCTCTCTATTCTCAGCTTTCTTCTTCACATCCTGATCATCATATATTTAAGTAAGAGATAAGTTCTTGTCGGTGGATCATTTCCAGCCCTTTCTATTCTCAGCTTTCTTCTTGAGATCGTGATACGAAAGCTGTTTACTTTTTCTTTGATTTGGTCCGTAAAAAATCTTCTTGGTCTACCTCTCTTCCTCTTTCCCTCTATGTTCCGTTCTATTATGGTTTTCATGTAATCATCGTGTCGCAAAAAGTGTCCAAACATCTTGCCTCTTCTGTTCTCTGTGGTTTTTAACAACTTCCTTTTTTCTTTGACCTTTTCAAGCACTTCCGCGTTCGTCATTTTATCCGTCCAACTATAATACTCTCCAACCGCCGACATATCGATGTACAAAACTATTAACTAACACAATAATACGTTTAGGTGGCGACACACGGCCAATTTTCTGGCGGTTAAAATAGGCGATGCGGTATCGAAACCGCAGGTACCTATACCACACCATTTGGCCAGAACTCCTCTTGATAAAAGTAGCTAATAACTCAAAAGATCAATTCCTTATATGCCTGTCTAGATTGTTTGATCCACGAAGAAGCTAAGGATTTGATTTAGGATACATCAGAATTACAACTCTCTTATTTGAAGCAGCCCATCGGGAAAATTATCTCCAGTTCACAGAAGCCTGCAGCCATCACGGGCGTAGCCAGGGCGTTTTCATTTTGTTGAACCCCTCGGAACCCCCTCCGATATCAAAGCTTGGCTACGTTCGTGGCAGCCATGTAACATCACTACTTAATCTGTATGCAGTGTTATGCTCCTAGTGAGTAGGGTCGCCATTGTTCCTGGTGAGTAGTATCGCCAGTGTGTGAGAAGATACGCTGTATTGAGAGTGAGGGTCTTGTTTATGATCGGATTTGTTTCCAGCTCTTGACACAACGAAACGTCAAATCAATAAAGGGTCGGTAACGCACTTGCTACTCCTCTGGAATCGAGAGCTTCCGTATACTACTTAAGGATTTAAAAATATATATATATATGGTGACAAGGGCCTGTCAGTCTGAATTTTTGTCATTTTGTTGGCACTAGGTAAAAGCTAGCAAACACGGAATTTAAATTACAAACTGCTTGATGAAATAGCGAAGCGTGAAATAAGCCATAAAACTCTACGCCTCACATTGTAGACTTAACATAGAAAATAACTCCGGATTTTATGCCGTTTCAAACCGAATGGAATCAAATAAATCCACTTTCCACAATACAGACCGAATAAGAAAGATTTTATATTCCCAGACAAACAATTGGATACGTCAGCAGTTTTAAGCATGATTGCTCCGTTGTTAAATAAATCGACGCCATTTTGCCCGTCCGCCATTTTCTTTTATGGCAGCCATTTTGTGACGCGCGTAATCCGCGCCACGGTTTTATGTCATTTTACACGGATTGTTATGAGATCGCGCTGTTTAAGTGATATTTTATGACACTTTTTAACGTATACTCGTTTATTTTGTACCTTCTTTGGAAATCAGAGATGGGAGAAAGACTTTCCATAAGCAGCCATTATATATGAGTAAAAGCAGTCTATTGACTACGAGTACCTAAAATGGGCCTATTTTGCTCTCCGCTGGGTAATTTAGCCACGTAGAACCGAATGCCGTTGGGACGGAAATGAGAAGAAGCCTAGTGGACGACGTTGCACTAATTATGGCTATAGGCACTTTATGTCAATGCAATATGGGCTAAAGTCGTACTTAAGAGGATTTTTCTTCATTCGAATTTAAGCCATGTCGCTTTGATGCCCATTACGCCAGTCATATTTAACCAGAAAAATCGCAAAAATCGCATATATGTATGTTGTTAGGACCACTACCAGTACCGTATAAATCACAACTAGCCGTTAGCTTGCGATTATAATGTTAGATATGACTGGCTTCCATGTCATATACTAGACCAACATCGAGCTTGCACGTTCACCTTAACTAACTAACTAACTAATTCAATTTGGTTTTTGATAAATGAGTAATTTTAATTTATATCTGGGAAGTCTGTAGGGAAAAACTTACGCATTATGATATTTATGATGGCTCATACAATTTGAATGTCTAATTAAATGTCTTGAGAAACCCGACGTATCATGACGCTGGCTCGATGGTTTGCAATGCTATTTTTCCTGTTTTGATATTTTCCGGTTTGCAGTTACTTGATACGTCTTTGAGGTATAGAAGATTGTCACAATAATTACTAATAATAATAATATAGTAATTAATCAGCCTTCATACGCTGGGCAAAGGCCTCTGATGGATGTGAGGGAACGGGCAGTTGTCCCCACGCTGGCCCAGTGCGGGTTGGGGACTTCACATACACCTTTGAATTTCATCGTGGGTGTATGCAGGTGTCCTCGCGATGTTTTTCCTTCACCGAAAAGCTTACGGTAAATATCAAATGTGAAATGATATTCCGTACATAAGTTCTGAAAAATTAACTCATTGGTATACGAGGCCGGGATTCGGGCTCACGACCGCCGTTTGACAACCGCATGCCTGAACCGCTAGCATAGCTTCTATATGAATAATAATAATAATAATCTTTTGCACCACAATATAAAAAAACATGCTACAAGAGTACGTTAAATAAATTAAGATAACAACAGGCGGTCTTATCGCTTTAAAGCGATCTCTTCCACACAAACTTTGGGTAGCAGGAAATTTTGAAGAAGAGTTCTAAACAGGTAGTGCAAAAATAAATCAAGAAAAGCTTACTAACACATACATCACATTATTTGACAACGAGACACTCAAATACACACTTTCATAAATACGTATAGTATACATTTTTATGTAGGTACACCAGCGCATAGGGGAGTGCCGACCAATAAGAGAACTTTTTGAACGAGCGAGCAAAGCGAACGTAGACAAAAAAAATCGTAAGTCCGACTGTACTCAATGCAAATTTACTGTCGTTTCGCTAGAATGCTCGCTAGGATGCTCGCTAGAACCCTCGCTAGAATGCTCGCGAAAATGATAACTTTTACCTGTTACATAACATTCGCAAGAAAGTGAATGGTCAAGTCTATCAGCACCTTTACGTTAGGTACTTCTAGGTAGGGTAAATCACCAATACGAGACATCATGAACGTCAAGTGGGTGGACCGTGTCAGGAATACAAATGTCCTGAGGCGCGCAAATGTCGGAGGCATTGAAGTGTATCTGATGAGGCGGCAGCTGCGGTGGTGTGGAAATGTGGTGGCCAATACCTTCGCTATAAGGATTTTCTGAAAAGACACATGAAGAAATGCAAGTTAGAGCCCTCTGATTGGGAGGAGAAGGCAGCACGGCGGCCCGAATGGCGACGTCTAATCCATCGGCAAGTAAATGCCTTCGAAATTGACCGTCGTAGCGAGCTCGATAGAAAGCGGGACGAGCTGAAGGCTCGCCTACCGGCAACCATCCAGTACAACGTCGTGGGCGGGGTATTAACCTGTCCAATTTGCGCTCGTACCTTTGCAAAAAGATAGGATATGCAAGCCACATGGGAGCGCACCGGAGAGTGGAACAACGACACTCGGGTCATATTGCTAATCGATGATATCAAGTCCAGATTACACAGTCGCTGTGGCCGAAATCGGTCATGACAGCATCATCATCAAATCACCAATAACCGGCCACCTCATACTAAAAATGAACTCTATTCACCTATAATAGAATATTTTTTTAGTATAAGGTGTTAATTACTGGCCACCCTTCAATAGCTGGCCACGTTATACCTACTAAATTGAATTCTTTTTGTACGGCAACAGAGTTCATTTATAGTATAAGGGGCCAGTTATTGGCGATTTACCCTACTTCCCAAGTCACGAATGCGATTCGTTTATAAACGAGCTGATCCACTATGCTCTTTCTCTCTAACGCTGTTTTGAAAATTCTTACTACCTAACCATACTTTAAAATACCAAAAATGATGCCCGAAGACAAAGTTTGTCAAAACTGCAATCACAGTATTTTTAACGATTGGCTAAGTTGGGCATGGAGCCAACTAAAAGTACAAAAGTGTCTTTTTCCATTTAAAATTATCATAAACGCTTTTAGCTTTGAAACCTTACTTACATAGGATTTTTATTGTGTACAATAAAGTGCTTACATACATACATACATACATAGGATTTTTTATATTCATATATGTAGGGTGTCCCGTAAACCGAGGATAATCCGTGGACGCTGCTAAATAAATACCTCTCAGAATATTGAATTTGAGTTTTCGGAAAAATGCCTTCGTTTTCGAGATATTGGCATTTTTGTCATTCGAACAAATGATACGAATTAACGAGCATTTTTGAAAAGATGGCGTTCTTGCATTACTGCAGCTGGCTGTAAACAATTTGAGCATTTATACCATTTTAAAAACTTCATTCGATGTACGTGTGCTGCATAATGCAAATTAAGCGTAGTTATTTGTTACGGCAAAGGGCTAAATTCAGGAGATCAGAATGAAAAATATTCTAACGAGTTAAGACGTTTTTCAGTTAAGTAGCATTGAACATCAAAAAAGAAAATACCGTGTGAAAGCCTTGTTTTTAAGGTATATTTAACAAAACAAGTTTAATTAAAACAACATATTATGTAGCTTTTGCCAAAAATTCCAACTAAAGCATTTTTACAAAACCAAAAATTAAATATTCTGAGAGGTATTTAGCAGCCCCTTATCAGCTGTCCACGGATTATTCTCGTATAATACGTTTAGCAGCCCCTTATGAGCTGTCCACGGATTATTCTCGTATAATACGTTTAGCAGCCCCTTATCAGCTGTCCACGGATTATTTTCGTATAATACGTTTAGTAGCCCCTTATCAGCTGTCCACGGATTATTCTCGTATAATACGTTTAGCAGCCCCTTATCAGCTGTCCACGGATTATTCTCGTATAATACGTTTAGCAGCCCCTTATCAGCTGTCCACGGATTATTCTCGTATAATACGTTTAGCAGCCCCTTATCAGCTGTCCACGGATTATTCCCGTATAATACGTTTCACACTAAACATTGTTCCCTAGTATTCAACAGATTGCAGTCAACAATGTTTGTATAGGCTTTTATTAAAACGGTTCGAACAGTTTAACAACTTTAACAGTTACACTTTAAGCCAAATAAAACAGTTTTTCTACACAATTTTCCAAATAACAACCAAACACTTCTATTGTGCTTTAATTCCAAATCACACAACACACAATTCACACGACAATATAAAGACACACGTTATGTCTCACGGTACACTCCGTTTCCCAAACCCAATATATACAAAAACATCTCATGTGTATTGAATACTGTACGGCACTTACATCGTTTTAATATTAACATGTGTCAATTGTTTCGGTTTATTGACCTTGTGAAAAACGACTTAATTATGGCATTCTATGCTATATGCTGGTAATTACGTCATTATGTGACACATGCGATGACAAAAGCCTTCGGCTTTACGCGGAAGGTAGGTTTTACTTGTTGTAAAATAATATCATTCAGTTCCATTGGAGGGAGTTGTTACCGACAAATATTTCACCGAATATAATTCGCCGAATTTTCATTTTATCGATTTTTTTTTGTGTAACAGTAAGGTTTTCAGGATTGTTATAAAAGAAACCTAACCTAATGGGTTCTACACAGCCAATTAACTTTTAGCTATACCTACCTAAAAAGTAACGGTTTCTGAGAGAAAAATATAATCAAACATCAATTAAACACCGTTAGGATTCGCACCCACGGTTTCCAGTAGAGTACCCTCCGGGCCGCTCATCACCTTACGAATTTTCTGAAGTCAAGAATGTATGCTCATTTGAAAGCAAAAGAAATTGACTCATACTACTTTCTATTTAAGTATGTGGTGATGTGTTCCTGGTGAGTAAGGTTCAGCCAGAGCTCCCGAGACTGCGCTGTGTTGAGTGATGAACCTGTATTTCTCTTGACACGACGCATCCTTTAATCCATGAAGAGTTCGTAACACGCTTGTAATTTTGGAGTAGCAAGCGTTCATAGGTCACGATCTTACCATCTAGCAAGCCGTGTGCTTGTTCGCCATCGTCTTAGTATTAAAAAAAAACACATTACGAATCCTTGGAACTGTACAATTTGTAGCATTATGATAATATGACCTCATAAGGCAAGCATCAGTATAAACAGCATGTTGCCGATCCCCCACATTACGATGTCGTATCGGCGTGCGTTACATAATAAGCGTGGTTACGTGAGGAGGTTGACACTTGGGATCTAACCAACTTTCCTGAGAGAAACCTCGCAGCGATGGAGGCACGAGCGAGTCGTTTTGTAACGAATATAACACTAAGCCCTACATAGAGACATACACACAACATTCAACGTAATCGGAGATTTTATATTAGTGTTATTCTGTGGTAAAATACTTTAGGGAACTATGGATAATAACTAATAAAAAAACAAAAAGTAGTGGCTCTGTGAGCTGTAGAACTCGCAATCCTGTATTTAAAAAAACAATACAAATACAAAAAATTGAAAATGATATGTAAAATGAAATGAAAATTATTTATTCTTTTCATTTTTCATTTCAATTTATTTATTATTACATATAAATTCATGTTTTCATGTTCATTTAGACACAAACGGCACAATAGTTCTTGAAATTAAATACTAGTTACTTAAAATATCATAATATAAACCAACAAAGTGACCACAACTCTACGTAGCTGCATAAATCGATAAAAAAAAACAATATACTTACCTAATTATGTGGACATCCGGACATACACGAATTTTTGCCCAAGCTAAGGCATAGAACTTCGTTCGCTTCGCTCGCTCGTTAAATAACAGACCTAACCCGTTTAAGAATTGTAGCTCGATTCATTAAAATTTGTTAATTTCGAGAAACAACTTCCACAGCTCTAGTTGGTTATGAGAGACCGGTTCTTTGGCAGAAAAACTTCCTATAGTATAAATTAACGTTTCTATTGCTATAGCATAGTTCGAAATCTTGGCCGTGCAATTTATGCTTAGGTATAACTGAGTTTTCAACGGTACCTATTCCAAAAAAGATTTATTTCTTCTGGCAAGGAGGTCATGGTCTACATTCGAGTACTTATGTCGCGGGACTCCCGCGGCGGGAGTCCGCTGGATGCGGGTGGCGCAGGACCGGTCATTGTGGTACTCTTTGGGGGAGGTCTATGTCCAGCAGTGGAAGTCTTTCGGCTGATATGATGATGATGATTCAACTATGATCGTGTTTGCTGACTGATTTAGAATATGCCAGAAACCAAATCACAACCAATCACATGACATCATTAGGGCGGTACTTACTTCTCATAGATATGTTTTACATTTTTCTCAGTGTGCAAGAGCAGTGCACGGAAAACAAAGGTTGTGGGTACAAATCTCGTTCGTATATTTTCCTAATTGTTCAATTACATTATATAAGAATATACGTACGTAATATGAGAACTAAAACTAGTGCCTATGCCCAATCATAGGATTAGGGGTCAAAGCGAACCCCGGGCTCCTTTAGGGCACAACCGGGAATAACGCCAAGGAGGATGGATTGTATATAACAATGTGTTTATTTTTTATTTATAATATTTTTAGCCCAGTGTAGTGTTAATGTAAATTTTCTATTTTAAGTTCTATTTTTCTTGTTTTGACATAATCGTGATAGTTATAAATAAATTTATATTACTTTAGAATGTGTTTATTTTCAAATGCTGCCATTTCGAAATAGGTGTTACCCATTCAAACTGAATAGTTACTAGACTTTACAAACATAAAATATCCTATAGCTTAGGTACTACGAAGGAATCCAGCCACCTGTAGCTCCATCTTAACTGGCTACACCATTCTTTATCACATTACAAACGCTATTTATCTCTGTCTAAATAGCAATGTGTGAAAAAGACAAACGAACCAGCTACCACTTAAGCTAGGTCTACACCGGCGCTAGATCGCTGTCCTTCGTATTTGCCATGCATAAATATAACTGCATTTCCTTAATTAAAAATGGCTTATATCAGTATATACTCAAAAACGTAAAAATAGGTCCTATTTATATTAAATTTCAGTTGTAATGGACTAGCTTTTGTTGCTCTTAAGTGTATCTAAAGGCGGTTAGGACGTTTTCATTGAATGTGTATAGCTCCGGCACCTGAGTTGCCGTCATTCAATTCACTTACAAATGACCTCGGTTGCCCACTTTACGTCGATAGGAGTACAAGTATTATACACAGTATCTGAACTGCTTTCATCGAAAGAACGAAGGGATATGCATTAAATAATATAAATACATAAATATTAAGGGCCAATTAACAGTCGAATTAGGCCCATATAGATTAGATTAGATTATTTATTTCACGATAAAAAATTACATTACAGATTTGCATACATGTCAAAAAAATAAGAATTTTAATCACGATCGTCAAAAACAGAGATATAATATTAAGACAACGTGAACAAATGTAAGAACACAATATCAAATACAAATACATACATATTAAAGTAAATATAGCTTGTGTTATGGGCAGGTACTAGAGGACAATATATTTCATAAGATATGACTATCGTGGCACTTGAGTTTGTAGATGTACCTAAATAAAGAACAGCCGAGCCTAACTATACGCTGGAAAATTATACAACATTGTTCAAAAGTAACTGTTTATCAGGTAAAACATTCAGCATACACACGTGTTCTTTCATGTGGACACATTCGGCCTAATTTTGGCGCTCGATTCATATACAGGTATGTAAAACGCCTTTACGGCTTATGACTTCTATGACCGGGACATAATGCTTATGCCTAATGTGTTTATTGTGTTGTCTACAGGACTGTTTGAGACAAATTACTCAGTTCACTTTTGCAGTCACTTTTGCACGCACGTTAGGACAAATCAACTGTACGTAGTACGTACACTGCATTAAGTGATCGACTGCGTGGTCAAATGACGTAACTCCGAGCTTGCCTACCGACTTGCGCCTCAAGTTAATGAACTGCGACCTCCCGTTACCCTGTGTATACATTCTTGCACAGTGCTAACTAAATGTGCCGGCTCGCAACACCAGTAGGAGTATCGGCTCCTGTCCGTGAGATAACATTATACACCGGACTGATGCTGGGTATGTACGATAGTACATTATTACAGAGGCATGGAACTGGAAGTAGCCAATTTCAGGCAGGGTAATCGTTTTCAAAGGAACCTTGCGAGTAAAATTGCTTCCAGGTGGAAAATGTAGGACTCTTAAATAAACCAAGTATCTTGGAATAACCTTTCAAAATTATTTGAACTAAAAACACGCTATTATAAATTAATGTTTGTAGAACTAACCCGTATTTAACTGTCCTATTAGCCCGAAGTAAAGCTCAATAAGGCTTGTGTTATGAGTGCCTACTAGATGACGTTATACTTTTAATAACAAGCAGAACCAGTGAGATCCTAATGATTGGCTGTCTATCTATATTATAGAGTGTTATTTTTTTGCTATAAAAGCTGTTGGTTCTCCATATAAGTAAGTACATAAATAAGCATAAGTTCTAAAATACATAGTTTATCCATGACTCGTAAACAAAATATGCTCATCACTTAAATATTCGTCGTTACCGGGATTTGAACCCAGGACCGCCAGCATCGTAAGCCGGACCACTAACCGGTCCTCCGGTCGTAAAAAAAACTCTGTTTTTGACTTATTGACACTAAACTGGTCAAAATCACTGTTAATATTGGACAAAGTGGCATTCAATGGTCTTAAACTATATTATGCGCATACATATACATTTTCTGCTAAACAGTTACGTAATCAAGATAACGACTTCTATTTACGACGCTTGCGTTGCGATACGGTGGGTGTGTTAGACAAACGAGTTTAGTGGCCACTTCCTTAGCGGCTGGAAGTGGGTTAGATTCCTCAAATTGTGGAAAGGAAAAGTAAAACTGCCGTAGCGCTGGTCCGTTGTAATCTTGTAATATGTGATAAAGAGCAAAAGTCCGTGAGATTGTTAGTTTGTACTTATGTTTGTATGTTGAGGTAAGGTATCCCTTCTAGGTAAAAGGACCATCGGCCGTCTAGCAGCACGATGGGAAGACGATATTAGGAAGATCGCAGGTCACTTCTGGATGAGATTAGCTCGAGATGTGGGCGGGTGGCGTACTCGAAGAGGGGCCTATGCTCAGTAGTGGGCGATTACGGGCTGACAATGATGATGATAATGAGGGTTAACCTTTATCTTATCTCGAAATCGTTCGAGCCGCTCTTGAGAAACCAATCAACAAAATTAAATAAGAATAAAAATATTGCTCGTTTATTAAACGGATAAGATAAAGCATACATATACGATTCGGGGACACTGGTTAGCTTATAAGAACATTCTGTAAATATGGTTGCAGCGAATAAATGAATATGACTATGATGTGTTTCAAATATGTATTAGGTAGGTACATACATCATTAAATTAGTATATCTATGTAAATCACATTACTTCATAAATCGTACTAAATCAACCGCTGTACGAAATATATTGCAAAATTATAATCATTAAGAAATACTTTGAGCAACATGACAACTTCCCAAAACATTTGAACAACAGTTAACTGTGTCAGTTAGTAGACCTACTTACTTGCCAACTAAACTAACCAATACAAGGACATACCGCACGATACATGGTAATAACCATTAGTTCACACACACAATATTTATATAAATGAGATCAAATAGTCTGTTTCAGTAATGGAAATACGTTTTCCACCGATTGTGTTAAAGAAAGTTTTTTATAGTTTACAACGGTGGCAAACTAGTTAGCGGCCAGCGAAGATGAGCAGCCACGTGACCCTAAACGCGTTGTCAACCCTTTATTGATTTTAGGACTCGTTGTGTTGATAGCTAAAGATGAACGCAGTTTAGTCACTGTCAACAGAACGCAGGAGCTCTGACGACTTTACTCACCACTAAGAACACATCACCTGATCACCAACTGGCTATTTTGTATAATGCGCGCTGATAAAGAATGGATCTAAAAATGGCCTCCGCTCGCATGCTATCTCGCTCACCACCGCTATCGCTGTCTATACTCTAACATAAGTGTGAGTCAACACAGCGCATCCGCGGGAGCTCTGGGGATCATGCTCACCACCAGGAACACAATACCACCCACAGAGCAAGTAGTGGGGTTATTATGGCTACGCTCTTCTGCAAGATTGTGGTGCTTCTCCCGTTGGGCTGTTCCAAGTATGAGGAAGATGAGACAACATGTTCAGTCAGCATCGTATGGTTAGTTTAGTAGCAGCCGAAATAGCCAAATATATCGTAACATATCCATACTATGCGGGTGGCGCAGGACCGGTCATTGTGGCACTCTTTGGGGGAGGCCTATGTCCAGCAGTGGACGTCTTTCGGCTGATATGATGATGATGATGATATCCATACTTCATAGTAATAAAGACGTGTTCCGATATATTTGGCTACTTTGGCTGTTACTCACTATTTGATGCTGACTGTAAACATGGAACACAATAAAAAATTTGAGTCTGAGACATTCCGCTGGGACCTACCTCTCTCAGGATTAAAGCATAAGTATGATGAGGTAATTTTTATCCAATACATTGAATAGTGCTAAAAAGCACGTACTCAAGTATTTTACATAACATAGCAGGTATGACTGTTCCCGGGCCTGCGCACTGGCACGTAGCCGCGGTGAAATCCCTGCGCGTGAGTCCGCGGTCGCGTGTGTTTATGTGTTTTTTTATGGCCGCGGTTTCAGAATTAAATATTTACCGAACTCAATGTCACGGGAATGGTCCTTGGCTCATTATGAGACTCATCTGGGGAAGTAGCTATATCATATAGACAAGGCCAACTTTAATACGAGTTTATGTTAGGTTGTGGGTTTCGAAGACTTTGGTTTTGACAGTGATATATACGAGTACCTACTTGCCATAACGTGTCTGTCACATCGACAGGTTCATTAACCAGTAGTGTGCTATCGATATGACAGGACTATGATACTGTTAGATCTTGCAAAGTACCTGGGTCTGGACCCTCGACCCATTATAACTTTTTCAAGTTATAAGATCTACGCGCTGCATAAAGCTACAGCTTCGCAAAGTACGCTACCTCGCGAGAGGAACCGTTCGCGAAAAACGTAACAGTTTGTCTTAAAATACAATGAATGAACAAAATGGATTTCGCTGATAGGTCGGTGGCCCCAATCTGTTAATACGGTGTACTTAAACATGACTACTATAATGACTACGAAACATGCGCTAAAGATCACGTAGTCGTAGTCTCTTGAATGCTTGCGCATGATTCGATCTGCGGCGGACCGCGACTTAAGTCCAATACCCAACTAAAGTCTGAAGGCCTATCTAACTCCACACCTATTCACATTATAAACAGAGGACATGGGTTATTTACACCACGATGGTGGCAAACAAGCTTACAGCCTGATAATAAGCAGATACAGAGGCTGAAGAGTCCAGTAATCACTCAATCACACAATCAAATCATCAATTCATGGATTCATTGTGTTGACCTACAGACACAGCACAGGTTTAATTTGGCTACCTTACCACCAAAAACTGTTGTAATCCGGGAACAACGCTCCGTATTTTAATATATGTTATTTGGTGCCTGCTTGAATTTTTTCTCCATTGGTCAATATTTTTAATCCTTTTTCGGGAAAATTCAACATTATTGGTTATACTTTCTTAACGAAACAAATGATTTATTGAAATATTCTGATTCGTGTTATTTTTAACGAGGAAGCACTCTACCGGCAATAGAGTGATCGCAGGTTCGAGTTCTGTCGGGGGCTACAGGCGAAGATGGTTTATTTTTCCATTATAGTCTTTCTCTCTGTATCATATCGTTTATTATTGCATGGTTATTTTATTTGGTGTCTACACCGTACACCCCTATTACTTTACCTGTATGCGAGTAGTTTTTGTATGGACTCGCACTAATCACTAATCGTAAACCGGCCCTTAGATTAAACATGTACTCCTAAAGCTCACTTACCTACCGCTTATTCACTACCTTCAATCCCAATTTGTCTTCTCATTCATCACTCAATTTCAAAGGTTAACTGGAAGAGATCCATTAAAGAGGTCACCTTACGCGTCCAGTTCGTATATTACGTTGTTTATTTCAACTACTTCGTAGATTCGTTATACTCGTATTAATGCTATGTCAATTTAGATTTCAGTCATAAAATTTAGAAGATCGCCTGACTGGGAGTTCACTTATTATTATTAGGGTTCCTTAGCCACAATGGCAAGCCCCCCGCCTAGTGGTTCAGGCATGCGGCTGTCAAGCGGCGGTCGTGGGTACGAATCCCGGTTCGTATTACAAATGAGCTTTTCGGAACTTACATATGTACGGAATATTAACCGTTAGCTTTTCGGTGAAGAAAAACATCGCGAGGAAACCGGTCTAATCCCAATAAGGTCTAGTTTTCCCTCTGGGTTGGAAGGTCAGATGGCAGTCGGTTTCGTAAAACTAGTGCCTATGTCAAATTTTGGGATTAGGTGTCAAAGCGGACCCTGGGCTCGTTTACGGCACAACCGGGAACAACGCTAAGAGGATGATGAGCCACAATGGCAAGAAAAGTCTGTCTGTCCGTCTCTCCGCTTACAGTATTTTTTTTTTTTTTTCAGTTCAACTTTCCGGGGTAATATTATTACAATTATATGCAACATATTAAGCCCGTAATCGCCCATTGCTGAGTATAGATAGACGAGCGACGCATAGCACGACACGTGACGCGTGAATTTAAACGCTCGCCAGGACAATTTTTGTCCACCATTATATTACCACTATTTTTACGTCAAACCCAGGTGTGACCAGGCATAAAGTAGCAATTTGAAAAAAAAAATGAAATGAAATTTTATTTGAGATAAAAGCGAGTCACAAGATGACAACAAGGTCGGGGCTTCCTAGTAGGTAAAAAACCTGTGTCAGGAAGTCCCGCTCCTCCATTACATCATAAAGTAAATTATTTATGATTACATGCATAAGCTAGATCAAATTAAGTTTCTATTCTTAGGACTATAGGTACATTCTTACTTTCTATTTAGACGAAAAAGGCTACACGTATGTGATAAATTGAAATTGCCACCGAAAAATTCCTCTCCTTATTTATACTATAGGTATTATACTCTCCATGTGCGGTAGTAAAGAATACCTTAGATCGCGTATTTGCCGCCCTTGTCTTTGTCTAGGGCGTCAAATACCCGCGATCTGAGAATGTCGTTTTTTTACCGCTCTAGGTAAGTAATGTACTATCATGTTAGCGTGTATTGCTACGCCACGCAACGCCCTTATCCCTTAAGAAACCATGCAACAAAGTTAGGTAAAACGTGTTAACATACAACCAAACGTACATGTTGCAACGCTAGCCGCGCGAACCTTGACCCGCCCTTAAGTACCCATTGTGGACGACACACAGATTGTGAGACTTTAAATTGAAAGTGATGGGAGTGCATAGTGCGAGCGCAGCGATGAGCGATGGCGATTTCTTATTGCACGATTGGATTGGCATAGGAGCGACATGGTTGATGACCCTTAAAATTAAAAGAAAAAAACTGTTTTTTTTATTAAACCTTTAACACAGTGAGTCCCATGGCTAAAAGGAATCTATGTATAAATTCTGTAAGAATGAACTTTTGACAGCTGTCATCTCAGTACAACTTATGTCATCATCGTTTATATAATTATATAATCACACATATATGTTATCATGAAGCCGTAAGGTGCAGGACTGCAGGTGTCAAATAAATTAAATTCATAACCATACACTCTACAAACATAACCCTCCTTCTGCCGTCTTCGGGTTCCAGCGTTTAGATTTCTACGCTACTCAGGTCTTATTTTGAAAATGTACGGATCTATCACTTGTGTCGCTGCGGTTAATCATAATTATCTCATTCGAACGAGCGAGCGAAGCTCCAGCTTGGGCCGAAATGCGTTTGTCCGGACGGACTACAGACCCCGTTGCATGGACGGTCTTATCACACGATAAGTGATAAGATAGAGCGTCCGTCACTAGCTGACACCGTTCAATAGAACGAGATGGACGCTCTATCTTGTCACTTATCGCGTGATAAGGCCGACCATGATACGGGGTCAGGTCGCATTTCGCAACCTATTCTCGTGAAATTTTGTGAACAGGTTCGTTATTTCCGATCCGTATGTATTTTTTTGTCGATTCACTTCTTCGAGCAGCACGGCTATCACGTGACGGCGCGCGAGCGCTTACGATTTTTCTCGCACTATCCATCTCTCTCTTATTAGAACACTTAGAACAAGAGGTATAGTGCGAGAAAAATCGAGAGTATGTCGCGGCCGGCCCATAATAGACGTGCTGGCTGGCGGCTTCCTCGCGCAACGCATTAGCATTGCAATTCAGCGACGAAATGCCGCCAGCATCTTCGGTACAATGCCCCGAGCGAGGGTCTTTTTTAGATATCTTAAGTTTTAATATAATTGAGTTAATGTGAATTATCATTTTACTTTAGAAAATAAAAGTATTGAATGCATGGTCACCCTAAATCTAACACTACCAATTCTTTTTTTTTTATGTTTTGAAAAAAAAGGCAGGGTTGCAAGATGTACAGCGGTCAGAGCCACTAGTTATACTTAACTTCATATATAGTGGCTTCTTCAACCGTGGTAACACTATGATGAGGAAGGCATATGGAGCTGGCCATCAGTATCGCCGGACTTGTGAAGGTAGCCTGCCAGCAGCCATAATCACGCCTCTCATCACCATGCCCAGCACACATCATGAGGAGTAATTGAGTAACGGCGGTGTTAACAGCCGGCCAATTATCCGGAGAGTCCAGTCGGCAGCGCTTCCTACTTAGCAGAAAGCACGAGGAAAATCTAATTACACTTGAGAGGTGACTCGATTTGCAATGGATATTTATGAGACCAAATGATAAAGTCAAAGTCAACGTTATTTATTCTACAATTTAGTATTACGCAGCCCAGAGGGGTTTAATGGCAGTCCACACTCAAGAGACACGATACAATAGTTATTTATTCATTAACTAGCTTCCGCCCGCGACTTCGTCTGCGTGGTATCGGGATAAAAACTAACCTATATTTTAATCCAGGCTATAAATTATCTTCGTGCAAAATTTCATTCAAATCGGTTCAACCGTTTAAGCGTGATTGAGTAACAAACATCCAAACATCTGAACTTTCGCATTTATAATATTAGTAGGATTAACACAGCAGCTACGTTCATAATCATTCATACATCTCGCACGTATTTAGTCTATCGCTAATCTTATACACGTTTTATTAAATACTAGCTTCCGCCCGCGACTTCGTCTGCGTGGTATCGGGATAAAAATTATCCTATATTTTAATCCAGGCTATAAATTATCTTCGTGCAAAATTTCATTCAAATCGGTTCAACCGTTTAAGCGTGATTGAGTAACAAACATCCAAACATCTAAACTTTCGCATTTATAATATTAGTAGGATCTAATCTCTATTACAGAATGTTATACATACCTTTTCAATCCATGCTAATCCATACTAATATTATAAATGCGAAAGTGTGTGTCTGTCTGTCTGTCTGTTACCTCTTCATGCTTAAACCGCTGAACCAATTGAGATGAAATTTGGTATGGAGATAGTTTGAACCCCGAGGAAGGACAGGATAGTTTTTATCCCGAAAATCATCCCCTGAGGGGGTGAAATGGGGGATGAAAGTTTGTATGGAGTTACGATATAAACGAGTTCCGCGCGGACGGAGTCGCGGACAGAAGTTAGTACTATAAATGCGAAAGAGTGTCTTTCTGTCTGTCTGTCTGTCTGTTTGTTACCTCTTCATGCTTAAACCGCTGAACCAATTGAGATGAAATTTGGTATGGAGATAGCTTGAATCCCGGAGAAGGACAAAGAATAGTTTTTGTCCCGGAAATCATCAAGGTGAAATATAAACGAGTTCCACGCGGACGGAGTTGCGGGCTAAAACTAGTTTAGAATATGATTAACTTATGAGTCGGCGTTTCCTACTTAGCAGGAGGCACGAGGCAAATATAATTACACTTGAGAGGTGACTCGATTCGCAATGGATATTTATGTGACCAAATGTATACTAAAGAAATTTGGTATGGAGATAGTTTGAACCCCGAGGAAGGACAGGATAGTTTTTATCCCGAAAATCATCCCCTGAGGGGGTGACATGGGGGATGAAAGTTTGTATGGAGTTACGATATAAACGAGTTCCGCGCGGACGGAGTCGCGGACAGAAGTTAGTACTATAAATGCGAAAGAGTGTCTTTCTGTCTGTCTGTCTGTCTGTTTGTTACCTCTTCATGCTTAAACCGCTGAACCAATTGAGATGAAATTTGGTATGGAGATAGCTTGAATCCCGGAGAAGGACAAAGAATAGTTTTTGTCCCGGAAATCATCAAGGTGAAATATAAACGAGTTCCACGCGGACGGAGTTGCGGGCTAAAACTAGTTTAGAATATGATTAACTTATGAGTCGGCGTTTCCTACTTAGCAGGAGGCACGAGGCAAATATAATTACACTTGAGAGGTGACTCGATTCGCAATGGATATTTATGTGACCAAATGTATACTAAAGACTGTCAGTCAATTGAAGATGCGTCACACGGAGTCATAAGAACAAAAGTCGTCATCCTGCGGTCAATAGTTAGGGGTTATCGTCATTATCATCATCATATCAGCCGAAAGACGTCCATTGCTGGACGAGGGCCTCCCCCAAAGAGTGCCACAATGACCGGTCCTGCGCCACCCGCATCCAGCGGACTCCCGCGACCTTTACCAGGTCATCGTTCCGCTTACACTGCGTCTTCCGCTACGTGGTCGCCACTCGAGAACCATTCCGCCCCAACGGCCATCGGTTCTACGCGAAATGTGCCCCGCCCACTGCCACTTAAGATGTCATGTCTTAACGTAAGATGACATACTGTTCAGGAGCTACAATGCTACCGACAGACTATTAAAAAACTTATAAGTAACACCCGGTGGTTTAATATTGTGATTTAAGCTGGATCCATAAAAGCGTCTACGTGGCTCGTTAGGCCAATACGAGAGCAACAGCGAGGTCCGCATATGAAATAACTATATCTAGTCATTTTTGATTGTCTTGATTAAAATATTTATTTTCTAAAGTATGTACAAGATGATTACTAACATTGACTAAATTAAATTAAAACTAAGTTAAATCTAAAAAGGCCCTTGGCGCATTGTATGGTATGGTATGCTATTGTCTTTATTTGTATTAATCACACATTGTCAATCACATAAAACAATGCCACGCTGAATGGCAATGCTGATGCGTTGTGCGAGAAAGCCACCAGCTCTTCGGACAACGTCAACCAGATGTTTGCGATTTTCGCAAATAACTTTTGCACACTGGGACCCCACGGACCGGGTCTGCCGAGGGCTCAGAGATTTTCGGCATTTTCCGCCACTGCACCCGCTTTAGAAGTAGTCCGTTGGAGGTGGGACGGTGTCAGTGTATCTACAAAGGTCCCGGTGGCGTCCCATACAAGCATCCGTCCCAAACTCCACGGAACCAGAGATACTCCATCAGGTTTTGGCCATCATTTCTGACAATGCCAGGCGGCTCAAGAAGAGCAGACACATTGATGGTGGCAAGAGACCGGCGGATTATACATAAGGAGATGATATGAGAGGATATGTCATAAGGAGTCACATGTCTTGTAAAGCGGCCTGCACTTTTTTGACAACATAGTCCGTGGTGACCCAGTCAGTCCACGTCCGTGCCACAAGGGCATATGTGCGGAGTGCGTACTGTGAGCCTAATTTTATTATAAATACAATAAATACCGTCCCAGCTCCTTTGAGATTTTGGATTGTCTGAATCTTCTTTGAATATCATCAAATAGAAGTCATTAGGTTAGGTTCGTTTTGCAATAATCCTATAAAAATTAAACTATATAAGCAAAAATGCATTAGGTTAGATGAATCATTTAGGGCTACAGTAGTCAGGTCCAACGAGGAAGGACCTCCGTTGTTCGGTATACTTAATGTCAATATTGTTGGTATTTATCTCAAAATTTAGACATAAGGTAAGCTTCCTGGTGCTTGCCACTGACCCGGTCGTGAATGGTCATGATTCACGATAGTATTTACATTGATGTTAATAATCATGTATCAAACAGCCGATTTTTTTCATGTAGCAACACCTTCAAGAAATCATTTTATAACAATATTGACGGGTAGGCGGATAGTCAGTTCCTAACGGCTATATTGCGTACGAACATTTAAGTGCAGATTTGTAGTGTTAAATTTGGAATCACTTTCAATGCATCCTATGATATTGTAACGATTTGGTTCATTTACACGTGTGTTCATGTGCTTACACCACTCGCTCGCTATGTGATGCATTTATGTGCGTCCACGGGTCTCATTCTGTTTGAGAGGCGTGACGGTATATCATATTGTATATGAATAAGGTTTTCCTACATGTCACGTACATGCGATAACATAGTTCTTAGTCGTGGAGTTCTTTAGTGTGAGAGGATTAGTGACAGGGTCTCAGGTTCGGTAGTCTCAGCCTCAGGCCATATCGTCATGAATCAAGGGTGCACCCGGGTAATTATAACTGGAACAATAGCGTGTGAATTGGTACAGCATCAGTTGTGTGGTAAGGGATGTCTGTAAGGGGAGGTGGAGGACATTCTCGGGGACGAAGGTCCCTACACCTCATATGAAGCTGGTATGGTACGCACAAGGCGGCAACTCATATGTCAGATATATAATGGATTCCGCAAGCTGTAAGTGTTGCATATATAGTTGCATATATGCTAATACAGATACCTAAGCTAGAGTGCTAGGTCATATGCTATAGTCATTCGCGGCCATGAGATTGACCAGAAGTGGCTTCGCGAGAGACCCAATCCATGTCACTTAAGTCAAAACAATAGAGGTAAACAATGGGTGACAACTATTGGGCCTTACAGTGTCGAGTATTGGGATATTAACCTTACCCATTTTAATTTATAACCATACTAGCTTCCGCCCGCGACTTCGTCTGCGTGGACTGGGGATAAAAACTATCCTATATTTTAATCCAGGCTATAAACTATCTTCGTGCAAAATTTCATTCAAATCGGTTCAGCCGTTTAAGCGTGATTGAGTAACAAACATCCAAACATCCAAACATCTAAACTTACGAATTTATAATATTAGTAGGATGTATTAGTTGTTCATGTTATCAAAAACGGCTCTAACGGTTTCGATGAAATTGGCAATATAGGGGTTAGATAAGATCGGTTCGATCTAGTTAGGTCCCATATCTGGATAAAATCGTTTTCCCCCTATTTTGACCCGAACAGAGCTCGGTCGGCTAGGCACTATTAAATAAATTGGGGTATAATGGTGTTAGCAGCCGGACAAATTAACTAGTGCGTCCCCACTTCCTCCTTAGTTGAAAGCACGCGGCAAATTTAATTAGAGTCAAGTGAGATGACTCGATTTGACTTGAGATTATTTGAGTTGGCCGATTTGCATCAAAGTTGTCCATTCAAAAATCAACTCTGCCGCTCAAGGTAGAAGATTCCAATTCCAGTGACATTCTATAAAAAGTCGGCCACATGAAATAATCTCAACCATAACTCTCACAACGCTGGTTTAGCTTTGCTGATATGTATCTGTTGCTCCTTTTCGGTTGCTGTTTTTCACTCAGTTCCTTAAAGGTTAACTTGGAGAATACCCTTGACAGGGTTACATTAAAAGAGGTAGAGCCGCACATATTTGAAGCAGCTCAACTGAGGGAGTACGGCGAGTACAGAAGAATCGAGAGTGAGAGACTCGCATTTTTCTCTAGCTATCAACTCAATGAGTCCTCAAATCAATAAAGGGTCGGCAATGCCCTTATGGGTCTTCTGGAGTAACCGTCCATAGATTATGGTGTATGTTTACCATCAGGCAGACCGTATGCTTGTTTGACACCGTCGTAGAAATAAATAAGTTCGCCTTCGTACCCGTATAACCTGTTCTATCTGTATTTTTATCTTTGTCTTGCATAATAAAGGATTGACATACGTACCATTGCTTATCTCGGAAAAATCTGCCTTAACACATCATTTGTAACAGTTCTCAACTTTCCCTGACCATTTCTAAACAGAACAATACATCGCTACCAAAAGATTTCTTACGCAACCAGCCCCCCTATTCTGTTACTTGTTTTAAGCTCACCTCAACTCTCACCCACAAATATACCTTGACATCGCGATGCGTAGTAGCAACCAAGCGTATAGGTAGAGGTCCACTTTCGTGACGGGCGACCGGCGGGGTGAGCCGCTTTAACGCTTAGCGAATAACAGCACAGGGCTGTTATTTAAAACGTGCAAATGCGTCTCACCTCACCCGTCACACCGAACGAAACTAGACCTCTACGAGCTTTGTTGCTACGAATCGCGGCGTCGAGATTATTTTATTATATTCTTTTTTTTAATGGGATTGCGTTTGACCTGCGTCTAACCTGATAGAAAGTTAAGACAATGCCCAAGATGGATCACACTCACCCAGAAAATGCCTGTTCACTGCCTTGAAGTCATCAAGATTGTATGATTCCGTAAATGGACGCCGGTGAGAATTCCAAATTGAAGCAGTGCGAATCAACAAGCATTTCTTAAATCGCGAGATGTGGCACGGCGGGAATTCAACTGCATGGTCTGCACCCATGCGGCGTCTAGTGGTCCGATAAAGAAAAGTGAGGAAGGGACAAAGTTCCGTATATATATTTGTGGGTAAGCGATGAGGTGAACTTAAAACAAGTTACAGAATAGCAGGGCAGAACAAAGACGGAAATAAATCGCTACCAAAACTATTTCTTACGCAACTAGTGGACTATGCAGAGGCTCTAGTATAAGTTTTGCCGAAACAAAACTTCACGATCGCGTTTGCGTTTTGCCCTCAATTTGTATGGGATTTGACAGCTAAACGCGAACGCGGTCGTAACGTTTTCTTTCGGTAAAACTTATACTAGAGCCCCTGGCCCTTTACAGCTGTTAGGTAACCTCCGTTATGGGACCCCGGCAAATATCGTTTCAACTTTGAATTCGTGCGTTGCCATAATGTTGCTTTGACCTACTTTTCATTTACAATTCGGCATATTCGTTATTATTGATATAAAATGTGTTATGCAATATTAACGCAATATTATTACAAAATGTGTTAGCAGCGCAGGCCTCGAGGTTGGACTGGAGATGAACATGACTAAGGCTAAGCTTATAACTAATAGCATCGCACGTAGGATTGAGATAAACGGAGAACCAATTGCATAAGTCCATGAGTACCTTTACTTGGGCCAACTAGTTTCCTTCCAGGCGCGACAGGAGAAGGAGGTCGAAAGACGGACTGAAAACGCCTGGAGGAGCTATTGGTCCATGAAACATCTGATGAAAGGTGACCTCCCATTATCACTTAAGCGGAGACTCATGGACATGTGCATTCTTCCAATTCTCACCTACGGTGCACAAACTTGGTCTCTAACGTCATCTCAAAAGTCCAAACTCGGGGTTTGCCAACGAGCCATGGAGCGCAGCATATTAGGTATCAAATTAGTGGATCGCATCCGGAACACCACGCTGCGCTCCCAAACTCAAATAGTCGATGTAGCTCGAAAGTCGGCCAGGTTGAAGTGGGACTGGGCTGGTCATGTCTGCCAGCCAAACTGTGGGCCAAGATCGCCACTGAATGGCAGCCCGACAGCTCGAAACGGAGACGTGGCAGACCTCGTCGGCGATGGAGAGACGAGCTAGACTCCTTTTTAAAAGAATGGCCAGAGACTGCTCAGAACCGGGAGCACTGGAAGAAGTGGGGGAGGCCCTTGCCCAGCAGTTGGACACTACAGGCTCACAATAATAATAATAAAAAAAAATGCAATATTTAGGTCATTAATTGAATTAAATAATCCTACTAATATTACCTATAAGTGCGAAAGTTTGGATGTTTGGATGTTTGGATGTTTGTTACTCAATCACGCCTAAACGGCTTAACCGATTTGAAGCTTTCCATCAAAATTTCATCCAAATCGGATGAGCCGTTTAAGCGTGATTGAGTAAACATACAAATATTCAAGTACCCATACCTCCAAATATTTAAACATCCAAACTTTCGCATTTAACATTAGCAGGATAGCAGGATTTATGCCATGTGGTATTAATACCACACCCCGGACTTAAGTCCGTCTTTTGTACGATAACTTTTTAGAAAAATAAGTATAATTTATTAAACATATATTTTACAGAACTACTACAGAAATTTGTTTTGGATTAAAAATATATTCACGTAAGCCCCTTACTGACCACAGGAAAGACTTTTGTTTGTCTTTTGTTGACGTATGGTATGACCCAAATCGCCGTGATCGCTGCGCGGGTTTTCCCACCAATCTACGCCGCACTTTCATAGTCGATCTAACATTTAGTTGCCAAACCAGAATGGTACTTTAAAAAGTAAAAGGGCCCAGTTATTGAGCAACAGTGACGTAACTGGGCGTGGGTGCTATTGTGTATTCAAGGCAAACGAGCGTTGGTATTCGATGCTACGGTTTTGTATTCACTTTTCCCATGGCGGGGAATGAGATGCAATGAGTGGAAAGCATTATCGTCATCATATCAGCCGAAAGACGTCCACTGCTGGACATAGACCTCCCCCAAAGAGTGCCATAATGAAAGCAAGTGGAAATCATGGATGGTTTAAATTGTTTATTCACACTTTTTGGGCGGAGGGGATTTTATACATAATATAACGAAATATATTTTTCGGTGACATATTTACGTATTGAAGAAAGAGTATTACTTATTACAGCATCGAAGTATTACAGGTGTTTGTTACGTTTGTTTGATCAGTTGGTACCGATAATTGGTGGAAATGGGGATAATAATAACAAATAAAATAGTATTCACGTATTACGTTGAGAAATAGTTTCTCAAAGAAGAAACAGAAAGTGTTTTTAGTGTCTTGTGTGTTCAATGTTTAAAACGAATGAATTACTTTCTTTACGATGGAGTATAATTTTTATTAATCGTCAAATTACTATAGCGTACAGTCAGCATCATATAGTTAGTAACGGCCAAGGTAGCCAAATATTTCGGTACACGTGTTTAAAAAAACTGTAAGAGTAAGGATGGTAACGGTCTATTTAGTTACATTGGCTGCTACTAACTATAGAGTGATCAAAATCTGTTCTAATTAGTCTTATCCGATTAAAAAGTCAAGCTAGCTATTTACAATTTGAATAGATTGAGATATATCTATCAGTAAGTTATGACTTAATCATCGGAAGCTAGTGTATTTTTGCTTTATGCGGATTAAAAGCCTAACCAAAGGCTTCATAGCACTTAGTTTTAGCAATATCTTCGCGAACCTAAGGGTGAGCGTTAAAATCGCAATATGTGTGGAAACTTGGACAGTTTGACAAGTTTCTGTACAATGACAGCTGCCAGCGCCATATTTAACGTTGATCGATAAGTTGGTGCAAACGTTGGTGGTGGGCTGGTGCTCCTAGCTAGAGAGGGTTATGGCCACCGCGGAATCTTCTCGCTTACATTTGGAGCAGCCTGACTGGGAAAAATCCTACACCTTACGGAAGACCGCAGCCATTATAACACCGTTACTTGCTCTGTGGGTATGTGGTGTTGTGTTCCTGGTGGCGAGAAGTGTCGCTAGAGCTCCCGAGGGTGCGCTAGAGTGAGCGACCTACATCTGTCAGCTGTTGAGACAACGAATCAAATAAATAAAGGGGCGAGTTGTTTCTGACTCATCCGTAAGCGTCTATAAACTACGGTGTCAGGTTAATAGCACCATCGTGCTATTAAATGTTAACGATAATTTACAAAGACGATTAATATAATATTTTAATTTATTAACGACGAAGTGGTACTTTTTGCTTAAGAACTGTACTATAGCGTATTCTTTAATGACTTCGAGGAACTGAATTATAGTAATTGGGAGTAAATTGATATTGCATTAAAGGTACCTATCATTACAAAACGTACTTCTATTTAATAATACAATGAAGAGGAAGTCTGTGAGATTTTAGCTTTATAAGTAAGGGGTAATCTCCAGAACCACTTATGTATCCTATTTGAAAATTTCTTTCAAGAACAACTTTTTGAATACGTTATATTTTACCTCGCAGGCTTGCATGGCCTGCATTCTTTGCAATATGCAAGCGAAGCCGCTCGGTTAACTAGTTGTTAAGTTAATTGAGTCTAGCGAATAACGAAATCTGTGCCAATATCTACAAATGTAATGTTACGAAATGAAGGTCATTCGCCAATTTCTTATGTTATGTTATGATAAACATACACTCTCCGAAGTCTAGACGATTACATAATCAAGGTATCATAATCATTTGATTTTATTGATTTTAAATTATACTAAACGAAGAAATTCATAAGTGTATGTGGAGTCCCCAACCCGCACTGGGCCAGCGCGGGGACTACTGCCCGTTCCCTCTCATCCATGAGAGGAGGCCTGTGCCCAGTAGTGGGAAGTATATAATCTGGTTTTTTCTATTTTATTTTTATAAATTATACTAGAATAAGACCCATTGGAAATTAATGTATTATGCAAAGAAACGAAATACTTTTAGTGACCGACTTGACTCGAACAGAAATTAGTGCTTTAAAGCCCTATATCTCGCAAACGAATCACTGAGTTGAAAAATGGTTTTAATAACCCCATTATATTTTGATACCTATGTTATTCTACTGTTTCGTCGGCGTGATTGATTTATACCCCATGCCAATTTACAGTTCTCTAGTTGTAAGGGTTACTGAGCAAAGCCGAAGACATGATGGCGAAACTATACGGGTTCCTTATTGACTACGGAACCCTAATAAAAAGTAAAGTCGCCAGAGCTCCTGAGTACGGGCTGTGTTGAGAGTGAGTGACCAGCATTTGTCTCTAGCTGTCAACACAACGAAACCTAAGTCTACAGAGGGCCAACATCCTTGTGACTGTTCTGAGGCCACACGCGTCTATAGGGTACGATTTTAGCTTACCACCAGGCAGGTTATATATACAAGGAAAGCATCGTGAGGAAACCGGTCTAATTCCAATAAGGTCTAGTTTTCAGATGGCAGTCGTTTTCGTAAATCTAGTGCCAAAAGGGGATTAGGTGCCAAATCGGACCCCGGGCTCCTTTAGGGCACAACCGGGAATAACACTATGAGGAAGAGAGAAGAAATTTTAAATATTGAATAAAATAGAAAACCTGATAAAACTCTAGACAGTCTATACCTAAAGTCATTGACTGCAAATGATGACAGCACTTAATTAACAATTAATGACGTGGCGACTTTTGACCGGTAACTTCCGCAACGTCGCATCCGGTCATCGAAGAACGAGTTACAATGGTTTTAAACTTCGTTGTGCTCAAGAGAACTCTTCACAATTCAATTCAATTCAATTCAATTATTTATTCTGCAAATAGGCCACAAGGGCACTTTTACATGTCAAACCGTAATTTACAATAAAATAATAATATAATAATCTTACACAATAATAATTTAAAATTATATATAAAAGGTTAACAAACTAAATGTCACTAAGTTAATGTAAACAAAACAAAATTGCAAAATATGACCATTACATTCGATATAAGATCTGTATCAGCATTAACAAGAAGTTAATCATATTAATTCAGTATTCCAGAGATGTATAAGGTCTCTGAGCTTCCAAATACAATTAATTATTATTCTAATATTCTAAGAGATGTATACGGTCTCTAAGCGTCAAAACAAGAAAGGAACAATGATGTAATATTGTCAGAGATGTACAGGGTCAATAACAATAAAACGTGTCATGATCAGAATGATGTCTCTCGTCAATACGATAATAACAATAATAATAACACTAGTATGTAATTAGTTAACTATGTACTATGCCCTTGCAAGCATGAACAGTCCGGACTCCACAAACAGCACCCGATCAACGACGCCACCGTAAGCAAAGCCCTTTAAGCGAGCATGACATATTCAAGCCAGCGGACATTGATAATAACAAAGATTAAGCGACTTGTTCGGCGAGAAACAGCATTATGTGCTCTCTTCTTACATAAAACGGAACAGTTATTTCAGGTAGGTACTTATAATGATTACGTGTATTTAGGTATATTCCTAATAGAATTAGACTACTACTGGCTCACATTTTGGTTTGCAAAGAAATCGGACCCCTTATTATACGGTCCAATAATCTGCGTCCGCGCATCTTATTCCTCTTAGGGTGAGTGTTCCCCGAAACCGTGTTAAGGTGGTTTTCCACCGGCGAGGCGAGGCGGGGCGTGGATGGGCGAGAATTGAAATTAGTATGGGACTTACTACCTATTTCCACCGCGCGCGCGCGCGCTCAGTGCAAATAGGTAGTAAGTCCCATAGGAATTTCAATTCTCGCCCATCCACGCCCCGCCTCGCCTCGCCGGTGGAAAACCACCTTTAGAAAGCGGAGCGGTAAACGAGGAAAAAATCCACCATAAGGAGAGATGCGTGAGCCAGGATGGATATCAAAGTATTTTTTACTTTATTTAAAAGTAAACAGTCGCATAAGCAAATATATATGTAGTACACACAGGTAGTGTACCAAGAGAATTAGTTTTCATTAATTAACCTATGTAACATAACATTTAAAAAAACACTTGAAAGAAAAATATTTGTACCGGTTCTCGACGCAGTATCGTATCAGTGTTTTGACACAAGCAGTCTAAATTAAATGTTTTTGTTTAATTAACTGCAATTCCTATTAAATAAATTAATTAACAGATAATACGAACGTCTATTATTTGGATGTATATTATACTAGCTTCTGCCCACGACTCCGTCCGCATGGAATTCGTTTATATCGTAGCTCCATACAAACTTTCACCCCCCATTTAGGGAAGTGGGGGGGCTAGAAAGAGACAAAAAGGAGCCTATGTCATTCTCCATCCCTTCAACTATCTCCATCTAAATAAACACGTCAATTCGTCGCTCCGTTTTGCCGTGAAAGACGGACAAACAACACACATACACTTTCCCATTTATAATATTAGTATGGATGGATCCAAAAAAATCGTAGGCAAACGCGCGGGAAACACATTGAAATCCATTGAATGGGAATTGCGTGACTCAGATCGCCCTTCATAATACTTTCGTATTTATGATTATTTGTATGGATATGACATAGTGTAGTGACTTGATTCATACTACGTTCGATTAGTCATACAAAAAGCAATTCGCTCGCTCGGTCGCCAAAACGGGACCTTATTGCCTTGTTATAAGGTTCACAATCAGTTAACTGCATTGTCGTTGTTCAATCAACATATAAACGTGTTCTTAAAAACCTTATTTGCATACAAAGAACCACAGGACAATAAAATCGTAAATTGAGTTCTCTCACAATCAAATTTGAATCTAATCTGTAAACAATATAAACTCTAAATTCCTTTCAAAACTTCAATGCGCTTTTCAAATGTCATGAATATACTTACTTGACTATTAGTTGCATACTTGAGATTATTTGAGTTGGCCGAATTACATCAAAGTATACCATTCATAAAGCAACTCTAATATCTAAGGTAGAAGATTCAAATTGCAATGACAGTCTTACAAAAATTCGGCTTAAAATAATCTCAACCATACCATCGCGGACCTCATAGAATACTTGTAGTCCTTACTTCAATGGCGTAAGGTTTAGAATGGTTATTATTTTGTGGATGACATAACAGCAACGGATAGGTTTCGTAACGTGTTTTTCCGAAAGATATGCGATAGGTTATGGTAAGCTGGCATCTTGGACGTATTCAAAGGGTTTTTAGGGTTCAGTACCTCAAAAGGAAAAAACGGAACCCTTATAGGATGACTTTGTTTCCGTCCGTCCGTCTGTCAAGACCCTTTTTCTCAGGAACACGTGGAGGTATCAAGCTAAAATTTATACCAAATACTCAGGTCTACTGTCCCTTGGAGCTGTAAAAAAATCTAACTTGTAAGCTAACGCAATCAAAAGATACAGCCGTTTATGCCGCAAATTTCCGCAAATTTTCGAAACTCGCAAGGGAATCAAAGCCTACAGGGTACTTCCAGTGAACTCAGAATCTTGAAATTTGGTACGAAGCAACGTCTTACCTATAGCACAGATAAAGGAAAAATTGCGAAAACCGTAAATTTTACGGAACCCTCGGTCGGAACACTATATACCTCTCTACCTCTTGTTCAAAGTGTTCTAATAAGAGAGAGACGGATAGTGCGAGAAAAATCGCCGTCGCGTGATAGCCGTGCAGCATTAATATCTGCCATAACAGTGGGCAAATATATTTCACATTAATTTTTTTTAGAGTTATCACATAAATAATGATTAATTTAATTTAAGAATGATGACTTATAATATTTAGAATATCACTATATCCTACTAATATTATAAATGCGAAAGTTTGGATATTTGTTACTCAATCACGCTTAAACGGCTTCACTGATTTGGATGAAATTTTTCACAAAGATAGTTTATAGCCTGGATTAAAATATGGGATAGTTTTTATCCCGGGTCCACGCAGACGAAGTCGCGGGCGAAAGCTAGTTGTTAATAAATGACTTATGACTTATCTGATACATCATAACGGCCCCAGAAGTAGAGTCGTGTCAGATATTTGTGCGCGCTTTGATGTCGCAGATATTCATACTCCCGGGCCTAAGGGATATGTTGCTGCTACGGCACGCATGCGTTCTATCGCAGCGCGCCGCATACGATAGGAAGAGATGGCCACGTTTAGGCTCGTTTGGTATACCTAAACAGGCGATTTGTTAACAGAGAACCTTCTGTACCTAGTTCTATTATTTATTCTGTGTCCGTACTAAACGTCTAATTGGATGCACTCCCACAGACACGTCGCTATAATAAACTTAAGCGCACTTCGGAAGCTCGGTGCATCAGACACGTGTCTCGGACATATGCCGCGGAAAACTGTTACTGTTAGTCAGTCAATAGACCGCAGATCTCTGTTTAGATATTCTTGAGTGAATGTAGTTGAGATACTACTTTTACTGTTATAATTTACTGTGTTTTTGGTAAGACACGGTTTTCAAATGGAGTCGTGGATTCGAATCCTAAGGGACAGTCAGAGACAATATTATAGATTAGATTAGAATAGATTTATTTATTACACGATAAAAATTACAATATAAATTTGCATAAATGTCAAGATTACAAGAATTTCTACCATGTTCGTCAATTTTAATAATAAAAACCAGATATATCAGAATGATTGCGCCAAAGACATAACATTCAAATTGGTATGCGATTTTGGTATACAAATCGGTACGTGAAACAAATTGAAATGCGATATGGTTAGGAAGCGTCGAACAAACACAGACCTCCTGTATTTATTTCTGGTGACCCCGCTGAGAATATAGACGTTATACTATAATTAGAAACTCTACGGTTTCTAATTGCTGACTCCTCGAATAACAATAGGACAAAAACCTAGGAAAATCCTGCCTCTGCAATAACACTTCACTTTTACAAAAACATATTCTATCTTAGTGGAGTAAAATTCAAAATTGAATGACAGAAGGTTCCGTAAAGAGGCAAACCTGAATGCTATCACCATACGTGGATTTGCAAAAAGCCGGTACTAATGATGTCGTGTTGATAACTATTGTGCGCATATACACAACTACTATATACCAACTTAAGTATATATCAATACCTATAGTATCTATGTATCTGAATATGTATCTGTATATGAAGCGCTCATAGCCTAGCGGCGCCTGCGAGTCGGGAACGATAACGCAGGTTAAGCAAAGATGGCAGCGGTCAGTCTTTGGATGGGTGACCGTCTGATGTTTGAGTGGTAAATATAAATGAGCGCTTCCGTGCTTTGGAAGGCACGCTAAGCAGTTGATCCCGGCTGCTGTCTATGACAATAGTCGTTAACCCGAGTTAGAGGCCTTCGGGCGGCTTAAGAACTTCTAAAAGTCGAGTTGCCCACTCACTTGACAAAGGGGGGACAAATGTTACTTGCGTCCGCAGGAGCTACCTACCACAACCCTGTGTGTACCCATTACAACCACGTGTTCCCTGGGTGGTACTAAAGAGTGAAAAACTTTAAAGGCCAAAATAATGCATGCCATAAGATTAAATATATGTATCGACGTATTCGACGACCGGTTAGCCTAGTAGTGACGCTGCCTACGAAGCTGAAAGTCCCGGGTTCGAATCCCGGTAAGGACAAATATTTGTGTGATGAGCATGAACATTTGTTTCTGAGTCTTGGGTGTTTTCTATACAGCACATAGGGACGCAATATGGAAGCAGAACGTTATATTGAACTATAAAAGTAGTCTGTGTGGGATATATTTCTGGGAAAACCAACGCAACAGTCACACAGCGATTAAAATTCTGATTTTTCTTTTCTGTTCCTAGAGAGGTATGGCCCAGCATACACAGCTGAACGCACACTCGCTCCTATTAAAAGAAGCCCAACTGGGAACCTTACCTTACAGAGGACTCCAGCCAAAATAACACCACCACTTGCTTGAAAGATATGTGGTTTTGTGTTTCTGGGGAGCATGGTCGCCAAAGCCCCCAAGAGGGTGCACTGTGTTGAGATTGAGGGATCTGCATGTGTCTCCAGTTGTCGACACAACTCATCAGATCATGTAAATATTTTCGCTGGACGGGACGTATATATATCTACACTATAATGGATACATTCGATATCCATAATTTCATTTACCATAACGATAGTGTTTGCCATAATCATAATTTGCTATAAAAGTGGTTTTCTCTGAAACCGTAACATTTTCAGGGCTTATTTTATAAACTTTGTATAGAACCCTGTAGGTTAGGCTAAGTTTGTTTCATAAAGATTCCGAAAAATTGGCAGTTTCTGTGAAAAACTACATATATAACTGATGACTATATACCAATTAAATTAAGGTTGCATTAGTAACCCACACTAAAATGCGAAGAAGGAGTTAATTTCACGGATATATGACGTATATGGGTATGTCTAAAACCTTCTTAACAATGCTGGCGTGATGTCACCCTGTAACGAATTTGACTGCATTGTCATGATGCCTTCAACGCAAGTTATGCCTTTGCTTTATGTTAAAGTAGATAAGTAAGGGCATGTTTATGCACAAGCGACGCGGATACTACATCTAAACATAATACATGAGTGTTGCTTAGGAGTGTTTACCTAAGAAGAGATATTCCGAGGATATGTTTTGAGAGTGAAGGGACGCGAGTTCCTCTCTAACTATTACAACGACTTCTCAAATTAATGAACATCCTAAGATTCAAGGTACGCTTTAGTTCTTTTGAATTAGGAACTTTTTGATACTCAGTAAAAGTTCAAAGTTAATTATGAAATTTGTACAAAAATTTGTACGAGGGGTCTTAGGAGGTTAAGGGTATTGTGATTCTTCTTCATTCACAAGTGTATATATACATAGGCGGTGTCTGCTTACTGCCAGGTAAACTGTATGCTTGTTTGCCAGAGCCATTATATAAAAAATATATACTTAGACAAGATCATACACATACGCGCAGGTCTCGGTATTCATTGTTTAAGGTATTATGCTATGCGGATATGCCATTGGCTAATTCGCCATTAGCTTTCATTAGCTAAGACGGGTCATAAGTCAAATAATATCCTGAATATACTTTGAGAATGATTGCCATTGGACTATGACCCATGATTCGGAGGTGACAATAAGATGAGGTGACTCATCTGTCACTATTATCAATCAGGCGGCTACTACACCACGTGCTCGTATGAATTCCACAAGGTATATTATAAACAGGAAAATTGGTTTAGGGAAAGCATGGAGTCTGTTCCTTCGGAATGTTTGTTTGTTTCATTTTTATTTTGCAGTAAAAAATATTTGGTAACCAGGATAGCGCTCAGAGCAGAGAAAAATGGTTAAGAATATCCATATTAATATTAGAAATGCATAAGTAACTCTGTATGTCTGTTTGTTACCTTTTAATGCTTATTCCGATGAACCGATTTTAATGATATTTTTGTGTGGAAATAGAAAGACACCGAGATAGGATAGTTTTTATCTCGAAAATTATCCCTAAAATTGGAAACAGGGATTGGACGTTTCTATGGGAGTGTGATAGTTGAGGCTGCCTCTCTGGGAAGTCCAATAGCATGTATTGTTATTCGATTATGCAGACGTATATTAGTGGACGAAGTCGCTGGTATAAGCTAAGCTAGTACCTAGTAATAATCAACTCATGTAATCACTACGGTTGCCCGTTTCTTTGCCATAATAGGACATCAGATTTGTTTATACATTCTGCCATTCATACTTCAAGTAACTTGGCTTCGTAAAACGTCCAAGTACTTATTCACGGCGAGCCATTACAGGTTAAGTAATCTTAAAGTACTTTGCGTACAATGCAAAGTATTTCGCTTTTCACAGTCAAGAGATCTTAAGAGAATAGAACTTGAAACTGACCGTTTGCTATTTGGCCTTTAGAACGCTCAACGGATACTTAATACAAACTGCGTATGCCATTTGGTCTTAACAACGCACCACGCGTAAGTTTGACCTTAGGATGACCTACTTCGTGCTAAGCTTGGGTTTAGCTGATGTGTAGGTTAGTGACCTGTGACCAACGTAGCGTATAATTTGGCCATAGGGAGTGTTATGGGCTTGGTACTTCGACAATGAGACTGACGTACATACACGTCCGCGTTCTATTAATGGCATCATGCTTGTTTTGTCACTGCTAATGATAAAGGTCTGTGAGAATTTGTGTAAGCTTGGCTCAACTTTTTTCTGACAAAGGTATATTTCTTTACTCGTGTCTATACTTTGACGAGCGGCCCGCGCGGCTCCGCCACGTTTTACAAAGGACGAAGACTGACGGTCCATTGATGTATTTATTCTTTATTGCACAAAAAACTTATTGTAGAAGAGGCGGACTGGATGCCGTAAGCGTTTTGTGCTAGTCAAAGTCGTTGGGCAAAGCAGACACATTTAAGGTAGTGTACTCTGTAGTAAACTGGAAAAATATTGTTTGAAGTTGGATGAGTATTTCCAGGGATTACCTCAACATACTCACCAACTTTACCATGTTATTATATTAGCATAAGTAGACCAAAACCACACTTTTTACCATTTACTGCCAAGAACCCACCCAGCTCGCGCTCTGTACGTAGGCAATTTCATCTACTTAGCGGGAAAACGGCATCGGCTATAACAGTACGATTTTTTTTACAGTGAATGTGTTAATTCATATTACTAAGCATTATTGTGTACATCAAACGTTACAGCAAACTCAACATTTTCGCACCCAACAGCAACGTCGCCCAAAACTAGCACATGGTCATCACGAGCCCTTAAATCAAAATGGCCGCTGTCAGCCATTATTTTGACATTATGTTAGCATCTTCCTCTGCCCTTTAAGTCGACTGCATGTAACCTTACAGCAGGCCTTGCTTTTTGTCGTTTGTCACTTTGTGAAGCCATTGACGGTAAATGGGCTGTGACGAGGAGAAACATTTTGGCATGATGTTACGTAATGTTTACATTCAAAATGACTGTATACGAGTATTGCTGATCTGTACTAATCTCCTGTAGGTATATACATACAGGGCGTTCCAAAACTATGCGACATGAAGGGAAAGTACCTTAAATATCATAGATGAGATATTTTGCTGAAAGAAGACTATGTTATTTCTAAAAGTTAGAAATACTGCATTCTAAGATTTTCTAAAAATAACTTGCTTCGCCTGGGAATCGAACCGACATAAATGTGAAAAAAAAACGGCCCGTATTTTTATGATGCCAATCGAAAGAATATACAAAAAATAATAATTCTTCTTAAGTAACATAGTATCTTAAAATAAAGGAATACCGTCAAATGCTGCAAATTTGCCAACTAAGTGCAACATTGCCTCTTTTTTAAATTCAATTATCTCCAAAACTAACATTTATTAAATTTCTTAGTTGCAATAATGGCAGCAAATTTTACTGGCAACCCGTTTTTGCGGCAAGGTTCGAGACTGGTTGGAAAATGGTCAGTGTTGCCAAAAGGGGATTGAAAGTTTGTATGGGGATGGAGTCAAATTTTCAGTGAGAGACTTCTTATTGCAAATACTCTTTACAATACCTACAAGAAAAGTAATTTTAGGGTTTTTGAAAAACCCACCCCTAAGCGGGTTAGATAGGGGTGCAAAGTTTGTATGAACCGATTTAGATGAAATTTGGTATAGAGATAGTTTGAGTGCCGGGGAAGGACATAGGATAGTTTTTATCACAGAAATCATTCCCTGAGAGGGTGTAATGGGGGATGGAAGTTTGTACGGAGCTACAATATGAACGAATTCCACGCGGACGGAGTCGCGGGCGGAAGCTAGTATTATAATAAATGCGAAAATATATCTTTCTGTCTGTTTGTCTGTTACCTCTTCACTATTAAACCGCTGAACCGCATGATATGAAATTTGATAAAGAGATAGTTTTAATCCTGGGGAAGGACATAAGTTAGTTTTTATCCCAGATATCATCCCTTAAGGGGCGAAAAAGTTTGTATGGAGCTACGATATACATACGACGATATAAACGCGGACAGAAGCTAGTTTATTATAATTTGAGCGAGTGAAAAAGTCTATATTCGCCGCAGACCACAACTTGTTTCATTATTGCTAAAACTTAAGGTCTCGATTGTTAAAAACTATTAAATTGTTTCGTGCCTATTTAGCTTAATAGTAAACATTTTATTAAATGTAAAACCCTTTTATTTAGGGTCGTTGGTTGCAAACAAGTATACGGTCGGGTGGTGAACAGACACCAGAGCTTATGTAGGTTCGAACCATTTATTGCTTTGAGGATTAGTAGTATAGACAATATCGACATATATGCCGGTCCCGTACTCTCAAAGCAGCGCACTTCATGGAGCTCTGACGACCCTACTCAGCGCCAGAAACACAACAACACATAAATATTTTTTTACAATTTAGTTTATTTTAAATTTTTTTTTTAGTTTATTATAATTGCCTTGAATCAGTTCATTAAGTGGGCATCTAGCAAAATATTTTTCACCACCGCTTTTCCAGATTTTATAATTAATGTGAAATAAATAAATGTACGTTAAGATTTTCTACGAAACATAATTCATTGCTTCAAGATTTTACGCTCTTGAGATTTAAATAATCTAATCTGGGTAAATTCAATTTACTTGTAATTAACATCTTTTGCTGGGAAAATTGAAAAGACGTGACACGAAATTTTCAGTCGACAGGTGACTTAAAATTTCATTTAGTTAAAAGCTATTAAGGGGGTGCATTAGAAATTATCGCGTGCTTTGAAACGCCGTTCTGACTAGATTAAGAAACAATAAGGTCTGATTTTCAGATATACATATGATTCTTGCATATGGTTATCTGATTTAATCGATACGTTATTGTCTAAAATTTCCTCGATAGAAAAAAAAACCAAAGTTGGGTCTTTATTTTACTTTTTTTTACTCAGCCTACTCAAACAAGACGTAATTCTACGACACAATCAACTTAATACTATAATATTTTATCTCATCTAAAATCTCACTTAATGAAATATAAATAAAGCTTCAGTAAGCTAGGTATTTATTCAAATTTATCCAAAAAAGCCATTCACCAAAAGATCTCTTTTGTTCGTGCGCGGAAGGCATAAGCGTGTCTCTGTCAAGGGGGCATGGTCGACTCGAATCAAGGCATCCCCTTAAGAGGGGAGATTACTACGTACTCGTCCATACCTAAAGAGAAAATATTACTTTCCACGTCTAAATGTTTTCCAATCTCATTGGATCTTTTAGTACGTTGACACGATGAAAGACTAGGTTTATAGATTCTCCCTTTTTCAAAGTTTGCTATAAATGCAAAGTTCAAGGCACCTCACAAACTTTTTTTTGAAAGCGAAGCCTACACTGCTGCAAAGCTTTTCTGCCGTCTTAAGAAGGGGTCTTATTTATTGAATTAAATCATATGTCGTTCAGATACTCGTGAAAACGTTTTGAACCGTGAACCCCCCGTTAACGAGGGGTTCAATGTTTATTAAAAAATAAATAACTTATACGAATGAGAACTGGGGCTTTTCTTTGTGAGTTGTTTTTTTTATTGTCTTTGTACGATTTCGATTGTTTACATTACCCTTTCAAGCTTGCTAGCGGCTTCCTGCCTTCGTCCTGCGTGAAGTTAACTTTCATACAATTTCACCCTTTTTGGGGATACTTAGGATGTTCCAAATTTCAGCCACGTTTTACCGACACTTATTAATATGGTATATGACTGATGTTCAAATGGTGTTTGTATTCATACAAAGTTGTAAGTTTGTATGTTTTGGCACTCTTTGGAGGAGGCCTATGTCCAGTAGTGGACGTCTTTCGGTTGATATGACGATGAAAGTTGTAAATAGTCAAATACAGACTAGTGACGTCAGCATTCAGTGGTCAGACTTTTTGGTTTTATTTGTTTAAAAAATCTCAAAAATAGTATAAACTAGTAGTTTTGTAAAGATATCTTTTTCCAAAAACGCTTTATTTTTATTTTATTTGAAAAGTGACGACAAAAAATTCTATAAGTATAATTAATGAACCTGATCACAAAATTTCACGAGAATCGGTTGAGTAATGCGACGTGTAGAGAGGAACAGCGGGACAGACGCCGGAGACCATTAGACGAACGATTTTCGGCCCAAGCCGAAGCATATAGAACTCGTTCGCTTCGCTCGCTCGTTCGAATATTTTCGGAATATTTTCATAAGTATTGTTATTTGCTAATGCAAAAATAGTTCATTTATACTGATTTCAAATACCCGTATAGTACCCCGGTGGGAAACAGTCGCTATCACCGGGCCATCTGTGCAATGCTCTACCGCTCTCACGTTCCATGCAATATTTACCACGTTCGCACGTGCAGCCGGAACAAACGCATAGCTCCACGCCTCCATCTGACTCAGAACTAGGCTCTTGCCAATAACATGGAAGCCATGTAGGAAACTGCTCGCAGGTGTTTTCTGCGGCAATTAGTTGCGTCTTCATAATTAAATAATATAAAACCGAATAGTTGGATCGGATAGTTAGACAGTCGATCGCGTAACGCATTGTACGCGCGTCAGGTAGATAGAAATGTTTTTTTTTGTGTATGGGAAAATGGCAGGTAAAATAAAGTTGAGTTATCCCAGCGCTTGTCCGAAACGTTACTATGAAAAGAGGTAGTATACCTACCTACCTGCATTACACCATTCAACGCAATTGGATTATATTTATTTGTTTTAGGAAGCCATGTTCCGCTCAAGCAATTTTAGGTTTTTCTCCTATGTATAAATTGTATAAATAAATAAAAAGTATTTAAATTGTATCATCTGCGTCGTGATTTCCGTCTAGCAGAAAATGCCGTTCGGGTATTTGAAAATTTGGAATAATGATACGTTCAGACGGAATGCGTTAGTGCCATATACTTTATACAAACACACAATACTCGTCTCGTCCGATAAGAAATCGGATCGGAAGTCGACTTTCTTCCTACTGAGTCGTTTACGATTTTATTGCCGATCCGATTGTCTGAAGGCACTGCATACTTTAGCAAAGATATGAAATGCACGTTCGATTTTATCTTCCGACTTTGTCAATAACCACGCGCGCGACCCACATCGATAGAAATAGCGAATACGGAAAAGTCTGATGCAAGAATCGGACGTGTATTGAGAGTTTTAAGAGAAAAATGGAAGGATCTGACTATCGGTAGAAAATTTCATGTTCATCTTCGCTCTTTGGGTTTCCTTTTCCTGTTATATGAAACATTGTGTTATCTTTGAACGAGCGAGCGTAGCGACAGAAGTTCTCTGAAGCTTGGCCCGAAATTATATCGTAAGTCCGGATGTTCCGCTTTACGGCTCTTCACCTCTACAGGTCGCTTTCCTCAATCGATTCTCGTGAAATTTTGTGAGAAGTTTTCTCTAATTAAATATTATAGATTATTTTTGTTGATTCAGTTTTACGAAATTCAAAAAATATAAATATATAGCAAGTTATTTAGCTCCCTGAGCCACTTGTCATTAATCTATGTGGAAACCGCTTTATTTATGTTATTACGATAGAACGAATAAAGACTGAGTCATGGACTCATGGTAGTTAGAAAGTAGGCTAATTTAGTTATTAGATGATTCAACTAAGTCGACTTCCGATAATGTTGCATAAGCAGAACTATCGTGACTAAACGAGGCGAGGATATTAATATTAGCTAAAATATCACAGACAAAAATGTCAAGATACCACCTTATTGACGACCACTTTGGCCTAGTTGGTAATGACCCTGCTTACGAAGCTAGAGGTCCTGGGTTCGAATCCCGGTAAGGGTTTAATTTGTGAGATGAGCACGAACATTTTGTTCGTGAGTCATATGTATTTAAGTATGTATTTCTCTATATAAGTATGTATATCGTCGCTTAGTACTCATATTACAAGATTTGCTTAGTTTTTTTTACAAAACACCTTTTTTTGCTTGGGGGGGTTAAAAATACCCAAATCTTGTCCCTCGAGTCGTCACATTATGTTTTATCTTTTTTTTATACTACGACGGTGGCAAACAAGCATATGGCCTGCCGGAGCCTATGGATGCTTGCGATTCCAAAAGAAAACAAGCGCGTTGCCGACCCATGCATTTGAGGATTCGCTGTGTTGATAGCTAGACACGAACGCGGTTGCCTCACTCTCAACACAACACATCCTCGGGAGCTCTGGCGGAACCTACAGAGGAATTGGTGGTGTTATTATGGCTGCGGTCGTCTGTCAGGTGGAGGCACTTCCCCAGTTGGGTGGCTCCAGAGCGTGATGACATTTCGCTGAGCCCTTAGCTCTCTTCTGCTCGTTGAACGTATCTAAAGGTACGAGAACAATATTCCTTTGCTATTCTGCTAAAAAGCATGCAGGTATATTAGCGATGATGAGATGCACCTATTTGCGTATTTTTGCGTGCGGTTAATGCGCCCACCCTCCCCCGCACGTGCAAACATGCAAATAATTACAGCAAACCACCATCAATAATGACAAAACTTTGACACGCGTTTCGCCTCTCTACGAAGCATTATCAGGATATGCAGGTGGACGTGGCTTGCGAAACGTCCACTGAGCAAAAAATTAAAAGTTTGTAAACAACTTTGTGTCAATTAAAGCAGAAAATAAATATAATCGCACATCCCAATCCCAATTCACAGGCCTCTTACAGACTAAGAATCGATTCATACAAACAACTATTTGTTTGTGCTCAAAGCTAGATCTTAGTTTCATTCAGATAGGTATTGAGTCATCACATCAGAATTCACATAATATAAGTACTATACGGATATATAGAAACAAACGAAGGTACACATAGGTACATAAGTAGTCCTTATTCCGTTGTAATAAGATTCAAGAATAGTCAGTACTGCGCTATAGGTACTGTTACAACTTTAAATGCTGCACTGAGTCAGAGTGCAATAAATCGTGAGTGTTTTTACAATGGTGTATTATTTGACCTTAATCTCACTTTACCTTAAGGTTGATCACGTTCATGGCAAACGCAATGCTTCAACGAATTTAAACTAATACTATATTCGGCTTTGATGCTAACTTCATTTGGATTAGATTCTAATTAGAAGTTTATTCATGGTGATTAACTTCGCAAATGTATAATTGCCTTATTAATAGGGGTGTAGACTCAAAATTTTGTATTACTTCAAAGGAATAAAATGTGCCTAATGACGAAAATCCTATTCAAATATATAAGTTTTAATGTTGCTTGTTAGAGAGAGAGAAGCCAGCAGATCGTGACGTCACGATCCTCGAGCGTCATAGTAAATGACAATCGTTTCATATGAAGGTGCGTTTTGCGGAAAAACGGATAGAACTGTTAAAACTTTAGATACGTATAACTTTGTGATTATTTTACCTTTTGCGTTATTGCTTGTTTCTCCATTTGACAACATTCTTAATCCTTTTTCAGGAAAATACATGATTATTGATTATTTTATTTAGTGTCTACACTACACCCCTACTCCGCACGTACCTACCTATGAATTATTATCTGAACCTGTTAACTTTTCTAGACCCAAAAATAATATTATCGAGTTGGGTAGGTTTGGTTTTGTTTAGAATATCGGAAAGCATCGTCCTCCTAGCGTTGTTCCCGGTTGTGCCCTAAAGGAGCTCGAGGTCCGCTTTGACATCTAATCCCAAGATTTGACATATGCACTAGTTTTACGAAACCGACTGCCATCTGACCTTAAAACCCAGAAGGAAAACTAGACCTTATTGGTATAAGAGCGGTTTCCTCACTATCACGATGTTTGTATAATGTCAGAAATTATTTAGGAAAAACTATTTGATCTACCTGGAGTCTCAGTGCTCGACAACAGCACATTACTTGGCAGCTTCAACCTTAATTCATGAGCAACAGGGTCGTTTACTTACAAACATTTCCACCTCCTTCGAAACCTCTGACTTTGATTGATAGACAACGCACGATCTCTTTTTTAGCCTTTAAAGTAACATATTCAATATGTGCAAATCGATTCTAATTAAAATCTTAAATGTAAACATACTTACTGCCTTTTTACATGTCTTTTCAATTTGTCTGCTTTTTGCCGAAGATTCGCTAGTAAAGAATTCTATAGAAATTCGCACGTGCGCATTAACCGTAAAAATAGGCAAATAGGTGCATCTCATCATGGCTATAGACCTGCAGGCTTTTTAGCGGAAAAGCAAAGGAAAATTGTTCTCATAACTTATTATAGGGTTTCTATATTCACCTTATGTACTTTAAGCTAATCTTTTCCGAAGCAAGATTAAATAAATAGTATGCAATTCTTGTAGCATATATATATATTCATGATGATACAGGAGAATAAATGTCAAACATGAACAATGACAAGACCTCCTTTGAAGCTTTAAGTTGACCTCAATTTTCGAGGGCACTGACTTCGTACGCAACGTCTGTCAAAGCCAAAAGGTCACAAATACTATTAGATATACCTGCCATCTTTAACTATACGCTTTAGCGACGAAGTGGAGTGAGGCCATCACTCGTGGGGGGCATGTGGAGGGGACCCCCCTTCCTTTAAAAATACTACATGCGTGCTCAGATTTCTCTTTTCATTGCATGGAAGAGTATAAGTATAAACTTTTATACAGGCCTGTAACTAACTACAATTGTATTAAGTATCTATAGTCATGCAATAAAAAACAAGATTATATTCACCCATTTACGTTAGTTATATCGATTTGAGACTTTGCAATTATGACAATTAAATATGACAATAGGTCATCAGTACTTACCATCAAGTTGATGTGATGCCAGAGCGTGTATCTCCATCTCTATCTCACTCGCATAATCGAGTGAGAAATATGCGAATTTCGATGTCTATGGTAGCGCCGCAGGCTTTCAATGTCATAATAACATAGTAATATATTGCGGAAATCCTCAAATGCGCACAGATTTATATTCAGTTAATCGTCCACGGTAGAAGATTCCAATTCCAATTAAAGTTTTATAAAAAGTCGGCCACAATAAATAATCGCAACCGTACCTACTGGCCTCTTCGTAAACCATAATGTTTGCACCTAATAAAAACATTGTTACAAGCTTTTATTTACTTTCACCTGTCCCGTTGTCTGTCTGTCTGTCTGTAATAAAATCTTGCAAGTTAAATTTGATCCACTTCCCGGTTTCCGATTGAGTTGAAATTTTGCACGAATATGCAAATCGCGTGACAATGCAATATTATGATGATGTGGAGCTGATCTGATGATGGAGCTGGAAAGTGGCCATAGGAACTCCGTAATAAAACCACAGAATCCTATCGAGTTTGGGCTCGTTAGAATCGCCTCAATGAATAGTTGATGATGGTATATAGAAAAGTAGTCGGCAATAAAAGCTTGTACCAAAAATGAAATATTTGACAGAAACTTTTTTAATAAAAACTCATCTGCGTCTGTCATTTAATTTGGCATAGATATAATAATATAATAAGGCAAACGTCAACAAACAATAAGTGAATCATATCAACTATTACGAATTTAGCTCTCAAACATTGATATACGTTCACCTAGTCTAACTAAATAAAAGCAGTTTGTAGAAAATTTTACAAAAACTTAGTCTAAACTCTATGGAGAAGGACATTTGATTCTCACGCTGTTCTCAAGGCGCTTTGAATAGTACTTTGTGCAAACTGGGTTGCCTTGGCGATATTAAATATACGCTGATTCAACATTCTTGTTTAGCGCATTTTGTTGTTGCAATGCAAATTTACTATTATCTCAATTAATCTTTAATGTCAGACTAATAAGGGTGGTATTAGAATGTCAAAAACAATGTTTTAAGACGCTTGTGAGAAGACGGATATATGTTGTCTCAAAAGAATGCGGGTTTTTATGAGATGTCTACAAATGCATTCTTGCTGTATAATTTAGCACTAATTTTATTATTGCAATGACAATTTACTTTTATATCAATTAAAATTTTCTAATTTTGCGCTAATTTTATTGTTGCAATGCAAATTTACTATTATCTCAATTAAGAATAAGAATATTTATTTGCAATAAACATTATCGACAATTTTTTGTGGTAGGTTTCCATGTTTCACCGAAATTGGTATGCAAAATATATAATAATCTTTAATATTAATACTAATAAGGGTGTTATTAGAATGCCAAAAATACTGTTTTAAGATGTTTTTGAGACAAATGCATTAGTATGTAGTCTCAAGTCAAAGAATGCGTGTTTTTATGGAATGTCTACAAGAAGATCATTTCACAAAAAAAAATTAAGATTTTTCTGCCTCTTTTATATTATTTCTGCTCAGAATAACGAGCTCTTTACATCCCAATAGTGGCATTTTTTATATGAAAAACGTTCGCAAATGCATTCATGTTTTAACTTTGATATAGTAATAAACACGTTCTAATCTGATTTTTATACACGTTACTCGTAAAGCTAATTATTAATGCATTTGTGCGTGACGAATCTCGGTTTTTATTATCTTTATTGGTAAATCAGTTAGTGTAGTAAAACCACGTGATTAGTAAGATGTCATTTATTACACAATTCTGACACTTGACAACAAAAAGGTAACTTAGAGACTAGTCCTTCGGGATATGCCTTAGAAAACTCTGCAGATATCTCTAAAACATACCCACTCCGTATCAAAATCTAAATAAGTATATACATTTCAATATTGTGATTTATAAACTTACAAACTAATTTTATGCTAACACGTGAATAGTTTTTGCATGCAAAAAATATTTCTTTAACACATAAATTATATGATTTGATATATATTTGTACCTATATGTTTCTTTGGCATGCGAAAATATGTCTATAGAAGGTGGTACATGTTATGTCTAAAGTCCGTATGAGCAGATACAAAGAAAACTTAGTCTAGTCCGAAATATACAACAGTTAAGGACGGAAAGTGAATACAGATCCAAAAATACATATCTAATTATAAAGATTTGAATCTATTGCATAAATCGCAACCAAAGAGGTTACGTTGGCACTTTAACATTTAAAAAACACGCTCCATCGGAGCCATCTAATAAATTATCACTCACAAGAACACAAGATGCGCAATCTACATATACCTGCCGTTAGCAATCAGCTCTCAAACACACAACTCGACCACGATCCTAATAACATGACACAACACCAAGACTTAAAAACAAAAAGGCCCCATCTAAGTTTCAAACACATACAGAGATACGACTTTTAAGATTTAAGCTAGGTATAGGAGGTTAAACATTTTCTCATAAACGGCCTTCGAGCAAGTACATAAACCGGCCGTCCATGGCTCGCCCGCTTTCATGCCAACTTAGAGCGTCTCTTGCGAAATCCGCGTTGGACGAGGTACATACTCAAATGGTTTTATAATTCGTCACGTATTTAGTTGCTTGGTGGGGCGCGAGGTCGCATAGCTCAAGTTAAGGCTTATGTTAGAGAAAACTACTTCTAAATTCAACCTTAATTTAAGGCGAGCAAGGCACAATTTTGATGAACGTCTAACTGAGCTTAAGTCACTCAATTGCTGTAACAGGTAGAGATTGAGTTAAAGAGAATACTGATTAATACCACTCAAGGAGGTGGCATTTTGACCTCTGCCAGGCGTGGTCGAGCTACATTATGGCAATAAAAGACCTACCATAAGTTATCTTAATAACTAAGACACGAAAGGAATGCGGAGATCTTAAATATTGAAAATAATAATTACTATTATGAATTAATTCAAGTTGCCTGATTTTCCTTGACCAAGGAGACATGGGAACTTGTTCTAAGTTTAATCGTGCAACTAATTATGCATATCGGTACATTCCATAGCTACGCCAAAGGCAATTTGAACCTTACCTAAATATATTCTAAGTCGAAAGCTGCGTGTTTCCAATGGTAAACAACAGATACGCATTTAGACTCAGACTGCACAATCAGACTTTTCGGATTCGTGTCGAATCGGATAACCTAATCATTCGGCGGTAATAATACTGGCTAAACCAATCAACTAATACTAGCACTCGGTCTCACCCTCTTTCTTCTCCGGGATATAGTGTTCCACTTCCCGGAACAGATGGAACAGCCTCCAAGCGACAGCCACTCCAGCAATCTCGAGTATCATCATCAGTAACGACGCAGCGGCAACGGAAGAGCTGATGATCTTCGTGTAGACGGCTGCTACTTTAGCACAGCCTACTCGTTCGTTGGCTTCCTTGTCAGTGAAGTCACATAAAGCCTTGTAAAGGCTGTCATGGCAGCAGGACAGAGGCAGGTCGTTTCTGAAGGCTCTGTAGTCTCTCGCATCGTTGGCACCGCAGCACTTCAGCTTCCGTTCAATCCATTCGTACTGCCGCGCGTGTTCCTGGTTATTCTGGATGTTGTAGAAACCATCGTACACTGTGTCCTTTATGAACCGATCCGTGTCTTCACCATCAACGTACACAAACACAAGCACAGCTGATAGCACTTGGAACAGGATGAGGAAGCTCATGAAGCCTCCATAGATCCCGAGAAGTCCTCTGCTCTCCCGAGTAGCCCCGCACCAGCCGCAGAACGCGATGATAATGATCATGACACCGAAGACGATGAAGAGCCATGGTGCCACTTGAGGCCAGTACACCCGCCAGTCAAGGAGGTAGTGGTTCATGTTTCGAAGACGTACGAACTCCATTAGCTGTACGAAGAACCATATTCCCGTGATAGCTGTAGCGAGGCCGAACACTGCGTAGATAATGTTGACAACGTAAAGCACGTTCTTCATAAAGTCTTCTTTAGCCATGGCGACCGCCGCGTGAGATCGTTGTCGATGTAATGAGGCGGCCGCGGCTGCGCCGGCGCTTTTATTAACGCGCGAAGGCCAGAGAGCGAAACCAGTCGTGACATACATAAGATGATGTTTGATCGAGGTGAAAAATATTTTGATTACGTCATCCTAGGAGAGGAATTTGGATTAGAAAGCTCACGTACCCTATTCTAATTAGTCTAGATGATTTGATCAGAAAGTCAGTATTGATGACTCATACACCTTTATAAGACCTGAGAGCCGAAACGACGTAAGTACAACAACATTTACGCTATTTTAGTCTTTAAAGTTATAGCGATTAGGAGTCTAATCGCGACTACAGAAAATGCACTTCGGTCATTTTGGCTTTCTACTGACTTAGCGTTGTGCTAATGATAAATGCCATTACACTAAACTAATGATTCAAATAAATAATGTTAAACGATAAAGCTAGTCACAAGTCTTGCAACACTTAATTACGTCATTCTCTCCTTTACAGAAAATTTTACATACTCTCGCGTTCGTGAGAATAAGAACAAACAAAACACAATCTTATGTGAACGATATTAAAGTCTTTAAAGAAGCACTTTCTTTGTTTCCAGTTCTCTCATTTCCATTTGTGGTCTCCTGTTTTTGATCTTCTTGGACAATGAGTAGGCAACGGAAAATGTTAAGATTCCTATTATCGCTGTGAAGATGGATAGGCCGGATAAAGCTTTGATACCGATTCGCGCGTACTGAGAAGCTACCTCTGAACAGCCGTGTCTCTCATTCGCCAGCTTATTGGTGGTGCTGCAGTCGATGGGGTAGTCGTCTAAGAACCCGTACCTGATCACGTCACAGCAAGAAGTCGGGAACTCATTCCTCCAGCTCACGTAGTCTCTCGGGCTATCAGCGCCACAGCAGTATAGACGCTTCTCAACGTTTCCAAAGTACTTCTCTAGCTCAGGATAATCCCTCATCCGCGAATACCCATCCCAGATCGTGTCTCTGATGAAATTATCAGTTCTATACCCATCTGCGCACACTAGCGCCAAAATCGCCATGCCAAGCAGCAGGAACGTGGCCACTGACACGCAAATCGCGTAAGTAGTGACAAGGGACTTACTGTTGCTCTTAGCACCTTTAAATCCACAGCAAGAAGTGAAGATCGCAAACAGCGATGCGCCGAAGAACATCCACGGGACCGCTTGCGGCCAATACACGTTATAATCCAGTAAATAATGATTGCTGTTGCGCAGACTCGTGAACATTTGTATGTAGACAAAATAACCGATGGATCCACCAGCTAATATCAGTCCCAGGATAGTAAACACAACGTTGAGCACATGTAGAGCGACTTTTTGCGCCATTTTTGCGGTTTCACTGCACTGTTTTTAAGTATAACTTGATACTGGACCGGCGCGCGCGCTTGGCTCGAGGGCTGACAATTGAATGGCGGTAGTGTGACGTTAACAGATCTTATAGCAAGTATAGTAAGTATTCTCGATCAAGGTTGTAAGGATTCTTCGTATGTTGGTGAGTCACCGTTTTAGCGTGTGCGTCATTGTTTTGGCTAAAAGTGGAAAAATTCTATGGTGTTCGGTTAGCATACAAATTAAAAAGGGATTTTTGTACTTAATGCAAACTCACCATGTTTTAGGGCTGGGTTTTGTTTTTAATTATTCCTGTAATTAAATTACAGTGAAGGAACATTTAAAATAACTTAGGACCGATTTTTCAGCCCCCAGATAAAAAATATCTGTCCTATAAATGTTAGTTGTCCTTTTCTTTTATATGTCTGGGAAAAGGATAGTGATAATTTTGTCTGACAGATACATTTATCTGGTGATTGAAAAACCGGCCCTTAATATGCAATATTTTTGATGCCTGGTTTAAATATACTTTCATATCGATTAATATTAACTTAGAAGTCTAGTTCAAGTGTTTTATATAGTGATTGACGACGTATAATCTTACCATTAAATAATATTATTGTAATTAAGACAGCAATGAAATCAAATTCTTAAATTAATATTTCAGCCTTGTACGATTAATTTTTAGGCTATAGTCATAACATGCATGCATTCGTCTCTAGCTGTCGACACAGCGCATCTTCAAGTAGATAAAGAGTGAGCAACGCGCTTGTGACTCTTCTGGCCTCACACGCGTCCATAGGCTGTGGTGTCTGCCACAATCACGCAGGTTGTAATGCTAGTTACCGCCATCATGGTATAAAAAATAAAAATAAAAATATAAGTAAAAAAGTAAACCTTTTTATAAAAGTCCCGTAGATTTCAAACATCCTGCTGGTACATCGTGTTATATCATCTACAAGTTATGTCAACACTTGAATTCACACTTCGTCACATTCACAAACGAAGCTGCCAGTTTCACAGATTTTTACCCCTATGAAGATTGTCAACCGAACATTCGAGTCACTGCGAAGTAGCTGAGAGACCCTCATCATCGTCATCATATCAGCCGAAAGACGTCCACTGCTGGACACATGCCTCCTCCATAGAGTGCCACAATGAGCGGCCCTGCGCCACCCGCATCCAGCAGACTCCTCCGACCTTTACCAGGTCATCACTCCACCTTGTGGGAGGGGGCCTGCGCACGCTACGCCTTCCGACGTGGTCGCCACTCGAGAACCCTTCCGCCCCAACGGCCATCGGTTCTACGTGCTAGTAGCGCTACGTGCGTGTAGTTATCAGACTAAAACTGTATACACTTCAATATTAATCTTCCTCTGCCCCCGACTGCCACTGTTCTCATTCTTTCCCCTTAGACTTACTTAATAGTTTTCAAACAAAAATAGTTATTTTATTTGTTATACAAGGGTGCAAAGTTGTATTTTACCCGCGAGTGTGGAATTGAAACACGAGCAAGCGAAAGGATGCTATAGTTGAACCACGAGCGAAGCGAGTGGTTCTAAAATAGAATCCTGAGCGTAGCGAATGTTTCAACACACGAGAAGTAAAATACATTTGCACCCGTGTGTAACACAAAACTTTTCTCCTCACTGTAGCGAGGAAAGTGCAACATCCAAAACAACTATTTAATTTAAATAATATTTTTTAAACATTTTTTTAACAGTAATTTTAATGTTAAGTAATATCAAGTAGAATGTTGGTCAAGTGCGAGTCGGTTTTAGTTTTCCCATACATTTTCAGCGCCTGATGATTTGATGAAAGCAACAAGCAATTATTTAAAAGTTCTTAAACATTTATTTTATTCTGTTTTGTAGTATTTGTTGTTATAGCGGCAACAGAAATACATCATCTGTGGTTTTTTTTGTATTATGAGCGATTTACGTTTTGTTATACTGTCAAAAGCTACTTGAACACGCTCCAAGGTCAAATTAATTTCCCCACTAGTGGATAAAATGCGTTTTTGCTCATTGGTTTTAAAGGATAAAAGACGGCTTTCCGAGGCAGTGAGGGGAAAATTAGGTATATTCCCACGGCAGTAGTTTAGTTAGTTATTAAACTGTAACAGACAGACATAATTATTTGTGTATAGTAATGATTCGTTTAAGTAACGAAAAGAACTTAAAACGAATCATTAGCGACATCTATTGTTTAATTGTTATCTTAAAGGAGGGTTGTAAAATAATTACGCACGAACTCACGGCTATCACAAGACGGCGCGCGAGTTCTCTCGATTTTTCTCGCACTATCCGTCTCTCTCTTATTAGAAAACTTAAAAGGAGAGGTAGTGGTAGAGGTATAGAACAAACAGTAGCCACTCTCTCTAGCCTTTCATTAACAAAAGAAATTGTAAAACCCCTAGTTAAGTACTTTTCGTGATCTAAACTGGAACAAACTATACAAAATAATTTACTTTAAAAACAAAGTTTTAACCGATCCCATCATCCAATTGAATTTTTGAAAGAAATGGGACCCACCTGACCTCCTAGCACACTAAGTTTTATGTCGGACATAAAGCATTTGTCCCTTTCTGGCAAAGATGCGAGTGTGAGAGGGACAAATACTTTATGTCCGACATAAAACTTAGTGTGCTAGGGGTTCTGGAAGCATATACTTACAAATAAAATAAAAAAATTACGAATCGGCTCATCAATGACGGAGTTCTGAGGTAACAAACATTGAAAAAAAAAATACAACCGAATTGAACCTCCTCCTTTTTTTTGAAGTCGGTTAATGACGCCATTGCTCTTGAGTTTCATTCGTAAATCACAAAAATGTTATATTGACAATTGCCTTATATGTCAAACATCTTATTTAAACTGTGAATCAGTGTAAACCCCATAGTTCTCTAATGGTATGGTATGTTATTAGTGGCACGTGATTCTCAGATGCGTCATATTTAATCATACATGGTGGGACAGGTGATGTTATCATACCTCGGTTTGATGTCTTTGTCATACTGTGAGCACTTCCTCAAGTCATATGTAATGCGGAAGTTTGGAGGCACGGCACAGCAATGTCTTCTCGCTTCAGTTATGTCTGTCCAACTGGAGCACGACTAGATTTACTAATGTTTGGTATAACATATTGATGACGATGATGATATTAACCTCACCTTCAGCTCGGGCCATAAATATGAAAGAAAAGAAAGAAAGAAAGAAAAGCATTTATTTGTGACAAACACGTAGGTAACAAAAATTACACAAGTAGGCCGAACACCGTTTGTCACAAAAAGGCCACAACTCAGCATGAAGCTGGCAAGGCCAGCGCTGTTCTTCCGTTGTGGCCCAGGTGCATGCCCCAGGTCGCCGACGACGCGGCTACACTTGCCGATTACTGACAATATTTCTATTTTATTTTTTTATTTTAGTCACAACATGCAATAGTATGCAAAAACAATCAATGCACGTGCATACTACTCTTAATCTACTCTTAATCTACTCTTAAACTATTCTTAACCTTTAGTACAAACTTGCAAAAACAAAACACACACTCCTAGGATATAATGTCTGTGGATAATGCAGAACCAAACGTCACTGTCACGTCACGCCGACCAGAGAAGAGAATTTATCAAGTTTAGTTTACGGCATAATATTTAACATAAATTCCAAATGTAGTTTACTGGACAGGCTATGCTACAATTTTGCAAAAAGAGAAACCAAGCAAGGCAAGGCACAAATAGCACGGATTGGCTTATGGGACATAAACTACAGGTACATCAGAGGTTGCTTACAGAAAACTAGTATCATGTCTGAGATTTTCCTGTCTTTGCTGGTGTTCGTACAACTCTTTTCTAAGCTTAACCTTGAAACTATGCACACTTTTCAGGTTCCTCAGAGGCGGAAAAAGGTTATTCCAACATTTAGCTGCCAAATACCTGAAACTTCCGCGAAATGCAGCTGAGCTGTGCTTATGCGTTAACAGCTGTACCCCACATTGCCGAACTCCCCGCGACTTACGGAAGGACAGCTTCTTAAACAGATATGCAGGGGTCTGGTGGTGTACTACCTCAAATAGAAGACATGCCAAATGAAGCTTTCGTCGGTGTAGCATTTTAAGCATGTTACATTTGTTTAAATATGGAGTCACATGTGCCCTTAACGGAATATTGAAGCAGAAACGAGCACAAGCGTTCTGTACTCGTTGCACAAGACGTTTTGTTTTAGTAAGTAGGCGTGGACCATACACTATATCCATATAATTTAATTTCGATAAAATTAGTGAGTCCACTAATTGAATGCGCAGAGTTTCACTCAAGAAAGGTCTTATCTTGTACAAGACTTTCAATTTGTAGAAGCAGCTCCTAACTGAATTGGATATATGTTTTTCATATCTGAGTTCCGAATCCATTAAAAGGCCCAAGTTCCGCGCTTCACTGACACATTCGATAGGGTTGCCCATCAACTTGACATCCATTGTCGGATCCAGCCTAGCCAACTGATATTTGCTTCCGAATATTAAGTATTTTGTTTTGGCCGGGTTCAACAATAATCCGTTGCTGGAAGCCCAGTTTGCTATTCCACGCAGATCCTCATTTAGTTTGCCTATTGCACGTCAATGTCCCCCTGTTTGAATGAAATGTACACCTGTACATCATCTGCATATATGTGGTATTTACATTGTTTTATATGAGTTGTTATGTCCGCAGAGTATAAAATAAACAAAATCGGTCCGAGGATGGAGCCCTGAGGCACCCCTCGTGATAGTTTCATGCTCTCGGAAATGAGAGATGAACCATCGCTCAAAGTCAACTTTACATGCTGACTCCGATTTGCAAGGTAACTATCAAACCATTTGATTGCACTACAATCGAACCCGTAGTAGCTCAGTTTTGATAGCAATAATTTCGTATCTATGCAATCGAAAGCCCGGGAAAAGTCGAGCAGCACCAAAATCGTACACATCCCTAGATCCTGAGCATACAGCATGTGATCAGTGACATCAAGCAACGCGGTCACTGTGCTTCTGCCTTTTCTAAATCCTGACTGTACATCTGGTAGGATATTGTTTTTCTCAATATATTCAGTTACTTGTAAAAATACTGCTTTTTCTATTACTTTAGACAGACAGGGCAACAGACTTACCGGTCTGAGGTCTTTAAATTGGGTAGGGTTTGTGATCTTAGGCAGGGGGCGTACAATAGCTTGCTTCCAAGCGTCAGGAAAAGAGGATGTAAGGAGAGAAGTATTTACCAATTTTGTTATTATGTCTAAAGTGTTAGGTAATGTCATCAATATCATGTTAAGGCTTATGCCATCACAGCCCATAGCATTTGATTTTAGACCTCTAATTATGGTAATAATGTTTTCAAGTAACTGGTATGCGATCTGGGGCTTTACGAATTACCGCCCGTGGTGCGTAAACAATTTTAAGTCTTCTCCTGAGTGTGAAGTGAGATTTGCCGTTGCGGAAAAACTCACTTACCGCCCAGTGACGTAAAATTAATTACATTAACCACAGTGAACTAACTGCAGATTTGGTTAGTTAAAAATAATAGGGATAACAATATTTGTCAATTTAAGGAAGTATTACGTTAATCTACACTAATATTATAAAGAGGAAAGTCTCTGAGGTTGTAAGGTTGTCTGAAAAAGGTAATCTCCGGGACTATTCCCCATGCGTCTAGCAAGAAAGCAAGCTCTGCCATGAATGCAAATCGCAAAAAATATTTTTCTACCCGGGCATCGAACCTAGGACCAGCAGTTTCGCAGACAGGGCCACTACCCACTACGCTAAACTGGTAATAACTATAATCGTACTATATAATATAATATTATAAATGCGAAAGTTTGGATGTATGGACGTGATTTTTAGATGTTTGTTACTCAATCACGCTTTTTAAACGGCTCAACCGATTTGGATGAAATTTTGGACGAAGATAGTTTATAACCTGCATTAAAATATAGGATAGTTTTTATCCTGGGTCCACGCCGACGAAGTAGTAGCGGGCGGAAGCTAGTATTGAAATGCGTAAGTTTGGAAGTTTATATGTTTATCACTTAATCACGCTTAAACGGCTCAACCGACTTGGATGAAATTTTGCTAGTTTATAGCCCAGATTAAAATATAGGATAGTTTTTATCCCGAGTCTAAGAAGAACGGAAGCTAGTGTGACAATAAGTATAAACGTTCAGTGTTCAAACCGAACGCCATTGGCAACGGTGTCTGCGCATCGGGTAGACCATATTCTTGTTTGCCACCATCGTCGTATATAAATGTAGATAATTCATGATTTTAAAAGCCTCCATATTGCCATCACCTAATATATGTAGAAAGTCCTTGAATATTAGATCAGCCCGGCTATTCTGTAACGTGTTTCTCTCACCTCAACGCTCACCCACAAATATATCTTGACGCCGCGATGCGTAGTAACTAAGCGTAGTTAGAGGTCTAGTTTCGTGACGGGTGACCGGCGGGGTGAGTCGCATTAGCGCGTAGCGAATAACAGCCCATAGAGGTCTAATTTCGTAAGGCGTGACGGGTGAGGTGAGGTGCATGAGCGCGTAATGCATAATAGCCCCGGGTTCCGCGAGTTTTACCTATTTGGTTTGGTTGGTTGGTGCAATAGTTTTGTCATCGGTGCATGACAACGTTGACATTGACCAGACTGCCAGATGCGGTCATAAGGGCGTGACTGGGTTGCATAAAAACAGAGTAAGTACTTGGTCCGTCGGCGCTCGACCGTGGCGAGTTTAGTAGAGTAACTCGCTTGTTGGGCTGGGAGTACCATTCATGTTCGCGTGATGTTAGTTGCGTTTATATTACCTATTTATTCATTTTTATTAAAATATGTTGCTCGGAACAAAATAATGAACTAATGGCGGAATTAATACCAAATGGTATTCTCTACCGCTCAACCATAGGGCCAGACAGAGACACTTAAAATTGGTTCAAAGTAAATGTTCAACGTTTAACAGCTTTAGTATGTCCGGCTATCTGGATGTTCTCCTTACAATTCGCATTTCTCAAGCGATTCTTGTGAAATTTTGTAAGCCAGGTTCAATAACTTTATAGAACTCCTATTATCCAGGCTATAAACAATCTTTGTGCAAAATTTCATCCAAATCGGTTGAGCCGTTTAAGCGTGGTTGAGTGACAAACATCTAAACTTTCTCATTCATAATTATAATATTAGTAGGATGTTTTGTCCTCTGTCCAAAAGGTTATAGGGCTGCATTTTAAAATCAGAGTAAATTTTATTGTGGATACAAAATTGCTGGTCGCACCCATTTAAAAGCAGTATTTCACGACCAAAACAGCGTAGTTAGTACGAAGATAATACTGTGACGTCATAATACTATGTCAATTTGTTTGAGCCGTTTCGGCTGTCGCCAGCGAGAGTCCGCCTTGTAGCTAGTCCAACACAAAGATCCATCCTGAAAACTGGTTCTGGTAGAAAGAAGGCCTTGTCTACGTAATTACTATTATTTATTCTGCGTTTCAATAACTACAATCAATACCTTCACACCTTCAAAACAGCGCGGTAGTAACACAAATACGCTAAATACCATTGTGCTAGGTTAATTATACCACTTACCGCCGAACAAGGGCACAGACCCAAAAACAAACACACATCATAACATTCTACACTCATTAGGAGACAAAAGACTGACTGATGAGCCAATTTACCAAACCTACTACCGTCCCTTTCTAACCAGTCTATTGGAAAGAGATGAGTTATTGCAGTTCTAACGTCTTCAGTAGAATATAAGCTTAAAACGTGATAAAAGCCAAGCTAATTTCAAACTTAATGCTTACGGATACGGTTGAGATTGTAATGAGAAGGCTTAGATGTGTGAAAGGACATGGGTTTTGTTCTTGAAGAAGCAAGGTCAATGTCCTGCTAGATTATGCATGTAGTTGTTTGTCACTTTAGTGTAAATTGGGACAGTATTCGGAACTATTTTTGACGCATTGTGACATGGCCGATTTGGTCAAATTTCGATAATATTGATCACGAAAAGTATTGTCCACTTTGTTTTTATTACATCAATCCTTAGTAAAGGGTGTAGAAAAAATCCGATGAATCATTTGAAAACCGAAAATGAACTGAAAAAAACTGATTTCCATTTTTCGCTGATCGAAAATATGGACGCAGTTGATTCAAAGGAATATATAAGTAGGTTAGGTTAGGTTAGAGTTAAGTACTTGTAAGAACGTATTTTATCCTGAAAAACCTAAAATTTCTTCCGCGAATTAATGAAATTACCCAACAATATCGTGGTTTCAGGCTGAATTTCGTTATAAAAAAAAAATGAACTTTATTCTGCAAGTAGGCCGTAATGGCAGTTTTACAAGTCAAAACTCTATCAGCGTTTCTGAAAAAGAAGACCATTGATAAGAAGAAACGCCGAAACAGACTCGACACTCGTTCGGAATTACGAGTCATTTGTCACTGTAAAAGACCGAGGTGGGGTAAACCTAAGATTTACCAAGTGAACAGTGGTAAAAGTCCGAAATGAACAATGATTACAATTCATTTCGGACTTTTCCCAACCCAATGTTGGTAAACGTTAGGTTTTACCGGTAAATCCTAGGATTTACCGCACCACGGGCTTTTAAGAGTCCGCAGTAAGCTCGGCCGAATTTCACCTTCCCATACAAACGGCGTTACGCTCTCATTTTAAAACTACTTGTTGGATTGTAACGAAACTTTGCATATACAATGACATGAGGTATATTTTTGTCTGTAATTAGTTTATATGGTTCCAGTTTATAAAACAAACGAAATACAGCAAAAACAAGTTTTGTATGAAAAACTTAAATTCGCTGTATTTTTTTAAACTATGGTATCTGAAGCTACATAAACTAATTATAGACATAGATATACCTCATTTCATTGTATATGCAAAGTTTCGTTACAATCCAACACGTACTTTTGAAATGAGAGCGTAACTACGTTTGTATGGAGAATCGAGCTTCAGGTTTTCCACCAGAGGGGTGAGACGAGACGAGGCGAGACGAGAATTGAAATTCGTATGGGCCTTACTACCTATTTGCACTGAGCGCGCGCGTACCGTGGAAATAGGTACCTAGGAAGTCCCATACGATTTCAATTCTCGCATCGTCTTGTCTTGTTTCGCCCCTCCGGTGGAAAACCAGCTTTACAGTACCTAACATTACCACCCCTTACTATGACTTGATGTATTTTGATTTGAAAGACCATTACAAGTCGACACATGTAAAAAGAGCTTTGGTGGCCATATAAAATGTATGGCCATTACCCATACCACCATACGACCATAGCGTCAATATAATGTAATAAAATCAGAAGCCAAAGACCAATTTTCAAAAGTTATTTAATACAAGAAAACTAGTAGGTACGATTACAAAGTAACACAATGTAACTACCCGAACTACACCACTAGCTACCACCACGTCTTAATCACCGAACCCGAATGATCAATGGATGGAGTCTTCGCGACCTCTGCCCCCGCGCAGCTGCCCCCGCGCAGGTCCCGTGCCGTGACACCCCGGCCCAGGATTGCTGACTTGGCTGTTACACAGTTACAATAATGTTTGTAATGATACACGGAGTTAAAAGGTGACATAAACTGGTACCTACGTATATATAAGTTCTTAATACAGAGTGTATCAAAAATGAGGTGTGAACCGATCAAGGGCATAACAGGTATCGTGTTCTGATAAGAAAAAACTAAAAGATTCTTTTTTAACGCGACTTTTTTTACATTTGTATGGATGGAGCAGGTCGCCCCAGTCGGCCAACGCTCCATATAAATGTTGGTACACTGTATATATTCGTCTTGAATAGGCAGAAATACGGTAGTTGATAACAGTAAAAATAATGATTCATACATTTCATACATCGATTTCCAACTTTCGTAAGACGTTTAAAATAATCCAAATAATTATACGTTTAAAGTTTCATTTAAAACGCGAGTTTAACGTGTTACTACGGTGACACCCTACAAATATCAAACGTCTGCGGCATCGATTTATTATCACTACGACTGGCTAAGTACACTAGAACATTTTTCTTGGCGTCTCTCCTTAGGGTGCCATCTTGGAATATTAGTATTTCGCAAGCTTAAGCTAGACGATGTCTGCTCTATCCTACTAATATCTATTAAAAAAATGCAAGTCCGAATGTTTGGATGTTTGTTACACAATCACGCTTAAACGGCTTAACCGATTTGAATGAAATTTGGCTCGAAGATAGTTTATAGCCTGGATTAAAATATTGAATAGTTTTTATCCAGGGTTAAGTTCACACAGACGAAGTCTGCCTGGTAGAATCTCCTTAAGGTTGACTGGTAGAGAATGCTTTATAGCATTAAGTCCACCTTTTGTACTATAAGATATTCTTTTGTGCAATAAAGATTAAATAAATAAATAAATAAGTCGTGGGCGGAAGCTAGGTTACATATACCTAATATAACTAAATGGCTGAGGCACGCAAGATACAGGTTGAATGAAAACTTACTTGTCTGTTAATCTGCCTGAATGACTTTTTATGCCAACAACGCATATATATGCCATAAATATGCCCATTGTACGAGTAATACCTACTTTCCGCCATTTTCCCACGCAGTCAGCATAATAGGACAAAAACAATAGCCTTAGTAATGTGCAGATTATTACATCTGTGTAATGGTTGAGATTATTTAATATGGCCGACTTTTTATAAAACTGCCGTTGGAATTAGAATCTTCTGCCTAGGACGATAGAGTTGCTTTTTGAAATCGATGCAGTTCGGCCAACTCAAACTAATCTCAGATAGGTATATGGACAACCAGCAGTTATAAACAGTAACACCAAAAGCATCCTTATTCTCTTGAATATAGAGTCCGGAATTATTTGAGCAAGTTTATGTAACATTTTGTTGATTCCTGTACTTGCAAATTGGGATTTAAGCTGTTTAAAGTCTTGTGTCTTTCTAATGAGGATAAAAATCATCAAGTAATTGTTATAAGTAATATACGTGCTTTTTATTGTAGATAGGCTTGAATGTAGAGGATAACTGAAGTAATAAATCCTTCCTTATTTTTTTTCCTATGTTCTTGTAACGACACACGTCTTAATATCAATTTGATCAAGGCTTATCAATTGCCAGCTAATTGGTAAATTGCGTTCAATTAAATTGAAGGTGAAGTCTGACCACGTTGTAGTACTGTACTGACCACTAATACCGTAAGTACGCACGAGTATACGAAACTAAACGTTTCTTACTTATTGAACAAACGAGCGAAGTGTTCTCCAGCTGTTCTCCTCTACAACCGATTCTCGTGAACTTTTGTGAGCAGATTCGATAATCATATCGTTTTTTTGTCTAATCAATTTACGGACACTAAAAAAAATTGAAAACAAAACACTGACTCGAGCGAGAGTTACACAGAGCCAAAGCTAAGGAGTTAGGCCCACGTGTACAGATTCGCAATTCTACAGATTCTCATGTTTACATATTCCCAATTTTACAAATTACCGAGCGAAGCGAGGAGTGTTAGGTGTACCGTGACCCTACGCCGGCGAGCCGAGCGAGCGAAGCGAGCGTGCCGCGGCAGCGGCCGGCGAAGCGCCAGAACCGATTTTTAGGGTTCCGTAGTCAACAAGGAACCCCTTATAGTTTCGCCATGTCCGTCCGTCTGTTCGTAGGAATTTATGTGTAGGTACAAAAGTTGAAATTATTATCTGAAGTGCACGTAACCAGTAGAATTTGGAATCTGTAGAATTAGAAATCTGCAGAATTGGGAATCTGTAAAATTGGGAATCTGAAGAATTGGGAATCTGAAGAATTGGGAATCTGTAGAATTGGAAGCTGTGAATTGGGAACAATTCCCTTAAATGGATAGTTAATGTTAATCGCATACGTTCAATAACAAAACCGACAGGTTAGACGTGACTTAAACATTTTAGCCTTAATATGCCATGTTTTAAACTCTCCCGCTAGTCTATTGTATTATAACTCATACATTAATTTACGACATACCTGGTCATAACGTAGCAATTACCGCGTAGCGAGCGGGATATCCCACTTCCTGGCCAGGAAGTGACATAAAAGGTTATACTTACCACGAGCGGTATTAAAGAAACCATATTTATCGCCCTTGCCTTTGGCTCGCGTCAAATACCTGTGATCTGAGACATTCTTTGTTTTACCGCCCTAGGTAAGTAAAGTCCTATTAAACCACGGCGGAGGCACGCATAATACCTGGCTAACAGTAATCCCAAGGATTATTCAATAAAAAATATTTTGGTGGTAATTCATTATTTTAATTACATTTAATATTGCAGTTCTTCCTAATCGAGGCGGTAAGTAAATATTTACAATGTTTTTGTTAAACTTTCATACAACAATTAAAATTCTATTGTAAGTTTTGTTATAAATACTAATTTGTAATTAGGAAAATCCTCTCAGTTTCTAAAAGACATCGCATTCCTGTATTCTTATAATAGGTAATTGTTTATTTTTTATTACGTATTACTTAATGCGTATTATTGAAGTGAAAACTTCTTTAGCAGCGCTGTGCACTTTTTGGGATGGGGAAAAATGATGGAGGGAGGGGAGTTGGGGGGAGGGTTTTTTCTTTTTCAAGTTTTCCTTCTGCCGACCGCCCGGAGTGCAACTCGGTCTTTTTTTTCCTTTTATTTGTTTTGAACATGGCCTCTATTTGACTTACGAGCGCAAGTCGAATATATTTACTAACTACTTTTACTAACAAATCGCTGACAGTAATCAGTTGCTACGTGTTGTCGAATAGAGTTCCCTTCTTATAATAATTTTCTACTATTAAATACTATCAGGTAATTATTACAACTAACTTAAACAAATAATGTGCAAAATTGCATAATTCATTCAGTACTGTATCAATAAAAAAATGCATTACTAATTTTTCAAGTATATCTTTAGTCTATATGTATACGTGTCACTGCTGGGCACTGCCTCCTTTTACGATTTAAATATAAATATATGTACATGTTTTTTTAAGGAAAATGACCGCAGTTCCCACGGTCACCCAACAAGTTAGAAACAGTTTACATTGAATATTAAATTTTGATTTTCAGTTGATACACTACTGTATGTGAATGGTGACTTTTTTATAACATATGAACATAAAAACCTTTTGTTTCCTGTCATAATGACTGTAGGTATAGCTAGTCGCTTTATTAATTCATTTGTCCTCTACAGGGACACAAGCGAACCAACAAACTCATTCACTATATCAATTAGAGGCGAATTCTTCCTCATACACTGACCTTGTTTTTCACCATATTAATAATGTTATGTCACTGGTAATACTGACACGGGAAGTTTAAAATCAAAACGTCCAAAATTCCTAAAAAAAACTTTGAAAAGCACAATGTAAATCAAGTTTATAAATGTATGAAATTCCTTAAGCGTGTCTACATCCCGTCCTAATTTAATAATTAGGAATCACCATTTTCAAATCGTTTTTTAGGAATTTAGTGAGTGGTAAATAATGCTACGTATAAGTACTTGAGATTATTCGAGTTGGCCAAATTACATCAAACTAGTCAATTCAAAAAGCAACTCTATCCTCCAAGGTAGAAGATTCCAATTCCGATGACAGTTTTATAAAAAGTCGGCATCATTAAATAATCTCAACCAAATAAATTGCACTGGTATGAAATAAAAAAAATTGTTTTAACGTATCATGTAATATATCTCAGATTAATTCGACCTAGGGATTCTGAAAGTACATAACTTTCATTAATACTAACTTAAAACTAAGTGTCTTTTTTTAAGTTATGTAATTTCAAAATCACAGGGTGTACTCGTATTAATTAAATACATTCTTTGGTTTAAACACTGTCTAGCCTCCTAACACAAATCTTAAACACACTCACAAACAAATACTTTCATAAAAAAAAGGTTAAAAAACTCTACCTCTGAACCTCTCATACCAGAACTTCCTGAAAAGTTTTCAAAATAAAACTCTAAAAGGTTCTACGCCTACAGCGCGACATTTCTCTTAGTCTATGACCTATTCCACAACACTACACTTTACAAAAGTCCTTTCTTCGTCTCGATGTCTGTCGCTTCGTATACCGCTGGCTTCCTCTTGATTCCTATCGACAGAACCAGGGTAGCCACTAAGCTTAAGATTCCGAAGAATGCAGTAACGGCAGCGGCTGCTGCTAACGCCTTTACAAATATTCGTGTGTAGGAAACCACAACACGGACGCAGCCGTTTCTGTCCGTCGCCTCTTTTGACGTGAATTCGCACTTTAAACTGGAACCTTCCGGATACCCGCAGCAGGAGTTGGGCAGTCTTGAGCCGTGGGCTCTATAGCTTGAAGAACCCTCGGCACCGCAGCATTCCAACCAGGTCTCAATGCCTGAGAACATTTTCAGATGACGGTCGCTCGTTTTCGTTTCAGAAAAACCGTCATTTAGCGCGTCCGATAAATAGTCGTCCGTGTCCTTTGTGTTTCCGTATTCCATGGTCAGCGTAGCGCTGGTAATAAGCGCAGTTAAGGTCATGACAGTGAAGATCACTTGCATGATGGTCAAACGCTTATGGTTGTTGGCTGCACTGCAGCAGCCGCAGCAACTGACGAAGACGACGAACAGCCCAGCTAAGCACGCGACGATCGGAATGATTTGGGGCCAGTACAAGCTGAAGTCCAGCTTGTAATGATGGGTATTCCTCAGGGCAGTGAAGTAGGACACGTATATATAAAACGCGACGCCGCCAAGGAAGAGCAGTAGCCCAAAGAGGGCGTACAGAATGTTGAGGATACAAAGAATTACTTTACGCATTTTGGCGTTTGTTTGTTTTGCACAGGGAGCACGATTGGCGCCGGACAATGTAATGACAGTGCGTAACAATTGACTGCGGCTTTATACACATCTGGACCAGTTTCCTGCGGTGAATCACACGGTGGCCAGTGCGGTAATTATGAGTCTACCCATACGAGTATCAATGGGTTTGGCCGTCGTAGCCATTATTTGAGAACAGATGATCTTCCCAATTGGTTGTTAAGAATCTTTATTGATAGTTCCTGAGATAGATTGAAGCGCTGTAGCACTAATCTAGCTATTATTAGAGGGAGTTGATTGTAAATGTTGGTATTTAATATGTGAATGGAATGTGGTCACAAGTGACGTATATCTCGCAGAGGTGATAATAAGGTACTTAATACATTTTTTACGGCTTTACGATTTGAATATATAAAATTGTATTAATTTATTTATCCAATAAACAACAAAATACTATTAATACAATTACAATATAAATTTGGCACAGATTTGTCACTAAAACTATACACTACTACTTATATATAAAATAACACTTACTGTACTTATATATAAATACAGTCCGTGACCTTTTAGAGGAGTATTCCGGATCTGGTGTTTTTTTTTGCAAAAGAGTATAAGCGGCAAAGATTATATAGACCTGAACCCCATTCTAGTCTCAGAGACTGTATTTTTTTTGCTTGCGACGCGCACTAAGGATTTAGCATTATTTTTGAGGTTCCAAATTAACTCGATTTTTTTATATTATTTTTATACGTATAGTGTGATGTTGTATTGTAGCTAATGTACTAGCGAGAAAAGCGAACGAAGTTCTCTGCTTTGTGGTCCCGCATTTCTCGATCGATTCTTGTGAAATTTTGTGAGCAGGGTCGATATTTATATATTATTTAATTTCGATTTACTTTTCGGAAAATTGACAAAAAGTCTAAAAAGGCACACTTGGGAGTTTTAACGCTCACAGAGCCACTCATTATATTATATTTAGGGTTATTAGAGATTTTCCATTCTCACTTTTGATTGGGAACTTCTTCATCTTTGTTTTTAGTCGTCACATTCTTGACATAAACCACTCAATAACCCTTAGCACTATTTTCTATGCCTCGCGGTTATGTCGGCGATAACTATAAAGCATTCGTCCTTATCGCACTTCCATATTTGCTGTAATATTTTAATGATTATTAGGGCAAACAACGGTACAATAATACTATAGCTAATACTAATAATACAATAATGCGATAGGATATACATCAACCAGCAGAGTTGCCATCACTTAATCTTCTATTTAACTTTTTACTAGGATAGTAACCAAAACTAACATGCTTTATGTCCTAAATAGAAGCGAACATGTCAGCCTGTGCTGGCATATATGTAACTCTAGTCTAGTAGGTCCCTGTGAGCTGTAAAACTCGCGATTCTATGGTATTGAAAAAATATTTATTTTGTTGGTGTCTTTAAATTGAATTGACTAATAAAATTTACATAATTATCTAACCTGCTCACAAAATTTCATGAAGAGAAATGAGAAATGCTACCTATAGAGGAGAACAGCTGGGCATCCGGACATACGAAAGAATTTAGGCCACAACTGAAAGATAACGTCGTTCGCTTCGCTCTCTCGTTCATTTATATTGTTCTACGCTACTATGTCAAAATTTCGTACCATAATGATTCAGAAACAGATTATGACAACCAAATTGCCGCTGCTAAAAAAATAACAATCCTCCTAATATTATAAATGCGAAAGTTTAGATGTTTGGATGTTTGGATGTTTGTTACTCAATCACGCTTAAACGGCTGAACCGATTTGAATGAAATTTTGCACTAAGATAGTTTCTAGCCTGGATTAAAATATAGGATAGTTTTTATCCCGGGTCCACGCGGACGAAGTCGCGGGCGGAAGCTAGTATACAAATAAATAGCAATATGCGTTTGAATCTAACGGATATCAATACAGCAATGACTGATTTTGTAAATCAGCCTTAATATAACAGCGTGCACATAACAATAGAATGGTGATTCAAGGTCTTCTGCAGAATTTTTACTTTGCATTACCCGATGTGTGGTTTTATCTCCATTGATAAAACCACACATGCCTACTACAGTGATTATAGGTATTACCTTACCGCGATAGGTTGAAAATTACGTTATATAATGTTTTTACGCTATGCATTTAGGTTATTATTAATTACAAAGTACTTACGAATTGACAGCTATCCCTTTCCCAAACCCAGTCGAGTCTGCCTACGAAACTGACAGTCCCAGATTCGAATCCCAGTAAGGGCAAACATTAGTGTGATGAGCAAGAATATTTGTTTCTGAGTCTTTGGATGTTTTCTTTGCATTTAAGTATTTATCATTATTAAATAATAGATCCACCCGCGACTTCGTCTGCGTGGACCCGGAATAAAAACGAAATGGTGCAACACGTCGCAGTAATTGCGTGTGGTGTAGTTATTAATAAGCTTATATTGATATGTATGTTAGTCTTTAAGGTACCTATTTGTAATATGGGCCTTGTTGCCTGATTTAAATAATAAATAAATAAAATAAAAACTATCCTATATTTTAATCCAGACTATAAATTAACTTCGTGCAAAATGTTATCCAAATCGGTTGAGCCGTTTAAGCGTAATTGAGTAACAAACATCCAAACTTTTCAAACTGCAACATTCAAACTTTCGCATTTATAATATTAGTAAGATTAGTAGGACACGATATCGTCGTCTAGTACCCATAATACAAGCCTTATTGAGCTTACTACTGAGCAAGTTCAGCATTTATTAATTTAAACATTTAACTAAGTAAGAACTTACTCATTTTTAACCTAGTACATTGTAGTTCAAAATCTCAATTATTAACAGTTATTTCCAACATCTAATACTAACCTAAACAAAGCTGGATAAATTCCATTAATGTCAGGATTTTAAGTGATTCATTTATTTACAAGTCAAGTTGTGATGGTACCTACACTATACTCCATTGACGTATGTGACGGATATGTGACGACTTTAACGTACTCTGTTACTTCAGTGGTGTCACGGAACGTCTACTTATACAGGAAATGCTAGATTCTTAACATGAATAATAAATTGTTTATTTACATGCATAGTTTCATATTCCAGGGGCCGTAGACAAGGTTACAATCGACAAGCGCTAACGCCAATAGAAAATAATAAAATGTAGGGGAATGACAGATGCCGACGAAACACTTTTCGTTAACATCTGTCATTCCCATGCATTTTATTAGTTTTCTATTGGCGTTAGCGCTTGTCGATTGTAACCTTGTCTAGGCCCCCAGTTGTTGCCAAACAGTCGTTTTTAGCGTCTCCGAATTCAACCGTCTATAAACAACATGCTATTATCGATATTTTATTACATACAACGTATATACATTAATAGATCGAGCGAGCGAAGCGAACGAAGTTCTATGCGTATGTCAAGATGTCCGGATGTCCCGCTTGCCCACTTTTCTCCTCCACAGGTCGCATTTCTCAACCGATTCGTGTGAAATTTTGTGAGCAGGTTCGTTAATTATATACTTAGTTTATTTTTATCTTTTGGTACTTACTTCATTTTTTTTAAAGTCAGTCTCCCAAGTTCTGCATCTCTTAGAGCCATAGTTTATATGCAACTAGCTGTCGCGCGGCTTTGTCCCCGTGTAGCACAAGAAGCAGGCAAACCCGCGAGATAAAATATAGCTTATGTCTATCCAGAAAATCCAATCAAGACATCGGTGAAAGAATTGTTTATATCGGATAAGCTTCTGCAGATGAACCTCTACATTGAAACTTACAAAGCTCCAGTCTCACAGACTTTTCCTCTCTATAATATTAGCTCGTACGTTACGTAGATCGAAATATCAAATTTTATATGGAAAAATGACAGTTGAATTGTCCTTAAGCGCGTTCGGAAAGTTACGTGATTACCCTTTAGTTAGGCGACGTACAATATATCCGGTTATATCGGTGATATGCCCACTTATTGTTTTCTAAAATAGCAAAAGGACATTTCAAAGTCATAGGTAAACAAAAAAGTAACCTCTACCTTTGACATTCTAACTGTTTTTAATCGGATTACAGAGATTTCCTCCTACACACAAACAGAGCACCTTTTTAATATTAATATTTTTAACAGAATAAACTCAAACTCAAACATTTATTCGTGACAAAAACAACACAGATAATAAAAGAAAAAAACATACTACGTTACGTTAAGTAACAATGGATTACGTTATTTTTTTATCGTAAATTGCTCTTTGATTTATAAAGCAACTAGCTTCTGCCCGCGACTTTGTCCGCGTGGACCCGGGATAAAAACTATCCTATATTTTAATCCAGACTATAAACTATCTTCGTGCAAAATTTCATACAAATCGGTTCAGTAACAAACATCCAAACATCAAAACTTTCGCATTTATAATATTAGTAGGATCTTGTGACCTATTTGAAGAATAAACATGTGATTTTCATCCCGGAGCGTGTCATTCTTTGAATGTCGAATCGCACCCCTGTGTGTAGTAAAGTTGGCCCTCAATGGAAGATAGGAAGTAATTATTACGAGGAAAATATGAATCACAACTAACATCAACTTGTTTGTATATTCTAACAATTGGTATTACATTTATTATAATTAATTATTGCATTTGCACTTGGCTCAATGTACTGGAAACTTGGTAACCTCAAGAACCACCAGTATTGTTACATTATATTGTAATTTAATGTTATAATCGTCGTATACCTCGAATTATGATTTAATTCTCACAGTTTTCAACTCGAGTTTCAAATTGATCTTTGATCTAGACACGCGGTAGCGTGTCAAGCCAAGTTCAAGCTAACAGAACTGGCGAGCAGCACCGTGTGTAATATTACACGAATCATTTGGAGCCACTTTTGACCCCCTCACAAATCAAAAACTGTTTCACATAAACATCTCAAATTTGGCCCATATATTAAGACTTGCGAGATACATATGTGCTCCAAATTTCATGAACACACCTGAAATGGTTATTTAGATATTAACGTCCAAAAATCGTCATTTTTATCAGTAGTGATCGGAATTAGGTGAGCCAAAATACCTATTCTTCGCAAGAGGACATAATATAAAGTGGTTGCAACCGGGTAGGAAAACAGAATTTTCTCTTAAATACCGGGTATTCGTTATTTTTCCGGGTACCAGTCGTAATGTTCAACATATATGTTTTTACTTATAGAACGGAATGTTTAATGTTAATCTAAAAGTTATAACCATTTCATACTTTTTCCTTCCCTTTTTACTACAAACTAACATAAACAATCCCGTACTATTAGTAAAAATATGTATGTTTAACATTACGACTACTTATAGTACCCGGACAAATATCGATTACCCGGTGTTAAAGAAAAAAAATATTTTTCTACCCGGTTGTATCCACTCTACATTATGTCCTGTTGCGAATAATAGGTATTTTGGCTCACCTAATTCCGATCACTGTTTATCACTGACCTACCTAGAGATCAAAACTGGGATAGATCAAAACTCTAACCCAGTTCCAGATGACCTAGAAAGTTCAAATTTGGCAGCCAGATAGGTAGTTGGGTGAATACAAAGTACAAAATCAGAAACTAGTACATTTTAATCATTTTATTATAATTTTTCAATTAATTGATTCTATTAGGAACACTTACTCGTAACTTACTTAATATTTATTAAAAATGGATGCTACGATGACGTTATATCAACACGGCGAATTTTGAAATACCTTGTCGGCGTGTCACTATAGCAACGAGACTGTTAATACCCCGCCGTCATAACACTATATTACAAGCTTTTATTTACTTTCACCTGTCCCGTTGTCTGTCTGTCTATAATCAAATCTTGCAAGTTAAATTTGACCCACTTCCCGGTGACCGATTGAGCTGAAATTTTCTGTATAAGTATAGTTTGGATGACAATTCAATATTATGGTACCATCGAGCTGATCTGATGATGGAGACAGAAGGTGGCCATGGAAATTCAGTACTTAACCGAGGTAACCCCGTTGAGTTTGGGCTCGTTAGAATCGTCTCAATGAGTAGTTGATGATGGTATACAAAAAAAGTACAGTCGGCAATAAAAGCTTGTACCAAAAATGACATTTTTGACAGAAGCTTTTTTTTCTTGGGAATTCACTAGATAATAGGTAATTTGTTACGTAATCGTCTTAAATATATCTTATTACTTCTTATATTGTACAATGAGTCGTACAATAGAATTACTGGTGGGTGGCGTTAGTGCTACAGGCGGCACGGGAAAAAGTTATTTAATCAATACAATTAAAAAATGGATTAAGAAGCGAATAAATAAGTTAGTTGCAGTTGCTGCACCCATTGGTATTGCCGCTTTTAATGTAAACGGTCTAACAATACATAGGCTCCTACCGCTGCCTGTAGAGCACGGAAATTGTCCCAAGTACACTTCCTTATCAGACCAAGTACTAAGTTTTAAGATGGGACTTAAAAGATGTAGTACTTATAATAATAAATTGATGAAGTGTTTATTATTTCCAATATAACATTAATGTACATCCATCTTCGCTTAACAGAAATATGATATCGGTGACGCTGACGACGGATGGTTCGGCAAGATTCATACGCCTAGTGTCTGCAATACGGCCACATCTCAAATGTATTTTACTTTCGAGATGTGACCGTATTGCACTGTGCAATAGAGCCACATCTCAAATGTATTTTACTTTCGAGATGTGACCGTATTGCACTGTGCAATAGAGCCACATCTCAAATGTATTTTACTTTCGAGATGTGACCGTATTGCACTGTGCAATAGAGCCACATCTCAAATGTATTTTACTTTCGAGATGTGACCGTATTGCACTGTGCAATAGAGCCACATCTCAAATGTATTTTACTTTCGAGATGTGACCGTATTGCACTGTGCAATAGAGCCACATCTCAAATGTATTTTATTCTTGAGATGTGGCTGTATTGCAGTCACTAGGCGCATATAGTGTTGTTTGGCGATCTGCTCCAACTGCCTCCAGTGAGACAACTGTCGCCGTTCGAAAACTTGACGTCGTCTGATGTCCTTCAATGTTTAAGGATCCCTTAGTGCTCCAAATTTATGGAAATATCTACTTTGTTATGAGGAATTAACTGTAAATATGAGGCAAAAATCGACCAACTTTTAGAATGGGTGTAGTAACAAGCTAAGAGAGGTTCTCTTATTTATCGCCCAAAATTGTATGGCCGATTATCGCTTCCCAACTTACGTTTCGCGTAATTTTATTTCGCCGAACGTTCATTTCCCAACTTAACAAATTTATTTGTTTTATTTGCCAACTTAACAGTTACCAACTCAACATGTGGTCTGTGTTTTATAATGTCATTTTTCAAAACGCCTACTTTCATGTTGTATAATGTTTTAGTTGGCATAACATACATTTGGTTGTTTATTGTTTTAGGTATTTAGATCGTCGTAGGATAAAAATTACAATATTTGTGTTGCGAACAAGTATTTCCGCTCTTTTATAAAAAAAAACCTGATACTAAATGGGCAATTCACTTGAACATTTCAAAGGTACAAGAAAATATTGAAAATAACACAAAAAAGTCAATTATACCATGTAAACGTAGGAAAATACAGTACTTAGTTTGACAAAAACCAATTCGTGTTAATTTTAGTATGAATAAGTACCGACTTATAATTTCTGTACAAAAAGCAATGATATCCAAACAAAAACATAAATGTGAAATGAGAGCCAAGTCCAATATTATGATATAATATGCCTTGATTGTTGACTTCAACGACAAAAGAAGTGAGATCTAAATGGGTGCCAAGTTCAAAGGTCAGTCCTGAAATCTATTTATACCAACATAAAATATTTTATAACAACTTACGATATAATTTCTCCTTATAACTTAGGATAATATATTTAAGCCTAAGGTCTGACTTGGCTAGTTCTCATATACGAATTATATTACAGCCTTCCAGTTCTAAAGCTGGAAGTTCTTATTGTATCGTATTGTATTGTATTCCGAAAATTTGGCTTGCTGGTAGAAACTTGCCATCGAACATTGGGCTCTTCCATGACTGTTTTAGTAGTTAATTAATAAAAAATCGTATTACATGAGAACTAGCCAAGTAAGACCTTAGGCTTAAATATATTATTCTAAGTTATAAGGAGAAATTATATCGTAAGTTGTTATAAAATATTTTATGTTATATATATTATAAATAGATTTCAGGACTGACCTTTTTATCAATCAATCAAAATATTTATTCCGTAAATAGGCTTATGCTAGCTCTTTTACATGTCATATTATAACTATATATTTATATATATTCTATTTTTACATAAATGCATCCTTATCTTCTACGAATTCCTTTACAGTATAATAAGCTTTCTGTAAAAGCTGTCGTTTCACAGTTGACCTGAATTTATTCATTGACAATTCCGTTAAATTAGATGGTAACTTATTATAAAAGCGCACACTGTTCCCCATGAATGACATATTATTTACTCTATTTAAACGTAATCTCGGAATCGCCGATTTATTTTTATTTCTAGTGTTATAATTGTGTATGTCACTATTCAATTTATACATGTCTATATTTTTCCTTGCATACATTATAGTTTCGTAAATACATTGGGAAGCCACAGTGAGAATATTGATTTCTTTGAATTTGTCTTTAAGAGACACTCGTGTTCCCAAATTATATATGTGACGTACAGCACGTTTCTGTAAAACAAAAATTGAATTTATGTCAGCGGCTTTGCCCCATAATAAGAACTTGGCACCCATTTAGATCTCACTTCTTTTGTCGTTGAAGTCAACAATCAAGGCATATTATATCATAATATTGGACTTGGCTCCCATTTCACATTTATGTTTTTGTTTGGATCTTCTATTCCCGAGAGAACTGGACATATTGATATATCTGTTTCGTCAAATGAGAGGTCACAAGTTACCCAACACAGAAATAGATATACTTATCTGTGTTACCCAAGCTTGCCAAGTGTTTTAAACCGTCGGTAATCGAAAGTCACCAGCGCATTTCCGACCCATTACTGATTTGAAGATTCGCTCTGTTGACAGCACGAGACAAATAGTTAACACATTCTTGGGAGCTCTGGCGACCTTACATCCGCACCAGGAACACTGCACCAACAGATCAAGTAGTGGTGTCATTATGGCTGCGGTCTTCTGTGAGTTGGCAGTTAAACTGTGCCCTACCTCTTTAAGGGATGCCCTGATTCGAGTCGACCACGCCCCCTAGACAGAGAAACGCTTATGCCTTTCGCGCACGAGAAAAAGAGATGCAACACTCTTCGGGAATGGCTTGTCTGGACAAATTTCGATAAATACCTAACTTAGTGAAGTTTTATTTATATTTTATTAAGTGAGGTTTTAGATGAGATAAAATACTATAGTATTAACTTGAATGTGTCGTAAAACAATGTATTGTTTGAGTAGGCTGAGTAAAAAAAGGAAAATAAAGACCCAACTTTGGTTTTTTTCTATCGAGGAAATTTTAGGCAATCACGTATCGATTAAATCAGATAAACAATCATATAGTCAAGAATCATATATCTGAAAATCGGACCTTACTGTTTCTTAATCTAGTCAGAGAACGGCGTTTCAAAGCACGCGATAATTTCCAATGCACCGCCTTAAGTTCAGTTTTGCCATCTGTATCTTTCTTTGAAATAATTGGGTGTGTCATTTAGTTTTTTTTCCTAAGGGCCGTAATCGGAAATAACTTTTTGAGACTCAGATGCTGCTTCCAATATGAGAAAGGTGACATTCCGCGGTGCCATATCTACCATATCATCATTGTATTTTCTCTTTATAAAAAAAAATACTTTATCAAAATTAAATATTTATTCTGCAAATAGGCCTCGAGGGCGGTTTTGTAAAACAAGCAAGAGGTTGTTGCATGACATCATCATCGTCATCATATCAGCCCAAAATGTCCACCACCAAGACATAAACCTCCCCCAAAGAGTGCCAAATTCCAGCGGACTCCCGCGACCTTTACCACGTCATCAGCCCACCTTGTGTGGGGTCTACCCACGCTGCGTCTTCCGGTAGTTGGTCGCCACCCGAGGATCTTTCTGCCCTAACGGCCATCGGTTCCACGAGCAATGTGCTCCGCCCACTGCCACTTAAGATTAATTCGGAGGGCTATATCGATTATCTTGCTGCGGATCGCCTCATTTCTGATGCGATCACGCAGAGAAACTCCCAGCATAGCCCTCTCCATTGCCCTGTGGGTGACCTTGAGCCTTCTTATGAGGTCTATAGTAAGGCAACACATACTGGTCAAAGACTGTCTTGAGGCAGCGTGCAGAAACACAGTAAAAGGTTGTGATTAGAATCCTGTGAAGATAACAAGTAATTATCTACGAACCCGTAGCTCAGTACCTATACAGCACCTACAATAGTAAAATACTAACAGATAAGTAATATTTACCTGACTGGCGTAATTTTACTTTGTGAATGAACCAGGTTTTCCCTCGTACTACTTACTTACTATGGATTTTCCACCTGCTTGTGAATGAAACTACCTACTCATCAGTATTACTTTTGGCCCACGCCAACCACGTGTTCTCTTGTGACGTAGGTTGGAATGCCAATCATATTAAAACTGGGGAAAAACCCGTATGTAGCACAATCCTTTTTGCCCGACTAAGGCAGAGCCGAAAGGAAGGGATATGATCAGTGATCGGAATTAGGTGAGCCAAAATACCTATTCTTCGCAAGAGGACATAATATAAAGTGGTTGCAACCGGGTAGGAAAACAGAATTTTCTCTTAAATACCGGGTATTCGTTATTTTTCCGGGTACCAGTCGTAATGTTCAACATATATGTTTTTACTTATAGAACGGAATGTTTAATGTTAATCTAAAAGTTATAACCATTTCATACTTTTTCCTTCCCTTTTTACTACAAACTAACATAAACAATCCCGTACTATTAGTAAAAATATGTATGTTTAACATTACGACTACTTATAGTACCCGGACAAATATCGATTACCCGGTGTTAAAGAAAAAAAATATTTTTCTAGCCGGTTGTATCCACTCTACATTATGTCCTGTTGCGAATAATAGGTATTTTGGCTCACCTAATTCCGATCACTGGATATGATTTTAGCAGTCTATGTTTGTGCAGTACCACAAATATAAGTTACAACGATGTACTTGCGCAGAGAGCATTTTTTGAAAACATTTTAAATAATCATTAGGCGGCGCGTTTGCGCGGGTAAAATCTTCAACGCCCATTGGCGCGCCGGCAGCTCCGGCGCCCGCCATTTTGTCTGGACGCCATGAGCGGGAAAGCACGAGTTCACCTGTCATTATACCTGACGTATAGTGCAACAAGGTCTTTATTGAAATTGAAATGGTCATACGTTCGATTTCAAACACCTTAAGACACCTGTTTAAACTTGGGACAGTTGAGGTAGCAGGCAGTATTTTAAAATGTTATAATTGTTTGATACAGAAATAGTTAATAAGTTAGTTGTTGCTGAAACTAGCAGCATTATTCAAATAAGCAACTAATTAATATGGTTGATAACATTAAAATAAATAGGTAGGTATGTGTGACGTAATATTCGGTTCAACAATCGCTCTTCTGTATAAGCAAATACAATACAAATTGTTTTTTTTCCGTTCAGTTTGTTTAATTCCAACAATATGTAGCAATATGTCTAGTATAAAATTTACTTATTATTTTGCAATATGGACTCAGTCGCAGACTACTTAAAATAACTTTTACCATACCACCAGAATCATGAAAGACACATTTTATCTCGATAAGAAATCAGTGAATGAACTACATACTCGTAAGTATGACTCACCGTACGCAGCATCCAATGGCATCAACGTGCGTAAATGAGTCATTCTCGTTCTCAGAACGTCAGGCGGTTTTCTCGGAGACTCGTAGTAAATAAACTGGTCATGATTAGTAAGACTTCCGTGGGTGACGCAGCGGGAACCCTTTAGGGTTCATTAATATGTAAACATATTTCATTCATATTTGAATTGTCCGTATCGATACTAAAAAACTCTATAGAACCTTATACGGCTATCTAATAAGATTCTATAGTTTTTTAGTATCGATACGGACAATTTAAGGAAATTATTTTACGTGTGACTGTTAAGGTTATTATTCGCTTGCTGCCGTATTTAGTTTCTTAAAGTGCTAATAGACTTGAACATTCACATGTAACAGAACATGAATTATTCGCCGTTTTAAATTTGTCGAACTGAACAATGAACAGAGCGAAGCATAGAGCCAAACATCGCCACGAACATGCTCACGATCATTCTAGCGAACGCTTTAGGAAATGCTGTGCGGGACGTGAGGTGTGGACGGAGAGTGACCAGAGCGGAACAAGAATAAAATTGCTAAACTTGGCAAAGTGTCTCAAATCAAAACTGGAGTTTTAGCGAGCATTCTAGGAAGAATGCTCGCTAAAACTCTCATGTTTATTTTGAAAGCTTTCACTTGTAATGGTACATTCGCTAGAACGCTCATTACAATTTGTATCAGCACCTTCAGGTGTCCGTGCGCAAGTGTGGGTGGATTTGAGGTTGGTATACCCCATGTCCAGCAGTAGACGTCTTTTGAAAGGAAGAAAGAAAGAAATAGGTATATTTATTTGGTGTGACCAAGATATACATGTGATTATAAAACTTAAATACACCAAAATGGATGCCACTTAGCATATATATGCCACCAGCAATATATGCTAAAGGCGCTGGTTTTCAGGGCACCCAGAGTGAGATACAGTTTTTAAATAAAATATAACTTATAATTACAACAAAACTTAATCAAGGAAAAGGAGAGGTCGATAGTCAATTAATTAATTCAAAGCGAAGTAAGTCTTTACAGATCAGGTCTAAGGTAAGTATGATAAAATGCAGATGTAGGTGTTGCTTCATTTACAGGTATGATTTAAAATTGAAGAACTATGTGCACTGTCCGCTTATGCATTAGATATTTGTAGGCTGATAAGATTTTTTTTTATTTTGGCTGCTATGATGATGACACCCCATGCACCGTCAGCTTCATTGCGTCGCAGGAATGAGGACCAGTGAAAGTGAGATGACTACTTGGAGCTTGAGAAGGGCAAGGCGGCCAACTCCTCCCCTCTTCTCATCATCATCCCCAGCCCGCAGTCGCCCACTGCTGGACATAAGACTTTCCTAATTGGCACCACAATACCCGCTCCTCAGCTCTCCGCATCCAACCGTTTCCCGCTGCTCTCTTCAGGTCGTCGGTCAACCTAGAGGGTCGTCTCACAAGGCGAGTTATTCTCTCCACTCGAAAACTCTCTACTTATCAGATAAAAAATATTTTGACATCATATTCATATTATTTTATTACGGGAGTCGGCTGGATGCGGGTGGCGCAGGACGGGTCATTTTGGCACTCTTTGGGCCTATGTCCAGCAGTGAACGTCTTTCAGCTGATACGATGATGTTGATTAGAATGTGAATGTCATCCATAGTACAAGTAGAACCTTAAAAAGTAAAGAGATAAGAATGAACCACCATGCAATAGGTATGGAAAGGGTTTACCCTTCCTTCACCGACAAAAGTTACATCGAATGAATGTTTCGCCGAATTTTAATTTCATCGAAAACATTTTTTTTTTCAGACACAATACAAACTTTTCAGGATTTATATAAAACAAACCTTACCTAACCTAACGGGTTTTAGCTTTACGTAAAAAGTTAACCGTTTCTGAGAAACAAAAGTTCGATGAAACAAAGCATTCGGTGAAACGTTTGTCGGAAAAATTACGGGATCCCGTATGAAAAGCAATGTATACTTTGAACATTGTGTGATGATTCAACAAAAACAATAGAAATAATACTGTAGTAATTAATTAAAGCGGTATTTTCCTACAAAATATTATTGGCTCACAATAGTATCACCCTGCAAACGATTTTAAACTCCTAACCAAGAGCGCAATGTGCGTAACAGCAATAGAATCAAAATGCGCACTACAAATGTTGAGTAAATAATAGAATTACATGTTTAGTTACATGTTTTATGGTTGTTAACTATGGGATCCTATATGATACTTTGACTATTATTGCTACGACTTCATAAACAAATGAAGGCGCGCAATGACAAAAGATGAGCAGTTTCTGTAATAAAAGAACTCGGTTTTTGATACACTGTAATATCCTTATTACATTAGATATATAATGCATATTCATAATCATAGTCAGACCAGGCGTTAGTGTCACTAGAAAACGGTGGACAATGCCACAAATCGATTCAAAGATACCTTTTATCACTTCCAAATACATCCTAGATGGTTGAGTTTAAGAATTCTCCCATATCTTTTTTATGCTCTTCTGTCACGCTGGAGACAAGTCTCATCAACTAGGCTAATCTGTCGGCCCCATTAACGGTACTTATTCGTTTTTTATACGGAGCAGTAACGGCGAAAAAAGATTGTGTATTGTAATACCATGGTGTCGCGAGTGGGTAGAGTTTAACAACCTTCTTACCCCACTGCTGCAGAAGGAGGGTTATGTTTTTTGAGCGTAGGTATGTATGTACATACATACATACCTACGCTCAAAAAACATAACCCTCCTTCTGAACAACCTTCTGGTATGTGGACAAGTAAATTCTATTTCAAGGCCTACAGTCTAAAGGGCTTGATGGATTTTGACATATGAGGTGTCGTTGTGTTTTCCTCGTATGTAGCGGAAAGTGACTACGGCGGAGGCGCCCGCTAGGCGGGTTCCTGGTAGTAAAAGTGTTAATCGTGGGAGTGTTACAGGCTATAATATTTGCAAAAAAGCAGTTGGGTTTCTCTTTTGATATCTCTTGCTTGTCTTAGGGTAAGTATCCACCAGCGCTGTGCGAGGTTGCGAGGCGGTGAGCGAGGAAAAAATCCACCAATAGCATTGCCGGGTGCGCTCGCGCATCGCATCCTGGATACTCACCCTTAAGTAAACATTAAGCCCCTTTTTAGCATCACACATTGTTTTGCCTCGTATTTTACTGTAGTTAAATATTGTACTACTGTTTACTATATAATACTGAGTTAAATTTAATTTAATCTTAAGTCTGATTACACTGCATTTATAAAATGTGATGTTAAATAAGTCTTTTCTATGTCTAAGTTAAACCAAAATATTAAATGGCCTTCTTCGTCGTAGCCTCATGACGTGTATTTTTTTACAGATCAGCATCAGCAAACGGCAGAAACTATAATAATGTTAATAAAATGTTTTAAAATACAGTGCACCGGGTGTCTCATCACCCACCTACTTGCACCTCTAGAGCAGACAACAATCAAGGTTACTATATACCTCTTCCGGATGAACTGCCATTCAAAAACAATCCTTAAACAGAACTATATAATGACTATATTGGGATAGATGTGTAGTATAATTGTATCTGATATGCCTTTATTCACTCTAGTGACAATGGGTTGTTGTGTGCACAGCCATTGACTTTTTTAACAAGGTTTTACAAATATCATAACGTTATTCTACTAAAATGGTTGCTATGTAGCGGTGCAGTTTATTTCAATTGGGCACAATGCATTGAGTTTTTACTTGTTACCACATTGACAGTATTTTTATTTGTATTATACCTATTGAGTAAAAAAAACACTTATGAACGAAATATGATACTGTATTGAACAGTACCTTTTCGGTAAAAGAAAACATCTCGAGGCAACCCGTTTAGTCCCAGCAAACGTCTAGTTTTCCCACTAGGTTGGGAAGTCTATGGCAGTCGCTTTCGTGTAACTAGTGTCTACATCAAATCTGGGAATTAGGAACCAAAACAGACCCCGCGCACTTTTCGGGTACAAGGGGGAAAAGGCCAGGAAGACGATGACCACGTTGCCTTTATAAATGCCCTCCGGTTAGTTTTTCCATACCGACTATTAAATTACTTGTTTTAATTTCCAAAATTAGACCTGCGACCAGAGGATTTCAGTGTTTGTTTGTCCGTCCATCTGTGACATGGGTGTATCTTACTAAACGGGACTTTAGCGTATAATTAACTTATTTATTTACCTCTCTGAGGTTTCCCGGTGTTTCGGATGTGTTAGAATATCAGCAGTCTTCCCGTATGGTCACGGGATGAGGGGAGGTATGGGGAGATGTTGTGACTCATTCGAAACGTCGGGAAACTTCAGAGGTAAATAAATAAGTTAATTTAACGCGATTAAGTGCCGTAACTATAGTAACAATAATGTGTGAGAATCGGGAAATATCAAATCAATATAGGTAGTGCTGTATCTTTTGAAAAGACAATAGGCAGTCTGAATAGGTGTGTTGTATTTTACAATGACCACTTTAATATCAAAAACAAAATACTCAGAAATAAAATATTTTTCTCTTTGTTTACATTTATATCTCTCTTATTCATTAACCAAACACAATACCCAATGAATCATGCTACCCGACCCATTACAAATGTCAAGTAACTCGATCAGATAGCACCGATGACAAGCACTCTCAAACTTCGCCGAATAAATCGCTGTAAGAGTGTCGCCTTTGTTTAGGACGCTCCTTGTTCTTGAGATGATGGGATCTAGCTTTTCTGGAAGAGACATTGATGATTCTGGCCGGAGAACGTCGATGGTCGTCATGTAGCATAAACTGCGATTGCTGATGACCTGGTAAAGGTCGCGCGTGTCTGCTGGATTCGGGCGCAGGACCGGTCATTGTGGCTCTTTGGTGGAGGCCCTATGCCCAACAGTGGACGTCTTTCGGCTGATATAATATGATGATGAAACCGCGATTAGTTCTTGGATTGGTTTCGCTTTGAGGGATTGTTGAGCGCTTCCGTACTTTAGAATCTAAGCTGCTAATCCGTTGATCCCGATTAATATTTAAAACTCTATCACCGCTGAAAAAGAGAAGCTTTTGTTGGGGTAATGCTTTTCAAGGAAGACGGCTTTTGGGTCGACCGAAGTTATCACGTTACTTTTAGAACGCGCCTTAGGACAATTCAACTGTCACTTTTCATATACAATTGACATTTAGATCTACCTAACCTATGTACAATGCGATACGCGATCGACCTGCTGGAACTGCTGGAAGTATTGAGTTTATACGGATCAATACTTCTGTAATTTTAATACTACTAGTTAAGTGGTACAGTCGGCAGCAGAAGTACTGACTGTACTACGTAAGGTGGGCTAGTTACGCTGCTAAAAATTTCAATCCGTCCGTACCTATACATTATAACATTAGAATAAAATCCACTATTGCTCACTTTTGTTGTAACAATGTTAACATAGTTTCTGGATTTACTTCGTTTCATTATTATTTTAGTACATTCATGCACAATTCCCCTATGGTTTGACTGGGCTGAATTATGAGATAGGTCATAACTGAATACTAATGCTGGTAAACCACAGACAATACAACTTGGTATTACCTGAGTTATGTAACTATTGTTTTATTGTAGTGGTTTCAATGACTACCGCCTACAACGACTAACTACGACTAATGATATGTGGTTTGGTTTAGGTTTTTGAAGTAGACTGCTCTGCAGGTATTAAAGTAAAAAGCTTTTGAAAGATTTCTTATTAGGTAAAGACTAATACTTGCTTAATGCCCAGTAGCTGACACTATTGTTCACCAAAAGTGTTTTGATGTAAGATTGAAACTGCTTAGGCCTCAGTTTCTTTTTCTTCTCGAAATTTATTTTCTCGTATTACAAAAATGACGATTTTCTCCCGAAGTGTGTTCTTTTACCCCACTGTCCCATGGAATCTTCGTAATATAAGGTTTTGACGATTGACAGGGAGGTATGGAAGAAAAGGGCATGCTGCGCCGACCGACCCCACGTAAATGGGGTAAGGGCAAGAAAATTATGATACAGCAGTTGCAGCACATAAAAGAACACTAGGAAAAACATATTTTAACAGCCACGACGACTCTTCTAGAGATTTAATTCTGTATTTTGCCTGTGCTCGCTAACTTTTAACAGCTTCCTGCAGCACTGTGGCAAACGATATTATACTTATCTCGAGTTTTTAACAGAAACAAAAGTTTTCCTAGTTAACATTATGAGCGACGTAATTCCTTTGTGGCTGTGAGGCAGTTCGTTCCAAGATGGCGGAAACGGTTCTTAATGTTATTACTTTTTTAAAGCACAAAAAAGTGAAAAGAAAATATTAGGGGTCCCCCTAATAATCATGATGTGTATACCTGTTGGCACGTAAAAAGAGCGCCGGGTGCCATATAAAGTATATGCCCGCCAGCGTTCTATATTTAAGGGTGTTCGACGACCATACAAATCGTTTTTTGACATTCGCAAGCTAACGGCGTGATATTTTATGAAACTTATGAAACACACTTTCATAAATTGGTTTTCTATTTGCGCGAAATTGCCCCTTTCCTAGAATAAACTTGTATAAATCCAAGAAAGGGTTGTCAAATATGAGGTGATAAAAAAACAACACAAACAATTAACAAAGGCGATGATAGTAAACATATACATTACTCTGGCTGTCTGTGTATTGAAACGGTTTGAGACTCAGCGAGACCACTGGTCCGTGGTCTCTGCCTACCCCTTCGGGAAATAGGCGTGATTTATTTATTTATTTATTTAATCTTTATTGCACAAAAGAACAACTTGTCGTACAAAAGGCGGACTTAATGCCGTAAGCATTCTCTACCAGTCAACCTTTGGGCAAAGCAGACAAATTGTGGGCGGTGGGTGCAACTACAGATATAAACACACATTAAACATACATTTATAATAAATGACAACAATAGACAAATAAATAAAAATACATACAAATATAAACACCTACATATATAAATATATATACAGACGAAAATAGAGAACAGAAAGATTATATTATATGTTGGTTTGGTATTGTATGTTGGTTATTATTATTATATGTTGTATGTATTATCGCTCTTATATGAGCGGTTCAAGGTTTCAGTATCTACGAGACGATATTTATGAGAGGATTAAATCAATACAACATATTTTTGCACTTGGCTGTAGAACTCATAGCACAAGCTTTGCACCATTATATTTGAAAACCAGGCTCTTATCGGTGGAGTGATTTCCAACTTATTCTACACTAGCTTTCGCCCGCGACTTCGTCTGCGTGAGCCCGGGATAAAAACTATCCTATATTTTAATTCAGGCTATAAACTATCTTCGTGCAAAATTTCATCCAAATCGGTTAAGCCGTTTAGGCGTGATTGAGTAACAAACATCCAAACATCTAAAAATCCAAACATCCAAACTTTCGCATTTATAATATTAGTAGGATTACATCTTTTCTTTTATTTCTTTTTAATTTTTCTTCTCGATTTCTCGTGCATGGACAATCAATTTGTGGCGTTGGTGTTCCTGTTGGCTAGTAAGGGAGCATTTGTCTCTTGCGCAACACAAAGAATTCTAAAAACAATATAGAGGTACTTAGCATGTGACTCCTATGGAGTTGCAAGTGTCCATAAGCTACGGTGACTACTTATCACTAGGCAGGCAGTATGCTTGTTTACCGCTATCGTGATATTAAAACCGAAAAACTACTGCAAACAATAAAGACGAAACATTATCCTAATTTTCTAACATCATTCATCTTCATAATTTTTCATTTTATTAGATTCTCGCCTGTCAAATAAAGAACAAGATAAATATTTTGTAAAAATAACGATGGAATCGATAACTATGTATATTGAATTGCTGCTCCCGCTGGTTTGCCTGCGTTCTGTGCAAAGCCGGGTGGCGCCGCGCGCACACTTAGTATTATATGTATACTAGCTTCCGCCCGCGATTTCGTCTGCGTGGACCCGGGATAAAAACTATGCTATATTTTAAGTCACGCTATAAACTATCTTCGTGCAAAATTTCATCCAAATCGGTTAAGCCGCTTAAGCGTGATTGAGTAACAAACTTCCAAACATCCAAACTTATCGCATTTATAATATTAGTAGGATACTATATAGCTGCCCATGCGGCTCTACCCGCGTATGGCAGAGAACTCAAGCGAAGCCACGTGATAAAATCTAGCGTATGCCCATCCTGAAGGTTTATTCTATACACTAAATATTTTTTGTAGTTCCGGGGATTAGCCTTTGCTTACAAACTTAGAAAGCTACAAACTCATCTAGACTTTTCCTCTTTAATATGTATTAGCATAGATTAAGTAGATCCAGGGAGTCCGCTGGCGTACGCTTTGGGGGAGGCCTATGTCTAGCAGTGAACCTCTTTCAGCTGATATGATGATGTTGATGAAGTAGGCTCACACCCCTGATTCGGTTGAAATCACCTCAACCAATCTCGCTTTACCGCAAAATCTTAGAGTAATTTACTGTTAAATCCGCCCGCGTAGTCGTGTCGGGGATTTCCCTGGATTTTCCCCAGGCAGTACTCTCTCACTACACATTCCGATCGCTTCATTGGGTTTGTCCTATGAATGCAACATCAAATAATTTACTTTAAAAGTAAAGTTTTTGTCGACTTCAAATCGGTGCCCAAATCGCTCTAAGGTTGCCTATACAATCTGAAGAGTTCTCTCGATTTCTCCAGGACCCCAGCATCAGTTCCTGATTTGATGACCGTGGGATCACCTGGAAAAGATACCCTTTTAAACAAAATAATATTTTTTCCAGTAATCGGGGAACAGACATAAATAACTACAACTTAGAAAAGTTGAAAAACCCCCGACATTTTCATTTCAAAGTCTAATATCTCAAAAACGACTCAACAGATTTTCATGAAACATGGCTAAGAACACTCAGGATCACATCAGCTTTCGAAAAAAAAACCGCATTCAAATCGGTCCATCCGTTTGGGAGCTACGATACCACAGACAGATACACAGATAGGTACACAGATACACAGACACGTTAAACCTATATCATCCCTCTCTTTGCGTCAGGGGTTAAAAATAAAAGCTTCCGATGAATTGAGAACCTTCTCACTTTTTGAAGTCTGTTAAAAATGATAAGTAGGATATAATCTTAGCTTTCCAGTAACACTAATTATTGACCACTTTCGTGTAACATCCTTGTGTTATGAGACCGGTACTCAATATACTTAACCTACTAGAAAATCGTGCGTTTATCGTCATGCGATAAAAAGGTAAATTGTGAAACGTACAAAAATAGTATTGATATGTTTGAACGTAAGTAACATTTGTAAAGTATTTCCCTTTGATATCCTAGATAAGTGAACGAAGAAACGCAAGTGTATTTTTCCGTTAAAAACTAAATGTTATCTGGAATGAGGTATAGTTATTAATAATGGCCACATTACACTTGGAACAATAGGTGTTTTTCTGCGAACTGCAGGTGCGCGCGCGCAGACACGTGACATGTGTGCAGTGTAGGGCGGACAGCACGTACGGTTGGCACAAAAGGATTGCTGGCAAGTGTAGATTCTGCTTACCTGCAGACTTTTTTTTTTGAACCTGACTGTTGCTACAGTATGACGGACCCAATATAGCGGTCGAATTGCGTGGTTGGAGGGTAGCCTGGGGAAAATCCAGGGGAAGCCTCCGGCTATCGTTGTCGCTTTCTGACAAGTACGCGAGTGCGAGAGTGACGGATGTCTTATCCACAACATTAAGTGATAAAATGGCAACTGGATATCATTGGCACATCTACATGTTATATTAAATTGTTATATTAGTAACAATTTAATATAATATATACATGTGCTCAATAAACCAGGTGAGATAGTTTAGTCAAATACGTAATACGTAATAATCATCATTAGTCATTCCCTCAATGTTGAGGACCGTGACATCATGTCCTATTCTTGTTGACCAGAGGGCCTACCGCCAACGGCGTTCGAAGTTTTCCCTCTGTCGCACTTACATACGAAATCGCAAGTCTGACAGAGAGGAAAAACTTCGAATGTTTCGCGGTAGGCCCTCAGGCTTTTCCAAAGGCTCTTATCACCCGCTTTACGTGTGGCCTCGTGCAGATGCAATGCAAGAGTGCAGGGATTTGTGTGCTCCATCTAACTTGCTATACATATAGTTGAGATTTTCTGAACTGGACAGATCTTCTTATCTTCAGAAAAATAACATTCAAGTCTAACGTGTGGTCGGACGCGTACCATTTTTTGCAAGAATAAAGGTTGGCGCCACATAAAATTCTCATCATAAAATGAACTCTATCGTCTTATTCAATAGATTCAAAATGGACTAAAAGATAAAACAACCCGCTCCCAGCGAGCCAGGTACAAGGCGCTGTGTGTGGTATTTTATCTCATAGCTTTTTTTAAATCTATTGAATAAGAAGATAGAGTTCATTATTCAATAAACATTTTACTTGGCGGTAACATTTTTTTACAAAGGAAAAAAGGCGAACAAAAGCTATTCATGAGCTCAGTACAATGGCCATTCATGAGCTCAGTTCAAATAATTTAAACTATAATAATAAAATAATAAAAAAATATATTAAGAACATCTTTGCTGATCTTACTTCCCGTCTACTGATTTTGGTGTAAAAGTGATGGAAAACATACAAAGTATTGCCGATAACTTGACTATATTTTTGAACCGTAATGCTATATAAATAAAGACTATAATCACCAGTTATTGGAACCAGACAGAGCCTGTTGAATACATGGAAAAGTATATCCGGTGTCGACTATCTTACCGGAAATCGATTTTACGAGGGAAAATATCAATGATACCGAGAATTTTATAATATTTAAGGTAAACATCTCAATGAGGTTTGATGTAGTGAAGGTCGTAGGTTCAAATCCAGCACGTGGCGATTTATTTTTGAGTCTTGCTATATGGACCTGTTCTGGATTAAATTATTTTCATTTCAAATCTTTTACTTTGATCAGAATTCAAATAAATATCATTGCTCACATATGGGTACACTTTCTATTAGATAGGGAATACATTTAAGATTAATTTTACTCTATCTACATAAATGTCATAGTAAAACCCATTAGTCAATTAACTCAAAGCATGAGGAGATAACGTCATACACATGTATGATTCACAGACTAACCAGAATCATACTACCAATCATTCTTCTTATAGGACTCATCAAGGCCTCTGGCCCTGATACACGATACAATACTGTTTATTGCACACCTCGAATACACCTTTTTAACCGACTTCAAAAAAAGGAGGAGGTTCTCAATTCGGTTGTATTTTTTTTATTTTTTTTCAATGTTTGTTACCTCAGAACTCTGTCATTGATGAGCCGATTCGTATTTATTTTATTTTATTTGTAAGTATATGGTTCCAGGTGGGTCCCATTTTTTTCAAAAATTCAATTGGATGATGGGATCCATGAGGAATTGAGGGAACTCCTCAATTATATTAGGCACGCGTGTAGTAATTTTGGTATTTTCTATTATAACTTGTGTATTTACACCCGGAAATCATACATTTGGTGGAGTGGAATTGATGATGAAGACCACAGATTACTTATGGAATTCCTCAATTATGTACATAAAAAAATAAAAAAATAAACCGAATTGAGAACCTCCTTTTTTGTTTTGAAGTCGGTTAAAAAGTACAAAAGTATATCACAGATCCTGATAAGATTCCGTTGAAATAGCAACTAATGAAGTGCTAACGGTGATCCTTGTGGAATCGACGGAAGTCCTCAAATATTATCGGGCCACATAGAGCGATTGGGTTTTTTTCTCTAATAATCAACGCATTTGCTCTCGGAAATCAGTTCATGTGGTAAATTGGAAGAGAAATGTGGAAATGTTCTCGTGGCTTGGCGGAGTACTAAATTGAAGTCGGTTAAAACTTTGTTTTTAAAGTGAATTATTTGTGATCAGAATCCTATTTTTATATTATAATGTGAAATACCCCAAAATAGTGTATGCCTTAGTGCGACGATGAAGCTTGAAACCCATGATAGCAGCTAACACGGCATTCTGGATAGTAATGGCCAATGGGCAATTTCTGAAACAGTTCATAAAGGTAATTCTCCTAAATTGTGAACCACTTCAGCTGTTAAATTTCACAACTGCACACCACAAAATATTACACAGGACAGAACATAAACTAAACAACAGACAGTCTTATCGCTAAGGAGCGGTCTCTTCCAGATAGAATAGAATGGAAAAGAAAAACTATATTTTTTAACCGTGTTACATAGATGTTATTCAATAACGTATTCATATTTAATAGTAATCACTAGTAATTGATAAGGTATTAGATAACCTATAGGGTAACAGAAATAATGCAACGTACTCTTATCATCAATTCATCCAAGTTTCTGTCTGATAGTGATCTTCTGTGTTTGATATCGTCTAATGAGCCTCTTAAATTCGGAAGTTTCATGCCAGTAAGCAAATTATTAAAAAAACATCTCCGGAAATTCTCATCCGATTTCAAACATTCTTTCGTCATTACGGCTTGTACACCCGCTAAAGTCCTTGAGCGTATGGGCGGAGCCTCGACCCTCTCCCCGCGCAAGTCGCACGACCCGCCGTCGTTTATTAAGCGTTACATAGATTAAGTTAGGTAAGATTACAGACGCGTCATCGCGCATCGTTACCAATGCAAGGGTGGACGTGGGTGGGTGACATTCGTCATGCTTAATTGAAACGTGATATTTGTCACACATAAATTACATAATTGATTAAGCTCAAAAATTATTTCCCTACTATTATAATACAATTTACTTACGATTAGTGTAGTTCCGTCAGCACGGCTAGCACGAGACGGCCGCGACATACTCTCGATTTTTCTCGCACTATCGGTCTCTCTCTTATTAGAACATTAGGAAAGAGAGGTATAGTGTGAGAAAAATCGAGAGTATGTCGCGGCCGTCTCGTGCTAGCCGTGCTAGTGAAAACGAAATTCGTTCGAATAACTCTCATTGTCGCTCGAACTAGCAAGCGCGACAGAGAGGGAGATACACGAACGAAGTTCGGTTTCGTTTCGCGGTAGGCCCTCAGCACGCCTAGCACTAGACGGCCGCAACATACTTTCGATTCTTCTCGCACTATACCTCTGTTACTAAATATTCTAATAAGAGAGAGACGGATAGTGCGAAAAAAATATGCCCTTAGGCCATTTTTTAATGTCGCTATTAATAGGGGCCCATCTAGCAGTTAGCGAGTCACCGTCTGCCAGGGATAAAATGTGAAAAAGTTTTATTGGGCAGGCGTCCGATGTTTCATCCAATAGCCCAGCTACTAGTCCATCACTTTCACCCAATAACCCGTTTTATTTCGATTCCATCAACTAGCAATAGACTCTTACACCCCAGCGGGTGCTGTTTCTGTGAGCGTCCCATGACACGGGCAGAGACAAGCATCTGCTTGGTGTACTCCTTGAATTTCATTAAATTGTCAAAAGGGCCTCTACGTGTTGGCTCAGAGCTCCACGCACGTCTCCCAAAGGTCCGGGACATCATTGTCCCGTGAGCGGGAAAGACATATAATCCATACTATCTATACTTCCATATCCATACTCCATACTAATATTATAAATGCGAAAGTGTGTGTCTGTCCGTTACCTTTTGTGTAAGTGTAAGGTTGTTAAGTTTTAAACTAATTTTCGGTATATTTATTACGTTCTACTTCCTTGACTTGATGATGATGGCGTGTACAGTCAGCATCAGATAGTTAGTAGCATCCAAAGTAGCCAAATATATCGTAACACATTCCTTACTCCTACTTATAGTAACAAAGACTATTTCGATGAATGTACGTTCCGATATATTTGGCTAACTTGGCTGCTACTAACTATAATATGCTGACTGTACAGAAATCGGCCTCGGGTAAATATATACTTATAGATTAGTTGTACGTTAACCATACTTTGTTTCATATCAAATAATAACTGTATCTAACTTGGAGTTGGCATGCAACCCATAGGTAGGTACTTACAATATTTGCCAAGCCCACTATTTTTATTAGAACTTATTCTATTAACACTTGACAGTCATTAATACGAGCAGACAAAACAATATTGTTTCAATAATTGGTCATGCTCCCAAGCAATAGATATTGTAAATATATTTACTAATAAAATGACTGGTTTTAGCGATTTCCCAATTTTGATACTGTTCAGATATTTGATACTTTGATAGAATAGGTATTTACTTGTGTATTCTTTTTCCTCTTCTCTTGTAAAAATTCTTGATATTACGTATTTTCCTCCTGCGCTTATTTCCCATCTTGAACTAAAAAACTAAATCTAAACTATGCCTACGTAAATGTTAATTAGGTACAAACGCCAACACAGTTAACTGGCCATCCTGTATTTATACAAGAACCTTATTACAATGCACATAAAGTGCACGGATGGTCAGTCAGCTGTCTTGTCTATAGTACCTACTACTTTACAAACCACGAAATAGATTGTCCACTCTATGCAACAAAATTATCTGTCACTAAAAACTAAACTATACGCAAATATTTATTAGTTACCTACTATACGAATCACAAAACGGATTGTCCACTCTATGCAACAAATATAGTCCACAATTTCCACAAATATTTAAAAATTTCGGCGCAGCGCAAATTGACACAGGTCCGTCATGCAACGTGTCTCGTCCCGCACTGACCGTATGGACGAAAACGAGGAGGCGTAGGAACTTTGGCGGAATATTTCAGAAAACGAGATAAATTTTTAAGAAAATTAAGAAAGTAAGAAAATGATGCCCTTGTTCATTATTGTATGAAGAAAGTTATAAAATTTCATATTATTCTGATAAAAAATGGAGCAGTAAAATGGTTACAAAATGGAAAAATAGGGGTGACTTTAGATTTCTTTTTCTCTAATTTTTATTGTTAAAATGGATTTCTACGAAAACTATGACCCGTCGCATATCTTGCAGATTATGATATATTTTTTCCTACCGCAAAAATGTTACGTTATTAAAACGGTTACAAAACAACTCATTTTCACGAAAATTTCGAATGTGCAGCCTTAAAGAAGGACCGAGGATGAACATAGGCTATAGTTTATCTCTCGGCTCCGCCTGTGTCCATTGAAATTCGCGGGCGGTTCCGCTCGGCTAGTCATCAATATTTCCTTTATTCAAATACAATTTTAGTGTTAGATTTTTATAATCGTCATCATCACATCAGCCGAAAGCCGTCCACTGCTGGACATAGGCCTCCCCCAAGGAGTACTAAAGTCCTGCCCAGGTTTTTATGATCTGTATAAAAAGTAAAATACCTATAAAACTGTACATACAAAACATTAAATCATTCTAAAAACCTAACCTAGAGTGCCATCGGCAGCGGGGAGGGGCCTAAGCTACCCGGTGGTCAGTGCGACAGAGAGATTCCTCTCACCTTCTGTATCTGTCATCAATATTAATTATTAATGTTGTATTACCACTTCAAAGTAGATTATACCAATAACTGACCTCGTAGCTAGGGCGGGACAGACGTCGCTCAACCATACACGCGTATGATTCAACTAGACGAGCCACTACAGTCATAGCGTTTTCGGTTTATTGTTTATTCGGTTATAAGTACTCATCGAGGAAGCTTCTGATCACTACTGCTTTGAAGAAAACATTCCGAGTAACGTAGCCAGAGCCACACTATACACGTGTAACCTACCTAACCAATATGATTAAACCAGTGTGGTTTTCAACTGCCTAAGTCACACATTCAAAATGTAAACTCACATACATGCCTATATTTCTAAAGAGTTTCAATTATTTAGACTTCTAGCGTAACTTGTATCAATTTCCAAGCATTTATATTTTGACTTCGGACGTAACTATACGGCCGTATTCATAAACGTCCTAAACGGCGTTAAAATTCGTTTGTCCTTATCTGTCACTTTGACATTGTGTGTTGTAAGAAAGGGACAAAGCACATTTTATTTAGCAGATGCAGTACTTAAATAATCATTTCTTAAACTAGGGGCTAACACAGTTCAAATTTTCATTTTCTCTTTCTAAACCCAAAATAACAGAGTTTTCTTGGGAGTCTTTCATGCAGTGAGAAGTGTCGTTTTGGTTCTCAATTTTGCAGTAAACAAGAATCATTTGGTACATGAATGACTACAATTCACATCACCAAATCCTTTACGAGGTGCTGACATGATTGAAAATCAAGGATTCATTAAAAAAAAATGATAAAACACCTTCCGAGTTTTCTTTTTTTTTGTGAAAACAGGATTACATTATATTTTTTGACCGCAAACTGTACTTATATTTTGCTCTGAAAATAATAATATAGCAAATTATAACTATGTTAAACAATAAAAAAATAATCATAACTATAGGACCTACTACCAGGACTAGCTTTGTAGGCACGGCTACCTAGGTCAAAGCGATCGTCAAACAGTCACGCATTACGGTGTCCGTCCATAAACTATATCATCCCTAAAGCTTTCAAAAAGTATCGCCACTGGCTACCCCGCAGTATATTAACGCCAGCGCCACAATGGAGCTTAAGTCAGCTTAATTGGCTCCCGGGCTTTGCAGCATTACCGCGGATAGCTTTTCAAAAGGCCAGAGCTTTCGGAACTTTTCAGACGAAAATGGTTTTTCCGAGTTTCGGGGGATGTTTTTGGATTTCAAATGTTGGAGGTATTTTTTTCTGGGAATGAAAGTTTAATTGTGTTTGCTATAAATAAAAAAAATTGCCATATTGTGACAATGAAAAGATGAGTTTAAGCGGGTGCATTAGAAATTATCGCGTGCTTTGAAGCTTTTGCAGCCGTTTTGACTAGATTAAGAAACAATAAGATCTGATTTACAGATATATGATTCTTGACTATATGATTGTTTATCTGATCTAATCTATACATGATTGCCTACAATTTCCTCGATAGAAAGATATAAGATAGAAAATCCATTTGGGTCCTTATTTTCCTTTTTTATACTCAGCCTACTCAAACAATACATTATTTTACGACACAATCAAGTTAATACTATAGTATTTTATCTCATCTAAAATCTCACTTAATGAAATATAAATAAAACTTCACTACGTTAGATATTTATCGAAATTTGTCCAAAAAAGCCATTCCCAAGAGTGTTGCATCTCTTTTTCTGATGCGCGGAAGGCATAAGCGTATCTTTGTCAAGGGGGCACGGTCGACTTGAATCAAGGCATCCCCATTAGGTACTCATGAAAGTTTAAGTTTAAATTCACTGTATAATATGCACACTCAATCCCAACGAAATCACTACATGACCAAATCAACCAGTGTATTTGCACTGTAACTGTAGCCAACCACGAGATAAGTACAACAGCACACAAAAACAGTAAAAGCTTCAACCCTCTATAAAAGTGCAAGCTAACTTAGATAAGAACATTTGAACTTGGTCAGCAAAAACCAAACTGCGAACTAGTTGTCATTCTTGCGTTTTCCCGCCGTTTCGGTCGTATCTGTGCAAAAAGACAGAAATATGCAAATTGAGAGTTCCACAATGAACGCTAAAATAATACAATTTGCTGCTTCAAAACTCAACCCCAATCAAAATGGGCCTTTACGCAGATCATAATACACTCGAGAGCAAAAGTTTCGGGTCACTAGCATTTACTTCAATATCTTGAAAACGAATAAAGCTATCGTATTGAAATAAATTGAACCTTATAGACAATTTAATGTTACTAAAATAAAATGCATTACATTTACTACTGACCATTTATTTTATTATGTTTAAAACGACAAATTAAAAATGGCGTCATTTTGCTTCCAAAACCAAAACTGAAAATATTGAACTTTTTATATTTACAAGTAGTTTTAACACAGTTTAGTACTTGGTATTACCCCCACGTGCTGTCTGGACTGCTGCAATGCGATTCGGCATGCTGTACACCAAGTTTCTGAAACACTGTTGGGGAATGTTCTCCCATTCCTCTACCAATGCATGTTTCAAGTCACGAAGCGTAATTAAAGGAGGATCTCGTTGTCTTAAACGTCGTCCGAGCTCGTCCCAGGCGTGCTCGATCGGGTTGAGGTCGGGGCTACGTGCTGGCCACACCATGGGACGAATATTCACCTCATCAAGGTAGTCTTGCACTACACGAGCAGTGTGGGGAGGGGCGTTATCGTGCATAAAGATGGCATTCTCACCTAGTCTTGCCATAAATGGACCGACGTGCTCGTTGAGGATTTCATCCACGTATCTTACGCCATTAAGAGTACCGTTTTCGATCAGTACAAGCTCTGTTCGGCTTTCCGCAGAAATTCCAGCCCACACGAGTACCGAACCACCACCGTATGCCACCTTTTCTTCAATACAGGCTTGCATAAATCTTTCTCCTGGTCTTCTGTACACCTTTGCCCTTCCGTCGTGTGTATACAGCATAAATTTTGATTCGTCCGAGAACCCGACATTTGACCAATTTTCAATCGTCCAATGCGAGTGTTCGCGTCCATAAATTCGTCTTGCTATACGATGGTGCCTCTCGAGTTTCGGACCATTTGCGGGTCTAAATGGTTTCAAATTACCTTCAGCAAGTCGCCGTCTTACAGTCCAAGCAGAAGGGTTGCTTCTACCAAGCCCTAAAAAATTATGAGTCAGTGATGTTCCCGTAAGAAACCGATTTCGCAGCATAGAGTTGACTAGATATCGATCTTCCCGTGCCGTCGTACACCTGGGTCTGCCTGTTATTGGTCTGCGTAGGTTTGAACCAGTTTCTAGAAACCGCTGGCGAATACGCTGAACTGTAGACAACGATACACCGACTATTCTTGCTGTTTCTCGCTGACTGCTTCCATTTTCCAGGATCGTGAGGATTCTCGTACATTCCTCAGGTGTGAGTGACATAATTACTACTTTAATAATGACTATTGGATACCTAGAAGACTTCTTATAAATACATTTTATGACAGAACAAAAACAAAAGCAAAAATAGTTGCGAAAATTAGAAGTTCTGATTTGAAAAAAAGGGATCATTATGTTTATAACTTTTTTAATGCCATTACTTCACGCCAACCAATAAGTTTTTATACGTGTAATGAAGGATTATTAAATTGTCTATAAGGTTCAATTTATTTCAATACGATAGCTTTATTCGTTTTCAAGATATTGAAGTAAATGCTAGTGACCCGAAACTTTTGCTCTCGAGTGTAAAAGCTAGTAGACTATTTCCGTTGGCAAAAACTATTTGCAATTCGAACACACTTATTAAATACCGTTAATAAAACTATAGGCATTGCAAAATATATCTTAAATCCTTTGCTTAAGAGTCAGGGCGACTTTTAATTATGGTCAATATAAATTGTCGGATGTGGGGTAGCTCAAGCAAGCTTACAAGGGTAAGGTTGTACCGCATTGCGGGAGGGACGTACCGGAATTTATGGTACAGATTCAATCTCTAGGAGTTACGTAGTAAGGCGGTGTCAAGTAATTGATAAGAGGAAATTATTTTATGAGGCTTCCTTATATTAGGAGTCGAAAGTTATAAGACTTATAAGTCATCGTCCTTGGCAACTGTTTATGGCAGTGGCAGTCGGGATATATGCTGGGACCTTAAGAGCGCAGTAAGCTCGACTCTCCATAGAAACGTAGTTACGCTCTCATTTTAAAACTACGAGTTGGATTGGAACGAAACTTTGCATGTACAATGACATGAGGTATATCCAGGTCTGTAATTAGTTTATGTAGCTTCAGATACTTACCATATAGTAAAAAAATACAGTGAATTTAAGATTTTCATACAAAACTGGTTTTTGCTGTATTTCGTTTGTTTTATAAACTGGAACCATAAAAACTAATTACAGACATAGATATACCTCATGTCATCGATATGCAAAGTTTCGTCACAATCCAACACGTAGTTTTAAAATGAGAACGAAACTCCGTTTGTATGGGAAGGTGAAATTCGGCCGAGCTTACTGCGGACTCGTATCGTCCACAAATAGTGCTGACCACTCCATGCTTGTGCACTCACGTATACGCAAACGTAGTTTGGGTCTCATTTTTAAACGGCATACTCAAATAATATGTTTTTTTTTGACAAACAATAGTGTCCGCCACTGGGGAGGCTAAATTATAATAGAAAAGAAGTGAAGCGATTAGAGACTTTGTATGATCTCCGCTCTACTCGTTGTAAACATGTCATTTTAAAATGGGAACCGAAGTACGGAGTTGAGTGGAGAGCTGAGCGTCTGGCCGACCTTTAATAACTAGAAGAGATCCGCTTTATAATGTGGACATACTTTAAAAACCGAAATTGGGTCATCTTTGAACAAGAGTAACATTTAAGCCTATCTAAGACCTAATAAAAAGGTCACTTCTGTCCTTCTGGTCGATCACGTGACGCATTGTACGCGCGTCTGGTAGTTCTAAACGAAATGTTACTTTTAGTATGGAATAATGACAGTTGAGTGAACGTACGTTCGAAACGTTCGTGATTACCCCTCTGTTCGTGGTGGTGAACTCCCACAATCCGGTTAAACTACACTAAAACTAATACTAATAACTAAAACTAATAAGTATAGGTGTTCAACTATAGTACATATTGAAACTGTGATGGTAAAACGTAACATGTCCATATTTTAAATACCGACCCGCGTGTTAGACCCGTGTAAAACAATCATTTAAATATGTGTACAAATCGCGAGAGTGAAAGTGTTTTAAAATCAATGTTTTAAATGTTCCTTTAATTTGCATTGTTTAATGTAAATATCAATTAAATCAAGTGACAATAATATAATAGCCATATCTAGTTTAAACAGTTTAGGGAGCATTCAACCGAGTCCCATTCATTTCGCTCGTTTGCATGTGAATGGGGGATTTATGTGCGCCGGAACGGCTTTGTGGTCATCCCACCCCCTCCCCGACAGACATACATACGTACAAACATACATGTAACACGCATAAGCGATGAGGGAACATTGATGACTGCCTGGGAGGCTGAAGGTCTTGGGTTCAAATCCCGAAAAGGGCGAATATTTGTTGACGACCGGTTTAGCCTAGCGGGTAGTCTGCCTACGATGCTGACGGTCCTAGCTTCGAATCCCGGTAAGGACAAATATTTGAGTGATGAGCTATGGCCGTGAATATTTGTTTTTGAGCCATGGATGCTTATTATGTATTCAAGTATTTATATCTTTTAAATATATCGTCGTCTAGTAACCATAACATAAGCCTTATCGAGACTAATGGGGCTAGATCAATTTGTGTAATCACATAAAAACTATAGTTGAAAGGCTTATAGAAGGGAGGAGAGGCAGGGGCAGACCAAGACAAGACGTGCGTTTATGGACCAAGCTAAAGAGAAAGTTAATGTAATGTCGTATCAGGAGCTCATCGTATCTGGAGATATTGCTAGGCATGAAGACAATGCGAATTGAAGTGAAGAAAAGAGCCATGGAACAATAGTACAGAATGAAAGCATGTAAAGAATGGAGAGGAAGCTGTGGGAAGGACACGCGCTTATACAGGAGGAGGTGCTATCGAAGTTACACATGATGATAGCCAGGAATGACCTTATAAAAAGGCAGGAGATATTCGACAAGAAGTATAGAATACACATAGGAGAAAGAGACAACTGGAAAGTAGACGTTGAACACCCAATGACGGTTTGCTTCACGGATGGATCAAGAAGGACATCAACAAAGCTGGCGGGGGCGGGTATATTTATACCCAAACTACGTGAAAGAGTATCTATCCCACTTGGGAGGTATGCCAGCGTTTTTCAGGCAGAGGTGTGCGCGATAATGAGTTGCGCACAGATAATAAAGGAGACAACGCAGCAGACTGGAAGGGTAGTGATCTATACGGACAGTCAGGCAGCACTAAAGGCACTAGGAAAGGCATCGGTAACATCCGCCTTGGTAAGAGAATGTAAGGAGGAGCTTAACAAGATAGCACACCCGGGTGTCACGGTGGCATGGGTGCCGGGACATCAGGGGATAACGGGTAACGAGAGAGCGGGTGAGCTGGCAAGGGAGGGAGCGGGTAGGGAATTTATTGGCCCAGAACCGGCCCTTCCCTTCTCAGCTCAAGTCACAAAGGGGGTCATAGAAAGGCTAAAAGAACTAGAAGGGGAGAGAGTATGGAGAGAGGCGTCTGGATGCAGACAGACAAAGATGGTGATAGAAGGTATAGATCACAGAAGAACCAGGTATCTGCTGAAACTGGGTAAAAGCAATCTGAGACTGTTGACTGGTATCGTAACTGGTCACAATACTCTAAATAGACACTTGAAGGTAATAGGTATTAGTAAGGATGGCTCCTGCCCACACTGTGGGGAGGAAGAAACAAGTAAGCATGTACTAGCGGAATGTATTATGTACGCAGCACTGCGGTTTAATACATTCGGTAAAGACGTGTTAGAGGAGAGGGAAATAGGGATGTCAGCCTTAAATATGTCCTTCTGTTCTGCAGGAAAACGAGAAGAATGGAAGAGTTTGATATGGGAATGCCGCCGGGACAGTAACCTGAGGCTCCAAACTTCGGGAATGGGGCTGAATGAACGTGACAAGCGATCGACCGCTCACCTGTTACCGGCCGGGCGTCCCTTCAGAACATCAACATCAACATCAGGAGCTCAAAAGAGTGGCTGGCAGTTGTCATTCCCTCTGAGGCTAATATTGCTATTTCCTCAAGAATAATATCTACCTAAGTTAAATGTTATTTACTTCTCAAATCTCCTTAAATGCTAAATAAAAAATGTCTACATTAATTTGTTTTCTTCCGAATTATGTACTTACCTAAATCGGAGTGAAGTGTGCCAATCTTTGACTCTTTTATCTCCGATGATGGCCACTCTTTCTAATTTTGATCATTTATTTTTTTAATCCCATGTACTTACTACATTAACTTCTGCTTGTGTCGTACACACTTTTACACTGATACTTCGTCGAGGACCGGTATAAATATTTTTCTTATAAACTTTTTATTTATGTCTCATGATTAGGTTGTTTTGTTAACATAGTTATAATATATTAATGAACCTCCAGGTTTTTATGCTTTATGTCTGTTGGTACTCTATGCCGATCCCCCCATATATATTTGTTTATGCAACCGTTTGTGCTAAAAATAAAGAAAAATGAAATAGAAAAATTTATAGGTAAGAAAACATTGATTTTGGACAGCTACTGTGTGGTACCTACCTTGCTATGGCAACAAGCGTCGGTGACCTCACACCACATAACAACCGTAATTGTGCGCAACAATTGCTGATAATTACTACCGTCTACTAATAAACAGATTATATAGATACTCGGTCAGTTAGGAGTCACTGCTCATTTTGATATCACTCCTGGGAATTGTATTTAGTTAGTTATACGAATTCAAAAAACAAAAAATGTCTGTCCCTTGGTTAATAGTTAGCGTCTTAAGGGCTTAAAATTATTTGTTTTATATATTATTACTTTTTCTCGTTTAAATATATGAGCCTCTGTAAATTGTAGACCGGCTAGCCGGCGGGTTAGTGAAATAAAAGAAAATAATTGTATACACAATAAAAATAATATAAAAAGATACAGTAGAAGTATGTACAGCAGCCGAGCAGCGGTCAGTACAAGTGGTTTGAAGATTAACCAGACATAAAGGGCTGGAAGCAATCCTTTGTTTTATTACAGGTTCAAACCTAGCAGAGCCTCACAAGGTTTAGGCCAGTGACAGCTAAATGAGGCTTGGATTGGTTATAACAAAAAATATATACAGAACACAGAAGTTTTAGGATACAAAACGTACCTGCGTAAGGAGCAGCCCTTTTATGTGTATGAAATGTACAATATTTACAAGCAGAGCTAATCTCGAGAACTGTACATAATAAAAATCCAAGTTTGAAATATGTGAATTACATATAAAACAGGTTTTTCAAAACAAATGCGTAAGCTCGTGAAAAATTCTAGAAAGAGTAAACATAACACGGCCGTGAAAGTAATTTGTTAAGTTTCCGGTGCCAAGCGATTAAAAACAATAATTATAAATAGTGGCAGTAATGGCAAGATATTGTTATGGGTACGGTAACTGAATTTCAAATGCGACTGTCGTCTTCTGAGGTAATAAGGTAATAATATAAGCTACGGTAGCCTAGTGGTTCAGGCATGCGGCTGTCAAGCGGCGGTCGTGGATTCGAATCCTGGCTCGTTCGTACCAATGAGTTTTTCGGAACTTATGTACGGAATATTTTCCGTTAGCTTTTCGGTGAAGGAAAACATCGTGAGGAAACCGGTCTTATCCTAATAAGGTCTAGTTTTCCCTCTGGGTTGGAAGGTCAGATGGCAGTCGCTTTCGTAAAACTAGTGCCTATGCCAAATCTTGGGATTAGGTGTCAAAGCGGACCCCGGACTCCTTTAGGGCACAACCGGGAACAACGCTAGGAGGATGATGACTGTCGTCTTCTGAGGGACCAATCTGAAAACCAGTGAGATCGGCTCCCATTGTCACACCACGCCTAAGTTAACTAGATTTAAATTATCTGATTGTACTTTTTCTTTTGTTTTTCATTTGTTTTTGTTTTATATTTTAAGATGATGGCAATAAAGAGATTCTTACTCTTAAAATTGTCCATTTTTCTTTATCACCGGCCAGGTGAAGGTTTTGCCGTGTTACAAGATAATTATGATTTATCATTAATTTTCTATAAATTTGCATGGAGATAATATTCGGAAGTGGCTACTTAGTTCTGTTTTTCTAGTAAGACTCTATCTTGATATATATACTTTACCAAAGTTCAATAATTTCATTAGTAACTAACACTGTATGGATTTCAAACAAATTCTTTACTCGTAATTTCAAATGTATTCCAATTTAGCTTTAAATAAGAAGCCCTCTGAGTTAACATTAAGGGCCAGGTCAATCGCTTCTTTTGAAACGAGGCAGCTATTGAAAGGTCGTCACCGATGAAATCCTAAAGGTTCTTACGGAAAGATTCTATGATTGAAAGTTATTCATTTGAAAGGAACTAATATTACGAATTGAGTGTAGATTTAATTTCTTGCCAAATTTTAGTTCTTGCCAAGTTTACCTACTCGTATTTGCCAAGTATTTGGGTTAGTTTTTAACCGACTTCAAAAAAATGGAGGAGGTTCTCAATTCGGTTTTATCAGTTGGATGATGGGATCCATGAGGAGTTGAGGGAACTCCTCAATTATATTAGGCACGCGTGTAGTGATTTTAGTATTTTCTATTATAACTCGTGTATTTACACCGCAAATCATAAATTTGGTTGAGTGGAATTGATGATGAAGACCACAGATGACTTATGGAATTCCTCAATTATGTACTTAAAAGTACAAAAGTATATCACAGATTCTGATAAGATTCCGTTGAAATAGCAACAATTAGAAGTGCCAAAGGTGATCCTTGTGGAATCGACGGAAGTCCTCAAATATTATTAGCCCACATACAGCGATTCGGTTTTTTTCTCTAATAATTAACGCATTTGCTCTCGGAAATCAGTTCATGTGCTAAATTGGAAAAGAAATGTGGAAATTGTTTTCGTGGCTTGGCGGAGTACTAAATTGAAGTCGGTTGAAACTTTGTTTTTAAAGTAAATTATAATATAATGAAAATATAGAATTTCATTGTGACGGTGCCAGATTGTGGCCATGTAAGTTTGTTGATATTTACCAAAATACAGAGAGGCAATGCAGGCAGCCTCGAGGACAATGATGCAAGAGGGTCTGTAATTTCGAGCGTATATATGTATGTATGTCCTGCAGCCTAAACCGTTTGACGGATTTGGACAGATAAGGTGTCGTTGAATTCCTCTTAATCGTAGTAGTGACCTAGGGTATAATATTTGTAAAAAAGCAGTTGGGTGTTTCGAAAAAAAATCTTTTGATTTCACTTGTTTATATAATAAGTATTTTTACTTTCCTATTATTTAGTTTATTTAGCTTTAGTTTCTTATAATTATTATTATTGTCGTTTAACGTATATTATATTTGATTGTAAATAAATATGTTGTAACACCACGCTACTAGATGCCGCTAGTAGTATCGTCCGCATCCATACCAGACACAGTCTTACCGCCGTTTACCCGATTCGCCGCTAGATGTCTCTGAAAGTCGATTAGATTGCGCTATCGTTCGTTCGATGTAGAATATTGGCCTACCGATATGAACCGAAGTGTGCTTCCACCTATGCTGGGATGCCCTAGGTTTAGTATTACGCCTTTTTAAATTGTATCCTCTCACGAAATAAAATTGTCACGTGTAACCCGTGTTGTTTCTACTCCGCCCCCCGCCCCTCTTCGTCACACACAATGTTAAATTAAATTATATTATACACTCAAAACTAAGTTGAGTTGGTGGACCGAAATATATTTTTTCGTTTCAGTACTTGTTCAATAACTCTGCTAACTGTTTTATTGAAGATCTTTAATTGAAGAAACCTGAGGTGTTCGCTAACTGAAGTTGCGGCGTATTTCGAGAAGGTACAAGTAACAATTTTACAATATAATGTGGCCGATGGTCCGATGCTACCTGTACAGAATTGTAAAATTGTAATTTGTTACATCGTGAAAGACACTGTGCGCGTCAACACCGCAAATTGTGTATTACGATATTTTTTTCTATTGTTTATTATATCAGCTGACGAAAATATATGAAATGATAATTATTGTAGACAATTTTATGTGAAAAGATGGCATTCATTCCCGTGAATTAAGTCGATTCCTGGATTCACTGAAAAACCTCATTCGCACTGCAACCGTTTTTTTTAAATTAAGGCTCCACATTCGAAATTTTCGTGAAAATGAGTTGTTTTGTAACCGTTTTATACATTATAACGTAACATATTTGCTATCGGAAAAAATATATCATAATCTGCAAGATATGCGACGGGTCATAGTTTTCATAGAAATCCATTTTAACAATAAAAAATAGAGAAAAAGAAATCTAAAGTCACCCCTATTTTTGCACTTGTAACCATTTTACTGCTCCATTTTTTATCAGAATAATATGAAATTTTATAACTTTCTTCGTACAATAATGAACAAGAGCATCATTTTCTTACTTTTTTAATTTTCTTAAAAATTTATCTCGTTTTCTGAAATATTCCGCCAAAGTTCCTACGCCTCCCCGTTTTCGTCCATACGGTCAGTGCGGGACGAGACACGTTGCATGACGGACCTGTGTCAATTTGCGCTGCGCCGAAATTTTTAAATATTTGTCGAAATTGTGGACTATATTTGTTGCATAGAGTGGACAATCCGTTTTGTGATTCGTATAGTCGATAACTAATAAATATTTGCGTATAGTTTAGTTTTTAGTGACAGATAATTTTGTTGCATAGAGTGGACAATCTATTTCGTGGTTTGTAAAGTAGTACGTACTATAGACCAGACAGCTGACTGACCATCCGTGCACTTTATGTGCATTGTAATAAGGTTCTTGTATAAATACAGGATGGTCAGTTAACTGTGTTGGCATTTGTACCTAATTAACATTTACGTAGGTATAGTTTAGATTTTGTTTTTAGTTCAAGATGGGAAATAATAATAATAACAATAATACATACATACATACACGCCTTTACCCCTAAAAGGGGTAGGCAGAGTACATGAAACCTGTGTCCAGTGCCATTGTTAGCATACATTTGGGTATAAAAGATCGACAAAATGTGATATAGCAGTGACAGGTTGTTAGCCCATCGCCCACAACACACTTCAACCCCGTTTCCTTAGTCGACTCTTACAACCCCCACGGAAAGAAAGGGGGTGGTGCTATTCTAACCCGACACCACACGGGTAATAATAATAATAATGCCAGAGATAAAAAGTGAGACAGTTTTATTAGGCAGGCGTCCGATGTTTCACCCAATAGCCCAGCCACTAGTCCATCATTTTCACCCAATAACCCGTTTCATTTAGATTCCATCAACCATCAATAGGCCCTATACTCCTCAGCGGGTGCTGTCCCTGTGTGCGTCCCATGACACGGGCAGGGACAGCATCCGCTCGGTGTACTCCTTGCATTTTATTAAATTGTCAAAAGGGCCTCTACGTGTTGGCTCAGTTGGTACTTTGTAGGTACCTAGCTCCACGCACGCCTCCCAAAGGTCCGGGACGTCATTGTCCCGTGAGCGGGAAAGACATACATAATAAATTCTTTATTTCAGGCCATTTTGCCCATAGATTGTTAGTAACATACAAACTTACGATACTAGAGTTAGTAGGTCTTAGCTTAGGTCTCACACATTTTTCAATAATTATTTTGGGTCTTTGGGGTTAAATAAGCAGGAGGAAAATACGTAATATCAAGAAATTTTACAAGAGAAGAGGAAAAAGAATACACAAGTAAATACCTATTCTATCAAAGTATCAAATATCTAAACAGTATCAAAATTGGGAAATCGCTAAAACCAGACATTTTATTAGTAAATATATTTACAATATCTATTGCCTACTAACAATATTGTTTTATCTGCTCGTATTAATGACTGTCAAGTGTTAATAGAATAAGTTCTAATAAAAATAGTGGGCTTGGCAAATATTGTAAGTACCTACTTATGGGTTGCATGCGAACTCCAAGTTCGATACAGAGTTATTATTTGATATGAAACAAAGTATGGTTAACGTACAACTAATCTATAGGTATATATTTACCCGAGGCCGATTTCTGTACAGTCAGCATAATATAGTTAGTAGCAGCCAAGTTAGCCAAATATATCGGAACGTACATTCATCGAAATAGTCTTTGTTACTATAAGTAGGAGTAAGGAATGTGTTACGATATATTTAATGATTAAACGAACTTACCTGTAAGCGAAGTTCTATCATAATTATACGAAGTGCTTCGTCCGAAGAGATTAGTATCCTGGAATATTTGAGATATGTAGTAACACGATAGTGACACCACTCCGACACTATAGTTTAGATTTTTTTTTTTTTTGTGGGTAGCTATGCCTGCATCGTCTCACCCTTGACCGTAGACGTCATTTAGTTTAGAGTAATTAAAACGTCATTGATGACATTCTCTGTATGTGGGCGTTACCTTGTTAAGGGTGGGAGGGTGATACTAATCTCTTCGGACGAAGCACTTCGTATAATTATGATAGAACTTCGCTTACAGGTAAGTTCGTTTAATCATTAATTATACTCGTGCTTCGTCCTCGAGATTAGTATCCTGGAATATTTGAGATATGTAGATTTTGAGAGTTGACTCAGGGAATGTCGGCAATGAAGAAGACTCGAGTATAAATCATATTTGTATGTTTATTACTCCCAATGTATAATTATTCAGTACACAAAAGGTTACACATGATTCATCATCCTTAATTAGTAACACAGTTTGATACTAATAGTCTACAATTAGTAATTGTGTAAATTACATAAGAGATATCATATCAATCTGAGTGCGAAGAGAAAACTGCTTTCGCCAGAACGCTATTGTTATTATTATTTACGGCCCTATTATAAAATTTTCCAAATGTGCAAGAGCTGTCGCTCCAACCTGCTGTATTTCGAATCAAATCGACCGTGACGCCACATCTATAAGCCTTCGAAGTAGCGGCATGTCGTGTACTATGCGCTGTAAATATTGAGTCATCTATTCCACTATTTTTCAGTGTCGATTTGATCCAACGGCTGAGTGACTGTCCTGAAACCGATTTATGCGGTTTCTTGTAACTTATAAATAAGTTATTGATATTCTTGCGAACGTGGTTAGACTTGTCTAGATATGCAATCAAGGTCGCAGAGGGGCATACTTCTGGCCTTGATAGAAAAAATGGAAGCACCAGGGTTGGTTGTGTACCACCTGGTTTTGATGTCTTAATTAAGTCGGGTATTTTAATGATCAGTTGAGTATCTTGTTTTTCGATATTATTGATAGAGATTTTGGAAAGTGTTTGTACTCTGTGTGCGGTAGCCAGTGCTAGTAAAGTTACACATTTTTTAGTTAAGACTTCAAGTGATACGTTTTCGTTTGGAAAATAATTGCTTAGGTGGTCTAAAACAACAGAAGGATCCCATGTAACGTTGTATTTGGGTAGCGGGGGCCGCAGTCTATATATACCCTTGAAGAATCGCGATACTAAGTCATTGTTGGAAATATGTGGACCTAGTACTAAAGAAATGGCTGACCTTAGACAGTTAAGCGTGCCGTATTGACTACCGCTGTCAAATTGCATTGTAAGGAACGCGAGGACTGATGCAATAGGTGCGTCATACATATCTATGTTGTTACCCAAACAAAAATTGAACCATTTCTTAAGCGCAGTATCGTATTGCTTAATTGAATTTTCGGACAGTGATGCCAGCATTATGCTTACTGATTCTGTTGGAACGCTGCGTCGCAGAAGCGCTGACCGCACAATATGCCGGCAACCAGGGTAAGACTTGTCTGTATGTTCGTCTTGCTGGAATGAGATAAGATGACGTTCGTGTTAGGCTTAAACGTTAAGGTTTCTGTAATTAGAAGTTGTTGGAATAATGGGTAGGTGGCTGTGTTCTCCACACAGGGACGATCATTATTCCCCTTGCCCGGTCAGAAATTACTTTCCTTAAAGTTTTCAGAATTATTGAAAATGGAGGAAAGGCGTAGAAGTATGTCTCAGACCAGTCTAGGGTGAAAGCATTGATTGCAAGTGCATCGGGGTCTCGATGCCATGAGACATACTTAGCGCACTTAGCATTTACCCGGCTAGCAAATAAGTCTACTTGAGGGTGTCCAAACTTATTTGTGATTTGTCTAAACGCCACATCCGCCAATTCCCATTCAATATCTGGATGTGTGCGCCTAGATTCTGCGTCGGCTACTACATTCTCAGCTGATTTTATGTATGAGGCAAATATGTAAATGCCTCGAGATTCACACCATTGCCAGATATCTTTGGTGATCTTTGTAAGATGTGGGTATTGGATTCCACCCATGCGGTTAATGTATGCAATGGCTGTGGAATTATCTATGCGCATTAGGATTTGGCAGTTTTTTAAAGATTTGGCAAAGACTTTAAGGCCGAAAAAAGCCGCTAAGAGTTCTAAGCAGTTAATGTGCAGTTTTTGCTCCTCCCGCGACCACACTCCACTAGCTGTCTCGTTTCCGCAGGCGGCTCCCCACCCAGTAGTTGAGGCGTCAGTGTATATTTCGCGACAGTAGTAATCAACCCTGATTTGGCGAACGGAATTTTTGACAGCCACGAGCCACCATTGAAGATTTGGCAATAGTGTGCCGGGTATAGTCATATGTCTGTCGTAATTGTCATTGTCCTTCAAATTAAGATATTTACACCTTTCAAACTCTTTTGTATAGAGAAGACCATATTCGATTGCCGGGCATGCAGCTATTAAGGTTCCTACGAGTTGTGCAAACTTCCTGATCTTGCATCTTTTGAGCTGCAGCATTGATGTTAGCTCTTTAGTGATATGTGATTTTTTGTCATCAGGCAGTGAGATTTGGAACTTTCGAGAATCTATTATCAATCCTAAAAACTTGCATGTTTTTGAGGGTGTAGGACAACTTTTTTCTTCGTTAATGATAAAACCTAAGCTGCGCAGTAGTTTAGTTGAAGCATTTAGGTTGTCTCTGCATTCCCTATATGTTTGACCTATTAGGAATAGATCGTCCAAATAAATTGTTGATAAGTAGCCACAAGTCCTTAATAGTTTCACAACAGGCTTCATTATTTTTGTGAATAGGTATGGAGCTACGTTCAATCCAAACGGTAAGACGCTAAACTCGAAGATTTTCCCCTCCCATTGGAATCTAAGATATTTTCTGGAATCTCTATGTATGTTGATTAGCAGGTAAGCATCCTTCAGATCTACCGTTGACATATGACAGTTCTTTGATACTAGTTTAATTGCAGTACGGAAATCTTCGAGTTTAAAATGGCTGGTTTCTATAAACTTGTTAAGATTTTTGAGGTTTAAGATGAACCTCATTTTCCCGTTTGGTTTGGGTCGAAGAAATATGCTCGACAGGAACTGGTCATCCCGCGGTGCACATACTGAGATAGCCCCCATGTTAAGCAGGTTTTGTATCGCTTCATTAAAGTGGGCTTTCTCAGCGTTGGAATATTGTGCTGTGCTTGGAATGTGGTACTGAACTACTGGACTTGTGAACCTTAACTTGTAACCACTTATCCATGATAAGATTGTTTGGTCGTTCGTTAACATTGACCACTGAGCACGGAACTTAGATAATTGGCCAGCGTACATTACCGTATCTAGCGGCGCTGATGATGTCTCTGCGGAGGCTGCGATGTCTTCGACGAGTTGTCGTGCCTCGGAGCTCGTGCATGTCTCGCTGAAGGACCCGGCCTTGGTGTGTAAGCAGGCCCCCGCCCCCGCTGAGGGCCCTGCTGCCTGTACGCTGGGGCCGGCGCTCTCCAGTTTAAATTGTTGCTTGTCGGTGTAGTATATGTGTTATTGTATGGTTTAACGGCTCTTACTTGACTTTTGACTTTTAAGTCCGTGCCGGATTTTGAGACTGTTTTGGCGGTCTTCAAAGTTTCCGCCAGGCCCTCACCGAAGAGGTATTTGTCTATTTTAGCATTCGCTATGTGGTCTTTGAGATCCTTTTTAATCGAGTAGATAGCAAAGTTGCGTCTGGTGACGGACTCACTGTGCTGTACATCGCACAGTATGCGCCCTATGTCCATGAGTTGTTTCAGGCGCTCGTTGTCTTTTTCCTTGGATTCCAATTCTTTATTCATTAGACCGGCCAGCCCTGATATTGCGCATGCGAGCTGTTTTTGTCGAAGCTCGATGCCCTTATCCCGCTTGGTTATTGTATCAGTGACGGCAGCTTTGATTTCTGCATTCATAAGGGGCGCTCCGATTTTTGTGCAGTTTGCTGGTACTAGGTATTTCTCTAGTAATTCTTTGCGTACTTCCTTTGACAAGCCCGTCGTGGCGACATGTTCGAATCTACTTGCTAATTCATTACGTATCTCCTTACCATACTCGATACAATCCGTGGGATCCACGCCCAGGATTTCTAGTATGGAGCTGTCTAGCGCTACGGGGCTGTCCAGCAGCGCCTCCGTTGTTGAGTCGGTGACTTGATTTACTGCCGCCTTGACCTCCGCCGCACTCGTTGTAGGTGTGGGTATTTGTTTCGGTACGCCAGCGTGTGCAGCGGTATCGATAAGCGCATCGGTGGGTTCAGCGGTAGACGCGGCGACGACGCCCGCAGCTGCTGCAGCCGCGGCATTAGGCACAAGTGTGTGTACAGGGGCGTCATAGTCTAATATCTCCGCGGAGTCATCCGGCGGTAGGTATTCTGGGCAGTCTCCGTACATGTCCCCGTCTAAGAAGTGCTCCGAGTCGAGTCGAACTGTAATCGATAAGTACCGCTTTTTAGAAAGATTTGTATGTCTACTGAGTGTAAACAAAAGTGCGAAGTTATGAAATTGCATCGGATCAGTCCAAACAACTGTCCAGATTTGCGTGTGCACCTTATGTCGGATCAGTCCTACAAACTGTCCTGAGAAGGCCGGTGTCATTAGTTAAGCCACTGCGAAACAGTCCCTAAAACTGCTCTGAATGTGGTTTGTTTACATTAACGCCTTTTAAGAATGTGCGATACGGTCCCAGAAACCGTTCAGATTACATAACTTAAGTACGCGTTAATAATCACCGCATAAATACTTCGGTCTAAAATCCGGTAATGGTTATGCGGTTTGTTTACGTTTTTTGTGTAGAATTCCACCTATGCGGATTGCGAACGAAATAAAATGACTTACTTGAATTTGCATCCGAATGATCATTACACTCGTAATAACGGTCCCGATCATCCCTAGAATCGACACTTCTTGTTTCCCGAGCGCGATAAAGATCCCGCTCCAACTTTTTTATTTTACGGCGTATTTCATCGTAATCATTATGGTGGCGCTTGCGTTTCGGCATTTTAACACGTTATCCACTGTCTATTGTTTTTAGTTCTTAAGGATTACTTTGATTTTAATGGATTTGTTTATAAAGATGTCGGGTGGTTGCACACTAAAACGTGAATGACGTCTACGGTCAAGGGTGAGACGATGCAGGCATAGCTACCCACAAAAAAAAAAAAACTAAACTATAGTGTCGGAGTGGTGTCACTATCGTGTTACTACATATCTCAAATATTCCAGGATACTAATCTCGAGGACGAAGCACGAGTATAATTGGCTACTTTGGATGCTACTAACTATCTGATGATGACTGTACACGCCATCATCATCAAATCAAGGAAGTAGAACGTAATAAATATACCGAAAATTTGTTTAAAACTTAACAACCTTACACTTACACAAAAGGTAACGGACAGACAGACACACTTTCGCATTTATAATATTAGTATGGAGTATGGATAGTATGGATTATATGTCTTTCCCGCTCACGGGACAATGATGTCCGTGCGTGGAGCTCTGAGCCAACACGAAGAGGCCCTTTTGACAATTTAATGAAATGCAAGGAGTACACCAAGCGGATGCTGTCTCTGCCCGTGTCATGGGACGCACACAGAAACAGCACGCGCTGGGGTGTAAGAGTCTATTGCTAGTTGATGGAATCTAAATAAAACGGGTTATTGGGTGAAAATGAGTGACTAGTAGCTGGGCTATTGGATGAAACATCGGACGCCTGCCCATTAAAACTGTTTCACATTTTATCTCTGGCAGACGGTAACTCGCTAACTGCTAGATGGGCCCATATTAATAGCGACATTAAAAAGTGGCCTAAGGGCAACAGTAGGTATGGATTATTATTATTACCTTTATATTTTTTTCGCACTATCCGTCTCTCTCTTATTAGAATATTTAGAAACAGAGGTATAGTGCGAGAAAAATCGAAAGTATGTCGCGGCCGTCTAGTGCTAGGCGTGCTGAGGGCCTACCGCGAAACGAAACCGAACTTCGTTCGTGTATCTCCCTCTCTGTCGCGCTTGCTAGTTCGAGCGACAGAGTTATTCGAACGAATTTCGTTTTCACTAGCACGGCTAGCACGAGAAGGCCGCGACATACCCTCGATTTTTCTCACACTATACCTCTCTTTCCTAATGTTCTAATAAGAGAGAGACCGATAGCGCGAGAAAAATCGAGTGTATGTCGCGGCCGTCTCGTGCTAGCCGTGCTGACGGAACTACATTAATCGTAAGTAAATAGTATTATAAAAGTAGAGACATAATTTTTGAACTTAATCAATTATGTAATTTATGTATGACAAATATCACGTTTCAATTAAGCATGACGAATGTCACCCACCCACGTCCACCCTTGCATTGGCAACGATGCGCGATGACGCGTCTGTAACTTAATCTATGTAACGCTTAATAAACGACGGCGGATTGTGCGACTTGCGCGGGGAGAGGGTCTAGGCTCCGCCCATACGCTCAAGGACTTTAGCGGGTATACAAGCCTTAACGCCCACTGGCAGCAGTGGCCTGCCTTCCATTCTAATCGATACGATGAATCACGCTAAACCACACCGTGAATCACACACAGTACACGTTGTCCTTACAGAACATTCAACCATTGTCTTATGATTTATGAAACATAGGTTATGTCATTTGAGCTTAATATGCTTCCATCACCACGGTGTTTCAACAGACAGTGTATCACCATCAGGCATAACAGCCGAGAGACGACCACTGTGGGACATAGGCCTCCCCCAAAGAGTGCCACTATGACCCGTCCCGTGACCTTTACCAGGGCATCAGTCCACCTTGTGTGGGAGGGTCTACCCACGCTGCGCCTCCCCGTGAAGTCATGACTGATTCGCATGTAATTGTATACCTTACCTTATAATATCTTGAAATAAGTGTTTTACGACAGTTTAGAATAACGAGAGTCCGTAAGTTCGCCGATCAGTTTTGCAATTTTATTCTTGAATAATATAAAAAAATCCAAGAACGCCTTCTTTACATTTACTAGTCTGTATCTGTAGAAAGTTACTTTTAGGTTCCCTGTCAGCCTTCTAGCATTTTCACGGTTGTGCCCTTAAGGAATCCGTGGTCGACGTTGAAAACTAACCCCAATATTTGGCGTAGGTACTAGTTTTACGAAAACGACCGCCATTTGAGCTTTTAACCCAGAGGGCCTTAGAACTGCCCTGTGTTTCTGGCACCGTATAGCGTCGATCAACACCCTCAAACTAGCTTAGCTCAAACTTAAAGTGATTTAGAACGCACACGCTACAAATATGTAGTCCTTCTTACAGGGAAATCTTAGATAGATACAGAGTACAATTATAAATGGGTAGGTCATTCATTACTGAGTCACTATTGCTAGCTTAGCTACGCTTAGAAAGTAAACATTAGTACTTCAGCCTTTTGCTGTTCGCCCTATAAGGCATAATGTAGTTAGGTAATCATGAGTAGTAGGTACCCAAACTTGGATAATTAATGGTCTGGCTAAAACACAGTTAAAGGGCAATATGAGTCAAGTTTTGTATTGCGGTTTGCAAAATACCAACCTTTTGAGTCATACAGCTTAAACTGAAAACTATCTTTAAAAGTACAAGCTTTTCTAGATCTACGGATATAATTTGAAAATGTAGTAAAAGATCGTTAGTAGTATATATATCAGCAATGTACGATTCCCACTGAATCGCCAATTGTTTTTCGAACCTGCTCAGAATTTCACGAGAATCAGTTGTGAAATGCGACCTGCCGAGAGAGAGCCGAGAGGATAACAGCCGGACATATGGACATACGAAATAATTTTGGCCCATGGTGAAGCACAGAGCTTCTTTCTCTTCGCTCGCTCGTTTAATTAATCACACTTCGTATAGGAAAAGGAATGTAGATTAAGTACAAACGCCAACACACTGACCATTCTGTATTTATATAGACCCTTATTACAATACACATAAGGTGCGCGGATGGTCAGTCAGCTGTGTTGTCGATAAAGACCCCAACCCCAAACAAAAAACTCTCCAACAATCATGACTTCATGAACTGTCAGCCTTCCATAGTAGCTGCGGTCAGATATCGGTAATAACTAATAGCAGCTGATTCAGTGGTTGACTCGTTAGTCACCACGATTGTCGTCACTGCGACTAGCACTGCCCCCCTATTTTATAACTAGTTTTAAGCTCACCTCAACGCTCACACACAAATATATCTTGACACCGCGATGCGTAGTAACCAAGCGTAGGTAGAGGTCTAGTTTTGTGGCGGACGATCGGCGGGGTGAGCCGCTTTAGCGCGTAGCGAATAACAGCCCTAGAAGCGACAATATTAACTTTGTGAGCTGCTGCATTGGCGGATCGTCAAAAAAAACTCTATACTCGTATTGAATCTGCTCACAAAATTTCACGAGAATCGGTTGTAAAATACTACCCGTAGAGGAAAACAGCCGGATAAACGGACATACGAAAAAATTCTGGCCTAAAAAAGAATTTTCGCTTAGCTCGCTCCTTCAATAAGTTCGTTACTGTTCTGTCACGTGCCCAGCATTCTGTCAAAATTTGGTTCCAATATAAAGATTATATTCTGGATACGAATATTTGCTTTTACGTTACAAACCAACAAGCCACATCGTGCATCGATATAACGCCACGCGTGCTTACGTTTCAAATTAAGGATTCGAACCCGCACTCCCAAACTAGGTGAGTTCGCTACTCGCACGACAGTAGCATGGCAAGTTGATGCACTGGTTTTCGTCGCACGCTACTCGCATGGCAAGTGGACATACGAGGTGAATTGGGTACGTGACGCAATACCTTACCAGAATCACTGATCGCTACGCGCTACTCTCCTGGCCGCTCCTGTGGTTTACCCATATGTAGCGGAAAGCGCCAGCGGCGTGGGCGCCCGCTAGGCTGGCAGTGGAAGTGTCAAGTTGTATTTGTCGCGTGATGTTTAATTGCTAATGAAGACTACAGCGACGATAAAGCCACACCTATACTTGTTCTCTAGACATGTGGTGTGTTCCTGGTTAGCTCACGAGGATGTGTTGAGTTGAGAGTAACGGACCAGCATCTGTCTCCAGCTGTAGCAACTAATGCTCAAATAAATAAAGGGTTGGCAACGCTCTTGAGATTCTTCTGGAGTCGCCAGCGTCCATAAGCTAAGTTGTCTGCTTAACATTACGCAGCCCGCATAACCGTTTGCGAAAGTCGTAGTAAAAACATATAATGATTCATTAAAGAGATAGGTAAAGCTGTCAAAACGTTACATTTAATTTTACCCAATCACCGCTAAACTGCTTATTTTGAGTAACTATACAAAGGTGAGCGGTAATCGGAATCTATGTGAAATTCGTACCTGCTTTTAGAGACCAAAAAAATATAAACGTGTAAAGACGTGGTGTTGAAGACTTTCCAAAACCAACACACGACCGCGAATCAAACACCGTCATATAAAAAACAGGAAGTAAGCTCCTTACGGAAATTGACCGTGTATAAAAAAGGTTTAAAAGGTTTGACAGAAAAGATCACAAATCATACGTTTCTACCTGACAAGTACAAAAGTTTGGAAACTTCTGGACTTTCACGGCATTAAAAGAAATCCGAAATAAGGCCTACCTAGGCTAGTTGTTTATAAAGTAAGTTTTTTTTTTTTTTTTAATGGCTTTTTCACTCCTTGCGTATTGGCAAGGGGTATTTCGCCAATGTACTAATAATTACGAACAAATTGACACCTCATTCATCAAAATCGGTTCAGTAGCTACGGTGGAAAAAGAAACGGGAACGGTGGAAAATTATATACATACTTTATATATCTAGATTGCCGTATTCGGGCAAAAAGATGAACGTAGGTACCTACAGTTTGTGTGGAAGTATTTATTTATTTATTTCAACCTACTTAAATCACAAAATATCATATACACGAGTATCCTTATTATTTTTATTTTTTTGTTTTTCTGTTTTAATTTTACATTTTTATGTAATACTAACATACATAAACTTGCACAAGAATGCAGATCATTTTCCAGGTCTTATATTAAATGTAATCCGTTTTCATTGCCCTTGACTGAGAAACATTCCTCGGAATACGGTAATTTAACCACGTTCAGAAGTACCGCTTCGGCGAATCTTACACTTCCGTCCACAAGGCGGCATTGGCACGTGCTTCTGACTCACTGCGCACACGCAATAACAAAACAAGCATGCACAACCGAACAACAGAACTGACTACCATAAACACTCAAATATACACCTTAATACAACGCGTTACGATTCAATTTCAAACACACTACCTAAAGTTTCTCTAAAACAAAACAGGATTAACTGCCCCCAACATTTAATCAATTGTATACCGTAAAACGACGCCCTAAGATTTACATTACACTCTCCAACATTTCAACAATTTGATTCCAACCGTCGAAAACAAAAGAGGATCACGGGAAAATAACGTCGATCGCGATTCGTACCTTATGCATGTGGTTTTAGGTTGATATTGATATTGGAATGCAGTGCAGTTAGTGCTATTTAGGTTTCAATGTGTGTGAACGCAGTTATGTCATAAGCAGTGTGTAAAATGTAACTGCAGTCTTATCGAGTCTTGCGATCATAACTTGGTATATATAGTACACAAATGGGGACAGGTGGTGACTTTCATACTGTGTGTAGGCAGCTGTAGTTAGCAACATTTACTAATGGGTATAAAAATGTTATGTAAATGCTAACCCAATTCATAAACGTAGCAGACCTTTGTTAACAAAAATGTGTTTCGCCCCTTCCTCACAAACACAAATGCCAAAGTGAAAAACGAAGACCTAAAACTAATTTTAACGGCATTTTAGCTAAAACAGGTTCAATGGACCTTTATGAAATAGGTACTTCCACATTCTGCACAGAATCTACCCTAACCTTCTAAAAACAACTTAACTTAAATACCTAGATTTAACTGTGTAAGTTAGGACTCACAGGCTCTTTTTTTAATCTAAGTATTGCCTATACATTATGAAATAAGATATATAAGGAAGTTAAGTGCCCTAGATACTGTAATAACATTATTTCTAAGAAATTACGACTCAGAAAATACTCAACTATTAAATTTCAAACTGATTCAGACTGCTGTCGTGACATTGAATTAATTAAACCAAATAAACGAATTAACAAACTTTTACCTACAAAACGTTTTCCTGTTATGAACAGCTTCCTCGTATTTCTATTACGTATTTTTAATAAATTGATCCCAATTAATGCAATAATTCAGTTGAGTTTGAATACGAGTGGGATTAATATTTTAATATCCAGGCTATTTCACGTCGGTTTTGTTACACAGGGGACGTATGTGCGTAAGTATATTTTATTGTGTTTTGTTATGAACTTATCCAAGGATATATAAAACGTCATTGTATGTGGTCACAAAATATACTGTTTAAGGATGTTTACGACGCAAGACGTAGGTACAGTCAAGTGCAAAAATAAGTATCGATTTAATCCTCTCTTAAATATGTACCGGTACATACAACTTACTCATAAATATGTCCCATAACTCTTATGTCAGCGGATTAAGGAATCCGCTGACATAAGAGTTATGGGACATATTTATGAGTAAGTTGTATGAACCCATATTTTTACACTTGACTACTATACTGCTTTCTTAGAACGTAAGAAGGACATACGTAAATGGGCCTTAATACATACAGAGATTCAAGATCGCTTCTTGAATACTACGACGGTGGCAAACAAACACACCGTCGCCTATAGACGCTTGCGTCACAAGAAGAATCAAGCGCTACCCTTTAATGACGACTTGAGCATCCGTTGTGTTGACAGCTCGACAAATGCAGGTCACTCTCAACACAGCCCATCCTCGGGGCTCTGGCGACCTTACTCATCAGAGACCACACATTGCTCACCACTCATTGGTCACCACACATTGGTCACCACACATTGGTCACTACACATTGGTCACCACTCATTGGTCCACTCATTGGCCACCATTATTGGTCTCCACACATTGATCACTAATCTTTGGTCCCACAGATTGGTCACCACACATTGGTCACCACACATTGGTCACCATCACCATAGATATGAGCGCCGATGGGTATATAGTCGGCGGCGGCGCGCCGGTAAAAATTGACCGGCGGCGGCGGCGTCGGCGGCGTGACCTTGTAAAAACCATTAGTTTAAATAATATTCAAAAAATCTACACAAAGTTTTTTGGATTAAATGTAGATGATAAGTTGACATGGAAACATCAAATTGGCTCTATATCTAAGAAATTAAATCAATGCTCCTATGCATTATATAATCTAAGAAATAATAGAAAAAAAGTTAATCTGGCTGCAGTGCTTACCGCATACCATGCATTTGTGACTTCAACTTTAAGATACGGTATAATATTCTGGGGGAACTCGACAGATCGGGAAATTGCGATTCGAGCGCAGAAAAGGTATCTAGATCTTTATGTGGTATCAGTTCTTTGGACATGAGTAAGCACCATTTTCAAAGACTTCATATCCTAACTCTTCCTAATTTGTATATATATGAAATCTGTGTTTTCGTGAAATGTAACTCCCATTTGTACCTAAACTATAAGAGCACTCGTTTACAACATAAAATAAAAAACCCAATGATACCCAAAACAATGTTATTCCAAAAAAATGAAGTTGGAATGGCTCCGAAGATAGTTAATAAATTACCAAAGTGTTTAATTTCAATACACCAACTACATATATTTAAAAAAGCCTTAAAAAATGTTCTAGCTCATAGAAGTTATTATACCATAAATGAATATATAAATGATAGTGACTTTGACATTCATGCTCAACAATTTGTAAGCCGTAAGGCGCCACATAGTGGAACTAACCATCATTCTGCAACATCCTGTAACCTATGTTGGACAAATAAATGATTTTATCTTTATCTTATCTTATCATTATTTTTTCTTTATTCTACCCTTGATATAATTTTAGATAGCTAAATAGAGTTGCATTTGTTTTACTTCGGTGGTTTTTTTAAACACTACTACCTAAACTAAATGGTTTAAATCTGAATGGCGTTTTGTATTAGGTCTTAGTAAGCTAGATTAATATTGAGAAGTTCACAAACAGACAGATAAATGAAGGAAGGGCCGGACCAAGTATAGATTGCGTAACCCATTGTACGTACGTAAGGTAGAGACTCAATGTCACTTGTTCTATGGGAAAATGACAGTTGATTAGTACTAAACTAACGCACGTTCGAAAAGTTACTTATTTCCCCCTCTGGCCGGACAGTATACTGTAACCTTGATCGACCCATCCAGTGTTTATTCTTTTAACTGATCACCGCAGTATTGAGAATTAGGGATCTGCATGAGCGCACAACGAACGGTCTAATCTAATCAATAACGCGTTGGCAACGCACTTGTAAAATCTCAATCGGCCATAGAATGTGGTGTCTGTTTACAACCAAGTAGGCTGCACTTGTTTGCCTCCATGTTTATACTAGATAGTCATACACATATTTAGGTTTATCTTACCTATGGACATAGTCAAATTTAAGGGCCACAAAGTCTAATTTGGTCGCACTCTTAATCCGCACAAATAGCGTATCCTCTTCTCCTATCTCTCCTATCTCTTATATAATACTAGCTTCTGCCCGCGACTCCGTCCGCGTGGGGCTTATTTATATCGTAGCTCCATACAAACTTACACCCCCCATTGCACCCCCTTAGAGGATGATTTCCGGGATGAAACCTCCTATGTTCCCCTCAAACTACGAGTATCTCTATACCAAATTTCATCTAAATCGGTACAGCGGTTTAAGCGTGAAGAGGTAACAGATAGACAGACACACTTTCGCATTTTATGTCAGTATGGATTAGTATATTATGCAATAAAATCATTACCTATATGCACGTAAAGTCTTAAGTATGGACAACAGCAGGAAAGACGAATTTTATTTTAAACACTATCATATCATCTTCTAGCCGTATTCGGCCTCGGTGACTGCTAATCACTGCTGAGAGCGTTGAGCCGAATGATTCATACTTATAATATTTTCCCTGTATGTCGTTTGCACGTAAAAGGTGCAGACGCCTATAAGCTCATTTTCCTTCACTGACTCAGAACTTCCTCGTTCGAATCTTGATTGCTTGACTCGGTGGGAAATAATTATAGCAATTAAATATGGCACTATATCTGTTCTTTAAGGGCATACGCTGATTGATTTGCTCTTTACATCATATGTATTCAGAATGTGTGTATGTAAGCACTTTATTATTATATACACAATATGAGGTTTAAGCAAATACATGTCACATAAGACCAAAGTACAAAGACGAACTTGTCCCTACAGGGGATATCTTCCATCTGACCTTTGAGCGATTGAGAGAAAGGTAGGTCATACTCGTAGTCATTTATTATATTTCAAAATAACGACAATTAATAAAAACAAACATAAAACTTAAACTATAGGTAAAAAAATTGGCATAAATCGCCGTCAACGGGCAAGGTGCCCAGAAGGCTGGCCGTATTTCCTCGCTGTATAGCGATACTAACACGCTGTGCGAAATACTGGCCAGCCCTCTGGTCGCCCGAGGCTTCTATTAAGCGCGTCGCCAAATCTTTATATAGCTAATTTAATAACCATATTGCGTAAAACTTTAGTTTGCATTAGAGCAATGCCAATTTTCAGGGTTCCGTAGTCAACAAGGAACCCTTATACTTTCGCCACGTCCGTCCGTCCGTCTGCGACTTAGCTCAGTGACCCTTTCTACTAGAAAGCTGTAAGTCGGCATGGGTATACAGTGCATTATTCAACAGGGCAGTGAGGGAAAATTTGAAACTACTTACAAGAGATAAGGATTTTTTTAACCGATTTTAGAATGAATTAAACTGCATTCAATGATTTTCAAAAAAGCCTCGTACATTTTTTGCTTAAATGATTGGTAAATGGTAAGTAACAATTATTGCTATGAGACCCTGTATCTACAATTACAGGAAAATGCCGTATTTCGTAATTTTAGTTTTGCATTAGAAAGGGATTTACCTATACAAAGCCATGCCGATTAGTATGGAGATATGTGATGTCTGAAACTAGACGAAATAGGTTTTGTAGCGTCACATGATTACCGTCAGGCCTCTTCAGGTATTTTAAAGGTAGGTCTGACTCCCCAAACCGGCACGTTCTGAAACCTGTTGCCACTGGCTGGGGGTTGTCTTATTTCGCTATATTTGCAGTTGACCGCCATATCTGTGGGCGTAGCATGGTTGCCATTTTATCACTTATCGTTGTGGTAAAGACGCCCATCACGCTCTGACAAGTATGCGAGTGCGAGAGTGACGGATGGTTATCCACAACGATAAGTGATAAAATGGCGACCGCGCTACGCCCGCTGGTGGCCGTCTCACCATTTACCACCTCTGAACACGTTGGTAACTTGCAGCTCAACCAATACCAACAGCATAACAACTTGATTCTAGTTACAAATGAACTGAAGAGAAGAAAGAAGTTTAGTTTTTTAGTTTTAGATTTCTTGGGACGGTAGCTTATAGTCCATTCCCTTGATCTATCTGATCTCGCGGCGACATTTTACTATACGTCTCTTTATAATTAGAAACTATTATTTATTACTTTAGAAAGGTATTCGCCTAATTACACAATCTTATCCGATAGCGGATAAGTTATCTTAACGCCTAACGGCAATGGGGCATAGCTCAAGAATTTAGCAATTGATATAATTCTAAAAATATTTTTTCATAGAATTTTTCTAATATTTTCCTAATGTTTCGTCAGCATATATAAATAGGTTAGGCTAGGACCTAACCTATTTATATATTCTATTTAATGATGTGCATCCTAATCTCAAAATAACGTTCGGAATTTCGAAATTGAGATGCTTTCAGACAAATGCCGCTTTGGAATTTTAGAGAGACAGATTTACAACAACACCGAAAATAAATACTACGCTGCTAGAACTGCAGAAAACAAAAAACGCGTCTATAAACAAGCCTCTGGTACATTTTATTCCCATAAATAAACAGTTGCATACGGACGATAGATAGATATATCTATACTTTTCATCTCTTTTGTTAAAATAAGGCCAAACTTTGCCCTGAAAACAAGAACCAAACAATATTCTCGCATTTACAAGCCTCATATACTTAAGTGAGAAAACTCGTTTTTCTTTAACACATTTTTCACGTTCATTTTTACAGCGACATTAAATTGTCGCGTCATCTTTATGGATAATCAAGTCTTTTGCGACATTACGGAGAATTTTTCAAAGCGACAACTTCAGCTTATGCCTTATCGCAAAGTTTTTAAATTTAATATCAAGAGAAATTTACGGGTTTCAGTAAATGTGCTTCAGAGGTTTAATGCTTTTTACATACATACACAAAATGGGTAGGCAGGGTACATACAATTCGATAATCAACAATATTTCTAGCAATTGTGGTATTAAAGATGAAGAATGTGTGATATAGCAACACATTGAACCATATTCCCATAGTCTATAGCTGGTGGCGTCCCTGGGAAGAATTGTATAAGTACGCAGTTTGTTTTTCTTAAAATGAAAATTATAGTAATAAATATCTGTCATTAAAATTCAAATTCTTTACTTACATGTTTGTTATCTAACGAGTGAATTAAAATATTACCGTAAGTGATTATACGATCTTTTACTGATAATAATGATAAGCAAATATAAATTATCAAAAAGAATTGGATCAACGCCATGTCAACATGTGTAAGTATTTACGTTTATGAATTTATAATATATTATATATCTTTTCATATAAGACATAGGTTCGCGTCTTTCTCGTGAACATAGGCAAAATATTTTTGGAAAATATTGTAGCAATGTTGCTTTTTTTCTCTTACTTATTTCTCAACAATATACAGTGCCGTATAGGTTACATTACAATTAACATTGTGACAAAACAACATAAAACCTAGTGGAACATTGCTAATTAAATAAATTAAACAATAATTAATTAAACATGCCATTTGATTCATAACTTGATTTTACAATATTAATAATTTTATCATTAAGTAGATACATGAATTAAGTCAATGGTTTGTGTACATTTCTGTTTTCTGTAGAATAAAGTTTAATTTTTTAGATAATTTTTAGTCCATTTATCATCATCAATGGCCTTTTCAGACTATTATATGTAGAGTATAATATATAAACAGTGTCAAGAAGGGGGACGTTTCTTTCATGGCACAAGCCAATTCGGGAGCGGCAGTATATTTATATTAAAGTGAATATTATTTCTTATATAGTCCACATTCAATAAAACCAGGAAAATAATTACACTTTCATACAAATGTCAAAGACAAGTCTCCACAGTCCGGGATTACCGGAAAGGAAAAATGTCACGAACCGAAATTGCGGTTTCTCCGTCCTTTTCCCACTAGCGTCACCTGATAGACCAATGAGAAATTCCAATGACACTACTTTTATTTAAAAAAAAATGTGTTAATGATTTTTATGCTGTCTTTATCTTAACGTACGTATTACGTAATGTAAAGATTGCAACATAAAAAAGTTTTTTTTTATCTGAATCTGTCAAGCGGCGGTCGTAGGTTCGAATCCCAGCTCGTACCAATGAGTTTTTCGGAATTTATGTATACGGAATATTAATTACCGTTAACGTTTCGGTGAAGGAAACATCGTGAGGAAACCGGTCTGATCCCAATAAAGTCTGTAGTTTTCCCTCTGGGTTGGAAGGTCAGATGGCAGTCGCTTTCGTTAAACTAATGCCTATGCCAAATCTTGGGATTAGATGTCAAACGCAAGACCCCGGGCTCGTTTAGGGCACGACCGGGAACAACGCTGGGAGGATGATGAACCTTGATTTGGGACTATCACTATGTTGATAGAGCATACCATTTCTGATCCTATGTGTGAAAACATAATGGATATTTTACTAGTAGTTTAAATAGTGAATAAAAAATACAACAAAAACAAGTCTGGTTTAAATCAACAACACTATAGCAGTTAACAATTTAAACTAAACTGGAAATAACTTTAATAGGGTTGTGTTTATTTAAAGTGTATCGCGACTCATGGGATTACCTTATAATTACGATAGGGTCTCGCAATTGCCTATAGATAATCCCAGATAATTCCGGATAATACACCTCACACGACCGGTTTAATAGTCTTCGTGGGATTATATAATAATAATGCAGGCAAATGTTTAAATTAGTTTTTGTTTGCTACCTATTGATTTTGTGTTTAGACTATTAAAAAAACTTGGAAATAAGAGAGGAGGAGGTTTTAAGAGCACAGCGATAGTCATTAGCTCATGATTTTAGCAGCCCAACTCAGGAAGTACCTCCCCCCTTACAAATGATCACAGCTATAATAACATACTTCGGGGCAATGACATAATATAAAAAAGAGGTAGATAGGTTATAAGCACTCCAAAAGTGGCACACTGAAGCTGAGTCAATTGTACCAACTCGCCTCAGGTTCGCGTCGTCAATGGAAATGTATAAATGTGTCATCTCGTATATATTTATAACATATCTACCTCTTTTTAGGGTTCCGTATCCAAGGGGTGAAAACGGGACCCTATTACTAATCGACCCAGTCCCAAACTAAGCAAAACTTGTACTATAGGTACTAGACGACGATATGTACATACTTATATAGATAAATAAATACTTAAATACATAAAAAACATCCATGACTCACGAACAAATATTCGTGCTCATCACATAAATAAATGACCTTACTGGGATTCGAACCCGGGACCTCCAGCTTCGTAGGCAGGGTCACTTCCAACTAGGCTACAGAGGTCGTCAAATAAATAAAATAAATATTTAAGGGTTTTGTAATATTACGGGTTTTGCTTCGGCGGCCACTAGGGTCATTTCGCCGGTTAGCGACCACCTAATTTTATGTGCCGGTTGGCGACCACTTTGCTGAGTTGGTGAACTGAAAGGATATTTTCTCGGTTTTTTAGTAGATTTCTATACTAAAACAACAAAAAAATGCATGTACAACTAATTGTCTCAGTAGGGTCTGTAGAATTGATGTTATCTTCACTAGAAAAAACCTTCTCCTTCATGTGGTCGCTAACCGAAGGTGGTCGCGTAACCAGCGTAATGACCCTACTTGCTATTAAGGTATCTCTGGTGTTGTGTTCTTGGTGAGTCAGGCCAGAGCTCCCGAGGAAGTGCTATGTTGATAGTAAGGGACCTTCATTTTTTTCTAGCTATCAACACAACGGATCCTCAAATCCCTAAGGGCAATCGGCAAAGAACTTGTGATTATTGTAAGCGTCTATAAGCTACAGTATCTACTGACCATCCGTCAGGCTTCACGCTTGTTTTCCACCGTTGTAGCATAAAAAAACAACACAGATACTTAATATTTGAAATTATAGAAAACCCATCTTCTTCCAGGGCTTCCAAGTGTGATCCTCGCCCTGTCCTCATCAGCTTGGGCCCTGCGTGACCTGGAACCTCCAGTCCCCACCCGCGTCTCAAGGACCGACCCTGTAGAGGGCTGGCTGAACGTGCGGCTGAATCACTTCAAGGCCAGCCAGAATGACACCTTCCAGATGGTGGGAACCTCATCTTCATCTTTAGTCGCTTTATTTAGACTTTATCCAGTTATATCCTAGATATTTCTAAGGTCTGCTTGAGCTGCTAAGTTGCAGAAATGACGTAGGTACTAGTTTTTGAGAAAGCAATTTCTGTCTGTATACTTATTTCATTTAGCATAGGCGTAGGCAATAATAGCTTTTGAGAAAGCGGTTTCTGTCTGTCTAGATCCGCCTGATTACTTAAGAATATAAATAAAAGAAGACGTAGGCACTATTTTTATTAAGCGGTTTCTGTCTGTCTATAGGTCCGCCTGGTGCCCTATTTATGAATTGGCGCAGGCACTAGTTTTTTTGAAAGCAACTGTTGCATGCTCAACATTGGTATAGGTTGCACTAGTTTTCGTTAAAGCAACTGTTGAGTTATCATTCATCCGCCTTATTATTTTAGGGTCAAGAGCGCGAAAGTGTTAAGAGGCTACGGTAACCACATACCATCAAGCTTGCCGTTCGCTGTCTATCACTGACATGGTATTAAAAAACATCTTTCACGTCTAAGTAGTCAAGAATATTTAGATTGCATGCTAAAAGAGTACCTGATACCTCGTCTCAGAATTCACGTAGGCACTAGTTTTAGCGGAAGTGGGTTAGAAGTTAGAAGGTGAGAGGGCTATTGACTCTCACCTTCTAACTTCTAACCCAGTCAGCACCTAGAGCGAGTCAGAAACTTGGAGCGAACGCCTAGTTCTCCATTTTGGGTTGAAAGTTCAGATGGCAAATCTATCTAGTGCGTACTCCTTGGGATAAGTAAGTCTCTACTTAATTAGTGATTTGACACAGCACATGTATATATCATAGGTCACCTCCGTTTCGTGGACCATACCTGATTAGTTAATATGTAGTTTAACTGTAGATACATGCCAATATCTTTCAGCGCTACTACTACAACGAGGAGTTCGCCACCCCTGACAGCGCTAACATCGTGATTTTCGTGGGCGGCGAATGGGCGATCCACCCGTCCTGGACGCAAGGCGGACTCCCCTACGAGCTCGCCGAGCTGACGGGGGCGGCGCTCTTCTATACAGAGCACCGGTATTATGGGAACACTAGGCCAAGCGCGTGAGTACTTAACCTTACAGTTCTAGAACTCTTTCAGTGCTTCTACTACAACGACATGTTGGCGCTGAACCAGACAGCGCCAACATCATGGCAGCGAGTGGGCGATCCACCCGGCGTGGACGGAAGCCGGGCTCGCCCACGAGCCCGCTGAGCAGACGGGGGCGGCGCTCTTCTATACAGAGCACCGGTATTATGGGAACACTAGGCCAAGCGCGTGAGTACTTAACCTTACAGTTCTAGAACTCTTTCAGTGCTTCTACTACAACGACATGTTGGCGCTGAACCAGACAGCGCCAACATCATGGCAGCGAGTGGGCGATCCACCCGGCGTGGACGGAAGCCGGGCTCGCCCACGAGCCCGCTGAGCAGACGGGGGCGGCGCTCTTCTATACAGAGCACCGGTATTATGGGAACACTAGGCCAAGCGCGTGAGTACTTAACCTTACAGTTCTAGAACTCTTTCAGTGCTTCTACTACAACGACATGTTGGCGCTGAACCAGACAGCGCCAACATCATGGCAGCGAGTGGGCGATCCACTCGGCGTGGACGGAAGCCGGGCTCGCCCACGAGCCCGCTGAGCAGACGGGGGCGGCGCTCTTCTACACCGGGCACCGGTATTATGGGGACACTAGGCCTGGCGTGTGAATACCAAATAGCTTTAGCCAGAGTGTTCAAACTACGCCCTGTTCTAGTCCTGCTGCGGACATAGCATGAAGATCTAATAAGAGAGATAAGGCACAGTGGAATGTCGTCTCGGTCATATTTGGAGCTGCCCAACTGGGGAAGTACCTCCACCAGAAGACTATGCTGTGTGCGGAGAGCGGAAGACCTGCATGGTATTTGTCTCTTCAGTACAATAAATCCTAATATCAAAAGGTCGGTAGCGAGCTTTTGATGTTGATTCTTCTGAAGTCGCAAGCGTCCATAGGCGACGATGTCTGCATACCATCAGGCATCGTATGCTTGTCAGCCACTGACATAGTGTAAAAAATAAAAATATATATTCTACTTCTAATACAACACTTCAAATAATAACTACACGGTTCAACTCACGTATTAAATGTCACTACGGGCGACATGTTTCGAACTCTTCGGGAGTGTTTTCACGGCGGTGTCGCTTGAATTAAATTCGATTATTCTACTTCTACCCAACAAAGATAAAAACAATTAAAAACGGTTATCGATATCACTAAACAATATGTCCAATTAGTCTCGGTGCATTGGCCGAAAGATATCAAAAGATGGCATTTAGCAAAATTACATAGGCCTCCCCCATGAGTGCCACAATGACCGGTCCGCATCTAGCGGGCTCCCGCGACCTTTACCAGGTCATCAGTCCACCTTAAGGGGGTCTATCGCTGCCTCTTCCGGGACGTGGTCGCCACTCTAGAACCTTTCTCCAACAAACATCGGTTCTATGTGTAATGTAGCTGGCCACTGTCAACTTTAGCAGACTGTTTAAAACTATTCTCTGGAACTGGTCATTGGAGACTTAATAAGCGCTTTATAGCAGCATTTATCAGGATCAAGTGAACAAGGAATTAGCCCGGTTCAGCAAAGCCTTTGAAATATGCAGCCTGCTTTAATGCGATCTTAGATTTATGTACTCAAGACTCGGGGAGCTTCTTTGTAAATAAGTTGTGGAGAGGACAAACTATTCTGTCGGTGAAAATGCAACGTTTTATCACGTCAACAAACAATTTCATATTATTTGGGGTCGGCAACGCGCATGTTGGTGCGTTGGATGTCAAAGCTTACCTTGATTGATTAGGCTTGATTGACAACTAAGTGGTATAAAAATGCTTATAGTTTAGCAGGGGGCATATAGGGATTAGTTCGCCTTTGGACTATATTATTGTGTGTGCTTCCAAACTGGGCCGCAATATCATTTGCCTTGGTGCTAGAAAAAATGTCGTTCTGATTTTGCAAGACAGAGACAGGAATATAGAGAAAGTGGGGACGTCACAATTTATAATCTTAAATAGGACCCTGCTTTTGTGCATTTATTTTGTGTTTTCAGTTATACAATAAACTGTTAACTACTACTACTACCATCCAGGCTGGTTGTATACCTTATTGTCACGATCTGAGTACTTAGTGACTCTGTGGGCTGTTTTTTTTTATATTTTCGAAAACATGAATCGACAAAAAATACTACATAATCATTGAACCTGAACAAAATTTCACGAGAATCGCTAAAAATGAAACCTGTAGAGGAGAACAGCCGTTCATCTCGACATCCGGACATACGAAAGAATGTTGACCCGAGCTTTAACGGAGAACTTCGTTCGCTTCGCTCATCTCGTTCAACAAGACAACGCGCGGTCCACGTTATGTCTGTTCCTATTATAAATCTACTGGTCTTCGTCCTCAGCAGTGAGGGATTGATGAAGGAGTGACAAGTCTGCCCCTCCCTGGCTGCGAGGCATTTACAAATCCCCCCAGACTCGCTTCGGTAATCAAGACTAAATTAATTTAACAAGAGATGAGATTGATTATTAACAACTGCTGCTTCCTGCGTCTCGGCTAATTTGGATGTTAGGAGCTGAAATTGGATTACTAACTTGGTATAAAATATACTTGAAATTATAATATTTATACTAATATCTCAGACTAATATAGAGTTAGTGAGTAAATGTTAATTTTGACGACCACTTTAGCCTAGTTGGTAGTGACGCTGCCTACGAAGCAAGAGGTCCTGGGTTTGAATCCCGGTAAGGGTATTTATTTGTGTGATGAGCACGAATATGTGTTCCTGAGTTATGGATGTGGGATTGGTACTTTTTGAATGACTTTGTATGATGCTGGCTGTTAGATGATGAATAAGGAACGATCGAACGTGGTTTGAATAGTTTTAGAACGGTGAATGATTTGACGTATGATTGAGTTTGTAAGACGATCGGTACGAATGAAGACGTATATTATGTAAATAAATACGATTTTATATAGTTCTCGAGTTTTCCCTGCCATCTCACTCTACATGGATGTTTTCTATGTATTTAAGTATTTATTATCTATATAAGTATGTTTATCGTCGTCTAGTACCCATAGTACAAGCTTTGCTTAGTTTGGGACTAGGTCGATTTGTGTAAGATTGTCCCCTAATATTTATTTATTTATTTATTTAATGCCTGTGAAATATAAGGCTGTAGCTTTGTATGTAAGAGTAAATCCGAAACTACCGTAAAAAAATACAGCATATACATATAGGTAATGGACTTTATATCTTATCCGTGGCTTTGCCCGTGTTCTTTGTAATCCCTATAACATGCCGCCGGGATGCCTAATATTAGATATCCAATCGGGCCCTATAAAAACTTTATCCTATGTTCAAGAGATTGAAGTGTATCAAATCCTTAGCACGAGCTACGGTTGTGTGTATTTCTGTTGCATCTTTAAAAAGAAATAAACAAAGAAAATAAGTTTATTTCGCAAATATACAGAAAACACAATAACATACATTTTGACATTTCTTCTTTATACGTTCAAGTCTCCTTTCTGACTCTTTGGGGGAGGCCTATGTCCAGCAGTGGACATCTTCCGGCTGGACCGTAACGGAGGACCGGTCATTGTGCCACTCTTTGTGGGAGCCCTATGTCCAGCAGTGGCCATCTTTCGGCTGATATGATGATGATGAACTTCGAGTCATTAATCCAATAAATAAATATAACATACCAACAATGCCTCAATATCCTTTGAGTTCTCAGGTTTAGTAATAATTTGTGTAGTTTTCAACCGGCGCAAATATCAAAGGGTTGGAAAAAGTGTTTCTAGCGACACGAAAACCCAAAAATTAAATTACAAGTCCAACCGGAGCGTACCTTCAGGCTTATCTTTCACTTATATCTGCTCAAAGGAAACCCCGGCTTTTTCAATCAAAGCCGGTGGAAAAGAAACGATCCGCTGCCAACTTGGCAGCGTAGCGAAGCTTTGATTTTAAAACGTTTGAAAACACGTATAGAGAATTCACCTAAATCTGCAGAAAATCAAACGGTCTTATACTTTTTAACGAAACAACTTATTTTATTAAGTATTTTTGTTTCGTGTTAATTTTAACGTGGAAGTTCGACTCTTGTTCTGCGTTTCAGACGATGGTGGTTTATTTTTCCATTATATTTGTTCTCTAGAATTCAGGTCTTGTTATGTTCCTAGAAACTATAAGATTACGATTTATTTATTCACTTTATAGGACAATATAAGTAACTTTACTGTCGCAGTTTCGTTGAATACTTATAAAACAAGTGACACAAAGAAAATTGGAATTGGTGCATTATTCACCCCAAATGGCGAATCAAGATAATCTGCCCATGGTGCGGTCGGATGGTTGTACATGGCATCTCGTGGACGTGAAATAACTTGAAATCCAATAACGCACGTTTTTGTGCATCGGGGACTTCCCCTAATATCTTTACAAAATCATTTATTTATATGTAAACAAAGTAAAGGTTGCTGGAGTCCGCTGGATGGGGTGGCGCAGGACCGGTCACTTTGGCACTCTTTGGGGGAGGCCTATGTCCAGCAGTGGACGTCTTTCGGCTGATATGATAATGATGAAACAAGGATTTCCTTCCCCCAGACGAAGTCATAATCATAATGCATATTCCATTCTAAGGAATAGGTACTTCTTTCTGTTTAGTCGGAATATAATAGTCTGCTAACACTAAAATATTATTATTTCATAGTTCAGGATTGTGTTAATCGACCCGCCCCGCCGACAATACTCCCTCATACTAAATACACCCTTTACGTTCAAACATTAACCAAAAGGTCGATCTGACATATACCTTTCGCGTTTTATTATGGTATAAATGTGTTTCGCGTGCTCTCAAGTACAAGCGTGCATAAATATTTGACGGAACTCCATATAGTGCCATTATGATGTATGTATGTAAAAAACACTGCAATCAAACAGAAATTCGAAATGTATGTTTCAAATTAATCCCTTGGCTAGTCGTCGTGTATTGACGGCCGTGCTATCGGCTGAACCTGTGTTACGTGCCAGGCCGCGTGTCACACCGAACCGTAAGGTGGTTGGCCGTTTTAGGGAGGTCCCCATTCGTGGTAGGGTTTTTTTTCTGATGAATTCATGATTAACTAGGAAAAATAGGTAAAACAGGATCTTTTAATTTCAATAAAACGGCTAAATGTTTAAGATTACCCCGGATACAGCCAATAATATGCCTTTAGTAGTGTGCTTGATGGTTAGCTTAATTAAGTCAATTGACTTAAATTATTGTTACCAAGTTTAGTAATTTAGCAAACTCGTAAAGCGCTTCTTCTACCTTGATACAAAAATTGCATAATCACTCGCATTTTTACGTTAAGTATAAAGCTTTATTAACTAATAACTAAATGTATTAGCATTGTAACATATTGATTCAGAGGTTACGTACTCTATTGTAGACAAAAGCAATGACACGCACTCTTTCGTGAAAAAAAAAACAACAAACAGTTACAATTCACATCCACAAAGAACCTTCAGAAATCGCCAACTAACGATTCATCATCGTCCAAGCCGTTTCCCGGTTGTATCTTATAGGAGCCCGATGTTCGCTTTGGCACCTAATCCCATTCAGCGAAGGCGCTAGTTTTACGAAGTACTGCTATCCGAGTCACAGGAAAAGTAGACCTTGTTGAAGTTTGATTTCCTCGCGATGTTTTCCTTCACCAAAAAGATACAGTTAAATGTAAAAAAACTCGTATGTGCCGCTTACCACTCGCTACAAAAAAATCGTATTCTGATTCTGATACAATGCTAACAATTAATTTACGCATTACCAACGAGGTCAGACCTTTTCCTTATCCAATAAAAATCCTCATCGAGTTCACCATAAACCATGAGGTACAATAGCCTACTTAGTTTCCCACGACCCAGGAAAAATCTGCCCGCCGTCATCTAGTACAGGAAAACGAAGAGTAAATTGTTTTTTGAAAAACAGGATTCCCGTTTATTAATGAACCTGTTTGGGTGACGTGTTGTTGTTGTTGTTGTTCTTGTCCTAGGTTTCAAGAATGCGTGTTATTATGCCGTTTCATTGTGTTACGTGTCGATTACGTGTCGATAGGTTCAGCCTCGCAACGCTCACGCACAAAACTAGCGGGGTTTGCCGTAACCCTGTAAATGATTGCAGGTTTTAAATCATACGTATATACACATACTCACGCCCATCTCCCAGTGAGGCAGGCGAAATACTCCTGTCCTTACATACTTCTTCGCTTCTTTCAGATCCGTCCATCCCTTCATACAGACTCGTCGGTTGTGAGACTTCTGAGTGCTTCTGACCTGGCTTTTTTCCGCAGTTTGGTCAAGATTGACTTGGTAGCCCCTTCGGAACCATCCGTAATCAAATCGTACCATTATGTCAATAATATATATTTAACGAGTTACTTCGATATTTTCATAAAATTCTGTGATTATTCCTAATCAATCTACAAGTCTATACCTTTCCAATTTAAGTAATCAGTCAATATATAATACTAGCTTCCGCCCACGACTTCGTCTGCGTGGACCCGGGATAAAAATCCTATATTTGAATCCAGGTTATAAACTATCTTCGTGCAAAATTTCATCTAAATCGGTTGAGCCGTTTAAGCGTGAGTGAGTAACAAACATAAAATATAAACGTCCAAACTTTCGCATTTATAATATTAGTAGGATTAAATTAAATATAAATAGGGGGAAAATCTTACAAACATCGAACTAGCCCCATAGAAACCTCAATAAAGCTTGTGTTATGGGTACTAGATGGCGTTATATTTAATATATATATAAACACTATACATATAAAACATCCAAGACTCGGAAATAAATATTGATGCTCATCACACAAATTTGCCCTTACCGGAAATCGAGCCCGGGACCTTCAGCTTCGTAGACAGCGGTCAGTATATCGTTCATTTGAGCTATGCATACCTTCATACTGAAGCGTTGTTTTAGCTTTATCACATTTGATAAAGCGGTATTAACCCTGGCCAGGGTTTTAAAACATTAATTTGTGAGTTCTAAAATTCGGCTCCTGTTTGCTATATTCGTATAAGTGTCACAGACGGCACCATCAAACTGCAGGGCATTCATTAGAGGTTCGCATTCGGACACGAGCCAGGGTCGAATAGCAACCATGTAACAGCTGTATGCCATGGCAGTTGTATTACAGTCATAACAGCTTCCTGGACAGGACTGTATTAGAATAGCCTGGATTTCGGCCTGAATCATTATTATGCTGTCGTAAAAGCAGGGCCGCGTGTTTTATTCTATCTAAAACTAGGTGCCCGCGTGGCTTCGCCCGCGTATTGCAAAGAACGCAGGCAAACCCGCGGGATAAAATATAGCCTATAACCGCCTGGAAAGTCCATTCTACACGCTGGTGAAAGAATTTTCGAAATCGAATAAGCGGTCTTCTCAAACGTCAGAAGCTATTTGCACAACAAAACAATATGGCGACAGATAGAGTAGCGCGAGAGGCGATGGCACGGGGCGCGGGAATATTTTCAAATTTCTCTGAACGTTGTGAAGTTTAAACATACTTAACAGTACTACATGTTAACCTATCATCGAGAACGAGACGCGCAGTATAATTAATACTAATACTACGCCTTTACCAAATCGAATACTCCCATAGTAACTTCCACTCTCCTTTTCACCCCTTTCTTCCTCCACTGGTGCTCAATTAGTGATAAAAGATCGTGAGTTACTTCTGGATAAGATTAGCACAAGACCAGGACAAGTACAGTATACGTACGTTTACGTAAGGTTTATGCTCAGCAGTAGGCGATTACATACATAGGTATATACATACATTCACGCCTTTATCCCTAAAAGGGGTAGGCAGAGCACATGAAACTTGTGTTCCAGTGCCACTTTCAGCATCAATGTGGGTATAAAAGATCGACAAAATGTGATATCGTAGTGACAGGTTGCCCATCGCCCACAACACACTTCAACCCTGTACCCTTAGTCGACTCTTAAGCTGGTTTTCCACCGGAGGGGCGAGACGAGACGAGACGATGCGAGAATTGAAATCGTATGAGACTTACTATCTATTTCCACCGCGCGCGCGCGCGCTCAGTGCAAATAGGTAGTAAGTCCCATACGAATTTCTATTCTCGTCTCGCCTCGTCTCGTCTCGCCCCTCCGGTGGAAAACCAGCTTTACGACACCCACAGGAAGAAAGGGGGTGGTGCTATTCTCTACCTGCTACCCGTGGGTCAGCAGGCGATTATAGGCGGAAAATGAATCGTGTTCAAACATATGCCCGCTTTGTCTATGCCAATAAGGACGTATTCATATTGCGTCTTTATGGTTATAGCGCGATATTGGGCTATAGTGGGATCTTTCGTTTGCGAATAACTTAAAGAACGCTGATGATGTGTAAACACTACTAAACGAAAATTTGTATGTATATTTGTAATCACGTTCTCGAAAATAGTTGTAACTATGTCGCTGAAACTTGCAATGTAGGGGTTAACGGGGCCGAACAATCTAGCTAGGTTTCATATCTGGGGAAAATATTTTTTAGGGTTCCGTAGTAGGAATCCTTATTAGCATGTCCGTCTGTCCGTCCTCGGCTTAGCTCAGTAACCATTACTACTAGAAAACTGTAATTCGACATGGATATATAAATCGTTAAACCCATGGTGTGGGGTATCGTTGGATAGCTCGTTCAAAAATATTATGGGTATCCCGAAACCATTTTTTCAAATAAGTGATTAGTTTGCGAGATATTGGGCTTTAAAGCCCTAATTTTAAGTAGTTGCGGAGTAATAGTCGACCAATTTAATGTGTACATGGAAAGGCCAATTTTCAACTACGGAACCCTACACTGCGCGTGGCCCGACACGCTCTTGGCCGATTTTTTTCCTGAAAAACACGATAAAGTACCCCAGTTTGGTCGCCCAAGCAATGTTCATTAAGCGTGATTAAGCCAAACAACGGATCCTAATATTTAATACTTAAAGCTACAAATAACAGCAAAGCTGCCTCTAAATATTGAATATTACGATTTACACGGGTATAAATAATGGTAAATATCATCCACGAGCGTAAATCTCTGTGTACCGCCGCCGTATGTTAGATTTAAACATGTTTCGCATTGACTAAAGCTCGTTAGTGTGTCTAAACGAGGCGTTATTAACGACACAATTTATCACATTGTAAAGCTTTCTGTTTATTTTCAGTTACAAAGCAATCCTACTATATAATATTATAAATGCGAAAGTTTAGATGTTTGGATGTTTGTATGTTTGTTACTCAATCACGCTTAAACGGCTGAACCGATTTGAATGAAATTTTGCACAAAGATAGTTTATAGCCTGGATTAAAATATAGGATAGTTTTTATCCCGGGTCCACGCGGACGAAGTCGCGGGCGGAAGCTAGTTCATTCATAATTTAAGAGCTTGGCTCTTGTCGGTATAGTGTAGACGCCAGTAGCCGAAATCCAAAACCATACTTTTAGTCAATTGATGAAAAAATGGAGGACACTGTACATATACCTACGATAGTCGCACAAACATTGTACATAACCAGCAATGTACATTCTAAACTATTTATATGGCATATGTTTAACGGACCACCATCACCAGATATAATAAAATATAACGCCAAAAAATACTTTTTACTGCCAAAAATAGTAAATGCTCACCAAAATTTGATCTCCTATTAATGTGAAATAATAACCCAAATTATAACATCTTACTATCCTATTAAAGAAAATGCTATCCTAATAAATCATTGCTAACCCAAAAATAGTAAAATAATTTCGACGGAGCCCCGCTTTCGTTTCTGGGACCCAGTCTCCCGCCCTCCGCCCGGGCTCCCGCCAGAAACTCGCATCTGTCTCCGCAGGCTTTTATATACACTCTAGGGGTAGGACAGACGAGACCACGTGGAAGTGGGGTGCGCTGATTTGGTATCATTATACTTTATTTGGTAACATGCATACACTTTATGGCAATCATAGTGGGTTATTTAGGTAGAAATATTGTATTAATTTGCTCGCTAAGATTTGGTGATCATTTACTAAATTTGGTCTTCGAATACAATTTAATGTGCAGTCGTTACTAAAACAGCTAGTACGAGTACTATTGTAATGGTAGATTTATTATATTTGGTGTTCAGTATATTTTTTTGGTAAAAGAGCTGCGGGTATCAAAGCATTTTTTGGTGGTAATTATATTTGATGCCTATTCTTATTTGACTAACCATATTAGCAAAACTACTTACCTACTACAACTACGTCTATATTGGAGTGCGTCTACTCAGCAACAAATAATTTGGCAACACCATTTTTTTTATGTCTTATTTTATAGAACTTTTAAAGCAGACTTAGTGTGGACGGATTAGAGATCTCAGTTCCCTAAATTAAGTACCAAGGTTTCGTATCAAGTATCCCACCACAGAATAATATATCAAATATAGTCTCAAATAACGTACCTACCTATGTCTTTACACTCTAGAATTAGGTAGGTGTTAATTCAAGCACATGAGCATAAAACCTGGCTCAGGTCTCATTCGTCGCTTTTACGACACCTCTGCGACCCATCAGAATAATGAATAACTTAAAGAACAAATTCACTGTGGTTCCAAATAGATCCTTATTCCAATGCTTTAAAGTTGATATTTCCAATTTTCAATCTGTTAATCTTCATATCCGTCGAATGTGACATCAATTAAAATGGACCATTTCGGCTTAGTGGCTCTCTAAACTGGATATTTCATTCTATTGCGTTGTTCTAAAGGCGACCGTGATTGTTACAGAATGAAGTTTACTTTTCAATGCAATGTTAAAGAAAGATACGATTTTGGAAAAGTAATTCATCCGCCACACAAGACCTTATTGGTCGAGTTACGGCCAAAAGTGCTGTATAATAGCGGAATAATGGCAGAATAAGGGTTATTATCTCCGCTAGCTAAGAACCAACCTCAATTGCTGTAGTTTCGTACCTCAATTTATGAAGAAAACAGTAGTGTTCAATGTTTAAGCTTGCCAACCTTCAAATTACGTTTTACTTTTAAAAAACACAAAACCTACCAGAACTCGTTCGATTAAAAACATAAAACAATCTACAAAACATTGGATGAGCATGTGCTGATCACTTTGTAGCCGTGTGAGGCATGCGTCACATCTCCGTGATTCATTATATTTATATAAATATATATAGGTACTTACATTTTTTGTTTGCTCTAACCCTTAAATGAAATGGTGTGAAATTATTGGTGGAGGTCTAATTAATACTACGCCTTGCTTGTTTGCTTGATTGCATATGCCGACGAAATCGCGGGTAAAATCTAGTATTAAGAGTCCGCAGTAAGCTCGGCTGAATTTCACCTTCCCATACAAACGTAGTTACGCTCTCATTTTAAAACTTCGTGTTGGATTGTGTCGAAACTTTGCATATACAATAACATGAGGTATATCTATGTCTGTAATTGGTTTATATGGTTCCAGTTTATAAAACAAACGAAATACAGCAAAAACAAGTTTTGTATAAAATACTTAAATTCGCTTTATTTCTTTTACTATGGTATCGGAAGCTACATAAACTAATTACAGTTATAAATATACCTCATGTCATTGTATATGCAGTTTCGTTACAATCCAACACGTAGTTTTAAAATGAGAGCGTAACTACGTTTGTATGGAGAATCGAGCTTACTGCGGACTCTTAAGCCGTCATGGACAGGATCAGGCATTCCTCATCCACTTTTACACTTTAATCCGCCCATACCCACACTTACGTGCCAACCGAAATTACATCTTATTCAAATATCATAAAGACTACCCCTTTTCTCTCTTTATCTAACTATTTTCAAGGTAATAGCTACATCGTAGATCTCCTGGTGCCTTCGACAGCCATTTGGCGAGAGTCCAGAGATACAGCTTGACGTTATGGTCTGTACTCTTTTATGGCTGTTAAATATACGATGATCAGGGGTCGGATAATCATATTATATGATAGGTAAAAGCCTAAAGATGGCATATTCCCGGAAAATGTTAGGAAATACTTACTAGTTCGTATCACCATCCTCCTAGCGTTATTCACGGTTGTGCCCTAAAAGAGCCCAGAGTCCGCTTTGGCACCTAATCCCATTTAGCATAGGCACTAGTTTTACGAAAGCGACTGCCACCTGACCTTCCGACCCAGAGGGAAAACTAGACCTTATTGGGATTAGACCGGTTTCCTCAGATTTGTCGCTTTTGGTGACAGTGGATCGTACGAATACCGACGACCTTTCAAAAATTACGCAATTACCATGTCGGAACAGATCAATTAGGTTCGATTTGAAAGTAGCCCCTTCAAAATTCAAAATTGTATAGGCATTTACATGTTTCGTTTAACTATATGAAGTGTTTATGAGTATGACTTATATAACAACAATGTTTGGACACTAACAAGGATAATTTTATTAAAATCACATAAACCGAATTCCAAAAAGTCCCATGGATGTAATGTAGGAAAAACCTCAACAACCACATCGCGTTTCGCAGCCTAAAAACTGTAGCAAAAACTCGCATATCCCATATTGTGTGGTAATTTTTTCCGCAGTCATTTACCAGAAAACCTAGTAACAAAATGTAAAACCTTGTCTGGAAGCCGCTGAATACGCTTGAATTTGAATTTAAACTCGATTCTAAAGATATTATTATCAGCTTCCAGTAAACATGCCTCCTCTTGCAGAATTTAAACCGCCCCAACTGAGTGTAATTCCCGAAAAATATCGAAAACGAGCACCGAATCTCATGCATACGAAACACTACATTACAAATTTAGCGTGCGACCTCCCAACACCCTAACTATACAGCTATAGAACTCAATGTCCTGTAAATAACTCTGGGAATAACATAGTTCTTAACCACTTTATTGCAAAGTTTTGTTTACGGATCATCTGATCTCTAATCCCATAATATTAAGGTACGTTTTATTTTGTTCTAGCGCAATTTTGCTCTGGTCGGATAGAGGAACTAATTAGTAAGGATAAGATAACATTAGATAGGTATAATCGGGAAGATAATGGTTCGCTATATTACGTATGCGTCCTAACAAATAAAGGAACCAAGTTTAACGACTTTGGGGAATTTAATCGGACGATTTGGTATAGATTTGTCACCAATTCTAAGACTATATATTATGTTATAATTGGAATATTTCATAAGTGGGTAGATGCAGTGCAGATATTTAGAAGCTAACTTGTCCTTCCTGTTTTCGATAGTTTTATATCATGGTGTTAGTAAACAAGCATACGGCCTACCTGATGGTAAGCAAACACCATAACCTATAGACGCTTGTAGACTCCATATCGATTTGAGTCTTAGACACTTACAATATATTCTAAAAAATAGAATAAATCTGAATTGAAAAAAAAACCATAGAATTATAGAACCAACTCACAAAATTTCACAAGATTTGGATGAGAAAGGCGACCTGCAGTAAGTATGTCGGTCCAGCGGATGTCCAACTATTCTCCTGAATAGTTGGACATCCGCTGGACCGACATACGCATTGTTCCCAAGCTGTAGCGGAGAATTTCGTTCGCTGCGCTCGCTCGTTCAATAAGCAGTACGGTTTACAAAACGCATTTAAAATTACCGACGTGAGTTTGTGTTCTTTATTACTTTATATCTTTTTAAGTTCTTATAAATAGGATTACTACTTAATAAATATAACACCTCAAGACCCAGCTATCTAGCGAGAGTATCGTTGGATGGCTGGATCAAGGGTCAGATACAGCGCGGCGGTACTCCTGGACACTGCGCGGATAGTCAGGAGGTTCCTGTCTCTGTCGCCCTCTCTCTCTCTGTCTCTGGCAGCGAGGGGAAGCCTAAGCCACCGGTGTGTCTTAGGCCTCTCCTCGCTGCCAGTGGCACCCTATGGGTTAGGTTGTTATAATGATTTTATGTTTTGTATGTAAATTATATACTTAATTTTTTATATAATTATTACAACAAAACTTAGCCTAAGACGAAATATAAAATAATAATAAAAAATAAAAAATACAACCGAATTGAGAACCTCCTCCTTTTTTTTGAAGTTGGTTAATAAAGAGAATAATCATATTTTATTTTGAATACGTGTTCATATTTGTTAGTAGCGTACAGTAAAACTGTTGATAGTTACGTAATAGCATTATATTATAAATCGTTATACAATTAATTAATTGACATATAGGCTAATGCCAGTTTAATCCATCGCCTCATAAGTGAACAGTTGTTTCTGGAGGCAAATGCATACTGTAATCTCATTTCTCTTATAAATAGGGCACTTGCCTTGTACATCAAGATAGTAGATAATGAAAATATTCCCGGACAACAAAAGGAAAGATGAAGTTGTAAGGGTAACGTGATACAGCCTCCTAAATCACGGAGATTTACGGGCCGCGTAATCGTGGCGAGAAGCTTAGCCTGTAATACAATGAAGTGGTACTTGAGGGTTTAACAGAGAAAATTGGGTAGAGTTTAGTAAAAATTGTAAACAGATTTCAGAGATTTCGGTTGTGAATTATTTATTCATAAGTACAATGATGGTTAACCTTCGCATATTAATTAATTGTCCTTTTATGCATTTCTTAATTGAACGAGAAGGCGAAGCGAACGAAATTCTCTGCACCAGCTTACGCCAAAACTCTTTCGTATGGATGGATCGGCTTGTCCAGCTGTTCCCCGCTACAGGTCACATCTCTCGACCGATCGTAGTGAACATTTGTGACCACACCCCGTGTCATGGTCGGCCTTATCACGCGATAAGTGAAGATAAGAGTGTCGTCTCGTTCTATCGAACGTTGTCAGCCGGTGACGGTCGATAATTATTTGCCAATTTTGCAAAAAAATAACAAATTAAACCATACAACATTATGCACTTCTATGTATTTCTTAATGTTTAATTTATTTAATTTATTAGGAAAAAATTAAAACTAATTACAAAAAAATAGTCCGTCCAAAAGTTCTGTCTGCGGCATGGACCCCATGACGCTTGCGGCATTTCCCCTTTGGACCGCAAGGGCGATCCTTTGTGAAAGGTACGCGCCAGCTCTGGGGTCCCCTGAGGCGTGGACCAGCCGCGACGACAGGGTCCTCATGAAGGCCTTCATGTCGGCTGACCAGGGTCCCATCGTTTCAACTGCAAGCGCCGCACTTTTTTTTTTGTAATTAGTTTTAATTTTTTCGTTTAATAATTTTTTATTTAGTATCTAAAATTCAATTTCTATCATTACACAAAGTTATTAAATTAAATTTATTAGGCTCACAAATTAGATCTGGACTATAATTCTTAATTAAATAAGTGTGTACGGGAGGATTTAAAACGAATAAAAACAAATATAATGCGAAGAAACCAACAAGATGTACAAGAGGTTGCTCTTTATAAACATAAACGGACATGTAATATGTATGTTGTTTATTTTGTATTTCAAATTAAAAACTAAGAACTATGTCAAACATTTCTATTTGTCTAATACAAGTCGCGCAATATACCGTTGGACCAAATGACTTGCCGATACATTTTGTGATCTTTAATCTGTAGCCCAGCCGAATATTGACGGTAAATCCCATCAAATACCACCCGGATTGCCCCAAGTGAATCCGACTCGGCGGTTAATTGGTCCTTAGTCCACTGACCCCGGGATCATCGCTGTTATTAATGGAAGTAACGCGTCCTATGCGACGACGTCATTCCACACTACATAGCTATAACTCTTTATATTTTTATTTATTTTTAAATCAGACGAAGAAAAATAATTTTTTTTTCATGGTTTGAGACAAGATGTATGTGCTGTTGTAAGTGCTGTTGGAGCTGGCTTCTTTACTTTGGCGGACGGTCCTCGTTTTTTTATTCCAAATGAATTTTGAACCATATGTTTTTGATTTTTAGTCTTAGCCCAAACGGGCCAGGTAATAACCCCGGATATAGAGACGCCAGAAGACAGCTCCCAAAGGCGATGCCAACTAAAAACCATGTTTGAACCACAACTGAAATCAATGAAGTTATTGATAATAAAGGCACCATGCCCTCAACTAGATAGTCCAGAGGCTAAGGTCAGCGGACGTTCCGTCTGTACTTGAGCCGGCGGGCCTTCAGGTAGGCAGCACCTTCGCGGCATCCCATATTAACTGGACTACGCGCGGCCGAATATCAGGCCTCATGCAAGCGACACAAGTATGCTCCCCATGCGTCAGGCTGTATTTTCGTACCCCTGCCGGTAGAAGCAGCGGGTTGCTGGGGATCGGACTCAGAGTCCGGGGCATAGGCCGTCGGCTCAGGCAAAAGGGTGAGGATCCCCGCTCCGGGTCGTTTCTGGTGCAAAGATTGTCTTTGACCATTCAACAGGGTAATGAATGTGGCAAGCATTATGGGCACTTTATTTGACTACTTTTTTATACACGTATATGTAATAAAATAATCAATTATTTGGTCTTTGAAATAAATGATTTTATATACTTACTTAAATAAATAAACTTAGATATTGAAGCTTTTTCTTGACATATATGATACACAATTTTTGATGTTCTTTTTGTATTTTTGTAACAGACTATTTTTTTGGCTCTACAAGACGCAAACGAGGCTCGAACTCACATTTTTATTGTTATTTGCCAAGAAAAGGGTTAATGTTGTTAATAAAGAAATTATGTTGCCTGTACATTATTGGATATTATGTCGATTGTAGATCGTTATATGTATATCTGTGACAAAGCGCTACCCATAATTTGGTCTAGACTGGATTTTTAAAATAGCGTTCACTCCATTATATAAAATACAAAAATTGTTTATTTGACTTTTCCACACGTAATAAATACAAACAAGGCTGGAACCTTCCATAAAGCATTATAATATGCTTGTAGCGGAAGATCCCGCTCTTCCATCACTCGGAGGTAGTAACAAAAACCAAATAAATTAAGTTTAAGGATTATCTAAAAGCAACTTAATTATAATGAGCGAACGTGTGTGTGTGTGTGTGTGTGTGTGTGTATATATATATATATATATATATATAGCCTCTCTGTTTCTTCATGGTGTAAAGGTGGTTTTCCACCGGCGAGGCGAGGCGGGGCGTGGATGGCGAGAATTGAAATTAGTATGGGACTTACTACCTATTTCCACCGCGCGCGCGCGCGCTCAGTGCAGATAGGTAGTAAGTCCCATACGAATTTAAATTCTCGCCCATCCACGCCCGCCTCGCCTCGCCGGTGGAAAACCACCCTAAGTTCTTTATCCACGTGGTGATAGCTTTCTTACAGGTAGGTATGTAGCAGCATCGCTCGGGTAAATATTTAAATGAGCATCGATGCGATTGTATAAATGGGCCGATTGTCAGCAAATTGTTTTCTTGCAAAATTAGATTTACAGGGCAACTTTGCCTTTCCTCGTCCTTGTTGAGTTTGTGGCACATATACATATACTCCATTATTCAAATATATTTTTTACTCACTGAGAAATTAACTCAGGATTTTAAAACATGAGTAAAATATTTAATTAGCTTAAAGTATTTTCAATTATGAACATGGAGTTTTTAATAAAGTATACAAAATATAGCGTTTAAAAGTACGAATATTATTTCATTTCATTCAGTTAATCAGTTCAAAGCAGTGGTAGATTTTGACTAGTTAAAGTTCAATGTCAGATGACAATCGTCAAAAACTTGACTCCTTGCGACCAAAATTCTTCCTTCATTTAAACCGAGAAAACTGAAACATCCCCAATATTTTCTTTTCTACCGCACACACGACAAATTCTAAAGAAAAGCAGCCAGCCAAGTCTGAGAAGTCACGAACTAAGCCCCAACTTGCACAGCAAAAACTACGCCAAGTTTCTTCTCGGGAAGCAGGAGTTGACTCCGCAAAGTAAATAAAGCTGCCATGTTTATTTATGAAAGTGTATCCGCAATAAATGAGTTTTTCAGCTGTCAAACAGAGCTTAATATTTGGGCGTTAGAAGTTAGAGATGGTTACGCTTTGGCACCGTTTTCCTTTCCGAAAGATAATACAAGTACGACGTAAATGATTTATTTCTACTCCAGAAGAAACAATCCTCGCGAGTATTAGGAGGCCAGCGAGCTGTAGACCACATTGTAATTAACTACGAAATTCTAACCCTAACATCGATCTTCATTTTCGAAATTGTAAATTCGTAAGAAAACATTCGGACCTATTTACAAAGTGAGTAGACCAGCCCCGACGCTTCGAAACAAGGTTTAAGCATGATTTAGCTTCGCCGTCAACTTCTAAACTTAAAGTCCATGGTACAAGTCCATACGTCGTGGCAGTCCACAGTATAACCACCTTAATAACGACAAGCACAAGCAAATGACAAACAAATTAATAAAATGTTGAAAGACTTCCTAATAAATAAATGCTACTACGACTTAAAGGACTTTTTGATAATAACGTTACAACACCTTCTAAGTAATTTTAATTAAAACAATGACATTTATTTACATACTTACCTAAATTTATAAATATGATCTGAATATTGTACAATAATATACTATTAATATTTATTTTAATACAAGTTTATTACACAAAAAATAAATAATTATTAGTGATCCCATGTGTAATTAGAAGTTTTGTTAATTGTTTTATGACCTGATGTGTTTTTTTTTTTGTGCTTCACAATACAATTAAGGTAAATGTCCGAGTGCTCGACGCTGTTCTAGTACATGGCATGGGCACTCTATGTCAAAGGAATATGGGTTAAATTCGAACTAAGAGAATGGTTGTTCATTCGAATTTAAGCCATGTCTGTTTGAAATAGAGTGCCTATACTAGTACAGCGTCGAGCACTCGGACGTTTACCTTAATAGAATAATATGTTATAAGTTAGCTATAGATACGCTGTGCCCTTACAGGGTCCATGTGAGACATTGTATATTATATGTGACATTTATCCTGTAGCATGCTTGCAATAAAGAATGACTACTGAAAGAGGTGTTACTTTAATAACACAACTTAGCTGCATGAAAACAGAAAGATAAACAAAATCTTAAATAAAAGAGACGCATCGGGTACTCAGTATCACATACAATATTAAAATCAAATCAAAAATCATTGACAGACTTTGATAACTCTGTATTCGGTAGTATTTTTTTTACTTTTTAACTTGAACTTTATTTGAATAATATATATTCAAATAAAGTTATATATTTAAATGCATGCATGTATATCGCACAACGCTCTAATTTAATACGCAAACTCATACGTATTACTGCTTATTGGTTAAACGCTCAATGGAGCATAGCACGTAAACAAACACCCAAACCAGGAAGGAATCCCCAAACTTTATGACACCCACTGTGTAAGTTATGGGAAGAATTAGGGTCGTTTGCCGAAGTTTATCGTGTCCATCCACCCGTAAGACTTTTACGAATCATAAACAGGGCTCATAATAACAACAAGGGGCAATAGTCAACCCAAATGGCACGCACCGAAAGTCGAACGTGCCCCGCTGCGGAACAGCAAAATTAATTCAGGCAATTTGTCCATACCCAAGTCGTAGAGTCATTATGTCGTCATCTAGCTTCTAGTAATCACAATATGCAGACCTTGTCTCACAGTCTAATATAGTATCTTGTACATAAAACGGTCGTAGACATTTCGAGTCAGCATTTTTTTTACGACGGTCTTTATGATGTTATGTAATAAGATAGTGGGGCTAAAAAACTGTGTCTGGGACAAAGATGGCGGCTGATGTAGGTTTATATGGGTAGGGTGCTTGGGAGGCGAGGCACGCGTCTCGAGATTTCGGACGACGGGAGATAATAAGCTATGAATATCTTTGGGCTAAGTAACAGTAATCTGGTTCGGGGCTATTGTGTGATATGGGCACATTTCGGTTGAATTGCTGCTGATCAAATGGCATACATGAGTGGAATCAATGAACAAGGTTTATGTATGTATGTATAATACTCTCCCATTCTTATTGTTGCTGTATGTTTTTCTACGATAAAAAAAGTTAGGTCATTAAACTCTGGCTTATCTAATACTAATACTTTCTATATTTTTTTTTACTTTTGAAATGAGTACCGTTTATAACTTATATAAACACTTTTCCTAGGTACAAAATTAGATACATACAAAATACCACCCTTTACTGGTGCTACCGACTAGAATTGTCTAAAGAAGAACGGTTTAATAAACGTAAGACGGTAAGAACCTACAAAACAAAACAGCATGATAAATGCCTAGTTAAAGACCACTATTTGAATTTTTCCGCGTAGCTTTGTCAGACGCGTTGTACAAATCTTTGAAACGTTTTCGTTATACATTATCTGTACATATTTCTCCTTACAGCACCAACTACCGCAGCGTGCTGTGCTAACTTAAGATCAGACGTGAAGTCTTAGTGTGGGATAATTTAACACGTATTTGGAATCTTAGTCATGAACGGTAGTGGGCTTCCAACTCGGCGTTGCAACTTTGCAATCGATTTTCTGTTGAGAGTTCGAGAGATTATCTAAAAAGAGACGCGAGCTGCATGCTTAACGAGTAGATAGTCTGCGCAGATACGTTTTAGTGACGAGATATGCTAAATTACTTTCAAGCAAAATGGGAGCGTCGTTGTTATCTGCATAAGTAATAATTTGTAGAAAACAGAAACTTAAATTCAACAATTACTGAGATGACTGGAACAGATAAAGTGGAAGCGAAGTCAAGCCAAATTTAAATCGTCAAATCTGTTCGTTTCTTATTGGTTTCTTAGGAATCATGCTTGAATGCAATAGTAGCTGGAAGGTGCATATTCAAAAATTCAAAATTCAAAATTCTTTATTTTGTAAGATAGTCTTTGTCTATAATCTAAGGCGATGGAGCCACCCGGTATGTAAATAAATGCCTGTGTTGGATGGCGCCAATATTAGGCGCCAGCATATAGATCACCACACATTTTGTCATTTTCAATTTGATATTTTATTGACATTTTATTTTGACATTGTATTCTGTTTCTTAACAATCCCCTTAAACATAAGTAATTGACGCACACTTTCTTGTATTTTTATTATATTCGCTGCTCTAATATATGCTTATTTCTTGCATAAATTGCTCTTATTTGCTTGCTAATTTTTATATTAATGTAATCACTTTGCATGCCACTATGTGGCTGAATGTACATATATGGATCTTTCAAAAAATAAATGTATATCATTTCATTTCATTGAACCCATTTAATTTTTCATGATCACGAAATAATTAGAATCAAAATTTTCATGTTGTTATTGTTTCATGCGGCTATCTGCTTTCGTAAAAATAGTGTCTACGCCATGGCACTAATAGGAAAAAAGTTGTACGAGTACGTGCTGCTAATTTTAAATAATTTGATTGTATTTTTAATAATTACTAAAATTATAGCGAACTATTTAAGAAGTGCGATAGCAGCTTCTTTAACACTTAACATGATTTTTTTACATACTACGATGGCTAACAAGCATACGATCTGCCCGATTGCAAGATCTGCGCGTCTGCTTACAAGCCTATGAACGCTAGCAACTCCAGAAGAATCTCACGCGCTGCTAACTCTTTTTCGATCTGACGATTCGTTGTGTTGGCAGCTAGAGACAAATGCAGATCAGTCACTCTCAACACGGAGTTCTGGCAACCTTACCACAAGGAACACAACACCATACACTTAAGCCTTGTTCGGACTAGACTAGTATTTTAGTGTGAGTCCATACATTTGCTGCAAGTACAAGTATCTTTTGTATGGACTCGCACTAAAATACTAGCCTAGTCCGAACAATGCTTAACAGAGCGAGTAGTGCTGTTATTTGACTGTGGTCTTCTGTTTGGTAGGGATTCTTCCCCAGTTAGGCTTCTGTAAATGTGGCCTTCTTCTCTCGTATTGTTTTTAACTATATGTTGTTTTGTTGTCATCAGGGACACCAGCGTCGAGGAGCTCCGCTATTTAACAGTGGACCACGCTCTAGGAGATCTGGCACAGTTCATCCAGCACGTGAAAAGCGATTCCTTCGAAAACGGACGTTACAAGTGAGTAATAATGTTGTACAAGTGTTTAATATTGTCATGAAACGTACTGTCTCAAAATCCTGACTATGAGGTATCGCACTATTAAGCCACCACTCTACAATTTTGAGATTTGGTCAACTTCGCTGGTTCGATCAACCGCGCATGGGAGAGGGTCGAGCCATCAAGAGAGCGAACTTAGGTCGAGGGGCTGGTCACCGTTCAGTTGGGCGGGCCAGGTATCGCCGTCGTTAGCGTAGCGGATCTGCGTTAGCTTCAAGCACGCCACTTATTTCCATCTTAAGCGGTTTCCTGCTAGTTTTTGTTTTGAACGCTTGAAACCGAAAAGTGGCAGGACACTTATCCCGATCCATAAGTGGCGTGCTCTCGTTTCGGAGGCCAAGACCCTTTTGGATCACTGGGGCAAAAGATGAGAGAAAGCCTGTGTCCAGCAGTGGATCGTATATAGGCTGATGATGATGAGCTAAAATAGTTGTTGGATGACTTCAACAGGGAGGCAGCGGTGGGACTGGTGGGCTGCTCGTACGCAGGCAGCATGGCGACGTGGATGAAGCTGGGGTATCCGCACCTCGTGCAGGCGGCCTTCTCGGACAGCGGGCCGCTGCATGCGCAGGAGGACTTCCCAGGTACCAACACATCTTTTATTTACCTAGCCTTATCCCACTTCATTTGGGGCCGGCTCTCCTCGTCACTTCGCCATACGCATCGGGTCTGGGTCGTCGTGACATCCACTTGGGATTTCTTAAAGTTGTTGTTTGTAGGGGCCTGCCTCACTTTCTTCTTATGACTTGCCTGGCCATGTGATGTTCAGGACTGCTCATTCGGTAAAGCGACTGTCATCTGACTTTCCATCCCAAAGGGAACACAAGACCTTATTGCGGTTAGACCGGTTTCCTCACGATGTTTTCCTTCACCGAAAAGCCTCTGTTACAGCTTGGCAAAAAAGTCAAGAAATGGAAATATATTTTTTCGACCCTGGTAACATCGTTAAACTCGTAAACGGATTGTCATTTGTGATCTGTGTTGTTATTTTACCGTATTTATTAAATCTCGCGGATGTATTAGCATTTAAATGCATCAAAAATTCCATATAATTAGCAAGACAATACGCGGTTTCGGTTTGGAAGTCATTTATAATGTACATATGTAAGCGATGTCTTGCGGAATATCAAACCGGAATCATTTTCTCGGAATTGGACAATGTTTATAGAAGAACTGCTTGAATGGCAGGTTTTTTGAGTATTTTAGACTGCTAATAAGTGTTAAATTATGTGTTTATTTCATTTATTCCTAACGCTTTTAGGGATTTTGAACGTAGGTTATTTAACGATAGTTTTTTTTAATTTTAGACATTCTGATACGTATCCGTACCTATATATTAGCGATAGTGGTGGCGCCCCTATTATTTTCTACTTTTTTGCCAGACTGCAAATATCAAATTATATTTTGTACATACGTGTTTTGAAAAACCCAGTGGTACCAGGCGGGTTTCGAACCCACGACCTCCAGATTGAAAAGCCGCGTGCATTACTGCTAGGGCACGGCGGCTATCTGCTTTCGTAAAAATAGTGTCTACGCCATGGCACTAATAGGAAAAAAGCTAGGAGGATGAGCTTTTTATAAATGATGACCCCCTTAATAATTTCCAGAATACCTGGAGGTGATTACGGAGGCGATTCGCACCCAAGGCAGCGCGACGTGCCTATCGAGCGTCGAACAAGCTGTCGAGCGGATCGTCGAGCAACTCGACACGACCACCGGACCGGCCACGATCTCCAATCTGTTCAAGTAAGTGTCCTAGAGTTGCAAGTGTCCATGGGTTATTTATTGTAACCGCTTATCAGGTGAAAGTGCCTGGGCGATCGAGCTCTGCTCGGGTGAAAATAGAGAAAATATGGAGACAACGAATTTTCCCAGACATGAGATCTAGCCCGTGTGGTGTCAGGTTAGAATTTCACCACCCCCTTTCTTCCCGTGGGTGTCGTAAAAGTAGACTAAGGGAGCCAGGGTTGAAGTGTGTTGTGGGCGATGGGCTGGCAACCTATCACTGAAATATTACATTTTGTCGATCTTTTATACCCACAGTTATGCTAAAAGTGGCGCTGGAACATGGGTTTCATGTGCTCTGCCTACCCCTTTTGGGAATGGGGGCGTGAATGTATGTATGTATGTATGTATGAGATCTAGCTAGGTCGATTTTTCGCCCCCATTAACCCCTTTATTCCAAATTTCATTGAAATCTTTAGAGCCGTGTTCAAGAACGTGAATGCAAATATATATACAGATATTGCTCGTTTATTTGCTTGCTAATTTATTGAAAAAAAAAATTCCAATATACCTACTCTCTCTATGTCTTATTGTGGAAATAGACAATTAATAAAAGAATGGAGGGTGTGGAGGGACCTTTCCGGATCAATCCTCCACATTTTTATAGACATTTCTAGGGTAGTTACATGTTGTGTCCATATCTCCTTTCATGTGCTGAGACCTCAGGCTGCCACTTCACTTTCACTTCACTATTAACTAACTAACTGAGACCTCAGTCGTCTGAGGCCACGGCCAGTGCAATCCCTGTCAAAACATCAGATATATCCATTCGTTTCCATACTGATATTATAAATGCGAAAGTGTGTTTGTCTGTCTGTCTGTCTGTCTTGTTACCTCTCAACGCATAAAACACTGAACCGATTGAGATAAAATTTTGTATGGAGATAACAATCCTACTACGATCTACTACTTGAATCCTTGAATCCCCGGGAAGAACAGGACAGCTTTTATCCCGGAAATCATCCCCTACTGGGGTGAAATGGGGGATGGAAGTTTGTAATGAGCTACAATTTATTTAACGAGTTCCACGCGGACGGAGTCGCGGGCAGAAGCTAGGAGGTAAATAAACATCTGATTAAATCCTTGTGAAGTTATCTTAGTTTTTAAACATGGCGCAAGATTTTTAAGAGTTCTTCTCCAAAATACAATCCGTTCCGATTAGATACATTGTTATTTTAGTACTGGAATAAAAATACCTGGCTTTGTTTACGTCAATGTTTTTTATCAGTGTGACTCACAACCTTCAATCGGAACCTACGCACATGACGTCATCCCGCGCTATACGATCACAAAATTCGCAGCTGCACGGAGCGACTCGTTAGCTCAGTAGGTGAGAGCGCCGATATATAACCAAATTTGACCATCGGAGGGCGGAGGTTCAAATCCTTCACGAGTCAGACTTTTTTATGTTTTTATTTTTTAGCTTTGACGAGGGATTATGAAAGCTGTTTGTTTGTGGTCTCATAAATATGCTTAATTATTTTCAAAATACGGGCCTCTTTATAAAAGCTCATCATAAACTTAAGAGCTAGGCTCTTGTCGCTGGAGTAATCGCCATTCTGTTCTCCCTGACAATGTTTTGAGCTCTTACGTTTATGAACGACAACTTACGACATATACATATATGCAACGATATATATAAACGTGCCGAACAAGGGAAAATATAAGTGTGTGAGAAGTCATAAATTTGCAAGCATTTGCTTGAAATATTTGTTTTGTTTGATTGATGATTATATAATATAAAGCCTGTCAAATGGGCATTGTGCCCGCGTCGCATCACATCACATGTCAATGTCAGTCTTGTTAGTTTGACGTTTTAGTTGCCAGGAACTTCCACTTGTCATGTTTATGGTTGCGTTCGGGAATCTGATTATTTGTCTTTGCGGTATTGTTTTTTGTTTTATATTACTATTATTATTTTTCTTCTTTTTTGTGCGAGTGTAAAATATGTGTTACGCCGTGGAATCACCGGATGGTTCCATCGGAAGATCAGCGCTGGCCACCAGACCAGCACAACGCTGAGATGGAACCATTTCGTGGCAATGTTGATCTCTCTTTTGTATTTGTAATCTATGATCTATGTGTTGTTGTCATGAATAAATTATATTCTATTCTATTCTATAAAAGTCGTTTTACATGCCTGTAGAGACCAGCGCCAAAATAAGGCTTTAAAATGGCGTAAGCTTTGGATGTGTCCACAGAAAAGATACAACACTAACTCATGTAAACCATGTTTTTACCCGTACATCTGCGTAGGTATTTAGTTCTCGAACACTCGGTTTGATAACATCAGTATTTTCTTTCTCTGACTCATGACCTACAAACGTGACGTCACTAGCGTGCCGCCCACGCTAGTGACGTCATTCCGCGCCATACACTCCCTGAATTCGCAGCTTTGTACACCGACTCGTTAGCTCAGTAGGTGAGAGCGCCGATATACATTAATACTTGACCATCGGAGGGCGGAGGTTCAAATCCTTCACGAGTCAGACTTTTTGTCTTTTTTCGTTTTTCTCACAGCCTATAGCCGTAAAGGGCATGTATAGATTGTAAATTCATAGTTTGCCCATCCGACGCAAGGACTAATTGTCAATGTTTAGGTCAGAGAGAGTCAAAAAAGTTAAAAAACCGAAACATTTTTGTATTTCCTGTGAACAATACGCGCATATGTAACATGTATTTAAAGCAGACAATTATAAAAGGAGACGCCATTATGCCGGTTGAGTCCAACCAAAAAGCTTTATAGCGCTTACTTATATTAATTTTGGCAATGTTCACAGGAATGATGCGAACCTAAATCTCCAGTGGTGTGACCAGACGGATAACCACGTAACGTTTCGAACGCGCGTTAGGTCAACTCAACTGTCATTTTTCCATATAAAAAGTGACGATTAGATCTACCTAACGTACGTACAATGCCTTACGCGGTCGACCTGCGGAGGGGTAACCACGTAACGTTTCGTGCGGGCGTTAGGACGGTTTAACTGTCATTTTTCCATATAAAATTTGACATTTAGATCTACGTGAGGCGCGTACAATGTATAATACCTATATAGAAACATTTTGAAACTTCTAACAAAAAAGTTTGGATGGGCCAGTGTCAACTTTATGCTTTGACGATTTTAAACGCTTGCTATGCGTTTTTAATAAAATGTGCACTATATTTATTATTTTAGGCACTGCCATTTCTATCTAGGTACCTGCGCCTACTCAATCAGTACTTAGCACGTTGTTAAACCATCATCGTTCAATCTTATCTTATCGGACTTGCATTTAAATTATCTATTAATATTAATTACTTATCTATCAACCAACCACACACAACACTTTATATTCTACTAGCTTCTACCCGCGACTCAGTCCGCGTGGAACTCGTTTATATCGTAGCTCTAAACAAACTTTCATCCCCCACTTCATCCCCTTGGAGGGTGATTTCCGGGATAAAAACTATCCTATGTCCTTACCCAGGACTCAAACTATCTCTGTACCAAATTTCATCCAAATCGGTACAGCGGTTTAAGCGTGAAGAGGTAACAGACAGACAGACACACTTTCGCATTTATAATATTAGTATGGATGTTTGATTTTTGTAATTGTTATATGAGAATTGTGTAATGAGATGAATAACTAAACTAAACACACCCGCACGTCTATCATGGGACGGCCGCGACATACTCTGGATTTTTCTCGTACTATACGTCTTGTTCTAAGTGTTCTAATAAGAGAGAGACGGATAGTGCGAGAAAAATCGAGAGAGCTCGCGCGCCGTCGCGTGATAGTCGTGCAACGGAGCAGATCGGGATTCGAACCCGGTGTATCTGCCATACCGGTCCGTAGCGTAAACCTCGGCGCCATTGCAGCGCACAATAGGACCAATAAAATAATGGAATACATAGACACGGTATTATAGACATTAAAGACGTTATTTGCCATTCAAAACATAAACAGAGACTTCTCACAAACCACTTGTATATGTATAGATATTACGTTGTTGCGGGGTGGTTGTCTGCGCAACTCTACGAGAAACCACATATTTCTGCTCGGGAAGGCGCTTCCTCGTGAGCTTAGCGATCTATGTATAGACTATAAAGAAGCATCGCTAACAACGGCGATAAAAGTATTACAAACTTTGTATTCCTTTGTATCACAGCACGTGTTCCCCCATCCAGCCGTCGTCTCCGCTCGACGTGGCGACGTTCTTCTGGTTCGGCATCACGGAGACCTTCGCGTACCTGGTGCAGTACGCCACTCCCGGCGACATCTCCGACGCATGCGCGGTTCTGACTGACAGCTCAGTTGGTAAGTCGATCATAGAATTGAATAGAATAAGCGTTTGTGACAACGACAGAACATGGACAGAGATCAGGATAATACAATCAATAAATACTAGTAAGTACATACCACGTGGTTCCATCTCAGCATGGTGCTGGTCTTCCACTGGGACCACCAGGTGATTCCATGGAGTAACACACTTAAAAACATATTCCGATAAATCATCCTCCATGCTCACCCATCAGGCTATTGCAACTCCGTTACCAGGCAGCTTAGTTGTTTAACAAACTGCCTATTGAATTTAAATCAATTATAGACTCGCATATTCAATGCAAGGCTCAAAGCATTCATTTCCTCCTGAGGAAGTCTTATTATACTGTAGCTGGCTTCGTAAACGACAAAGACCATTAAAAAAGTTATAGTCGGTGCGAGACATAACCTCCGCGCTATCCCCGTGACGCGGCGGTGACCACAACAGGATTTGCCTCCCATGAAAAAAAGGTATCTCCTTACCAACGGTTCTTTGATTTATATGTCATCAATTATTGAACCGATTTTAGAGTTAACCCTTAATTTGGCAGAGATAAGGAATTTAAAAAAAACGTGTTTTTTAAGTAAAAATAGGTTTAAGGGGGCTTATTAATCATCGAAAAAATAAATAAAAAAATACAGCATTTACAATTTTTTAGAAAAATGATGTTCGCCACGACGAACATTGCCAATTATGTGGAAACTAAAATACTAAAATAATATCATACAAACACAGACGTAAAAAAGGTATTTTATTAATGATAATCAAATTAGTTACATACAGTCAGGGTATTATTTAGTATGAAATGCTAAAAAACAGTTTCGTGGATTTTTTCCAGTCACGAAACACATGCGAAAGTCGCATTTTAAACAAAAGACGGTTGTATTTTTCATACACATACTACATCGTCCCTCTGTTTTCATTGATGGGAAGTGCCCAACATCGTCGTATCGCACAGCATCAATAGGTCTGTCTGGACGGATTTCTAATTTCACCGATATTATTTTTTCCACGTTTTGATGATCGGTTAGCCTGAAGAAGCCCCTGATATATTTCAAACCGAAAACATTTCAAGGGAACGGCTCCTGAAGATGCTTTTTTTTGTCGACCTAAAAGCCACGCATTGTTGATACAAATATCTAGCATTTGTACAAAAATAGGCATGTACCATCGGCGACACTTGAACGGTATTTTGTAGAGTGAGATAAGCATATCGGCAAGGTCTACACCGCCCATATGTTTGTTATACTCTTTTACCACTTGAGGGCAATCTACGTCAACTTTTTGTTTAACATTTTTACAGTAACGCTTTATTTTCCCAACTGGTTCAATGCCTGTTGAAGAGCTGACAAAAGTCACCACCTTATTATCGCACCATTTGACAATAGCTAGCTTCTGATCACTCACTACCTGTGCGTAGTTTCCACGAGGTTTTTTTTTCATCTCTTTATCTGAGGGTAATAACTTTTCTGCACCTCTTATCCTATTACTTCTTATTGTGCCTAGTCCGAAGATTCCATAATGCTGTCGTAAAACGTAGAAGAGCTCTGGAGAGGAAAAGAAGTTGTCGCAATACACAGAAGCTGGCTTCTGTTTTATGCTTTTGCATAAAGCGATCACAATCTGGGCTCCGAACCCAAGCGAAGCTTCTTTTTGTGTGAATTTATGGTAGCGAAAGGTATCTTCACCACCGTATAAAATAAAATCGAAGATCATGCCTGATACTCCAGCTCTGACATAATTCTTGAAGCCCCACTTAGTTGGCTTATCTTTCATGTATTGACGGCGATTTCCTGCTTTTTTCCCCTTATATGGCACCATCATCTCGTCAATACTGAATTTGGTCTCACGTTCTTGAGCTAAACAGTTACTACGGATTTTATCCAGTAAAGGCCGAACTTTGTGGTATCTATCAGAGGTATCCAATGACGCATCGACAAAATGTAAGTAACGCCGAACTATCTGAAAACGTTTCAGTGTCATGATATCTGCTACCATTGGAAATCTAAACTTCTTGCTCCAGTAGTCACAATACGATGGCATTTCTACTATGCCCATCATTATATGAATGGCCAGAAAGTCTCGCAGTTCTTCCGTCGTAAAATGTATAGATTTCCCGGTTTTGTACAAGGCATAGGCGTTGGTCTGCTCGACAATATCTGTCAAGATATCTGGCGAAAAGAATAGATAAAACAGATCTAATGCTGAATCAACATCAGCTATGTCTTCATAGTCTTCATCTTTGGTTTCTAAATGTGCCACGTGGTTGAAAACTGCCTTTTGCCATGCATAATGCAATGTAAGTTTTTTTATTTTCTGCACTTTTTTAGTGGTAACAGTAGCATTTCTGCATTTAGATCTGGTGTTACGACGTTTTGCTTGAAGCACAGTCCTGGACGAAGACGCTGGTGACGAATTTGACAACGGTGAAATGGGTGAAGCTTTTTTTGCAACATGTTTACGACGAGCAGGAGCTTGGGTTGGAACATTGTTTTTTTTAGAATCACTTAATTCTTGCAATTTCTTATTAATAGACATTGCTTGACTTTTTGGTTTAGAAAAACAAGTTGAATCAGGCGTTGAAGGACCAACAGAAGGCAAAGATGGCAAAGAAGATATGGATGGGATCATGTAATAATCAGGTTCAATATCAAGACCGGGGTATACTTTTTCAAAAATAGGGGACAATGGTGGTGTATTATTTTCGACAATTTGTTGCTTTTCCGGGTTTTGGGAAGCTGAATCTACCGCTTCAGAAGTGTTTTTCTGTGATTCATTAATAATGTTGCTATCTAAATTACTAGTACATTTCATTGGCATGTTATTTGGTACTTTAGATTGGTCGGGAACTACTATCATCTTATGAGATTCATAGTAATTCCTATCACTTATTTCTTTAATTCTGTTTTGGCCATCCATAGATTCATTTATTTCAGGTTCGAGCCGGTGTGATTCTAGTGTGTCACTTTCACGGTGATTTTTATCGGTGGCATAGATACAATTCGTACGGAATTCATTATTGTTTTCCTCGTCATCAAAATCATCATTAGAATTTTCATCAATACATAAATTTAAAAGAGAGGAACATATTGATGGTGCTGGTGATGAACTGTCGGAAGGTGCATGCAATTCATCTTCACTGTCAGACTTTCCACTCCCGTCTGAAGAAGCACCTCTTCTTGGCACAAGTGCAAGAATTCTATCGCTGCGGCCAGGTATTTTTTGCTATGAGGGAGCAAAATAAAACAAAATAAGCACACACACACCAGGCAAAGAAATAGATGAGAAACGAGAATATTTCATTAAGCATTGTTATTTACGTTAAGGTATCGTATAATTATAAAAAAGGTAAGTAAATGTTAATCGCATAAATCTGCAGTGTGTTACTAGCAAGCTGGCATTTACAAAAAAACATAAACATAATAACATACAAACATAACACATTTAAATATTATTTGGTATTTTTGGTTTGAGCAACATCAGAGAATTAAGTGTTTAGTTACTATTCACCAACAACCACAACCACATATGCACACATAAATCAAATACTTAGGTTACTTGACAATGCGTACAACACCAAACAGGCAAGTACTCATTTACCGAATTCCTGGTAGTGTTCGCCACGCTGAACATGCGTAAATAAAACTCATTCTCTCATAACCTGGCAGTGTTCGCCACGCCGAACATGCGTAAATAAAACTCATTCTCTCATAACCTGGCAGTGTTCGCCACGCCGAACATGCGTAAATAAAACTCATTCTCTCATAACCTGGCAGTGTTCGCCACGCCGAACATGCGTAAATAAAACTCATTCTCTCATAACCTGGCAGTGTTCGCCACGCCGAACATGCGTAAATAAAACTCATTCTCTCATAACCTGGCAGTGTTCGCCACGCCGAACATGCGTAAATAAAACTCATTCTCTCATAACCTGGCAGTGTTCGCCACGCCGAACATGCGTAAATAAAACTCATTCTCTCATAACCTGGCAGTGTTCGCCACGCCGAACATGCGTAAATAAAACTCATTCTCTCATAACCTGGCAGTGTTCACCACGCCGAACATGCATTTGTTTTTGATATTGTCATTCATTTATGACATAAATTAGACACAAAGCCTCTTTACTTAGGTTTATAGACTCTTTAGCGACAAATCAACACAGTAATTATAAGTCTATAGCAAGAAAAAAAAAAATTGTATAAATACCTTTGTGATCGCCCGTGCTTGCCGCCTCGACGCCATCTTGCCGAAGCTACTGTCAAATTTGTATTGCCACAGTAATAATTTTGATATCTACCACATTCGAGATAACGAAACTACCATTTTTGGCCAGAATATTTAAAAAAATGACAAAATTAAGTACGTCACATTTTTTTAAAAAGTATGTTCGCTACCCCGAACACTGTCAAATTAAGGGTTGGGCACAAAGGAACATATGTCATCGTGCTCATAGATAGAGCAACCCAACTGGAGAAGTACCGCCACCTGACAGAAGACCGCAGCCATAATAACACCACCACATTTGCTACGTAATATGTGGTGATGTGTTCCTGTGAGTCAGGTCGCCAGAGCTACCGGGAATGCAGTGTTGGGAGTGAGGAGCCTGCTTGCTTTCTAGCTGTCAACACAAGTCAAAAAGAGAGTTACAAAATTAAAGATCAAAGGTATGGAGATAGTTTGAGACCCTGGGAAGGACATAGGATAGTTTAACGTGGACGAAACAGCAGAGAAAGCTGGTACTTTGATATGTCTTCTTGTCAACAGAGGACCCCGTCCAGCGTCTAGCCAACTGGGTGACTACGCAGCCGTGGACGCAGCCCTGCATCGAGACGCGGTACTCCGTCGTGGTAGAAGAGCACACTAACACCAGCTACGACGCGTCGCAGTCAGTCAGTGAGTATTGTCACGTGACAAGCCATTTTCAAATTGGAATAGAGTAACTTTTGTTTTGCACCGTTCAATTTATTTATTTAAAACAAAACAAGATCTACTCTGTTGACGACCGGCTAAAGGATTTAGTTTAAATAGCGTAGAAGTTAGTAACCGACTGTTACTTTTAATTATCTACTCATCACATTTAAGATAAAGGTCCTAATGCTTGACACCTTACTGCCTAATAGTTGACACTATTGTTCACCTATAGGTATTGCTTGCTCTTAAAAACCAATCACACACATCAAAATATTTAAAAAGGAATTTAAAATTTCTACTTGGCTGAAAGCGCAATCTGTTATGAAACTCCGTTCTTATGATTAAAAATCTGCCTTTTAACAAAATAAACTACTAGCAATATCGCTCCATACACCCAATAACCTAGAAACACATCCTAAAATACAGATTTTTCTCAAAACAAACCTTTCTTACTCCTTTGGAAATACAGGGCAAAATCGCTTAACACTGATAACCTCGCTTTATAAAATGCTATACTTGTTTTCGTTTTATCCATCAATATTGCAAAATTCGTAAGCTACAGTTTCACTACTTCTATACATTTAACCAGTATACCTTGAACCTACAACTGCATAGTAATATATTAGAAATACAGGTCAATAAATAGTAGTTATCTAAAAGTAATAGATTCATCTGTTAAAGGCAGCCCCGAATGGAAATATTAACATATTTCGCGAGAATGCAAAATGGACAACTTGCAGTGTTTCTTCAGTGGCAAGTTATTATTCAATTTATGAATCTAGTGCTGCTTTTGGAATAATAAACTGGGATTGTGTTCATTGGTAGACGTGTAGTGCCTTATGAACTTAATTATTTGGCTACGTTCTAGCGCAAGTAAGAATGTATTAAATTAACTAATGATACTGTAGAAGTCACTGCAATAGAGATCTCTCAGGGACCGAAGTCCCCATGAGAGTTGTTTAGATTTTATATTATATGCTAAGTGATCTATGAAACTTCTATAGCGCGATGCAGAACACGTCAGATTCGACAGCTGACAGGAGTGACGCCACAATACATTACAATTTAATTTTAAATTTGTGGTAGTCGCTTACAAAAATTCACGCGAATCGGTTGAGAAATGCGACCTGCTCCTAGAGGAGAACAGCGGGACAGACACCGAACAGACAAACGATGTTCCGACCAAGCTGAAGCATAGAACTTCGTTCGCTTCGCTCGCTCGTTCGAATATTAATCGAATATTTCCAATTGTCTTACAGCAATCAATATTGACATTGCTAGCAATATTCCATGCAATACCAAACAATACCCTTCTGCAAACCAATTTATATAAACTAGTTTACAATTATAATTAAATCTGCATGTACTATGCGACCACTGACTCCAATTAATTTGTTGACAATCGAATCAACCGTTCATTGTGACTCGAATAGTGATGGCTGCGCAAATAGAACATTTTCAATGAGGAAAATTCAATTAATGTTATAGTAGGGACTCCATTCTGCTAAGTACTATTTTTACGAGCATGGCGAGCCTGCCATTGGGTAACTCTTTTGGAAAAACCCCAGATAGTTATTTTTTATTGATGGAGTCCTAGCGAATGCCCAAAAGGGATAGAGGTAAATTAACCTGACTAGATTAGATTAAGAAGAATCAGAACACTAATACATCCTCGACATTTCATGTCTATTAGTCGTATTAAATTCAGTAAAATATTTTTTCTCACACAGGCAATGAAATATTGACGTTGTGTTATTCATAATGGGCTTCGAAGTGTCACGTTTCGGGCGCAGGGAGACGAGAGGAGAGAAATTTATTTCCTTGCATGATTGAGAAAAGCTGTACTTACCTCGACGGTTGCCAGCCTCATAACTATCCGACCTCGCTACGCTCGGCCGGCAAGCCCTTACTTCCCGGCCTCTGTAGTATTATACTATTACATGTGGTTACAAACAAGCTGGTGACTAACACAAAAAGTCTACGAGTATACGCGCTGAGAGACAGGAGAATTAACATTGTATCTCGTTCCCACTTGTGGTATTGTCTATGCTCACATCTTTGTCACACAGTGGGGCTAGTAGGTACAACTGACGCCGCGACGCGACGCGAGACGAGAAAATCTACCCACCTCTTTCTAATTTGCACTGCGCAGGCAGAAATCGCTGAGTTGCGTGTGATACGACTTGGCAAGAAGTTATGCTACGAGGCGATCGTGTTTGTTGCCTACTAAGTAAGACAAATCGTTGATGAGGAATAGAAATGGAAAGATTGAACCCTGTGGAACGCCTATTCTGATCTTGCATTATTTACATCACCCTTTTGAATTTTATCGTTTAGATAAGATTCCAAAAGTTTCAATTCCACACACTTTACTCCGTAGTGGTGCAGTTTCCTGATCAGGGTGTTATGATGCATGCAGTCAAAGGCTTTGGGAAGGTCACAGAAAAGCCTAATACTTCCTGTGACTCTTCTACTCAAAACAGGAGTGTAATATTTTTAAGGACTTGTAATTCTGGACACTTCCGAGCGAAATATTCACTCTTAGGATATTTTTGTGCTATACGTTGATATCAACTTAAAACTAACAATTTTGGAATATAGTAATTCAGTCTATAATCGCTACAACAGAATAAAGCCAAAATAATAATTTACGCAAAATAAATTCACCGCCAAACTCTTAATTCGGAATGGATTCAACTTTGGCCAAATAAATAAAACTTCCCGCACGTTATCCGGAATAATTCCAATGTTTCTGATGTTTGTTTATTTGTTTGTTTGTTTGTTTGTTTGTTGCGGGATTTCACTTGAGAGTGCTGGGATATGATTTACTTTGTGAATTGAAAAATAACTCCCGTTTTTCGGGCATCTGTCTGTGGTTATGACCGTGTAAATGAAGCGGTTAGGAATAAGCGGCTTTGAGTTCAACAGCGAAATCTAATACTTATTTCGTTTTTAATTTTACTGTACCAGTTATCAAGTAAACGTCCGAGTGTTCGACGCTGTACTGGTATATGGCATGGGCGCTCTATGTCAAAGTGACATGGCTTAACTTCGAATGAAGAAAAATTTTCTTAGTTCGAATTTAGCCCATATTAGCACTCTATGTCAAAGCAATTTGGGCTAAATTCGAACTAAGAGGATTTTTCTTCATTCGAATTTAAGGCATGCCACTTTGACATAGAGCGCCCGTGCCTTATACCAGTACAGCGTCGAGCACTCGGCCGTTTACTTTATTGCATTATATCTAGTGATATGATATGTTATTTGTAATTATTTATATAACAAAAGGTACCAGTAATTTGTCCGCTTACTTTATTTCGGTGTTGTTCTCTCATAATTGCCCCGCACCGCACTTAATACGATAACTTTCTGTTTGAATGAACGGCATTAAGTTCGCCATTTGTAACTGGTTATTGCACAAATAAAATTTAAATACCTAAATAAATAATTAAACCAGTGAGCTTCTTCTTAACCTTTATTCCAGTCGTCACTTACCACCAGATGAGACTCGTGTCAATCAATGGTCAATCTTTAAAAAAAAATTAGCTGCCCTCTATAGCCTATAACCATTCAAAAAGTCCAATCTACACGTAGGTGAGATTGTTTGAAATTGCATAACCAGTTCCGGAGATTACCCATTCCATACATGTAAATTTATTATAGGTAAGCTACAATCTCACAGACTTTTCCTCTTTATGATATTAGTATAGATAAAATACCAGTACGTGTGTAATGTAGTTACTTTCAATCGTAAATGACTAATTATGTACTGTCCGATGCTTCCTCTATAATCATCCCCCCCCCCCCCCTCCACCTTCGCAGGGGGATATCTGCATTGTAGATTCACTGCTAATTTGTCTGCGCTGAAACACGGGCTACATACAGATACTATATAATCGACGTACCTGTTGGGAAGATCATTTATTTGGTATTCTAACTGGTTACAAAGAATGCCAGCGAAGTCGCGTTGTAAAATGGCTGTTACTTTGGTGATTGCATTTCAACAATTATTCTTACATAAATCAGAGGGCTGAGTCGCTCTTACAAGTTCTTCTTTCATTTGATTTTTTATTTAAACTACAAACAGAGCCGAGATTCCAATTGTGTTAATAGGTATAAAAAGGACATCCCTAGGATATCACTTTTATCTCATAGAAAATACTATTACTACTAATACTACTTGCTCTGTAGAAGTGTTGTGTTCCTGGAGGTGAGCAAGGTCGCCAGAGCTCCCGAGGATGCGTTGTGTTGAGAGCGAGGGAACTTGTTCCTTCAGCTGTTAACGCGGCGAATCCTCAAACATATCAATGGTGGGCAACGCCCATGTTACTCCTTTGGAGTTGCATGCGTCTATAGGCTGCGGTGTCCGCTTAACATCAGACGGGCCGTACGCCTGTTTGCCAACGTATAAAAAAGGGTGGTTGAGCGATGCAGTGAATTCATTCATCTCCCGTTTCACGGTATCGAAGACGCGCTGAAGCTGTTGGCGGGCTGTTGTAAATGAGAATAATACCTCACTGGGGACAGCCATTGATGCAAGCTCTTGGGCAGAGTTCATGAAGTCTGTAGCAACGCTTTCTTCATTCAATGTTGAGCCGGAGGCCTTTAGCGAAGGGCAGATGCGACCTGGGGTCTTATCGGTTTTTGTAACCGTTTTGTTCACCTTAGCTTGGTATTGTATATTTAGACACCAAGTTTGTGCAACTCGAGATATTAATAATTAACTATAATTCAAAATGGCCACCATAAAATTAAAGATGGCCGACGGAGGAGTTGGTTCATATCAAAAACTTAGATTTAAAAAAAATGGTGCTTTTGTCCAGCGTGTCCTCATTATCACCTGAAACTGCCCTACTAACTCAAACGTCGTGAGTTATGAAGCACTCAAGGTCACTTTTACTTTTCAATGACATTGTACTAGGGTTTTTGAAGTTTTTGACAAATGTACCTCCAGATTCACTACGATAACACTTGTATGTACCTATTCGGTATTTAGACTATAGAAACATTGAAGCTAAATAATTTGACTTGGGACATCGTAAAAACATTAATATTGATTTAAATTGAGAGTCGTAACTTTTGTTGATGTTGGCACTAGAAGCGTCATCGTCACCTAGTGAAAAAATGATGTTTTATATGTATTATAGTTATAAATACTTAAATACATATAAAACATCCAAGACTCAGAAACAAACATTCATGGTCATCACACAAATAAAATGCCCTTACCGAGATTCGAACCCAGGACCTTCAGCTTCGTAGGCAGCGTCACTACCCACTAGGCTAACCGGTCGTTTAACTTTAACTTTGTTAGCAGGTGTTACTGCTGAATACAAGAGTATTATACCTACATATAAATATACTGCTCAAAACAAAATAAGGGCCATTGTAATTATTGGACATAAACTAATTGATAAGTGGCTAATTAATGAACTCCCGTATAAGGATACGAATGTATTCTGAAGGCACAATCTAACCTCTTTCATGCTGATTAAGTCTAAAAGCTAGAAAAAATATATATTACTGTTTAATATAATTTTCACGTAACGATCACCATACTTGTGGCCCCTATTTTCTTTTGAGTAGTATATATAGCGTATCTTAATGAAGTCTTTATTTTTTAAGTTAAGGACAAACTTCTGGCCAAACCTTCAGGAAAGTGAGAGCATTGTGCTTGCGTTTGTTCACCATTCTATATTAGTTACACCCATCCTATCTGTTCCAGTGCGCTTGTGGACCTACCAGACCTGCGTGGAATACGGCTGGTACCAGACTACTAGCAGCGGCAACCAGCCGTTCCTCAACACGGTCCCGTTGGAGTACTTCCACCAGATGTGCAGGGACTTCTTCTCGTCCTAGTAAGTGATAGACACCAAGAGAGGTAGGGCACCGCCGAATGTTATTTGGCTCATATTTGGAGCAGTCCAACTGAAGAAGTTCTCGCCTAACCGCCGCATTACACCCCTACCTAGTTGTTTTTTGGGTAGATATGTGTTGTATGTGCTGTGATGAGTGTGGGACCTCCATTTGTATCTAGCTATGAACACGACCAATCCTCAAATAAATAAAGGGTCGACAGACAAAACACATCCTCGGGGGCTCTGGCGACCTAACTCACCACCAGGAACACATCACCACATTAATACTTAAGGTTACGCCGTCAGAGCAAAATCCCTTTTGGCCTCCTTACTCAAAAGCTGCTGAGACTGTTTACACCGCCTTCATGTGTCAGAACTAAAAAACAGTCTGTCAATAATTTTCATATACGTCTGTCACCGCGAAATATTTTCACCGCTGTAATTCACAATATTGCGAACAAATCGTGCTCGTGCTTCTTCCTACTGACAATAATCGTCTGCTCGAACTCCTCGCCCGCCCGCTCCAAGCTGCACACCAAGAAACTTAAGGTAAGCAGTTTCAGCTCTTCAAAATTATCATATTTGGTTTGTCTTTAAATTTATTCTACGGCGTAACCTTGCCTTCTGCTCCGCACCGCTCATTACCGCATAGTTAAAATTGCTTATTTACACGGCCTAATCATATGTTTGGTCCTATCGAGAGCCGGATTCTTCCGTCTAAATTTTTAAAAATTCACATTTATTTTCCGCCTGTGAGTGACGTAATACTTGGTCATCACAATATTCATATATTTCACCCGCCATTAACGCTCATTTCATATATTACGCTCATTGTCATTTATATTTCGCTTGACATTGTCATTGATAAAATTGTAACTTGAATTTAGCCAACATGTCTAAACCTGAAATGGAAATTAAGTTAGCAGTGCTAAAAAGTAAAGAAGAGAAAATCTTTCAACGATTTTCTCGCATATATGCCGCTACTAAAAATATTTAAAATTTTGAATCGCGAAGCAACGAGTCTTTCATGGCCGATAGTGAAACGATTGATGACTTACGTGTCAGTTTCGAATCAATTCTCGATGAGATGAATAAAATCATCATGTCTCTCGTTCCTGGTACCAAACCTGACTATGAGGCCCTGGATGCGTTCGAAGATATGTACTCAAAAATAAAACGCACTCGAAACAACATTATTAAAATGTCAATACCGCAAGCAAGTGCATCATCTGCACCCGCGAGTCGCAACAACGGCTCTTATATTAAACTCCCGCCTATAGAGTTGCCTTGCTTTGATGGTCGTACTGAGAACTGGCCCATTTTCTATGAGTCATTTAAAACCAACGTACATAATAATGACCAACTGACTGACTCGCAACGTGTGCAATACCTCATGGGCAAGCTAACAAATAATGCTCTGAAATTAACCGCGGGTTTAGTGCCTACAGGCGAAACCCATTCCATAATTTGGGACAGTCTTGTCAAAAAATATCAAGATAAACGCGCCTTGGGTACTTATTACCTGAACAATGTCTATGACTTAAAATCATGCTCAAACAATGCCAGCAGTCTCAACACCTTCATTGAGAAGTATTCCGCGTCTATCGCCGCTCTTAATCAGTTGGACATTCCTGATTTGGCTGATTTTCTTCTTTTAAATTGCGCATTGAGGAAGACCGACCAACAGACTTTACAAAGTTACGAAATGTCAGTTCGCGATGTTGAGATTCCGACTTATAAATCGTTCATATCATTTGTGCAAGACCAAGTTAAGATTTTAGAACGGTCCAACAGTGGTACCGTCGGCAAATAAGTTGCCAATGTACCGGCGCAAACTACGCGAACTGCGTATAAAGCGTTTGTAGCCAGCAATGATACCGCTTCAAATCCCGCGATTAATGAACCAGCTTGTATATTGTGCAACATAAAGGATCATTCACAACTTTATGCTTGCATGAAGTTTAAAGACATGGTCTCCCCGCAAGTGAGGTTTGAATTTATAAAGGATAAGCATGGTTGTGTAAATTGTTTAAGTACGACGCATACACTTATTAACTGTAACTCGCGTCACACTTGCAACGTGTGTCAGAAGCGTCATCACACGCTCTTACATTTTGAGTCAAATAAAGCTACTTCCGCTACTATTAAATCAACGCAATTGTTCGCCAACACTAACAACGTTACTTCTTCCGCCGCTCATGTACCGCGACCGTCAGCAGCCGCGCCTCCATCGCGCGCTCCGCCTGCAGTGTTCAATTCTTGTGAACCAAATGCACCTAATGCAAACTCGAACTGTGTCTGCACACAGCAAATAAATACTTCGCTGACTGCTCAACCGCCACGCGATAGCATGAATTCGCAATGGTCACCTGATGGGGCCATAGCGCAGCCGCTTTCTAACGCTTCGGTCTCACTCAAAGCAGAGTCGAACCCTCAGTCAACAATATTGTTGTCAACCGCTCAGGTGTACGCTAAGCCTTATAATGGTGATGGTAAGACGATTATAAGATGTCTAATTGATAATGGTTCACAAAACAATCTAATAACGCTTGATTGTTGCAAATCACTTAACTTACCCGTGATATCGCTTAACAATTCCTATATAAAGGATGTTGGTTTAACGTCGAGGCTTATACTTGGTTATGTTTACTGGAATATTGAATCCCGCATCTACCCAAATAATAAATACTATATACATGCTTTAGTGGTAGATTGTAGAACAGATCAACTGCCCGCGCATTTTATCGCAGCTAATGAATGTGACTTGGCATATACCGCCAATATACCGCTTGCAGATTTAACCTGGAATATTCCAGGCTGCATTGATCTCGTGCTAGGTGTTCAACTCTTCCCGTATATATATTTGGGGAATAGGGTAGATTCTGGCACATGTGCACCCCCCGCTTTGCTAACCACGTTTGGTTACGTGTTAATGGGTGACTATCCTTGTAAGTCTAACTCTAATGACACTTCTTTTACCGCGTTTGTGCTCAATGACCTTGAATCGAGCCTCAATAAATTTTGGGAATTAGAAGAGATCCCATACAAACGTTTTCTTAGTCCGGAAGAGACTGAGTGTGAGAATTTGTACACTACTTCCGTGACTCGAAATGAGGATGGCAGATATTCTGTAGCCTTGCCCTTCTGCAAAGATGCGTCTGAGCTAGGCAATTCTCGAGCTGTTGCTCATCTCCGCCTACTTTTCTTGGAAAAGAAGTTTAAACAAATACCTACCCTTCGTGATGATTATAACCAAGTCATCAATGACTATATGCAAAACCGTTATCTTACCGAAGTTCCTGAATCTGACGTCACTGATGACGGATATTACATTCCTCATCACGCAGTGGTTCGCCCTGATAAAGCTACATCCCGCGTCAGAATTGTTCTAGACGCTAGTGCTAAAAGTAGCTCAGGCTTGTCACTCAATGACATCTTGCACACTGGTCCAAATTTGCAGGCAGATTTATTTATTCTGCTACTGACTTCGCCTGTTTCCCATAGCAATGACATCGGATATCCGCCAAATGTATATGCAAATCTGTTTGCCGCCAAAAGATTATAAATACGTGAAAATATTATACATGGACGATTTAGTTCATTCGTGTATAAATGAGGAAACTGCAATGCGTTTATCGCAAAACTTAATCGCGCTTTTTAAAACTGGTGCATTTGACTTAGTCAAATGGTCCAGCCACTCCCTGTCACTGCTAGATAAGCTGCCCAATTCACACGTTGCTTATGTTAATTTTGATGACAAGCAAAATATTGCCAAAGTGTTAGGCTTATCTTGGGAACCCTCCGATGACACATTCTCGTTGACTACGTTCCCGCCCGCCGGAGGGAAGTGTACCAAGCGAATCATTCTATCCACCGTAGCTCGCTTGTTTGACGTGCTTGGTTTGGTAGCTCCTGTCGTCCTATACGCCAAGTTGTTAATTAAAACTTTGACTCAGTAAAATAGATTGGGACGTTACCCCCCCCCCCCCCCCCCCCCCCCCGGAATACATAATTAAGTGTTATTCCACATTGGTTCAAGAATTTCCATTGTTATCAACGTTTAAGATCCCGCGCCATATTGGTGTATCATCCGAGTGTATAGTCAATATTGTTGGATTTAGTGATGCCAGCCTTAGTGGTTATGGTTGTGTCATTTACTTGCATGTGACAAACTTGACTGATGATATCAGTGTAAGGCTGTTATGCTCCAAGTCCAAGGTTTCTCCGGCTAAGATAACTACGCTTGCTCGTTTAGAGCTATGTGCCGCTGTTTTAATGTCCAAACTGATTAAAATTGTGCAAGACACTTATCTTGCTCGCATTCCGATTGCAGGCATATATGCTTTCTCCGATTCCACGATCGCTCTTTCATGGATCAAAGCATCGCCGCATAGATGGTCAATTTTTGTAAGCAATCGTGTTGCTCAGTGTCAAGAAAATGTGTTACCAGAGAATTTCTATCACGTTGCTGGAATAAACAATCCTAGTGATTGCTTGTCCCGTGGTATGACACCATCACAATTGGTTTCTCATGACCTATGGTGGAACGGACCTTCATGGCTGCATAACGCGCCAACGGAATGGCCTATGCAACCTTTCCAGGCCACTATAAAACCACTACGTTGACAACTCTTGTTCACCTTGAGCGACCTATACTATACGATTTAGCGCAACGCATATCATCTTGGTATAAACTGCTGAAAACCGTGGTTTATGTACTACGTTTTACAAAAAAACAACGCTACTGAGATAATAAAAAATATCGAAATTGCTGAAACCGCTTTTATACTCGCGATACAGAGCGTTCACTTTCATGAAGACATTGCTCGCATGAAAAATAATTTATTACCCTCGCGAAAACTCGTCAAATTATCAGTGTTTATTGATGAGAAAAATGTTCTGCGTATAGGAGGTCGACTTTCAAATGCTGATTTACCATCTGAAGCTAAGCATCCTGCATTGCTCCCCAAACGCGATCATATAGTCAACATGATTATTGATCATTATCACGCTGTAAATTGTCATACAGGTGCAGGTCTGTTGATGTCAATCATCCGCCAGCGCTTCTGGATATTGGATGCCAGAACCGTAATTAGGAATAGAGTACATAAATGTAATTCGTGTTTCCGCGTTAAACCGGACCATCCGATTCCGAAGATGGCTGACCTTCCTTCTTATCGCTTGCAAGAAGCTAAAGCCTTTGTGCATACGGGGGTTGACTATGCTGGTCCCCTTCGTATTACGCTTTGTCGCCGTCGTGGTCAACATGCTCAAAGGCGTACATATGCTTGTTTGTATGTCTTGTCACGATGGCTATACACATTGAGTTGGTTTGGGAGGTTTTGATTGGTTGGTGGAATTTGGGAGTCAAATATAAAAAGTTTAAAGACACATTTGTATCGTGTCATAGGGTCACAACTTCTAACATATGAAGAGTTGCTAACTGTTCTGGTTCAAATAGAATGTATACTTAACTCACGCCCTCTCAGTGTGCTCTCTTCAGATCCGCACCCTGAAATAATAAGCCCCGCACATTTCTTAATGTCTACACCGCTTCAGTATTTACCAGCTTCAGAACTGTCAACTGAGTGCAAGAATCTAACGAATCGTAAAAAATTGCTAGAAAGTATTGTGCAATCATACTGGAGAAAATGGCGCTTAGAGTTTTTGCACACATTGCAAGTCCGAAATAAGTGGTGTACTCCAGATCATCCTATTGTTCAAGGCACAGTAGTCTTGATGGGTGACGATGATGTTCCGCCCCTTCGATGGCCGTTAGGTATAATCACGACCGTACATCCAGGACCTGATGGTGTGATTCGAGTAGCCACTGTTAAAACTAATAACGGCTTATTCAAACGACCTGTTGTGAAATTATATCCTTTACCTACACTGTAATGAATAACCTATTTCCAGTTCTTATTAAGAGGTTCTTTTTTTTCTTTCTTATTTATCATCAACCGCCTAGTTTCATTTCATCTCATTTTTGAAATTCTTCGCATTTCAAGGCCCGGAGCATGGTTACGCCGTCAGAGCAAAATCCCTTTTGGCCTCCTTACTTAAAAGCTGCTGAGACTGTTTACACCGCCTTCATGTGTCAGAACTAAAAAACAATCTGTCAATAATTTTCAAATACGTCTGTCACCGCGAAATATTTTCACCGCTGTAATTCACAATATTGCGAACAAATCGTGCTCGTGCTTCTTCCTACTGACAATAATCGTCTGCTCGAACTCCTCGCCCGCCCGCTCCAAGCTGCACACCAAGAAACTTAAGGTAAGCAGTTTCAGCTCTTCAAAATTATCATATTTGGTTTGTCTTTAAATTTATTCTACGACGTAACCTTGCCTTCAGCTCCGCACCGCTCATTACCGCATAGTTAAAATTGCCTATTTACACGGCCTAATCAACTTACCTACAGAGAAAGTAGTGGCGTCAGTCTCGTGTAAGGTGTTACTGTTCCAAATATGAGCGAGTCTCTCTTAGTTATGAATAAGCGGGAGAATCATTAATTCCTTGTTTCAGCTTCGACGAGCAACTCCTCCGAGGCGGTATCCGTCGCACGAACACCCTATTCGCCGGGCGTCACCTCCCAGACGGCGTGGTGACGGTGGTGGGTGGCCTGGACCCCTGGGCGCCCATGGGGCCTGATGCGAGCCACGCGACCGAGCGGGCGCCCGTGTACGTGGTGCCTACGGTGTCGCACTGCCGGGCTGTCCAGTGAGTGTCTCTGTTTCAATTGTAGCATACTCATATCGGCGGCTCCAAGATATTTGTTTTCTCAAACAAAAAGTGTGAGTTCTATAGATACCTACTGTACATTTTGTAGGGCCTGTGGCCCGTTTCACGTACCTAGTCGGTCCCAAAGTTCTGTCACAAATGAAAATAATGATAAAAACCAAAGTAGCAATCAATTTTTAATAAATTATATACCGATTTAAAGTACATTTAATAAAGAATTAAAATTACTCAAAATTATTCAAAATTACCTCCTTTGTTTTTAATACAGGCCCTTAATCGGTGCGGCCAGTCGTCTATCGCAGCACGCACCATTTTCATATCTATCTCAGTGACTGCTTTTCTTAAAGATGACTTTAGGCTCTCCAAATTTTTATGTGGTTTAGCACAGACCTTCCCCTCTAAGACCTGCCAAATTTTATAGTCCAAAGGGTTAAGGTCCGGACTAGAGGAAGGCCAATCTTCGTGTCTTATAAAGTCGATTTTTTGACGGTCAAACCAGGCTTGAGTGGTCTTGGCTTTGTGTGCTGGCGCAGAATCCTGCTGGAACACAAAATTATGTCCCGAAAATAGCGTGTTGGGCAGATCTTTGACAACCTTATCCAAAACTGTCTCTTGGTATACTTTCGCACTGATTTTGACACCTTTTTCGCAAAAATGAACCTCAGTTGGCCCGTAATAAGATACACCCAACCAGACCATCACTGATGATGGATGATGCCCATGTTGCACCCGCGGAACTCTTTTTCCTGCTTCTTCAGAGCTCCTAGCGTACACTCTATCATTCTGTTTATTGTACTTCTCTTCAATATCGAAAATCTTTTCGTCTGTAAAGAAGATATCACGGTGTCGATTTTTCGCGTACCGCTTTAACAACTTCCGGGATCTTTTAAGCCTTATTGTTTTTAGACGGGCATTAAGTAAGTGCCCACGCTTTTTTTTGTATGCTCGTAGACTAAGATCTTCGTTTAAAACCTTTTTGACGGTTTTTCTACTGACACCCATCTGCAAAGCCATCAATTTCTGTTTTCGGACAGGATTTCTTGCTATGCGCGCCTTGATCGCTTTGATCACTGCTGGTGTTCGTACGGAGCGAGGCCGGCCAATTATTTTCTTGTCCTCAACACTGGAGACTTCATTGTACCTATCAATAGTACGGTACACAAACCTAAGCGTTATTTTTCAATTTTTGAGCAACTTGAAAATCGTACTTGGCGAGTGCCCACAGCGGTGCAATGCTAAAACAGCTATTCGGTTTTCTTTCAATGTCCACTCCATCGTGAGAAATTGCAACGAATGACTGTTTTTTGTTTTAAAATAATTGTCAAACATTCAAAAATGGAATGCAATAAAATTTTCTTAAAATCATCTTCTAAATTTAAAAATAATATGCCAGTGACAGAACTTTGGGACCGACTACGTAGTTACAATTTCACAAGTTTAAACAAGCAAGACCGAGGCGCTTCACCAGTAATTGAAGACGTGAGTGGATGAACGTGTTACGTGTTTTTGAGATTTTAACTTTTTGTAATAAATGCGCATTCCAGGACCTATGAATCGCCTCACGCTTTCAAATTTTGTTTTTTGAGCAAAGTCTTAAACCCAATGGAAGAACGTGTTATGTACATGCAAAACGTAACTTCTCCATGGACGAACGTGATATGTTACCGATTAGGCAAAGCTTCAATGGATGAACATGTTATGTACGCACATAACACCTTCATCCACATTTATAATAATTATAGAAGATTATTTCACTTTTACGACATAGAAGATGTTATGTTTAAATCATAACACCGTCATCAACTCTGTACCTACCTGTATGTTATTGAAAAAAGGGAAAATGATTCGCATGGTTGTTTCGCACTCGGTGTTGTTTAATGGCCAAAAGAAATATTTTTTCCCTGTAGGTATCAGTTTGCAATAATGGAAAGGAAAATGTTTCAAGCTAGGAAAATATAATGATTCTGATTCTTCGAAATGTGTTATATTTTTGGTAATAAACACTTTTATACACTGAAATTCTTTAACTCAAGAACGATTCGTCGTCGTTGATATCCGGATGGAGGTGCTATGTACACTTATTTATTAAAATTATACCTACCCAAAATGCATTTATTTTTAATTTTGATATTAACAACATCTCGAACCTTGTATTAGTTACATTTTTATTAAAGTTTAAATAGGCTAATAATTAAATTACATTTTATACAGCTAAAATGTTTTTAACTGCGATTTAATCAAAATTTTGTTTTTTCGACATCACCTACACTAACACACTAACTTCCTACTACTAACATTAATTAATTAAAGTCTGTACTTACTAACAACTATATGGGTCACGGCCTGAAATAAACTTTGTTTTTTAATAACACGTTCATCCACTCACGTCTTCAATCTTACTGGCCATTAAACCTGCGTTCCCTGATTAGACTCTTAACTTGCACCCATGATGACCACCAGGAGTTCATGAAACGGGGGTCTAAAGATTAATAGAAAATTCACTTCTTGGTTGGAGAATAGATGCAAAATGTCATGACCGGTTACAAAGCCTTCTGTGTGTCGGCTTGCAGGAGATTGTTGCTGTGTACATAATGTACCCCGACACAGCACATTTCTAACCATATTTACCATCCATCTCTTTCAGATCGACCGCCTCCAGCGAGACATCCGAGCTGGACCGAGCCAAGCGCGACGTGCTCGCCCACATGACGTACTGGATGACGGGCGAACGTTCGGCCGCGAGCGCGCCGCTCGCGAGCGTTGCGCTGTTGCTTGTAGCTGCTGGGTTCTTGCTCAACTAGACTCATTCTCGTTACCAATACGACCAGCGGTGATATCACGAAAATAGTTCGTGTATTTGCATCTCTGTTACTCGAAGTAAGCTTTAAGTTACAATTTTAATGAGGCGCTTGAAGAACAACAACCTGCTATTTGACCAGTGTTGTCAATTAGGACTTGTACGATTGTGAATTGTAGTTTCGGAAAACGGGACACACACTACACATCTAAACTTAATATAGATTTGCAGAAAGCGACCAATTTTTGAATAATGCAATAGTCTACCCATGTTCTACTACCGTCACTTAACATTAACTATTAATATCTTTTGGTTGCTTTCTGTATAACAATGGTCAATTAGTCAACAATATACCAGCAACGTGAGTCTGGATGCTAGTTTCATAAATTGGTTATGATATGTATAATATCCAATAGAAACATTGTCGAGGTTCAAGCACCCATGGGTCTTTATCATTAACTAGTCTGTAATTATAACTAAGGATTGATTGAGACATGACTGTAAAATGAATTAATATCTGACTAGGGAATAAATATTTAACAAATCCCCTAGACCGGAAACCAGTCCTAAGATATTTTTGGGTGCTTTGTTCTTACAAATATTAGTGCACGTTAATGTAAAAATTACGCCAACACAGTTAACTGACCATTTGTGACCCTTATTACAATGCACATTAAGTACACAAACTATCAGTAAATTGTGTTGGCGATGGTACAGATGACGGAAAAGATATGTATAGGTAAATTTTTCACTTTATTACAATGAAATTGATGCACATTTCGGGTCAATCAGGTTAAGTATATTACAATAAAATATGTCCATGTTGTACAGTTCACTTTATTTAACACCGAGTAAAAAACATGTAAACAATTAATTTAATAAATAGGGTGCAAAATGTTATCATACCTTTGATCCCAAAATTTTGGCGTAATCCGCCACCGCAACCGCGGCAGTGTGTTGCCATCCGCGGCCTGTCGAGTGAGCAGCGGCCGGCCGCCACCGCCGCGGCCCGCCAGGCGGGCGCGGACGCGGGTCTACAGGCAACATTACCGCCGCTGCGACGAACTAGCTAGTCCTAAGCAGTTACCGAAATCTCTCAATTAATTTTCAGTTAATGCATAATTTTACGTCGCCGTCGACACAACGATAGCGCGCTCTATCTTGCCGGCAGCGCCATCTATGGGAGCGGTACTATCGTTAAGGCGACTGAGTATTACCGCCGTAACATAAAAGATACCAATCAGGCGACGAACTGTGGATCTGGAGTAACCGTCTAAAAACGGGTGCAATGTGAGCCTTACGCTATCGGTGCGACATGATATCACTAATGGTAGTTATACCTATTCTACCTACAGATAGGATACGTTGGTGTACTTAAGAGTCCGCAGTAAGCTCGATTCTCCATACAAACGTAGTTACGCTCTCATTTTAAAACTACGAGTCGGATTGTAAAACTTTGCATATACAATGACATGAGGTATATCTATGTCTGTAATTAGTTTATGTAGCTTCAGATACTATAGTTAAAAAAAAATAAGGTTTTCATACAAAACTGGTTTTTGCTGTATTTTGTTTGTTTTATAAACTGGAACCATATAAACTAATTACAGATATAATGAGAGCGTAACTACGTTTGTATGGGAAGGTGAAATTCGGCCGAGCTTACTGCGGACTCTTAATCAGACATACTCGTAGGACCGTAGGTAGTGAAGACATAAGCGGCTCACCGCATGACGACCACTATACACTTCATTTATTGCAGGTGTCAAGAACCGCGCTGGTGACTAATAAAACTGACAAATGTATTTGTATGTAACGGTATTTATTTATACCACTAACTATTATGTATTACAATATATATGTTGGGTGTGAAGCTGAAGCGAAGTCGCCGAGGGCGGCCATTTAGGATATTTGCGTCTGTGGCCGGATACAATCATTTATTTATTTATATTATTAGTTTAATAATATCTTAGTATAATGATTCGAATCAATGCAAGTACAATTCCAATTTAATTCCAAGTCCTAAAAGCTCTTTATATAACATACAAACATACAAATATTCGGAAAATGGAGGGGTTTGGTTACGCCTAGCTTACGTATAAAATATATATTTTCGTATTTAGCTAAGTGTATACATTTATAAAATCGCTTGCTAAGTGGAATTTCATACTTATTTGATTAGGTACGGATTCTTAAATTACATATATAAGCTGATACAGGGTGACTTTTATTTATCGTCAATTATTTTATCAAAGGTGTTCCAAAAGTAACCCTGCTAAATAAATATCACACTCAAAGAGGCATCGCCTAGAATGATTTTTTTAATGTATAACTTGCTTGTTCATATCACTACTAAATATGGCATATACAAGGTACTGGGTTCTGGGCACTTCAGTGGTCACTCCAAACTACTGCGACAATACATAACAGTCGAAATTCAATTTGTGCATTTACAATTCTCTAATCATAATTTAATGATTCCAATATTATATTATATTGTCGAGTAATACTTCCAAATACATACAGCAAATACACTGAATATAGTTTTTTTGATTATTTTTTTACAAAATTTAGATTAGGTACATAAAACATATAGTCGCTCTAATACGGTATATTTACACCAACTAACTTAAATAGAACATTCTGGAAATTATTACATAGAAACGCTTATTTTTATGCGGCAGATCACATAAAGTATGGAATCATAAAAAATAAAACTTTCTTTAATACTACTTTAATTTCGTACTTACAAGAGTAAATCTAGGAAATTATTACAAAATATACAAAGTTCGACTCGGATCGGGTTACGATAAAACAACTACAAAAATAGACAAAAAGTTAACGGAACAATGTTATAACGAAATGTTAAAACTTCATATAAAGTTTATCATTTTTTTTAAAACGGTCATATCTGGCGATCGTTCAAACCATCATATTGATAATGTTTATGACTATATCTTCAATCTTAATCAAATTCCACTCCTTATTTCATCAAATACATTGTCAATATGATAATAATTTACCGAAGTGCCTGTCAAAGGTTGCACCGTCAGAAAGCCGCTGCTCTCGCAGAGTTTGTATGGGAAGAGCGGCTAAGTCGGGCCGCCGGTCAAGTCCGTGGGCCAGCCAGGGTGTGTCCGAGCTCTAGTGGTCGCGCCATCACCCGCCGTTGCTCGGCTGGTCCTGCGATTACATTATACCGGTTTATTATAACGGTTATAATGAAATGCACGGTGAAATGTTGAATACTATACTTCGTGAAGTTTGACAGAATTTAGTGAGTATTAATTTTATCTTATAATAAATATAATTTGCTCGAATGTCCATGCACATAGCCAGGTGCTTACCTGTAGTGATTGGTCCAGGTTGTTGGCGGGGTAAGAGATCTCTTCGGTCAGTTGGTAATCTGTAACAAAAATAGTCAATATTACTATTTAGTTGTTTTCTTGGACTTGGGGAATGTGAAACAGTAAACAAGATATTTGAAAATTGTATAGCGGTTTGTAAACTCATTAGTTACATATTTATTATTATTTCGTCTAGTCACTTACAGGACACGTCGGCTCGGAATACAACGGATATATTTTGAAGTCTTTTCATAAATGGCGCTAATATGCAGGGAGGTTGATCAACCATTGAAGACTACCCTCATCTTTGTAGTGTTCATGGTAACGTAAGGACTCACGTGGTGCGGCATGCCGCAGGGCATCGTTGGCGTCCCTGAGCGCGGGCAGCTCGCGGCGCAGGTCGCGGCGCGCGGCCTCGAGCGCGGGCAGCGCGGCCAGCAGGCGGCCCAGCGTGCGCTGCAGGCCCGCGTGCAGGGGGACCAGCGAGGCCGCCAGGGACGCTGATGACGCGTTGCCTTCTGGAAATTTATACATTTTACAGATTCGTTGCCATCATCACACACTTGAGAGCCGGTCTCTTGTCGGTGGAGTAATCGCCATTCTATTCTTCCCTGCCACTATTTGTCTAGTTGTAATTTAAGCAGCGAAAAAAGCTACCGTAGAAAACATTTCTCACGTAAGACTTAGACGACATAAACTGGCACAACATTAGATCGTAATGTTTGTTTCATGTAAGAAAACGATATCAAGATCCTTCCAAAAAATATAGCGAACCGAAAGAAAAACAATTATCTAACTTTAAAACCTAGTTTTCAGTAAAAGCCACAAACCCACTTTATTAAAGTGGGTTTGTGGCTTTATGTGTAGTGGCTATCTATGCCACGCCCAAAAAATATCTAACTCTTTGATCAATATCCCTTACATAACGTATGCGGAGTGATATTTGGACAAAGTTTGTATACGTATATAAAATATAAAAAACAAAAATCTAAATAAAAAAAATGTGTCAGTCAATGTGAAGTCAATATATCTATCAATCAGTTTGGTAAGTTTCATAAAGATTGGGTGTTTGATTTTGTAATTATGGTAAATCAACAAGAACGCCGTCGTCAAACAGTATGTAATTTCTACAGTACACATTCCCTATGGCCGAAATCAAAGGTGGTGGAACATTTTGTGCAAATGGGTGAGAGTTGGAGCACCATTCACAATATTTTGTTGTCCTTTGCCTTGAAGAAAACCACTGCTAGAAAGCCTGGTTCTGGAAACTATTCCAGCTTGAGCAAGTTTTCTGAGAGAGCTCGATTAAAGAAAATTACGGCCGGCCGTGTCGCAAAATCTTATAGAGAGCTCGGAAGAAAATTTAATTGTGACGGCAAAACTGTTCAAAAATATCTTAAAGACATGGGCATCGATAAGCGGTGTAGCGATAGCCCACCGTCTCTGAAAACCAAGAAATTACTCAGAAAGTACGGCTGCGTAAATTGGTCAAAGAAATATTTGACGCTAAAAGCAATGTCACTTGCGTTATGGATGACGAGTCATATTTCACGTTAGATGGAAACGAGTGGCAAGGCAATTACTATTTTGAGAACACAAATGGTCCAACCGATGAGAACGTGAAATATATTGAGCATACAAAATTTCCTAAAAAAGTTTTGCTATGGCTTGCCATCAGTCGACTAGGAATGTCTAAGCCTGTATTCTTTGAGTCAGGTTTAGCTGTGAACGCCGATCGTTACATAGAGCGTTGTTTGCCATTAGTGCGGGATTTCATAAATACGAGTCATAGAGGAGAAAATTTAGTGTTTTGGTCAGACTTAGCCTCAAGCCATTATTTCACAAAAACCCTTGGCAAAATGGCGGAGTTAAACATCCCATACGTACCGAAGACATCAAATCCAGCTAATGTTCCGCAACTTCGCCCTATTGAAGATTTTTGGGCAAATCTAAAGAAGCGAGTATATTGCAATAATTTTCGTCCCAAAAATGTACAGTTTGATTCGAAAAATAAAATTGGAGTTGAATAAAATTCCGACAGCGATGGACAAAGTACCACAGAACTGCCGTAAAGCGTCTCGTATGGGAGTAAACTATTTTTTACATTAAGCATTGATATATACATTATTATAAAAACATAATTATTTAAAAAAAAATGTGTTTCTTATTTAAAACAATATTGAACTTTGTCCAAATTTTACTTCACATACGTTATTCATGAAAATGCAATAACAATTATATCTCACGAAGGTGACTGATGTAGTCGTGTCCCGAAAAATGTTTGCCAAAGGTGAATTGTTGTTCTGAAGAATGCAAATAAGAAACGCTCCTGGGGAAAGACTGTCTGTGTCGGTCCCTCATTTCTGGGGATACTGGTCAGCAAATGGAGCGGATGATCTGCCTCCACCGGTTTCTGTCCTGCGCGCCATTTACGACCGTGTAGAATGAGTTTTTCACTTGATCGGTGTGAACGACCGCGCGACCGTTTTCCTTCGGTGTTTCCAACCACAATAAATTTCTTCAAACTTTCGTCGCCTCTGCGCATTGTGTGGCCGAAATATGAAAGAATGAGTTGTTGGCATATGATGGTCAAGCGATTATTTTTTTTCGAACTAGTTCAGGATCGCTTCGCACTCCAAGGTACTCTTGGCATATCCAGCACCACATCTCAATGGGCAGGACTAGAATGACTCAAAAAAAAACTCACCTAATGCGTCCTCAGCACTTGGCTCGATCTGGTCGAGCTCGCTCAGCATGTCGTAGGAGACCTCCTTCTCGAGCGAGGAGATCGTGTCGAGCATCGAAAACGAGTCGGCCACTCGAGTCTCCTCGGGCTGGCCGGGCGAACGAGGCGGCGAGGGTGGCGGCTCTGAGAACAAATAGAAAAACGTTGATCATCGCAGACTGAGTGATCAAATCGCTGACCTAAGTTTTCATATGCCTGACATGGTCAGCCATATGAAAAAATTGTCAAAAAGTCTACTTGTAAAGTGAGAAGTTCGACGACATTGGTTGTAATTGGTTAATTTGGCACGTACCGCGTTATTAGCTACTGGGGCCCATTTTACAAAGCTACAACTGTCAATGTGACGACCTTTGTAGCCTAGTTGGTAGTGACCCTGCCTATGAAGCCAGAGGTCCCGGGTTCGAATATATTATGGGAAGAAATATGTATAGATATTTAGGATGTTACGTACCATATATTCCTTATGAATAAACCATTCATTCATTCATTCATCAATATATAGCTATCCACGCCGTAGCCGGCGATGGCGACCCTGGCTAGTTGCAGGCCTGAGCCATACTCACTCTTAAACAATCGGTCGCATAAAGCATAGTAAAGCTGACCAGAGCTATGGTACGTATAGTTGTAGTTAAGCTTTGGGCGAGATTTTCGTGCCTGACGTCCCTCATCGAAGTCGACGAGACGAGAAGCTTCAACGCTTGATGCTCGTCTTGATGCGAGAGCGCCATTCTGGGCGCAGCGAGGAAAGCTCCTCCAACTTAGCGCTGGCATTTTGCAGGCGGGTAGGTGACGCTTTACCATTACCTTGTTACGTACGTGCTGCCAAAGCAACGTTGATAAATAATAGTAGATTGTACAACATGTGCATAGAACAAGCTATTTAATTTTTTATACGAGCATTAGACGAGGGTCGTTAAGGCACGGATAAATTAATTAATATAATAATTATTATGCGTGTGAATGTCACTAACTCATAATGTGATTTATAACCAAATTTTAGCATTTATCGATGTTTCAATTTGGGTTAAAGTACGTTCTAGTTTATACCTAGATTTAGATTGCGATTTACTACTGCAGCAGCAGGAAAAAATACGAGAGCAGGCAGGGCCTAGGAGCGATATCCCATCTTATGGAGCCAACGGTCTCTACTAAACAATACGAGAGCAGGCAGGGCCTAGGAGCGATATCCCATCTTATGGAGCCAACGGTCTCTACTAAACAATACGGGAGCAGGCAGGGCCTAGGAGCGATATCCCATCTTATGGAGCCAACGGTCTCTACTAAACAATACGAGAGCAGGCAGGGCCTAGGAGCGATATCCCATCTTATGGAGCCAACGGTCTCTACTAAACAATACGGGAGCAGGCAGGGCCTAGGAGCGATATCCCATCTTATGGAGCCCACGGTCTCTACTAAACAATACGAGAGCAGGCAGGGCCTAGGAGCGATATCCCATCTTATGGAGCCCACGGTCTCTACTAAACAATACGAGAGCAGGCAGGGCATAGGAGCGACATCCCATCTTATGGAGCCAACGGTCTCTACTAAACAATACGAGAGCAGGCAGGGCCTAGGAGCGATATCCCATCTTATGGAGCCAACGGTCTCTACTAAACAATACGAGAGCAGGCAGGGCCTAGGAGCGATATCCCATCTTATGGAGCCAACGGTCTCTACTAAACAATACGAGAGCAGGCAGGGCCTAGGAGCGATATCCCATCTTATGGAGCCAACGGTCTCTACTAAACAATACGAGAGCAGGCAGGGCCTAGGAGCGATATCCCATCTTATGGAGCCAACGGTCTCTACTAAACAATACGAGAGCAGGCATGGCCTAGGAGCGATATCCCATCTTATGGAGCCAACGGTCTCTACTAAACAATACGAGAGCAGGCAGGGCCTAGGAGCGATATCCCATCTTATGGAGCCAACGGTCTCTACTAAACAATACGGGAGCAGGCAGGGCCTAGGAGCGATATCCCATCTTATGGAGCCAACGGTCTCTACTAAACAATACGAGAGCAGGCAGGGCCTAGGAGCGATATCCCATCTTATGGAGCCAACGGTCTCTACTAAACAATACGAGAGCAGGCAGGGCCTAGGAGCGATATCCCATCTTATGGAGCCAACGGTCTCTACTAAACAATACGAGAGCAGGCAGGGCCTAGGAGCGATATCCCATCTTATGGAGCCAACGGTCTCTACTAAACAATACGAGAGCAGGCAGGGCCTAGGAGCGATATCCCATCTTATGGAGCCAACGGTCTCTACTAAACAATACGAGAGCAGGCAGGGCCTAGGAGCGATATCCCATCCCATCTTATGGAGCCAACGGTCTCTATTAAACAATACGAGAGCAGGCAGGGCCTAGGAGCGATATCCCATCCCATCTTATGGAGCCAACGGTCTCTACTAAACAATACGAGAGCAGGCAGGGCATAGGAGCGATATCCCATCTTATGGAGCCAACGGTCTCTACTAAACAATACGAGAGCAGGCAGGGCCTAGGAGTGATATCCCATCTTATGGAGCCAACGGTCTCTACTAAACAATACGAGAGCAGGCAGGGCCTAGGAGCGATATCCCATCTTATGGAGCCAACGGTCTCTACTAAACAATACGAGAGCAGGCAGGGCCTAGGAGCGATATCCCATCCCATCTTATGGAGCCAACGGTCTCTATTAAACAATACGAGAGCAGGCAGGGCCTAGGAGCGATATCCCATCCCATCTTATGGAGCCAACGGTCTCTACTAAACAATATGAGAGCAGGCAGGGCATAGGAGCGATATCCCATCTTATGGAGCCAACGGTCTCTACTAAACAATACGAGAGCAGGCAGGGCCTAGGAGTGATATCCCATCTTATGGAGCCAACGGTCTCTACTAAACAATACGAGAGCAGGCAGGGCATAGGAGCGATATCCCATCTTATGGAGCCAACGGTCTCTACTAAACAATACGAGAGCAGGCAGGGCCTAGGAGTGATATCCCATCTTATGGAGCCAACGGTCTCTACTAAACAATACTAGAGCAGGCAGGGCATAGGAGCGATATCCCATCTTATGGAGCCAACGGTCTCTACTAAACAATACGAGAGCAGGCAGGGCCTAGGAGTGATATCCCATCTTATGGAGCCACCGGTCTCACTAAACAATACGAGAGCAGGCAGGGCCTAGGAGCGATATCCCATCTTATGGAGCCACCGGTCTCTACTTAACAATACGAGAGCAGGCAGGACCTAGGAGCGATATCCCATCCTATCTTATGGAGCCACCGGTCTCTACTAAACAATACGAGAGCAGGCAGGGCATAGGAGCGATATCCCATCTTATGGAGCCAACGGTCTCTACTAAACAATACGAGAGCAGGCAGGGCCTAGGAGTGATATCCCATCTTATGGAGCCACCGGTCTCACTAAACAATACGAGAGCAGGCAGGGCCTAGGAGCGATATCCCATCCCATCTTATGGAGCCAACGGTCTCTACTAAACAATACGAGAGCAGGCAGGGCCTAGGAGCGACATCCGATCCCATCTTAGTAAGTAAGTAAGTAAGTAAATATTTATTTGTGATACACAGGTGACATAATAGGTGACAATAGAATAAAAAATATACAGTACGCTGTGACCTACCTAAAAGGTGTACAAAATGTTAAGCCTTACAAGAACTAAAACCTAAAACTAATTCTATTTTTTTTTTATGAGCATTAGATTTACTTAAACTAATATTTTTATTACATATTTCACATATTTAGAAAACTTCTATCTAAAAAAAAACATTAACATTGTAATATGCTCTCTAAAAGTTTTAATTTTAATTTGTTTTTAAAAATTGACTTATGGAGCCACCGGTCTCTACTAAACAATACGAGAGCAGGCCCCTGCCTAGGAGCGATATCCCATCTTATGGAGCCAACGGTCGCTATTAAACAATACGAGACCAGGCAGGGCATAGGAGCGATATCCCATCTTATGGAGCCACCGGTCTCTACTAAACAATACGAGAGCAGGCCCCTGCCTAGGAGCGATATCCCATCTTATGGAGCCAACGGTCGCTATTAAACAATACGAGACCAGGCAGGGCATAGGAGCGATATCCCATCTTATGGAGCCACCGGTCTCTACTAAACAATACGAGAGCAGGCCCCTGCCTAGGAGCGATATCCCATCTTATGGAGCCAACGGTCGCTATTAAACAATACGAGACCAGGCAGGGCATAGGAGCGATATCCCATCTTATGGAGCCACCGGTCTCTACTAAACAATACGAGAGCAGGCCCCTGCCTAGGAGCGATATCCCATCTTATGGAGCCAACGGTCGCTATTAAACAATACGAGACCAGGCAGGGCATAGGAGCGATATCCCATCTTATGGAGCCACCGGTCTCTACTAAACAATACGAGAGCAGGCCCCTGCCTAGGAGCGATATCCCATCTTATGGAGCCAACGGTCGCTATTAAACAATACGAGACCAGGCAGGGCATAGGAGCGATATCCCATCTTATGGAGCCACCGGTCTCTACTAAACAATACGAGAGCAGGCCCCTGCCTAGGAGCGATATCCCATCTTATGGAGCCAACGGTCGCTATTAAACAATACGAGACCAGGCAGGGCATAGGAGCGATATCCCATCTTATGGAGCCACCGGTCTCTACTAAACAATACGAGAGCAGGCCCCTGCCTAGGAGCGATATCCCATCTTATGGAGCCAACGGTCGCTATTAAACAATACGAGACCAGGCAGGGCATAGGAGCGATATCCCATCTTATGGAGCCACCGGTCTCTACTAAACAATACGAGAGCAGGCCCCTGCCTAGGAGCGATATCCCATCTTATGGAGCCAACGGTCGCTATTAAACAATACGAGACCAGGCAGGGCATAGGAGCGATATCCCATCTTATGGAGCCACCGGTCTCTACTAAAAATTCTACCGAATTTTGACTAACGGCGAAAGGTCTTCTGCCGGCTCCCCTGAAATCGGTGTGTTGTAGCAAAGCTCTAACCAAACGCTTTCTTAACACTATGTTTATAACTGACTTCAAAAAAGGAGAAGGTTCTCAATACGTCGGAATCTTTTTATGTATTTTTCCCGATTACTAGAAAGTTTGGTGGTCCCATGGTCACCAGGTCAGGACCTGATGATGGGATCCTGGAGACATCGGGGGAATTCTTCAAATGTTATCGGCACACTTGAAGCGATCCGGGTACTAATTTGAAGTCGGTTAAAACTTCGTTTTTAAAGTAAATTATTAACTTATTTTACGTCACACCTGGCCATAATGCGAGTTTTACTGCACGCTGCGCGCACGGTAAAACTCGCATTGTGGCCAGATGAAGACGTAAAATTGTGTACTCACCACGAGCGGTAATTCGTAAAGCCCCAGATCGCGTATTTATGGCCCTCACCTTCGGTTCGGGCCACAAACACCTGCGATCTGGGCCATTTACGAATTCACCGCCCTAGGTACGTAATGTACTATTATATAATAGTATGGCGTATTTTATAACATTGTAGGCTAATTTATATTATGATAAATCGACATCCAGGTCGCACAGCCAGTCGATCGCGTCAGATTTTAGGTTAATTAGAAACTGTGAAGTACGTACCGGCATTGTCCCTGCTGTTGGCTCGGAGCGTGGAGCTCCTCTGCAGCGGGTGTCGCGTGCAGCGCTCGCAGCGGCCTCTCGCGCGCGACGCGACAGCGGCCGCCTCGTTCACGGTGAGCGCTCGCGTCAGGGACTCCGTCAGTTGGTTCGCTGTAACAAACAAACAAAAATTTAACATAAGCAATTAATAGATTGCCGCATGGTAAGGAAATTGTATTTTATACAATCGTTACACATTCTCGTACCTTACTTAGGCCACTCGGCAAGCCAAGTGTACCGCTTTAAGAGCTAATTGTATAACTATTGTAAACAATACTTTGGAAGCCTTTTGATAGGCCTCTGAGCGGCGGAAGAATATGATGAAATGGCGTAATCTTCTAACTCTACGTCAATGATCTGTCTCGTTTTTGTCAGGTGTTACGTGGAAGTCATACAGCGATTTAGGATTGTATCTTTCCAGTCAACATTGCTGAAGTTAATATAAACCCAAATCTTTAGTGACTTTTTTTCCTATTACACCGCTCCGCTGCCTCGCAAAGCTCTGGTGGATTATCACCCTCTACTAGATTCCTTTTCTGTCTAAGCACGAAACCTTAAAAAAACAGTAAGTGTTTTGCCACACTGCACGCGTTCTGCGGTCTGCGGTCAGGTCTTCCCTACAATTTAGTACGGGAGACCTGACCGCAGTCCGCAGAACGCGTCCAATGTGGCAAAGGCTTAAACGTAGCATACCTTGCGTGAGCGCGGCGAGCAGCAGTGTGTGTATTTCCGAAGGCTCTTCGCTGCTCACGCTTCTTTGTAGGCGCAGCTCTCCAGATGTATCTGTGAACAACACATTTATCATTAACTTTTAAACATTAAATAAGACGATGTAAGAGAAGGAAAAATTGAATGCAGAAAGTTTTACAAATCTGATGAGTAGCCTTTTGGACCAGTGTCGACGGTTTAAGAGTGCAGTAAGCTCGTTTCTCCAAAAAAACGTAGTTACGCTCTTATTTCAAAACTACATGTTGGATTGTAAAGAAACTTGGCATGTACAATGATATGAGGTATATCCAGATCTGTAATTAGTTTATGTAGCTTCAGATACCATAGTAAAAAAAAAACAGCGAATTTAAGTTTTTCATGCAAAACATTGTTTTTGCTGTATTTCTTTTGTTTTATAAACTGAAACCATAAAAATTAATTTTAGACATAGATATACCTCATGTCATTGTATATGCAAAGTTTCGTCACAATCCAACATGTAGTTTTAAAATGAGAACGAAATTCCGTTTGTATGGGAAGGTGAAATTCGGCCGAGCTTGCTGCGGACTCTTAAACACAAAATCGTAAACTGTATTTCTATTAAATGGCGCACGTATATAGTGGCGGTTCTTCGCGAGGCAGATAATTATTTTTCAAAACCGGTGATAGGTAATGACATCAATAGGTGCATATAATATGCCTTAATTGATTAACAAAGAGCATTGACTTTGACGTATATGTGTTGTCAATTAGTTAACTCTGTTCTTGAAGAACCCTTTGCAGTGCCTTAAGGAGAATGTAAATGAAATGAGACCGCGACTCACCGCACTGCCCCAGCGCCTCGGCCACGGCCAGCTCGGCCACCTGCGCGGAGCTCTCGGCCGGCACGCCCAGCAGCTCGGCCACGACCGCGCTCTTGCAGTGCCTTAAGGAGAATGTAAATGAAATGAGACCGCGACTCACCGCACTGCCCCAGCGCCTCGGCCACGGCCAGCTCGGCCACCTGCGCGGAGCTCTCGGCCGGCACGCCCAGCAGCTCGGCCACGACCGCGCTCTTGCAGTGCCTTAAGGAGAATGTAAATGAAATGAGACCGCGACTCACCGCACTGCCCCAGCGCCTCGGCCACGGCCAGCTCGGCCACCTGCGCGGAGCTCTCGGCCGGCACGCCCAGCAGCTCGGCCACGACCGCGCTCTTGCAGTGCCTTAAGGAGAATGTAAATGAAATGAGACCGCGACTCACCGCACTGCCCCAGCGCCTCGGCCACGGCCAGCTCGGCCACCTGCGCGGAGCTCTCGGCCGGCACGCCCAGCAGCTCGGCCACGACCGCGCTCTTGCAGTGCCTTAAGGAGAATGTAAATGAAATGAGACCGCGACTCACCGCACTGCCCCAGCGCCTCGGCCACGGCCAGCTCGGCCACCTGCGCGGAGCTCTCGGCCGGCACGCCCAGCAGCTCGGCCACGACCGCGCTCTTGCAGTGCCTTAAGGAGAATGTAAATGAAATGAGACCGCGACTCACCGCACTGCCCCAGCGCCTCGGCCACGGCCAGCTCGGCCACCTGCGCGGAGCTCTCGGCCGGCACGCCCAGCAGCTCGGCCACGACCGCGCTCTTGCAGTGCCTTAAGGAGAATGTAAATGAAATGAGACCGCGACTCACCGCACTGCCCCAGCGCCTCGGCCACGGCCAGCTCGGCCACCTGCGCGGAGCTCTCGGCCGGCACGCCCAGCAGCTCGGCCACGACCGCGCTCTTGCAGTGCCTTAAGGAGAATGTAAATGAAATGAGACCGCGACTCACCGCACTGCCCCAGCGCCTCGGCCACGGCCAGCTCGGCCACCTGCGCGGAGCTCTCGGCCGGCACGCCCAGCAGCTCGGCCACGACCGCGCTCTTGCAGTGCCTTAAGGAGAATGTAAATGAAATGAGACCGCGACTCACCGCACTGCCCCAGCGCCTCGGCCACGGCCAGCTCGGCCACCTGCGCGGAGCTCTCGGCCGGCACGCCCAGCAGCTCGGCCACGACCGCGCTCTTGCAGTGCCTTAAGGAGAATGTAAATGAAATGAGACCGCGACTCACCGCACTGCCCCAGCGCCTCGGCCACGGCCAGCTCGGCCACCTGCGCGGAGCTCTCGGCCGGCACGCCCAGCAGCTCGGCCACGACCGCGCTCTTGCAGTGCCTTAAGGAGAATGTAAATGAAATGAGACCGCGACTCACCGCACTGCCCCAGCGCCTCGGCCACGGCCAGCTCGGCCACCTGCGCGGAGCTCTCGGCCGGCACGCCCAGCAGCTCGGCCACGACCGCGCTCTTGCAGTGCCTTAAGGAGAATGTAAATGAAATGAGACCGCGACTCACCGCACTGCCCCAGCGCCTCGGCCACGGCCAGCTCGGCCACCTGCGCGGAGCTCTCGGCCGGCACGCCCAGCAGCTCGGCCACGACCGCGCTCTTGCAGTGCCTTAAGGAGAATGTAAATGAAATGAGACCGCGACTCACCGCACTGCCCCAGCGCCTCGGCCACGGCCAGCTCGGCCACCTGCGCGGAGCTCTCGGCCGGCACGCCCAGCAGCTCGGCCACGACCGCGCTCTTGCAGTGCCTTAAGGAGAATGTAAATGAAATGAGACCGCGACTCACCGCACTGCCCCAGCGCCTCGGCCACGGCCAGCTCGGCCACCTGCGCGGAGCTCTCGGCCGGCACGCCCAGCAGCTCGGCCACGACCGCGCTCTTGCAGTGCCTTAAGGAGAATGTAAATGAAATGAGACCGCGACTCACCGCACTGCCCCAGCGCCTCGGCCACGGCCAGCTCGGCCACCTGCGCGGAGCTCTCGGCCGGCACGCCCAGCAGCTCGGCCACGACCGCGCTCTTGCAGTGCCTTAAGGAGAATGTAAATGAAATGAGACCGCGACTCACCGCACTGCCCCAGCGCCTCGGCCACGGCCAGCTCGGCCACCTGCGCGGAGCTCTCGGCCGGCACGCCCAGCAGCTCGGCCACGACCGCGCTCTTGCAGTGCCTTAAGGAGAATGTAAATGAAATGAGACCGCGACTCACCGCACTGCCCCAGCGCCTCGGCCACGGCCAGCTCGGCCACCTGCGCGGAGCTCTCGGCCGGCACGCCCAGCAGCTCGGCCACGACCGCGCTCTTGCAGTGCCTTAAGGAGAATGTAAATGAAATGAGACCGCGACTCACCGCACTGCCCCAGCGCCTCGGCCACGGCCAGCTCGGCCACCTGCGCGGAGCTCTCGGCCGGCACGCCCAGCAGCTCGGCCACGACCGCGCTCTTGCAGTGCCTTAAGGAGAATGTAAATGAAATGAGACCGCGACTCACCGCACTGCCCCAGCGCCTCGGCCACGGCCAGCTCGGCCACCTGCGCGGAGCTCTCGGCCGGCACGCCCAGCAGCTCGGCCACGACCGCGCTCTTGCAGTGCCTTAAGGAGAATGTAAATGAAATGAGACCGCGACTCACCGCACTGCCCCAGCGCCTCGGCCACGGCCAGCTCGGCCACCTGCGCGGAGCTCTCGGCCGGCACGCCCAGCAGCTCGGCCACGACCGCGCTCTTGCAGTGCCTTAAGGAGAATGTAAATGAAATGAGACCGCGACTCACCGCACTGCCCCAGCGCCTCGGCCACGGCCAGCTCGGCCACCTGCGCGGAGCTCTCGGCCGGCACGCCCAGCAGCTCGGCCACGACCGCGCTCTTGCAGTGCCTTAAGGAGAATGTAAATGAAATGAGACCGCGACTCACCGCACTGCCCCAGCGCCTCGGCCACGGCCAGCTCGGCCACCTGCGCGGAGCTCTCGGCCGGCACGCCCAGCAGCTCGGCCACGACCGCGCTCTTGCAGTGCCTTAAGGAGAATGTAAATGAAATGAGACCGCGACTCACCGCACTGCCCCAGCGCCTCGGCCACGGCCAGCTCGGCCACCTGCGCGGAGCTCTCGGCCGGCACGCCCAGCAGCTCGGCCACGACCGCGCTCTTGCAGTGCCTTAAGGAGAATGTAAATGAAATGAGACCGCGACTCACCGCACTGCCCCAGCGCCTCGGCCACGGCCAGCTCGGCCACCTGCGCGGAGCTCTCGGCCGGCACGCCCAGCAGCTCGGCCACGACCGCGCTCTTGCAGTGCCTTAAGGAGAATGTAAATGAAATGAGACCGCGACTCACCGCACTGCCCCAGCGCCTCGGCCACGGCCAGCTCGGCCACCTGCGCGGAGCTCTCGGCCGGCACGCCCAGCAGCTCGGCCACGACCGCGCTCTTGCAGTGCCTTAAGGAGAATGTAAATGAAATGAGACCGCGACTCACCGCACTGCCCCAGCGCCTCGGCCACGGCCAGCTCGGCCACCTGCGCGGAGCTCTCGGCCGGCACGCCCAGCAGCTCGGCCACGACCGCGCTCTTGGCGCGCATCGACCGGCTGATCACTTCGTCTAGGCGACGGAGTTGTTCTGTAACAGGAGTGTTTTATTATAATTATTATGTTTTATTTCAAATTACCTCATTATGTACTATTAGTGTGGCTTTCTATCAGCGAGGTGAGGCAGTTGCGTGTAAAACGCCTTGTAGTGAGAATGTTATCTTTTAATTGTAATATTATTAATGTAACAAGTGAAATCAAAGATTATTCAAAAACCCCAACTGCTTTTTAGGGTTCCGTACCTCAAAAGGAAAAAACGGAACCCTTATAGGATCACTCGTGCGTCTGTCTGTCCGTCCTTCACAGCCTATTTTCTCCGAAACTACTGAACCAATTACGTTGAAATTTGGTACACATATGTAAGTTTGTGACCCAAAAAGGAACATGTAACGCAAAAAAATGAATTTTAAACATGGGGGCCACATTTGGGGGGGAAATGAAAATTTGCATATACTATCGTGTTATATATGTCGAAAGATGGTCCGGCATTGTTGAAATAAACTAGGAGATACTTTATAGAACTTCACTTTTATTGATTCAGTAAATTTATTTCACAATAATAATTTTATAAGATTAATAAAACTGCGTTGCACCAGCGATTGACCGACGCCACAGTCAGTAGAAGAGTGCCCCACCGAAGCCGGCTACCTGTCTTTTATACCGGAGCGTAAACAAGTCTAGTGGTGGGGCGGAGGGGATGGCGTGGCGTGGCGTGATCGTCGGCCCATCGCAGGTGTTTACAAAATAGCACGATGACGTTGCGCCGTCACGGCCATGCTGACGCGCGTACGTCCTCGTACGTGCACTTTCACACATTGGTTTCTGAGAAAGAGAACTTTGCGTTAACGCTAGTTTATCCTGACAAAGTATTTCTTAAGTATTGAAACTTGCTAAGGATTAGGTGCCTGGCATTGGTCCGGCCCACTCGGCCCTTCAATCAACTATGCTAGCCTGGTCCAGTCTGTTAACTCTTCAGGCTAACATTACTGGTCCGATCATCAGTGATCCTTCAGAATCCATTCAGTTTTCCAACTGGCCCGGATCATGCTAGTCCGGACTAAATTAGCCCCTATAGCTCCGTACACTCACTTTTTTTCCCCCTTTTTTTTTACTTTTCATTGCTATGCACTACAGCATTTGTAATGACATGAATAGGCTGGGATTCAAGAGAGTCCGATGAGGAACTACGTGAACTACGATGTTGTACAATGATAGCACTACCGTTTGACAATATAGTATCAGTATTACCGTTAGCAGTATGGTGATTTGGCCGAGTTTCATGAACAAGCCTATCGTTATTATTATTAGTCGCCGTCACGCCATCATTGCCAAGGTTTCCTGCGACTTCTATCATGCCAGGTACACCACGAGGCACTTCTCGAAGTTTTTCGTGGGAATTTGCGGTCCAATTTGGTTTGATGCCTTTCTTCACATTTTACAAAAACAAAATCTCCTACCGAAAAAGGTCGTACTTGAGCTTTGCCTTTATTAAATCGAATGGTATCCGAATGTGATTGTTTTTTTATACTATTTGACGCATTTAACCTAACGGATTCGAGGTTAATTCTGTCTGTTTTGCCAGAGCCCATTGAAATTTTTGAGAGTTCTAATGAATTTCCTTGAGTGCCAAACATTAATTCTAAAGGTGTGTATCCTGTGACCCTGCAGCGAGTACTGTTAAGGGCTAGTTGGATATCTCCTAGTTGGTCTTGCCACCTGACTTTCGAATCACACTCTACTATAGTTAGTAGATCTTTTAAAGTTCGCATAACGCGCTCAACTTGCCCGTTGGCCCTGCTAGCACCGGTAGCTATTAAATGGAGTTGAATATTATTATCTTTGCAGAAGTTTTGGAAATTTACATTATCGTAAGATCGTCCTCTATCAGCGATTATTCGCTTAGGAGCACCAAATAGATTAATTGCGTTTTTGAAAGAACTAATAGCGTCTCTAGAATTCAAAGTTGAAGTGTGTTCAAGGAGAACGTATTTGGTAAAAGCGTCTATAATTACAGAGCAATATTCTTTACGCTCACTTTTCCCGCTTAGTTTACCAGTTAAGTCAAGATGAATCGTATGCCATGGGATAGCTAACTTTGGGATTGGGTGCAAGCGTACCTGTTGAGCGCCAGATGAACCCTTGGACGCTTTGCAAACCACACATGAATCAACGAATGTTTTTACAGATTTTGACATGTTTTGAAACCAATAGAGATCGTATAATTTATCCAGAGTTTTTTCATAGCCAAGATGTTTAATTTCATTATGCACGTGATTAATTATATACCAAACCAATGCGCGTGGCAAAATAGGCAGCCATTTTGTAATTTTACCACGTTTAATTTTTCGATAGAGGACGCCCTCTCTGATATCATAGGTATGTGCAATATCAGTAGGAAGTTCTTTAGCTCGTAATTTAGCTATAATATCAGTTATTTCAGGGTCGCGTAATTGTTCGACAGACAGCCATCCTGTTTCTAATTCGGAGAAATTAACTATTTTCTCCGGGGGACATATTTTTTTTTCGATTTTTCCTATTGGGTTGCTTGAAAAAAAGTCTGCATGGGCCATAGATTTACCCTCCTTGTATACTACATTAAAAGTATAAGGTTGCAATACGGCCCACCGTCGGTGGACTCTGGGTGTTAAATCCCTTTTAGTTTGAGATGATTTTACAGCGTTGCAGTCAGTGAACACTGTAAACTTGCGACCAAAAAGGTAATGTCTGAAATGCTCAACAGCTCTGACGATAGCTAACGTCTCTAACTCATAGGAGTGGTAGCGACTTTCTGGATCTGTAGTTTTCAGGCTCAAATAAGCAACTGCGTGTGGGACATTGTTGTGTCTGAATAAGAACCGCACCATATCCTTCACTACTAGCGTCTGTATGGAGTTCAATAGGCAACGTTGGATCGAAAATCTTCGAAACCGGTTCATTTACAAGATAATTGACTATCTCTTTATGAATTTTGGCATGTTCGTCAGTCCAGGTTATTTTGCCTTTACCAGCGGCTGTGAGCGGATACAAAGGTTTCATGACTTTTGAAAAGTTTGGAATGAATTGCCGAAAATATGTCGCTAACCCAATAAACTGCCTGACCTGTGTAACCGTTTTCGGCGGAGGGACATTTTTCAGAGCTTCAACTTTACGAGGATTTGGCCTGACTTCTCCTGCTGATACAACAAAGCCCAGATAATCAACTTTCCTTTTCATGAAAGTACATTTTTTAAATTTAAATGAAAAGCCTGCTTTGGACAAGCCCTCTAGCAGCTTATCGAGTCGGGCCAATCCCTCTTCTACGGTTTCTGAAGCAGAAAGTACGTCATCCATATAAACTAAAATTTTACTGTCATTAAGGGGTTTAAGCGCTGTGTTAATGGCTTTGAAATACTTGGGGAGCGTTTTTAAGCCCAAACGGCATGCTTAACCATTCGTACTGACCCGACGGAGTCACAAAAGCAGTTTTCTCAATGGCATCTTCATGCACTTTGATCTGATGAAAACCAGATGCCATATCAATTGTGAAAAAATAATGAGCTCCACTTAATTTGTCTATCTGATCACTGATGAGTGGTAGAGGGTAGTTATCAGAGCGAGTATTACTATTAAGTTCTCTATAATCAACAACTAAGCGTTCCGAACCGTCTTTTTTCTTAACTAACAAAATCGGGCTTGCAAAAGGTGACGAGCTTTCTCGTATTATATTAGCATCTAATAACTCCTGCACCTTCTCATTAACAACCTCGGATTCGGCAGGGGATAATCGATACGGACGTCTTTGCACGGTTTTATTAGGGTCTATCAAATCAATTTTAAGTTCGCCAGTCGTGATACGGGACGACGGAAACTTGTGGATGAAATTTGTCGAATATTTAGTCAGTATCGATATCAGTTTTTCTTTGTCTTGTGCTGTAAGGTCTGTATCAATCGTTGTCACATCAAATGATTGCAATTTGGAACAAGTGTTTGAAATTTTGGACTTAGAAAAGGTTAAACTGTCATCTTTTATTTCAACTGAAATTCCTTCTCCTAGAATATCACGACCTAACAAACCGTCATCGCTTATGCATTCATCTGGCAAGACATGATACGTCATATCAAACTGACAGCCTTGGACAACAGTTGGGCATTTAATTTGTGTCGAACAAATTACGTTATTGGGGCCTATACCTTTCAAAATAACTTGTTCATGAAACTCTTCACCCTTAACTAGATCACGGCTACTTTGTTTTAAAAGACTGCATTCAGAACCTGTGTCGAATATAAATGGTAGTTGAATATTACTTATCTGTAACACACCTCGCGCTGATCGGGAACACAGGTTTACTTGTTTACTACTGGTATTGGCACCTTCCTTCTTCTTCCAACGCATGGGGCAGATGGCAGCTATATGTCCTGTATCGTTGCACACGTAGCAAGCCCCAGTAGATTTTTGTTGATCTACTTTAAAAGGAAGAGACTGGTTTTTTGAGGCAAAACGCTGTTTGTCTCTGCACTCGCTACCGCGGTGACCTATTCTTCCGCAAAAGTGGCATGCTCCACGAAACGGGTTCGAAATGCGTTGCTTCTTCATGTCGTGTTCGGAACTAGATGGTTCTTCAAGTTTCCGTTTCAGGGTGAAACCGCGTAGAGTTCGGAAAAATTGGGTCTTGTTACATATGACCACTGAATTTAGTTCCCTGCGGATTTTATCATCACACTGGGATAGCACAGATATAGCAAAACCGGTTACAACCTTTTCTGGAAAATTCGCATCCGGAATCTTCTCAATAAGCTGCCATAGTCGCATACCTGCTTCAGCTGGACTCTCTTGGTCATTAAGTCGGAATTTTATTACTTGATCGAAGTAATCCTGCATCATCATGGGTTTGGAAAATGTTGATATCAGCGTTTCTTGGATGATCTCCCAAGAAAATTTATCTGGCTGTATTTTTGTAAGACACGTTGCAGCTCGGCCCTTAAGAGAATGTGTAAGGGCTAAAATTAAGTCGACTCCCTCTAGCTTTTTCTTTTCGATGATCATTCCACTCAAAGAACACCAGTTCACTATATCGGTATCTGTTGTGTCTGGATCGTAAGGCAACAGCATAGTGCGTGTACTAGTTGCCGGAGCAGGAGTCATACTTTCGGCAATTTTTTGCAGAATCACTTCAATACCGGAGGAAAACATAGCGAGCATTTCCGTATTGCGTATAGGTTTGTGTAGCCATCGCTACACATCCGGCATTGTTGAAATAAACTAGGAGATACTTTATAGAACTTCACTTTTATCGATTCAGTAAATTTATTTCACAATAATAATTTTATAAGATTAATAAAACTGCGTTGTACCAGCGATTGGCCGACGCCACAGTCAGTAGAAGAGTGCCCCACCGAAGCCGGCTACCTGTCTTTTATACCGGAGCGTAAACAAGTCTAGTGGTGGGGCGGAGGGGATGGCGTGGCGTGGCGTGATCGTCGGCCCATCGCAGGTGTTTACAAAATAGCACGATGACGTTGCGCCGTCATATATATCAAATGAAAGAGTTCTTTGTGTGCATCTAAAATAAAATAAAAATGTAATTTTAAAATAATTCGTTTAGAAATTATTTAAGAAAATAGCCAAAAAATGACCCCCCTTCATCTCCGAAACTACAGTCTAAAATTTTGAAAAAAATACACAAAATAGTTCTTTACCTACAGATGACAGGAAAAACCTATTAGAAATGTGCAGTCACGCGTGAGTCGGACTTAATACGGTATTTGATAAAAATCAAACCAGCTTATTTTTATGAAACGTCAAAAACGCTCCGTTAGTAAAAAAAATTGTTTAAAATCTTGTGATGTACGGAACCCTTGCAACGCGAGTCCGACTCGCACTTGGCCGGTTTTTTTGTAATATTTTAGCCTATGTACACAATCTCATAAGTTAAAATACATCAATAGAATAGAATAGAATAGAATAGAAAACTTTATCTCGCAAATAACAGTAAGTACATTTTAGATTTACACTTAGATACTATGTTAAAACTAAGATTAGATGCGAAAACGGAGTCCACTCAGCATAATGTTGCTCAACAGAAGGCGAAACGGCGCTGGTATTATGTGGATCCACATGTGGTGCGCTACAGAACTGCACGTTACATAGTACTACTACTTAAAAGATTTTATTTATACACTAATAATATTCTTGTTAAATGTGTTTCATCTAAAATTACAAAGGATGCATATAGAACTTAAATTTGAATTTGAAAATAAATTGCTACCTAGGTACGAAAATGTACATAATCATACACAAAGACACGGGAAGGCTATGCTGGATTTATTTGTTGATTTAGTAAGTACATTTTTAAGTTTTTTTTGAATGAATTTATTGTGGGAGCATTTTTGACGGGGGGTGGGATGTTGTTCCAGCATTTCGTGGCAGAATAGGTAAAGCTGCCACGAAAAGACGCACTTCCGTGTCGGAGACAGATAAGTCGAGGGATCCGTCTAGGACGAGGGTTCGCAAATTGAAGCTTCTGGAAAAGATATGAAGGTTCCTTAGTTTTAATGATGCCGAAGAGTAGTGTGGCAAGGTGCATAGGTCGACGAGCCTCCATCTTTAATAATTTCCCCTGGTTTAGAAAGGGAGTTATATGGGCTCGACGAGGAATTGGATAACAAAACCGCGCACACGCGTTCTGTAAGCGCTGAACTAGCTTTTTTAAAACGAGATAGCAAACACTCACCAAAAACTGTATCAGCGTAATTGAGTTTTGAAAGAATTAGAGTCACATAATTTAACCCGCATATCGACCGTTAAGTAGTTTCTGACTCTATAAAGAACTTTTAATCGATAAAAACAGTTGCGAACAGTTTCAAGTACATGACCCTCAAAATGGAGCACACTATATCCATAAGGACACCTAAATTACTAGCTTTTGACACGCATATCAAATCGTCATTATCTATAGACACCTTGGGATTTAAAGCTAAGACCTTGGCTACACGTTGTTTGGTACCTAAAACCAGAAACTTCGACTTGAGAGGATTTAAAACTAGACCATTAAGTTTGGACCACTGTGCTACTCGGCTCAGGTCCTGATTCAGTTTGACAACGGCTGTATCAGTGTTATCTTTATTAAATGATATGTAGATTTGTAAGTCGTCGGCGTACAAATGACAATTGCAATTTCTGATACTATTCATGATATCGGCGCTGTATAAGATAAAAAGGATTGGTCCTAAGATCGATCCCTGAGGCACACCCCTGGTGACGGGTCGGGTATCAGAAACTGCAGATGTCCCGTCAGGGTTAAGCAGCTCGACATACGGAACGCGATTACTCAAGTAGCTGGCAAACCATTTGACACTGTCAGGCTTAAAGCCGTAATATGAAAGTTTGGAGAGTAACAGCGTGTGATCTATGGTATCGAAGGCACGCGAGAAGTCAAGTAAAACGAGAATAGTGCCCTCGCCGTGGTCTTGAGCCGTAAGAATGTTGTCATCAAGCCGTACAACATACATACATAATAAATAAGCCTATATCCGTCCCACTGCTGGGCACAGGCCTCCTCTAATGGATGAGAGGGAACGGGCAGTAGACCCCACGCTGACCCAGTGTGGGTTGGGGACTTCACATCCACCTTCGAATTTCTTCGCGAATGTGTGCAGATTTCCTCACGATGATTTTCCTTCACCGTAAAGCTAACGGTAAAATACCAAATGATATTCCGTACATAAGTTCCAAAAACTTCATTGGTAACCGCCATTTGACAGCCGCATGCCTGAACCGCTAGGCTACCGTAGCTTCAACATATATTTTTTTAAATAAAAAAAACTAAAAATAAAAACAAAATTATTTATTTTCAAAAAGAGTTTTTACATTTAGTGTTCGTTTCCCTCTTATACGCGCCCCATATACAGGGTGTAACAAAAATGTGGTATGAACCGATCAAGGGCTTAACAGGTATCGTGTTCTGATAAGAAAAAAAAGAAAAAAAAATTTTTTTGACGCGATTTTTTTTTACCCTAGTATGGAGCGTTGGCCGACTGGGGCGACAAGCTCCATAGAAATGTAAAAAAAAATCGCGTCAAAATTTTTTTTTTGTTTTGTCTCAGAACACGATACCTGTTAAGCCCTTGATCGGTTCATACCCCATTTTTGTTACACCTTGTATACGCTCGAAAAACAACTCTCTTTCTGAGGGTAAAAAGGAGGCGCCTTTTTAAACTTTTTAGTTACTAGACCGATTGCTTTTACTACGTCACATGAGGTCGATGTAATCCGTCGCCTCTAGTGACGAGTGCAGTGTACACTTACCAGTAACAATCATTTTTTTATCGATATGACTAGTATGGTTTATTTGCGTAGTGTCAGGACTTAAACTGAGCGTCCATTTCGTTCTTTATAAAGGATGCGGGGATCCAGGAGGATATATGGACCAAGGACTGAAATATATATTGTTTAATTTTTTATCGTTGACTGACCTTGTGGCGTAAACGCCCTGGTAGCGGTGTGTGCCAGCTCGGCGCGCGGCGGGCTCACGGTGACCGCCGCCTGCGGCTCGAGCGCGCGCGGCGGCGGGCTCTCGTGCGTGGAGATGCGCGTCATGGTCGGCCGCCGCGGACTGTACACAACAAACACATTCTCAGACTACACTCGGACACATATTCACTGACACGACGCCTGACTACACCCTATAATTATGCTGACTCATCATTGTATACATTCATCATTCATAGATTCACGCCTTTATCCCCAAAAGGGAAAGGCAGAGCACATGAAATTTATGTCCAGTGGCACTTTTAGCATAAATGTGGGTATAAGATCGAAAAAATGTGATAAAGCAGTGATATGTTGCTAGCCCATCGCCCACAACACACTTTAACCCTGCTCCCTTAGTTGACTATAACGACACCCACGGGAAGAAAGGGGGTGGTGATATTCTAACCCGACACCACACGGGGAATACGCCATTTACAGATCTATTATATATTATGCCATCCATATAGCCAATTTAGTCGTTCGTTGCCGTAGCGTACAAAAGTACATTCATCAGTCATCACTCACGGCGGTAAAACAACGAATGTCTAAGCTAGCAGAACCGAAGATAAAAGCGCTAAATATGCGATCTAAAACTTCCTTTATTACTACGTTGTGAGTAGAACATTGAACATCTCCCCATGGCCAAGAAGTGGGTTTATAAATTGTCTTTTAAACTTTAAAGATCTCGTAATAAATAATATAAGCCAACCATTTCGTTTACATGCTTAATATAAACAAACACTCCATTACCAGGACAAAACAAAATTAGCCATAGAAAATTAAATAAAGAGCCACTCAGACCTAAAACACGAACCTAAAGCGACAACTCTAACCACACATAAAATAAATCACTACTCACATAAGCTTCTCCTCTCTATCCACAACTTCATCCTTCTCCCTCTCCTTCTCCTCCTCCTTCTTCTCGGGTATCTCTCGCTCCCTCTCGGCGCTGACGGCTCGCTCCCTCTCCCTCTCCGCGCTAGCGCGTTCCCGCTCTTCGCTCGCCGAGGCGGACTTCTCGGATGCGTCCGATGGGTTGCGAGAGACGTTGCTGCCTGTGGAATATAGGAACTATTAAATATTTTTTATTTGCGGACAATCTTACACAAATCGACCTAGTCCCAAAAGAAACAAAGCTTGTACTATGGGTAGTACTAGATGACGATAAACGTATTTATATAGATAAATAAATACTTAAATACATAGAAAACATCCATGACTCAGGAACAAAAATTCGTGCTCATCACACAAATAAATACCCTTGGGATTCGAACATCTAGCTTCGTAGGCAGGGTCACTATCAACTAAGCTAAACCGGTCGTCGAAACACTCTCAATATTGTTTAGTATGACTGTAGTACACATAAAATACTCATTATTATAGTATCATAATTAAAACAAATTGTTGCCCACTGCCACTAAAGTTTAGCGATTCGGAAGGCTATATCGGTTACATTGGTTCTGCTGCGGGTACTCATTTCTGATGCGATCACGCAGAGAAACTCCCAACATAGCCCTCTCTTAACGGAGAGGGCTATGTTGGGAGCTCATTCCTTTGGGTGACTTTGAGCCTTCTAATGAGGCCCACAGTAAGTGACCAAGTTTCGTTATCATACGTCATTACTCGCATCACACACTGTGTCACACTGGTCAAGGACTCAAGGTGGACCGATGACCTGGTAAAGGTCGCGGGAGTCCGCTGGATGCGAGCGGCGCAGGACCAGTCATTGTGGCACTCTTTGGGGGAGGCCTGTGTCCAGCAGTGGACGTCTTTCAGCTGATATGATCTATAGCTACCTATTCTCAATTTATCTTAACAAAAACTACAGTTTCTGTACGGTGCTCATTATCACTACATAGGATAAAACAAAGTCGCTTTCCGCTGTCTGTCACTGTGTATGCTTAGATCTTTAAAACTACGCAACGGATTTTGATGCGGTTTTTTTTATAGATAGAGTGATTCAAGAGGAAGGTTTATATGTATATATAGTCCCCTGCCAAGCCGGGGCGGGTCGCTAGTATAAGAAAAAAGGCAATGAAATTCAAAACAACCATAAAAAGAAACTAGAGTTGGTTTTGTTTTTCAAATCCGCGTGTTACGCAGTGTCTCAAGACGAGAACCAAGGTAACCGATACAGCCCTCCGAATCGCTAAACTTAAGTGGCAGTGGGCGGGGCACATAGCACGTAGAACCGATGGCCGTTGGGGCGGAAAGGTCCTCGAGTGGCGACCACGTACCGGAAGGCGCGGCGTGGGTAAGCCCCCGACAAGGTGGACTGATGACCTGGTAAAGGTTGCTGGAGTCCGCTGGATGCGGGTGGCGCAGGACCGGTCACTTTGGCACTCTTTGGGAGAGGCCTATGTCCAGCAGTGGACGTCTTTCGGCTGATATGATGATGATGATGATGATGTAATTTATGAATAGCCCCTTATGAGTTCGAGTGTATAACCGGGAAACGCCTCGGAAGACGACAATGGTGAGGATGTGTGTGTGTGTGTGTGTGTAGTACGCACCCTCCCCGGCGGCGCGGGCGGCCGCGGGCTGGTGCTGCGGCGTGAGGCTCGGCTTCTGCTCCGCCAGCTTCGCCAGGGGACACTCCTGGATGTTCTTCACCCATCTGCCATACAGGATAACAAACATTGCATTTTCACACCTTTCATTCGGAAAGTAAGTTTTGCTCCACGACGAGAGGGATCAAAATGCTACTTTTCTGTTCAAGCTACTTTTTTAATTTAATCATTGGCATGTAGAATTTCCGCAATGTGCCAATAGAACACAGATCTTAATAAAATAATCGACTGTAATTTTATCGTAATCGGTTAAAAACGATCATGTTTTAACTTTAACGTTATTTGAAAATTTATGTATTTTTGGTAATACTTAAAATTTTGTAATAAAAAAAAAAAAATCTTAAAACTTGTTACGTAATTTTAACATCATCTTTTTTTAATTGTTTTATAGTCGGTAGCAAAATTATCGTATCCCTCACTACGCTCAGGATTCAATACACCGCCCTCGTCGTAAATATACTATATTGCTCCCTTGTGACACAAATAACTTAACAATCCAGTATTCTATGAACGACGAGACATCAAGAGTGTAGCAACAATGAAACCCGTCAAGGCTATGTACGAGTAATATTTCTTCTAAATCAGAGATTAATTGAGAAATTAGGTTAAGTTTATGGTTTCTTTCTTTATTGTGCAATAGCTTTCTGGTAAATTAATTTTAGTATTGTATTGTGTACGTAAAACTGATTGCTAATGAAACGCAGATCTAAAAAGGTCTAAAGAGACCAAGTTGGGCAATTTTACAGAAAGTTATTTATACTAAACGGGACTTAATCGAGTATAATTAAATTATTTATTTACCTCACTGAGTATTCTTAGTAATCTGTTAGTATTCTTAGACCAAGGCAAGGATACCAACAGCCAAAGTACACAATTAAACTTCATGAAATAAACTTATAGTTTTTAAGTTTCATTTCATTTCCTCGAAATCGAAGTGAAAAGTAGAGTGTACAATTCGTCCATAAAACCCATCCCCACCCAACGTCTCGCGTAAAATGGTGCGTTTTATGCACTTGTACAATCTACTATTAAAAACAAAGTTTCAACCGACTTCAATTTAGTACTCCGCCAAGTCACGAGAACATTTCCACATTTCTTTGCCAATTTACTACATGAACTGATTTCCGAGAGCAAATGCGTTGATTATTAGAGAAAAAAACCGAATCGCTGTATGTGGGCCGATAATATTTGAGGACTTCCGATTCCACATGGCTCACCTTTGGCACTTCATTAGTTGTTATTTCAACGGAATCTTATTAGAACCGGTGACGTACTTTTGTACTTTTAAGTACATAATTCAGGAATTGCATAAGTCATCTGTGGTCTTCATCATCAATTCCACTCCACAAAAATTATGATTTCCGGGTGTAAATACACGAGTTATAATAAAAAATACCTAAATCACTACACGTGTGCCGAATATAATTGAGGAGCTTCCTCAATTCTTCATGAATCCAATCATCCAACGGGATTTTGAAAAAAAATGGCAAACACAAACAAAAAAAAATTGTACGAAACGGCTCATAAATGACGGAGTTCTGAGGTAACAAACAATGAAAAAATAAAATATACAACCGAATTGAGAACCTCCTCCTTTTTATTGAAGTCGGTTAAAAATGTCTAGGCTTGCGCTAATCCTAAATGACAAGTGAAGGAGGAGTGAGGGGGTGTAGCATGGTATGCTAATTTCTGGGAGCAAAACAGAGCCAAGTATATGGTGAGGTTAGTCAATTGACCAAGTTTTAGTGTGCCACTTTCTGAGCGCGTATGACTTATCTACCTAAGTTTTTTATTACTTAATTGCTTATGCCGGTATCCCATTGGGGTAGGCGGAAACCACAGAACGCCAAACACTACGGTTTTTACATTTTTCTTCAGATGCGATCACATCCTTTATCCGATTTATAAAATTTCTCTCATCTGCATCTAGGCTATATTTTATCCTGCGGGTTTGCCCGCGCTCTTTGCAATACGCAGGTGAAAAAACGCCGGCAGCTAGTCTGAGATAAAAAGCCAAAATCAAATGGACTGATCTTGGATTAGTAACTAATCTTGATTCGTCGAATGAAAACGTATGTAACTGTGTAAAAAAATGCTTTATACCTTAATTTTCTTGTAACAAATCGCAACTATATCTATATATCGGCGAATAAAACACGTCCTAAAATCCATAATATTTTCTTCTCTTGTTTATACTTTTGCATCAATTTCCATTATACGAGGGGCATGCCGAAATGATCGGGAATGGATAAATTAGGACTAAATTACCTGGAAATCTTCTTTTATGACGTTAACATTGGGCTTTTGAAACCATAACGGCATTCAAATAATTATAATTAAAGGGTATCAACAACCCGCGCAGGTTGTTGTTACCCGCTCAAGCCAGTTGTCCCGTGACCATGGATGTTGCAACACATCCGAAACGTCGGGAGACCTCAATGAGGTAAATAAATAATGTAATTATACGCGCTTAAGTCCCGTTTAGTATAAATAATGTGTGAGAATCGTGAAAGTTTACAGAAGGTACGGAACCCTAAAAAGTTATGCGAACATAACTTTTTAGGGTTCCGTACCCAAAGGGTAAAACGGGACCTTATTACTAAGACTCCGCTGTCCGTCCGTCTGTCACCAGGCTGTATCTTATGAACAGTGATAGACAGTTGAACTTTACACAGATCTATGATGTATTTCTATTGCCGCTACAACAACAAATACTAAAAAATAAAATAAATATTTAAGGGGGCTCCCATACAAGAAACGTGGTTTTTTTTGCCGTTTTATAGATAATGGTACGGAAGCCTTCGTGCGCGAGTCCGACTCGCACTTGGCAGGATTTTTTTTTCTAAATCTGATAAACGATTTTATTGATATATTTAAAGTAAATGTAATAGCTAAAGCAGTATCAATATCAGTATTGTACATTTAAAAAAAGTGCTGCTTTTTCTACCCAGAATCGAAACCGCATTTTTTTAAACAAGTACAACTTTCCCTAAAATGGCCCTGTTTTTACGTTTATTTTATTTTATTTGCGAACAAAAACTACATAATTATTAGTTAAACTATAGATTGAAGTAGTTGAGATACTGCTTTAGGTAATATATTTACTGTGACTGTTCGCTGGTAGAATACTCCAGGAAAAATACGGTTTTGAAAAACATTAATTTATAATACATATAATAGCGTTCTTTTTGTTGATTTCATTTTAAAATGTTATTCTAAGATGCTTTTCTCAAACATGCTCGGAAATGTATGCATTAATATCACGAAATGAAGACATGAAGTTTCTTGTTTAAGGCTCCCTACATTTCTTCTTGGCCTTACGCCAAGAAGTAATGTATGAAGACCCTAGGTAAAACCATTATTGTCCGCTACTCTAACTTTTTAAATTTGCTTACTAATATTAAACTGACAAAGGATAAATTACATACTGCCAACCACCACTAGACTGTAAGCATACGAGGGCTGTTTAATAAGTCATTTTAAAAAGGCGCTAGGTCCGGCGAATACGGAGCATGCGGAACCAGCTCGAAGCCCAACTCGTGGATTTTGGCCATTGCAATAGCTGACGTGTGCACTGGGGCATTGTCTTGATGAAAGAGGACTTTCTTGAGGGACAATTATTTTGGTCGTTTTTCCAACAATTCGGCATAAAAACGGTCCAATAACTCTGCGTAATAACGGCCAGTGATAGTCTTTCCCTTTATCAAATAATCAATCATAATGATTCCTTCGCCATCCCAGAAGACTGTCGCCATCACCTTCCCAGCCGACAAAACAGTCTTGGCCTTCTTTGGGGCACGCTCACCAGTCGCCATCCATTGTTTTTATTGCTGTTTTGATTCAGGTGTATAATGATGGACCCAAGTTTCGTCCACAGTGACAAATCGACTCAAAAAATTCCGAGGATTACGCTTCACCTTATCCAAACATAGTTTTAAAATTCGCTTTCGTTCGCGTTTTTGTTCGAAAATTTGCGAGTGATCACAGTCAAACAATTTTTAAACTGACAAAAACTTGTTCTTTTTTGCTGAATTTTTGACAGTCTTCATTTGAAAGATTGTGCCTGCCAGTGTTAATGCCATTTACCAGAAAAAAGGTTTTATCAATAGTTTTTAAAAGGACTTATCAAACAGCCCTCGTACTTGCGACATAAAAAAAAAACAAAATCGATGGTAGGTACTATACTTATGTGCGGTTAAACATGGTGCTCGAAAGGCTTGTTCAAATGGCATGTTTAAAAAATTAAAAAGGCGACAAATTACCTATTATTCAATTAATTATCTTGTATTTATTTTAATTTCAATATTTCCTTACATTGTTTGAGAAAAGCACTATACAATCCTCGGCTGGAACAGGGATGGCTGGACTCGTTGTATCCGGCCTCGTCCACGACTCGGCCGTCTAATCCAAACTCGTCCAGCAATCCCTTACTTCACGGCCTCTGCAGTAATGTACTATTATTCAACTCACGTGGCGTACTCGGCGGGCGTGTTGGCGGAGAGCTCGTGCATCTGCACGCCGTTGATGTTCATCAGGAAGAACGTGTTGCGCGCGGCCGCGTTCGGCCGGAACAGCACCTTGTCCCTGTCGCACACAACACTTGCTCACAGCGGGGGAGGGAGACGAACCGCTCGCTCGTTGACGGAGGTCAACAGCTTGCATCAATAGAGGTAGCTTAAATTGTGTGTCATGGAAGCAACAGCATACAGTATACGCTGTTGTGATTTATTTGCAGATTGCTTTTGTGATTAGCCTACCAAAACACTAGTTAGTATTCTTAAAGTGCAATGTCGAAGGATTCAAGTGTAATACGCCCAAGACGGAAATATTTTTTCACACCTTTCATTTGAAAAAGTAAGTTTTGCTCCACGACGAGAGGGATCAAAATGCTACTTTTCTGTTCAAGCTACTTTTTTAATTTATTCATTGGCATGTAGCATTTGCGCAATGTGCCAATTGAACACAGATCTTAATAAAATAATCAATTGTAATTACATCGTAATCGATTGTAAACTAACATATTTCAAGTTTTAACTTTAACAACGTTATATGAAATGTTATGAAAGTTTACGTAGTATTTAAAATTAGTAATAAAAATTAAGAAAAATTGTTAAAACTTGTTAAGTAATTTTAACAACATCTTTTTTAATTTCTTCATAGTTGGTGTGAAAAATAGTATGTGTCACTCGGGACCAAAATTATCTTAGTAGGATCCCTCGCTACGTTCAGGATTCAATACACCGCCCTCGCCGTAAATATACTATTTTGCTCCCTTGTGACACAAATAACTATTACTACCGAGTGATGCAAACTGATTTTCACAACTTCTATGAGGACAATGTTGCACCTTTCTTCCCTTATCCTACAAAAAAAAATCCGTCTTGGACACTTGAATCCCTAGTTACGCTCAAGATTCTACAATAGAATCCTGAGAGTACCGAGGGATTTTTTTGTTTTGCTTAGGATTCAATGTACGCCTCGCCGTAAGTTTATCCTTCCATGAGACACAATCTACTATTGTACTGTATTGGATTGTATTGGATTGTATTGCATACATACCACTTGACGAGCGGCGACAGCGGTCCGGGCTGGCTGGGCGCGGGGATGGGCCTCAATACAAACTTGTCGCCCTCGCGCTGCAGCAGCACCAGCACGTCCGACAGCATCAGGGCCTGCGACACACAACATCATAACTTAAAACAGTTTTGTACAGACCGGGAACTTATTTATAGGTACCGACAAACTATTCTACAGTTTGCCGGAAATTGATCCACGTTGTAAAAGAGTACTGTTTTTTTTTCGTGAATAAATGCTTTTTTTTTACAAATACAAATATATTTATTTCCACATTGACATTACATGAAACCTTAGTAATTCAATTTAGATTAACTATATAATGTATACAACAGCTTCCTAGAGCAAACAATAGCCCTCACACTAGGTCGAGCCTGTGTCGTGAGGACTTTGGGGCATTAAACATAAGATTTACCAACACGATGCGCAGGATACAGATCTGTCAGTTATAGAGGCGTGAAATAATATAATATATGCTACCTATATCAAAGATTCTTAAACACAAAGGACTATACTTAACTTATTCATACAGATATGCTCCAGGTTTGTGTATGGGTGTATGTGTATTTTGGTGTGTGTGTGAGCGTGTGTGTGTGTGTGTGTGAGTGTGTATCCTGTGTATGAGGTGCGTTATTGCAAGGGTTTTAGTATGTCTTCGGTGGCCTTGTAGGAAAGAGAGATTAACCATTTCTTAAGGGTGTACAGCAGTTCTTTTAGGTACGAGGTTTGAATGTTGAAAGCTTTTAATGTTTGGTTGTAAATGTATGGATGTAGAAATTGTGGGAAGCGTCGCGAGTAAGATGTTTTTGTCAAAGGTAGTGGAACACGAAAAACCCTTTTGCGTTGCAATGCTGCGTATGTGGGGGAGTTGAGAGTGAGTTTATGCATCATCATTTTTGTAAGCAAATACAACTTAAAATTTTAACATTTAATTTGTCCACTATAAGCAAGTGCAGTCAGCAGCATAGTAAGTAGCAGTCAAAGCAACCAGATATATCGTGACATCCTTACTCCTAAACACATGTTGCGATATATTTGTCTACTTTGGCTGCTATTAAGTATATATTATGACACTGACTATACAGTGTTACATTAAAAAAAATACTTTTAAAACTTTTGACGACCCGTTAGCCTAATGGGTAGTGACGCTGCCTACGAAGCTGAAGGTTCTGGGTTCGAATCCCGGTAATGGCAAATATTTATGAGATGAACATCAATAATTGTTTCTGAGTTTAGGATGTTTTCTGTATTAAAAACAATTAGATATACCGTCGTCTAGTACCCATAACACAAGCCTTATTGAGCTTACTACTTATGGGGCTAGTTCGATTTGTAAAGATAGTTCCCTTATTTATTTATTACTAGCTTCCGCCCGCGACTTCGCCCGCGTGGACCCGGGCTATAAACTATCTTCGTGCAAAATTTCATTCAAATCGGTTAAGCCGTTTAAGCGTGATTGAGTAACAAACATCCAAACATCTAAACTTTCGCATTTATAATATTATAGTAGGATTATGAATTAACATAACACTCATACTTTTACATGGTACGGACAACTACTGGTACAAAAATGATTCAGCAACAACCCGCCCTCCGCAGTATTTAACTACCTTATATTTATTTTATTTTGCAAAAGACATTTGATTTTCAAGAGATTTTTGAAGATTGAAATAACACAGCTGTAAATTGTCATCGTTGTTTAATATTTTGGGGATCAAAAGTGGACCGATGACCTGGTAAAGGTCGCGCGGGTCCGCTGGATGCGGGCGGCGCAGGATCGGCCATTGTGGCGCCCTTTGGAGCCCTATGTCCAGTGGCCGTCTTGCGGCTGATATGATAATTTACGTATATTAAACGTAAAACCTCTGCCTGACTTAAATCAACGCCCAGCCCAAACCTTTAAACCTAGAAAGCTGTTCTTTTTCACAATAGGTAGTATATATAACGGGATTTATGAAAAATTCACCTTCTAGGGGGTAAAAAGGGGGTTGAGAGATTGTATGGGGATGGAGTAAAATTTATTGATATACAAGAAAAGTAATTTTAGGGTTTTGGAAAAACCTACCCCTAAGCGGGTTAAATAGGGGTGCAAAGTTTGTACTGGGGAAACTTTTTTGGAACTGCAAAATTACAACCTTATGAAAAGATTCCTTAACTCGGAAATCATAGCCTAAGGCCACCCCTTTAAATGGGGGGTGTACATTTGTACGCTACGATATAAACTAGTTCCACACGGACAGAGTCGCGGGCATGGCAGAAGCTAGTGTCGTATAATAGTGGTGTAGACGGAAAAAAAAACAATAATGTCGTATTTTCTCGAAAAAGGATTTAAAAAATGAAGTCGAATGGAGAAGTAAGCAACGCAAGAGGTGAAATCACGAAGTTAGAAGTGTCCAAAGTTTTAAGAAGGTTCTGCCCTCTTAAAACTTTGTCTTCTTTCCGTCCCTTTTTCGCAAAACGCAACTTCATATACCTAGAAAACTATGGCCATGACAGATTTAAAACACGTAAAAAATCGTTACGCAACTTTAGGCCAAATACAAAAAGAAGATATGTAGAATATAATACTAACAATTACTATGGCCAGAGAACTCGGAAAAACATAATACCTAAGATTTTTAACCGAATTAGCCCAACAATAGAAGAATGTAGTAGTAAAGAGGTTTTCAAAAAAAAACTAAAAGAAACACTTTTAGGTAATATAGATAAGTAATGTAATATAATAATAATATATACCTATTAGTTATAAGGTATTGGCATGACTATCCACTTCAACTCACGAAGCTGACCCACTCAGAGAAATATAACATTCCTAGGCTCTTTATAATATAGGTCAAGGTCATTGCCTTCGTGGGATGAAGAGGGTAGATACTCATACGGTTCTGCTGCACCTCGAATAGTGCTTAAATGCACGCATTCTTGCATGAACATAAGTAACATTAGATAAGAAGTTTAAGTGTCACATCAGTAGGTATAACAAACACCGACTTATTTGTGAGCGCACTATTCGCCAACAAACTGATCTCAGTTTGGCGAAATTTGTTGTATACCTACCACATAAGTACATTTTTGAGATAATAAATAAAATAAAATAAATAAATATGATACGATGACGCTCGCAGTTAGTGACGTCACTATAGACGGCGACGTGCCGCGCCCCGTCGCGTGCGGCGCCGCCGTCGACGCGCGCGACGCGGCAGCCTCGCGGATTGTGACGTCACAAACTGTCTCACAAGCAATATCAAAACGACTGTAGCTTCGTTATTCTTTGAGATATCTGAATGGGATTTTCGTCACTAGGCATATTTTTTTGCCTTCTTTCTTTTGAAGTAATAGTAGTTTTCGAGTGTACACCCGTATTGTTGGGCATGGTTAAGTTGCTCACCAGCACACTGATCTTCTTGTTGCCGTCATGGCGCACGGCCAGCTCCCCCTCCATGCGCAGCTGCCGCTGCGTGAGGTCGAGGCGCCGGAGCTCCTCCCACTCGCTCGCGGCGCGGATCTCCAGCTTGGTCTGGATTGTCTTGAGCCTGCACAAGGAGTTATACATTCATATCTTACAAATTAAACTAGGAAATGATTCCAAAACTAACCTTCCAGTTTCACCGCCTAGCAGGCGCTACTTGGGTAGAAACAGCATCGGCTACAAGCGTAGCCGATAACATGCGGAAGCGGTTATATAGAGTAAAGCGCCTTACGAGAAAAGCGTCCGTCTAAAGGGTTTCAGGCACTTAAAGATTTTAAAATCTTTATTTAATAAAAAGAAGGCCTTCGTCGCTTAGCGATGATGCCGGCCTTATAGGTACATTCTTATAGCTACTTACTATCTACACTTAACTAATTTAATAATTAGGTTGTACAGTTTAATTGCTAGCTTAGATGTGGGGTTAGATAACAAGATATTGCATGAGCCTACGTCTGTAAGCCTAAGATTGGACTGCTCTTCAAATGCCCTGCGTTCGGCTCCGATCCGAGCACACTCCACCAAAGCGTGGTAGGTATCTTCCCTCACATGACAAATGCAACAGTCTGGAGAGTCCACCACCCTCATCAAATGCCCGAACACATTGAGTGGCATGTGCCCGGAGCGCAGTCGCATGCTTGTCACTACAAGTGGTCTATTTAGCTGAGCGTCACAAAACCAATGTATCTATGGCGGTTCGTTAACAATTGTTTTTTACCATATGCCTTTCACTTTCGACCTCTCATTAAAATACTCTTTCCAAATTTTAAAGCAGTTTCCCTTAACTTCTCTGAGTAGGTCTGTAATGAAAGGCATATGGTTTACATTTATCCCTTCGTCCACCCCCATTTTGGCCAGCTTATCTACTTCTTCGTTGCCAGTGAGGTTAATGTGAGATGGGACCCATTGAAATTTGATATTTTTGGCGCTACTTTGTAGCTGTAAATATAAATTCAAAATAACATAAGCTACGGGATGACCTCTGTTACCAGAGGTGCATCGAGCTGGATGCTGTAGTGCGCTCTTGGAGTCACTCAGCACTACTAAGTTGGTCCCCACGCATGACTTTACATACGACAAGCATTCGGCAATAGCGTACAATTCAGCTGCCATAACAGACGTCTTGTCATTTAGTTTAAAGGCTGCCTTGACATCAGAATAAGGGTCGTAAAACGCTGCTCCAACAGCTTCTCCAACCTTAGACCCGTCAGTGTACACATGACAGAACCCGCTGTACTTTTTGTTCAAGGTTTTTATACATTCCTGCAGCAAACTTGCTACGCTATAAGCTTTTTTAGGTCCTTCGACATTATCTATGTTTAAATTTATTTGTCTTTTAATGTCTATATTGGTCATCCATGTTGACAGTGAGAACATTTCCAGACTACGAGATTGATGGATCGATATACTAAATAATTCAAGGTGTACTAAAACTAGCAATGGTTTCTTTTTGTTTCTCCAATATGCACTATTGTTACACAGAGAAGTAAGCTCAGCTATTTCAGAGATGACCTCACTGCCAGCAATCGACCTAGCCTTCAACCAAAACTTTGAAGCCAGATATTTCCTTCTTACAAATAATGGTGGGAGGCTTAACTCTGATTCCATTACTTGTATTGGGCTAGTCTTTATAAAACCGCCGACCACTCTCATAGCTTGGTTTTGGAGCTTATCTAGCTTTTCTATATTAGTATTAGCACTGTTATCAAACAAAAAACATGCAAAATCGAATCTACTTCGAATAATCGAAATATATAACCTTCTTAAATGTATAGGATGAATTCCCCAAGAAGAACCTGCTAATACATGAAATATATTCAAAAACTTTCTCGATTTCTGACAAATTTCATTAATTTGCTTGTTCCACCTCAACCCTTGATCCAAGCATACTCCCAAGTATTTAACCGTAGAAACATTTTCAAGCGCAGCATTCCCCAAGCTGACTTTGACTTTTTGCAGTACCCTTCCTCGTGAAAAAATACAGATTTTGCTTTTGTTCGGTGAAAGCTCCAAGCCTTAAATCTCTTAATAATATTGACATGTGATCTAAGGCGCTTTGAAGCGTTACCGATATAAATCTTAGGTTTCGGCCTGACACATACATAACGAAATCGTCTGCATATTGCGATATGTAAACATTTTGTATCCTCTTACAAATATCGGTGGTTACTATATTAAACAATATCGGGGACATCGGATCTCCCTGCGCTAGTCCGACAGCTGTCCATCGCATGATCTGACTGGTTTGACTTGATTCTATAACAGATATATACCTTCGTTTCAGAAATTCCCATATATATTTACATATTGAGGACCCCACACCTTCTTTATCTAATTTTCTCACAACTGCTAAAATATTAACATTATTATAGGCATTGTCTATATCAACGAAGCAACCTAATGTTTTTTGTTTATTAGTAAAGCCTATCTGAATTTGAGTAACAAGCCTAACCAGATTATCGAGACATGACTGTGTTCTACGAAATACTACAGTATTTTTAGAAAACAAACCTTTAGCTTCAAAATACCATTCTAACCGCCAAGTTAAAATCGTATGAAGAGTTTTACATAAGCAAGTATCAGAGATATGGGTCTTAGTGATGATATGTCTTTCGGATCCCGGCCTGGTTTCGGTATTGCGACTATTTTTATATTTCTCCATTGCTCTGGTACACGCCCCTGAGCTAAGATCGTATTAAACATATCCACTAATATTTGTTTATCGGGGAAATTATAAATCATCGAATATGAAATGTCGTCAATTCCGGGTGTTGTATCTTTTTCCTTAATAATGTTCTCAAGCTCTTGTCTAGAAATCGGAGCTTCAAGATGTGTATTTTTAGAGTAAAAAATCGGGTCCTGGGGTAAGACATACGAGGGGTGGCTGGAAAGTAATCTCCTTTGTCTATTACAATTAGAAAGTCACACTGGCCACTATGTTTTCCAAATGTCTGTTTATTCCTTTTTTAAATTTGCCGCCATTCATTTGTTTATTACATTTTGCTTTGAATTGGCAGCATTAATTGGTGAATATGTCGGAAGAAAAAAGTAAAATGGTAAAAATTGAGCAACGTGCGGTTATTAAGTTCCTCACTCGGGAGGGTAATACTCCATCGCACATCCGAGAACGCATGTTGGCGGTGTTCGGTAACTCATGTCCTTTCGAATTTGTCGTAAAGTTTTGGTCGAAACAATTTAAAAATGGCCGCGAGAGCCTTGAAGACGATCATCGCTGCGGAAGGCCTGTTTCAGCGGTTACTGGTGAAAATGTGGCCGGTGTCAAAAAACTCATTATGGAAGACCGCCGTATTAAGCAGTGGGAGATCGCACGAGATATTGGCATTAGTAAAGAACGGGTGCACCAAATTATTCAAGAACATTTGGGAATGTCCAAGGTCAGTGCTCGATGGGTGCCCAGAATGCTGACTCCGTTTGATAAAGTGCGACGTGTCGAGTGCTGCAACGCGTTTTTAGAAATGAGCAAAGGTATGGAGGAAGAAATTGTTTCTAAAATAGTGACTTGTGATGAAACCTGGATTCGCCAATGGGATCCTGAAAGTAAACAGGAGTCCATGCAATGGATATTTAAGGGTGAGAAGCCTCCTCGCAAGTTTAAGGTCCGTCCGTCAGCAGGCAAACTGATGGCGACAATTTTTTGGGATGCCGAGGGGATTTTATTAATAGATTATCTACCAAAAAATACTACGATGAATGGTACATATTATGCAAACTTATTATATCAGCTCCGAGAAAAAAGAAAATAGACACGACGAGGCAAACTTGCCAAAGGAATTCTTATATTGCACGACAACGCCCCCGTGCACACCGCTCAAGTTGTGAAGGCAGGTATGAAAGCAAACGGCTACGACCAGCTGAATCACCCACCTTATAGCCCAGGTTTAGCCCCCTGCGACTACTTTTTGTTCAGGCTTTTAAAAAAAAGACCTAAGAGGGCGGCGATTTTTGACCGATGAAGACATGAAGTCTGCAGTAAACGAGCATTTTGACAGCAAAACAAAAGAATATTATTTTAACGGTCTAATTTCACTTTATGACAAATGCAATAAGTGCATTTCTCTTACAGGAGACTATATAGAAAAATAAAAAAAAACTAGCCACAACAGTTTTTTACTTCATACTTAGGTAGATTACTTTCCAGCCACCCCTCGTAGTCCGGGGTTAACCGAGTACGAAATTCCTCCGTTCTTTCGTAATCTAGACCGTTTCTGACAGTCCTATAACCCTTTAGCCATCTCATTTTGCTCCATAGATCACTGCTAGAGACTGTGTTATCAATACTGTCACAAAACTGCCTAAACGACGCCGTTGATGCTTTTCTAATTAAGCACTGTGCTTCCGCAGTTTTTCATTTAAATATGCTCAAATTAACCGGAGTGGGATTTCTTCTAAGCTGAGCTAGTGCTTGCCTACGCAACGCCACAACTCTCGACAAATCAGGAGACCAATATGGTTTTGGGCTAAACTTTCTAGTCGGGTCAGTACAATTTCTAATCACCGGGATAGATTCCTTAGCGGCCAATTCCATCCAACCTATTATCATGTCATACATTAGCTGGGGATCCGTACAAAGGTGTTTGCTTTTAATTAATTCTGTCAAAGTTTCCCTATACTTAGCCCAGTCCGCCTTCTTAGAGTTTCTTTTTTGCATTATAGAACGAGTACTTTCTATTTCTGTCGACATCAATATCATTAAATGGTCACTACCCAAATATTCATTGAGAACAGCCCAAGAAAACCGAAGCGCGACATCTGATGACATAAATGAAATGTCAGGTGAACTTTTTTGCCAGTTATCTAAAACCAATTTACATCTGGTCGCTTCGCCGTTATTAAGTGATACGTAGTTATATTCGGAAGCGGCGTTATATATTTTTAAGCCCCTACCATTACTTTTACACGACCAATTTGGGTAGTGACCATTGAAATCACCGCATATCAATGTTTTAGTGGACCAGTTTGAGAACAACGCTCTCCAGTCATCATCTGTTGTGGGAATCCTAGGTGGACAATGTACTGCTATAACGTTTTGCAGATAAGAACAATTAAATATTTTAATGACTAAAACCTGTATGCGCTTGTTACGTAAACTAAAATTCGCAATTTGAGCTTTAATTGATGGATGTGATATAATAGCAATACCCCCGTAAGAATCATCGCGGTCGAGTCTGTAAATATTACATGATCCAATTTTTAGGTACTTATCCAGTTCGCGCCAAGTCTCAGATATAATGCAAATATGGTTTTTTTCTCGTAACAATAGATTTTCTAAGGCAACAACTTTCGGTCGTAAGCTTTGTGAATTCCACTGCAATATATTTAACTTAATATTTTTACTTGAACTTCTAGTCCACATGTTTAATTAACATTTCCAGAACACTCTTTAAAATAGGCCACTCAGACATAAAATCTACCACTACGAGAACCAACCATTCAATACAACATTTAAGTGAACTTTTAATCCGGTCATGTATACCAACGTTTCTTAAGAATACGATCTCTTTTAATCGTCCTAATAATTCACTAAAACGCACCCCGCGCGAGTTGTTTGTCCGATCGCTGTCGCCGTTATCAGCTGGTGGCTCTGGAATGCGGTCCGGCTGGCGCTCGTACTGCTCTCGTTGTTTGTTTCATCCAAATCTAAATAGGTAAAACTATTTTGTGGATTTAATTGAGGAGTGTTTAACAAAATGTTTTTTTCTGCTAGGTGTTGGATTATGTTGCTCTGGTTCAACATACATATTGCAAGCGATTCGATAGGTACAATTAACCTCTGCCATTAGTTCTCTCAACTTTTTTTCCCTCAAATATACTGGGCACGTTCTGTTTAAGGCCATATGATTATCCTTGCAATTAACACACTTGAAAACCTGTACCTCGCAATTCTCATGGAAACCTCCACATTTTGGGCATATCACATTGCGAGACGAGCACCTGGCCTTTGTATGGCCGAATTTCCAGCACTTCGAACACTGGGTTGCTGGAAAGATAAACGGTTCGACCTTGACACGTAAGTTATCTATGCTAACATATGCCGGCAGTTGAGAGCCGGCAAATATAATGCGCGCCACCTCACTGGGTACCCATTTATTGTCGTCGTCTCGCTTTTGTAGCCGTTTTGCCGATAAAATTTGGATGTTACTGGGGCTGCAGATGTCTCTAAGTATCTCCTCATAGGTTAAATCTGGGTCTACGTCTCTTATGATACCATACGAGGTAGCCACTTCGTTAGGCCGTTGTACCTTCCATTTATTATTTTTAAATTTTTCGCTGTCAATTACTTTTTCGACGTACTCTTCACTAGGTACTTCTAGTTTTAATTTGTAGTTGTTTATATATTTAATTTTTGTGATCCGGTGTAAACCTGCGGCTGAAAATATCTTCGCAATGGCAAATTGTTTGGGTAGTTTCTCGGCGCTCAAAATTAACAATTCTATTGTTGCAACCTTATGCTTTTTAGGTTTTTCAACCTTGTTCCAGGGATTTTTGTCTTCATCGTCCTCTCTTTCCCGTTTAGGCGGCCTATCAGTCGTAATTTCGTACTTCTTCTCCTCATTCTTTCTTTCTTCTTTACGTTCTTCATCATGTTCCATAGGTGACACCGACCTCTCTGTTCCTTTCTCCAACTCCATGTCTGACCCAATATCCGGTAATCCCGTAGACATATTGTTTACGGAATTACCTGCATAATAGTAGGCACCGCACGTAAAAACAATATGTTGCGATAACAATTATAGATCGCCGCGTGCATTCGACACGAGTGTCGTGACGAGACTGTTAGTGATAATATTTTCTAATACAAAAAGTTCACAACGGCAGGTTCCCAAGGACGTTCTAATCACTTATGGCTGAGGACATGGTAATAGCCGCGAGTCCGAAGGGCGCGGGTGGCGCAGGAGCGGTCATTGCGGCAGTCTTTGGGGGAGCCCTATGTCCAACAGTGGACGTCTTTAATGATGATGACTCACCTGTGGTCGTTCTCGGCGGTCCTGATCGCCGTGTCCACGCTCTGCAGCACGTCCTTGGCCGTGTCGTGCGCCCGCTTGAGCTGCGCGATGTCCTCGTCGCTGTCGGCGTCCGACTCGCAGACGGTCTTCAGAACGCCTTCCAGGAGGAGCTGGTATTTCGTCAGTCTGGGGAGGAAATAAATGGTGGTTTACCTATCTATTACATGGTGGTTACACTGCTACAGATAGTTCAACTCATCGTTCTCAACTGTCGCTGTAACTGCTCTAAGGACGGCAGCCGCGTCTCTGCTACATAAATCAAACGTGTTTATAGATACATACGGCGATACGCAAATAGATGATGAACTAAGTAGCCATATTATTTTTTAATCAAATGTTCAATAGGTAAACGGCATAAGCTGGGGCAGGGTTACAAAACCGGTACAAAGCCTTGCTTAGGGCTAAATTACTGATGCCATGGCATCTCACCACCAGTTAGTTAGTTAGTTTTGGGTAGAGGCAGTGCCAAGTCGATTCGTAATCTTACGTCTTCCACTCGCAAGACAGTTGATCGTTCTATGTTCTACCCCAAAACTTGGCAACTCTTTGATATCTCGCTTCTGCCAGACATTAGCCAACAGGTCCCTCAGCTGCAACCCCTCGCATCTCGGCAGCTGTTCCCTCGCGGACAGGAAGTAGTGCAGCTCCTTGTGCTTGCTATCTTACCAGCCAGACACAAGCCAGCAGGTATGTAAGCTGCAGTCGTTAAGGTAGTGGATCTCTTGCAGCAGCAGTAGGAGACGTACCTCTGCCACACGCAGGCCAGCAGGTCCCGCAGCTGCAGGCGGCCGCAGCGCGGCAGCTGCTCGCGCGCGGACAGGAAGTGGTGCAGCTCCTTGTGCTTGCTATCTTACCAGCCAGACACAAGCCAGCAGGTATGTAAGCTGCAGTCGTTAAGGTAGTGGATCTCTTGCAGCAGCAGTAGGAGACGTACCTCTGCCACACGCAGGCCAGCAGGTCCCGCAGCTGCAGGCGGCCGCAGCGCGGCAGCTGCTCGCGCGCGGACAGGAAGTGGTGCAGCTCCTTGTGCTTGCTATCTTACCAGCCAGACACAAGCCAGCAGGTATGTAAGCTGCAGTCGTTAAGGTAGTGGATCTCTTGCAGCAGCAGTAGGAGACGTACCTCTGCCACACGCAGGCCAGCAGGTCCCGCAGCTGCAGGCGGCCGCAGCGCGGCAGCTGCTCGCGCGCGGACAGGAAGTGGTGCAGCTCCTTGTGCTTGCTATCTTACCAGCCAGACACAAGCCAGCAGGTATGTAAGCTGCAGTCGTTAAGGTAGTGGATCTCTTGCAGCAGCAGTAGGAGACGTACCTCTGCCACACGCAGGCCAGCAGGTCCCGCAGCTGCAGGCGGCCGCAGCGCGGCAGCTGCTCGCGCGCGGACAGGAAGTGGTGCAGCTCCTTGTGCTTGCTATCTTACCAGCCAGACACAAGCCAGCAGGTATGTAAGCTGCAGTCGTTAAGGTAGTGGATCTCTTGCAGCAGCAGTAGGAGACGTACCTCTGCCACACGCAGGCCAGCAGGTCCCGCAGCTGCAGGCGGCCGCAGCGCGGCAGCTGCTCGCGCGCGGACAGGAAGTGGTGCAGCTCCTTGTGCTTGCTATCTTACCAGCCAGACACAAGCCAGCAGGTATGTAAGCTGCAGTCGTTAAGGTAGTGGATCTCTTGCAGCAGCAGTAGGAGACGTACCTCTGCCACACGCAGGCCAGCAGGTCCCGCAGCTGCAGGCGGCCGCAGCGCGGCAGCTGCTCGCGCGCGGACAGGAAGTGGTGCAGCTCCTTGTGCTTGCTATCTTACCAGCCAGACACAAGCCAGCAGGTATGTAAGCTGCAGTCGTTAAGGTAGTGGATCTCTTGCAGCAGCAGTAGGAGACGTACCTCTGCCACACGCAGGCCAGCAGGTCCCGCAGCTGCAGGCGGCCGCAGCGCGGCAGCTGCTCGCGCGCGGACAGGAAGTGGTGCAGCTCCTTGTGCTTGCTATCTTACCAGCCAGACACAAGCCAGCAGGTATGTAAGCTGCAGTCGTTAAGGTAGTGGATCTCTTGCAGCAGCAGTAGGAGACGTACCTCTGCCACACGCAGGCCAGCAGGTCCCGCAGCTGCAGGCGGCCGCAGCGCGGCAGCTGCTCGCGCGCGGACAGGAAGTGGTGCAGCTCCTTGTGCTTGCTATCTTACCAGCCAGACACAAGCCAGCAGGTATGTAAGCTGCAGTCGTTAAGGTAGTGGATCTCTTGCAGCAGCAGTAGGAGACGTACCTCTGCCACACGCAGGCCAGCAGGTCCCGCAGCTGCAGGCGGCCGCAGCGCGGCAGCTGCTCGCGCGCGGACAGGAAGTGGTGCAGCTCCTTGTGCTTGCTATCTTACCAGCCAGACACAAGCCAGCAGGTATGTAAGCTGCAGTCGTTAAGGTAGTGGATCTCTTGCAGCAGCAGTAGGAGACGTACCTCTGCCACACGCAGGCCAGCAGGTCCCGCAGCTGCAGGCGGCCGCAGCGCGGCAGCTGCTCGCGCGCGGACAGGAAGTGGTGCAGCTCCTTGTGCTTGCTATCTTACCAGCCAGACACAAGCCAGCAGGTATGTAAGCTGCAGTCGTTAAGGTAGTGGATCTCTTGCAGCAGCAGTAGGAGACGTACCTCTGCCACACGCAGGCCAGCAGGTCCCGCAGCTGCAGGCGGCCGCAGCGCGGCAGCTGCTCGCGCGCGGACAGGAAGTGGTGCAGCTCCTTGTGCTTGCTATCTTACCAGCCAGACACAAGCCAGCAGGTATGTAAGCTGCAGTCGTTAAGGTAGTGGATCTCTTGCAGCAGCAGTAGGAGACGTACCTCTGCCACACGCAGGCCAGCAGGTCCCGCAGCTGCAGGCGGCCGCAGCGCGGCAGCTGCTCGCGCGCGGACAGGAAGTGGTGCAGCTCCTTGTGCTTGCTATCTTACCAGCCAGACACAAGCCAGCAGGTATGTAAGCTGCAGTCGTTAAGGTAGTGGATCTCTTGCAGCAGCAGTAGGAGACGTACCTCTGCCACACGCAGGCCAGCAGGTCCCGCAGCTGCAGGCGGCCGCAGCGCGGCAGCTGCTCGCGCGCGGACAGGAAGTGGTGCAGCTCCTTGTGCTTGCTATCTTACCAGCCAGACACAAGCCAGCAGGTATGTAAGCTGCAGTCGTTAAGGTAGTGGATCTCTTGCAGCAGCAGTAGGAGACGTACCTCTGCCACACGCAGGCCAGCAGGTCCCGCAGCTGCAGGCGGCCGCAGCGCGGCAGCTGCTCGCGCGCGGACAGGAAGTGGTGCAGCTCCTTGTGCTTGCTATCTTACCAGCCAGACACAAGCCAGCAGGTATGTAAGCTGCAGTCGTTAAGGTAGTGGATCTCTTGCAGCAGCAGTAGGAGACGTACCTCTGCCACACGCAGGCCAGCAGGTCCCGCAGCTGCAGGCGGCCGCAGCGCGGCAGCTGCTCGCGCGCGGACAGGAAGTGGTGCAGCTCCTTGTGCTTGCTATCTTACCAGCCAGACACAAGCCAGCAGGTATGTAAGCTGCAGTCGTTAAGGTAGTGGATCTCTTGCAGCAGCAGTAGGAGACGTACCTCTGCCACACGCAGGCCAGCAGGTCCCGCAGCTGCAGGCGGCCGCAGCGCGGCAGCTGCTCGCGCGCGGACAGGAAGTGGTGCAGCTCCTTGTGCTTGCTATCTTACCAGCCAGACACAAGCCAGCAGGTATGTAAGCTGCAGTCGTTAAGGTAGTGGATCTCTTGCAGCAGCAGTAGGAGACGTACCTCTGCCACACGCAGGCCAGCAGGTCCCGCAGCTGCAGGCGGCCGCAGCGCGGCAGCTGCTCGCGCGCGGACAGGAAGTGGTGCAGCTCCTTGTGCTTGCTATCTTACCAGCCAGACACAAGCCAGCAGGTATGTAAGCTGCAGTCGTTAAGGTAGTGGATCTCTTGCAGCAGCAGTAGGAGACGTACCTCTGCCACACGCAGGCCAGCAGGTCCCGCAGCTGCAGGCGGCCGCAGCGCGGCAGCTGCTCGCGCGCGGACAGGAAGTGGTGCAGCTCCTTGTGCTTGCTATCTTACCAGCCAGACACAAGCCAGCAGGTATGTAAGCTGCAGTCGTTAAGGTAGTGGATCTCTTGCAGCAGCAGTAGGAGACGTACCTCTGCCACACGCAGGCCAGCAGGTCCCGCAGCTGCAGGCGGCCGCAGCGCGGCAGCTGCTCGCGCGCGGACAGGAAGTGGTGCAGCTCCTTGTGCTTGCTATCTTACCAGCCAGACACAAGCCAGCAGGTATGTAAGCTGCAGTCGTTAAGGTAGTGGATCTCTTGCAGCAGCAGTAGGAGACGTACCTCTGCCACACGCAGGCCAGCAGGTCCCGCAGCTGCAGGCGGCCGCAGCGCGGCAGCTGCTCGCGCGCGGACAGGAAGTGGTGCAGCTCCTTGTGCTTGCTATCTTACCAGCCAGACACAAGCCAGCAGGTATGTAAGCTGCAGTCGTTAAGGTAGTGGATCTCTTGCAGCAGCAGTAGGAGACGTACCTCTGCCACACGCAGGCCAGCAGGTCCCGCAGCTGCAGGCGGCCGCAGCGCGGCAGCTGCTCGCGCGCGGACAGGAAGTGGTGCAGCTCCTTGTGCTTGCTATCTTACCAGCCAGACACAAGCCAGCAGGTATGTAAGCTGCAGTCGTTAAGGTAGTGGATCTCTTGCAGCAGCAGTAGGAGACGTACCTCTGCCACACGCAGGCCAGCAGGTCCCGCAGCTGCAGGCGGCCGCAGCGCGGCAGCTGCTCGCGCGCGGACAGGAAGTGGTGCAGCTCCTTGTGCTTGCTATCTTACCAGCCAGACACAAGCCAGCAGGTATGTAAGCTGCAGTCGTTAAGGTAGTGGATCTCTTGCAGCAGCAGTAGGAGACGTACCTCTGCCACACGCAGGCCAGCAGGTCCCGCAGCTGCAGGCGGCCGCAGCGCGGCAGCTGCTCGCGCGCGGACAGGAAGTGGTGCAGCTCCTTGTGCTTGCTATCTTACCAGCCAGACACAAGCCAGCAGGTATGTAAGCTGCAGTCGTTAAGGTAGTGGATCTCTTGCAGCAGCAGTAGGAGACGTACCTCTGCCACACGCAGGCCAGCAGGTCCCGCAGCTGCAGGCGGCCGCAGCGCGGCAGCTGCTCGCGCGCGGACAGGAAGTGGTGCAGCTCCTTGTGCTTGCTATCTTACCAGCCAGACACAAGCCAGCAGGTATGTAAGCTGCAGTCGTTAAGGTAGTGGATCTCTTGCAGCAGCAGTAGGAGACGTACCTCTGCCACACGCAGGCCAGCAGGTCCCGCAGCTGCAGGCGGCCGCAGCGCGGCAGCTGCTCGCGCGCGGACAGGAAGTGGTGCAGCTCCTTGTGCTTGCTATCTTACCAGCCAGACACAAGCCAGCAGGTATGTAAGCTGCAGTCGTTAAGGTAGTGGATCTCTTGCAGCAGCAGTAGGAGACGTACCTCTGCCACACGCAGGCCAGCAGGTCCCGCAGCTGCAGGCGGCCGCAGCGCGGCAGCTGCTCGCGCGCGGACAGGAAGTGGTGCAGCTCCTTGTGCTTGCTATCTTACCAGCCAGACACAAGCCAGCAGGTATGTAAGCTGCAGTCGTTAAGGTAGTGGATCTCTTGCAGCAGCAGTAGGAGACGTACCTCTGCCACACGCAGGCCAGCAGGTCCCGCAGCTGCAGGCGGCCGCAGCGCGGCAGCTGCTCGCGCGCGGACAGGAAGTGGTGCAGCTCCTTGTGCTTGCTATCTTACCAGCCAGACACAAGCCAGCAGGTATGTAAGCTGCAGTCGTTAAGGTAGTGGATCTCTTGCAGCAGCAGTAGGAGACGTACCTCTGCCACACGCAGGCCAGCAGGTCCCGCAGCTGCAGGCGGCCGCAGCGCGGCAGCTGCTCGCGCGCGGACAGGAAGTGGTGCAGCTCCTTGTGCTTGCTATCTTACCAGCCAGACACAAGCCAGCAGGTATGTAAGCTGCAGTCGTTAAGGTAGTGGATCTCTTGCAGCAGCAGTAGGAGACGTACCTCTGCCACACGCAGGCCAGCAGGTCCCGCAGCTGCAGGCGGCCGCAGCGCGGCAGCTGCTCGCGCGCGGACAGGAAGTGGTGCAGCTCCTTGTGCTTGCTATCTTACCAGCCAGACACAAGCCAGCAGGTATGTAAGCTGCAGTCGTTAAGGTAGTGGATCTCTTGCAGCAGCAGTAGGAGACGTACCTCTGCCACACGCAGGCCAGCAGGTCCCGCAGCTGCAGGCGGCCGCAGCGCGGCAGCTGCTCGCGCGCGGACAGGAAGTGGTGCAGCTCCTTGTGCTTGCGGCGGCGCTCGCGCAGCGTCTCCAGCGCCAGGCGCTGCCCGCGGCAGAAGCGGGACAGGCAGGACGCGTAGCCCGACTCACCGAGCTGGGGAAACGATATATTCATTTTGTCTCGTTTTGTATTAAGTAGGAATGCTACTAAGGAAAATATATAAATTTTAAATTGAAGGAAAAAATATTTTTTTCTATGCTCCGAGGCGGATACGAACCGGCGACCACTAGTATACATGACCAGTCGCTACTAACAAACTGAGCTATCGGAACAATCTATTTCGGCCAATAAATCTTTTCATCAGGTCCTTCTTACAATGCCTTAGGGAGGCCTGTAGCCACGTCTCAATTAGACGATGTAGAGATGATTATTGAAACAGGGATTAACACAAATGAATAGAAATCGCGAACAAGCGAGTCTTGAAACCACATATATTATATCTTACTGCCTAAGCAGGGCAGATGACATCATCATATCTGTCGAAAGACGTCCACTGCTGGACATAGCCCCGTCCCAAAGAGTGCCAAAGTGACCGGTCTTGCGCCAACCGCATCCAGCGGACTCCCGTGACCTTTACCAGACCCGTACGTACGTCACTGGCTGACACCATTCAATATAACGAGACGGACGCTCTATCTTGTCACTTATCGCGTGATAAGGCCGACCATGATACGGAGTCTGGTCATCACTGCCTACCACCAGATGGCTTTACCAATTAAGCTGTAGGCAGGTCCAGTGTAAAGTGTGTATTAAATCTCTGTTTTGCCTCAAAACGAACAACTTTATTATAGATCCGCATACAGCTTCATGTGTCTCTCTGACGCCCAGCAGGTTCGAGAAGAGTAAGAGAGACGGCTAGCTTACCGTTCCCAACATGGCATCAGCGACCGGCCTGATCTGCACGATATGATTGGTCGAGTCGTTTCTCAACGCGCGCAGATCCGCGTACAACTTCATGTGTCTCTCTCTAACGCCCGGCAGGTTGGGGAAGAGCGCCTTCAGCTCATCGGGGGGTATGAGAGACGGCTGCTTCTCGAGGGGGCGGAGGAAGTCTACGCCGAGGACCTTGAGCCAGCGGACGTGTGAGCCCTCGGAGACGATTAGTTCTGTTGAAAAAAGTGTTTTATTACTCGGAGTTTTGTGACACACGGTGCGTAAAAGCATTCCTCCAAAGAAAAAGAAAAGGTTAAGGCACTTACCATGGATGACTTCCTGCCGCTTCCGAAGTCGCGAGGACAGCAGCAGCGAGTCCAGAGTTTGCGGTGGGAGGCTATCTACCCACTGCGGAGCGAGGGGGTCCTCCTCTTCCGACCAGTCCGATTGGGATGCTGGAAGAAACATGTTCAATATTAGTCGAAATACACAAATAGCCTACAGTTGCAGTAATGGTTAATAACTCTACTACGAAGAGCACATGAGGCCGGTATTTTAGATTTATTTACTTGCATCCTAACGGCTAGGCTAACTTTGTTTCCTCGACTTCAGACAGCGCGGGTTTCGAAAAACACTAATTATTCCCGAGCGTTATAGGGCCAACACTATGAGGACAATCACTATTCAGAAAGTTCGAGCGGATAACCAATTTTAAATGACCTGTAGTCAGTTTTCCTCCTCAACTCTTCGACTGTAATAGTACATTACTACAGAGGCCGGGAAGTATAGTGCTTTTCTCAAACATGCAATGAAATAAATTAAAAAAACTGCAAGAAATCAAACTTTAATTTTCATGGCTGAACGCCGTGATCCTGTGCCACAAATAGTGGAATGGAAATTAAAAAAGACCATCTTGCCGGCCTAGGCCTCCAATTTTGTATGAAATGCCATTGCGGGTCTCTCGTCTCGCTGTGCCCGAAACGTGACACTTCGAAGCCTATTATGAAGAACACAACGTCAATATTTCATTGCATGTTTGAGAAAAGGTATTTATTTGGGCCCACTTCCAGACATCTGTTCCACGGAGGGATGTACTTATAGCCTTTAACGACATAACATCTGATCCCACCCCAACTCAGTTTTACTACCGACCAACTTAGGTCACAACCGGGAATAACGCTAGGAGGATGATGGAAAGATCATTGCCCCAGCACCGTAGTGGACTGGTTCCGTAATAAACAACTAAACATTGTAAATGATAAACTATTTATGATGATGTACTTTACTTTTCAACAATAGGTCTTGTAAAACGTATCTTTACTAATAACAAACAAGTTTCTGCCAAGACAATATTTCTTGGTAGGTCGACACGTTAAAGATATGTTGACACTTTTGCACCCTATTCCATTGCAATAAGACGAAAATTGTAAACATCTCTTTGACTTCGAATGTAGAAACTTTTGTTGCCGACTGTGCTTTTTTTGCATAGCCATCAACTACTCGTTGGGTGGGTTCCAATGAGCTCAAAGACGACGGTGTATCTTGTGTAATTGAGAGTTCCTATTGCCAACTTCAGTCTTTATCATCAGACCAGGTTTATGGTACTTCAGAAAGATGGTCCAATTTTTAACTGCAAGATTTGACCCAAACTAACACGACACATTAAATGAAAGCTTGTAAAAATCTGTACCTGTCGGGGCAAGTGTGCGAAAATATTAAAAGGATATCCCATCTGACTCACCTTGAGGATCAGCTGGTACCGTGGTGCTCTCGTTGCTCCTGGAAGACAGGCTGGAGCTGCTCGAGCTGCCGGACGGGGCCGTCGGCGCTCCGCCCTCCAGGTCACTGTAAAACCAAACGACAGGCGTTAAAACTCATAATCACCAAATGGGGTATGAAATGCTTTATTTAATTTGGAGGTTGATGATGGCTGGATTTCATCACAATCCATTTTAACGTGCTTAATGCACAAAGAAAAAAAAATGTTCAAAAAAGAATACATGATAAAAGAAAAATATCGGCCTTTTCTTGTAAAATTCATAGTTCATCAGTATTAAGTAAAAATAAATGCCTTCGTAAGTATAAGACACACAATTCATCTTTTAAATAAATATTATTAATAATATTGATTGAAATCGGATTTTTTTGCATAACTTCCTTCCAAAAACCTTTCTATATCGCTGCCGGATACTGCCTCCTAGGAATAAAATTGCATGAACTTCAATGTCCATATTTGTTGCTGGCAAATTATAAGCAGATCAGTAATAAATACTACTACTGGTACTATAGATAATAATTAAATTCGCAATATGGCGATGTCTACTAGGACAACATTCATCAATTCATCAACACCGATATGGTCTGGTTCCCTTCAACCATACTCAGCACAACTGTCGGTCCAGCTCTAAATATAGTGATGACACAAATCAAAGGTCAACCGTGGAGGAAGCGACGCACCAAACATCGGCCGGAAACGGGCTACTATTCCCGTGCACAAAGCACGCATTTAGCTCACTCACGTGTAATGCTTTACTTTTCGCACAGTCTAGTGCAGTTGCAAAAACGACCTAGTTCACTGAATGCAGAACGCTTTTCTGTATCAGTTTGGATAACCTGATTACAGTTAAGTATTCTGTATAAGTTATACTATTTTTAACATATTGACATGAATTCGCGGCGTTTACAGATCAACCGGATGAGATGAAACGCAGACTAATAGACTGTCTAGGCACTCATGCGCCAATTTGGAAGTAAAAATTAGATATGATGGGTGATACAGAATAACGACGTGTCGATGTCTTAACTCTTAATACTTTAGGGCTTTTAGTGTTAAATGTCGCAATGTCCAAGATATCTGCGTCAGTATAAAGTCTGATCAAATAATACCATAACTATCAGATGAATACAGAATTGATCACAGCGACTATCAGTTGAAACAAATGTTATATAACTAGGATTAAACAACGCAATGACCAAAAGATCTGTGCCCGAACAAAATTAAAAAAATATCAAACCTTCAAATACAACAGCTATCTACTGAATACAAAATTTACCACAATGATTAGTATTTGAAACAAATGAAATCCCGTAACAAAACAAAGAACAATTAAAAAGCAACAAGCTCAACAGTGTACAACTCGTGCCAAATCTCGAACACCGCCATAAACTGATGTTTCAAATCAATTTTGCCGTTTCCGAAACGCTATTACGCATCACTAGTGACATTTAATTGCTGGTGTTACGACCCAGGTGCATTGTTGACTCTCGTGGTGTCCAGAAATATTACAATTGCACCAACAACTACAGGAAACCGCAAATTTGGTGCAAAACAATCAATTGTTGCACCGTATTTTAACCTCTGGCTTCTGACACGTGACCTATTTGGGATTGTTGTTGAGAAAGCGTAAAATATAGTAGCGATTAAAACGAAATCGCTAGAAGCGTTTATGGGTCGTTTGCCTTTCTTATCTATGCATTATACATCTCTGCGGATTATACTGAGGCAGTTATCTTTAGCGCCCATATTTATTTCTTATGCCCCACGATGCTTAAGTATAATAGTACATTACTTACCAAGGGCTATAAAAGAAAGAAAGCCCGAAAGCGCAGGTATTTGTGTCCCGAGCCGCAGGCGAGGGTATTAAATATGCGATAGAGGGCTTTCTTTCTTACTACCCGTGGTGAGTACACAATTTTACGACTTCACCTGGCCACAATGCGAGTTTTAGCGTACGCGCAGCGTGCGGTAAAACTCACATTATGGCCAGGTGTGACGTAAATTATGTTTTTTACAGCAATTCATTGCAGTTTTCTTGCGGTACTTCTTGTCACTTAGCTAGTAAAAGGACGAACGCAATCATTACATGTAGGTTCGATCATTTGTTAAATCTTAATGACATACTTTAGCTTACGCTACGGCATAAATACTGATCGGATTTTATGTAGCATAATAGATTAATATAATCTCTTTAAAGTGCGATTCAAGCAGTGTTCGGATATGAAATTATCCTCGACACGGCGACGTAATTTCGCGACTTCAATTCGTTGGAGAGCACTCCGCCCTAATCCGATTCGCTCATCTCCGACTACGAGCTACGGGAAATTTCAAGAGACACTCATTTGTTCTACTCGTTTATACTTTAAAAGCATTTTGCTTGTCAAGTCTGTATTAGAAATTTTATATTAAAAAAAAAACATTATTCTCAACCGAACGATAATATTAACTTTTAGACTGAACCATATTCAGAATTTTCGGAGTCTAGAATCTTAGAATCAAACTGGACGGAATAAAAAAATTCAACTTATGTAAATAATAAAACACAAACTGAAATTAACATGGGTTTTTTTTACGTAACTAAATAAGTAAACACTTCAGCTTAGCGTCATTATTAGATGACCTAATTAGATGTCCTAGGACGTAACCTTCAGGTACACCAGAATGTTAACAACTTTTATTATTATACCTGTTCGCCATGGTCAGCGATAATCCATTGAAACCGGGAATAATCCCCATTATCCTTATTATGACCGACGCAGATCAATAATGAGTAAAAAAAAACTATTTTTAGTCTACAGGGGGTAACGCACCGAAGGATGGATAGCACCGGACACTGTTTGATCGGTATTTGATGGGTTCCAAACGGGAGTCTATACAAAGACGCTCACGTGCCACGAATAATGAGTCTAAAGTGTAGGGGGTTAAGGAGTTGGATTGGATGGGGGAGGATAACAAATGAGTTGCAGATTAAATAGATTCGACGGCAAAAGATGAAGCAATTAAGGTATTGGATGGGCTCGGTATTGATATATTGGTTATTATTAGGAAATTGGAGGAAATGTAATAAGGTGGAGATTTTTCAGTACAAGCTCTTTGAATTGGATGAAAGTGGGTAAATTAAAAGAGCACGTGATTCTGTGGAGTATAAATACAATAGCCTAATGTCTAAAAAGTGTATTAATCATTACACTGTGTTTCGTAAATCCCACGTTTGGTCACTCAGTGGAGTAACATTGTAGGACCCTGTAGGAAATAGTGCGAATATTTAACAGAATCATAAGCCCTTCCAACCTAGTACTTTATCAAATTCTGAAAAGTGGACAAGGAATTAAAAATCGGGCCATATCGTAAGAGTCCGCAGTAAGCTCGGCCGAATTTCACCTTCCCATACAAACGTAGTTACGCTCTCATTTTAAAACTACGTGTTGGATTGTGACGAAACTTTGCATATACATTGACATGAGGTATATCTATGTCTGTAATTAGTTTATATGGTTCCAGTTTATAAAACAAATGAAATACAGCAAAATAAGTTTCGTATGAAAAACTTAAATTGGCTATATTTTTTACTATGGTATCTGAAGCTACATAAACTAATTATAGACATAGATATACCTCATGTCATTGTATATGCAAAGTTTCGCTACAATCCAACACGTAGTTTTAAAATGAGAGCGTAACTACGTTTGCATGGAGAATCGAGCTTACTGCGGACTCTTAAAAAAGCTACCTTTTTTCCGATTTTCCGTCCAGGCCTGTCATTGTTCCGTTAGGATGTATTTATTTCATTACAGGACTTTTTTTAATGTCTTTAAATTTTATGCAACAGTTACCTCAACTTTCCATAGTAAAGTAATTAAGACAAAGTCCACTAACTACATAATTTCTCAGAAGCTCCATTAGGTATAACGGACAGTTCTACGAAGGTGCTATTAGGTAATTAAATATCATAGAATGTTGCGCGCCCCTTGTGTCCATGGTAGTAGGTCATGGTCGGATTTATGTAGCTACCCTAAGAGTGTCGGCGCAGGTATCATATGTTTGCATTCATCATCATCATAATTTTTTTTGCCCGACTAAGGCAGAGCCGAAAGGAAGGGATATGATTTTACTTCTAGCTGTCTGTTTGTGATACTGAACCGGGTTTGAAGAATGAGTTATCGATTCTGCTCCGGATGGCATGGGCTACTTTTTGTATGAAAAAAGTGGTTTTTTTTTGCAGTTAGTTTTACGTAGTCGGTATACAGTTTTTTTAACTTTTTATGCTTGTTTTAGTCAGAAGTCTGCCAAAAGAATTTGGTACTCTTCCCAGATCGAAGAATAAGCCGATTGGTTTCATCCACAAATATATTCTACGCCTATGTAAATTACAATTAAAAGCCAGTGTTCTCATATCACCAAAATCAAGAGCACCCTAATGTCCTCCTAACGAGCTCGACGTCACCTGCACCTTCCGACCACGTCGTCAACCGGGGGCAACGGACAGACAGAAAGACGCCTACACAGACTAAGGAACGAACGCAAGAATTATTATACGATATTTCGATCCTTAGGACAGTTCAGAAAGATGAATCAGAGACAATGCGAGTGGGTGAACTACAGTTTTGTGCAGAAAAATAAAATGAAATGTACTAGGGTATGGATTAGGGTAGGGTTACCAGCAACTTCAAAATGAAAAATGGAATTGCAACTGAGTTCAAATCATATGTATGTAGATAAAGGGAAAAGATAAATTCATTTGACTAGAAAGAGTTTATTGATGTGCGAAAAATGGAAAAAAAATAATTATGTAAAAAGTGAAAGCGTCAGTTCGGATGTGGAAGGTTACCTCTGAAACTACTCATCTTATTACAAAACTGTAATATTTGAACTCAGACGAAAAAAAGGAACGGTTTTTGTTTGGTGTGAGTATTTGGAGTGGATGTTTAGCGCAGACAGACTGAATTGTACATAAATTCCACACGGACGGTCTTTACTCCAAGTCACGGCTCGGCCCGGACGGTCGCTACTCAAATTTCAGGTTCGACCTACGGCCAAAATTATAAAATACAAGAACTGTCTGTATCTGACTGGGAATTCCACATGACTGAGGCTCTAGTATAAGTTTTACCGAAACAAAACTTTACGATCGCGTTTGCGTTTTACCCTCAATTTGTATGGGATTTGACAGCTAAACGCAAACGCGGTCGTAACGTTTTGTTTCGGTAAAACTTATACTAGAGCCAAAGTAAACATTTGGCAACAAAGTTGCCAAATACAAATATATCAAATACTGACAACAATCTATTTATCTTGGCTGGAATCACTTAAAATTCCAGAACGTTAAAAGCAAGAATGTTATCGAATTCCTGAATCAAAATGGGATCAAAGTGGAATCTTGGGTCAGTCTTGGCAAAATGTTCGATCGGCTGGACTTGTAGTTTCGTTGAAAAATATTCGAAGTAATGTTTTCTTTATCCGTTTATTATATCTGTTTCAATACTTGGTGAGGTTCCAAATTCAATCCTCGGTAGAGGAACTAGGATGGACCTACTAGGATAATTAAAATTTATTTTCCTATAGGTATATTTGATTATTCTTGATTGTGTTATTAGTATTTTATTTTATATACTTTGTAAATGATTATTTTTGGTTTTACTTTATATTATTTTTAATGTATTCGCTCCGAAAAATATTTGCACGCCTGCATGCAGGCTGAGTATAATGGACATATTTATAATTAACAATGTAACATACAACTGTATTCTGAGCAAATAAATTATTTGATATTTGATTTGATTTGATTTGATAAACCCTATTTATTTATTAAATTATGTTTCTCTACTTCAAAGTTCCTCCTACACTCCTTTGTTGAAGAACGCCATACCGTAAACCTAGTCAGGCAGATTCCATAGAATTGGGTTAATGCTACAGATAAGTTCAGGAACATACAGAAACGTTGTTTGTTAACCCATTTACCGCCACCGACTTGAACATAAGTTCGTCACGGTTGCAACCCACCTGCCACCGTCTTCATACAAAGTCCAAAAACGTGTGGCACCTCGCATTTTTTCTGTGGTGGCGAATGGGTTAAACGTTGAAATGTATCACAATCGGAAATACCTATGTAGACAATTTCCGATTGTGATACATCATCATTCTCGTAGCGTTTTTCCCGGGAGTATCCTAACGAAGCCCGGGCACCGCTCGGGCACTGAACCCCAAGATTTGGCGTAGACACTAGTTACGATTGATACATGTCATGTATTAAACGATACCTGATCCCTCCAAAACCCTATTCCATCTTTTCCTATATTTAATATAACGTCGTATAAAAAATATCAAACCAGGAAGACCACAAGGCCATTACGTAACGTGTCCATTCGTGTCGCGAGTCATTTTCGTTCCGTTCCAATTTTACGGCAATCTCTGTCCCATAATGACCCGATTCGAGGTCGGGACGGTTTGGTATCGGGTTAGGCTGTTCGGGTGATTCTCGAGAAAAGCGATTCGGCGATTCAGAGTTTGCCGAAAGGAATCTCCCAGAAATCAATTTCGAAAGCACAACATAATCGCGTTATTTGTTTGGAAACATTTATTTTTCATGAAAGCATATCACGCACTAAACAAACAAATAAAAAGTTAAGTCCTGAGAAACGCGATGTTTGGGTCAGTCTCATTATCTATTATATAAAATCGAAAAACCAGAACGGGATAAAACACGAAGGAACGAGCGAGATAGCGCCTTACAAAAAACACGATCTCCGGCGACACGTTTCTCAAAAACAGCGCAAGTAACACGAAAAATAAATGTTAGAATCAATTTTCTGGATATTACCTTAGAATAAGAGCATAAAGGCTCCCGATTCTGTTGCGTATTTTTCTACAATCACGTAATGAAATCTCGATAACATTGACAAATTGAAACGTAGGCCATTGTTTGTTCGGAAATCTTCGGAAATGTTCGGCTAATCACATCACATTTCATTTTACGTAATTTGATTATATCTGAGACTACATTTCCAAGTTAGTATAATCGTTATACAATTGATTCGGCTAAAAAAACATACTGTTTATAAATAATAATGATTAAAACTGAACTTTGAAATTGCGGTTAGAGAATTTTACATGAAATGGAACGTACGCGGTTGAGTTCAGTTCAACCTTCCGTCACTGTCACTGTTTGTTACTTTGAAAATTTGCCTTTTATTATTATTTACCGTTTGTTATCGTGTGCAACAAGTGCTCTGATGTTTGATCGGTCGGATATACTACCGAACACTACCTGTAGTCCACCGTGAAGATTAAATACTGGCCGTGTCTTATCCAAACTTGACATTGGCGGAATCATCAAGGTTTTGATGGAGCCATATAGCCCCAAAAATTGATTGATTGAAGTGCTCTGATCGGCTGGACCTATTGTTTTCTCATCTGGACCTTGATTCGGTTATTTACGACATGCTCGGTAGTAAACTACAAGACCGAGTGAGGAATGTTGAGATCCGACGTCGCACTAAGGGCAGGCTTTCACTTGGGCAGGACACCTTGCCAGGCAGAATGATGGTAGGTGGACCAAAAAGGTGTGAGTTAAGAAAGCATACACAAAACCAGAAATGAAGTTTTTCGAAAATGTACAAAAATAACAGATGCACTTCACCAAGCACTGTGCCTTAAGTGGAAATGAGCAGGCCATATCGCCACATATAAGTAGAAAAGATGGGCACTAGAAGCAACAATATGGTCGGGGCCGAAAGGCAAAAGAAAAAAAGGTAGACCACGAAAAAGTGGACAGACGACATAACCGAGGTTGTCGGACCTAGCTGGATGAATTTGGCCAAAGATCAGGAAAAATGACATGAGATGGAGGAGGCTTTTACCCAAATGGGGTCCATATAAGAAAACATATATATTTGTATAAAAACATTAACACAACTTTTTTGATTAGTGAATACTAACAATATGGAAAAAATAAAGCTTAAATAAATAAATAAATAAATTGTCTGTGACACCTCGAATACAAGATGTTATAATTTAAATTTCATTTTTATTATTTTCGGTTGATAAATTAAACAGTGAGTGTCTTGAATTGGAATTTTGTGTTCAGTAAGCGCAATCAAAGTGCGAAGATTCCAAATTTCCAGTTCAAAACATTGTGCTATGCAGATAAAAAAAGGAAATAAATATGTATGCATGTATGTAAAGCCTGCAACTGCAACACCCTGCCGCGGCCTGTGGTGGCGGACAATAGTAAATTTGACAGCTAATGACAAGTTTACTATGGTCCGCTGTGGCCAGGCTAAGCTTTCGTTTTCGTCACTAGGCAAGCGTATACGGCTATAGCTCGCGCTTGGGCTGTTGACGTTGACGAGTACTCTTTGGTGGCCACAGAGTACAATAGGTTTTTTTAATAGGGGTGTAGACACTTAATAAAATAATCAATAAGTAATGTTATATTTGCTCTAAAAAGAATTAAAAATGTAGTCAAATGGAGAAATAATCAACGCAAGAGGTTAAATAATCTCGAAGTTAAAAGTGTCCAAAATTTTAAGAAGGGGTATGTTCAGTCCCTTTTCGCAAAACGCAACTTCATATGAAACAATTAACGCTCGCAGTTTGTGACGTCACTAGAAGACGGCAACATGCTGTGCCCCATCGTGTTCGGCGCCGGCATCGACGCGGCCTGCCGCGCGCGCGACGCGCTCTGCGGCAGCCTCGCAGTTTGTGATGTGACAAACTGTTTGCGTTTTCTCTCTCTAACAAGCAATATTGAAACGGTTGTAGCTTCGTAATTCTTTGAGATATCTGAATGAGATTTTCGTCACTAGGCATATTTTTTTGCCTTCTTTCTTTTGTCTACGCCCGTATTACTGAGTTTCATGTTGACATTTTAATAAATGAAAATATATACTCTTTTTTATTTCCATATCGTCATGATGCAGGGCTCATAAACATACTGCAATTGTGACAAATATATTCATATAATTCATTCACGCGGGTGGAGCCGCGGGCACGTCTAGTTTAAAATAGGAAACAAAATGCTGCGCTGAGGCTTCGACCACGTGGTCGGACGAAAACCCGATAGCCTGGAAAAACTCATCGTTGTGGGACAAGTGGAAGAAAAAAGGAGCCGTGGAAGATCACCCACCCGTTGTACCGACGCGAAAAGGAAATCTGTAAAAGAAACTTGCAGACGTCTATCCGGATGGCCGAAAACCTATTGGCCTGGAGAGCAGTAGTAGAGAAAGCAACGACCTCGTGTAGTCACAACCCTCAGTCATGAGGATGCGACGAAGGAGTTGTACCAAAGGGAATAGTCACAACCCTCAGTCATGAGGATGCGACGAAGGAGTTGTACCAAAGGGAAGGGCAAGCGAATGAGCGAAGCTCTGAGCCACTGTGCAGAAACGTCCCCCTTTGCATACAAACTTGAATGCAGGATTGGTCACGTTTTTCTGTGGACTTGTACATCACGGTTAATATCGGTGATTGCATACTTAACAGCGTTTGGAACGCTGCAACATTTTTCTGAGAATCACCCATCTAACCAATAACGTGAGATTGGAAACTCAATTTATTTAATATTATATGGTTGGAATTGAAGATTTTCGTGTCTACTTTAAAGATGTTTGTTTGTTATAAAATAACATCAGATTATAAGTCTATTACCGGCAAATGTCAATCGTTTTCACTTATGTTTACTGACAATTTAAATCTAGGATGGCCTATTATTAATATTCTGACATTGACATTCTTAACATTAAGTATTTAAATTGTTTACATTGCCTTATTCATACTATTTTTGTTTTCATGTTTGTTTGAATTTAAAATTGGATGACTATTATTTATGATAGTTCTTTTTTTATTCTTATACACTGTTGATCTTTTTGTGAATCCATGCTATTTTAATTTTATAAAAATGAAATAAACTAATCCATCTATCTATCTATCTATCTTCTATTGATATTTTAAATATTAGTTAGTTAAATAGTAGATATCATACAGAGATTTAGGTTCGCGTCTCTTCTGATGTCATTGCGAAAGTTAATGGCTATAACTATAAAGCCTAATTTGTGGTTGGACACTTAATCCGCATAAGCGGCGTCTCCTCTTACATTACCCTTAACTTTTCCCGCAGGAAGGACTATTGTATCACTTAATCTGATTTAGCCGACTAGTGTCGGTAAGGAAAAATTACGAGGTAAAAAAATGTCTAATGACAATTAATAAAAATGACGATATGTAAAAAAGCCGAACAATAAAAAGGTCGGTTAGGAAAAATGTCGAAGTATTATTTAGTCAAAGTATAAAAATGACGAGAAATCATTACCTATGTTTACTTTTGATGCCGAGATCAACGTGTCCTTTTCTGTTGATCGATTATACGGTTTAATAGGTTCAGAAAATTGCAATAAATTATAACGAATATTAATAGTTAAAGCAATGGCACGTATTTTCAGTGACTGCGAGGCAACCGGATGGCGACATTTTTATACTTCGTCATTTTTATATTTTGTCTTTTTTACATCTCGACATTTTTATACTCCGTCAATTTTTGATTTCGACTTTTTTATTTATTGACAATAAACATCATTTCGAAATTTTTCTACCTCGTCATTTTTCCTTACAGACACTAGTCGTCTAAATCCTTAATCTGTATGACCCGATACGAATTTCTGCAAAACAATTCAAAACTACTCTGACGCAAAACCCTTCACAATGTTCTAAAAAAACTCGATTCCTATCGGTGCCTTCCTATTTTTAGAGAAACGGTCACTAAAATCGTACTTCATGCTTTAGGATATGTTCATGTGTGACGCCACGTCACATGGGTCCGCCACATAGGCGTTTTTTTCCAACATCGTATACCGTGTAACCACTACATCAAACGACAAGCTATACCTTTCAGAAAGTGTCCTCCTCGCCAACAAACTGACCGCCGGGGGCTGCCGTCCCGCCGGCAGCGACACGTTGCGCGACACGCGCGGCGGCGCCTGCGTCGCCATTGTCCGGTGACTTGATCTCTTGACGCTTGGTCACTTGTTCAACGTTCACTTTGTTACATAGTCACTTGGAGCGTTTATGTTAAGGGCCTTTTCGCAGCTGTTATGAAGATTTGAAATAATATTTCAGCAATACAATAACTGATCTTGCTAGTTGATAGTCACATGTAAAGAGTATGTAAAGCCAATTTTCTTCACGACAAATTAAAGGAATATTTAAAAGTAACTCCTGATTTTACAGGTTTACAAAATTGAGTAGGTATACCTACAGGGTGTCCTATGGCTATGGAACATGAAGGGAGAGTACTTTTATTAAATATGTTATTTTATATTTGAATGCAGTATTCGTTATTTTTCTAAATAAAATAATGTCTTCATAGCAAAATATCCCGTCTTCATTTACTATTTGTAACTAACTGTACCTAGCAAGCTTTAATGGACATTATCAAGATACAACGCCCTCATTAAAAAAAAACTCTATTCTTCCTACATTGCTTATACATGTTATCCCTATTACGGCCGGCAAGGGCAAACGGAACATGCGAGAGAATGCAAGGCAATGTAACAGCCAAGCAAAAAAATATCTTAAAGCTTTGTAATAAAGTCTATCTACACGATTAACGTCGGGTGTTGCAATGTGAAAAGCGTTCTTAAATGTATGTTGTTAAGGTGTATGGATTGTGGATGTCTTATTTAGACATGCGCTGCATATGGGTATAACATCTCAATAACTATCGATCATACTTTTTCTGGCGCTTGGATTTCTTCCGCGGTTTGTCAGCCATATAGAAATTGCATAATTTGGACTGCGTAAAGTATATGCGAATGGAATGATATAGTTAAAAGAGGCTGCTAACTGCATTATACCTTATCAATTCACTCGCGAGGGTCTCTCAGAATTGATTAAGGTGTATGGGTCTCATATATATGCGATGTGTTATATATTTGAATATATGAATACAAAATCTTTGAACATATCTGGTGGATATTCACCCTAAATCCTATGATCAAACAGGTATATGGACTTATGCAATTAAACATCAAAATTACGGGAACACCATTATATATAAGTTAATATTATATCCAGAAAATTCGAAAATTCCTTCAGCGGAACATGGTTTTTAGAATTATAAATTCGGAAATAATATAATAAGCTTACGGACAAATGACTTTACGCCAAATATAGACCAATCTTGGAATTAACGCTATTCTTGTTTCGTAAGTACACAGGATGTTTCTTTATCAGAAGCAAAAGTGACGGAATATGTAAGTCTGAGCAACTAAAATCGGCTGTTTCACAGAAAGATTATTAATTTTTTTGTAAAACGAAACATCAGAATGATTTATAAAAATCTCTCAAGAAACCATAAATGCACAAACGCCTTCAAGAATCAGGTTCAGTACTAAAGCAATGACCGTCAAATTGGACTGAAACCCATTAAATCTTGTTAACTTGTTACAATTATAATTAAATTCCATTAAGCAGGTATCTTGAGCGCCCAACAGCTCGCGTCAATCTGCTTTAATCTTAGTCAACTAAAAGTAAATTATTTACAGTAAATCCTATAAAGCATTATCTTCTCAAAAATATCAGCCCAATTATCAAGTTTAACACAGTTAAATTGAGTTCAAAATTCAACGCTTAGATTTCTGTTTAAGCTTTTTTAACGTTGAATACTAAAAGCGCTGTATTTTTGTTATAAATCAGCACAAAAACTGCCTTAATACTGGAACATACAATTTAAAATGCAACGCTTATTTGGCAACTAAGGTCTTTTGTTAAAGATGTTGCAATTAACATGCCCTTACGCAGATATAGCATTTATTAACATAGCGTTAAAGTACAGGTTGCAGTGAGTGAATGGTGAAATTGTAGGTAACGGATGGTAATGTACTGTTTTCGAACATTACGAATATATTAATATTAAAAATAAACAAAGTGCGAGTTAAGACAATGAGTGATACTTTTCCATGAAAGCGTTGTGGTGGCACACCAGCAATTCAAATTCTACGTACATTGCCTACACATGTTATAGTTGAACGAGGGAGCGAAGCGAACGAAGATCTCCGTTTCAGCTTGAGCAAAAATGCTTTCGTATGTCTGTCCGGCTGTCTGGCTGTTCTCTACTGGTCGCAATTCTCAACACTCGAGAATTTTTGAGAGCAGGTTCGATAGTTATACGGTTTTTTCCGTCGATTCAGATTTTGGAACCCTAAAATAACTACAACTTAGAAAAGTTGAAAAACCTCCGACATTTTCATTTCCAATATCTCAAAAACGGCTGAACAGATTTTCATGAAACGTGGCTAAGAACACTCGGAATAAAATGATCTATGACACAAAAAAACCGCATTCAAATCGGTTCATCCGTTTGGGAGCTACGATACCACAGACAGATACACAGATACACAGACAGACACGTTAAACATATAACACCCCTCTCTTTGCGTCGGGGGTTAAAAAATGATTGTTCGAAAAAAAGAGCCGCTTGTCTTTAAACATATACCTACGTTTACTCTTTGTGAACTGATGCTGTTTGTACACACAGTCGAAAATGTGATTTTGTATTATTGTCATCCTGTATAAATAGCTTCAATTTGAATTATTAGTTAATAGGTCATGACTCATGTATATTTAATCGAAACTATATTCAAACAACATTGGTTTAATGAAGAGTTAAATGTAAACATATGATAATATTATTCTATTCTTGTCCATATATATTTAGGTTCTAAGATTATCGTCTCTGCGAGACTGACGGACGTACAGATTCCTCGAGTGCACCGTTTTTCTATTTTTAGTACGGAACGCTAAAAACTCGTTACTTATGCCTTAGAGATGCATTATGCATTATATTTCGGTTCAGAAAGTTCGGTACGGAACAAACTAAAGATTAAATACCATTTTAGTACGTTTCTATTTTAGTTTTAAACTAAGACGGGGCACTTGCCCCTACGGCCTATCTGATGGTGCACTGTGGTATGGACACCAAAAGAATCTTAGTTTATTTAAACACTAGCTTCCGCCCGCGACTTCATCCGCGTGGACCCGGGATAAAAACTATCCTTTATTTTAATCCAGGCTATAAACTATCTTCGTGCAAAATTTCATTCAAATCGGTTCAGCCGTTTAAACGTGATTGAGTAACAAACATCTAAACTTTCGCATTTGTAATATTAGTAGGATATAGTTTATTCGTTTTATATTACACAGATTATTCTCGATGACACTAAACTATTTGAAACTACTACGAGCTACTACTACTCCTACTACGAGCTACGGTAGCCTAGCGGTTCCGGCGTGCGCGTGCGCCTGTCAAGCGGCGGTCGTGGGTTCGAATCCCGGCTCGTACCAATGAGTTTTTCGGATCTTATGTACAAACGCCAACACAGTTAACTGACCATCCTGTATTTATATTGAACCTTATTACAATGCGCATAAAGTGCACGGATGGTCAGTTAGCTGTGTTGTCGATAGTACGGAATATTTACCGTTAGCTTTTCGGTGAAGGAAAACATCGCGAGGAAACCTGTCTAATCCCAATAAGGTCTAGTTTTCCCTCTGGGTTGGAAGGTCAGATGACAGTCCCTTTCGTAAAACTAGTGCCTATGCCAAATCTTGGGATTAGGTGTCAAAGCGGACCCCAGGCTCGTTTAGGGCACAACCGGGAACAACGCTACGACGTACGGTGACAATGACTAAACTATTTCAATTCACATTACACACAACATAGTTTTTGTCACGCCTCAATCCTCATCCTTCATTTTGTCTTCAGTATATAGGAGAACGATTTATAGTTACATAGATAATTTTAATGATCTAGATTTTTGTTATTGGTATAAAAACGAATGAAAGGTCCGTCAGGATTGTAGCAAGCAAATACGTAATCCCTGCCTACCTCTTCGGGAAAAGCGTGAATATGAATGGTTTAAAATTTATAAAATGTAGTTAACTATAAGAAGATAATTGACTAACACGAGTAATATTTTAATATTAGATATACGTCATATCTGTCAAATTACTTTTTAATTGATCTTCACACAGCATTTCAACACAATCTCAGAAACATTTATGATCTTTAGATCCAATAATTTAACAATCAAATGCACCACTTTCAAAAAAGTTAAAACGAACTCCCGTCGCAATTCGACCGATCGCCCGAACATACATATATATGTTTGTGAGCGACAACCTCGCAGCGCGAGCTCCAATCTACGACTGCCAGACTTTTATATGAGAATAGCTGGACTGTTCACGATGCGTTGCGAACTGTTCAGTTACTACTACTAGTATAACTATGAACTCCTATCACGCATACTAGGTTCGTATGTAAGGGTCCAATTACACTGAATGAGTACAAGTTTTGATAAACTAGCGTTTTCCGTGTATGGGATGGGATACCTTACTGGGAAATAGCGTGTTACGATGCTTTATTTGAGTTTTCCTACGATAATAAATTATAAGTGGGTGTGAAATGGTGTAATTGACTCAGTTATTATCATTTTAAGAACTATTAGTGCGGCCCATTTTTGTGTATTCGTCGTTTTTACTAAATTCCTATTCATGTTCTAGCAACTTGACATGGAAAACAAAATCTAATGCAATAAATGATCTGATACTCCCTTAGTCTTACTAATTGAATTAAAATAGTAATTTTATTTAGTTAATGTACCAGTATACCTACGAATAACAAGTAAATAAAAATCGAATTAACTACCAAAACCTAATTTAATAATAATATATTTGAAGGTCGAAAATTACTGTCCAAAACCTTTAAATACAATTCTTAAAATAATATATTTATAAAGAAAACGTTCCGGTTATAAATAAGACGTTTTATAAATACAGCACGCTCAAGTAGGAAAATAACCGCCAACAGCTAAAAGAATACTTAATTTCACAATAATTACATTCGTCATTTTCTCTTCCATCTGCCATGCTATTTCGCTCCTTAACGTAAAGTTCCACGTCTCATAATCGCATGGAAATGTTAGGGGTGAAACGGGAATTTTCCTAGATGCCACTATTAATACCGCTTCCTACGCATGCAAACTGGCTAACCAGTATTAGGATGGGTTGGAGAATACCTTCGTAGACTCAAAATTTATTATTGCTCCAAAAGGAAGAAGGCAAAATATGCCTAGTGACAAAAATCCCATTCAGATATATCAAAGAATTACGAAGCGTTTAATATTGCTTGTTAGAGAGAGAAAACGCTCGCAGATCGTGACATTGACAATCGTTTCATATGAATTAATGAAGGTGCGTTTTGCGGAAAAGGGACAGTATATACCCCCTCTTAAAACTTTGGACAATTATGATTTTGTGATTATTTAATCCCCTGCTTTACTTTTTCTCCATTTGACACAATTTTTAATCTTTCTGGGAAAATTTAACATTACTGGTTATTTTGTTTGGTGTCTATTGGAAGAGAGAAAAACAGTAATGTTGTTAAAATAGGGAACAAAGATCAGAGTAGCTTACAAACGGGCTCCTTTAAGTTACAGCGTGAAAACGATAGGGGGATGATGTTGAAGAGGGAACAAAATTATGCAATAGGTTAATAATTACGTGCACAAAGTAAAGTCGACATCAAAGATATGTTCACACTATTGCATTGCACGTTGTTCCTTTGTAAAAAGGCGAAATATGTCAACATATCTCTAACGGCAACTGTACCTAATCGTCGAATGTAATGTACTAGATAACGTTAGAGGACTTCGGGGCGCTTTCTCTCTATAAGTAGCAAAATTAAAACGGATCTTCATATTTTTTTGAGAAATTTGTAATTGAATAGAATAGACATTAATTCGTGGCGATAACAAAACGAGGAAGGAGATCAGCAGATTTCAATTGGGTTTTCAAATTAAAATTTTCACCTCACTCACTTATAAGTGGACAAAATTGTAGTGTCCCTGTTACACCAATCCGTTGCTTCTCAGGAGTCAAGATAGACTAGAGTTGGGTAAAGTGAGTAAAGTCGGGTTGTGAAGGTGGCTGGGTGCGCCCCGTCGAGCCAATATGGCGATATACGGTAATGTTGACAGTGGGAAATTAAAACACCTACACGTGGAAAGTGTAGGGTTTTCTCCGTTGTTTGAACTTAGGTTAATACCACGGAGAAGTAAGCAAGCAAGACAAGTAAATTAAATGATGAGATATCTATTAAAATCAGAGGAAGAATCTGTTTAGGAGAAATAATCGAAATCAATCATTTCTAATTGTCAATATGCAATTCACAAATAATCGTCAAAACATTGTAACATGCTGTCAAACATTTGCAAAGACTATCACCTCGGAAGGACTTTAATAATAGTCGTGCTAATATCAATACCTAACCTGTAGGTTGGTCCACAGTATTAATATAGGTTAATAAAAAAAGTGGTAAATTTCTTAATAAGCCAAGTAATTTTATCCAGCGTATAGTTAATAACCTTGCGAGAGATAGAGCTACGGTAGCCTAGTGGTTCAGGCATGCGGCTGTCAAGTGGCGCTCGTGGGTTCGAATCCCGGCTCGTACCAATGAGTTTTTCGGAACTTATGTACGGAATATTTACCGTTAGCTTTTCGGTGAAGGATAACATCGTGAGGAAACCGGTCTAATCCCAATAAGGTCTAGTTTTCCCTCTGGGTTGGAAGGTCAGATGGCAGTCGCTTTCGTAAAACTAGTGCCTATTGCAAATCTTGGGATTAGGTGTCAAAGCGGACCCCGGGCTCCTTTAGGGGCACAACCGGGAACAACGCTAGGAGGATGATGTATAGTTAATAACCTTCCTGCTTCATACATTTTTGTAGTCTTTTTACTTCCATACCTCTCCATCACCGTCACCTCGACACTCTCATCCTTCATATTCTTATCGTCCTAACCTATGTATCCTACTTACTGTTATCTTTCAATTATTTACTAATATTTATCAGGTATTTTCTTAAGACGCCCAACCCTTAATCCCCAAGAAAATCGTGTTCACATTCCCCAAAGGAACATGAAGCCCGTCTAAACTCCATCGACAACTCCAATCCCGGCTCTAAACTCGCTGAAATTTCCCATTTCCCGACAAGAACAGGGAGAGAGGTGATTTAATAAGTTTCTGTCAGAAGTAGCACTTTTGAATCCATATTTAACTGTTATATCTGTTTATTTACAGCCTACTTTTCTAATCTAATGGAGGATGCATTGTCTATTTATGGAATACTAGCTTCCGCTCGCAACTTAGTCTGTATTTTAAATAGGGGATAAAAGCTATCCTATATTTTAATGCAGACTATAAACTATCTTCATGCAAAAATTCATCCAAATCGGTTGAGCCGTTTATAGCGTGATTGAGTAACAAACGTCCAAACTTTCGAATTTATAATATTAAGTAGGATTTAGGGTCATTCATTATAGAACCGTTAAGAGATACTATTAAACATTTCAATTTCTGTCTCATTTTGAAAGACTGGCATTTGATAATGCTTGCAAGACCTTTTCGCTTTCACGAGCAAAACTCGCACTCTGCAAGCCTGCAACACACCTAATGCCAGAGCCGCTGCAGTACCCAATGAGTACCTTGCACAAATCCAGGATAGCGGATAGTTGGTCATCACTAACACTTCAAATTATTCGTTTCGCAAATAGTCTCACTTTTTTGTAAAATGCTTTAATTAAGTCTACCGCCTAAGCGAACCTGTAAAATAACTGTCTTTTAGACGTTTTGGATAACTGTAAGTCCATAAGAGTATATAAATAAATAAATAAACAAAAGGATTTGACAATGGATCCAAGTGTATTGACTGATAGATTGTGACAGTCGATTTTGTAACCTACATATAATATCACTAAAGAGTACCGAGAATTATAGCATTGATTGGTTGAATTTTAGGAGTGCCTTTCCCGCTCACGGGACAATAATACCACCTTCGGGCGGCGTACGCAGAGCCGAAGATAACACGTAGAGTCCCTTCCGACAATGTAATGAAGGGAGCACCGCTGCTGATGCGCTGGGAAGCTGCCAATACCCGTGCCATGAGACACACACAAAGATAGTACCTGCTAGAGTGTAGACTATTGGTTGATGTACATTTTAGTACATTATTATTAGATCGAAGAATGCTCGTATCGTAACAGGCGTGCATTTTATTGGTATTTTATTGAGCGTTGGTTATTGGAAAGCCCCGTTGTTAACGACTGTTTAAGAGGGTTCTGTTTCTTGAAGGCCAATGCCAGATTAAAATAAGAACTAAACACGAGCAAAATCTGACAAAACAAAGCGATTAATAGTATCATCAGCAGAGCTGGGCACAAGACCCAGAGTAACGGATTAAATTTTAATTTACCCTAAAAAAATGTTAACGGACTCATTAACTTCGGTTAACCTTCTATGAATCCGTTAATCGTTAAACAAGACAAACAAGTTCAAAACAATAATTATAAATAGTAGCAGAAATGGCAAAACATTGTTATGGATGTCTCTTCTGAGGGACCAATCGGAAAACCAGCGCTGGCCACTTAAGCCCAGCACATGCTGAGATGGGCTCCCATTGTCACACAATATGTTTACTAGATTTAAGTTATGTGATTGGACTTTTTCTTTTGTTTTTCATGTGTTTTGTTTCATATTTTAAGGCGATGGCAATAAATTATTCTTAAGTATTTCCTATTTTCCAAAAGGACACCACACCGCGCGGACGCGTTCTGACTAGTATATTTTAGGGTTGGTCGGCGGGTCACGAAATCACATAGTTATCACTTATCAATATAAATAATATTTTTGCATTGTGTCGGTCATGTCATGGTATGATACGGTCAAGTGGGCACTCTTTCATTCCAAGGCAGCGAATGAAAAAACCATAGAAGTAGCGCCGCAAAGTAGGCGTCACGTCACCTCATAGTTATCAATATCCTTATTAATATTATAAATGCGAAAGTGTGTATGTTTGTCCTTTTTTCACGTCGTATTGATGTGATTTTTTATATAGAGATAGTTTAGAAGCTGGAGAGTGACATAGGCTACTTTTTCCAGCGGCAAAACATCTAATTCCCACGGGAAAATTCAATATGTTACATTTTCCTATAACCACGCGAGCGAAGGCGCGGGCATCAGCTAGTAAAGAATATTTTTGCATGTGTGGGTCATGTCATGGTATGATACGGTCAAGTGGGCGCCTTTAATCTTTAATTCCAAGGCAGCGAACGAAAAAAAACATAGAAGTCAAAGTAGCGCCGCAAAATGGCCCCACAGAATGGGTGCCATTGCCGTTATGCGGGGGTGGGGGGGGGGGGGGGTCAAAACGATGACAAGCAGCCGTTTAGTTCGAACATGCGCATACCGGGTTTAAGGCACGTGTTTGGGTAGACATTTGTAAGGAGCTCGCATTCTATGGTTCTTTCGTTCGCTATTCCAAGGGCAAAGATATTTTCACACCTAAACGAACCTCGCTTTCAGGCAATTTTTTTGATGTTTAATGACCCTTCATCAGCTCACTGGCTGTGTGAATTTATTTTCATTTGTAGTTATTATCATCACAAACTACCTTTTTTTTAAGACTTCTATCACGGGTTAACGGTTAAAGATTAACGCTAACTTTCGTTCTTTCTTTCGAAATGTAACACATTATCGTTTAATGGATCATTTTTTTATCAACGCTTAACGAAGTTAACTATTTGATTAACGGTGCCCAGCTCTGAAGTATCAGTCAATATAACGGCGGTCTTTGAATGAAAGGGTTTCATGTAGAAGATATATCGGAAAGTCAAAAGGCTAAGCTTAGATTTGGCAAGTACAAGCCACCTAAGGTTTCGCAAGGATTACCTACAGGAAGTGTGGAAGGCATTAAGTGTTTTAGACAGAAATGATTACATAACAGAACCCTAAAGAAAATCTGTGTGTGAAAGTTACTCGCATTAAGTTTTGTCTCGTAATTTAGATTAACGCAAACAGTGAAATATTATTGCAGTTGCTTTTAGGTCAAAATGTCTCAAAATGATTTTTGAATTACTGGTTTACTTTAATTAATTAATTGTGAAGAGATAGCGAACTGACGTATGGAAATACCGAAAGCTGATTCAATCACCAATCACGATAGAGATACATACAAGAGAAACAAAACCAGCGAGACCTTTACATGCAAGGTGTCTTAGAAACACGAAAGAAAACTACAAATATCCCGCGGCGTCGCTCGTTTCGCACAAATTAACCGCAATGTTCGGTTTACGACGGTCCGGCACGGCTCGTTAATCGGACGGACGGACGGCTATATGCGGATTAGGTCACAGTGTCAAATATGTATTTGCATAGGTCTCATATTGCCCGAACCGTGAGTCCTGCCGCGACTGACGGTTCGGGCGATAAAACGTAACTCGAATTTTTCATTTTTAGAATAGTACGTCGAGAGTTGTTCACGATATTTTTTAGTTTGGTGGTTAAGGATCATGCGGTTACAGAATGTCAAACAAGTTTATAATAATCACTCTAATCATTGGCCCTTGTAAAGGAAAAAAATATGTAAAGTGCCACGCAAAATTAATTCCCATTTCCTTATTCCTATTCCCGCTAAGTCCATTATTGAACTCAACAATCTAGGAATTTTTTCAACACTATTTTTAGTACCGACACGTTGATAAGGTTACGTTATATGTTACAAGACATAGACATAGACATAGACATATTTATTCAGTAAACAATACAAGATTGTGTTTGAATTTCTTACAGCTAACAATATAATATCTAATATCTAATAACTAATAACTACACTCTAATATCTAATAACTACACATTCTACTTACTCTCTATCAAATATTTCGTCAACACTATAAAAGCACAATATTCTAAACGACTGGCCGATGATATTTGTAGGTACTACAAACCTCAGCTAATGTATGAAATAATTTGCCAAGAAAGCGACAATTTACGTTGCACATCACTTTCATTGGTACGAAAAAGAAAAAAAAAATCGTAGTACTAATATTTGTCTAAATTGTGGTAATAACATAAGGTAATATTTAAGTAAGCGGCGGGTTTTTTTAAAGAAAATAAATACTACTTTAAAAATTAGTTCACGATTCGCACGACTCAGCGGACGTTCCGCATACTACTATTTGGTCTACAAATTGCACCTACAGATGTTTACTGGCAAATGACATACGTAAAAACTCGTCGAGTCGACGTGTGTTGCCAACACTGTTATGTTACGTTAGCTGTCATATTGTAAAGACGTATATTCGTACAATTGGCCCCTAGTTGTGCGGCTTCGGCGTAAATAGCCTGACCCCTTTGACACCGGCTGAGCCTTTCTTTGCTCGATATTGTTGGCTTGTTGGTTTTGCGTCCGTACATATCTGCATACTGCGTCAGTTCAAATGCTTCACTAACTGAATTGAATATTAGAGCTTATTGTACTGTAGTAAGGTTTAAAATCGATCACTTTATGTCAGACTACATTCGCAACGCAAAGGAATCCGAAATCTACATTGACTGTTTGAATTTGAATAAGTCAAAGTTGAATTTAGTAATTGCCGTACATCTACTGATATTAATTTAGAAATACTTGTCTAATAATATGTCTTTCAAGCTCCATAGTGATTACTGATTAATAGACAAGTTATTTCATATGGAGTAAGCTACTTAAAATGTCTCCTCATAACTCATAACACATGTTATACTTATTGCATTTTGGTTCTGGGTAACTATTCCTGTTACTGCAGCATAATTTAGGAATGATCCTTTGTGCCAGTACTGCACACTCCTGCTGCTATAGTGCTGTGTATGAAACCATATCCAAGCTAAACGTTTGCACGCTCACTTCTCCAAAGAAAGGGGTGTGAATTGGTTTCATCAGACAATTGCTGACCTAATTACGCATTTGACCAACAAACTTAGTCTTACCATCAAACGCAGCTACGTCGCTTTCATATGGAAAACTTTCCACACACGTTAGCCGACCTACGCCCATGTTGGCCCATAAACCCTGGGCCCAGCCTTCTGGGGAGGGGCCGTGACGTCAGCGTCTTGCTGTTTGCCGCGTGTGTTTGTGCCCTGAATCCACTGACTGATGGGCTCTATTCTAGTCGTAATAGCAATAGAACCAGGCTAGACTATGCTCTTAATCATGAATGCCCGTCAAACCCTATGCAAAATAACGTTAACATATTACATATTTGCTTCTTCCACCCTTTTAACCCATTAAGACCCGAGAGGGACACACACACAAGCCTTATAAACATTACTATAGGACTAGTTAGATTTGTGTAAGATTGTTCCCTAATATTTATTTATTTATTTTTATTTATTCACTGCCAATCAAGACACATATGGGACAAAGCGCTACAGACGCTTTTCGCTGCATATGAGAACTAAGCCGTTACAGACTACGGCGTAGCACTAGTATAGCGTTACTAAGAATGGGCTAATGTCTATAATAGGAGCTTTTCTCTGTTCATGACCTATCAACGGTGGATCCACGTTCTATAAACATATCGTTAACAATCGTTTGAGTGAATAACAACATTGTATAGGTACATTGAATTGTCTTTAACAATGTATGCAATTTGTATGTTTGATAATTTCGATTTGTTTAATACTATAAAAGCTTTTGCCCATAATTTGGTCTAAGTAGAACTCGTTAATAGCGCTCAAAAAATATTCCATCCTTTTACAGCAATATAATCTTTGAGATAAACATATCCATTTAAACTCAAACTATCTCGAGTTATACCCATCGCTAATGGTCCGTAAAAGTGTTCATAAAACTGAATACTTAATGATGACTTTCTTTACTAAGGGAAGAAAACTTTTGAACTTTTCCAACCTGCGCATATTAAGGGCCGTGGAAAACTGCTGACAAACTCGTAGGCCGAGTGCTAAGAACGTGCTCGTAGCGAGGTCTACGAGTGCTACAGTTTCACTGACGTATTCAATTTTCCACCTTACTCCATTAACATTGAGATGAGAAATGTGTGTCTAATTTTTGATAGTATACATCTTAGCCGTCCGGAAAGGTAAGTAAGTATGCTAGTTTCTTGCCTTCTGATGGAGGTACCTTAATATGAAAACGCGTAAATAAATTTATTTCTAACGCCTGAGGGACAAATGTATACATTATGACTTTGAACTATAATTGTATACTTTTCGTAGTATATTAAAATTGATGATGACTGTAGAAATAATAAATCAGAGTTGGCAACCCGGTAATTCGTAGCAGATCCCCAAGGACACTTGAATCGTGAGAATGCGAGAGGAGTCCATATCGAACTGCACGTTTTCAATAAAGGCAAACCATTTTGTATTACAAAGGTGTTCATATCAAGTTCGAAGCGGAAACTCAAAAAATTATCAGTTGCACTTTTTTACGAACGTTTTTGTGGTTATAGAGTAAAAAACGATTATTTTTTTTTCAAAAAATGCAACAAACTCACGTCTGACTTTCAATTCTCACACAGCCAACAACTGTTCGAGATAATCCTTACGAGGCTAATAAAAGGATATACCGTGAATGCAGGTTACTTTAGCCCTGGAGGGTAACTTTGGCCTGCGCAAATGACTCTGTCCGCTGGTTTTTTATGCATTTGAACAGGATCAAATAACCATGCTGTAAGATTCAGCTAGCTGCTCAGGTTGTTACTTTTTTATGTGGCACTTCAATACTGCGTGGTTTTCATGTGGGCCAAAGTAATTCTCCATTGGGTCAAAGTAACCCGAGTTTACGGTAATTTAGGTATTGCTATTGCACTGTTAATACTACTGGCTCTGTTTTTAATTTCGAAAATCTGAATCTACATAAAAAAAAAACTATATAATTATTGAGCCTGCTCAAAAAATTTCACGAGATTCAGTTAAGAAATGCGACCTGTAGAGGAGAACAGCCTGACGTACGAAAGAAATAATGCCAGATCTAAAACAGAGGTTTACTCACTGCGCTCGTTCGTCCAAAAAATAATTAAATTTTTACAATTTAGTTTTTATCAACATGCTTCACTGTAAATTGCCCAGAAACCTGCTATTCAGCTCGTAATTCAGTCTGCCAGTGCAAAAACGACATCATTGTGTCCGAGACGACACTGGAAACAAAAGCCAGCGCGCGCCAGAAGATAAGACGGGAATTAATTTAAAGAAAACTTCCAAGACGCTGATGTCACGTACTTTATATTGTAAGGTTTAGATTGAAGATGCTATTCGTTTTCTGTTTATAGAGGTATTAACATTCACTGCCAAGAATGGCTGCGCTAAGCTCGTAGCCGATCCCTTTGGTTCCCCGCTAGTAACGGAAAGCACCTACGACGTAGGCACCCGCTGACTGCCGAGGCGGGTTCCTGGCAGTGACACAGCGTATTTTAGAAAAAAAATATAGCAAATAATTTTTTTAAACAAAATGCATTAAGAAATGACCTCAAAGCGGGGAAGATAAAAATTAATAAGGCACATAAATCTGGAGACCTATATTTCAATAACTAATTTTACCGTCTGCTTGTGGATTACTGATTACCCAAGACAGTGATGCACCCAAAGATAAAAATATCAAAATGCAGGTGAACAAACGACGGGCAACAAAGGTTGCAGACCCGCACCGGCCAGATTACTTAAAGCTGAATTATTTACTTTCACCCAAAAACACAAAGCAGACTTTTCATATACTTCCACCGTTATTTACGTTAGCCGTCAGACGGCCCGTCATCGCATTCCTGAGGACACAGGAGGCGCAGCAATAAACGCAAGCGCAAATCAAAATTCAGATTTTTCCCATTGACCGTAGCGGAACGGTATAGGAGAAACTATTAACCTAAACACTGTTCAGAGAAATTGAGAATATTTCTGTGCCGCTACAGTAGTTCGTGATAGGATTGGGGTTACTATATCATTTTCATCGAGGCTTGATACAAATGTCACCTAACTTTTTAGTACTGACAAGACCGCTGCCCGGATGCCAATAATGTTGCTAAAATCAGATTTGCATTGTGACATAGTATTTCAATGTTCACCTATGAAAGGAAAGGAAAGCCACCATGGAAAGATGCATAGTTTAATTTCCAAGGAATCCGTTTTATCACAGTATTAATCAACATTAACCAGTAATTTCCGACGGTTAAGTTAATTCAAAATTAATCTAATATGTAGGCTGCGTCCACTAGATCGGATTTCACCAAACTGACATCTGTCAAAATGGCGGCCAGTTCAATACAAATTAGCATCGGCTTTGCGAAGTCTCGCATCCCGTTGGTAGGTAAACAAACTAAACGTCAATTGGGATGTTAAAATTGGAGGGGAATTAATGGGACGAAATCCTTTGAACGCCGTGCGACTAATCATAAACAGCATAGAGAGCTCAAAGAGACGTTAGTGTGGTGTGAGGATATTTCCGGTCTAAATAGTGCCAATGTCGAACTAAATTCCAAATTCAATTATCTGGTTACAAATTATTTCAGGCCTAATCAATAATAGAATGGAGAAATAATTTAATTAAGAGACCCGTAAACTACTTGTACCACAGAAAAAATGAGATGTTACTAGAAGGACCTATTTTGGCGATATATTAAAAAAACGTTGGAATTTGCTAACAAACGAATACATTAAATTGCAGTAGCGAATGATTGACTAGATTATGAGACGGGTTTAACCGAGCAAAGCAAAGTTGGCGAGTTAGATATAGATAATCTTCTTTGATGATATATATAATAGCAACCGGCATGAAATGAGTTATTCCATGAAGATATAAAAGATCAGGAAATCCCCACCGATTGAAGCGCACATAAAGAGATTTGCTATAAAAGAGTTGTATAACATCGGAATCTTTAGAATAACAAAAATAGTGTTTCGCGGTACGATGTAAACACTCCGGCCAATGTCGCTTCCGAAGCGGTTGTTTGACATCTGTCGCCGAGTGCTACTTGTGTAAGGTTGTATAGAATAAACATTCAAGGCGACACGCGCGAAAAAATTATGTCAATTTGCAATGTCTTATATTCTAGTAAACGCTCCACGGAATGAAAGAAAAACGAAAAACTATATCTATGTTTACAACCGAAGTCAAGATCAATCCAGTTAGCATGAAAAAAAAACGAATGTCTACTTGATATAATATAATAACTAGTAATAATTCATCATCATATCAGCCGAAAGACGTCCACTGCTGAAAATAGGCCTCCCCAAAGAGTGTCACAATGACCGGTCCTGCGCCACCCGCATCCAGCGGCGTCCCGCGACCTTTACCAGGTCATCAGTCCACCTTGTCCTAGTAATGTCATCTTTAGTTTCCATCTGAAAACAACGGACGAGCGTTTTGTTCGTCATAACAAGTTCGAGGACATAGTCGCATATCATCCAAAGCGGTATACTCTACGAATACAAAAGCCTGGCCCTGAGCGATAGTCAACTGTTCTGGAAGCGTCAGACTGGTGACAATGTGAACATTGTCGTAAACTTTAGCTGAAATAATTAGTCGGATGTGTGGTGTGTGGCTTTGCAAAACCAAGCATAAGTTGGAGTTAGCTCAGCTATAGTTTTGTTAGTCAAACTCAAAAATTCAAATTAATAAATGAAGTGTAAGCATCGCTTTATGAGTATGTACATTTATCTAACTTTTCCTTTTACGACATAATTCGAATTAGTTCTTGTTTATTTTTTATATATCAGATGTATTATAGGTATCACTACTTATATTTCATGTAATAACTATCAGTATCGAAATATTTACAGTAACAGGAAAAAAGTATCTTTCAGTATGTTTTATTTATTTATTCAAGCTTTATTGCACAACGGAAAAACTTACCGCACAGAATGCCAAATTAATGCCTAATGGATCAAACAAACAGAAAACAAAAAAAACTGCATTTTTTAAATTGTTTTTAGTGTATTACTCAGATCAATATTACCATTGTCTTTTTGTTATTGTTTCACTCCGTTTTTAAATCGTTTGATACCACATCACACCTACCTCTAAAAATAATCGACCTCTCACATTAATAAACGTAAGGACTCCATCCGAACCTTGACGGTTTACTCTATGCTCATCCATTAGTAATTTTCTCTCCAAGGTGCTCACGGCGTGTACCGCGAATATGTCAACTATGCAAAAACAGTTATGAATTCTTGAAAATTTCTTGTTAGTTTTGAGTAGCTCTTGTTTTCGTAGTTGTGACTAAATTGGATCGAGATAGGAATGCTCGTTGAACGGGAACGTTGGTCCGATTGTTACATTGACCTGAGATATCAGGCATATTGTAATCTACGCGGAATTGAGGTAATTTTGGAATACTTCATTTCTCGCAAGGATTCAAGCTTAACTTTAAAATCAATCAATTCCACTTTATAGCTGCCGATGACACTATTATTCAGAACTGATTTCTGTTGTTGCATTTGTCAGACACTCTTAAATACATTTAGATTACCCCGTTTTTCAGAAATCCAATCCTCTTGAAAAATTATTTAAACATTCTACTAATTTTTCATTTCTGCTTTGTTCTTTCTATCAATGGTACAATAAAACCGTGAAGTATTTTCCTCATTAAAATTATAAAACATAATGTTTTATTAAAGTTATCTAGTTCGTCTAATATTACAAGTTCCTCTGGACTATCATTACCCAGTACAAGTGAGCTGATTTGTAACAGTAATACGGCTCGTCCAAAAACCAGTGGCGTTATTTTCCGTGTCAATCAAAGCCTATCTGTTTATCTCGAGTGCGTTTTAGCTACCCAGTTAATTGATCTAGTCGTCAAGCACATATTCGGTGTAATATCATCCATATATAGTGGGAACACAAACCTTCCGAAGTATTGTTTCGAAAGCATTGCATCTTAATTCAAAAATTTCAAAATTCCGAATGCATTTTTCCGCTAGACGGAAGTTGGGAGGTAGATGATTTAATAGATTATTAGAAGGTTTTGTTAGGTTAGTATAAAATCCGGAAAAATCAGAATGCGAAGATATTCAAAATTTTTTCGAATAATTCAAGAAACAAATGCCTGGATATAGCCCTAATCACCTCGTCTGTCAGCAGAGAACTGGCCACTGCTAATAACTGTCATGTTTATAAACTTAACCGCGGCATCTTCGGCGCAGACCGCCTGTTTGTTTGTTTGTTTATATACGTATATATTTACACAGCGGAGCTTTAGCATTGACACCGATTCTCCCGACGCGATGTAATACGAGAGGATTGATATCGGGTGAAAAGTTTTGGAACTGCGCAATTTCAGTAACGTGTAATGTTTCGTTAGTAGCGGAAAACAGAACAATTTGAATGGAAATTGGGAAATCGAGAGGTGAATACCAATATACATACATAATATTACACAGCTGCTGATACAACTACAAAACGTTGAGTTTGTTTCGGCGTTTCTTCTTAACAGTGGTCTTCTTTTTTAGAAACGCTAGTAGAATTTTGACTTGTTAAAGTGCCATTACGGCCTACGTGCAGAATAAAATTCATTTACGTCACACCTGGCCATAATGCTAGTTTTATTGCACGCTGCGCGTACGGTAAAACTCGCATTGTGGCCAGATGAAGACGTAAAATTGTGTACTCACCACGGGCGGTAATGTACTATTGTTTCATTTATTTATTTAACGCCGAGTTAAAGAAATAATAACCTCGGGCACCATGGAGCACCATCACCAGAAACAACAGGACAGGTCCTACTTGAACCTTATGAAACTATAAGACATTGGCATATTTAACACCTTTCGTTGTTTTTTGCAAGAAAAGCAAAGCCGTAGTCTCTTGGGCGTTTCTGCTATTCGGGATTGTAAATAAAGAAGAGTGCAGCTCATATTCTCTTCTCTGCAGAATACGAGTTTCTATTGATGAAATGTTGTGCTAAGCAGAAGATTATATTGATTGTGGACGTTACGTATTCCTTAAATCAGTCAATCATCTTCGGCTTATTTCAGTAACCATTACTACTAGAAAACTGTGATTCGACATGGGTATATAAATCAATCACGCCGACAGAACCGTACAATAAAATCTTGAAAAAAAAACACCTAAAGCGGGGATATAATTTTTTTCTCGTTAAAACCATGTCGTTGGATAGCTCGTTCAAAAATATTATGGGTTTCCTATAACCATTTTTACAATCAGTGATTTGTTTGCAAGATATTGGGCTTTAAACTTTAACAAAATTATGGCTTTAAAGTTTAAAGCCATAATTTTGTTTGATTTTGTTCGAGTCTTGTCCCCCTGCCGGCTAAATGGCTACTATTAGGGATGTGAAAAAAATGGTGGTAGTAGTACATAAAACGAATCTAAAAGGAAAACTATCACGAACAAGTAGGCATAGGTAGTTATCGAGTAATAGTCCACCAACTTAATGTGTACTTGGAAAGGCCAATTTTCGTACTAATTCGGCCGACGCAACCGCACCGCACGTCGATGTAACTAAGACAGACAGGCAACTTCGGAACCCTACACTGCACGTGGCCCGACACGCACTTGGCCGGTTTTTATTCTCCAAGGTTTCATACAACTGTTCTGTTGTTGCAAAATCGAACATTGGACTCAGATAATTTACGGACATCGCTATTAAATCTGCTTAAATCATTGACCGCAGCATTCCAAATGGGCGCATCGTTAAGTTTACTACTAGTTGTAAATCAACGATTCATGATGGACTAAACGATCCGCGAGGCACGGACGAGGAAATAGCATTTGGAGAACACACTGCCATAGTTTGCAGTCGGATCGTTTATTGGATATCAAACTACTATTTGATTTTCCGCTCATTATCTTACACCTTTAACGCAATCCTCAATAATATATTAACTACTTAACTTGGGGCGGAAAGCAAAGAATGTCGCAGGTATTTGAAGCCTGAGCCAAAGACAAGGGACATATGCGATGAAAGGCTTTCTACATTATCCACACCCACACGTGACGTGGACTCTTAAGAAGACCTATTGTGACCGCATCGATGCATTTGAGATGTGGTGCTGGAGAAAGATGCTGCTAATCGACTGCTTTTCGCACCAATAACTCTATTCTCCTAGAGCTAACCGTCAAGACCCGACTTTCCACGATGTGCCTTCGTAGAGATACTGGAGTACTTTGGCCACATTACCAGGAAGGACGGACAGTGGATAAGGATTACTGGCAAAATTGAAGGGAAACGCTCTAGAGGTCGCAGTCGGATCAGATCGTCAGACAAAGTCCGCTCATCGCCGAACACCAAGCTTCATGATGCACTCCACCATGCAAAGGACAGAAACAGGTGGCGAACTCTGATCCAAGAACAGTTGCTTCGACAAGAGGGAGATCACGACCCTCAGTAATCAGGAATAGGACGCGAGGAGAAGGAAGGGCATTACCCATAACCCGTCATAATAGCCGGTGCATTAAACTAAACGTTCTAATTAGAAAGAGACGGATAGTCTATCTCGTAGCGACACAGCTCGAGGGCTGTCCTCTGATAGCCGTGCTGAAGTTTTCTAATAATACTAATAATACCCACAACTCGCCGTAAAAGCAGGGGCATGCAGATTTTTAATAACCCTGCTTTCACAATCTGCCACGTCGTGTGAAATATATTTCCCCAGTTCGTCTCGCGCCAATGACGACAGATTCATCAATACGCTTGACGGCGGCGTTGCTCGTACGTTCTAATTAATATCAATACTCCAATCAACGGCCATTTTGATTTCAACAAATGTGTTTTCAGATTAGATTGTAATAACGAATAAACATGAATGATGATGAATGCTAAATAGTGCTCCAACACATTTTATAAAAGCTGTGGGATGTACGGTTTCAGGGCCGGTTAAATCGGACGGACGGAGCCACGCTGTTTAGTCGTCTAAATAATAATTCGTTTATAATTTTATAATTGTGTTGTACGTGTATTTAAGGTACCTATTCGTAACTAGATGACCTTAGATGGCTGAAATAAATAAATAAATATTTGACGTTATTAACGTGTTATTTAAGTTTTGTACGTTAGTCTGTAAGTTATATTTACGTAAAAATAGACCTTGTCTAGTGCAATTAAATAAATAAAATGGGACAATTAATAGGCACCAGTCACGGTTTTTTTTTGGGTTTCAAAAGAAGTGACGTCCTCTCGTTTCTCAGGGCGAAGACCCTTTTTGGAACACTGGGCTAAAGCATTTAGTTTTTCGAAAGGCGAAACCAGCCTTCATTGATCGGTGTACCATCCAAATATACCCGGATGCTGTGCGTCACCCCAGGAGTTCCCGGGTTGCTGGCCCACTGCCAGCCCGCTCATGATAACTAGCGCTGTACTAAATAAATTCACGGCTCGGAGAATTATCTGGCTGGAACCTGTACTATGGTTCTAGGGAATTGTTAACTGGTATTTGCTGGTCTGGGGAACGTAGGTCTGGCGACTATAGGTGTAGGTGGTTGGTGGAAATGTAAATGACGTTTTTAAGTTGTCATTTATAACGTTTTCAGGCGCTTTTGGCAGGGAAAGTTGTTTGGGATTTGGTAGAAAAGAATTCTTAGGAATACCATTTTTTTGGGGATTCCGACTTTTTACTACAAAATGTTTTCGCATCAGCACAGATGATTAAAACACACGCATGAGGTTGCTCATAAAGAGGAAAGATTAACCTTTTATTAAGTGTTCTAATTAGAAACAACCGGATAATCTCTCTCGCGCGGTGTTACGTTAGCTATACTTATGGTTCCTTTTCAAAATATGGTATTTATTTTTGAATTAAGGTCACGCTTAATTACGTTGACTTTAAAATTTACAAAATTACAGATATTGCACTTTATTTAGCTTTTCATAACTATATTTCCGAAATGGCGTCGACGGATATCTTCGCAAAAATTGCCTTCAATACTTAAACGCGTTTCCATACCTCTGACAGTATTGGAAATGAAAAGTCGATGTGGTGGAAAATGGTGAAACCGATATCGAAATGATTCAACGTCTCTGGGGAAGGTTATTGCGGAATACTGGCAATCGTCCTCCTTTCTCTGCCTATGTATGTATACTGTTATGAAAAGTTATACACATAGTTATAATATGTATACTGTAGGTATTGCTAGCGCTAAAGAAAATTCGGTCCTCAGATAATTTAGAAATAAATGTTGGACTTTATTGATTTTCTTAAAATTGAGACATTATGTTAGACGTCAAGGTTATCATGGCATATATCTATATGTTTCATGTATATCTGTATTTGCTTTTCTTTGCATGACATTTACTTCAACGTTATAGACGCGAACGCGCCTGCCCTTTGCAAATTAAGTATTAGGGCGGATTGCATCGACCACACCTTTAGTGAGCGCTGATCTTTAAATATGGCGCCGGCAGCTTTCATTGCATGGAAACTTTTCAAACTTTCCATACATTCAGATTTTAACAATTAAGTAACATTCCGGTTTAGTGCACCCCACCCTTAATGTCATGTTTAAAATCACATAAATGAAACCATTGCTTTTGAAATGTAATTTTTATACATACATAATTGAACATTACTACACACACCTAAGGTGCATTATCATTTATCAAACTTCACAATCGCCACACGTAATAACTAAATCCAACACCTTATTACTCTCCATTAGGGTTGAAACTTGCATATCCTTCTGAGCTGATCTACAAAACACTGATTCATTGGGTCATCATGAGCTCTCTACCTTTGTGTTAAGGTCGATAATTGCGTGCTGGTGGTAAAGGGTAGGTACAATATACGATGTTATGGTTAGCGAATGGACAATACGTGCTCGACAATAGACAATCGCGGTGTCGGCGTGACATACAGGCTAATGGGGCATATACAGGGTGTCTTATATGGCGTCTAAGTATGTATTAATGGCCAAAGACAACTTTAAATACTTTATAATTCGACAGAACCGAAGTTCCCTGCAACTAAAATCATTTTACCTCTTTCATTAGTAGTTATATATAAACGAAGTTAGCATGAAATTTGTCTGAATAGGATCGAGTGACGTCACGGCTGTCGATCACCGTAATTTTTTTGATCTTTATGAATACAAAATCATGAAAAAAGTAAAAAAAAATTAGAAGCGTGATAATTTCCAAGAATTTTCGTGTTTCTTTATGTTATGTATTAGTAGTGTAAGAATTATTTATTTTTCTATTGCCAACTAGGTACGTACCGTATTATAAAGTTTAACTTTAATCTAAACTGATTTCAGTCATGCCGGGCCTTGGTAATTAAAATTAAAATAAAATAGAATCATAGCCCAGGTGAAATCCCCCAGTTGACCTCAACCTCATTTCACCCCTGACTATCCAGCGGGTCTATCGAAGATTTAAATTATCTTAAAGTTTCCCATTAAAACTTCCATCCTTGCCAAGCCGAGGTCGTCCCCCCCCCCCCCCCCCCTTCACCCCCGTTTCCCCCCGCCGAGACAAATCTCGTTACCGTTCGTTTCGCCGCTAATGGACCGAAACACCTGTGCAGGGTGAAGGGGGTTTGGGCTTACGAGTAGGTATATAAATCTTTTATGCCCTATATGTTTTAAGTATTATGACGGTACATAAACATGAAGATATATCAGTAAATTGGTATGCATATTTGGAAAAAACACGACGTACTCTTTTATTACGAAAGAAGTCATTTGTATACGGGCAATGATAAAAATATTAAAAGAGGTACTTAGATGGGATGTCTATTCGAAATTCCGTGTTTAAAAATGGCCACCAAATCTGACAGTTGAGGCACGTTTATACGTTTCCATTGACGACGCGAAACTGAGGCAAGTTAGTGCAATTGGCTAAGTTTTAGTGTGCCACTTTTGGAGCGCTTATAACCAATCTACCTCTTTTTTATTTTACATCATTATATAGGGGCGTATGCAGTGTTCGTTGAAAACTGATTGTATAGAAAGTTTGACAAGTTTCTAATCGAATGACAGCTGCCGGCGCCATATTTATATATGTGAAGTAGTTCGTTAGGTATAATTAAATGTGTAGAACATGTTTTATACCACGTCGGTGGCAAACAAGCGTACGACGACTTGCCTGATGGTAGGAGATCACCGTCATCTAAGGACGCTTGTAACTCCAAGGGTGTCACATTCGTGTTGCCGTCCCTAAACCATCACGCTTTTAAGATTCTAAAAAATTTAAACACGCTCTAGGGTAAATCGCCAATAACTGGCCACCCATCAATAACCCCCCCCATACTAAAAATGAACTGTATTCCCCTACAAATGGAATTCAATTTAGTATAACGTGGCCAGTTATTGAAGGGTGGCCAGTAATTAACGCCTTATAAAAAAAAATATTCCTATTATAGTTCAGTTTTAGTATGAGGTGACCAGTTATTGAACGGTGGCCAGTTATTGGCGAGTTATCCTATTTCAATAATTACGAAAGCATACTAACTGAGCTGGAAACCTGATCATGACAAATGGAGTACTCTTCTGCGAGCCTGGCCCTGATGAGGGATAAGATAAACACATCATTGTCATCATCATCAACTAACTATAGCACCATTTACTATAACAACAGATTCTGACATTTCTTTCATAAGCGATAACATAACCGTAGGATATATCCTTGAAAACTAGAATCCTAACGTCGATTTATATATATCCATTGTTATTAAAATAAACAGATCTCTTAGATATACAACGTGTTTACTCCTTTGAAAACTACCGTGCCAATATATATATACGACTGCATATCTCTCATTATCATTTAAATCCTGTATAAGACCTATTATTATAATATTTGTTCTATGTATTCTAGAAGCATACTCTAATATGTATTTCAAACCTTAGTCCAATTCAAAGGAAAACACAAAAAGAACACAAATTTTCACTGAAATGTACAAGAAAATAGACTAAGCCGCACTGCGCTCTGGCTCGCTTCGCGACGGAAACTGGAATCTGAAATGCCTTTACAGAGAATTCTGCCTGAAATCCACTATAACAAGACCCCTGGCAAAAGTCAAAACTATTAAGAATACAGCTCAAGCTATATTGGTCAACGTAATGCGTTGAACCCGCAGAGAAAAGCGAGTTGTAAAAGTAAAGTTATAGAGTCTAAATTAAATTAACAGTTTTAGATTAGATAAATTAAAGAATTAATCGATTTTAAATAAAAACAAACTCTGCACAGTAAACAATACTGTCAAAACTCGTTTGTATATACAGACTGCGGTCGCATTCAATCACGCACATTCCTAATTAAACCTTAGCTAGTACAAGTTAGAGTTGGTTTTCGTTTGGTGATTAATAAGATGTACGTCTTTTAGATGTCGGGGTCAGTAACGAATTAAATATAGTTCTAAAATAGCTGAAATTAAAAAAGAAAGATGGCCGTCTACATTACAGTCTTGTTGGTTTTGGGCGGTACGCAGAGAATGTCTGTATTGACGTCAAAGCCTAGATAGAAATAATATCTAGATGATGGAAAACATCAAAAGGAGCTTTATAACGACACGGGGGATACAAATGGTGCCTAATCAAAGTCAGAATAATTATGAAAATATCCAATATTAAACTGATAGTGATTGAACGAAATTTTTTACCTTCTAAACATAATACGATGTTTCTTAATTCCTGTCCTAAATATATACATTTTAAACTATCGTGAGACATGTTTAAAAGAATACTTATAATTCATCCTGTAGAAGAACTCCTGAAGAGTTCGAAACATGTCACCCGTAGTGACCTTTAATACCCTAGTATAACCGTGTAATTATTATTCGTATCCTATATCTTTAGTTTTAAAAACAATGACTGTACTCTATAAGACAGTTTAAAAAAACAGTAATAGTTGAAACAACGACACTTTATACCTAACCTATACTTTATTTCCTTAATATATCCTTTTTCAAGATTTAACACACCGTTAAAGAAACTGTTAACCAGCGCCACATATCGGGAATAAAGTGTCATTGCTGATTGTTGTACCGTTTATTCAGTCGCTCGTTTCATAGACCTAGTAATTTTTGTGGCATATTTACCTCTATTACGTTCGACTTTCTCAGTTTTGTTAAACGATGCAAACTTCGATTGTTCTACCTACAGCCTATACTAGTGAACAACGCAGGAGGCGCATACATTAGTTCTATAGAAATATTTTTGAAAGTATCGTATCGTGTTTATTCCTCCACAGTTCTATGAAACTGAAGCTTGCTGGTCGCATACTAGTTGTCAAACAGCGCCAACTATCGGGACTACTATGCACTATCTACCCACGGGCCGTTGCCGACATTTGTCCTATAGAAAACAATTATATTATTGAAAGCATCGTGTCGTATTTATGCTTTCCTCTATCAGTTCTATGAAACTGAAGCTTGCTTCTCGCATTCTAGTTGTGAAACAGCGCCACCTATTGGGAAAACTACGAACTAGGTACTTACTGGTTGTTGTGCGCTGTCAGCCGGTTGGGGTCGCTGGCGTTCCGATGCTTCCCTCGGCGCGGCGGGTCGCGCTCGCGGCAGCTCTCCGCGCGATTCACGCCACGGCCACCAGAGGACGCCGCGCGCCAACTGGGGAAAATATACACATGTTATGGTATATTTTCTCCTTGGTCTTGTAATTGCAACTAGGTTTATCTGTCTGGTAATTGCAACTAAATTTAATAATGCCCTGTATAATCACTATACTAGAGGGCATTATTAAATTTAGTTGCAATTACCAGACAGATATACCTAGTTGCAATTACAAGACTCCACCTTAGTTTTTTTTATTTGTCTAGCCCAGCTAATACGATCGTCTATATATCGGATATAAAGTAATCGCCTTTAACTAGCAAGTATTTAAGTGCAAGAAACACGAATGATTTAAGTCAAGATTAAGCATGCATCACCCATCCAGTAACAAAATCGGCAAAATGAAGCTAATCTAAAGAGCTTGCCATTGTCACGAGATAAACGCAGCCCTGATAGGCCCGTAGAAAGGTAGTGCTTAAAGAATGTAAGGCATCATAATAGCAGTTAAAAGATGGCGTTCTCGCATTCCAAATTTTAACTAACCGCCATCTAGCGAAACTACTATTTGCCCGTCAACTGGTTAGGTCAGTTAGGCAGTATATGTTCAAGATAATATTCAAGTAAATTGGTACCGTATTGTGTTTAAAGTTTGATAACAATCGATAGGAAAAACAAGTGCAAAATGTATATATATGTGATGGACAAATAATACTCTCTCAATTTGTATCCTCCTGTCTGCAAATCAACAAGTCTAGTATTGTCCTTTATGTGCGCCACCTATGAGCTAGTAGCGAAACTCCACTGCAGCGGTAAATGACATTAAGTACTCCACGCTAGATGGCGTCTAGTAGCGGAAGTTTATTTGGGGAAATAGATATAGCTTTACTGAACTGGTATTACTAATATTACAGAGCAAAAGTATGTAAGATTGTAACCGCCTATCCGATTTCAAAAAATATTTCCCCTGCGCGTAGAATGGACTTTATATTTTATCCCGTAGGTTTGCCTGGGTTCTTTTCAAAACGCGGGCGAACCGCGCGGGCAGCTAGTTTAAATAAATTCTTCTTTCTTTGCCTTTGTTCATCCAAACTAGTTTAGCTAAAATTGCGGTAAAAAAAGTTTTTATTTAACTGTAACTAAGTTTATAAGAAACGGATAAAACACATTTTGGTTAACAGCAGGTCTGTTCAGTTGTACGGGCAGTCGGATGTTACATATAATAAAATGTATGGCAATCTCTTCGCCAGGTAGGATTACCCGTTTGGATTGTTGGCCAGGTGGCAGGTTCATTGTAATGGTGCTTTTCCAGCGGCGAGGCGAGGCAGAGCATGGAACTTTACGGCGATAGAATAGTAAATTTACAATCACTGACTAATGTGCAGTTCAATCCTCGCCTCGTCTCGCCGGTGGATATCACGGTAACTCAAGTTCATGCGTAGATATTAGCCGACTTTCAACTACTGTTTACGTATAAAGGAAGGAATGTACTTTTTACTAGCATCTACAGAAACAGTCGTAAAACACTTGTTTACAAACCAAACCTTTGTACTACCGTTTAGATAATGCGAGTTAGTCACCTTCCGTTATTTTATATGCCTACGGGTTTTAGATAATGCATTATGTCAACGGTTAGCATTGTGGTGAGAGGTATATCTGTGTAAAACCACCGATTAACACATTCACTGCCAATAATCGCTACGCGCTACGCTCGTAGGTAGCTAATATAAAATGCTCATCGTTTCTGATATGTGAATTTCTTTTTTATTTGACAGAACGTGAAAATGTCTCTCGTGGTTTAGAATTAGACGAAATGAGTTGTTTTTTTTTGTCAAGATTGTTTCATATTATTTAGTTCTACAATGAGATTATTAATGAAATACCAAAGGGCATTGTTTTTGTTCAATCTTTATTGGGTTCGTCCTAATGAAACAACAGTCAGCGATCACAAGAAAATGGTATGGCATACAAAACTTCACTCACTTGGTATCCTTAGTGGGCTCCTTGCTGGCTTCGGTTGTGTCCGCCTCAGGTTCGGGAGCGGTCGGCTCCTCCGATGAGCCCTCTCGTTTCGACTCTCCTGCGCAGAAAACGGTACATTAAAATATGGATATGAGTTTCGGACATAACATTCTCATTTAATAACAGACTTGTAAAAACGATAGTTTTAACTGACTTCATATCGGCACCCAAGTTGTTTCAAGTTTGCCTATAGGTATAACTTGAAGAGTTCTTTCGATTTCTACAGGATGACATCATCCTCACCTGATGGCCATGGGACACTAGGAAGGACACCCTTTCAACCAAAAAAAGGAATTTTCCAAATCGGTCCAGCCGTCTTTGAGTAATTGGGGAATATACATTAAAAATAACCGACGAATTGAGAACGTTCTCGTTAGGTATATGAAGTCGGTTAAAACTACAATGTGTTATTTTCTAAGTATCATGCAAATATCCTCAGTGCCATTCTGTAAGAAATATCGAGTTCTAACAAATATTAATATCATAACGACGCGGACACCGATGGGAACACAGAAAAAAAACTAAGATTGTCAGAAAACACCATTAAGAACACATGGTTAACAACTCGCATGCGATAGCAGAGTTTGATTGCATTCATCGTAGGTATTTCTTCGCTAGCATGCAGCCCCGCTATGTAATGAAAATCGCATACGTTTTTGCACCGTGTATTTCTAAAAGCCGTCTTCCTTTAGGTAAACCAATATCTCGACGCAGAAGATTTAATCGAATATTTACTCAGGTAAGGTTGTAATATGACATCGTGTTTTTTTTAAATCTTTCACGGGAATAATGAAATTCGGACAAATTATTCGGATAAATTATATTTCGGACTACTGTTGTCGTGAGGGTACAATACGTAATAACGATTTTTTTTATTGTGTGTATGTAATTTGTATTTATACCAGTAGATCTGTGAGCTGTAGAATTCGCGAGCCTGAATCGACAGAGAAATTATATATAACTATAGAACCTGCTCACAAAATTTCAGGAGAATCGTTTGAGAAATGCTACAAGTTCAGGAGAACAGACGGACAAACGTCGGACACGAAATAATTTTTACCCCAAGCTGAAAAAAAATTATCTCTCATCTACCTAACAGGAACACTCACATACCTATAACATACACAAAACCATCCTATATATTATATCACCGTCCGCAAAGTTTCAATGTCAAGCGATAAGAGTCACCGCACGCGGATAACAGTGTGACATAAATATAATTTACTGTCTACTTATAAAGAGGAAAATAGAGGGTAAAAAATTCGAAAAATACATTTACAGTATTCGCCAAAAAAAGAAAAACATTAAGACTAGCGTACACCTACATACACTAACATACACCCCTGACAATTTGCTTTCTATTTGAAAACACACGTCGGACTTATAATTTGGGAGTTCACGATGCCCCACATCGTACACGTTTGTAGTCAAAAGATAAGATACAAAGTTCAACACGGATAGAAAGTTCAAGATGATAAAGCCGAAGAAGAATTGGCAGTAGCCATATCAGGAATGACAATACCGGCACTAAAAATAATTCTCACCTAAGATTTCTAGCGCGGAGGACATCGAGGAACATAAGCACTCCAACTCCATTCTTCAACCTATGTAGAAAATTTATAAAAGTACCAATGCCAAATAATGTTGAGTACCAGATTGAATTGTCAAGAGAGTATAAGCTCATACGGAACATTTCGAGTTATTTACATGAAGCACTTATAATTGCTTTCAATAATAACGAATAAGGAAACAAAACTACTACAGACGAACTTGGGACAAGTGTTCTGGCCGGTGTTAGTCACTGGAAGGACCATCCCGTTATTATCTAGTCTCATTACCCAGTGAACAGTGTTTACGACTTACATAAATGATTCACGTACACGTCAATGTTGAAAAGCAAATAACAAAATGATTTAATTATTTAAAAACAATAGAAGCTCTGAAAGTTTACAATTCGTACAATGATCGAATGTAATTGAATATGAAATTGTTAATGAATTAGCAAATCTAAATATGTAGAAAACAATCGAATGATATAATAAATAAGTAAGGATTCCGAATTCGGAATGAATTAACGTTCGTTTACCGTAATTTTATGTTGCATTGAGAATTGAATGAATCAGAAGTTAGTATTTACTTGAGCGGATTATAGTAATTAACTAATAAGGAAAGGTATGAAAACGAAATGCAAATGTTTTCTAATTATTCAATAAAGGACTGTTCTAAATACCCAAAATCGAGTTTGTAACGTGTGCACAGTATAAATCTTTTTCAAAACAACTGTGGCATTTTTTTTTTCAACAGAAATCAAGTAAAACCTTACTGAAAAGTGACGATGAATTGTTTATGTTTGGGTTCTTAATGTGGAAGATATAGTTTTAATAATCAAACAACATTCTAAATAAAGCCCAAATTATTTAAGAAAATTCGCAAGCAACTTTAACATATTGCCAAAAACTATGAAGCCCTAATGCAAAACTTATGTTCTCTGATCGTTACTCATAATTCTCATAAACTACAGATGTCAGAAGTCTATTGAAGCTATAGTCACATGTTACTATTCATGTGCATAAGTATAGTTAATAAATTAGCGATGATCTCACACCATTCATCTCAACGGCACATTGTGAGCGTCAACACGATCGCTTCATTATAATAGAACTAAAGGGAATGCTCGGCATATCGATGATGTAGTTTGAATAATTAGTGGATGTAATTACAGAAAGAAGAATATTAAGTCATTACATAACCGCATGGTGACAATCAAAGATAAGACTTCGAAATACTTTTTATCTTCTAGATTTTTGACCAAAGACATTTTAGCAAAACCGTTCGATTATATTCTTTAAAAAGCAATATATGTATTATTTGTCAACTGCTACCCAATTACTTCATACGTCACAGGGAGTTGTGTTTTCTCTCTGTCCCTTTTTCAACCGACTTCCAAAACGGAGTAGTTTTTCAATACAAACGCTTTCTTCATGTATCTTAAAACTTTGTTTACTAATTAGACCAATTTCTCGCCAAATTTTAAAAAGCTTGAACCCCCAAAATAATCGACCGGACCTTTTTACGTAATACATTTAGTATGACATACAGTCATGAGTGTATGTATACTATGTTAGTTTTTAGTATCCGCTCATTTTAACTGTGAATAAATATCATTACATATTAATCAACCGGACGACTGTAATCAACAGCATTTACTAACATGATTCATGCAGGATGTGCCAAAAATTTTACTAAGTAGAAAATTATATAAACATTTGTAAAGTAGAAATATCCGAACACTAATATTACAAATGAGGGATTTAATAAAACATACAAAAACATAACAGCCGTCGTTAAGAGAAATGTTTGTGAGCAAAACATTCATTACAACATACACAAGTCATAATATCCTGATCAAACAGAGGTACGGGAAGCCGCCGGTTTACACAACGGGCTATAGTAAACATAACTGCAAGCCAAGAAGCACTGTCAAATTGAGCAAGACCACTTATATTTCCTAACGACGACAGTAAACAGAAAAGAGGAAGGATTACATTTCACGTGGCCATTGAAATTGATAAGTAACTGAAACATATATTATGATATTGAAGATTGGCAAAATAACTAACAATAAAGATCATGAAATAAGAAAGATTGCGACAGATGATAAACAAATTCTTAACTATAGTCAGTCAGAAGTTTATAAAACAGAGTGCGAATACATTATAACAATACGTGTTTACATCAGATCGGAATGCAAACATTGTTGGTTCGGCCTGGATTCTAATAGAAATTCTCGCTATCGAAAACAGGGCATGGGCTCGGGAGTAAACTCTAAAAACAAACAAACAGCTTATAACCCGTCAAGTTAGAACATGTCGCACAGTCAGCTATTAACCGTCTTTCTCACGTGACATTACACAGATAGAGAAACGCGCAGACAGCTTCAAATGTGAAAAAAAGATAACAATATCTTGATCATATCCAGAGAATCTTACATATGCAAAAAAGAAATCAAAGCGCAACCCGCATTTCAAAGGCACGGCACTCTACACACATATCAATCAACGACACCGTTAGATTCGGATTCGGTTCGGTTCGGATTGATTCTCGCAATGATGGTCCATAAAGTGTTTATAGCTTAAACTGACACTCGCAACAAACGAGCTATAAACCTTAAAAACAATTTACAAGTCGTCAAATGCGTCGCCCAAAGTAAAATGTATCTTAATCCAAACGAGAAAAAGCAATGAAAAAGTCATGTCATTTGCTGGGCTTAAAAAATGTTACTCAACTGGCAAAAATCAAAGCAATTGCTTAAATGGACCACTTAACTTAATAGACCCAACTCTTTGTCTCCTGAGTTGCAGCGCCTGAAACTTGCAATGAGAGCTTTGGTTTGTCAATATTAAAGTAAACTTTTAAAATGGTTTTTCTACCAACCTTAAGTCTCATCTACCATGTTATAATAGAAAAAATTGTCGGTCTAAAAGTTGCCACAGGACTTTTAAATTCATGTACATAAGCAGCAATGACATGACAACAACACAATGTGATGACGTAAAAATGCGGCGAAACTGTCACCTCCATTCTCATTCTATTCGCTGCTCTATAACAACAATAAACAGAACACTAAAACTGAATTTTGTATTAGGTCATTTGACACACTAAAATCACTCAACACTTAATCTGAAGCTTAATTGATTGCATCATACGGTACAAACACCCGTATGTACCAATTCCCTATGCAATCGTTTTTTCGGAGCGACCCACATCCTCAATTGATGCTGGTGCATCTGTAATTATTTATTTCAAGTGTATTGACGTAGATGCAATATCAATGCAAATGGCAAACAGAATATTCACAGATCGACGTATATTATCAATGCAAATGGCAGGCAGAATATTTGCAACCGCATCCGGAAAATATCGCAGATATTAAAAATGCTTGACTAATTGTGATGTTTTATAGATGCATCAATAATTTTAAAATACATATAGGTTGTGTTTATTTTCAATTTATACATGTTTTGAAAATATTGGTTTCCCCTCTATTTCAAGCGGTTGGTTTATAAGGTTAAAATTAAGGAATAATGCGTGCATGACACATAATCAGAATCAAATCAATTGATTTATTTCCAGTTCAGGTTAGGCATTCTTGTGTTGTACCATCTAAATAAAAGGGAAAGTAAACAATATTAAGTATGCACGTATGTTTAATATAATCATCATACACGTACTGTGGATTAGTGCGGATCCCATCGTTTAGAAACACGAGTCACGTTAAACCTATTCTACAGAATAACGGCAAATACACGGTGTTCCCGGGAATTTCCGTTACCTTCGGCATATTGCAGAGTACATTCACAGAAACAAATAAGCATAACTATAAATCGTTTTTTTTTTTAGAAAATAATTGAAAGTAGCATTAACACGGGTTAAAGTTGCAAATCTATATAATTAAATTAAAATATTGAATATCTTGATAGCAGTAAGAGAAGATACTACTGTCTTGGAGAAATTAACTTTATTTGATCTAACCTATGCCCCCTTGCAATGCAATTGCGGAAATTGACAAAAACACGTAAAAAAACTCTTCTAAATTAGAAATTCCAATGTATGTAAAACTTTATAAATTAAAAATTCAGACCGCCCCCGACATAACAAGCATAAGTAACATAAGAGCCATCTCCACATACTAGACTTTAAATTAGAAAAAAGTTGATAGATATACAGATAAATCATGTATTTGGCATTTTGCAACACCAAAATAAAATTAAAAAGTACAAAAAAAGGAAAGAGAAGAAAATATTACGCCAGCAAAGTTCAGTATCTCAAAACGTACCATCTCGATCACGTCAGGACAAAAACCTCGTATTAAAATCGGTCCATTCGATGCCACCGACAGACCCAGACACACAAACACGTCAAACTTATAACACCCCTCATATAATATATAAATAAATAAATAAATATTACTTGTAATATCCGTGATATTTAGCGAACAGAGATCAAAAGTATGGGGGCAGATAAAAATATAATCAACACCATTGCTACAGGACAATTTTTGAGTGAATTTGAGATCTTGAACGAACTAAATGAAGACCAGAACTAAATTAGTCCTTCACTCAATGAACTCATTGTCATGCATAAGAATAATTTAGACTTCTCAGAACGTCGAAGGGGTGTTGAGACTATTGGTACCTATTGAGGTTTGGCCCCGGAACTATCGGAGACATTGCGGTTGTCATGCTTTTATTTCTCGGAACCCCGTTTTTCAACGGAATGGGTTATTTCGAAAACAATAATAGTTAACAGTTGAAATTTTCTTTTGTTCTTTCGGTGATCATTTAGTTTAGTTTTCTAACTGATTGTATATAATTTATTTAAATATGCAAGCAATATTATTTAAGAAGTAAATATCAAACAATTACGTTAAAACGTCAAGTATCGCATCATTCTTATGGATCCTTAGGAAACTATAATTTCTATGCCAACCATATAAAACAAGGATAAGGGCGATTGTGCACTACAATGAATTCGGACGTCCGATTTTTTACCGGTCCGATATGGCACGCCATTAAATGTATACAGTAGTTTGTGCACTACAATAAATTTTACCGTCCGACATTTACATACATTTATATCGGACCGTAAAAAATTGGACTGCGGAACAGTAAAATTCATTGTAGTGCACAATCGCCCTAATAATATAAAGCACATTCCAAAGACCGTGGCCTATAACTGTCATCGCACAAGGAAATGGCGCAAACACGCAATACAGTATACTTCTGGCATTTCTGTACACTAAACTTCGGTTTTAGTAAATGTATTACAATATACACGATATTAGCAAAATCGCGGGTCACTCCTAAATAAGGCTAGCTCAGAATCTGGACGGGTGGCGTACTCGAAAAAGGCTATGGTCAGCAGGGGGCGATTACGGGCTGAAAATGATGATGATGATATAAGAAGCATTACGGATAGAAAATCTAAATGGTTTTCTACAGACGAAATAAAGTGCTAAATAATTTAATGATAGCGTTTATGTTTAATAAAATGGGATTATAACACGATAATAAATACGAATGGGGCAACGTTATACGTAAAATAGATGAAGTTTCATTGAGACGAGGGATGTGCCCAGCGTTATGACGACGACGACGACGACGACGACGACGGCAACGATCATGATGAAGGTCTCTATACTCGATTGCATTACAATATGTAGAAACTAATAATAGCTCTTTGAGAGAAATTAGAGAACATTAGAATTTAAGAGGCCTTACGCCTAACGTAAGCAGAAGCGGAAACGTATTTTGCAAAATGCTTCCTTTTTCATTCAAGATTGCGACGTAACTATTAGTATTTATTCAAAAACTGATAACGTACTTAAATAATCATTTCTTAAACAAACATTTCGGCGCGCGGCGTTGGTGCAGCGTGATTTATGTCTTATTAAAAGAATATTAATTCAAGCAAGGTCCTATAGTGATATTTTTTTTATGGGTTAACATAAAGTTATAATTTGCTATAATATTATTTTTAGGGCAAAATATAAGTACAATTTGCGGTAAAAAAAATGACTTGAATGAAAAAGCAAGCATTTTGCAAAATATGCTCGTCTGTAGGCGTAAGGACCCTTAAAGTATCATTCACCCCACACGTCTCCAGCATGTCAAAGATGACTGTACTTCTCAAAATAGCAAAACGCATTATCAATCCCCCAAACGACAATCAGCAATCAGCAGCGAAGCTGCCCGCGGCGGGATCGGAACCCGCTACGTGACTCACGAGGGTACGGTATTTATATCGACTTCCCGTCGGCGTGCGCCCGCGCATCCCAATCGGGCGCCATTGTCAGCCATGTTTGACGTTGACGGATCGATATCTGTGTTTGATGTATGAAGGTTCCCTAACTTCTTCGAGCAAAAATCGTGATGATGACAGGATTGAAGACACAATAGCAATATAAATAGTTTTTCAGTAATTTTCGAAGCTAGACTGCTCTGAGTAAAGCATATCTCTACCTCTACCTTCATAAAATATCAATAATAAAAACTCCGAGCATAGCCCTCCCGATTGCTCTTTGGTTGCTTTAAGCCTTCATATGACTCCCATAGTATGCGACCAGGTTTCAGTGCCATGTGTCTTCACCCAGCTGGAACTGCTGCAACCGGATGGGAGTCCGCTGGATGCGTGTGGCGCAGAACCGGTCATTATGGAGCTGTTTGGGGGAAGCTGATGTCCAGCAGTGGACGTCTTTCGGCTGATATGATAACCAATAATAGCAGACGTAAAGCATTTGAGAAACCCCAATACCAGTTTAGGAAAGGCGAGCTTGCGCTATTATTTAAAAAAAAAATCATCGGTCAGTTACCTAAACGTCTAACAAAAGGGATCAACACAGATTGCAAAAAGCCTCCTCCATACCAATTCCTGAATACCTAACAAGTTACAATAGATATAGACAAGTGATTCTCTGGTGATGTCACTGACTATTGTGATAGCGACAGAACTATAATAGGCAACATGTGTCTATTAGTAAACGATTTTAACAATGACGGATAAACAAATGCACTGTTTACATATCCATACTTCCCTGCAACAACTCACTGCAATTTACACTTTAAATCATCAAAAATAAAGACCCATATGTGTTTGTAGAGTTGAGACGTTCTGATAGTAAGATGGAATGTGCAACTGGCACATGGTCCATTGAAAAAGAAACTGCCAATGGCAAAAAGCCAGAACGTAAAGCTACGCTTGTAGTGATGAACGGTTCCAGGGCTAATTGTGAATTAATTTAATTGGCACGAGGCTTGTTGACACGGCTAATAATACTGCAAACCTAATGAACTTAACCAAACAAAACAAAACATGGCTAAGCATACTGCATACCTAGTGAACTTGCCCAAACGAAGCAAGAAATCGAAATTTCTCTTTAAACTAGCTGCACGCGCGGCTCCTTAAGCGTATTACAGAGAACCCAAGCGAAACCGCAGGATAAAACATAGTCTATGTCCATGCGGAGACTCCATTCTAAACGTAGGTGAAATAATTTTTGAAATCGGATGAGTAGATCCGGAGATTCCCCATTCCATGCAAACGACAACACTGTTAACTGACCATCCTGTGTTTATATAGAACCTTATTGCAATGCACTTAAGGTGCACCGATGGTCAGTTAGCTGTGTTGTCGATAGTGCAAAGCTACAATCTCACAGACTTTTTCTATACGTATTACGTAGCAGTACATACTTACTACTGTATGCAGGGTGTGCGTTGCACACGGGCTCAGCGGTTCTAGGGGGCGCCGAGCGCCACCCGCTACCATTCCATTTTGACCGCTCGCTTACTAGGGGGCGCTAGAGTAATGTTTCCACATGGGCTAGAGACGCCTCTGCCTGCGACTTCGCCTACGTATTGCACAGAACGCAGGCAAATCGGCGGGATAAAATAAAGCCTATGTATATCCTGAAGGTAACATAACAAATGGTAAGATTTTTTTTAATCAGATGGTTACTTCCTCCTTCCAAACCTGACGGACTTTTTCTATTTATACAATTAATATTATAGAAGAAAAGAGGAACTTTTTACTCTATTACCACAAAAGAAATCAATCACACCATAGAACTACCGTAGAAAGTGAAATTAGCCCTAATGATAGTCGACTTTCGATTATTTTTTGAACAGATTACTACCGGTAATCGCTTCAAAGATCCAATAAAAGAAATTTCGCATGAGTCATGCTCGTACCTCGGGTACCTTTAAATTCCTCGCCATAGATAGATATATAACATGTCGATAGGTCAAGTCGAAACAACTTTAAGATGTAATTGATCAGTATCATTTTGCTCGACCTAAAAGATTCGCACAAAAAACGCATCTAGTTCCGCGGCCCAGTGACCGACGGAGGAATAGGAATGCGACGGACCTACGCTATATCGAATTATATATAAACTATCGGCACGGTATTCCTTAGGTCGCGGACGGTATATCGTCAATGAGCCCGCTTCAACTGATCGTGAATGAGAGGCTTATACGGCTATTATTAAACTTGATAGCACGCGAAAGAAGGCTTGAATGAGCGCGACTAGGAGAAGTATATGGCTATTAATAAGATGCATTTCAAATGTAAAGCGAAATTAGATTTTGATTACAAAACCAACAGATGTGATTTTTACGACAGTGTCGCTTCGCAAGCGAGTTCGCTGACCAGTAGGGAACTTTGAAACCAGTGGAGATAAAATATGTAAAATTTGAAAATATACAACTATTTTAAGGACTGATCAATAAAAGATCGGTAACGCGCTTGGAATGAGGAGTCAAGCGCAATTGCGGTGTTTGCTTACCATCGGGCAAGCAGTATTGTTTGCCAACGTAGCGACTGTCATGTCTGCTCTCAACAGAGGAACGCTGCTGCTCCGGGTTTAACCCATTAACTCGACTCTAACAAAGCAAGCCCTTGGGCAATACAGGTGAAATGTGACACGTTTAACATAAAAGGCACAAAAGAAAACAACAACGTACATTAATGATTAAAAGCGCATAAGGACATTGGAATGGAGGAAGGTTTTTAAAGACCGCGAGAATTATTGCGCGTTTAAAAGATTTGCGGCACTGATCTGAGCGTTTTCCGAGACAAATAGGGATAATGTGACAAAGGAGGAGATGACGTCGTTGCGTTGAAACTTATATTTGAGACAGATGCGTAATTATGTGCCGTGTGTGACGTGTGTGACGTGTGTGTAAGGGTATAGTAGTTCGTTTGTGTACTGCAAAAGCTAAACACTTGAACCCTGATGCTCTGGTTGAACTAAAAACAAAATTGGCGAGAGACTGCGTCTGACAAAGTATAAGAGGACTCTTGTGTTTAGTAATACCAATTACTAAACACAAGAGAGAATGGTATAGGTACCAACCTATACCATCAATCTATGTGACGGTGCATACCATATAATAATTTTGTTAAGTAGTACTTAGTTTGCTATTGCAGAATTCACTAAATAAACAAGATTTTCATCTTGGACATTGCGTCAAACTTCACAATATTTATAAGTAATTTCCTCAATCGTGCTAAAGGGGAGGAAGAGTCCAACAGTTTGATCTGGGCAGATTATATTTAAATGCACTGCACTCCGAATAATGTTATCCTTCAACCTTCTCCGGAATGTTATCATCGGTCACAGCGCAGGCACCGATACGCTGCAACGGCGTGCGAGCTGTAAAGTTTACAACTGATCGTCTGTACAGAAATAGTGGCTCATTAACGTGCTTACGACGAATGAAGGTTGAGCCAACGATTCAATACACCAATTTACTTGCGAAGCTTCTCAAACTCTAGCCGAAGAATTCTTAAATGCGAGCGGCGAGAAATGCTGTCAACTTTAGCAATAAACTGTCGAATATAATACGAGAAGCTCTATTTAACACAGTGACTGTGAAATATTTTGAGAGGATCAGTGAAATAGGGAAGCCTGAATTCCAGGGAAACTAGATAATGTAGTGTCTAAAAACTTTACATCAGGACCCCAAATCTAATAAGACCAGCGCGTAAGAAGTAGAAATGCGATGAAAACCATTGAAATCCATTGATTATCAGTGGCGTGTCCACTCCTTGTCACTGTCAACGATTTCGTCAAATTAGTAAGCAAATACAAGGAGGCGCCTTCGTGAATAAACATACCTGTAATTGACTGATCATTTAATGCACAGAAAAAACTGACTTTCATGGTTCTGAAAACACTAAACAGCAATTACATTACAGAAACTTGTTGGCGATTATACGATCGAGTGGACTTTGCGAATGTACACTACCTTGAAACACACATAGAAGCATTATCGATAAGTTGATCTTTGTACTCAAACGACAAGTGACAAAGAGGACAACAATATCAAACCTTGTAAAAACAGCGATAAATGGGAATCAAAAGAATATAATACAGACTAATAAATAATGTATAAAGTACCAAGTATAAATCAACATCAAGATCTCTGAGATAACAAACGGGTTGATCTCTAGGTAAACACAAGTTGTTTGTATCATTTTATGTATGCAAAAGTCAACTCGGACTATCGCATACGGGCGTCTATAACACACCCGAAATATACTGAAAAACGAACTGTATGTGTATTAAAAAAATAGACCAGTATTATTTTTTTGAAAGAAAATGTAGTGTTTATTTTACGAACAAGCCACATGTCACCTAGACACAAGTCTGAACAAGCGCTTCAGGAAATTGGATTGCACTAGCCACGTCCGCGTCTTTGCCTGTGTGGGGTCCGGGCTGAGTAGATTAAATTAAAATAAGCCCAATTGGTTCAATAGTTCCAAAAAAGGTATGAGCCACCCTTTTTAATATTTAGTTTAACTTATAATTCGTTATAATATATAAGTATAGACAAGACAAGACAAGTATAGACACAAAATATATTTAAACAATAAAAATAAAGTGTCAACTCTTTTAGTACTTCGCGCAAGTATGGAGTGACCGTAAAAGGTGAAGCATTTTTAACGAGAATTTATAATGCTGCAAAACGATTCCATTGTGTTAAGTGATGTGTGAATTCCTGAGAGCAATTGTCTCAATCAATACGCTTTGTAAGGCCTAATTTGTTATTTCCTTTACAGCTTCTTGCATTGATTTAATAAATTGAAGACTCACCTTTAATAAAACGATTAGTCTCACTACTGACTATAATTACATAATTGAAGAACTACTCTAAGCACAGTTTTATCAACAGCTAAAAAGGTTCCCGGTAAAAACGGTATCAACCCATGTCTATTCTTGTCTAAAAGTTTATCGCGATATTTTTTGTACGGTGCCTCTTAAACGCAGTGACCGCCAATGATAAATCGTCCCAACCGCAAAATGAAACCTAACACAGCAGACTAGGAAGCAGTCGCAACTAATGACCGAACAACTGATCCGACAAACGTCGTGACTGCCGCAACGCGTCAAGACCACGCTAAGGTCGGTGCATCGATTGTTTGAACATGGCCGGTCACTATATTAATGATGTAAGCCATCAATATGCAGATGACCTGAATTTTGGACTGACAATCGAGGTTAAACAAAGACTCTTAAGCCCTTTTGTTTAGCTGTATCTATATAACTTTCTAAAGAGTAATTAATGAAATCAACTCACCTCTATGTCCACTGAAAAGCCAAGAGTTGGCCTTGTTCACATCCAATTTCTTCTTCACAATTGGCGTCGACTCGACAACGCTCGCCTGCCTGCTTCTTCCGGCTAGAGGCGTCTTGATACTCTTCTTCTTCGCCTTCTTCAAGGTACCACTGTGTGATTTTCTTAATGTGTTCACTTTGACAGACTGACTTTTTCCTCTGACCTTACTTTTGCTTCTAGAAGTCTGTCTGCTCAATCTCCGCCTGTGTTCTCCTATCAACTTGGGAGCAGGAAGTTCGTCATCAGTGTCAGTGTCTTCAGAAGGTTTACTATCCTGTGAGGTCAATGACGCGTACCGCTTCTCTTCTTCTAGAAAGGATCTAGTGTAGTTAAGTATTTCAGCTGTACTCACTATCCTGTCAATATCTTCGGCGACGGCTTCCACTGGTTTGACAGTCGTCGGTGTCTTCTTCCTTCTCAGGAAGAAAGAGCTAACCGACGAACCTTTACTGCTCTTTCTCGATTTAGGAGCATCAGTAGTACTACTTTTTCTGCTGCTAGAATTACTTTTATCCTCTTTCTTACTATTCTTTCTTGTCTGCTCTAGTTTCGTGGTAGACCCATGAACCGAGTCTTTTTCTTCTTCGCTCCAGAGACTTTCCCTGGATTTCTTTTTGTCTGAATGCTTGTCAAGATCTTTTTTGTGGTCGAACCAGTCGTCGCCAAGGTTCTTGACTATTTCTAGAGGATTGGATAATGACATAGTTTTCCGGTGTCCTTTTTTGTTTTTTGCAATATCGACCTCCTCGTCTGTGACGGCTAGTTTAAGCGATTCTTTGCTCATAGTGGGGCTCTTGCTGAGCCTCGGGATAGCGTCGTCGCTGGCGGATATGGCGTCACTGTGGCAGTCCGCCGATTCGTACAACGATTCGTCGCTCTCATCTCTTCGTTCTGTCGGAACATTTCGAAGACGTTAGAAAATTCTACAGTAAACATAAAGACTTCCTTGCCATTTAACTACAAAGTTATGATAAATCCGTCAGCAACATTAGCGCATAGGTCAATAAAAAACCACACAATGATCTGAGATCAGACAGAACAAAAAGCATTTCAATCAATCGATTGTCAAATGACGAGACAATGTCAAGATTACAGCATGACTCACGGCAGTTAAGACTGTTCCGGCGAATGCTTTGCAAAAAGGCTATTATCCTAATTAACATTAACATACAATACGGTAGGCGACTTCGCTTTCTACGTGGACAGTAACATGAGATTTGAGACGTTTTAATGTATTCACGTAAACGTTTTGTTTATCTTTTGTAAAACATGGTGAAAGTTTTTTCAATTTCACATACAACCGTGGGTTGTAACCCACGGACCTTATGAAATAGTTTCATTATTACAAAATTCTGTAACGCATGCTTAGCAGTTAACTGGAATTACTTCCACACTTAATTCCAAACCGTATTCTGCGATCATTAAGTTCCCTATTTCATTGGCATCAGTTAGTAAAAGTGAGTCGGCATCTGAGAATAAACACAATTAAGTATTACCTAACGGCGTATCTCTTTATCGTAAATTTCTCTGTTATCTATGAGTGCGTCGGCACCGGTGTCAACAAACCTAGAACTGGTTTCGGGTGCAGTATTAACCTGAATATGAAATTCTTGTGTATACAGATTAAGCGTATCTTAATCTGGTTTTTAAATTTTATTCAAAGTAGGTGAGCATTTGACCACGGTTTCTAAATGGTTTAAGCGTTAAGTAAATAGATAAGCTAGTTGTGGTTTGCGTATATTTTTCTATTCTGCCAACACATTACAAAGTAAATAGTTTAATGATTTTTTTAAATAACATTTTTACTTCACTTACTATATTAAATGTATTTGTTACGTATTGATTATTTCAGGGACATGTATTAAAAGCACACCTACAATAACACATAAAAAGTTTCAAAAATAAAATCGTACAAAGATTGCTAAGGAGAGACGATGACTTATTTATCTCTGGAAAACTGCTACAATCTTATCGTCACTTTTTTAATTTTATAGAATAATTCGATCGAATGTGTAATTAGCAGTGTCTTCGTAAATACGATCAATTTCACTTTTCATAAAACGTCTAAGTATTCTAATTCTAATCCTCGTTTATTGACATTGTTAAGCAGCAGCCATCACGTTATCAGCACATGTACACAGTAAAGTTATCTCTTGTGCAACGCTAGGACTACGGTAGTTAAACTGTTGATAACTCGTTAGTTTACAACAAGTGCAATGTCATAAACAGCATGCTTTATGGGTACGATACCGCTCGATACCACTCGTCTCCTTTAATAATAAACTATCACAGACTACTACAAAGCTGCAACAGGCACTATAACGTTTACAGTACGGTTTACGAGTTATAACTTTGACTTTGACTTTTTGTATGTTTAGATGTCTGGTCTGGTTTAGATCTCTGTTAGAACTGAGCGAATTTTCCGAAAATCGTACCCTGAGGGTATTAAATTAGGGGTAGAATTTGGAATAGAAGCCTTCGCAGACAAACACCCAACAAACGGTAGTGGTATATTTTATTGCCGGCCAAACTATTTTCCCATCACCTACATAGTAATACTACTACTGGACTCATTATTCATTCAGATATTTGTGTTTTTAGTTCTTAAACTTGATTCAAAGTTAGCCTTTAGACATGGTAATTTGAATGTTTCTCTCACCCAACGACGGTAACAATCACCTTGCTCACTTCCCCATTCTAGATGATGACCCTCATATTCGTATTGTTCATAGATCATCGACCCATTCACGGCCTCGTGCCAAAATGCATGCAAATTGATATATCATATCGTCATACCAAAGATTGCTAAGAATAGGGTTCAATTTATTTTAATATATGATGGGAAGTGTCAAAACAAATGTGATTCTATAGCTTTTGCATAAAAATCAAATTATGTTGAAATCGCTATCTTTAGAAGAACTTAGATTGCATGGGTCTTAGTTTATCAAGAGGTATTAAAATCATTAGTTACATACGCCCTTATTGCATTAGTAGGGGTTTAATAAAATTGAATGCGTATGAGTCATCCTCATCACATTGTATAATACCGTCGTTTCAAAACAGCTCATGTCTACTCGTATTTAAAGTTCAATACAGAAGTCTTTGATCATATGGTCAAAATGTGCGAATTTAAAGTGTTATATGTTTATTAGTGTTAAAGGTTCTTGTGTCCTTTTAGAAAGAAATTGGAGAATGAGACCCGATCGGATGACGTACTGAGTTAAAACGCTTTGGTGTTATAAAAAATGAGGTCATTCTTATATTCGCTGTACGTCTCCATTTATTAATTATAAAAACTGAGATACTACTTAATTCGCCGTGGATATTATAGCATCATCTTTTTTAAATAAAAATAGAAATGTAAATTTAGCTTAACTTTCAATTAGATTACTTTCTAATTGAGAGCCAGGTCAATCTGAAATTGGACTGTAGTTGACTGTTTTGATTCAACCAAAAATAATGTTTTATCATAGTTAACTGTAGTTTATTGAATGCTTACCTTATATCTCAAGATTTCTTATACCAGTTTTGTCATGGCGGGCACTATAATTACTTATATTATTTATCTGCTACTTTTATATATTTCCATCAACTCTTAGCGTCACTGAAAACCCCAGACGTGTTAAAACGGCCCATCAAGTTACGCCCTTTATACACGTCATCGGCCACGAGAGACCGTTGGGCCGTTGGCAAATTTCAAACAAAACATAGTTCGGTTACATTTTTTGCGTTCGCGAATTAGTTTGCAAACCGTGATGGCCATGTTTCGAATTTTGGTTTTCCGAATATGTGATTGCAAAATTATATTTCTCTGAAGGCCTCTTTTATAAAACTGCAGTAAAGTGGCATATATATTCACCAGCAGAGAGCGCAAAAAGACTATCACAACAAGCTCTTATTTATCTTGTAATACAAACGTATGTACTCATAGAACTTGGCATAGCTACTTCTGCTACTCACTATACATCGGGTAAGGATTATTTTATGACAATTGTAAAAACGTTATCGATATGACAAAAACTTATGATATTTTTTTAATGTATTAAACTACAATAATTACTTAAAAGTTACATATTTAGTAGCAGAATATATCTTTACCTACTTAAGTGACTAAACCTTGTATTTAGAACAAGATATAGGGCCAACCGATTTAAAACCAACCGGCTCAAATAAATTTGAATAATCCTTTGTTGAAACGCAAAAAATCGCCACGTGTTGCTACGGTCAACGTCTTAAAACGGTCAATTTAATGAATAGTTCTTATGATTATGGAATTAGGTCTATAGTTGCTGGAGCCGGCAGTTTATTTTCAATAGCTTACGAACTAAGAATAGTTTTACTGCTTAGAAGTAGAGCTACGGTTCTTAGTAGGGAATGATTTTCTAAGTACAATTCTAGTGTTAGTTCTAAGTCGACTGTCAATTGGTTTATCTTAGGATTTATGTAAGTAACTAATTGAACAGAAAAACATTTATTTCATTTACGTTTTCTTTAAAGAAAATCACCATCAGGGTACCTGATTTCATCTGCAGTCTGCACAGAAATGTCAAGATGTTATTTCCAAGCCTGTGGCAACGCGCAAATGACTGGCTTGTACATAACATGCTTAACACAAATATTATGTGACTGATAAAAAGTGATAAATGCCATCCTATGAAATAGAAATAACAAACTATAGGATAATTTCCCAGAAAACTAATTTTTGAATTATGACATGTATTTAGATAAATACTTCAGAGAGTTTATCAAAAGTTCAACACTTTGCCTGATAATGGAATTCCTGTGATCAAAGCATAATCGGGATATTGGTAAACAACCAAACTCGTTAACATTATAATTTCTTTATCAACTTCGTAGAAAAATTGAACATTCTTGAAGAAATTATGGACAAAAAGTAATTAGAGACTTGATCATTTTCAAATCAATCCGCTAGATTATAGCGCGGAAATAATATCCTTGAATTTTTGCAACCATTATTATGATTTAATTGCGTAGCAAAATCGAAATGAACTTGACAATTTATTTAATGATTTGAAACATTAATGTTTAGGTATTTTCTAGATGAATTTACCTTCATGTCAGTGCCTTGCTTAGTTTGAGTGGGACTGTGTAAGATTATTCTCTCCTAGTATTACTTTGTATTGGTTTATTCTCATTGCTTTGCTTCTTTAATTATCATTGACACTAAAATTGTATTCATCGACAGTGGTTTGCTTTTCTATGAGCTATCAAAAATTCACAATAAGTACCGTACGTGACAATACATTATTTCATTTTCTATTTCACTACACGTGTGTTCTAAGAATTAGTAATTTTAATTCATCGCCATGACTCAGTATGTGGCTATCAACTAGCCTTGTTTTAAATCGAGCTATTGTTAATTGGCTTTGACCACAGAGTTCAAGGTTGGGCTGTTTTGTGCCGATTATAACCATATATTATATCATGTGAGCAGTAAAATACTAGACAATTTAATTTTGTACAAAATAAAATTAGTATGGTGCATGTTTTTTTTGGAACCAGTATCAATCTGATTTTGTTAATCTTTTTTTAACGAAATTATTGCCAAGTTATCGGTAGTTTTTCAACGCGGTCTAATCAATATCATATGTTTTATAGCAACTTCGACGGTTATAGCATTACGTATTCAAATATCGTGCCCCGTTGATAGGTTCGCAATGTTTTAACTATGCCATAAGCCATGCCATGTCCACATAATCGATAAGCAGACCTTGCCGCAATAACTGGAATCCATGAATAAAAAATATACATTAGGGCTATTAAAGAACGAGCCCTATGTGTTGTCTTTCAAGATCTCAGGCTTATACAAATCGATGTAGGAGTTTTAGTTTTAAATGGATTTTTAACTTTGCTATAGACGACCTACTGTTAGCAAGCTGATAGATATCCATTTCATTTCTTTGGGTATGTCTAACGATTGCAGTCTCTTACTAATGATTATATAATTCAGATAACCTCGAAACCAGTTCAAAATAATTTATAACACTGTAATATAGCTTATTTACATAATACCACAGAATCAGTCATCACCAAGCACCCGCAATGGCAATATTCTTAATTATAAAGTCTTCATATGACGACTGAACTAATAGCTTCTTAACTAATATCATATTAATGCTCGATAAAGCTCCTAATAGTCGTAATTTCTAGTTAATTGTATTCAATTATACTTAACTATTCAATAAACTCGAAAATTGTTCATTTATAAAGCATTCGCCGTTCTTAATCTAAAATTTAGTTTATCCGTATTAGATATAACTATTTATTTACATCAAATGGCAACGAAATCATATTTAATAAATTCATATCTAATATATTAATTTGTCATAAAACTTACCTAACGACACTTTCATGTCCAAAATGTCGGAATGTCGTCGTTTCTCCTTCTCACTCTCCGTCGACGTTTCCCTCTCGCTCGACTCCCTGGTCGGTTTGAGGGTAATCGCCTTCTTCCTTCTTAGTCTGTTCACCATCCCGTTCTCACCCTTCACCGAACCATTCTCCACGGGCTTGTCTACAACCTTCGGTTCCCGTTTGAACCACATCATGGTTCCGACCATAGGTAACACTTTTAATTCACTCGGTTACATTGGTTTCACTTATCACTTCAGTTAGGTTTTCACTGAGACACTCTATAGTTAGTTAAATAGTTACATCATCGGTATCTACTCATTCACTTTTAGTTACTACATACCTAACTATTACCAAATCAACTTCACTTTGCTGCAAAATTAAAGACGTCATGGATCAGTAACGTTCTTGGCAATGTTCGTAATTGTGCTGTTAAAATCGTTTATTTATACACTGAGATTGTCGCCCTTTGTCGATCTAATATTAGACCCTCAGAGGGTTTTGTTTCTCACGAATAATCGATTGAGTCACACGTTTCCTGACTAGAATGTCATACATTAGCATGACATCAATGTATTTACATAGGTATTTATACGAAACCTAAAAGCTATATTATATTTGGCGTTGGTCCAACAAAATTGAATACAGCTCAGATTCCAGATATGTACAACTGTAATTGTGATATAAAACGTTTGTTAGTATTTATAGGTCAATAAAGCTACGGTTTAAGAAGAATATACCATACAAGACAAAACCCCACAAACGCCGGGTAAGAAAAAAAGAGGACGCTGAACAGATTTTATACGTATCATGCGATTACAGACCACGGACACAAGAATATATAATTTCATAATCAATAGTGAAATGCGTAGAAAAACTATCGATTTACAAAACAATTCTTAACCCGCGCAAGAACCTTACGTAATAAACACAGACATAGTGTCATTGCAGAACAAATAAAACTTGTACGAAGCTAATTGAACGATTATCGTTGAGGCTGCACAAACAACACTCGTGCTCATAATCAGGAAGATACACCGAGATATTGATGAAAGGAATAACTATGTTTGTGTAATTAAGCGTGAAAAATAGCTACCATTGCGTCAATGTCATGATGAAACTACGTTTATTTTTAATGAGGGCTCATTTACATTGCCAGTTGGATAGTGCAAAACTACAAACCTACTAAATACTCATAACATTAATTATTAGTAGCTAAATTGAGCATATAGCAAATCAAACCATGGTCACTCGTAAAGTATAATTGTCATCATTGAGTTCCTGTTTCTCTGTTACTAATCATTTAAGACTCATTTCAAAACCACTGTTAGGCCTGATTGCAATAAAGACAAGGTCTACTTATGGTTACACGTAGAATACACTCGCCTAATATAGCAATCGTCTTCCTCACCTAAAACCCTAATAAGGACAAATTATTTTATGATCCAACTTTTAATACATCCACACAAAGAGGCGTATTTACACTACATTTTTGGTCTAAACTTCTAACAAAGGTTTAACCGAAAACTTCAAGACACGCTTCTTTAATCATAATGGCAAGATTTAACTTTCGTTGTTTTCCTTTGGTTTCAAAAAACGCTCCCACACTTCAATGCAAATTCTCGCTAACATCAACACACACGCGCGCATACGTTGTTTTGGAACTAAACAACTGAGATGCGCGAACGCACCGGAAGCTGTACGAGGAAGCGGCCTACACGCTACCGGTCCGATAGTGATTGTTAGTCCTAATGTGACGACTGTCCTTTACGAAATTACGTTGTCTAAACAGCCATTAGGACTAAAGATGGGCTTTATGATGGCTGTTTAGATTTTATGGTAGATCAAGATAGATTATGCGCTAGTCTATTTCAGTATAAGGAAGTAATCGTGGTCATGAGTTCAAATCCGGACGCGTCTTATGCAAAAGTATCTTCAATGAGTAGTAAAGATATTTTTGCATATGTACTCAAAAAAAGTGGCCAAGTGCGTGTCGGACCGCGCACAACAATGGGTTCCGTGCCTATTAAAAAGGTCGTATCGTTACTGAAATCTTCCTTTTCCAGTCCTTTTCTTTAAGGAAGGCAGTATTTTAGAAATATCTCGAAAACCTTTGTTTGTTTTTATGTTTGGGCGTGTTATTTTGCAAATTTTTTTGGCAGGTGGCTATGAACTACAAAGCTTTACACCTGCGAAAAAACCAAGGATGTGCTGATGTACCCAAGCAACGCCGAGTAAGCGTGACGAATACAAAGTCTCTTTATATGTTTTACAGACCTAAGAAAGGTCTTAGGAGTTTGTGATATTAATTTGAAAGTAAGGAAGTTCCATAACTCGTGACATAGTCGTAAATCCCGTAATCTTTACTTATTTAACCATGACTATGCCAACCAATCCAATACATAATACAAATCCATTCTAGACTTAAACCAAAAGAAAGAGCGGTTGAGAGTTAAAAAAACCAGTCACTATTAATTACAGAACCCCAAGCCATATGGCAAACGGCAAAAAGTGTTCCGGCTCAGTCGCTCGTAACTGCATTTAGCTGCCAGACGGAGAGGGGTGAGGGGTGAGGCAGAGGGGAGGGTCGGGGGTTGGAAGGGCTGGTGAGGTTTCGAAAGTAGTTGCATGAAAATGGATTATGACCCACTGAAAATCAGCGTCGGGGCCTCCTCTGCCTCGACTCATGCTGAGTGGGTTCCTTTTCTGAGAAAACTAATTAATACTTTTAGATATAAGAATTCTGTACACTGTTTTTATTTTTGTTGTTTCAAAATAAATCTTATTCATTCTTTCATAATGTAACAAGTTCTTGTAAAAGTGGGAAAACCACGACATTTTAATCGGTCCATTCGTTTAGGAGCTACGATGCCACATACAGACACACAGACACGTCAAACTTATAATACCCCTCCCTTTGCGTTGGGGGTAAAAAGGATTGTCATGATAACACATGGAACACTTTTCTGTAAGGCCGTGCGGTTCTGATTTTAGGAGTGTTATAAAGCTAATAAGTTTCTGTCAAAAATTACATTTTTGGTACAAGCTTTTATTGCCGACTGTACTTTTCTGTATAACATCATCAACTGCTCATTGAGACGATTCTAACGACCCCAACCTCGATGGGGTTATGTGGTTTTATTACGTTGTTCCTATGGCCACCTCCTGTCTCCATCATCAGATCAGCTCGATGGTACCATAATATTGAATTGTCATCCAAACTATACTTTTACCCAAAATTTCAGCTCAATCGGTCACCGGGAAGTGGGTCAAATTTAACTTGCAAGATTTGACGGACAACTTACATACTTTTATACTAACATACGAACAAGTCAAGTTAATATAAAGCTTGTAAAAATAGACTATCACTTTAAAGTAGGTATAAAACAAAGTCGCTTCCCGCTGTCTGTCCCTATGTATGCTTAGATCTTTAAAACTACGCAATGGATTTTGATGCGGTTTTTTTTAAAACAGTCTATCGTTCAGCCGTTATAAAACTGCATGCGGTAAAATTACGAGTATATTTAATATGTATACAAAAGGACACAAAAAGTTGGGTTCAATGGTATTTAAATTCAAAAGTATGAATTTATTTATAAGAAAATGTTCAAAAGCGGTATCTTTTTGTCAAAACCACATAAATAACGACGAGTAAAATACATTTTCATTACAAGATGAAGTTTGAAAATAAAGGATGCAAGAACGCAACATTAGCGTAATTATGAGAATAAAACATTGAGGGAGTGATAATGTAAACAAAGACAAATTTAAAAATATGAGCGTGTGAAAATATAATTAACATGAGCTAAAAGGATGATGCATCAAAAGCTGAATCGAATATAGGGCCAAATACAAAGAAAGAGGTTTTGGTTCTAAAAAAGAAACTGAACTATAATTAGAGGGCTCACAGGTGAATGAATCATTTGGTTGAAGAAATTTCACATTCTTACTTCAATAAAGAAGAAATTATTCCCAAAATGGATATTTAAAAACCTACTACGTAGCAGAATTCATAGCTGACACGGCTGCCCGTTCCATTGTAGAGAAGAAAGCTGTATTCGTACAAAGAGAAAATGTATGGTACTATGTAGATAGAACCAGGCAGAAAATACATATACTATGTGACTCCTATTTCAAGAAGGAACTTAGTAAATCGTGATGTCATTGTACTATTGCAAGCCATGTTTCATGGAAATCAACTATGACTAGGTCTATATGGTAATTACATTATTTATAGTTATATTAACACATACTTGTGACAAACTTGTAACGACGATAATTTTATATCCATCGAAGTGACTGGGGTTTCTTCCCTAAGCGCTAACTAATTAAGAGCAAGACACCGAGGTCTACTTACAAAATTAGTATTTTGAATTCGGAGATTGTTAACTCTGTTAGAAAATCTATCTAATTCGTTTTATCCTCATCAATAACATGCAATTTATGATTGGGTTTGGAACACTATGGGAGATTAACCAACCTTTAACGAATAACTGAACGAAAAAAAAAAACCAAGACAAATAAACTGTCGATTATCGCCCGTTCGCGCCGCCCCGCCAGCCCCCAGGTACAAAATTAGTAGTACGGAAGCGCATCCTGCGAACTGGTGTCCCCTTCGTGTATAATTTACATTACGTGTCACCTCGCAGGTTAACGCCACTAGTTCCTGGGGTTTTTCATTGATTTTCTTTATTTCTGTATGCAATAGGGTGTGAAAAGTGGATTCGAGCCCTTCGATCTTATTATAGTTTCGTTTATAACACAATAAAGTTGCATTATTTTCTTTTCTTTTTGACATCCCTTCTTATTAAAAGATATAAACTTCACCAGTAAGTGGGACAGATATAGGTTATATTTTATCCCGCCGCTCTGCCTGGATCCTCTGTAATACATGGATAACCCGCGCGGGCAATTACCTAGATGCTTTATAATTTTACAAATTAAAATTTAGTAGAAGCCATTGAAATATATTTCGATTTATTCATCACAGGGTGCGCTCAGACTTACAGACTTACAGACTTAATAAACATGGAAACCTTTTATATCCATATTCCATCCAAATTAGACCTATTTCGGTGTATAGTCAAAGTCAAACTTTTCCACCTTATAATATGCCATAGCAGTAAGGCTAAAATGTATACATATCTTTGAAGCCGACTATATAGATACAGTAAAGTGTGCAGTGCAGTGCAGTCGGAGCTCCGGTTTAGCCGCCAGTCATCCGTCTCCGGAATCTAGACGCTCATCCATCTCTACTGTCATATAAAAGGGTCGGGAGAATATGAGATATTAATCTGTGTTTGATTGTAATCAGAAAACCAGTGAATGTATGTATTATTACTAGTAAATTATATCGCATAATAGAATTGTTATAGAATAGAACTATTCCGAGAAATAAAATAAGTCAAAAACAAAAGTAGAATGTAAAGTAGTGTCAAATCAATTTAACGAGTACAATGTTAAAATACTTATTTCAGTAAACTCATAAATCATTATTAACAAAAGGCAAAATGAAATGTCATCGAAACAATAAACGTTATCTTATCTTCCTCTTCAATATGTGAAGAGCTGAATGTAAAGCTTTTTACTATCTAAATTAATGCAGTATTTAGATTTGATCCCTAACAAATATAAATGTTTACCCAGTATTAAGTTTACTTTTACTACACTACACCATTATTTCAACCTTTTTTTACCGTTTCATTACGTGCATTGTGTCAGAGCAAGGTGACTGTAATATTAATGCGCGTGCTGCTGCCTGAGGGGGGGCCCTAATATTAATGCGCGTGCTGCTGCCTGAGGGGGGGCCCTAATATTAATGCGCGTGCTGCTGCCTGAGGGGGGGCCCTAATATTGAATGTGCTCCTGGTACTCGTATAACTGGCGCTGTTATTAAGTATGCATTCACTTTAGACAAATCCTTTTTAAGATGTTGCATTTTGATATCTTAGAAAGTTGTATCTACCATATTTAAAGTTCAGCCAAAAAATTAGCAGTAGCTGTGATATTAACCCTCTTTCAAGCACAGCGTTGTTTTTATATAAAGCGGAAACTACGTCAATATATTTACAGCAGCATGTTTACAATCAATCCCGTCTACAATGATTTGTAGTCCATATCCTCCGGCGCGGTTGCGCTACTGCACTCATTATGCGACACTTGATCAATGGATGTTTTCTGTTTATTTTATGTTCCGTCTCGTATGAAACAATATTTATTATACATTCAAAAACAATTGAGAACGTTCTGGAAGATTCGTCTCAACAATTACGTTGTGCAATTAAGATTTATCGTTACATCTCTGTGTACATGATGTTTGACTTACTTAAGATGATTAAATCCAGTTTAATTAACTTTTACTTTATTTGCCGTAAGTTTGCTAATATAGTGTTTTCTATTGTCTACTAATTCGTTCAACATTGAATGAAGATTAAGTACAAACACAAATTGAATTGTCTCCGATAAAATATTCCTAATTGAATTTCTTTGTGACTGATTCTTAATACGATACTAATTAACATACAGAGTAAAACAGACCTAACCTTATAGTTTTTATGATTGAATAATATATGAATGGTAATATATGAATTTAGAATTTGGAAGTGTTATGAATGGTTGTTGGATCGTAGTATTAACGTCCCTAAGTCTCACGTTTTAAAAAGGGATTTGAACTGAATGGATTGAAATGTCAGTAAAATAAACAAAGTGCTATAATTGGAATTCCTCACGGTTCTGGACATTATCAATCGCTCGAGACATGAAGCATGTGTGATCGGCGGTATTCGCGTGGACGGGACGGATCCCGATCACGTGGTACTTTCGAAGTAAACAACGCAAACGAACCCTGAATACAAACAGAATATCTTAGGAATTTATCATAGTCATCTTCCAATTGTGAGAAATTGAAAAGCAGGGTTATCTAAAAAAACAAATAATTGATGAGGTTTTTATGAAAAACAAAGCAAGACGAATTCCAAAAGATCAATTTGAGATTGTTGGTAGTTGACCTAAAAGACACCCTACAAGAACATTGTATAGTATAGGAGCACAAGGGGACGCTACACGGGCGAAATCGGCAGGACTGCCAAGCAAGGTCACTGAAAATCTAGTATGACGTGACCTGATTTGGCTCGCCGCAGTGCTTCTGACACAATCCACACGGGCCGAATCATGCGGCGGCCTGGATGCAGTCCTGCCGATATCGGCCCGTGTAGCGTCTCCTTATGCTCCTTATTTTAATGAAGAAGGATGTAATGGCCAACGGTACCCAGTTCTAATTTTCGACAATTACGTACAAGATTGATAGATTCAATCAACAAAGTAGGTACCAGCCCGGCAAACTAAACTGATGAACGCAAGATAAAAAGGTATATTTTCATCATATCAGAGGCCGGGAGATGTTTAATGTAATCGGGTTTTACGAGTTACTATAATTGAGCGCGGCGTCCATCATAATGTTTATCTATATATTGTTTATATGTACGATTGGTTAGAGGAAAATATTAAGACCGCTACCATCAAAGACAACGTGAAAGACATGTCAGTTTCATTTGAGTACAGGTATCTTGATATTGAAATTGCAAATACATATACATATATATAAAACATTAGACCATATACTTTTGACATACAAAAGTATATACATACATGGACATCTGAAAAAGTGTAAAAATGGACCATCCAGTAGCAACAGGGGTGGGGGGGGGGGGGGTCGTCAATCTTTTCAAAATAGCTTCTTATTCCAAATGAGAAGCACTTTTTAGCAAAAATGCCCTAAAGCAAAACAAGCTCCCGCTAATTAATAACACCGGTCTGGCACGAAAATTGCCTGTCTGCAAATCTAAAATTATAAAGATGGAATTCCTTCAGTGGGCACGCGAAGCCTATCCTACCATTAACCCCAAGTATCCATTTGTAAATTATAGAGAACTTACATTTGATTTATAAGTTTTATAACATTGCCTTAGGTTAACCAGTTTAAACATAAATCTCCCCAAATATAAGAATATGATTCATTTGGTTAAAATAAAACTGGCTAGAGACCCAAGTAGCGATCCAATCCTCATAATAAACCAGATACACATAGATAATGGGAGTTTTTCAAAATGCATAATGTCACCAATGCAGTGTGCTCTCAAAAACCACCAATTAAACTAGCGCTGTTCTGAGAGCTGTTCATAACAAGCTGAACTGGCAAGCCTGTCTAAAAAAAAATCTATATAATTATTGAATTTGCTCACAAAATTTCAAGAGAACTGGTTGAGAAATGCGATCAGCACGGCTATCACGCGACGGCGCGCGAGCTCTCTCGATTTTTCTCGCACTATCCGTCTCTCTCTTATTAGAACACTTAAAAATCGAGAGTATTATGTCGCGGCCGTGTCATGATTAAGACGTGTTGTAGAGGAGAACAGCTCGACAAACAGACGTACGAAAGAATTTTGGCCCATCGGGCTGAAGTAGAGGACTTCGTTCGCTTCGGTGCCTCGGTCAATTATTGATGAGTAAACTTTTTTAAATGGGAAACCCCGTGAGTGTCAGATAGTAGAATTAAACGGATCACTCAAGTCAGAGACGTCCAACATTCGAATTGTTTCGATTCGATCAGAGATTTTTAATCAGGAGCGTTCGTGACGACAGCACATCGATCATTGGTACCAGGCCTTTATGAAGTGTAACCCGTTTCATTATAATCAATTATGAAAATTATAAAATTAAAAACCGGCTAAGTGCGTGTCGGGCCACGCGCAGTGTAGGGTTCCGTAGTTGCTTTATGATTAACCATAATTGATGAATTTCGACATAGACCTATCGCCACAGTACTGGGGCAAAACAGCGAACAAAAAAACCATAGATGCGAGCTCCTTGGAAATTTCTACTCAAACATGCTTAAAACCAACATACCAATGTGCATGGTCGGACTAAATGCCTGCCTGACATCTATTCGGTAGTGTCATTTTGCGGCACTACGTAATATATAAGCATTTAAAAAACGCCCATTCACAATTTTAAGTCCGAAAACGCTCTGTGCGCCAGCTATCAATGTAATTCGAATGAAAAATTGACTTTCACGTGAAAATAGACAATTCAGAGCAAACAACATCGCAACAGCGAGAAACTCGATCGAAGGCAACTCCGCTAGTTTCGGATATCGCCCATTTCCGCTCGCTTCGTGAAAAATAGCACGCAACGCTCTACAAGATCCAACATCGACACAAAGCATTGAATACTCTGTAAGTTTGCCCACAATATTACTTGATCCAGAGTTTGGTCACAAATTTACGTAATCACGGGCTAGATATACTAGAGCCGACTATAGAAATGACAGGCTACGACTATGTATATGATTGATAGGCTTTGGGAATTCTAGACTATAATTCCCTTCAGCGCGAACCAGTGATATCCGATTAAAAACCGTAGTTACGATTGTAAGTATCAAACTATAGTGGTTACCCGACTGCTGGTTTTAGAACAGGGTGCAGGGCTTACAAAAGGAAATAGTTATTAATAAATCATTGACTAACGAAATATTACATTGTAACATGATTTAAAACCGTTGTTGCGTGACGATGGAGTCATACTCATATTTCGTAGTGTGATATTTTTTTCCATTATGGACAAATGCCTTGAAACTATGCGATACAATGAACAATGTGGTTTTGTATACGTATCTAGTATTCTTTTCGTTTGCCCTAAGCACAGTAGTTAAGCTAATGGGAGGTGTTCTATGGAGTACGCGAATTTTCACATAGCCTTCCTCATGCTCCTAGTTTGAATTTGGTCTTCGAAAGACCATCGAAACATGTTTTCCATAACAGCGACGCCAATATAAGTAGCATTATGTCACCTATGACCACTAAGTCGTCAGAACGTGACGGCATGTGGGATTCCTCTTAGGGCGTTTCTGGGAACACAACAATAGGCACGCGTCGGTAAACTTAGCAAGAATGCTTTCACAGTGGCACAATGGATGTTGACATTTTTAGTCGCGGTTACGAATATCCAGCTAGACTGCCCCCGCAACTGCAAGGGCCAAAATCTTCATCAACATCTTGATATAACACTGCTGGGTACAAGACCCATGGACAAGAGGAAATGGGTTTAGTCCCGACGCTAGAACTTTAACTCAAGATTAAATTTCTTCGCAATTATGTTTACTGATTTAAGACCGATATATGTGAGTGCGACATGAGACAAAGAGACAAGGATAGGTAGACTGTAGTCTCAAGGCCCTATGCTAGTCTACTGCGAGTCAAAATTCGATCACGTTTATTTTTTTTTGGATGAAATGCAAGTTTCCTCACAACGTCACGTGATGTTCTAACCGAAACCTAATAGAAAAGATATTAGGTATATAAACAAGGTTTGAAAAACTAATATTTGCAAACCCACGACCTTTTATTTCAAAGTCCCCCGCTTAGACCACCGAATTTTCAATGTAAACCTACAATTTTGCAACCTAATCCCAACCACACCTAATCCAATCCACATTATTGTTATATTGAATAAATGAACAAGGATTTAGCCTGCGAGTGGTGTGGTTTAGAAGTCAGACGGGAAAGTGCTCAACACTTCTTCCTGTCAAGCGAATAACGGAGAACATCTTAACCTCAACCTTCGCTGTTTCCTAAATCAACATCACCTTTCCCAGTAAATAAACGGGTTTACAACAACATTGGGCCACAAAGGAAATTCCAACCCACAAACTATCCGAACAGATGATAGCGAGTCACTTCAAAGATACAGCTGTTGAAACATGCTCTGTTTACATTTCAGGCGTCGACCTTCCCGAGGTGGAAATACTTGAGAGATAGGTATACATGAAGATTTGTTAAACCTTTCAAACCAGAGGCTTAATGGCAAACATTTTTATCTTGATTCAGTGCAAGTTGCCTAAATACCCTATTTATTTTTCTACTAGCTTCCGCCGGCGACTTCGTCTGTGTGGACCCGGATAATAACTATCCTATATTTTAATCCAGGCTATAAACAATCTTCGAGCAAAATTTCATTTAATTCAAAAATATTCGGTTGAACCGTTTACATTGTTACGTTTCTCGGCGCCTAAACTACGTCAAACCATATGAAACGTATGAAAACGTTTGATGTAGTTATATAGGTGACCCGCAGACCACATTTGATAAATATATAGTTAATATTCTTTGTTGATGGATGATTATTAGTTTTCTTTTTATCAGTTTATTTAGTTTTTTTTTTGATAAACGGTCAGTTATTGGTTTTTTGTTACATTTTGTATAGAAATCGATTTTTCGTAGTATTAAAGGCAAAATCATTCATGTAGTAGTCTTCATCATTATCATATCAGCCGAAAGACGTCCACTGCTGGACATAGGCCTCCCCCAAAGAGTGCCAAAGTGACCGGCCATGTAGTCTTATCGTTTTTAATTTATGCCGATTTTAGTCCAACACGACCCCGACGACCTGGGCCAAATTTAATTACTATATGGACTGATAAAATGTGCTGTTTGAAAAGTTACGGAAATGTTTTATGACATTATACATACGTTTAAAGTTAGATTAGTGTGTCTTTCATAATTTTAGAATCAAATAAAACCCATTCAATATCAAAAACGGCATCTATCGAGCTGTAATTGGACTAATATTAAGCTCGCTAATTGACGCAAATCGTCAACTAACATCAGCGACCCCTATCAAACTGAAATTGTACGAAAATTATTGTCACCCAGAAATCATGTGATCATATTTGGTCTACTTTTGGTGCAATCATTATATAATTGTTTCTTTTTCATAGAAGTTGTGACTCATAATCATGAATATTATATTATAGTTAATATCCGTTGTAAAAACAGATCTGTAATTGCGTAAGTATTAACACGTTCAACGGCACGTGCCGCGTGGCCCGGCAGCCTACTAAACGAGAAAAAAACTTCGAACTTCTATTTGAAACGTCTGAAGTACAATTGTTTCTCCGAGGGAAAGTACAATTGTTTCCATTGGGAAAAAAATACGAAATTCTTTCAGCGGGGGCCACGGGGTCGTAGTCTAACCCCGAAGCCCACCCGGTGCGTTTCACCACTGCGTAAATTTCAACTCGATCTCGGCCAGTTTTATTCCCTATAAAAACTAGCTTCAACTCCGTTTGCGTGGATCCGAGATAAAGCTATCCTGTATTTTAATCTAGGCTATAAACTTATCTTCGAGCAAAATTTTATCCAAATCGGTTGAGCCGTTTAAGCGTCATTGAATAACAAAAATCTAAACTACCAAACATCCAACCATCTAAACTTCCGTATTTATAATATTAGTTAGGATCTTAGGATTATCCTTTAGGTACTTTATATTTTATCAATTAAATTTTTAATTTGTTGGTAATCTTCATCACAATTCTACCACCGTAGCAAAAATCGTGAATAAACCTTATGTACTGTACTACTGTTTTTGAATCGCATACTACAGTTTTTGGCATTGCTCAACGTCTGATCCGGAATGTTGTTGTGTTCAAGGTGGTATAATATATGGATGTTTAGCGCGGCAGGTGAGTTTGGATGAATGATCGACATGGTAAAAACTATGAACAGGGTTCTTATGAATGAATGTGTTTGGCTCTAGTGCTCGTGCATAACAAGGCATATAGATGACAATCGTATCAATTACTCGCATTAATTAATATATTTTAATTAAATATTTTTGAACCAATTAATATTTAGTATTAGTCAAGCACAAATAAATAAACATCGTGGCACGTTGGACTGGCAATGCATAGAAGTCGGTTCGATTCCGACCTGAGCAACAGCTAGCTGCGATCAATTTTTCATTGCGCTTGACTCATATAGGTATCAAAAATTTAAACCAAATCAACATTAGTACAGTCTAAAATTAAGTACATATACGGTCTCGAACTTATGTCAGAGGAATAGGACTGAAAATCATATCGTTACATATTTTTAGACTAGACCGTACAACAGTTGATGTTAAAGAATTAAGACGTGCTTATTTAGAAGCAGTTTTCAAAAACACTTAGCACAGATTTAAATTTAGTTTAACCTAATATGCGTCTAATCTATAATTTTCAGTTATCATAAAATTGAGCCCAATATCTGTACTGCTCTTAAAACTCCATTAAGTATTAAGATAAATAGCTTTTAATAACTGCAGTGAAGATTCAGCGTGTAGTTTTATCTCGTAACCTACTAACCTTTAGATCAGATCACGGTTTTTCCATAAGAATTCAAATGAAACGGTCCTAACCTAAGGTAAACATAATAACAGTTTCTGTGTTAAATCGTCATTTGTGGACAGGTCAAACAAAACCTCTTTGAAAAGAGTTTAAATGAAATTGATCTGCTTCAAAACAGGGATACACTAACAGAAATTGATGGTATCTAAATAACACACAATGAACTAAAGTAATACAGACAAATCAGATCCCATAAAATGAATTTGTCAAGTCTTAATCAAAAATCTCAAACTAGTTTACACTGTAACAATTGTTGAAAGTGAACCCGGTAAAAGAACCAAAAATTCGAGAAGGCAAATAAATATGGTATTCGCGGTAATATTGTTGTCGACGGTTCAAGAAACAATACTCAAATTTGAAAAATCTATAAAAGATGATTATGTTTCTCATCAAATAGAAATCCTTTAGATCTACTTCGAAAATATCAATTTTATTACAGCTATATCAATAAAAATGATGTATCAAAAAATAATTGGATAATTATGAAAAAACAAGTGTTCTAAAAGGGTAAGCAGAAAAATTGTATCAGACATGCATGTAATTTTCAGCAGTAACCGAATGGCTTATCAACATTTATTTATATGTATAGGTATCTAAGAATCCATTCATGATATGATTTATGTAAAAAGTAAAAAAAAATCCGATAGAAAAGAGAGAGACAAGGAATCGATGAATGGGCGGTGTTTAGACTGAGAATCGTTTACGTTTTACTATAAATACCACGATCGACAATGTACGATCACGTCTATAAATATGTATACGTTAAGGAACGTATGTCCGTGGAATAAAGTTGAAAATCGAATGCATATTTTTAGAGACCGTACGCTCTTTAAATATTCTTGGAAAACAGCGGTTTTCGCGGAAGAAAACATTATACATTATTATTTGGAGTGGAAACATACTTCTCATGAAAAGTCGATCTCAGAATCGAACTGACATGGCTTTGAAATAGACTTTCAGAGAACTTCCGTTCTTTAGCACTATAATTGATCAAATTCTGAGATTTGGATAGGTCGAATCGTCGTTTCAGTGTATTTTGCGAAATCAAGGACATATAAAGACATAATGGAAGGTTTCTCAGTAATATCAAACGTTTAAGAAGCACTGGTTACGATTTTAAAAGAAAAGGTTCTTATACTCACGTAAAAAAAAAACTTGTAACGAACCGACTACCGACCGTGGTGACCAAGTCCCAGAGAACACAATAAACCCCGAACAGTATTGACTAATAGCACGAGCCTAGATACAGCAAGATAATCCAATTAAATCGCTTCTAATGTCAACCTTAGTTCAATAGAAGCAGAGTATGGTTTTGCAACAAACTTAAATACTGCGGGTAAGATACCTGAGTGACCTGTCTTGGAACAAAGGGTAACGGTATTGTACAGGTGGACGTTATAAATATGTATACATTTTGCTCCCATTTTGGTCCAAAAGTCTTTGACGTGGACAGGTCATTGGTGCCAATATAAAGGGAGTGACAGAAGTGTTCCAATGTAACGAAGCTATTGCAGTGATATTAAAGAAATACAAAGCAAAGACGCGAAAGATGATAAAAAGGGTTAGAAGGTTATAAACTTAAAAAGATAAACAGTTTTTCTGTGTAATTATTTTGTAAACAATATTTGAAGTGATACGTAGCAGATTGGTCTTACCAACTAACCATATAGCTCACGCTGCTGTGAAGTTGAGAAAGATTACAAATAATAAATATTATGGACATCTGTTGCTAGATTTTGCACATAATCGTTCGCAAAAATGCTGAAGCACGTGTGAGAAGCATCAATTTTCTACGCTTGCCTATGTTAATAATAGGGTCGTTTTTATTGTACGGTCGGCGTCTTACATATGTTTACATTTTTGCATATTATTCCTTTCTTATAATTATAAAGCAAAAACATTTTTTGACGTCGACTTACATCAACGAAATAACAAACTAAAATAATAAATTGAAATTCATATCATTCCCTACCAGTAATAAATATGTATGCAATATGGAACACACATCATCGCCAAGCGATGTCACAAATAATTAAGCAGCAAACATTGACTCATTATAGTAGCCTTCTGTCAGCGATATTTGCACCGACAAGGTTCCACGAGTGACTCCTCAGCAGCTGGCCAAACAGTCAGTCAAGGATGGTGAATCTTCGGAACGAATCTTGTATCATGGGGATTCCAAATATTTTTTACACATTCAACAGACAACGAAATATCATTTGATATTTAACAGTGGCTTTTCGGTGAAGGAAAACATCGTGAGGAAACCGGTCTAATCCCAATAAGGTCTAGTTTTCGGTGAAGGAAAACATCGTGAGGAAACCGGTCTAATCCCAATAAGGTCTAGTTTTCCCTCTGGGTTGAAATCTATGCCAAATCTTGGGATTAGGTGCCTAAGCGGGTTCCGGGCTCATTTAGGGCACAACCGGGAATAAACGCTAGGAGGATGAATCAAGAGACAAGAGGATCAATGGGCAGTTCGATTTCAAACATGTCTATAAATACACTAAGATTAAAATCATTTATAATTTGATTGTCACAGTAAACATATTGGTCAAGATATGGAAAACCAATTACTTAGTTCGAGATCTGACATCATTTTGTAACATAATTCTGACACATAGCTACATATATAAAAATACTATTTAATGCACACCTAGATAAAGATAGCAGGCGATCTAACTAACTTTTAATTTAAAAGACAACATACAACCCAGACAACGCATGTGAAGTCTATTTACGATCCAACATCTAAATCAGTCGTCTGAATCATACAGCGACCAAACTACATGACGTATCTTTAATTAGGAAAACCTAATTATATACACAGGCTCCCCACGTATGCTAAAAAACGCAAGCAAACTCGCTGGATCATCATCATATATATTTAAGAGCTTGGCTCTTGTTGGTGGAGTAATTTCCATTCTGTTCTATTCTCTGCCTTTTCCTTAAACTCTATACGATTCAACTTCAATATTTTCCTTTAACTGCTCCATGTAAGCTCTTCGTGGTCTTCCTCTTTTTCTTCTTCCTTCTATCTTTCCCTCTATTATAACTTTAATGAAGTAATCATGACGAAGTAGATGTCCTATCATTTTGCCTCTTCTGTTTTCAATAACTCGCTGGACAAAAGACTATAATAATGTCCATTCTATTCACAAATGAAAGAGCTTAAGATGAAGCTCACCGGTTCAGTAACAGTCGATGTACTATTGTTTCAAAGGCACCTAGATTACAGTACTCAGGAAATACAGATGAAGGGAGCGAACATATAGAAGTATTACTTAAATAACATATTTAATTAATACAACAGAATGCATCTACTAATTCCCAAGGACCTTATAACACCATATCCTCAAGGAAGAAAGCCAGTGCTTCTATATCGGTATTCTATGTCACGGCGAGACGAGGTCACCCCCGCAACGATTTAGAATAAATTTAAAACGACATAGCTTCAATATAATTAAACGCCACTTAAGACGTTGTAGAATAGGGTGGAAGGAAGTTTTGTGAGTATGGGTACTATGTGAATCCAAATACAGAGTACAATTGGCACGTGTGCTAAATTCGGATGTATATGGAATTCGCTTCGTTGAGGGCCAGAGTTGTGTATGAAGTTGTTTTTAGTAGTGATTGGGGTTTTAATTAGACATACCTATAATAGGATATTATTTTTAGAATTAGCTTTAAGTCGCTTACTATTTAGTTTTACATACTCGTAGTTACCTAAAATTTGATTAAAATATGAAAAGACAAGAATAGAACAAAATAATTGTTAGCTAACACGATTAAATGAAAGAATTCATCATTTCCAAAGTAATAATCTTGAATTGTCTCTCATAGCTAAGAATAAACAGACAAAAACATTTAAACCGAAATGAACAAAGCAATGCCAGACGTACTTTAATTGCGACTGATATCTTTCATTTCACTTCCAGGCTTCCACTAGACAAGTAAGAAAGGAACGGACGTCATAAAAGGATCCGACGATCTGCAATCTGCACTTTATTACACGAAGACACAACAAGCGATGCGAAAAGGGAAACAAATGAAAGCATTCACGAGAAAGAAGGCATTATATGACGTGCAAATCGTGCAATGAGACGTCGAGGGCTTTTAATGCGTTTTTATTTGCATTATATTCCTCATAGATCATAATATCGCAACGTCATCAAAAACTTCCAGTACTATTATTGTGACGAGGCTTATTTACTGTTCAGCGGAACAAGATTAGCGAAAATTTATTAGCTTTTCAAGACACATGATATTTTTAGGTACTTAAATTTATATGATAGACCGGTTAACGTTAAATATGGCGCCAGCAAATGTCATCCAATATAGAACTGTGAAGCTTCCCACACCTGTTTGTTTGAAACAAAGCCCTTAAACAATACATTTGATTCGAAGAATTTTAATCATAACCAATTCAATATCCAATATACATAACTTTATCGATAAACATTAATTACGTAACATATTGCGTACAGTAGCTATTACTTCTAAATTATCTTCAATCAAAAACAACTAAAATAAAAAAATACAAATAAGTTGGACCGTAGACGATGGAATGCGGGACGAATTCCAAAAAAGGGAAAGGCCCTGATCAACGGGCAATCGGGCATGTTAGTGATGACATGACAGGAGCTATGGCCGTTAATCCTTTCAAATTTGACGTTGCTTACATTCCATCAAGACAAACGTACTTAAATTGCATGCGAGAGAAAAAAGGCAACGATACTAATATTACTAAAAGGTAGTAGATATCCTTGGGGTACAACTAAATGCAAATGACCACACACTCGGTAAGGAATAATTGCCGTGTTTGTTGATAAATCTAATAAAAATGCAGCGCTTGAAGAGAATAAAACACGCCGTACGAGCGTGATAGCAGCGGATATTTATTTTAGTTAGTAATATCTAGAGTATACATCTAGAGGCACATTCATTGAAGGCATTCGCTGAATCTGAAACCTGGAATATAAATAGTGCAGATTGGCGTTGATGAAATATGTTACGGATCGGCCACCACCCGTCGGACTCGCATTTTAGCAGAAAGAGATGGATAATATTTACCGTATAACTATTATGAATAACTTTTGAGGATATTTCTTCTATCACTAATGTCCATAGTTTACAAATTTAGGTGCAAATTTGTATTTTATATTAATGAAATGACAGCGAAGCTTGCAAGGCAGTATCATTCCCACAATTTTCGTACGAGCTACTGCTAAAGGGCGCCATATGCGCATAATACAAAGCCTAAATAAAGCACCGTCTCCCTTGACTTTCGGAAAAAGTAGAGAATTTTGGTTAAAAGCATAATAAAGTAAACAAAACATTTCAAGTTATACATTTGCCACCCTTTCAAGGGACTATAATCTCAGCTAAAGCTCATTAAGAGATAACAAAAGTAAGCTAAAAGGGTGAAGATAAGTGTTCTGGGAACAATCACACGACTTGTTAATGTCTGCGTGGGTTAGGACACGTTTTGGGTAATGGTGGATAGCTGGCGGCATTTCGCCGAAAACCATTCATTGCCGGAGGGTGGATTTGTATGAAAATGAGCACACATGTGGTGCCAACAGTGCTTTTAACCCTTAAATGGGTAACGGCAACATATCTGCCGTCATGGATGAAATAAAAACTAATGTAATCCGACTGATTTAAGGTTCAAATTTAAATGTGTTGACAAAGTTGTCAAATAGTCACAGGGTTAAAGGAATTTTGAAACACTTGAAAGAAGTTTATTAAGTCGTGACTTGATCGAAGGAACGAAAATCCAAGATTCGTTTACAGATTTGTTATTCTTATCACAGGATACGGTAGTTAAAACAGAGATCCCTTTTACATGGAAAGTAGGCACAGTCGAATTCGAAAAGTGATAAAACTTGACAGTACTCGTACACATTAATAGAAAGTAAAAAAAAAACTAATATTCAAATGGTCTGGCAGATTTCCTTGACAAAGCTTTAAACGACATTCAATCTCATCTCAATGTCGAAACACCCCTCTTGACATAGTTTGACTACGAAACGTTAGTTCAAGATGACACCCCGCGAAGTAAGATAATACTCGCATTGTGTTGGAGTCAGGTCGTTTAATGTGTCTTTACGAGTTGTAGGACCCTTGACCATTAACTGTGACATACTAATGTGCTTGACTTTATCACCTTTGGCACTCCACCTCCACAGCCCGCCCATGAAGATAGGACTTATTTCGAGTTGCACAGACGACTTTTATATTTAATCTACAAATACAAATAATTTATTTCGTCAAACATAGGTAAATAGGTGACAGTTATAAGTAAAATTCAGTTCAGCTATGATGTGCGTGTCAACATTGGCGTAAATTTAAATTAATATTAAAATACATAAGAATAATACTAATTAGATCTCACTGTAGGTTCGCGGTTTTAGACAATGTTTTTCTTATTATCAGTTCATATAAAGCATCTCTGAAACTGTTAACTTTTGAGATTGCTATGAAACCTGTAAAAAAACCATTTCTAGGGATTTCTTTTAATGAATGAAACAACATTATGTGACATAATACGGTCTTTGAAACGATTGCCTACGACATGTAAGAACGCCAAAGTCGCATCGCATCCCATCAAACTAAAAAAGTCAGAAGATGTGACAGCTACTGTATTATTAAAACAGACAACTGATAAGGGTACCTACATATATGCCGGCGGTATTCTACTTACTATTGTTTACTGTCACCATGAGCGTCTACGTGACTAATACGAACAAACCCATGCAATCTACTCTGTATGCTCAAGTAGATTTTCACGTAACACTATTCACATAAGTATCCTAATTAGATTGAATAGCCGCTCGAATGTTGATGACACTTTTGTCTCTGTCAAAGCTACAGCCAGTGAGACCTGGCACATTGGCACTGTTTGGCAAAAAAGCTGCTAATAATATGTATCGCTACTGCCTGTAAATCTAATCAAATATTCCCAGTATTGTTCGACTTGTGTTTTCTACACAGATATTAAAGTAATATTATTTGTTTACTAGTCAATTTCTAAATCTACTTCTTTTTCTGTTAAACTATCTTTAAACCAACTGTCTGGTAGCAACCATGACTTATATTATATGTCACATAATTTTGCTATATAATAAATGGTGTACATATTCTTAAATCATCACCATACCTATCATGTTATCGACCAGTAGTAAAAAAACCAATTAAAAGTTATCAGGACCACGAAAACACATGCAAACAAATAAAAGCATCTACGAGCACGTTCCAACCAACTATTATGAGATCATACTCTTGTAATTCATTAAAAACGCCTCAACTCACACACATTTCTACCAACTTTATACTCTTTTAAGCATCCATATTTCAGCACTTTAGACCCAAACTGCCTTATTTCCGTTTGTTTTTTATGGTATTATGTGTCTAATTTCTAGCAATATTAAACTTAGAATGGCATAAACTTTAGTTTCGGGTCGAGTCTGATGTAGGACCATTTTATTCTGAACTGACTGGCGTGTGTTTTCGTTCAAATTGCATCATTTAAGGATGAAATTGGATCTTAAAGAAGGTCAACGTTAAATGGTTATTGCATCGGACAGTCAGTTAAAATTATTAAGAACTTGGTGGTTTTATTTTTAAGACGCGTCATATTCATTTTTTTGTTTCCTTGAACGTTGATTGTTGAGAAATGGTATTTCTTTGTGGAAAGTTTCTATTAACTTTAATTAGTATTATGTATTGAGGAAGAAACTTACAATCAATCAATTCTCGAATTTAAACTTTCGTGGGGCATGTTAAAATAATGTGTTTTGCGGCGGTGTCGCTTGAATCACTGCCCGCGCCCGTTCAAGCGACACCGCCGCCGCGAAAACACTTATCCTGAAGAAGAACTCCCGAAGAGTTCGAAACGTGTCGCCCGCAGTGACATTTAATACGTTACTTGAACCGTGTAATTATTAGTATTACTGTGACAAGTTCCTAGAAGGCTTTTTGTCGAATGTTTCAACTTGGAATAGGAAAAGGCAGCGCTCGTAAATAGTAAACTAGTGATCTGAGTCATGAACCCGTGGCCTCGCCAGTTATAAGGAAACCTCCAATACCTACTAAATGCGGCTAACAACATAATTGTCTATCCTATTCGGACCAATATTACCCTTTATAGAGAGAGATAGAGCAGGTAGCTTTTTCTGCTGGCGGAGTCGCGGAAGTGTGCGCAAGCGCTCCCGTGCCCCGCCAAAGGACAGCGCGTAGAACACCGTGGGGTTTTAGACGGCAGTCCCGGCGGTTCCCGGGAGTCCGTCATACCAGTCCTGGTTCCCCAATCAGGCGGGATGCGTAAAAGCATTTCCCCACGAAAAAAAGGTAGCTGGGGAGTATAAAAAAAATGGCAGGTTACGGTTAGCTAAAGCGATGTTTAAGTCACGTCTATAACCTGTCGGTTTTGTTACAAAACGTATGGGATTGACTATCCGTTTAAGGGACATAAGACATAAATTAATGAATACTATGCGGCTTTAAAAATTGCTAATCTTATTTATTAGATGATTAAAAGTCGCCACGCTGCGCTCGTTCCATACAGACGTTATTTTGTTAAAACGACATGCTAGAATAATATGAAAGTTTGTATACACGATGGGATCTGCGATAGCTAGGTCGGGAACTAGTTTATGTTGCTAGAAATTAAAATAGAAAAAAAATTAGAGCAAGTAGATTGTTTTTAATTGCTTAATTTTTTTCTATTATAATTTTTAGCAAGAGAAATTAGTTTCCGACCTAGATAATATCGGGTCCCATTGTGTCTAAAAAGTTTCATATTAGTCAAGTATGCCGTTTTAAAATGAGAAACAAACTACGTTTGTATGGAGAGTCTACTTGAGTGCTGGGGACTCTTAATGACAGTATTTTGTTGAAAACTATTTTTTACCCGCGACTTCGTCCGCGTGGAAGTCGTTTATATCGAATCTCCATATAAACGTACTTTCGCATTTATAATATTAGTATGGATGATGTACGAAGATGAGATACTTAGATATCGCTCATTTCATGGTATCGTGTAAAAAATATTAAGGGTGAATGTCCACCAGCGATAAGCTTAAATATGTATGTATACAAGTGACACCTAGCTGTCAAAATTAGACGGCTTATCACCTCTCTGGTAAATATTGCCTTTAGACCCTTGGCGCATTTTACAAACGTGATAATAACATACGACACTGTCAATTTTATATTTATGGTTGTCCATATGAATGTACGTACATGTCGAGTTTGTCCTTTGTCGTCTGCGACATTTGAGAAAGCTTTGAGCACATCATAATGTTTCAAACAACAAAATCTCATTTTCTTATACTTTTTGGTTTAAAATAATATTATAAATCCTATAATGTTTATACGCATGTATCAAAAACTCCCTTTCCACTACACGCCTTCTTTGATATTATAAAATATGTTAATTCAGAATGTTTTAATTAGCATTGTTATCAACAAAACAATGGCAAAAATATTTTCCATTCGAATAGTAAAGGCAACAATCTCATAGTTGCTCTGTATGAAAAAAAAAAACAAATACAACGGGTACCAACTTGGAAGAACAATCCAATCCAACAAATCCAAATACAAACAAAGCCTGGAGCATCACTGAAACACGGCACTATAACACCAGCGTCTTCGTCACCCGGGAATAAAAAAAACCACTTGACACAACACTTTCTAAATTATTTAAAATTTTGTATTTCGAATTTTCGAACGCGTCGGACGCACTCGAGAGGAGACGGGAGACTGACCCGCCGCGGTAGCTACGCGAGCGAGTGAGACGACAATACCAGCACCTGTGCACTCCAAATGAATGTACGTTGGAGTAGGACGTGTATAAAACAATGCATACATCCGAGCGGGATGGCGTTACAACCAAGCGCTAGACTATCACAAAGCAAAAGGCAATTAGTACCATTTGTCGTCATGTTAATCAGAGCTTTAATAATTGCTGTTAAAGTTGAATTTCGCTTGTGAACGCGCCTGTGATTCGTTTTTTTAACCAATTGCGCTTGAGTTTATGGTCAGGGTCAACATATGGCGAAAAGGGACGTGCAGTATAGTTGGCCAAATTCCACCGAACAATATATTGTATAATCCAACGATTACTCAACGCGGACGAAAGATTAGAGAATTAATTCGTCCATTTGTTAACTGACAATTAAGGAATTGTTGAAGCTCGACGCGAAGGGCGTTGGGTACAATCGGTCACAAGTTCAATGCCCGGCGTTAACTTATTGCATGTTGAGACACGGTTAATGCTTCTAGCAGTTTTTTTTTAACATGCACTTGATTTTGTAACGTCTGTTGTTTCCCATGCCAGAAGGAGATGCAAACCTTGTCAAAAACGGAGGAAGCGCTCCCTATCATGACATGTATTTCTGACCACAGATTCTCTATTGAACACAGATTAGGGTTGTTTTAAGAAACTTATTTTTATTGCATTTAATCGTACACCGTAGTATAGCGCAAGGATGCATGCAATATTTGGCCTGAAGTAACGAACCCCGTACTTCTTCCAAATTAAAAACAAAATTTATTCAACTATTATTAACAAAGTTCTTACAGTGTAAGGCAGGAACTCCTCAGTAAATAAGCAGGTTATGTCAGATGGCCAACAGTTGCAAGGAAGACATGAATATGCACTTTGACCCACCCAGCAAATTACCCAAAGCTATTAGGAAACACACAAACTTTCAATTTGCATTTCTCGGATATTATTGTCTTAATCACCACTTATGTACCTACTCAATAAGAAATAAGTTACTGTTCATTTCATATTCGATAATAGTAATCTTTACAAGTTTTGGACGTGGAGTTGACCTTTAAGTAAATGTTATGCTACTCGAGCACATCATCATGTAAACTATGTACTTTAAGCACTGGTGTAAACATTTGTTGGTAAACCTTGATTAAAAAAGAAAACCTAAACAACAAAACTTCTTGAGGAAGCAACCTGGTATTTGACTAGGATATGGTAAATGATGAAGAATTGGATTCCACCATCAATTTTAAGTTTCGAAGTCAACACCTAGAACATGCTAGTAAAAAATCTTGTACAAACCAATTTGCTCGTAAGGAAGTGTCGAAACAGACAGGTACAAGAAGTTAGTGAATGACAGCTCAATCTAATACAGGCATGTTACTTGTTCACTAACAGATTGACGTATTGATATAGGAGCATGCGAAGTGAACATAAGAAGCAAGCTGCTAATGCACAAAGTGTGTAAAGTATCATCAGAAAACTTAAAACTATTACTACGATAGTGACAATGTATAGTAGGTGTGCAAACAGTATAATGAGAGCAAAAAAACGCATACAAATCTAACTTAATTGCAATAAAACTGATTTGTCGAAAATGATTGAAGGTCAATCTTAAACAAGCTGGTTTATATAGGGTTAGAAAAACCGTGCGTTCGTCGTCAAGCGATTTCAAGAAAAACCTATTAACAACGCAAATAAAAGTATTGCTATGTTTGAAAAGCAATTCATGATTGAAATCAATAAACTAAATAAAGCTTGTGTTTTTACACTGACTCAAATATAATTACGGTTTCTCATAGGCTTGCATACTTTTTATTTGCTTCTTCATCATATCAGCCGAAAAAAGTCCACTGCTGGACATAGGCCAAAGAGTGCCAAAGTGAACGGTCCTGCACCACCCGGCTCCAGCGGACTCCCGCGACCTTTACCAGGTCATCTGTTCACTTAGGGGGTCTACCTACGCTGCGGCTTCCACTATGTGGTCGCCACTCGAGAACCTTTCCGCCCCACTGGCCATCGGTTCTACGTTATTTGCTTCTCATAATGATAAACAGTGCAAGTCACCATAGGTTTGGATTTGGGTAGGACTTGTTTTCAAAAACTAGACTATTTTTAGAGTTATAAAGCGACCCTGGCGCCAGTGGACCTACCGACAATTAGGCAACGATCTGATATCGCTTTCATGTAGGCATTGTCTGAGATCCAACCGTGGCAAGGTGTCTGTAGAAAACTCGATTCCGAGCAATACATGTGCCCAGCGCAGATTATGCAAATGTCCTCCCACTAGAGTAGGCTTACATTCGCAAACTTATGCTACGGATGTTGACTATACTGTGTAACTCAATGATTCCAATCGGCTTGCCTATTTCAAGCATTTTAAGCAATTGCTTTACAGTTCTTAAGGAATACGCAAATCAAATTAGCTCTCGTAACATAAAGAACGTGCGAATATGTGGCACTTCACTACTGAGCAGTTATTTCAAAGTTAATATACTGCTTACACTACCCATGACAAATCAACGATAGATCCCATAGAATGCCAATCTTGACATTTCCGCGCACTCGCGACGTAACCCCATCAACAGCGCAAGAAAGAGACACTGTAACTGTGTATCAGTCAATCAATTCAAAAAAAATAGCAGATTTTTTTAGCAGGAGTAGGCTCGATATGTACGATACTTAATACATAATGAACGCCATAAAATTCGTATAAATCCTTTTTTTATGAGCAATAATGGCGGAAACCGAAGACAATATTGTCGGTAAAATCTATGAATAATCGGGGCCAGGTGTACGAGTAATAAGTTCATCTGTAGCGATGCGACCGGCATGTGAAGCATAAGGACCTTTATTAAAAAAAAAAACTGATGTTATGAGAAGTTCTCAAATAAAAATCAATGTATTTGAGTTTTGGAAATAGTCCCGTATTTTCCGAATTCCTACAACTGTGCGAACACACTGATCGATTTATGTTCCGAACGCCGAAACTAAACATTTGAAAATAACCGTTTCTAAATGAGTTCTGTGAACGCTCAAAGAACCGAACTCTTTTAGTAAACAGCCCTCACCTAGTTACTGAAGATACGTGATTCTAATGAAATGACGTAAAAACTATTCTATAATGCACTTTTCCTCTTGGGGTGTTCTGGTAATTGGAGTATAAGTTTAGCTGCCGAGTAGATCGACTCAGTGCGAAGGTCATACTGATTGGTTTGAAATTAAGAGGGTTAAAGTAATATAGGTCCACGCAATTAAGTGATCATGTCAAATTAAATTAGGACAGAAAAGACACCAAAGAGCAGGTATTCCATTCAGTACTTGAGGCTGCGCCGTTCTATAATATTTTTCACGTAAGTAGTTAATGAATAAAGTAGTGATTAAGGAACAATTATGTCTATATGTTTATTAATTAGGTGTCTAACAGACAATTCTTGATGAACCAAGAATAAAATTGGAGAAGGTACACATAGTCTGTCTATGTCGCAAATATTTCCGGGAACATTTTTTTCCTTAGCAATGGTACTTAGTATTCTAGGGCAGGTAAAAGGTTTAAACATAAACCATTTGGGAAAGAGGAAGACGTAAAAGGTTTTAATGAGGAAGCTTCCTGAGCGAGGATAATGATATCTGGAAGTGAAAGATAAAGAACAAATTCAACGGAAGCAGAATAAAACAATTCAATATAATATTTAAAAATATATACCACGTAGGTGGTGAAGATGCATACGGCCTGCCCTCCAGGGGAATCTCCAGCGCATTGCCGACCCTTTATTGATTTGTGGAATAATTATATTAACAGAGATATTTATATGCAGGTCCCACAGCTTTGGCGATTCCACTAGTGAGTTCATTTAAACTAGTGAGAAAGAAAAGCAGAACGGAATGAATAAAACGACCAATTTAACCTATATTGTCCGTATTTTGACAATAAAGTATTTACATACATACGTACACACCATCAAGACACTAAATTGCCTTTCTGTTAGTTTCTATAGCTTTTTTGATTTCGCCTTCCATGCCCCTTACAAATACCTCAAAACCTGCTTAATATTATTGACAACAAACTTTGATTGATTAAGACGTATCTTTAACCTTCACCTTTGAATTAACCATCAAGAACCGCTAATAGGAAAATAAAACAGGATTTCTTGAAAACAAACACGTTTAGCGAAGCTGCACCATGAACACAAGTAACTGATCATTCGTAGACCTTACTGCAACGAAATACGGTCTCCCAGTGGACACTCCAGGTCTCTGGCTGTATATACTTTGCAAAAAGCGTCGCAAAACAGTTCAATCATCAAAAACGTCATATATTGTAGGTAATGCATGGGACATAAGATCTTTTAGAATGAGAAGGTAAATTAGCATGCACGATGATGTCATTGAGCTTTAGTCATTGTGTAGGTGCGTCTAGATTGAGGTGAAATCATTGCACTTGAAAGACACTTTGAAGAGGATTGACAACTCAAATGTATATAGGTACAGATATTATACCACTTTTGATAAATCAATAGTGTCAAAAAAAGAAGTACTTATCCGTCTTTGAATTTTGTAAAGCTAGAATTCGTAAATACGATCGACGTATGTTTAAACTTCTGCACCTTATGCGCTTGTGATAAGGTGAAAAATATATACATCTCTTTGATGCCGACTGCCTGCACAGTTAACTGATCATCCGTGCACTTTATTTGCATTGCAATAAGGTTCAATATAAACACACCCCACCCTTCTACAGAGATGGACTAAGCTTCATACATTAATAATTCTTGTGTATTATACTTTAATTTTATGTAATAACACACTAGAATATAAGTCTGTAACTAACACCTATGGATTCCGTCCGAAATAAAATATGTATTATTATTATAAATACAGAGTGGTCAGTTAACTGTGATGGGCCATCACTGATGGCGTTTGTACCTAAAACATCTATATGATCCATATCACCACCATTGTATATCTATCTCAGTTACATCGTTACATCTCTTAATCACAGCTTATTTTTACTCTTTTTAGCATAAACAACTCACTCCTGTTCATTTTCAATTGTTTTGAGATTTTGTACATATATATGTTATTTGATTATTACCGCATGCTATAGTAAATTCGTTAGACATTTTAGACCAGTTCGGGGTTTACCTATCCCATACATACATAATCACGCTTTCCCCATATACCTCGATCGCTGGGCTTTTCCATATAAATAATTATTGAAGTAATTTCTTTCGCCATATTATTTTCTTCAGACTAGTTCCACTATCAGAGGAACGTGTTTTTTTTAGTTTGTATAAATAGCGTTATGAATTGAATTAACTTGCTTAACTTTAAGAGAGTACAACAACATCACTCAGTCATATAGGTAATCGTTGATACCGATTCCAGAACACAGTCGCTGTAGCCGGAATCGGTCAGGACAGCATAGCCATCATCAACTTTAAATGTTACCTTAACAAACATTCGTCAAATCGAAAATGTTCTTGACTTGCAATAGGATACCTCATGTGACTCTCACAATGCCCGGTTTCATTTTGAAAAAATATAGTCGGCCGGCTTACAAATGACAAAGATATCGCATTCCACTAAAGCAAAAACAGTCGAACCTAGAACCCATATTTGATTTAGGATCAGAAGCAATGTCTTCCATGTGCAAACTATGATCAATCATATCAATTTCTTCATTCTGACCGTTGTTTCAACCAGTCTACATTTCACGTCACGTACCAAGTCGACGCGACGCAAACATGATCTCATGCTTGCGAAACCTTGACACGTTGTAATTGGATTTATTTTAGAGTATTAACTCATATGTTGTGGAGGAAAATTATTATTCACATATCAGTCCTTAGGTAATGTCAACAGCTTTAGTAATACTTCAAGAGTTTATAGAACTGACTGGATCAATATTTTCGTTGTCGTTTATTTATCAAACCTTCGAGAACGATTTGGGATGAGCGCACGATATAAGTATGTTCAGAGAAGTTATTGCTAAAGTACAGTGACCAGCATTATTATCTGACACATCGTTACGGCCCAAGAAACAGTCGTGTCAGATATTTATGCGTACTTTGTTGTGGTTGTTGTGAGGTGGTGACTGTACCAGAATGTCCAGAATTGCAAAGATTGTAACTGCCAGCATTAGCTAGGTGGCACCAAAACAGTCTAAGGCATCAGAAATAAAAGAGAGACATAAAAATAAGTATCTATAACCTGCTATCCAATCCTTGTGTACAAAGATGTACATTGTTTCTGCAACGATGCACGTGCACTTTGCACTAGCCCAAAATAATGTCATTAACCTCGCACACGCAGCGCTGTATCCGACGTGTAATTATAAATATAAGTATAGCAATAAGTCAGTGTACGATTTACCAGTTAGAATAAATCACCTTTCCATTATTCGCGGTCTTTTACTCCTCGGCCCTCGTCCTCTCATTGACACTTTACTGCATCTTTATACACCTTGTTTGCCCTCCTTTGAGCGATTTCAATTTTCTTTATAGAACAGTATATTATGCCAGCCGGTAGCAAAAATATTTCCGTCTTGGGCGTAAACAATTGAATCCCTAGGTACGGTCAGGATTATAAAGTACTAGCTTCCACCCGCGTCTTCGTCTGCGTGGACCCGGGATAAAAACTATCCTATATTTGAATCCAGGTTATAAACTATCTTCGTGCAAAATTTCATTCAAATCGGTTCAGCCGTTTAAGCGTGATTGAGTAACAAACATCCAAACTTTCGCATTTATAATATTAGTAGGATAATCTTTTGCTTTATTCAGGATACACTACTACTATTAGTTATACTATGTCCATTGCTCAGTGTAATAGATATGTTTTTATGTCCATACTCAGCAAAAATCTCCAAGCAGCAGTGGACCAATAATAGGAATGAGAGAGTGAATCCCACTTTTCGCACCAAGTCAAAGTTCATTAACACAAATGAATACCACGCTGGCGTCTCAATAAATATAATTTCAAACCTCCATCTGTCAACCAAAGGATAAATAAGAGATACCCTCAAGGCCCGATTCAGATGATAACATACTTCCGCGACATATTCATAATGACGCTAAATTTAAACGGGCCCCAGTCACGAGACATGTTCACATTAAGTAGGTGTATCCTTAAATCGGTCGGATACGATGCAGTTGGAAACAGACCAGTGTAGAAAGAACCTCGGTTATTAAGGAATTAATTACTATGTAGGGTTTAGTTGAAACTGGTTGTAATCTCTGTTTACATGTGGCATATTTTTACAAAGACATTAACTGAGGTTTACTGGCTTCCTTATAATTGTATCTTGATTATGATCGTAAATAAGTTTTATATTCGAGCAGAATTTTTGTGTTAATGGAGGATGGAACGGAACTTATGCGTCTTTATCAAACAATACGATATTTAGTGTTCCTTTTACGGAACCGGACGTACCCGAAGGTAATCACGCATAGTTCATATGACGATCGCATCAATTATATTGGGCCTCATCTCTGCTTCTTACATAACTTGCCTTACTTGGGAACCATTGTTCCCAAGCAGACGCCACAAGCTTACGAGAGAATATGCGTTACGGAGAGTTCGGCGGGTTTCTTTCTTCTATAAAAGGAGGCCTGAGCCCAGCAATGAAACATAGATATATATTAAGCTTATGACGGCGGTTGATCGGCAATTTGACCTCAAAGTGGGCCTATCTGATGATACAGTACGAAGCTACCTCAAATCGACTAGGAAAGCTTTGCCTAATACTAACTTGCAATAAAGACGACCGGTTAGCCTAGTGGGTAGTGACGCTGCCTACGAAGCTGAAGGTCCTGGGTTCGAATCCCGGTAAGGGCAAATATTTGTGTGATGAGCATAAATATTTGTTTCGGAGTCATGGATGTTTTTCTATGTATTTAAGTATTTATATCTATTATATATATTGTCATCTAGTACCCATAACACAAGCCTTACTGAGCTTACTATGGGACTAGGTCGATTTGTGTAAGATTGTACCCTTATATATTTTTAAAAAAAAATGCAGGGAGGAGAAAGATGAAAAATCTACAATGGAAAAGGTACACCTTAATAGCAAATCATTTCAAAAACATTTACCAATTGTTACACTAGCTGCATACACTAGAAAATTGTAACAATATCAGCGGCCGTGATCTATATGCTTATTTTACATGCAGTTCACCACTTTTCTCTGAACACTTAAACAGTCAAGAGCGAATATAAGAGATCAAACGAACGTCAATGCCAAGTAAAATCAGAGCTGCAATTCGCAAAACTATCCACCACTGCGTTGTAGTCAAACCAGCGTATGTCTGTCCAAGTTGTGACCAATCTGAAGGGAAATTACTCAAGGAACAAGCTCGTAGACGATGTGAGCCGGTTTATGAATAGGACTGGCATGACACAAATGACATTATTATAACTAACGGCCTGTCTTGTGTCTGTCCGTCTGTCTGCGGTTACAGTAAACCGTTTCGGATGCATCGTTAACCTAGAAAATTTAACAGCGCTTACTAAGTCTGAATCCTCGACCACACCCGAAGAATATACTAAAGTGGCTTGAGTTAGGTTATTCCTATTTTATTTAATACTTACGTAATGCTTCCACATTCGTCAGAACTTGTCGTAAAATCCACTTTTGTGAAATAATTCTGTTCATTGATGGTGGGAGTATGATTGATGCTATGTCGTTTGGATGCACTGCATCAAATTCTCGCGTCTAGATTTAGTATGCCTAACTGAATGATATCATTATGACGTAATCGTATAATAATAATACACGCGGCATCTATTAAACATTTGTACATTACTTACCAAGGGCTGTAAAAGAAAGAAAGCCCGAAATCGCAGGTATTTGTGACCCAAGCCGCAGGCGAGAGTTGTAAATATGCGATAGAGGGGTTTCTTTTTTACTGCCCGTGGTGAGTACAAAATTTTACATCTTCATCTGACCTCAACGCTAGTTAAATCTCACATTATGGCCAGGTGTGAGGTAAAATTAGGTAATTTTGATATGCAACATCGGTCAATAATTCACCTTCGTATCACGTCTTATAATGAATATGTTTTATTAGGTAATGGCTGAAATATGGGGTGAGCAATCCAAATGGGCCATAAAGGTAAATAATAAACATACGAGTTAGGGAATTTTAAAACGTCACATTTACAAATAAATATACGTTTCGGGTCGGGCCATATCTTAAATGGTTTAAATAATTTTAGACGTAGAAACCCTGTTTCTTTTATATAATATAATATAATATAATTAAATCTGCTGTTACTAACCGTAGAATATTGGTCTATGAACAAATTGATTTGATTTATCCTGTTTTGGTCCACTGCGCGAATTGTTACGGATTTGAAACCACATCGACTATTTCAAAATTCAGTAAAACTGACACAAATGTTAACAACCTTCATACACGATCGGCAATTGAACTCTTTCAAATCTGTTAAGAAACCGGAAGTCGCATTACGGACATTGATAGTGTAGGTTGTAGAGGCTAAATGTTGCTGTGCTATCCGATTGGGTGTCACCCAATCATCATTTGGTTTGCTCATTCTGTCCCAGAACACAAGGTGTGAACCATGTTTCCTTGTTTTGGGCGATGGGCCAGATCCGGCTACATATGTACTCGCAATAATAATGGTGACTATATCCCTTATCAGATTCATATGGCTCTTCGAAGGGTCTTTGAACAGGCTTGATTCTGGGCGGCAACCTCAAGTTCTTTCCAGCCAGGGCCTGTTGAGGCAACCTTAATTCAACGAGGCGACGAGGGTGACTTGATTCTTCTTTTGGAGCAAGTCGCGTAACATTTTTTTGGATAGGTTCTCCATAGTATACATATTTAGAATAGTCCCTGTTTCAATTGGTATTGATCAGCCCTCTTTATTATTTAGCGCTATTCCTCTTTATTTTACGTCAACTCAGGGCTAACGCCCTTCGTCCAGGACGGCCCGCAGTCGCGAGCTGTGTCGCGGCGAGATAGACTATCCGTCTCTTTCTAATTAGAACGCTTAGAGGCGCGGACCGTCCTGCTTTAGCCGTGCTGCTGGTCAGATATATAGATATATATTTAATCAGCGGCTTTCCTAGATTTTAAACTTTTTATAGTCCCCAAGGTGTATTATTCGCCAGTACTCTGTTTAAGTACTTGACTTTCGTTTCGATTACTACACGTAGGTTGATCTTAATGCATGTTTCCGACTTGGCATTAGTGATAGCGCGACCTCGGGGGAAGGCCGGCCAGTCGACAGACGGGCATTTATCTATTTTATGTTCCCATTATGATACGTTTGATTTATTGTATGTAATCTGGCTGAAGCTTTGCGAAATGTTTTCGCGTGTGTGGCTGTCTAATGAGGACATGGTTTGATTGTAATACTCATAACACAATTTCGTTGATTGATTAATCTTCTGGTGTTAATGTTGCAGCTAAAGGCACACACCGAACGCGGGTCGTGCGCGGCGCGGGGCGGGCGCAGGTCGTGCGCGGCGCGAGTCGTGTGCGGCGCGGTCGGTAGGTATCTCTCTCACTACCAACGCATTTAATAGCTCTCTCACTATCTCTATCACACAGTGGCGCGGGCCCGCGTTGCTACCGCGGCGGGCCCGCGCTACTGTGCGATAGAGACGCCGCGCTACTGTGCGAAAGAGATAGATACCGCCCGACCCGCGCCGCGCACGACCCGCGTTCGGTGTGTGGAGGCCTTTAGAATTCTGTTGGCTACTTAATACGTGAATGATTTGAATCTTGATTCTCTAATTACCGTCACGTCATAGCCGTAACAGGTTTGATAGACGTCCGTTTCTTAAATTTGGTGTAGGCCGCATGTCATACAATGGAATCTTTTTTCATGTGCTGAGGGAGCAGCCCTACTGGAGAAGTACCTCCACTAACAGAAAACTGCACGTAACACTACTTACTTTGCATGTAATGCACAATGAACATACTTTTATTGTTCCTACTGGCATAAAGTAACTGTTAGTCAAAAGCCAGAGCTCCTAATGATACATCGTCAATTTTTTTTTTGCTTTGCCTCATGGTTCACTGGTAGAGAACGCCATGTGACATTAAATAAATATAATGTTAGTGACAGATTTGCATTTGGTCCCTTAAGCTGTCAACACGACAACGATGCTTTCTTTAATGCATGCTGTGTTCGCCTGTAATTGGTGGCGCAATTAAATATAAACCTTTTTTTTTTTTATTAGTGCTTGTAACTGTTGTTGCCGCTGTTGGCGATCCTTAATAATAAATAAATAAATAAATAAACACAACAACACCTCATACAATAACGCCAATGTGGCACCTCTAGAGTTACAAACATCCATACACCATACCATAGTATCCGCTTACGATTTTTTGCCATCGTGATAAAAATAGAACCAGATAGGAATCCCCAAACGCATACCTCACAATAATGAAACCGAACAATGTAACTCACATTTTACGACCAGTTACGTAATGTACTCGTATATTTATCGCACGGTATCGAAAACAACCTGTAACGATTTAATTGAACAAAAACATGGCGGTATATAAATCGCAATTGCGTTGGATGCTCGCCAGCGGAGCAATTTGTAGCGTTAATACTGGTTCAGGTTTATCTCACTTATAATCGCTGTTTATCGACAATGTTCAAAAACCAACCTTAGTTGATAAAAGCGAGAGACATCTTTCGATACTTTTCCTATTAAGTATTTTTGTAGCAAGCTCAATTTTGTGACCGCTTTGATTTTGCCGGCCCAGTATGACAATATTGGGCAGTCATTACCTGGTTGCAATTACACACAGAAAGTATGAAACTATTAGCGAAATTGATATGACTTTCTGTTCTGGTGATTCCTTCAGCCAGCAGTTCTGCCGCAATGACTCGCAGGAGTGCCTCCGACGGAACCGGAAGTCAGTAGACTACGGGAGGGATGAGGTGTTTGAGCAAAATAACGAAAGAGAGACAATTTTCCGTTCTGATCAGCGGGCGTAGCACGGTTGCCATTTTATCACTTATCGTTGTTGTAAAGACGCCCATCACGCTCTGACAAGTATGCGAGTGCGAGAGTGACGGATGCCTTATCCACAACGATAAGTGATAAAATGGCAACCGTGCTACGCCCGCTGGTGACTCATTCAGCCAACAGTGCTGCCGCAATGACTCGTCGGTACTGGCTACGGGAGGGACGATGTGTTAGAGTAAAATAACGAAATCGAGACAATTTTATGGCGTACAATCGCTTGAAAACCGTGTGGAGGAACAGCGAGGCGCTTCACCGCCGGAGTCCCAACAACACTGAATGCATTATTACAATATTGCACACGCAAGGTATAGGCTCTTTTGGTAATTTTGGAGATGGTTTCACTGCTTCTGAGGGCGTTCATTTGCTATCTAAACTCAAGGGCGTAAAAAATACTTTTTTGTGGACCAGACAAAGCCAGAAGAAGAACTAGACCTTACTAGGTTCAGCCTTTCTCAACTGACTATCCAAACTCCCGATGCCGATCGACATCTATTCTAGTAATTCCTATGGCTGCATTATCTCCACGAAAATGGTGGACGATGGAAACAAATTAAATTGTCAAATTTCCAGTAGGTATTTATTACACTTGACCGGTTTTTTTCTAATTCTGGCGTCGGTGAACGAACGAAGAACACAAGACTAAACAAACGCACGCGAACATGCATGATGTCATACACGAATATGGTCCGCTTACGGCAAAATTTAAGTGTCATACACTAACGTCGCCTTAGAGCTGTTTACTGGAGAATGTTTTTTTATACTTCGGTAGTCGCAATCGAGCACACGACCTGCTTGATGGTCAGTAGACACCGCATCCTATGGACGCGTGCTAATCTAGAGTCATAAGCGCCATGCCGACTATTTATTGCTTTGAGGATTGGTTGTGTCGAAAGCAAGAGACAAATGCATGTCACTTACTATCAATACAGTGCCTCCTCGGAAGGTCTGACGAGAGGTGTTATGGCTCCGATTCTCTGTAATGCGCAGGTACATCCCAAGTCGGGCTGCTTAAAATGAGCGGGACGCCATTCTGCTGTGCTGCACCTCTCTCAAACCTGTGTGGTGTAGACACTAAACAACATACATACACTCACGCCTTTATCCCTAGAAGGGGTAGGCAGAGCACATGAAACTTGTGTTCCAGTGCCACTTTTAGACACTAAATAAGATAATCATTAATGATGTCATCATCATCATCGTATCAGCCGAAAGACGTCCACTGCCGGACATAAACCTCCCCCAAAGAGTACCACAATGACCGGTCCTGCGTCTCCCCGGCCCTTACCAGGGGCCGTAGACAAGGTTACAATCGACAAGCGCTAACGCCAATAGAAAATAATAAAATGTAGGGGAATGACAGGTGCCGACGAAACACTTTTCGTTAACATCTGTCATTCCCATACATTTTATTAGTTTTCTATTGGCGTTAGCGCTTGTCGATTGTAACCTTGTCTAAGCCCCCAGGTCTGCAGTCCACCTTGGGGGGCCTACCCACGCTGCTGATGATTTTGTTGTAAGATATAAAGATATTGACTTGTAGAATATAAACACCGCAGCGGGGTGCGGCGCGGCGCCATTGTGTTGTGATGACCGCCTAAGTAAAGGCCTGCGCAAACCGGCGCAGATCACTTTAAGTTTATCAATGTATATTCTTTTCTATTTTAATTACATTAAGGTATAAATTTGAATGCTCTGAGAAATCCCCCGAGATGCTCAGAGGTCGGTCTCAGAGCATTCAAATTTATACCTTAATGTAATTAAAATAGAAAAGAATATACATTTATAAATTTAAAGTGATCTGCGCCGGTTTGCGCAGGCCTAGAGGGCGCTTGTAATACTTCCTTCTTGTCTTAATATTATCCTAAAGGATCCCCGAATTTAGCAAGAACGACCTAAGTTGCAGCTACAGACGCTAGACTATACTTAATTTCCGGCTCTGGAACCCTAAAACTCCGAATATCGAGCATCCCAACTGCGGAAGCAGGTGGCGGCTATATTTAACTTGCGCAGCTGTTTTGCGCACTGCGATCCCGGCCCGGTGAAATTTTTGACAGCCTAATTGACATTCGAAGATTGCTTGAAGTTGCTATGCAGAAAAGGGAGTCTCTGCTTTGTCAAAACTCATTTTATGACTTGCGTGTTTACTGTACTTATAAGCTCCTCGTAGTTGTTATTTACTTATATCGCTATATGGTATAGTATACGATGGCTGCCTTTAAATAAGCAAATGTATGTTTTCAGGCAGCAGTATCAAAACGAAGCAGCTTTAGCGACGTTTACAGCGTTGGGTACGGTCAACATCTATAAATAAATAAATATTAGGGGACAATCTTACACAAATATACTTAATCCCATAATAAGCTCAATAAGGCTTATGTTATGGGTACTAGATGACGATATATTGAATAGATATTAAATACGTACATACATAGAAAACATCCCAGACTCGGAAACAACCATTCATGCTCATCACAAAAATATTTGCCCTTACCGGGGGGGTTCGAACCCAGGACCTTCAGCTTCGTAGGCAGTGTCACTAACCAGTAACCACTAGGCTAACCGGTCGTCAAATCTACACTCTTTACACGTTTGCATCTTAATCTTAGCACTGGCGTAACCAGAGGAGGGGTTTTGGAGGTAGAAACCCCTCCCGACATGTTCAAAAGATTACATCCATACTAATATTATAAATGCGAAAGTGTGCCTGTCTGTCTGTCTGTCTGTTACCTCTTCACGCTTAATCCGCTGAACCGATTGAGATGAAATTTGGTATGGAGATAGATTGAATCCCGGGGAAGGACATAGGATAGAGGGGGTGAAATGGGGGATGAAAGTTTATATCGAGCTACGATATAAACGAGTTCCACGCGAACGGAGTCGCGGGCAGATGCTAGTTGTGTATAACGAGAAGCCTCTCGTCGATCGAGAAGTATAATTTATACACACATTAATATTTGAATTTACCGCGCCGCCATCTGTTGCGGTGACAATTGTTCTTAGTACATATAAAAAAGGGAAAAAATGTAAGCTTATCTTAGAACTCTGCAATGTCATGGAACAAGGTATCATATTTTTGTATATCGACAAACACGACCACGACCTATGTATACGTGCTTTTGGCAAGTCGGGCGCTCGATACAAAATAAATATCGACGGGTGGCGTGAAGGTAGGTCGTTGACTGGCTGCTGTGGACGTGCGACCTTACGTTGTGGTTATTTTAGCTTCTTGGATGGATGACACTGTCAACCCAGTGAACTCGTCCACATATGCTGTATATACTGTTTATGTAAAAGTGCTATTTACTTTAAAAAGACAGTTTTAACTGACTTCAACCTTATTAAAAGATTTCCCTTCCCTTCAGGGTCCCATCATCAGATCCTGACCTGATGGTCATGCCACGGGACCACCACGGAAGGAAGCCCTTTCAAAATAAAAAAAGATTTTTTTAAATCGGTCCAGACGCCTTCGAGTAATCGGGGAACATACTCGTACATAAAAAATAAAAAAGTCCGACGAATTGAGAACCTCCGCCGTTTTTGAAGTCGGTTAATAAGTGAACGAAAGAAAAGCCGGATCACATTAAATAATAGACGGAATGGTTTAAATAATGAATTAGTTGACTAAAATAACATTTAGAAATAACGAAATAGCAAACAAATGCACATCACTTTCTTTAAGTTTCATTCACTAGTACAGTACGATTACTGTTAGTTAAGACCTGACAGATGGATTGCCTTCATTTAATTTTCAACTTTAATCTTATACAAATAAAATAGTTATTACTAAATCGGTAGATGTGGGTAACAGTATTCTGAAAAATGCGTTATCTATATGACATTAAAGTTGAAAATTAAATGAAGGCAATCCATCTGTCAGGTCTTAACTAACAGTAATCGTACTGTATGTGTTATTATTTCTTACATTACTAAAGGACTAACCGTAGTAAAAACTAGTCAGGCTATCGTAGACATAAGCCACTGTTTACTATGACAACACGAAAGGTCATCTCTTTCCCGCACTAACTATAACACATCAAGACACTCCATTGTCAACCTTATATTCAGCCTCTAAAGATGACATTGCAACGAATCTATCGAATTGCATTTGTTTTAGATGTAACAAAGCGTCGCTTATAAATTGGACTGTATGCGTAAGATTTTAAGATTCAAATTGATTGTGCCAGTGGAATGAGTATTTGTTTTTGTGTGTTGACGATACACGGATGGACAAGGTGCAACGGGCGTGACGTCACAGGCAGGTGGCTCGCAAAAACATACGGTGGGGGATTGTGCGTGGAAACGCATAGTTAGAAAGAAAAATAAAAATAACTTACTGACTGTGAGCTATAGAGCCGATGTTAGAAAAAATTAGAAAAGCTAAATCGATCAAAAAATTCTACATAATTATTGAACCAGCTCACAAAATTTAACGCGAATCGGTTGAGAAATGCGACCTGTAGAGGAGAACAGTCGGACAACCGGACATCCGGACATATGAAATAATTATAGCCTAAATTGAAACCTAGAACTTCGTTCTCTTAGCTCGCTCGTTCTATTATGTAGGTAATTTAAGTTATGCCAATACTGAACTTCAAAATTTACTCGGTAATCAAAAAAGTTACTCGCTATTTTCAACTGTCAAATTAAATCAAAGTATCATTTTACGATTAGATCCCAAAATGTTGTCTCATTCATTAGCTTCCTACTGTTTGCTCGATATCCTGTGGTTGTCAAAATTGTGCGAGTTGTTCGTGGTGGTCTGTTGAAGAACGAAGAAAATCATGTCAACCGAAACACGTCCACTGCTGGACAAAGACCTCCCCCAAAGAGTGCCAAAGTGACCGGCCCTGCATCCTGCCACCCGCATCCAGCGGACTCCCGCGACCTTTACCAGGTCATCATTGTGGGGGGCCTACCTACGCTGCGCCTTCCGGTGAAGGTTATACCTTGGTATAAAGATATATCACGGCGGTACCGTCCAACCACACCGCGCCGTGTGTCTCCAATTCAGTGGAATCACCTGCCGACCGGGGCAGCCCCAGTGTGGTCTCGTTATCAATAATCATACAATTTCAGTGATTTCATCGTCGCTAAGTGAAGCCGACTAACTGAGGCCGTTTCGTATGAAATGCCGTCATGTCAAGTGATGATTATAAGGTTCTGACAAAAATTCAATTATTGGTGTACGCTGTTATTGCAGACTGTACTTTTTTTCCACAGTCATAAATTACTCGTTAAGACGAACGTTGGTGTGTAAGAATACATATATACTAGCTGATGCCCGCGGCTTCGCCCGCGTGGTTATAGGAAAATGTAACATATTGAAATTTCCCGTGGGAATTAGATGCTTTCCCGCTGGAAAAAGTAGCCTATGTCACTCTCCAGCCTCTTAACTATCTCCATACAAAAAATCACATTAATACGACGCTCCGTTGCGACGTGAAAGATGGACAAACAAACACACACACACACTCGCATTTATAATATTAGTAAGGATATATATATTGTTCCAAGTCAATGAAGCTTGTAAAAAGCTCATTATTGTCGCGTCATAGAATTATAGTCACCAAAAATATTGCAAAAGAGCCCATTTACTATTTGTGGCTCGTTGCCGTAGTGAAGTCTCTTCGAAGACTCTTGAAAACTATGATTTTAATCCTCTTAACTTGTATTTGCGATAATACTAAACTAATTTTGTGATGGGGCATTTCCTAAGCATGTTAGGTTACCATAATTCAATCAATTTCCTAACAAACTGTCGCTACTTTATCTTGGCTTACTCGGAGAGAATAACAAGAAAGTTACCGACACAAATTCACTAGATGTGTTTATTATATTTTATAAAGTGAAGTAGACAGGCACTCCGTTGTAACTCAGTGCAGCAATCGAGTCCCCGCAATACCAACGAGTCATACATTTGACAGTATAACAACAACTCTGTCAAATACACACACTAACAAGTGAAATCAAAAGATTGTTCAAAGACCAATTGCTTCAATTCAAATATGGCCATAGCCATTGAGTTATATTACTAGAGTAGACATCACCTAGCATAAGTTTGCGCATGTCAACATACTCTCATGAGAGTATGTTGGTTTAGTCTGTGGCGGGCAGTGACGGCGGTCGCTTCGAGTGCAATTTTGACTCAAAACTTTAAAAAATGCCTTCTTTTGCATTGCGCTATTGCACCAACAAGAAACCCAACAAAAGTAAAAGTACGGGAATCACTTTTCATCGGCAAATTCACAGAGTTTTTAAATAACATGATTTTTTCTGTAATTTATAACTTTTATACCTAGTCTAGCCATAAGTTCTGTTACTGGCAGTTAACAATGATTTTAAGAAAAATAATAATTCTAATTTCGAATGTTGTGTTTTGACGTAAGTACTTGGATGTTTTTGCCACCATTTATATACAATATAATATTAAAATAAGTAAATTAATAATGGAGTGGGGTGTCAAAGAAAATAGAATTGCTGTGATTGCTCTGCATAAGGTAGGAATGGAGCCGTCCCACATTTTTGAGACACTAAAAAAGTTAGAGATCAGTCGAATGTTTGTGTATCGTACCATTCAAAGATACACCAAAACGTCCTCTGTCGATGACAGTAAAAGATCTGGCCGACCACGTACTGTTAGAACAAAACAAGCCGTTAATGCTGTAAGGGCCAGAATTCGCCGAAATCCCATAAGAAAACAGGAGATCCTTTCTAAGGAAATGAAAATACCACCTAGGACACTTTCGCGTATAATCAAAGATGACTTGAGTCTTGCAGCTTACCGACGATATACAGGACATATGTTAAATCAGTCACTAAAGGACAAGAGAGTTGAAAGATCAAAAAGCCTTTTATCTCGATACGCACATGGGAAATATAAAAATATTCTTTTCACGGATGAAAAAAATTTTACTATCGAGCAGCACTACAACAAACAAAATGATAAAGTGTACGCACACAACTCTCGAGAAGCTAAAGAGATAGTTGGAAGGATTCAGCGAGGTCATCATCCCGCTTACGTCATGGTTTGGTAGGGTGTGTCGTATCAAGGCGTCTCTGAGATCCATTTTTGCGAAAAAGGAGTGAAAATTTCAGCTAAAGTGTATCAGGACACGATTTTAGAAACAGTAGTTAAACCACTAAACGACACAATGTTCAAAAATGTACACTGGACCTTTCAGCAGGACTCAGCCCCGGGTCATAAAGCTCGCACCACCCAGATTTGGCTGCAAAGGAATGTTCCGGACTTCATCAAGGCAGATGATTGGCCCTCTTCCAGTCCCGACTTAAATCCCCTGGACTATAAATTGTGGTCAGTGTTAGAGGACATGGTCTGCTCTAAACGCCATGCCAATATCGATTCTCTAAAAAAATCTTTGAAGGTAGCAGTGGCAAATTTCCCAATGGATACAGTGCGTGAATCTATAGACGTGTGGCCGGATCGTTTGAGGGCGTGTATTAAAGCTAAAGGCGGGCATTTTGAATAAAAAATATATTGTTTAGAAACCTTATTAACTTACCTATAAATAAACATTTACTTATGGTAAATTAATTACATCCTTTTAAAAATATGTTTCATTTCATTTGTAACAGAACTTATGGCTAGACTAGGTAAGATACGCGCCGATGGCGGCCTTTATTTCAAAGATTAAAAATGTAGAAGTGACAATTTCCTAAGACTATTTTGCCTTATTAGTAGAACATTAAACTTACTAGCCTTTATTTTATTGGCAACGATTAGTTGCTATTTAGATCTCAAGTCCTACTTATTTAAATCCTAGGTCAATTCTCTTATGTAAATAATTTACGCGACGCGAGTATGGTCTCCGAATTATGAACCCATTAACAATTTAGGAGAATATATTATATTAATTTCCAATTGATTTCAAAATCTATATCTGAGGATCCCGTGGGACCTTAAATGTGTTTGAATCTGACTGAAACTGAAAATGGTCATAATTTGTTTTTTTTTGTCTTGCTGCGATTGCTATCAAAAACGATATCGGAGGATCCGCATAGGCATTAAATAAGACGCATGGTCATCAAATCCGACACAAATTGCTGAGACAAATTGCATCAACACAGTGCATCCTCGGGAACTATAAAGGTATCCAGTATAAAAAAATTACAAATACCAAATGTCGGTGATTAAATCAATAAGTAGATTTTTTTTATACGAGTGTTTATTAAATCACGCTATGGCCATAACTGAATCCGAACTCAGAAAATTGTCGCATCTACTGCACGTTTACACACTCTTTGATTTTCCAAGATGGCGGCCTGATTAGAAGACGTCAAGAAAAATGTTCTGGGTTGCCAGTCTATACGTAGTAATAGTAAGTCAATGGCTATAGCTGTAGGTACGCCACTCCCACGATCATGAGGCACCCAACGACACCTCACATGCCAAAATCCAGCAAGTTTCTTGCTCACATACACACATACGCTAGAAAAACATAACCCTTCTGGGGCAGTATGCCTGCCGCAGAAGGAGGCTTGCCAGCAGGGTAAATATCATGAAATTCATGAACCTAGAATACTCTGGACAGGTTATGGTAATAATAATACCACGTGCGAGCGATCTGGTAGCATACAAATCTCGATAAGTGACAGAAAGGGAAATATCATTCATTGTCCTTGTCATAGTTCCACTTCTTTTATTTGCCACAACTGATTTAGTATGAAGTTGTGGCACATAAACCATTACCCGTCCAAATTAAGTAGGTTGTTTATGGCAAATCATCAGCCATTTTAAGATCAGTTCTTAATTTAGCTGCATGGGAGCCTTTCCGTCCCTCGCTGTGGCATCACGTACAGCCTGTCCAGAGTATTCTAGGTTCATGTTAAATATAGTAGTAAACTTTTGAAAACCGAACCGAAACTATACACCTTCTAGGAACTGAATAAATTTATCATGTCATGTTCCCTCCTATAACAAAAACTCCAAAATACCCAATATCCGATTTTCCTCTTCGATATCATGATTATCAACACGGAATTCCCTAGAACAGCACTGCTACTAGCCGCTCCATCTAACGGCGGATAGCGGAACTACGAACGCGTTCAACCATCCCTGCGAAAGCTGTTGAAGTTTGCACGGACGAAAACAGATGGCGCTGAGGACCATTGCCTTTATTCATAAAAGTTTATCAAACATATTTTAGCTGAAATGCCACTAAAAATTGTTTGTGGGAAAGGGTTAATTTAAGATAGGTTTGTTGTTAACTTTTATGAATAAGAGGGTCAATGTTAATATCTGAAAAATATGGCCAACAATCCGTGTCATGAACATTGGAGCTGAGAGATTCATCTGACGCTATTAGTGAAAAGAAAGACCTAATGTAATATAAGGGTCTGTTACTAACATGATTGTTGGCCAGACTATATTTAACTTACCTTTATTTCAATAATATTGTGTAACTGTAGATTGAACTTACCTGTAACAAACAAATCGAATTAGATACACTATATTAAACACGAATAATAAAACATATAATGGAAAAATAAGCATAACATTTCAGTAGACAGGAATTGGAGATTTACGTAATACGAGTAATACAATTACGTTTGATCGAACGAATACGTAAAATAAATGTTTACAATTGATTTTTCTTCTTGATCTTCATTTGCCTTTTGAAACTAAGGGAAGGACAGACAGCAGAATTTGTGGTCAAATGGAATATTTTTTACAAACACCACAGATTCACTGCCACGAATCGCTACGCGCTACTCTCGTAGCCGATCCCGTGGTTTTCCTCGTATGTAGCGGAAAGCGACTACGGCGTAGGCGCCAGCAAGGCGGGTTCCAGCAGTGAAAGTGAACTGTTGACACTGAATATGTTAGTATCAAAATAAACGGACCGACGTCGAGAACGTTTCACAATTAAACTACATACGAACCTAAACAGTAGCTGTTACGGAAGCGATTCCTCGGTCTCATTTTAATCGAAGTCACAATTTTCATTCTCGGGTATTAACGGAGAACATGTCCATACAAAGACATTAACTATACCAGTCAAAGATAACCCTAGTGCCCTAAGGATAAAACAGTGTTGCCCCAAGGCAGCCTGCACCAGCTAACGATTACTGACCGATCAACATTAAATATGGCGCCGGCTGTCATCCCATACAAACTTGTCAAACTTTCCGTACATTTCGATTTTAACGAACAGTGCTTAAGAGGATCACAGACGATTTGGTACAGCCCGCCCTTAGGGTACGTTGTATCAAATCGTAATGAATCGTAAATGACGTCCATAAAACCTAATTATATTATGATGTTTGATGACCTGGTAAAAGTCGCGGGAGTCGGAAGGATGCGGGTGACGCCGGACCGGTCATTGTGGCACTCCTTGGGGAGGCCGTGGACGTCTTTCGGCTGATACGATGATGTTTGGGTCAAAGTGAACCCCGGGCTCCTTTAGGGCATAACCGGGAATAACGCTAGGAGGATGGATGATGTTTAATAGCTCTCTATAGGATGACAGCCGCTAGCGCCATATTTAACGTTTCCCTGTGTGTGGTTGATGCAACCCGCCCAGGCTACCTGCAAACATTTAGGCAATAGGGTTGATGACTAATCAAAATACTTTTTATAAAACTTTAAGAACGCTCAATTAGCATGAAATTTGTAGGGATATAGCAACAAGTAAGCTCATGGTAAATGTTTTCCGATAATTTTTGTCAGGTTTGTTTATTGGTAATATAAAAGAAATATATGTATGTTCGTATGTAAGAATCACACTGTATTTCAGAGGCTTATCTCCGGAGATAATAAGAAGAAAAGTTATTAGTTAAGTGTTCTTTCTATGTTAGTAGTACTGTTCCGGAACAACATAGAAATAACACTTCTTCCAAAGAAGAAGCACAACTTAAGACAACACTTGTGTCTTCGCGAGACGGTTATAAGCGACTGGTCAGCTCATAGTGGGTCGTATTGCAACTATATATAATACAGAACGCATTGTGTACCGGCCCAATGCGCGGCGAGTAGGTAAGGGTACGTTTCGTGATAGGTGGAGCGGGGTAAGCCCGCCGCTTACTCGAGTTGGCGTTCAACTTGCATGGTCGACCGATGTCAATTCGTGTTGAAATGTAAGTCTCTTTGTCACTTTACAGCTTTTAGTATAATATTATAAGAATTAATGTCCGGCTGCGTAGTTTGATCGGTAACCAACATATGCAGGATAACCTTGAAATAAGATAAGATGGTGACATTGTTAACGATGGAGAAATGCTCAAAAAAAGGTAGATTTACCCTATTACCTATCGTATCGAATTGTGTCTCGTGCACTGTCCGTATCTTTCTAATTAGAACACTTAGAAAGAGACGGGTATTATATAGCTAGATCTTGCGGTAGGCTTGCAAAAGAGAAGCATGACGGGTACTCGCAAAAAATCTATTCGCTTCCTCGCCCGCTCCCGCAGCCTCCGCGCCACACCCAACGCCTACCTAAAGAATAAAAATAGTCAGCCCGAGAACAAAAGCTCTGAGCCCTAGGGTTTAATTGAAAGCTGAGCTTAATTGGAAATCTAGAAAGCAATGGGCATTCGTCATTATGCGGGCTATGTCGTGTGTGAACTGGGCCTTTAAGGTTCCATTAATCTAAAATATAGGATCGAAACGAGATCTAGTGACTGGGTGACCTTGAACTTGACTCTAGTGTTAGATCATCCGTGGATGGATCATTGTTGTCCGTAGCAGATATAAATCATGTTATGTTGGATGTGGATCCGCATTGTTGAGAAGTGAGCGTGGCTATGCAAGTATGGAACCACGGTTCGCAGTAAATTGATTGCTATAAATGGGTTTTAACGATAATGTCCAATTTTGACATCAAAACAGGTAAAAAAGGTCACTGCGTATATTTTTTTTTACAGACTCCAAATGTAGGTATGATCCCCGATTACTGGAAGACGCCCGGACTGATTCGGAAAATTCTTTTTTGTTTTAAGTCAGGTTTTCAATCATTTTGGGATGGGGTCCTGGATAAATCGTAGGAACTCCTACAATTTTACAGGCAAAACTTGAAGCAATTTGGGTTCTGATTTGAAGTCGGTTAAAACTTTGTTCTCAAAGTTATTAATACAGTCGAATTGTGTACGCTTGTAACGGGAAAATGGCTACTTTGCCTGTAGTCCCAAGATTTGGCGTAGGCACCAGTTTTTGAAAGCGTGTGCCATCTGACCTTTGGAAAACTAGACCGTTGGGAGTAGGCCGGTTTCCTCTCGAATCTCGATGTTTTCCTTCACCGAAGGAAAATATTACGTTTTTTGAAAAACCCAGTAGTACGAGAAATGGTTAACTTTACTTAGTATATAGAATTTAATTACATCTGCCAGCAAGAAAGCAAACAAACAGAGATCGACGCGAATCTGGTTTCTGTTCCGTTACAGGTTTATTTACTTACCCAGTCATAGAAACGTAGTTCGTACCGGGATAGTCAAAGCCAAGGTTGGGCGGTTTTCTATAATAGTTTAAGTGTTTTTGTACGAATATAGACTACATACTTCTTCGGCACAACTCAATAACAAAATTCTGTTTTCGCTTGTTAGTACATAACTCAACTAGGGTGGGGAAAACCTAGATTGTCTCAGAGCTCAGTATTTGGCGCCCGAGCCGAAAATTACCGCCTGTGGTGAGTAATAGTACATTACGTACCTAGGGCGGTGAATTCGTGAATGGCCCAGATAGCAGGTGTTTGTGGCTCGAACCGAAGGTTAGGGCTATAAATATGCGATCTGGGGCTTTACAAATTACCGCCCGTGGTGAGTACACAATTTTACGTCTTCATCAGGCCACAATGCGAGTATTACCGTACGCGCAGCGTGCAGTAAAACTCGCATTATGGCCAGGTGTGACGTAAAACATTTAACGTTTTGTTTCGCACGCGTAGCACCACCTTATGGATAGGACATGTTATGTTAGACTCTATGTTTAACTGGTAGACAAGACGTCAATAACCAAAAGTGGTATTTCCTGTGGGCAATTGTTAGTTTCATAATTCATAATTATCATCATGTCAGCCAAAAGAGATCCACTGCTGGACATGGCCTCCCCCAGAGAGTGCCACAATGACCGGTCCTGCGCCACCCGCATTCAGCGGACTCCCGCGACCTTGGGTTAAAGGGTTTGCGTGCACATATTATAAAAAGTTATTGATTTATACAATTATCCAAGATTAGCTGTCCTCGCGGCTTCGCTGCCGTATTTCAGAGAACCCTGTAAAGTATAGCCTGGAAGTGGAGGGCCTTTTGTAAACCCCCGACGCAAAAAGAGGGTCTTGTGTGTCTGTCTGTGGCATTGTAGCTCGATCAAAATCGGTTCAACCGCTTTTGAGATATTGAACTTTGAAATAAATGTCGGAGGTTTTTCAAATTGTGTAAAATGGTTAAAGAATTTCTAAGATCGAAATAGTGTTTTTTTAGATTGCCCCCGACATACAAAATTACAATCTTTTCCTCTTTATTAACCAACTTCAAAAAAAAGGAGGAAGTTCTCAATTCGGTTGTATATATTTTTTTTAATGTTTGTTACCTCAGAACTCCGTTATTGATGACTTTGATGAGCCGATTTGTAATTATGTTACAATAGAAAAATCACCGTTTATATGCAGATCGAGAGCCAAATTAAATCAAGCCACATAACAACAAAGCAAATCGTAATGTTATTTCCCTGTGACTACGGAACCCTAAACCGGACATATTAACAATCTTGTGCCACGGGAGTTCCGTCTCTGTAAACAGCTGGCACCGAGCCAGTCTTTGTTACTGCTAACTAGCCTTTGATGACCTGTGCAAACATGATCGTAACCGACCCACGGGAATGTCGCGATGCGCCAGTGGCAAATAAGCTTACGGCCCACCTTATGGTAGGCGCACACGGCATTATGGGCGATTACAAGCGTTGCCAACCTTTTAAAATTGACAGCTTAAGAGACAAATTCGTTCCTCGTCGACTTTACTCGCCAATTTGATATAGGTAGAGAAGAGAGAGAGTTTGAATCCCGAGGAAGGACCTAGGATAGTTTTTATCCTGGAAATCATTCTCTAACTCTAAGGGGGTGAAATAGGGGTGTAAGTTTGTGGAGCTACGATATAAATGAGTTCCACGCGAACGGAGTCGCGGGCAGAAGCTAGGAGGCTATATTTTATCTCGTGGTACCACCTGTTTTCTTAGTAATATGCGGGCGGAGCCGCGGCGGTATCTAGTATTGAATTCTCCACTTGAATTAACCATTGGCAAACATGCGACGCCAACTCAATCCAGTAATCGGCAATATTGCCGGCGCCGAGTCGAGAGGCAGTGGAATCCCTCCATTCATATTCGAGTTTATAGTAGGAAGAATACCAGTGCATGGTTCATACACGTGATGCTTTTGGAATATTCCGGAGTTAGGGCACTTTCGCATATGCGATGCGGTGTCTGTATGTTGTCAGCTGTCAGTCACAAGAATAGAATAGAATAGAATAGAATAATAATTTATTGCCAAAAACAAGTACAGACATATACAAACAGTGACAAATACAGAATAAGAATATGCTAGAAGTAAAAAGTACAGTTTAATTTTTTGGGGCAATAGGTCCCAGACTCAGCATGTGCTGAACAACAAGAGTCCAGCGCTGGTTTTCAGCCTGGGCCTTATTAGGGCTCGGTCGGTAGCAGAACCAAAGCGTCGGAGTTGGACGCTGTGCTTTCAAATGCGTACGAATTACAAAAAATAATAATAATACAAAAGTTAAAAAGTTAAAAATAAGAGCGTGTGTGCGTGTGTAATGTGTTGTGTGTGTATGTGTGAGCGTGTGTGTGTGTGACAAGTAAGTCGGCTCTTTCCTGCGCGCCTACGCCTTCCCTTTCAACGAGGCGTCTTGGCTGGTGCGTGATCAGCAACAGTGGGACCTTAGCTACAGAGACCAGCATTAATAATTGCCATAACAAAGCCGGCACTAATATCTGCCATGTCCAAACGGCCCCAGACAGAGATAATGCTGGTAATTTTAAGATTACCGCGCTATAGTATCACAAATAGCTACGAAAGAACACGCAGATTCAATCTAAATCCGAAACCGTAAACGTAAAACGCGACAAATCAATGTAATTTATTCTAAACCTTTCCACTCAACGTAATGATTTAATTATTGACGTTTACCTTCTAGGAGTCAACTAGACACTTACGTTTCGCATCACAATTTTGCTATCAATACACGTGCCGAGCGAAAGTCAAAAAAAGCGCATGAAAGACGGCTCTAAACGATTTACTGTAAGTTCGGTAAATATATATATATCATGCCTATTCCCGGAGGGGTAAGCAGAAATCACGGATTTCCACTAGCTTGCGATCTTGACAAACCTTTCTTGCTTCATTCGCTTTCATAACATTCTTCATAGTGCTCGTCGGTTTAGGGTTTCTACCTTTCTTTAGGATTTCTCCGATTTGGTCGGAAAAAATTGTCGAGGTTCTTCGAATTGAACTTACATAACTATGGCTTTCAGTTCAATCACATAAAGGTAAGTGGCCAAAAAATTTATAGCAAATGTTGAATAACGGCTAGGTTTTGACATACTTTAAGAAAAACGGAACAATTTAAAGAAAAGCTTTTCAAAGAAAGTTTTATCCGAGTTCAATTCCGTACTTCGCCTTATTTGAAGAGTTCCCTCTACTTCTCCGGGATCTCATCATCAGATCCCGAACAGACGGGACCAGCAGGTCAAAAAAAACTAAATCAGTCCAGGCGTCTTCGAGTAATCGGGGATGATACATAAAAAATTAAAGATTCCGACGAATTGAGAACCTTCTACTTTTCTGAAGTAGGTTAATAAGATTTTTTTTAAGGATCCCTTGAAACTGGAATACGAAATGCAAATGTCTTATTGACCATTAGATTGAATAACTCAATCTAATAATGAAAAGCTAACAGACTACTATTGCTTACAATTATAACGATTTCATTTTCAGTGGAGAAACGACGCTGCGAGTCTGACATAACCTCCGCGCTGTCCCCGTGGCGCGGAGGTATCAAAAAGGATTTTCCTCCTATTTTTTTTTTTACCGTGGAAGTAACCTTATCAAATGTACACAATGACCTACCTATTGGTCTGCTAGTTATAGCTGAAATTAGATTAGTTTTATCTTATCTTTGATTGCATTATTCGGGAAGTGGACGGCTATCACAATCATTAACCCATACGTGGCCACGCATCGCTACGTGTACTGCGCTAATATTTTTCGAAACTACCAAAACTCCGCTTGACAACTACTACAGTTGCCACAATCCATTCGGTGGAGTCCGTAGTTGGTGAGTGTATCGACTATCGTGCGCTAGGGTTACCTGTCTGCAGTTTATCCGCGGTGAGGCTGCGCAGGAGTCGCTTGATGCTGCGCCGGCGCCGCACGCCGCCGTCGTCGGGCGAGCTCATGACGTCATGATGTCACACTCGTCACTAATGTCACTATTTACAATTGTATACGCGCACTGTCACATCCAAGGGGTCATTGTTGGATTCTATTATACTTTTCAGATTGTAGCAGTTTTGTTTATAGAGGCGGAGTATGTTGCTAAAGTAAGATTAATTAGTCAATGATTCAATAACCAGCATATATTCCTACGCTTGATGAATCAAAATTTAGCGTTGAAAAACGTATGCCGTATATATATAAGCAGTCGTACGTAAAACTCATCATTATACAAGCAGGCTAAGGATCATGGATAAGGTCCATAATGGATAAAATTATATTTGATTCATTGGAATAATATACACGGAATAGCGAACGAAGAGCAAATAACTGACATTTAAAAATGGCAATATGCATAAAGACCGAACACAAACAACCACATTGAATCGGATCTAAACGCAAGTACAGTTCTGGAGGGTCTTCAATCTCCAGTATTATACGATAAAACAGGAAAAAACCTTATCTACGTTAGATCCACAGAATAAATACGATTCTAAATACTACAACAAACATAAATGTACGAGTATTACGACCAACAGACCCAAAATATAATACCAGAGTAACCCGCGAAGCTCTACTAATTAACTAGTAATCAAACTGGAAGGGCCGGACACAGAGAACCAACAATATATCGTTTGTAAGAAATATCTACGCTCCTAAAGCATTTTAAAATATCTCCGCACTAACTGTATTATCAATGCAATAAGTATTATAATCATGGCGTAGCTATCAAGCTAGCGTGAGTCGTCCCTTACGAACAAGTATGTAAGTGCGGAAGGATCGCTATCATGCCAGCTGCCACTAGAATTTGCTAAAAGCTTAGTCACTATACCAACATCACATATAGCTTCGAAGCTAAACTAACGGTATGTATGGCAATGCAGTTATTTTTATAGTGAGGGGCTGATAAACTTAACCGTGTTAAAATGTCATTCAAACTCATTCAACTCCATCTATCATTTTACCGGGTCCATATTGGGTTCGCTAAAGTTTTGCGTCCGAAAATGATGTTCCTAAGTAATTGTACTACTAATGATCACTGTTCCTAAAAATTTGTTTGCTAAAGTTTGAGTTCCTACAATTTATTTTACTATTAACGTTATCTGTAACACTCAGTTTTCCGAAAATTGATGTTCCTTATGAACTGTACTCCTAATGATCACTGTTCCTAAAATTTTGTTTACTAAAGTTTTAGTTCCTAAAATTTACTTCAAAATGAGCATCTTTTACTTGAAACACTTTTCTCTAAAGAAGTTTTTTCCGCTCTTTTTTAAAAAAAAACCACGAAGACGGCAGCGGGAGCAGAGCTCCCGCTGCCGTCTTCTAACCTATCCGCCATCCGAATCGGTTTTGCCACGATAAGTACGCGCTAACGAATTTTCTAAGTCTCTGGGTCTGGGTTTTAACCTAATCAATTTTATGAATAAAAACAAATCTACATAAAAAAAATATGATGATGAATAATAGTGTAAAAGATGGTTATGTTGCAAAAATATAGGAAAACAAATATTATTATGATAGATGTATATTGAAACGGACATTATGAAGTTGAATTATTAGGAATTCAGAACGTTAGGAACAGAGTAGTTAGGAGTAGTAATTATTAGGATGAAAATTTTTAGGAACAACATTTTCGGACTTCCGATAATCGACATTAAAAAATTAGTTCAACTTTGGCGCACCCATTTTGCCATTTCTATTTGTAGATTTATCAAATAATTTGAACAAACAGTCACGTAAAGTTTTATGATAAAGGGAGTAAGTCAGGGAATCCTCAAAGTCGTTGACTTCGCGGCGATATCAATCACGGGATGAGCCGGCGATCCCTTTAGGCCGGGCGGGTATTCGCAACGCTTCGCCACAGCTCTTCAGGCCAGCCAGTATAAGTGTATTTATCCCAGGACTGTGGCAAACGAGCTTCCGCCTGTAGGGTTTTAAACAGACTTATGCAACATCCATATTTACTAGTATTATAAAAGCGAAAGTAACCCTATTTGTTTATTTGTTACTCTTTCGCGCTTAATGGAGGTAGTTTGTATCCCGTGGACATAGGATAATGTTCATCCCCACAAGGGGGTGAAATGCGGGGCGAGCCTATGAATGAAGAGTAGTCACAGGCGAGAGACGAGTGCGTATTGATATGTGGATTCGTCGTTTCGACAGCTAGCGATCTCAGCGCATGCGATGCTTCGGACGTACATGGCAAGTGGTGGTGTTATTATGGCTGTGGTTTTCTGTAACGTGGAGGTAGTTCCATGGTCCAATCTGCCAAATCCTATACCGGAGATGACGATGCAACGGGGCCACGCCGTTTCGTCGCCTAGATAGTATTATTTGTTGTTTTTAGTTTCGTGACGCATTGGTTATTACTGTAATGTCACGTAAATGTATTTGTCAATAAATATATAAATAATAAATAAATAAATAGTCGTGCTGCTCCAAATATGAATCTCGGGCTCAGGACGCACTAGTTCTCAGTGGTAAGGCGAGTTAGCTAGCTGAGTGAATTGTTCCAGCAATCAGGCTCAAAACTCGGGACAAATGGTCGGCCATTACGCTTATTAGATTTTGCCGATTTCGCCTGTCCGTGCTTCCAACTTTTGACACTGACGAAATTCTACAAATTGACATGTACCGGAGACATTGAATCCTTTTTTAACCCTCTGCGCAAACGAGGGGTTATTAGTTTAACATGTGTATATGTGTGTCTGTTTGTAGCATCGTAGCTCACAAACGGATAAACTGATTAGAGAGCGGTTTTTTCAAATCGATAGTCTTGTCTGCCTAGATGTGTCTTAACAATTTTCGTAAGGCCTAATGTGCATTATACTCTGTACACTTTATTTCGATGCGGCTAAAGTCTTTCATAAAAAAAATACATGAGTATGGTTATCATTAGATGGACGCGGGCCATCTAATGATAACCGTGTAGCAGTACTTTTGTTTCATTGATTTTTCAGACAAATAAAATTCAACCCAATTTTTTTTTAGCGAACGTTTTTTTATGCTGGGCCTTGCGAATCTATGTTTGTGTCGGAGATGGTTTTAATCCTTTTTCGTGAAAATTTCTAAACTTGTGGGTTATTAAGTTGTGTCGCAATCGACACCTACGCCTAGCACGCTCAACATTTACCTAAACACATGTGGCTACTAGTCCTAGCGTTTACCTACAGCTACACACACACGATATATCGACAGCGGCCATGCAAATAGGGTAAGGTCGGCAGTAAACGATCCGATGTAAAAAATATACGAGCGCTCCCGACACGACTTTTATTATTTATGCAGTTATAAATAGGCGATATCGAAATAATTCTTGTATATTGTAGATCAGGAAGTTGGCTTATAAATGGTAGGCCACAGATTATGGCCCATCATATAATCCATTCACCGCCACGCTACTCTCGGTGCGCTAGCCGTAGTTCGGAGCAGCATAATGTATGTAGCGAAAAGCGTCCGTAGCGCCCTGTCGCATTTGCGATGAATGGGTTAAGAGCCAGGCTGTAATACAGTAATAAACATTTCGGGCGGGTTACACCAAACCGTACACCTATAATCGTAACCAGTTTTAGTTTTACGTTGATCGGTGTGTAATCGTAAGTGGATGCAATCCGCCCTAAATATTGATGTGTTTCGCGATCTCGCTTCTACACGCATTGAGCTACCGAGTCAGAACGGGCGCTCAATACTTATGTCAGATCAGATTTCTCTTTCTGTTTATTAGTGCATCGCTCTCTGAAACATTGGTTTCACGAAAAAATAATCTTTATTTAATACTCAATTTGAGCTTAACTACCCACTTTAGCACAACTTGAAAAATGAAGGATAAAATTTCAGTTTAACAATCTTACTCCTAATTCTCCCTAATTTACTAAACCTAAGCAACCTTAAAAACCTTATTAACCGTGACGAAAAAAAAAACCGATCAAAGGTTCATTGTGCCCCCCTCTCCTCTTCAGCCCTCCCACGGTCGGGGGCATCCACCGTGAGATCAAAGTGGTCGTACGGGGTGTACGCGGATAGGTAGTCATGAAGGTTTGAAATTAATATCAAGGTCAACGACATTGGGTAATAAATATTTTGATTATGCTAACACGGTTAAATAGTTATATGGTAGAATGTTTTTTTTATACATGGAAAAAATGCGGCTTTATGATACTCGTACTACTGCTATCACCGCGGCTCTGCTCCGACCGCGTTTTACAAAGACCGTGTAATCCGGAAGGGTCATTATATATACTGGTGCAAAAAATGGAATCCCGGTTATTCCATAATCATCCCCCTAGCGTTTTTGCCGGTAGTGCCCTAAACGATCCGGGGTCTGGCTTTGGACCTAATAGTCCAGTCAATGAACTGACAACACGTATAGAAAAAAGTCAAATTTGGAAATAATTTATAATAGATTATTTTTAATGTGTAATGGATATATTATCAATCAAATAGTTACTCAGCGACAAAATCCGACAAAATTTCATACATCAAAAAGAATGATAAATTAACTAACTTCTGAAAAGTCATAAAAAATATTAATAAATATTTTTGTCTTTATTTTGGTTCGTTTACATTTGCTCTATAATATTCAAGATAAATCGTACAAAAAAGACAATGCATGCTTCATTTAAATCTATATAATTAGTTCCGGGTGGAAAGTTTGTCGGATTCTTGAATTAATCATCTTGGAATTACATTTTAAAATGAAATCAACAATAAAAACGCTATTATAAATTAATGTTTTTCAAAACCGTATTTTGCCTGGAGTATAATCCCAAGATTTGGCGTAGGCAGGCACTAGTTTTACGAAAGCGACTGCCATCTGACCTTCCAACCCAGAGGGATAACTAGACCATATTCAAAATCCAGTGGCACGAGCCGGGGTTCGATCGCACGACCTCCAGATTGAAAGTCACTCGCCTTACCGCTCGGCTACAGTGCCTTCAATTCTAAATTCTTATCAGTGAAAAAAAAATCTTTCCCACTGTTTTTACTTTGATCGGAATTTAAATACAAGTACAGTTCTTCAAAAAGGCCACAAAAGAATTACAACAATGATTCGAGCCACCATAGCGGCATAATTTCGTCCATTATTCGCCACTCGCTGCACTGAACGGCCCATTAGTCAGATATTCAGCCTCACTTGACGAGACGGCTACAAAGTTAGTGAAGGCAGACAAATAACGTCGATGAAGATAAAGTTTTAGGCGAAAGAACAATCAAGAGTCAATCTCAGCATGGTTATGTTTACCTACATACAGGTCGATTCACGAGAGCTGGCGCGGAAAATATATGAAACTGTCATTAATTTCATAGACATTACGCGCCAGCTCTTGTGAATCGACATGTACTTATTAATACATAAAATGAAGCCTGTATTTACAAAAGTGGGTTATGTTTAAAACTGTAACCCGTCCATCATTAAACACGGGCAATTTCGCTACACACGGAGACACCTTCACTGCCAAGAATCGCTACGCTCGTAGCCGATCGCGTGGTTTTCCCGCTATGTAGCGGAAAGCGCCTACACGGAGAGCGCCCGCTAGGCGAGTTCCAAGCAATAAATGCGTTGATAAGTACTAAGGACGATAGAATATTTTTATTTGTATGATTACAGTGAGACAGAACTGCTCTGAACTGTTCCGTTCCGCTAGAGACCACTTTACGCTGTACATACTTGCAGTTTAAGACTTATGCTACTGAACGACTAATAATTTACTAAATATTACCTAACTCCAAATAAATACATTCGCACAAGCACACACACACACACACACACACACACACACACACACACACACACACTGGCAAAACTGAAATTAAATTATTATAGCTATCTACCTGCAAAATATATAATATATAGCATTGTAGCCGTTTGTCAGCCCTGCACGAAGACGTGTTAACTAGTTTTGTAAGCTTGCACTCTACTGGGTCCTGTAACACAGGGAGTCCTAGCTCAGGACACAATGACAATTGTATTCCGTGTAACGTGTTTTGGTGAAATAAATATTTCTTATTCTTATTCTTATTTTTATCTTCCACTCCTGTACGCTACGACAATCAAATAAGAATCCATGACGAATATTTCAAATCAACCCTAAGGTTCTCGATAATTATTTTTGAAGTGAAAACTTCTTTAGCGGCGCTGTGCACTTTTTGTGATGGGGGAAAATTGTTAAACTCGCCACAGGTCACGTGACCGTAAGATTCGTAAGACGTGATATTCAAGAGAGGTCACGTGACCATAAGACGGACACGTGACCTGATCGAAAAACTGGTACAATGTCATTGTGTTTTCACTTCTGCCGGCACTCCCGGAGTGCAACCCGGTCTTTTTTTTTAAATTCTATTTGCCTTTCTCAATTGTACGAGCAATAAAAGAATGCTCTCCTTTTTAAGAAATTAAAATAAATTTAGTGTTTTAGTCCGATGAATAAGAAATAATGGTACCGTCTGACGTGAGACTAATTGAATTTTTAATGCATCGCGTTCGGTATTAATGTGTTTACAATTAGATTACGAAAATTGTGTGCTTAACCTTATTTCTTGCGATAAAAGCTCGATAATGTACCAAGGGGCAGTCACAATAGCGATCAAATTAAAGAATGAACAATCAAAGGAGCACATTACGTCACAAAGTAGGTAGAAAGACAAGATGGAATTTTATAGACTTCAGTAGCTAAATTTTGAGTCCTCCGCATGGCAACCGCAGATGGCGGGCGCTGTGGAGCTAATAGTGGGTAGAAATACTGCACAACCCATTCAGTTCCCGACGACTGAGTGGCTGGCTGGCTGGTTCTCAAAACAGGCGGAGTAAACATAGGTCACTTTCCTGTCTCTGTTATATAATCATTAATCAGTATGATCACCGAAGCCTACTGTTTCTTTGTATGTAGAATAATACTGCCGTCATTCTTAAAAAGGCAGTCAGCTACTAGTAAATTGTATGAAGAAGACTGCCTTTTAAAAAAATACGGCAGAATAATTTGGGTCTATCAAGCTAAGTACAGAAGGGTTTTGACTGACACTTTAATAACATGTAACATAATAACTTTCTTCCAAAACGTCAACCTCCATAGCGGCATCGAGCGTAGCAACTTTCGTAGCGTCGTAGAATGGCTACGAGGGTTGCTTGCTTATTCAACCCAGGTCCAGTCATTATTAACACTTCTGCTGCCAGGAACCCGCCTAACAGGCGCCAACGCCGTAGTCGCTTTTCGCTAACTATTTTGGCTCAGCGATCCGAAAAGGGTCTTGGCCTCCGAAACGAGAGCACGCCACTTATCCCGATCCAGCGCCACCTCCCGCCAACTCTCAGCTTGAAGATGACGCTTTTCGCTACAACGGGGAAACCCACGGTATCGGCTACGAGCGTAGCACGTAGCGATTCTCGGCAGTGAAGGCGGTAAGTTGCTACGGACCACGGCGGCGTAGCGCAACGAGCATCACGTGGCGGTGAATGGGTTAACCCTACGTATGCGCGTGTTGCACATTATGCATCCGAATACATCCGAAGATTAAGTTTGCTACGGGGTAACCTTTGAAAGGTTTACCTCGCTCAACTCATAACGAGTGAGACTAGGGAGCACCTTGAAAGTGTCAATCCATGACACATTCACCCATAAACGACACCAAAGGTGTTTAAGGTCACCTCGATATAGAAGATAACGGCCGTCAATAATAATTGACAGTCGTGGGTAACACGCGGGCTGTTTATGCGCCATAAAAGACGCCGTAAAGATGACCGATTAGGGTAACCTTCGTGAAAAAAGTTTCATTAATTATCATTACTGGGCCATATAGGGGGGCCCATTATCGCATTGCTATAATTGAAATTAACTATTCTACTTCTATTTTGGTACCCTGTTTTGATAGGGTAACCGATATAGCCCTCCGAATCGCTAAACTTAGTGGGCACATTGCACGCAGAACCGACGGCTGTCGGGTTGAAAGGGTTCTCAAGTGGTGACCACGCACCGGGAGACGCACCGTCGGGTCGACGGTAAAGAATAGAATAGAATATAAAATAATATTTTTATTGTGATTAGAAGATTAGAAAGAGGTGGAATGATGACCTGGCAAGGTCGCGAGAGTCCACTGGATGCGGGAGCAGGATCGATTTGGTACTCTTTGGGGACTACCTATGTCCAGCAATGGACGTCGGCTGATGTGATGTTGACCCCTGTTTTGAAACATTCTCGTCTTTATTTTCCGTGTCTAAGACACAATGCGCTTCGACTATATAAGTTCCATACAGGTTAGCTGTTAAAATCAAAGCACGAAATGCTTTTCGACTTGTATAGTATATTCTGAGAACACTACATGTAGGCCTAGCCCTTTGACAGGCATTTCTCCACTAGTAGCACTAATGCTGACTCATAGTCACGACTCAAGAAAGATGCCTTTCAATACGACAGCCATAAAAATCCAGACTACGGAAAACTAAAAAAAAAACAGTTTATTTTTCATACAAAAATTTTCCTATGTCACGCAGAGCATAATTTAGAATCTATTGATACCTCGTTCATCAAAATCGGTTCAGTATAATAATAAATTAATAATAAATATTAGGGGACAATCTTACACAAATCGACCTAGTCCCAAACTAAGCAAAGCTTGTACTATGGGTACTAGACGACGATAAACATACTTATATAGATAAATAAATACTTAAATACATAGAAAACATCCATGACTCAGGAACAAATATTCGTGCTCATCACACAAATAAATGCCCTTACCGGGATTCGAACCCAGGACCTCTTGCTTCGTAGGCAGGGTCACTACCAACTAGGCTAAAGCGGTCGTCAAAGTAAGTATCTTAAACGCTATGGCGGAACACACGCAAATACAAACATAGACTGCTAAAGTCCTTTCGGCTTTGCCGTAGTCGGACATTTTTTTAAATTTTATGTGTCATTTTTGACGCCCATGTGCATCATGCGTACTAAAAGGGTTACTGAAGTTAGTTCAATTTACGTAGAATGCAGTAGGTATAAACCAAAAATACTCTGTGCATTCTACCAAATTTATGCCCCGTAAGTTTCCACGCTTCACAATGCTTTGATCTAGTCAAAATATTCTAGTGCATTCCTCAGCCCGAATATCATAAATACGTGGGGTGTTTATGGTATGCACTGATGCAAATGCACTAAATATACATGTAACACAACGTGGGTTCCAGTTGATTTACCACTGACTCTCACAAAGCGCTTTGCTTCCAGTTTTCTTTTGAGGATAGCTAAAAGTGGAACTCACTTCTGCATGTTTGTATGTATGTATGTATGTTAGTAAATTTTTCATTGTACATGAAACAACCCAACAAAATTTTCCAAGAACAGATAACACATGTACAAAGGCGAGTTTATCCCTGAGAGGGAATTTTTCCAGCTGCCCTTTAAGCAATTGAGTCGAGGTGAGATATAGGCAAACTGAGAAACATGTACAAAACTCTCAACGTGTTTGATGACGCGCGACATCATAAAATGCACGTTGTTTATTTATGTTTTTTTTACTGTTTGACCCCAAAACCCGCATCCGCGGATGTGTGCCCTGTGTGTGTGGGTAAAGCACGCCACTTTCAATCTGGAGGCCGTGAGTACGAGCCCCGGCTCGTGTCACTGGGTTTACGAAATATCATTTGATATTTAACAGCAGCTATTTATCATCATCATCATTCTCAGCATGTAGTCATCCACTGCAGAACTGCTTGCAGAACATAAGCCTTTCCTAATTCGCGCCACCATACCCGCTCCTCAGCTCTCCGCATCCAACCGCTTCCCGCCGTTCTCTTCAGGCCGACGGTCCACCCACGGGGCGAGTTGTCCGCGGTCTCCACTCCAGAACTCGTCTGCTCCATCGGCTATCCGCTCTGCGACAAATGTTCCCCGCCCACTGCCACTTCGGCTTGCTTATCTTCAACGCTATATCGGCAGCTATTCAGTGACATAAAACACCGTAAGGTAACTGGGGGCCTAGATAAGGTTATAATCGACAAGCGCTAACGTTAGACGTTTTATGACGTTAAATAGAAAACTAATAAAATGTATGGGACAGATGTTAACGAAAAGTGCTTCGTCGGCATCTGTCCTTCCCCTAAATTTTATTATTTTCTATTGGCGTTAGCGCTTGTCGATTGTAACCTTGTCTACGGCCGCTGATCTAATTCCAAAAAGGTCTAGTTATCGCTCTGGGTTGGAAGGTCAGATGGCAGTCACTTTCGTAAAACCAGTACCTTCGCCAAATCTTGGGATAGACCTTTCGGATGCTTTGACACTGACATTGCTAAAGGATTTTAAAATTTTCGCTTCTCTCATAGAGTAACTTTTCAATAGTACTGATCAAGGCTAAGACATACGTAGGGTCGAGTGAACCTTTAGGGAACCGAGAAAAACGCTAGGACCATGAGATAGGCTGATGAATGATAATTAGGGGCTAGGTGGATATCAGCTTCGGATACAAAGCCAGACAAATATATCACGACCTAGTGCACTTGAATGCAGCAATATGCGGTGAAATAAACATACCGATAATTGGGCGCAGCGCCAGCGAGGAAACAGCGCCAATTACGAAACAACGAATTACGGGTGTTATTGTTTTATAGGATACTGACTGCCCGCGCGGCTCCGCTCGCGTATTACAATAAACAAAGCCGCAAGATACCTTATAGCATAAGTTAGAAAGATCGCAAGAAAATCCGCGGGATAAAATATAGCATATTTCCACCTAGAAAGTCCATTCTGTATACTTTTGAAAGTTTTAAATCGGATAAGAAGCTTCGGAAACTAACCCCTACATCATCATCATATCAGCCGAAAGGCGACACCCGCACTTAGCAGACTCCCGCGACTTTTACAAGGTCATCAGTTCACCTTGTGGGGGGGTCTAAAACCCCACGGTGCTCTACGCATTGTTTTATGGCGGAGCCACGGGAATGCTGGCGCACACATCCGCAACCATGAAAAAAAAAATGAACTGCCTAACAACGTCCTTTTCAAAATTGTCTTCGTGAATAAAAAGAAATGCAAAAACAAATCAGCAAACGCCATAGAGGTCTTTGTCCAAAACACAACTTATCGGGGACGAGAAAAGTGGTCATTTCTTGAATATAACGTGAATCGCACTTAACTTTCGTAACAACTTAACGTCAGAGCATAATCCTAATTGTTAATTGTGTTAATTGCATTTAACCTCGGTCAAAGGTCGAATAGGACTCACGCTGTGACCACTACTAAATAAATGGGGCAAGGACGGACCCTGCTGGCATCGAAAGTCTTTTTATACGAGGACTAACTTCTGCTCGCGACTCCGTCCGCGTGGAACTCGTTTAATATATCGTAGGTCTATACAAGTTACCCCCTCATTGGGTGGCCCCTTAGGGGATGATTACCGAGATAAAAACTATGCTATGTCCTCGCCCGGGACTCGAACTATCTCCATACCAAATTTCACCTAATTCGGCTCAGCGGTTTAAGCGTGAAGAGGTGACAGACAGACAGACAGACACACTAGTATGGGTACAGTTATTTCAGGACTAAGAATGCTCAACCGATATTTCAATCGGATACCGACAAGTGGCTGAAACAAATAAACGACAAAAAAAAAGAAAAAAAAAGAAAAAAAATGTATGCATTTTTTTTAAGGAAAACTTACATAGGTACTATACATTTTAATGTCGTCTATGCAACCTCTACAGTGCTAGCTGTACAGCACTATTCCCATTTCAAATAAAACTGTCTGGAGGTATATGTCTTTATCAAAAATTTCATTTTTGGTTCAAGTTTTTGTTGCCAGGTGTACTTTTCTGTATACCGTTATCAATTTACTCATTGAGACGAGTCTTACGGCCCTAAACTAAACGGGGTTACGTCGGTTAAATACTGAATTCCCATGGCCATCTTCTGTCTCCGTCAAAAGATCAGCCCGATGGTACCATAATATTTAATTGTCATCCAAACTATACTAACACCTAAAATTTCAGCTCAATCGGTTGAGATTAAATGGTTCAAAATTCAGTTCCAAGATTTGTCCCTTACTAACAAACTAAAAACAAACGAAGAGGTAAAGTTACATAAAAGCTTGTAAAAAGGACCAGTGAGCTTATACCCCGAATTTTAATTTTCTTTCGTAATATGATCCCTTGAGGCCTGCTTCATCATCGTCCCACTACTGGGTACAGGCCTCAAGAGGGAATGGGCACGCGCAGTAGTCCTCATGCTGGCCTACTTGCAGAATAGATATTTGAATGTGATCGATGTGTCAATAGTTTAATACAGAATTTGGTTCGTAAGAAACACTCTTTACAATCTAGCAAAAAGTATCAGTTCTCTGGAAGCGTAACTTCACAGTATGACGTCGGCATGTATTTTAAAATGGCAAAAATCAACAACAAGCACCAGAAGCAGAAGCCTGTCGTAACAGCGCCGTAAAACGGTCGTTACGTTCCGATTCACAAAACAAACACTCCAGAGCAAGGCCGGCCACTCGAGGAACTGGAGCCATTGATACATAATCTACAAGACGATCGACCGACTATTTAAATACGGTTCTGAGAAATCGTTTTTGAGAATCATCGTCGTCTACGACCTACGACGACTCACGACACATCATAACGACTGGCGTGACAACTCATTGTACATTTCTGCTTGGGACAATTGTTACCTATCCAAAACACACGATAGAAATTACATGGATAATTGATTACAACGCCCTGTGTAAGACACGGTCGTCTTCCATGCTCGAGCTTTGTTTGTCACTTTAACTTGATCAAGTATCTTAAAAATTTGTTTGAGTTGGCCAAGTCAGGAAGATCAAGATCCCACTTTAAATTGTAATTCTTTAGAGAAAAAAATCTCAACCACGTTTTGGCTTCTAACAAACTAAGAAATATATAGTAAAGATACAATATGACCTAAAATGAATTCATTTTGTTTCGTTATTCAGGTCGCCCTGTCTGCCCTTTTTTAGGGTCCCATTTTTGACAATTGACTAATCAAAACATACTGAACGCGTAAACGCAAAGCAAACTTAGCATTTTCGACCCTCGTCTAGACTTTGTGGGCGTAGCCTGAACCCCTAAGCAAACATACCCTAGCACACCAAATTAGGTCTTAACAGAATGTCATAAAGAGTATATTCGTGAAAATATGTCGTGTGAAACCTTACGCAGAAATTCATGAAAGGGGTCTTCTGTTAAAGTGTTGTAGTGTAACCAAGGGTTAGAATTTTTTACAGTGTGTGGGTCAAATGAGGCATGGATTGCAGAGTTACAAGAAAAAACTTTGATTCAGAAATAAGATGTAAAATATCATATAACCAAAACACCACAAGATGATTTAGGGGAGCCAATTTCCTAAGGTCTGGTCTCAACCAAATTGTTCCACGTCCACGTGTGCCTTTAAAATCTATATCGACGGAGCTCCTGAGGATGAGCTGTGTAGGAAGGAGGGGGCCTGCATGAACCATCTCAACGAGATGTTGATGACTGCAAAAAAGGTACAACAATAACGCTGTAGACTAAAAAAATATTATTACTTCAAAAGAAAGAAGGCAAAAAATATGCCTAATGACGAAAATCCCATTCAAATTCTCAAAAAATTACGAAGCTACAACCATTTTTAATGTTGCTTGTTAGATAGAGAAAACGTTAGCAGACCGTGACATCACGATCCTCGAGCGCCATAGTAAATGACAAACGTTTCATATGAAGTGCCTTAAAATTTTGGACACTTAATTACTTTGTGATTATTCAACGCAAGAGTTGCTTTTTTTCCATTTGACTACATTTGAATCATTTTTCAAGAAAATATATCATTATTTATTATTCTATTTAGTGTCTGCACTCCTATTAAAGCCTGTATAAAATATTGCATTTTTGTTAAAAGATTATTATGTGAATGGAAACATAATTTAAAGGCTTTAAAACAGTGTATCCTGCATGCGTTAACAAGCGCATCAAACTGCACGGTTTGGGCGAATCAATAACATACATCAGTTCTGGCAGCCCGCCAAGCGGTCAAGGGCGCCGGGCCGGGCGGATTTGAGGAATTCGCCGGTTGTTTTATTACACCCGGAAGACATGAGGGCGACACGGCGGCGACATGCGACAAAATATTACTACAGGGTAAAGATCAAAAGGTGAGTATACACCTGATCTGTGCGAGGTAGCGGAGCGGTGTGCGAGGAAAAAATATCAATATAAATGACAGATGCATGGGCTGTTATCTCTCACGCATCTGTCATACTCGTGGATTTTTTTATTACTTACATATATTTGACATCTCGCATGCTTGAAATTCTTGTAGTTAATTGTATGAAAGCACAGCTGAGCACATCTCTGGAAGATACTACTTATTGTGTAAATTTTTGGCCGCTTTAGGACATGTTCACTGATATTTTTGACAAAACGTAAGTTAGAACGCTGGTAACCTGTCTTGGCATGCCAGATTTAATCGTATGTATTATTTTTCCATTTTATCGTAATGAGAAACTTAAAAAAATAGAAGAGTGAAGATAATAGGGCACCTCATACGACATGACAAGTTCATATACTCAATATAATTGAAGGCAAGATAGAGGGCAAGCGAGGAAGAGGAAGACCTAGAATAAACTACATAGAGCAGCTCAAAAAAAGAGTTGATGTTAGGTCGTATTGAGATGTCAAAGAGGTTGTCTGGGATCGGAGTAGATGGAGGGCCTACTTTGAGCTACACCGAAAAGAGCTTAGTAGGAAAATATTTTTCCGAGAAAATCAATATCGTAATGGGTAGCATAATGAAGAGAGTTCCCCGAATCAAGGTTATTATTATTATTGTGTTATTGTGGGCCTTTATATGCCGCTTCGACCAGCAGGTGATCTATTGTGGCAGCCCTTTGTTTATATTTCACCGTTTAGACCCGTTGCCTCTAAGAAGTTCCAGATTCTTTGGGCGGTGATATGTTGTACCTCTTCTGGGTGCACTACGTGCCGCCCTAGGTAGATACTTCTTTTGTGCATGAGTGGTCCGCAGGAGCAGAGAATATGCATTGCTGTTTCCTCCGTCTCCTGGCAGAACCTGCAAGTTGCGTCCTGTTTCATACCCATTTGAAACAGGTGCTTGTTTAATTTGCAATGTCCTGTCAGAATTCTCGTTACTGCGCAGGTTTTGTGCCTTCTGAGTTTCAGTAGCTCTTTAGACAGTTTGTTATTGTATCCTTTGATCAAGGCTTTAGCATGTTTTTGTCCTTTGGCGAACTTCCACAGCTTTATTGCCTCTGATTTTTCTGTGTTGTGTAGCAGAGAATATGCTTTCCGTTTTGTGATACCACAGAACGGTTCTGGGCCGACCAGGGTTGTGTCCGCGCCCTTCCTTGCAAGTTCATCTGCTTTTTCATTCCCAACTATGTCGGAATGTCCTGGTACCCATCTAAGTATAACTTTGTTGGTATTGGCCAGGGTGTTTAAATTGTTTTTACAGTTCTGGACTAGTTTAGAGTAGGACTCTAGGGATTCCAGTGCCAGCAGAGCAGCTCGGCTGTCTGAGTTGATGTAGATGTATTGGTTTCTTAGGTTTCTCTCAAGATTGATCTCCACGCATTTTTTTATTGCGAAGAGTTCAGCCTGATAGATTGAGGCCTCTTTCCCCATGCTGACGCTAGCTTTGAGCTTTGTCCTCTCACCGTAGATACGAGGTTATATAACTCAATGAAATCTGTAGAAACTCCGTGGGAATTCCACGTTTCTGGTCTAATCTAGGTGCCTTCAAAAGAAGAGTGAATAGGCTATTACTGAACCAGTGAGCTTCATCTTAGGTCCTGTCGTCGCTTACCATCAGGCCCCTATTTCACCAACTTGACAATTGTCACCTGACAACGACAATTCTCCGTACATTGCTGGTTCCACAAGTAGCCTAGCGACCGCCTTAACTTCTAGAAAAAGGAATGGACGGTGAATTGTCACCGCCAGGTGACAATTGTCAGGTCGGTGAAATAGGGGCCAGGTGAGACTAGGGTCAATCACTGGACAGACAACATAAAATAAAAAAAGCTAGGCTAACTATATTTCTAGCTGGCTCCTCACAAAAGTTGTGACCAACCAGCTGTCAAAGCGGCAGCAACGGGTTGGCATTCGGGTTCGTACTGGTACCAACGAGTTTTTGAAACTTACATTTACCCATACATAGGTACCTACACCTGGAACTACTATAACATGAAAACCACTTGACTAATAAAGGTTATGTTTAATGTTTGTTAGATTCAATCCTGCTGTTAACTTATGACCTACATCAACGCTATACAGCTGACTAGGCATCTAGAATCTAGATTGCAAAAGCATTCCGAGCTCAACAGTCAACTGAAATGTCTAGGGATTTTAGTTTGTGGACACAGTGCCTAGGGAGAGAATGCGTATAACTCGGAACAATGTAGTAAAACAAGTTGTAAACTTGTAACTAGGTTCAATTGTTGTGTGTTATTTATTTGAGTTTGCTTTCTGCTTACTTGAGATGACTTTTAAATTTTGTTAATAGAAGCAACTTTGTTTGAATAAACAAAGTTGCTTCTATTAGCAAAATTTAAAAGTAGGTAAGTAAAAGTACCTTGTTAAAAACCTAAGGTTTTCCAAGATTTACCTGAGGACACTGAAAGCAAAATTTTGCTCAAAATGTAGTATCCCAAAGCGAAAATTGTGGCCCGTATTTATAACGAAATATTCTTCTTTAGTCCAGTATTCATGGTTCATTACCTACATTTTTACTATAATTTAATCATGATAGCTTTGGGAGTGAACTTGTATTTTTTACGATATGACTAATTAGGTACGTCAAAAAGAAATCGGGATAGGAGGATTAATTAATTAATTACCACCTATCTCAATTCCAAAACGATCGCGATCGAATAGTCTTGCAACATCTGCACAACACAACAATGCACTTTAAACTAAAACAAGTATCCCTCTTGTAATTCCGCTAACACACCACGACCTATTTGGCTGCATTTTGTGACAGCACTGCCAAAAACTGCAGTATCGATTCCTAGTTTACAATCACGCTTTGTGGCTAATGGACTAGTTAATCTTAAAAATATATCTTTTCTACTTTTATTTTATTTTATTTGCATTCTGCTAAGGAATAACAAAGGAAATATCCTACTAATCCTACTAATATTATAAATGCGAAAGTTAAGATGTTTGGATGTTTGTTACTCAATCACGCTTAAACGGCTGAACCGATTTGAATGAAATTTTGCACGAAGATAGTTTATAGCCTGGATTAAAATATAGGATAGTTTTTATCCCGAGTCCACGCAGACGAAGTCGCGGGCGGAAGCTAGTATTATAAATGCGAAAGTTTGGATGTTTGGATGTTAAGATGTTTGTTACTCAATCACGCTTAAACGCCTCAATCGATTTGGATGAAATTTTGCACGATGATAGTTTATAGCCTGGCTTAAAATATAGGATAATTTTTATCTCCGATCCAGGCAGACGAAGTCGCGGGTGGCTAAGCTAGTAATATTATTAAGCAGAATATAATATTGCGGAAATAGCGAAGGACGATATTGTTCTAGAAAGTGATGATGAATTTCCTCGAAGAAAAGCCTGATTCTATCAATGACTTGCTTGATATTGGCATGTAATGCGGAGTGATGAAAGTCATGTGACCAGAAGAGTATCAGATATTAATGTGGACGGCTGTAAGAGACGAGGTAATAGGGCGTAGGCCAAGGAAAAGGTGAACGAACTTAGTGAAGACATGAAGAGAAAGATAGTGAGTGATGGGTTGACGGGTGACAGAGAAGTATGGAAGAAAAAGATGCTGCGCCGACCCCAAGTAAATGGGATAAGGGCGAGCGATGATGTTTTCTACTTTCATCTCTCATACGGTAATCGGCTCCGCAGTTTAAGTATGAAAAGTAAACAAGCAGACAGACAAGATTTAATACTTTCGCAATATAATTTTATGAGATTCTTAGTATTGGAACACACAGCAAGAGACATGACCCTTTCAAAGAACAGGACATTAATTCCGCCTTCAATTCCAAAGTGGCTTTTGCTACGTACAATTCCTATTGAATAGAGTTCTTTTGTAGTATGAAGCAGTCGGGAATACGTGAATACACTGAAATAGCATTTCAGTTGTTCATGGAAATGCCTAGAGAATAGCATGACTAGTGGCATTATAAATATAGACACAAATGCCGTTCTCCAGAAAAAGCGGCCAGGCGCCCTGCAGCGATATGGTAGCGGTGATTTTAGAATTTCCTTTTTGAGATAAAATAATTGATTGTTACCGGGCCGGCCACTCATTGCGCGGCGGCGGGAGCGGCAGCGGTTTTCCTAGTTCGTTGCGTGTGATCCCAACTAAAAACACAGTGCGTTGCGCGTCTCGGCCGCGCAATGAACAGATAAAACGCTTGCCGCGCCGCAATTCGCGCAATGTCGTGGCCGGGCTATTATAAACATCACAAATCATAATATTTAGCAGTTATAGAAGAAACGAATCTGACCTATTGAGAGTAGAATCAATCCTGGAACCATTAATTACTGCAACTTTTCATAGGCAAAGCCAAACTTGTTGGAGCCAAACTTTGCTAACCTAAAAACACTGAGATTTTTTGATGATGATGAATAAAGCCATACTTTTTTCAGGGTAAGCTAAGTTAGGATTCATAGACAATGTAGAATTTTGCGGCATTTACAACCCCGCCCCCCATGATCACATACAACATGTATGGTTACTTCTCTACATGATTGTAACATAGTAATAACAAACAAAAACGTGGCCTACTAACAACTAAACTTATAAAACTAAAATTTTGAATTTTACTGTTATCGCCGCCATTTCTCTTCAACTTTAGCGCTTATATCATTGAGTTAAGGTTAGAACTGTATTGGAACAATACCGTTAGAGAATGGAAGAACCCTGTGCTTATTTATATGCCCTGAATAACATTATGCAAACAGAAAACTACGTATTTGCTTCACATGAGAGCCGAGGCAGTATTTGTTAGGTATACGTGTATTCTGAGCTGTTTTATTTAGAGTAAATAACAAATCAAATATTCATTCATTCATTCATTCATTCAATGGAATTCGCTCCCTTCATCTGCATTACCTGAGAACTACGATTTAGGTGTCTTCAAAACAGGAGTGAATAGGCTATTACTGAACCAGTGCGCTTCATCTTAGGCTCTGTCGTCGCTTACCATCCGGTGAGACTAAGGTCAATCACTAAATATTCTTTTATAAAAAAAAACTAACAGAGTGAATATTTCGCATCTTAGCTGTAAGTTAGTCTATTTAAGTAATGCAAATTGTTGTATGCCCGATATTGGGTAACTGTTGAAACCAATTCCGTCACGTCCAGCTTATGTACACAGTAATACAATAAAAACATTCTATTCTATTCAATTCTATTCTATTATATTCTAACTAATATTAAAAAGAGGGAAAGTCTGTGAGATTGTCGTTTTGTAAGTTTATAAGTTTGTATGCCATGGGTAATTTCTGGAACCACTTATTCGATTTCAAAAATGGTTTACCTGCTTGTAGACTGGACCTTCAGGATGGTAATAGGCAGGACGGAAGCGAGCGAAGCCGCGCGGGCAGCTAGTTGTTCTATAAAGTCGTATTAAGATTTCTACATCCTCGGAAACATCGTCTTCATGTTCGTGATAACAGACCGTGCATCGCCGCGGCTGGCACCGCTAATAAAGTTTCATACATTTTCATGTAAAACATATACGGGACGGGTGGAAATCTAGAGGGGAGGCTTTGTCCAGCAGGACACTCTATGGGCTTCCAAAAACGTAATGCCTAAATTAGGCCAAATGCGGCGGAATTGTTATGCGGTATTTTAACCTTTTCAGAACTCCTTACTTGTCGGTATTTATTTATTTATATACTTAAGGAGTAACAACAGCTGCAAAAACATGATAAAGGTCTTACATAGTAATACAAAGCCAATTTCTATCTGTGAGTTCCTTTAAACTCACAGATAGAAATGGCATAGAAAAAAGAAAAATGTTTGACACACTTAGCACACAATATCGCACTAGGCATATGTACACTGCTAATACAGAATAGTGCACCATAAAAAAAAAAACAGTATTATATTTCCGGCGTTATAATATTGAACGCGGAACGCATGCAGTACGTATAGTTAGCATCATATAGTTGGTAGCAGCCAAAGTACTCAAAAATATCGTAACACATCCTTACTCATATAGTAATAAAGACGTGTAGCGATAAATTTGGCTGCTACCAACTATATGATGCTGACTGTACCAAACCGGAAACATTTATTTAAATGTAGGTGTGCACGTGCAGTAAAGGATCTGTACTGACTTGACTGACAGTAGACAGCTTGCGAAGCTGCTTAAGAGCGCGGCCACGATTTCCAGCTACCGAGCCCTAACAGTCCCATTTCATAAATCGTATAAAGATGTCGACGTGGCTCACATTATCAACGGAACGTTAGTCTTATAAATTATGCGCCGTGTAAACTTGAACTAGTGCAGTGGAACTCTGCCAACTGAGTCAGTGGCGTTGTGAGTCAGCGAGGGTCGCCTCTGCGGTGTTTCACGCTTGCTGACACGGTGACAATGCTCGTCCAAAGTGTTGAAAATGATAAAACCTTTCAGAAAATACGGAGAGGATCAGAAGAAAATCTCTTTTTTACACTACGGTGATAGGAAATAAGCTTAAGACCTGCCTGGTGGTAGCCAGCCATTATTACCTGTAGGCCCTTGCAACTCTAGAAGTCCAGAAGAGTTACAAGACCGAGATTTGAGGAGTCAATGAGTATTGACGCCTGCGACTCCAGAAGAGTGCCAAACCTTTTTCGATTTGAGGATTCATTGTGTTGACAGCTAGTGACAAATCCTTCCTTCTCTCACAAACATTCTTTGGTAGCTCTGGTAAACTTACTAACCAAGTAAGCACCAGAAACACAACGCCACATACCTACAAAACAAGTAGTAGTGTTATTATGGCTGCGATCTGTAAGGTGGACGCTTAGTTCCCCAATTAGGCTACCGCAAATATTGGCGAGACGATACGACTTTGACGCATTTGTGAAATATTTATTAAGTGCCGATTTAGATACGAATGATAGAAGAAAGTCTACCTACAGAGAGTACAGGTCAACAAGCACATAAATAAAATATCTCAAAGCCTGAACAATGTATCTGTTCCAAGAAACGTTTTCTATTAGACGTGAATCGTACATTATTCAACACACCCCACGCATTTCCCAGGTTTTCCAATGTCAACTATAATCATTAAACGACAAGATTGCTTTTCCAATCGATGAAGTTAAGACAAATGATGTTCCGATTACAACCCGTATTAGAAAAACACGAGTTTTTGTTACATCCATAACTTACATAAGTATACTGTAGACTCTGTACAGTGGCGTCACCTGTCAAAACAAGGGCGAAGTCGACTCAACCACGTCATGATGGAGAAGGTATAGAAATGTTATTGCTCAAACATGCAAAGTGACCTTATTTTGTGTCAATATCAATCTGTGACAACATCATGGCGTTCAGCAATTTAAAAAAACCTTAAGGTGTATTGTTTCATTAGATGCTTGACAGATGCAATTTATGCTTGGCGTGAAAAGAGATTACTGTATATCTCCTTGTCTGGTAATCGCTATATTCCCGGCCTCTGCAGTGATGTAGCTATTATAATACATCATATCGTAGGTAAGTCCGATTTCAAGACGGCGAATTTATTCCGCTGAAGTTTATGAGTTTTATGACATTATGACGTTGCATTTAAAGACTACTAAACAAGAGACCTAGGATGCAGAAAAGTTATGAAAAGACCGTGTTGACTGTGTTAAATTCGCTTATTTTGGAAGCATTAAATTTTCAGCTCTTTAGAAAAAATATCACATATCTTGTCTCTTCCAGAAATTGAAACGCTTTCGAAAAAGAGGTTTCGTTTCAAACGACGATTCAAACATCAAACGATTCACCAAACACAAGGATATTAATTTATCACACATTTCCTCGTTTATCGAAGATAGACAACAAAAGAAGCACAGTATAGATAAAGGCTCTTCCAATCGATTTGTGTTATTGCCGCGGTAAGTATGCGCATATTTGGTATAACCGCTGCTGCCTGCTTTCGGGCTCTTTCCCAGTATTTTATGATTGCATAGAAATTGTTATGGGATGTTCTAATAATATTCGGGTGAAAGATGAGCAGTCGGATTATTATTAGAACATAAACACGAGAACCAAGCACGAGCTTGAGACATGGCGATTAAATACAGCCAATAAATGAGCATTCCTTTAATGCTGGGCGTATTGGCAAAAAGTCGAAAAAGAAACCTCGTCAAGAACTTTGACTAGACATTGAGGACCAAGCCATAAACTCAAGCGACGCTGCAGAAAGTAATGGGAACCTATATATCAAATGGGAATATCAAATATTCTCCATGCATTTTTAAATATGCAATTGGCACTGGAATTGAAATTTCATGCGCCCTGTATACCCCTGTTGGAATATAGACGGTACTACGTGGGTTAATGTATACGTAACAACTTTTCCTGTCGCTGGCTGCCATAGTAACGTCTCCTGGGTCACCTTTACCAACTGTGATTCTACTGATATAAAACCATCAAACGTAGGGTTGTTTTACAGTATACTGCCTTTACGGCGAAATATGATTCACCTGCAAGTTTCAATTCGCAACCAACTTTTCGCAGAAGATTTATTTGGCAAAACAATCGTTGGCATAACTTTACTTCGCACTTTTCTTATTTGGCAACATTTTTGTAATGCGAAATTTTACTTCAACAATCTTTTATGTGGCAAATAATTATGAAGCAAATGATTTGCTTTGGCAAAAAACTAATTTTCAAATATAATTTGGGAAAACATAAACTTTGCTTTGGAATTATGGTATTTACTATTATTATTAATGTACATATCATAATAAGCATAACATTTTCGGTAGACTAAGGCAGGTCGGTGTAGGTACGACGACGACCGAATCGAGGAGGAGTGTTAGGAAGAAGCGCGATCCTACTCGTACAAAGGGCGAGCCGAGCGAGCGAAGCGAGCGTGCCGCGGCAACGGCCGGCGAAGCTCCAGAACCGAACATTTTTTTACCTAATACTTACACAATTATGTAGTATTCAATCTGTTGCTAAAAGTATGGTATGCCAATCGATTAGAATAGATTTGAAGAATACATAAATGACACCTTAAAAAAATCCCAGGTAATCTGCCTAACAATAATTTATCAAATCATTAGTTGGGAAATGATATCAGTGCGAAACGTTGAGTTGAGAAATTAATGTTCGCCCGAATAGAAATATAGGATAAATAGTTCGGGAGTAAAGCCAAAATATTAGTAAACCGTTTTTTACACCATCTAAAAGTGAAGTTATGAACATTTTTTGTAAGAAACTGTCATATTACCTCCTGCCCCTCCTGGCCCTCCTGCCCCTCCTGGCCAACGGGACAGAACATCAACAAGAAATAGTCAATGGGCCATGTTTTATATCCCAATATCCCGAATCAGCGGTACATCTGTAATTGAAGAGGCCAGTATAATTGCGGGCGCGGATGTTTGTTCCGCTTCCGGGTTTTATTCTATTCCCGGACGTTTCGAGGGATTGGACAAATAACTGCTGTTGAATTTTTGGTTGATTTGATCTTGAGTCGGTCGATCATTATCGTTCATTTCCTATTTTAGCTAATGTGCCGTTAAAATTAGTTTGTGTTTATCTGCCACTTTAACATTTGTGATCGTAAGAATGGGAAACATAGCATTTTATTTAACAAGGGCATTATACATTTTTGCATAAAGCGCGAACTCTAATGGTTTATCGCGTACCTGTGGTTTTATAACTGGGTTTATATGAACCCTGCAAGGATACAGCAACGTCACTAAGACTAGGAATTGATAGAGAACTAGAGCACTAATTACATACATACATGCATACATACATTCACGCCTTTATTCCCAATAGGGGTAGGCAGTGCACATGAAACTTATGTTCCAGCGCCAGTAATTCCTAAACCCAAATAACACATAAGTACCTTTCTATTATATATGCTAAAGATTGGATTTAGATGAAGTTTGTCATGGAGAAAGTATACAACTCAGATTAAAACATTGGATACTCTGAATACGTCAATCATCCCCGTAGGGATGGATTGGGGGGTAAAAATCAATACGGGAGTGATCATCACCAAATCTCACCCAATTTTAAAAGTGCCGCTACCTTCCGTCATTTTAGCTGTTACCAGCCTTCATCAGTTCCGTTACTATACATTAGTTGATCAACAGTAAACTCCTAACTATGCCACGCCGGAAGCACCCATAAATTAGGGTCACTGGTTAACAAGATCCGATATGCCTCTATTCGCCACGCGCCAGTCATGTGGCAATGATATTGCCCGAATTTTAAAGATGATTATGGGGCCTATCGGGGCACTCCACAAGACTGTCGCTTACCTAACGTTTTGCACTCTATGGCAGCTACCTTAAGGAAATACATGAAGCTCGAGAGAACACTGTCAAGTTTAATGCCAAGTCATAAAGTATCATTAGACCGAAAATCTCGTTCCTAGCATTTTCAGAAGTATTAGAAGAACGGCATTCTCTTGGAATGGCCTTCTAGAGCGCCGAGTGAGGAATAGTCCGTCAATAGGAAGAGATGCCCGAGCGAGACAAGCAATGCTCATCCTTTCTCCTTTTGAAATTTACAAAACAGCTGACGGCTTCCTTGTCACAAATGTATAATGACGTCACAACGCTGGCAACAGACGAATCGTCTACAGACGTCTGTAACTGAAGAAATAAGTTGGTGGTGTACTCTTAATATACAATTTCATTTCTTAGATTGCTTTTGCAGAATAAAATGTTCGTAGAAAATTTAGCATTGCCTGATTGAATGGGAATAATCGAAACGAATCCTACACGATAAATCGATAACTTATCAAAAATATACGGTAAACGTTTGCTTAAATATGTAAATCTGCGAAAGACAATTTTCTACGTATAGCTTAAGTACACCGGGATTCACTTTTTGCTTAGCTACGATATGCTCTTGTACCTATTTTTTTATGCTATATTTCGATAATTAATAAAAGCAGCAGCCGCAATCACTTCCACGTCCATCTTCAAAAGATGACAGTGAATAAATGAACATTCACGATTGTGTAGACGGGACCCATCATCGCGACGACGATGGGGACTATTTTAATCGCCCATCATGGTGTATTGTATAGTAAAGCAATGACGTCACAACCTAAACCCGTCTACAACAGGGTATAAACGGAGCACAGCCTGACCTTTCCTTGTGATCTAGGTCTCAGATAGTCTGACTGGTCGTTGAATTCTTGGTGCGCTATAAAGGGCATTTCGTTCGCGTCTCCCTTACTCTCAACACAACGTATCCTCAGATGCTCTGGCGACTAAACTCACCACCAGGAACCGTGTAGTAACTGTAGTGTGTATATAATAACGAAACAACATTCCGCTGTGCCTTACCTCTATAAATCAGAAAACAAATAGGTTTAAACGGCGGACTTAATGCCTCAAGGCATTCTCTGCCAATCAGCCAACCGAAACTCGCAAATTGGGGTGGGGTTTTTTGGTTGCCAAAGACGGTGTCAAACAAAATCGTCCACCTGGTCACTCGTACTGTGCAAATTTGAAAGAGGAGGGTATACATTTTCTAGTCTCGTGTCGCAGTGAAAGATGTGCTAGCCCCGCCCGCTATACAAACGACAACTGTTAACTGACCATCCTGTGTTTATATAGAACCTTATTACAATGCACTTAAGGTGCACCGATGGTCAGTTAGCTGTGTTGTCGATAGTACACTTAGGGGTGTTTAAATGCCGACTGTACGGACTGAAACTGTACGTGACCAACGACAGAGTTCCTGATGGAACATGCCTTCATCTAATTCGGTCATCAAGGTCGCACGCGGAACGAATCGTAGGAGCAAGTAATTACCTTTTTACACGCTTTCTTACTTACCTTCAAGGCCAAATAAGTAAAGTTAAGTTTATTTGAAAAACATAGGTAACAAAGATGGTACAATGGTAATATGTGTATGACTATGTTTGGAAATTAGGCATACAAATTTGCAAGCAGCATGCATTACATACTTATATATATAGATGTCTTAATTATAAATTATATTTCGCTAAACCCTGATTTTTTATTCCGTGGAATTCTGACAGCTGTCAAAATTTGACGTTTCAGGAATTGGCAACATTTTTACTAACGTAAAACTAGTTCATTATTTTTGAGTTGTTCGATAGATGGCTCTGAATATATATTCACATAACATATGTTACAATACGCTATTAAGATTTTACTTGGAATCATGACCTCAACCCCATACATTGTTAGGGTGTGTTCTGGAATTTAACGATTTATAATATTAGTAGGATATTAAGAGATGTAAAGCAATATAGATATATTTACGTCATAGTTCTGGTGTTCTGAACCAATTGTCGTATTCATCCGCAACCACTTGCCAGTTTGGAGTGGGAGATAAACTGCGTTACTTTGGGAAGGTATTAGAATACTAGAAATAAATAAAATAATAAAACCTCAGTTATATACTTAAATCCTTTATTCAGAGCTCTTTGAACTGTCGCTCTGGCATGTACCTACTACCGTCCCTGGTCTCATCACTGCCCTCAACATTTATTATAAAATTGTCACACACACTATCAATTAAATGGTCAAGGTTGAGACTCGGTTATGGCAGAATTATTCCAGTGGAACTTAGCCATTCCATAAAAATTATTGTAAAATATGTAGAACAATTTAGTGCAAAAAAATATAAGTTTGAACCGATGGTTTGCATTATATGATAATTATAAAAATGATACCAGCCTTAAATTTATTTTACCTCGCAAAAATATTTTATAATTTATTTTACTTCAATTACGCAATCAAAAATTAAAAGGTTTACGTTTTGGTAAATAAAAAACGTTATAATTGAAAATTATAATACAAGGACTGTAATTTACGTCCCTTGATTTTTTTTCTTTCCTATTCTCACCACAAGTCAAAGGAGTTTTTTTTTTGCCTGGCAATACCATTAAACGCCAGAATTCCGCGGAATAAAAAATCAGGGTTTAATTACTGTTTAAGTACTCATTCACTCAATAAAAAGCTTTATCCGTTAAGAAAATAAATCTTTTTCTTTTAAAATGGGGCATGCCCGTTTCTCTTATAAATTCCGGTAACTTATTGTTTAATTTCGGTGCCATTCCGAAAGCACTCTTTGCTAGTTAAGCTGTTCTTGTGCAAATAAGTTATTTGATTCAAAATATTGGTTTATACTGTTAGAGATAACTTTTCCATTATTTTGTAAAAACATTTAAAAGTGCAATTGGCCTAAAGTTATCCATATTTTCTTTGTCGCCTTTTTTAAAAAGTGGTCGCACAATAGCTAACTTTAATTTTTCAGGATAAACGCCCCGCTCTATACACAAGTTTATAATGTAGCTCATAATAAAGCGCAGAAAAACAGCAGATGTTCTGTATATCTTGAAGATCACCAGTGGCGTTACTGACTGTTCAGAATCACTGAGTAAGGTTTCTTTCAACCCCCCCTCTTGTTCTAAAAGGCACTTTCCGCTATATCAATTAAAACCACATCATCCAACTATAGAAAAAAAATGCTTTCTGCGGAATGCTAGTCATGGTTTAAATCAGATAACAAAGGAATTAGATATAGACATATTTAACTGTAAGATCCCGTCTGTGAGGCGAGGTATCGAGACGAGGTATTTTCAATAAATGTTCTGTGCTCCTGCTACGTATCATCACCGTAGAGTTTAAATTTGCATAGGCGCAATTGGCGCACTATGTTAAGTTGTTGATAGCCAGTGCAGGTATTATCACAATTTTTTTTTTCTTCGTATATTATCCTTCTTTTGTTTGCTCCTGTAATTGTGTATGAGTGAGTTCACACTTTGATAAATATACTCATATTCTAGCGCTATTTGTGAGATCCTGTAATTGGCTTTTTGGTTTATATTCATGTTATTATTAAGTTTTATAGCTGTTGGTTCTCCTAAAATAAATAAATAAATATGCGATGATATTAAAGGTGCTACTCTTTTTACAATTTTCGTACATATTCCGTCATATCCAGTACTATTTGTATAACTTAGGGAATTAATAATATTAAGAATGTCATTGGTAGTAGTTGGCTTCATAATTAAGGATCTAGGTGAACTATATGTCAATTTATTATATATTTGAACACTATCAATATCATTTGTATTATTATTTGAATTTTGACTATGAAGGAAATTGGATTTGGTCTATGAAGTAATTATTGAATTTTAGTGCGATTAATTTGGGGTTCTTTATTATATTACCGTTCGTTATGAGTAGTTTGTGTGTGATATTCCCCTTAGAACGTACTGAAAGTGAAAACGGAGACGGTTCTTACGGATTGGGAAAAAATGGATTTCTCGCCTAGCTGGCATGATTGGGTTTATTTTTTAGGACATAGAGCATTCGTCCCTCTTGCTCTTAGATTCTTGCTAATAAGAAACGGTTGATTAATATTTTTTTTCGTGATTTAGTTTATCATTTTTTGTTTATACCACGTTGGCGCTCAAGATGATTACGGCCCGTTTGAGAGTAAATGTTCATCGTTTCCTATGAACGCTTGCAAATCCAGGGTTGTCACGTCACATGATTGATTGAAGGCTTAAGGGGTGCATTGAAAATTATGAGCTTTTTTTTAAAGGCCTGACCTAGGAAAATAACGTTTTTATTAATAGGACTCCTGAGTGCTGGACAGTCAAGTGTAAAGATATGGGTACTGTAGAGGTCGTCTATGCCACCGTACTGGCTGGGCTGTCTGGAAGTCTATAAACAGAAGAAGAATTGAAGACGTCAAGCAGTCGCCGCCGAGGCTTTGGCCTCCGGGCCGCGCTACAATTACTTCTCGCAATTATCTCAAATATATCTGATAATGTTATAGAACATTATTGTGCCTTGTGCTCAGAGGCAGAGGACAATAGTGTCTTCTCTTCGCACCTTCCCTACAGTACATACAACTTTTACTCATAAATATACTTATTACTCATAATACTTATTCAAAACGTTGTTAAATATGTAGAACATGTTTCCGTTCACTACGTTTTCTGTGAAACTGTTTCTAAAAATTATGTGTAACCTCTTACTAATTAGCTTAACCTGATCCAGGATAGGTACGTTTTCGTGTTTATATAAAGATATGTTTAATAAAAAGGAAACTATAGGTGTAGATTAAGAGAAGAAATTGTATGAATATTATTTGTATGACCGTTTGTTTCATAATTAAATAAAAAATAAAAATATGTCCCATGGCTCTTATGTCGGCGGATTAAGGTTTCGGTACGTATTTATGAGAAGATTAAATCGAAATATATGTACTTATGCAGTTAACTGTACCAAAAATGTGCCTATTATTCAATCAAAATAGAAAACCAGAATTGCACCAAGAAGCCTTGTACCCAGCCAGAGGATTTCCTCCCGTGTAGAGGTAATGGGGAATTAAGGGAGATAACCGGGACGCTACGGGTCTGATTGGGTTATTACTGAGCCGAGCTAAGTTTCCCAATAGAACACCCATTAATTGACAAGGATTACTGATGGTCTAGTAAGGGTGGATTTCACTTGTTTATTTTTGTTCGTCTGTGTCTAAGAGAGCTCGTAATGCATGCTGAAGCCACATAACTTAGTTCTCAAATCTCAACGATTCAGCCGTTCTACGAAATTAGGGAACTCGGAAAACACTAAGTATTATTTTATGAAACTAGATCTTCATTTGTCTAAACTACAAAATTACCTAATACGACAACAAATGCAAACACAAAAAATACGGCGAATATGAGAGCCAAATTATATTAGGATTGAATTTGCAAACAACTTGCTACCTGTAATTTTTTGAATTCTAAAGCGAAATTATCATATATTAAGGCAAACGGAGAAAACAGAACCTGAAAGCCATATCTCAGTCTAACGTTTGATCTATAAAAACACACCAAATTGTACACAGTAAGTCTATTTCCTTGTTACGCGCAACAAATAAGCTAAAGTAAATACGTGAAACAATTATAAAACCCTATAGCCAACGTGTGTGCTAGTTCGCGGAAGGAATCCAAAATAGATCTGCGCAGTGACAGGGAGTAGGCGTCTTTTGCGCACCATCTTTGTTACAGTGGGTTGGAAATCTCCAAATACGACGAGGTTTTGATACTAAGACGGTACAAAATAATCATGCGGCTGTGGTGGTAAGGAGACACCGCAGCCCAAGCAGGCTTGTGAATCCAGAAGAGTCATCTTGCTAGCATATATCTACCCCAAAACTAAAGTCAATTTTATTGTAAAGTACAGCAGGTATGATTTTATTGCCGTATGACAATTTAATAACGTGTAGAAGTGTAAGAATATATTTAAAGTTAGTATTTTTTTTATTTTTAGTGTACAGTCGAGTTCTCCAATATCTATACAGACAACCTTTCAAAAATATGTAACAATAAAGTCTCTGTATAGATATTTTTGAAAGGTTGTCTATGTAGATATTGGAGAACTCGACTGTACATTTTCTATTTTAACGCTACCCTCAGCAAATTAAAAATTCCTAACGGAATGTCGCTTCTTTCTCAAAACGTTCAGTAAACGGAATATTAAAGGCACATTGATGGCTAGTCTGGGCCGTTGTTCGGAACGCGCTCATGCGACTCACGCGCCACGACTAACTAAACTAGACCTCTATCTACGCTTAGTTACTACGAAACGCGGCGTCAAGAGATATTAGTGGATGAACGGTGAGATGAGCTTGAAACAAGCTACAGTATAGCGGGGCTGAAGACAATTCGGGGGCCAAAGAATATTTCTTGGATTCTTTCAAAGTTTAATCGGGGCTCGTTTTAAAATGTTATAAAGGAATTGTTAAGGCCTTGTAGGAAATAAGTGAGAATTCTTTTGAAGTTCGCTTTCGCTTTTATTTGTCTCGAATAAAATATGCTTCAGGTGCTACTCTTTTGGTGGTGGAAATTTGTTTATGCCAATATTTAATATTATCGCACCCACGCTATATTTGTAACGGAAAATCTATGCCCTGCGGTTAACTGGTACATAATGCATTGAGGCTTTAAGTCCGCCTTTTGTACTTTTTATTAGTGCAATTAAGTTAAAATAAAATAAAATGGATTGTAGCTTTGTTATTTTGTTAGTCCCTGGGCGATCGAGCTCTGCTCGGATGAAAACAGAGAAAATACGGAGAAAACTATTTTTCCCAGACATGAGAGACATATTAGCTAGATGGATTCTTCGCCCCCATAAACCCTCATATTCCAGATCTATATCGTTAGTTGTCGAGAACGTGAATGCAAATATACATATGCACAAATATTGCTCGTTTAATAGTAAGTATAGGATATAGGGGATAATCACTGGAATCACTTATCTGATATCAAGAAATCATTCACCTGTGTGTAGAGTATTATGCTATATCGTTCTATACATGCAGCCTGTGGACCAACATTACGCAGAAGGCATACAACGGCCTACGCGTTCAATAATAACGCGTTCCGGGTGTTGATGGGGTTGCCGCGACTTTGTAGTGCCTCTGGTATGTTTGCGGTGGCTCAAACTGACAGCTTTGCGGCGATAATGCGCAAGAGGTGCGCCTCACTGATGCGTCGCCTGCGCGGCCGCGGCAGCCCCAACAGCATTCTGAGCGTGTTTTCGGCGCGAAAATGGCCCCATGCTCACGCGCTGGCAGAGACTGCATGCAGTCATTGTTTAGTTAAGTCTGTATGACATACTAAGGGTGAGTTGCACCAGCTTACGATTACGGGCCGGTAAACGTTAAATATGACGCCGGCAGCTGTCAGTCCATAGAAACTTGTCAAACTTTCCATACATTCGGATTTTAACGAACACCGGTTACGATTACAGTCGGTTTGGTGCAACCCACCCTAACACTAGTAATAAGATTTTATTGTTTACTAACCATGTATGGACCTTAGTCTGAAATAAATGATTTTAATTTTATTTATTATTTATTTATATTCTGTCCAGCGGATTTGCCTGCGCTCTTTACAGTACGGGGTCGAAGCCGAGCGAGCAGCTAGTATTATAATACTCATCCGATTTCGAATATACTTTCACCAGTATAGTATTGACGACCGGTTAGCCTAGTGGGTATAGTGACGCTGCCTACGAAGTTGAAGGTCCTGGCTTTGAATCCCGGTAAGGGCAGATATATTGTGTGATGAGCATGTTTTTTTTTCTTAGTCTTGAATGTTTTTTGTATTTATATGTGTTAAATATATCGACGTCTAAGTACCTATAAGCTTTATTGAGCTTATTATGGAGCTAGTTAAATTTTTGTAAGATTTTATTTATTTATTTTATAGAATAAGTTTTTGGGATAGGCAGGCTATGTTTTATCCCGCCCCCGACTGCTATAATATTATCTTGTTTGTATTTATTACAAATAAATAAGGTGAAAAATTGAAACCATATCTTTGACATCAACCGTACCAGTCTATACATATACCACACATATGCCGTAACATGACCGTAGCTATCATCAAACCGGCCATCTATCACAGACACACACACACACACCCCATTTCAGCACTATCACTCAAATAAGCACTAAAAGTAACTCCGTCAACCCAAATTCAACCCTAGCCCGTCGTGATAAAACCCATTTTACAATGAACGTTCGCGTTGATTGACCGTTTCGGATATCAGGTGATCATTTATTCTTCTGGCCGAGAAATATTCAAGTGATTGAGGCTTCCAACTGTCACGCACATTTACGGGATAGGCGTTGTCTTGATTTTTCGAAACCTCCTTTGCTATTCGATTATTACTTCAGGACAAATACGGCTATGAAAACAGTTTGAAAAGCATTCATTTGTAATAGCGTCTTTTTCATTCATTTCATTTTAAAACGTTATTTAAAGACTAGCTTGGACTCGGGATAAAAACTATTATATATTTTAATCCAGCACGGCTATCATGCGACGGCGCGCGAGCTCTCTCGATCTTTCTCGCACTGTCCGTCTCTTTCTTATTAGAACACTTAGAACAAGACATATAGTGCGAGAAAAATCGAGAGTATGTCGCGGCCGTCGCATGATAGAAGTGCAGGCTATAAACTATCTTCGTGCAAAATTTCATTCTAATCGGTTGAGCCGTTTAAATGTGATTGAGTAACAAACAACTAAATATCATGTACATATTTGTATAGTACTATTTGATCTGATAGTCTTTTATATTTTGTCTTTAGGTAATTATTTAAATAATGATATATCCCTTATACAGTTTTTTTTATTTTTTTAAACATGTTTTTCAGTACAATGACTGGGCTAAATTTATGTGGGCTATGTTAAATCCATTAGGATCATTGCCAAGGCTTACATACAATCAATCATTCATTATATACACATGTTTCCCGGAGTAGGCAAAACTCAAGTATCTTCACTTATCATCCTGACAACCCTTTCATTCTTCAAGCATGCTAAGTTTAGAGAACTATGATGATTCGAGTCTTGACTTGACCCTTGACCCGTTCGTTCTTTGGGTTTTTCTGTCTTGTGTCTGATTGACGGCGAAAATGTTAAGTTGGTATATCCTGTATCAGATTCATATATTATGGTGTGTAATAAATTTGACCATAAATAAATTGTACCATTTTGTTGACAAGGAAAGCTTTTCAGGTCGCATATTCATCGCCCTTGCTTCGGCTCGGCTCGTGCGAGCTGACACACATTTGTTATTTTACCGCCATAAGTGAGTAATGTACTATTTTGATTTTAGACACAGAATGCTCAGTTCTCGAACGCCTTCTAATCGAAATGCCCGCTTTTTCGGCAATCGCACTCGCTCATTTCCATTAGAGACGATAAATATTCAAGGCAGCTCCCGGGCCTGGGAGTCGGACCTTCACTCAGTTATTAGATATCTAGATATACACAGAACGAATATCTTTATATACTCTATTCATCCTTACGTGTCTTATCATGTAAACAATCACTTCTCGAAGACATCAATACACTTTTCTCTGGGATTACACAATAATCATCAGCTGAAATGTTGTTGTATACTTAAAGAAACTCACTAAGTATTGAAATCAACCAAGTAACCACTGAAAAATATAATTTCTAATAAGATTTTCTTCAATAATCGAAGTAACGAACGAATGAACCCAAAAATATCTGACATAACGATGTCTAGGTTGTCTATGAATCACTCTTCATGTATGTTTTATCATCATTTCCAATCACTAGTCGCAACAAACAAACAAACATGATCATATGATCATATCATGGCGTATGATCATATCTGACGTCATGTTTGTTTACATGATAGGACACGTAAGAATGAATAGACTTTATACAATGCCCACTCCCTGGGTCCGTCAACAAAAAAAAGGCTACGCTTGTTTGTCAACATCATGGTATTCAAACAAAGGTAAATTTTGAGAAATTCCTGGATGAGACTAGAACGGGACTGGGATGACAGGCTTATGCTCTCAGTGGGCGGTTCCAGGCCGATAAAATAATGATTGTGAAAAGTGGTGATGTTAACAACACCTTAAAATAACTATCTAACAAATATTCTAGTTCTAGTATCGACGGTTGGTAACGCCGCTGTGTTTTTGATCATATTCACTATAATACCAAATAACCTGAACTAAAGTTGAGATTATTTATGGTGGCCGACGTTTTATGTAACTGACATTGGAATTTGAATCTTCTAGTTCTTGATAATAATTGAAACAGACATACATTGAATTACTTAGAATCAGGTGATACATTAATTATTTTAATTAGGAAATGTGTTTGTGTCACAGAATGGTAATATTGGTGATAAAACGGATAAGTATACTGCGTGGAACGGTACGATGGACTTCCCCGCAAGTGGGGGATTATTGAGCGTTAGTACGTCACATTTTCCAGATAAACTATGTTAATATTTCCACATAAACTATGTCAATATTTCCAACAGTTTTCAAGTTAGAGCTCATCAAACTTTTGTGCAAAAAGCTACAACCCTAACGGCGCTTCAATGCTCGCTGCTCACCGCGGTCGCCGCCGCTAGTCGCGGGAAGTCGTGGCCAGGTCGTTAGGGTTGTAATATGCAGCTTTCTGCACAAAAGTTTGATGAGCTCTAACTTGAAAACTGTTGGAAATATTGACATAGTTTATGTGGAAAATTTTAAGTACTAATGCTTAATAATCCCCCTCCTGCGGGAAAGTCCATCGTTCCGTTCCACGCTGTATAAGATACAATATAATCTTTGGCGATGCAAAAGTGATAGTGAAATCCTACTTGAATAAATGATTCTTATCTTATCTTATCTACCTTGGACGGTAGTCTCTTTTTGAATTAACTACTTTGATACAGTTCGGCCAACACAAATAATCTCACACTAGTTGAAAGCGCCCAAATCTTTTCACTTCTTGGTTTTCCAAAAAGCAATACTGAAAAAAAAAATAGGTGGACGGAACGGGACGCAACTTACTTACGCGAGTGCTGTCCTACGCAAGGGCGCAAAGGGGGTTTTCTCCCTCGGAGGCCAAGGTCACGTTAATTGCTCCCGGGAAGCGGCCTTGGGCCTTAAACGATGGATTGTTTACCCGTTTTGGACTAGTTTTAAATAACCATTATTAATAGTCAGTTTTATGAGTTGTTGTTAAATAATTATTAAATAGTGTGGTACGAGTACAGGTGATGTTAGAGATCATTTTACACTTTACATTCTGCTATCGGTAATCACCGGAGCCGCTTAACCGATTAGAATAATCCTTTCACCGGCATGTAGCCTTTCTCGGTGGTTATAGGCTATATTTTATCCCGCGGGTTTACCTGCTTCCTATGCAGTACGCGGGCGAAGCCGCGCGGGCATTTTGTCATTGAGTTACAAGTCTTTGTAAATATCTAGTCTACACAAATCCCACAAAGCACATTATGAATGCGAAATCATTGAGTGAATGATTTATGTCAAAACTTTTGTTATGAGACTACTGATATCGTAAACAAAATCAGCATAATCATGTTTACCCGATACTGTGCAAATAATACTGGTCAAGCGTGTACCGCTTTATTAGTTGGGTTCTCAAAAGGAATACCAGATGGAAACTTTAAACGAGTCAAGGGCTACATGATACATCATCGTCACCATCGTCAGAGCCTAGCTAGTATAATCCTCCACGATAGTCTGTTCTTCCCACGTCTCCAGTGACTAATTCCTATAGCTTTGAGTTCATTCTGAACGCGGTCCATCCAGCCAAGCGTAGCATATATTGCCGGTACGAAAATGATCTTAGCAGAACTATTGCTGGTACGAAAATGACCTTAGAACAATTTGCTGGTACGAAAATGATCTTAGGAGAACAATTTGCTGGTACGAAAATGATTTTAGGAGAACTATTGCTGGTACGAAAATGATCTTAGGAGAACTATTGCTGGGACGAAAATGATCTTGAAGATAGCGGCCATTGATATGTTTAAATATTGTACTGTAAAGAAAACCAGAATGTATAACTCGTGTAAACCCATTTTATCCTCGACTTTATGTCGACGGTTAGATTAATTGTCTCGGGTAAAATGGCTTGTTGTACAATTTTCTATTGATAATTTATATTGACATTTTGTCGACATTGTGTATCTGTAAATCTAGGGTTTTTGTGCACCAAGGATCCCTAACGTTCGTATATAACTGGCCGGAATCCCGACTCGTACAAACGAAGTTTTTTATGAATATTTAACGTCTAATATACGGGGAAAAAATAAATATGCTGAGAATATGAACTCGTATCGTAATAAGGTAACATTCTAAATCAAAAGATGCTCGTACCGTACTGTTGCTTAGGTACGTCATATGATTTGGCGTTACGATGTCTTTTCCCCAAGTGTCTCAGAAGAAGGGTTATGTTTTTGAGCGTATGTATGTATCTACTATGTGGATAAGAAAATACTATTTCACGGACAAGAGTCCAAACGGCTTAGATGGATTTTGACATATGAGATGTCGTTGGATTCCTCCCAATCGAGGGAGTGCCATCTTCTCCTCTTCTTCTTATTTGAGAGCTAAGCTCTTGTCGGTGTAGCTCAAAGTAGGCCCTCCATCAACTCCGTTGCCACGCAGTGAGTGTGTGCCATAGGCTACAATATTTATAAAAAAAGTTTTTTTTGAAAAATCCTTCTATATCACTTTTTCACTATATTATCGTTGGTAGGAAGGTAACATAAAAAAATGTACGCAATATTTATGAGATTCGTCTTCTTTCATGACGCCTCTCTGGTATACAATACAAGGTGATAATCCAATAGGATTGGTACCCAATTTTAATTGTTTTTTTAGTTCATAGTGTCCTCCGTAGAAACTTAACTGTGGGAATCTGTAGGTAAAGGAACTCTTGAGTATTCGTTGGGACAATCCTGCATTTGACAAAACGACTACTTTATATATACGCCACCATTTTCTGAATCACAATCAGAGCACAGCCGACGTTAAGGGGATTATTGCTTCCATTCGTTTCGTTTTCAGGACCTCTTTTCCACTAGCGTTCAAATCGAATTTCGAATCGGGGTCTGTTTACCTTTGGCACGAAATAAATAATAAAAACTACGTACAGAAGGTTCCCTGTAAAAGTTGCGTTGACAAGCGAATTGGTAAAGCGCGAACGCGTGCATTCCGTAGCAGCGCGTGGCATCCACTAAGATGCCACCGACTTAGTTGGTAGCCGCATATACTTGTAGCGTCGCGACGAAACCCCGGAGTGAGTCGCCTCTGCCTTTGGGCAGGCCGTATGCCTGTTTGTCACAGGCGTGATATAAAAAAGACATTTCAAAAAGCATAGTTTGCTTAATAAATTGGACCATTGGTTATGTGATTTGCAGCAAAATGACCGCAGGCTCGTACAACACCCGCGACACGAGACGAGAAGCTCTACTCTCCTCTTTTAAATTTGCACAGTGCGATTGAGACAGGAGAAGCTGAGTCGCCCGCGATGCAAGTTGTGTTAGACTTACCTACTGTTTGCATTCGAGCGAGAGCGTCGTGGCCAATCAATTCAGACAAGATTTCAGCGCCAGCAAAAACAGTCGAAGTTTTTAACGAAAGCTTTATACTTATTTAATATATTTCGTCGTCATTAGTAGCTAACAAGACTGTTTGTATGTTAACATCGCACAATGATACAAGTTGTATCATTAAAAATGTCTTTTAATGATTGTACGACATTGAATAGAAAGCAAGAGACACGTGAATGTAGATTCCTAAACTGGAGATAAAACAGTTTTTCTTCACGGGCTATGTCGAATACTTTGTCGATCTTTACTTATATTATAAAGTGGATGTTTATGATTACGACCTTCATGTCTCAGGAATGTGAAAATAAATAATTTTTATTTTATTTTTTTTATGTATCAGTTTATTATTATTTATTTTATGTATTAGTTATGTATAAGTTTGAATGTAGGGTAACCACGGGAACTACTCCTGGTATTAAAAAAAAATCTTCACCGGTATATAGATTGGTCATTCAGAATGGCTACACGCTATATTTCATCCCGCGGCTGCGTTCTAATTCGCAGCCAGAGTAGTAGTTTTTCTTCGTGCGTTACACGACATCTTCAGCAACTTCGAACCTACATGTTTGGACTAATCTTAACAGACCTCCCGTCTAATCCAAGCTATCTAAGGTGCCCGTCGCCGCACCCAACTTAATTTATTAAAATGGCGGAACATACAACAATATCTGAATGACGTCCGTAGTTGTTTAAACGAGGGAAGGGCGAGATTTTGGGCGCGCCCGGGCAGTCCCTTAAACGTGATAAACATATGCAGTAATGTAACCACACGGTGCGCAAAAACGTGAATAATTAAATGAAAATAGATTCTGGTAAGTACGAATAATGTGACAGTAGACTCATGTATTATTGTGGATGTGGACATGACAATATTTTGAGCAATTCTCGAAGCGTTTCATCCGCTGTAAGTTGCTACGAGCGACGCATTATTAACGATATGTTTATACATTTATAGGCTATCCTGGGGCTTTAAGTGGTTCACAAAGTAGTTGAAACTGTTTCAGAAGTGTCGAAACGAAGCCGAAGTATCCTATCACAATCACAGTTATTGTGTCTTTTGTCCGAATTTTCGTTTCGTCAAAAATCAGTTTTTCTCTGAAACAATGAATATTACCGGATTATTCAAAAAAAACCTAACCTAACCCATTCGGTTTAACTACACGATAATTTAAAAATTATCAAAATCTTTGCGATCTTTGAGAAAAGCTTTTTGCCGAAATGAGGACAAACGATACGGTGTGCGTACTATTTGCTTCTGGCTTCCCTTGTACTGTATCTTATGCAAACAAATAATTACATGTAATGTAATTTCACTTATTTCATTTCACGAATAAATAATTTCATTTCATTCGTTTGGTAATTTCACGATTTGTGCAATATATGCACACTGTGCATTGTGTGCCGAAGCGAAATTGGCACATCACGACTATTTAAACGTCAGTCACTCGTTTCATATCGCACTTATAATTTTCGGAAATTGTGCATTTTAAGCTGACGAACTCAAGGCTCATTAAAATCTCCATCAATCTGTTGATGCTATCTCTTTGTGGCCGGAGCTTCGTGAACTTGACGCGTTCTTTCACGACAAGGGCACTACACTGTGGAAGGCTTTGTTTACCGAGGTTGTAAAGGGTTAAGTTGTTCTTGGTTATGTTTTTTATATGACAATGGTGGCAAAACAGCATACGATCTAGCTGATGGTAAGGGGACACTGTAGCCGTGGACGCTCGCAAATTCAGAAGAATCAGAAGCGCATTGCCGACCGATTGATTTTAGGATTCGATTCGATTGACAGCTAGAGACAAATGCAGGTCTGTCACTCTCAAGGTTGCGCTGTGACCTCGGGAGCTCTGGCGACCTCATGATAGGGTCATGACATATCATATAAGTTATAGAACTTATATGATATATCACGATCGTGTGGGTAGGAACAATAGGAAGGTTTTCAGGGTTCCGTAGTCAACAAGGAACTATTATAGTTTCGACACGTCCGTCTGCGGCTTAGCTCAGTGACCCTTACTACTAGAAAGCTGTAATAGGGGTGTAGACACAAAATAAAAATAAAAAAACAATAATGTCTTGTTTTCTCGAAAAAGAATTAGAAATGTAGTCAATTGGAGAAAAATCAACGCATGAGGTTAAATAATCACAAAGTTATAAGTGTCCAAAGTTTTAAGAAGGGGTATGTTCTGTCACCTTTCCGTAAAACGAAACTTCGTATGATTGTCATTTACTATGACGCTCGCAGATTGTGACGTCACTAACTCCGAGCGTTTTCTCTCTCTAACAAGCAATATTTAAACGGTTGTAACTCCGTAATTCTTTGAGATATCTGAATGGAAATTTCGTCAGTGGGCATAATTTTTTGCCTTCTTTGTTTTTTGAGTAATAATAATTTTCGAGTCTACACCCGTATTCGGTATGTGTATATGAATCAATCATGGTACCTCTTGAGGAATCTTTTCTCTTGAGGGGAGGCCAGTGTCCAGCAGCGACGTTTAAACAGGCTAGGAAAAAAAAGGTACGGGCGTACTATCGATAACACAGCTAACTGACCTTAAGTGCATTGTAATAAGGTTCGATATAAACACAGAATGGTCAGTTAACAGTATTGTCGTTTGTACACGTAAAGCGGGGATGCAATTTTTTTTTCTCGGTAAACTCATAGTTTGGGATATCGTTGGATAGCTTGTTCAAGAATATTATGAGTTTTTCGAAACCGTTTTTCATCTTAATGGTCCATTTGTGTGATATTGGGTTTTAAAGCCCAAATTTTTGTTAGTGTCATGTGTCTTTATCCCCTGCCGACGTAATGGCTGCTACTAGGAATGTGAAAAAGATCGTGGCAGTAGCACATATAAAGAATTTAAAAGGAAAACTAACTAGTTGCCGAATAATAGTCGACCGACTAAAAATGTACTTGAAAATGTTAACTTTCGTACAAATTCGACCGACGCAACCGCACCATTTACTTGGCGCGTGTCGATGTAACAAATACAGACAGGCAACTACGGAACCCTACACTGCGCGTGACCCGACACGCACTTAGCCGGTTTTTTTTTATTTTCGAGCGATCGACTCTTTTACTCGAAAACTGTTAATCCGATTCTATTTCACGGGCTACAGTCCGGTTTAATGGATTATGACTTTATGACATATGGGGCCATCGTTGCCGTTGGATTTCCTCATACCTAATCGTGGGAGTGACACGACTATAATTTTTGAAAAACCAGTTGTGTTTTCGAATAATATTTTGATTTAACTAGTTCATGCTCACCTCCGGTAGGAGATGGCTCTGAAAGGATATATTAACACCATTACAAGTCTATCGCGTCTTGAGACAGGATATTACAGCATATAATAACTGAACAATACTGGCGTAATGGATAAAACAAAATCCCGATCCCGGCGCCTCGGCGTGGATAATTACATTCTAATAATAGTTAAACGGAAACATCAAACTGTTGCGTACACAACGATTATAAGTATAAACGGGGCTCGCATCCGTTATTTTATACACCTGGGGTTTATTCGGGAATTAAAATCGATTTCGTAGGTAGGTATATGTCATACGCACCCGCACGGCGAGCGTGGATATCCACCGGATATGTGCGAAGCTGCGCTTTCATTTGTTTTTGTCACGTAACTTAACTAGTGGCTCTGTGAGCGCGTGTGTAAAAAAAATATACGTTATTAACGAACCTGTTCACAAAATTTTACGAGAATCAGTTGAGAAATGCGACCTGTAGAGGAGAACAGCGAGACAGCGGGACAGCCGGACAAAAGACGAATTTTGGGCCAAGCTGAAACATATAACTCGTTCGTTCGTTCGCTTCGCTCGCTCGTTTAACAAGCTTTAAGCTAGACTTATTTAAGAAACTACAAGCTGTAGGTAGTAACCCGCACTACACTAGGATCATATTTCTTAGAGACTTACCCCCTAATTCATGAAACTTAAAATGCATCTGCTAAATAAAATGCGCTGTGTCCATTTCTTACGAACACAAATGTCAAAACGACAGATGAAGACAAACTAATTTTAACGCCATTTTAGTTAAAATAGGTTTGTTGAATGTTTATGTATAATTAAGAACTTAAACATAGTGTGTGAAAATCTTGCAACGAAGGCATACAAAAACTCATCGGCACTGTTGCGCCAAACTTAATATTTGCGTCGAAATTTGCAGACAGGGACCAAATTATATCACAGGATATGCATCCATGTTAGATAGCAAGCCATTGTCAGTTTCGTACCTAGTATGTTATAAATATTGTATGTATTCTGGGGCACTGATTTCATTCATTCATTTTACTATCTACACCGTCGACGTAGGCGGCCACGGAATACTGATCTTTCAATACCCATCATTATCAACCAAAGCTCATTACTGAATGCGCTAATGACTTAATTGGGTGAATCTTTTTCCTTCGCTAGTGGTAATGGCTCCTCGGTTACCTACTATTAGGGTCATTGTCAGATTTAGGTTCGCGTATTTTCGGTGGACATTGCCAAAGTTAAGGGCTTTGAAGCCTAATTTTTGGTTGAACTCTGAATCCGCAACAACGGCGTCGCCTCTTCTATAATTCTATGCGATAAAAACATATTATATATAAACACAAGCCCTTAACTATTGCCCAGTGAAAAGACGATTTTTGTTTTACTGACTGACAATGACCCATTTAAAACTGCTATTTTATAGCTTTTAATCCACCGAAGGTGGGATGTCTTATCTTGCTCATTCCCTTTTTTATTTATGGATCATCTTTTGAGAGTGAAATGAAATGACTTACATTTATTTCCTAGAATGCAGGTATGTACATGATGGTATTAACAGTAATATGTTGAGATCCATATACATTCAGCCAGTTCATGATCATATCAGCCGAAAGACGACCACTGCTGGACATAGGCCTCCCCAAAAGAGTGTCAAAGTGACCGGCCCTGCGCCACCCGCATCCAGCGGACTCCAGTCACCTTTACCAGGTCATCAGTCTACCTTGTGGGGGGCCTACCCACGCCGTGCCTTCCGGTACGTGGTCGCCACTCGAGAACCTTTCCGCCCCAACGGCCATAGGTTCTACGTGCTATGTGCCCCGCCCACTGCCACTTAAGTTTAGCGATTCGGAAGGCTATATCGGTTACCTTGGTTCTGCTGCGGATAGCCTCATTTCTGATGAGAGAAACCCCCAACATGCCCTCTCCATAGCCCTTTGGGTGACTTTGAGCCTTCTTATGAGGCCCATAGTAAGCGACCACGTTTCAGTGCCATATGTCATCACTGGCAACACACACTGGTCAAAGATTCTCGTCTTGAGGCACTGCGGAATATTGGACGAAAAAATGTGCCGTAGCTTCCCGAACGCTGCCCATCCAAGTCGGATTCGACGATTAACCTCTTTCTCGAAGGTGGACCTACCTGACTGGATATTCTGTCCTCGGTATACATAATCGCCACGTCATAATCTACAACTTCGAGCGTAAAGTGTCCGATTGTAATGGAATTTGGTACTACATGGGCATTTGACATGATCTTCGTCTTATCCATGTTCATTCTTAGACCAACTAGCTCGGAAGCTTTACTGACACCACTTCAGTAACATGGATTTGAAGTTCGAAGTCCATGTTTTTTTATAGAAGCTCTGTCATATATTATTTTAATTGGGTTCATACATCAAATCGGGTCTAATTGCACTTTTATATTATCTTTACTACTTTTCAGTAGGTAGGTAAATACTTACCGTAATCAGTGCTTTTAAATTTTTCTTCACCCTTTCAGTGCGGAAAATAATTCATGACCCCCAGTATTCACGCGAACTCCCATGGGGTTGCAACCCACAGGTTGATAGAAACACTGCCGTAAATATTTCAGCCTTAAATATAGTTAGCTCGGCGAATTCACGACATCGGCAGTAACTAATAAGCTGATCAGCGCAATTGAACTATTGAGAACAATTGAAATGATGCTGTCCATTTAAATACAGTTCTACTAGTACAGTAGCAGCTGATCTTCCAGTTACGACAATTGTTCAAGAGAAGGTAGTTACATGGGTCAATCAACATTTTCTTGTTCCAGGAGACAATAGTGACAGAGTTTCTTAGACAAAATTGTATAAATTGGATTCCTATCGTGCTAAGAAGATGCCCGAACACAGAATGGGTTTACCAATATAACAAAAACAAGTGTTTAGTGGATTTAAACTCTTTAAAATCGTAGTTTTAAAGAGTGTCCCAGGAGACATAATCCCCTTCAGCCGCCGACGAAAATCATGTCAACGGGCAACAAAAAAATCTTTGATTGGCTCATAAGAAGTATGTACCAAAGCTACAATAAATAACATTATTTATAAACCATGAAAACAATCAAGTTGAAGACACGTTTTGCAATTCATAAGTTTGTCTTCGAGGACCTTTTTAACGAGTTCTGAGGGAATTCGTATTTTATTTTTTATTTCTTCTCTAAAAACGTGGTATAATCATATTATATTAACCAGACTGCTTTATAATACTATTGAAGTAGAAGAAATTATATGTTTTAGCTCATTTAAAAACATACCTTACCTACATTCTATATTTACAGGTAGTGGAAACATGATGAATAAATATACTTCCAACTGAAAACATACATTCCCATGTAGACCATCCAAATTAGACTTATCTGCATCAAAGTGTACCGTAGTTTAAATTTTTCACACAAATGTTATGCTTTTTGTGAATTACACGAAACACTACGGCATACTGAAGCAAATAACGACCGTCCCAAAACAATTTCACGAACAGTTACGCCAAACATCTACGTTTAAAAATGTCACTCATTGAAAGAGACAAAATGCTAAACATTCCTATTGGCGCGACCTTTTTGCTACAAAAACAAGAGAAATGCCAATGAAAACTAAACCTCACCAAAACCCACCTTATACCCTGCAAAACAAAGATCACTTTCCGATGAACTTTCCTTTATTTTTTTGTAGCAGCTACGCAAGTGGTTTTGGCGCCAATACCGACGCAATCAAAATACACCGCGGTAATGAACTAAGAATCCAAAAACGACCACAGACAAAAAAAAAACACAATTCCACTTTCAAATCACACACACTATAGTTTAAATACAAACAAAATTACCTGTCGAGGTACCAAAACATAAAAAAAAACACGAACTTAAAGAGTTAATAGCATTTTAACGCAACGAGATAGATTGTGCTGGTCCACTTTTGCACCACCATATTTCGCCCAAAAACGCTCACAAAACGTCACATAATTGTCGTAACTCATAGATGTGCGTTACGAACCGTTATTAGTACGCTGAGGACCGCGCAGCGTGACCGGCCGGCTGACACTGAAGCTTTCAGCGCGTTTCAGGCGTTTTCGCAAAGTTTGGTAAAGTTTCACGTTATGTAATAGATGCCCTTGGGCTCACATCGATTGGGCCTCTGTTTGTTTAACTTTGGAGTTAAATACTGTGATTTCTTTGTCACGTTATTTGAAATGAAAATACTGAAAAACATTGAGGTACCTACCTATTTAGGTTATAACATACGCGTTCCTCTATAAACTAGGAAAAACCAGCATGTCACAATCATAACTGGTTAAAGTGATTAAGAACTCTAGTTAATATAATTACAGAGTACCTAACAGTGCAATGCAATGAACCAATTGGCATAAAAAGCTCGGAAGAAATTACTTTTAAAGAGAGATGTTGATGGATTCTTACACATAAAGACATTACCACATATAGACAAACATACAACCAAACAATAACACAATGCTTATGCCCTAAACGAATTTACACATAAAACATGTATTTTGGTACCTACAGCGCGTATTATAAATAAATCGTCTTCCCTTATATTGTCCCCTGGTGTCAGGTAAAATAGCATAACTAGTTAACTACCTTTCTTATATTGTCCCCGTGTGGTGTCGGGTTAGAATAGCATAACTACCTTTCTTCCCGTGGGCGTAACCACTTTACTTTCTTGTCGTAAGAGTCAACTTTGAGAATAGTGTTGAAGTGTGTTGTAGGCGATGGGCCAGCAACCAATCGCTGCAGTAACACTTTTCCTCCATCTTTAAAACTACAGTATGGGGTGTTTCAAGGAAGAGGTGTACTAGTTTTTAAAGGGTTAGCAGTCCCCTGGAGTTGCAAGCATCCAGAGTCTACGGTAACCGCTTACCAGCCGGCTAACACACGTTTGTTAGTATAAAACCATTGCTAGAAGCCTGCCTACACTTTGTCAGAATACAGGCGTGAGTTTATGAACGTGTCTAAATCGGTGTCGTACCCGTCAAACAATAGTCGGCATTCCGAACGCTGGAGCAATTAAAATTCTAAGAATAACCCCGGAGCTAGCGAAAGCTAATAACCCCGGAGCTAGCGAAAGCTAATAACTTGCGAATACTTTAGTAGCTTTATTATATGCTTGTAGTATACTTTAAGTATTACACTTTGTAAGTCAAAGAGGCTTATATTTTGGTGAACGTTCATATTTAAACACTAACGGGTTATTTTTGTCCAACAGTCAATACTTAGTCTATTTTCATAATTTAAAATAAAGACATTTGACTGCTATGTAAGTTCATATGTTATACTTTTTATCCGACTACGGACTAAAGCCAAAAGAAAGCGTTGTTTATAATATTAATTAACAGGCATATCGTTATAAAGAGGAAGTCCGATTGTAGCTTTGTAAGTTTCTATGTTTATTGGGTAATCTTCGGTACCGTTTATCCGATTTAAAAAAGTCTATCATCTGAACTTTCCGTATGGTTATACGCTATATTTTATCCCGCAGGTTTCGTCGGGCAGCTAGTTTATTATAAACAATGAATAAAAATTTGTAGGTATACTTTCATTTCCGCTTGTTAGACCAACAACTCAAAACCACTAATTTTTTCAAGAGATCGCTACTCGCTAGAACCATAACTATCACCTCACATTTTTGGCGTATACCAACCTCTCAATTGAACTCGTTTATATCATATTGCGATATTCAATATTTGAAGTAAATTATTTATTACATGAGTATTTACCTACTAAATTATTTGACGGGCATTCGGTAAAGGTCGTCCGAGTACGAATTATTCGTCTCCTTCTATTTGTTCAGGTGTGAGAAAGACAAATGGTCTGTGGGGCGGTAATATTGTGTTTTATTAAGATAACAATTTACCTCAAATATGGTCATGTGTATGTAAAGAGGAAATATGTTGAGCGACAGGAAAACGAAATTGTCATGCACGTGTTTGACAGATTTTGACATTTGAGTTTGAGGTGTCGTTGGATTCCTCTTAATCGTAGGAGTGACATAGGCTATATTACACTTGTTTATACCTATACCAACTGCCCGCGCAGCTTCACGCGCGCATAGCAAAGAACGCGGGCAAACCCGCGGGATACTATATAGCCTATAATCATCCAGGGAGTCCATTCTACACGCAGGTGAAATATTTTTTTAAATCTGAGACTACTCAAAACATATAAATTATAATATCTTATTATATTATTAGTATAAATAAAACTGGAACGCGAAACGTATATGCAAAACAATGTCCCAATTTACTGCGATGGGAAGCAAGACGCTGTGAGCAGACATGCACCATTGCCTATGAACGCTCGCGATTCCAGAAGAATGACAAGAGCACCGGTCTTTTATTGATTTGAGACCTCGTGTCAATGGCTAAAGACAAATGCAACTCCCTCACTCTCAAAAGAGCGCATCCTCGGTGGTCTGAGGACCTAACTCATCACCAGGAGCACAACACCACTGCTTACACAATTGACAATAAATTATGTAATTTACACGTATCAAAAGAAAACATTTTGACACTAAAAAAGAACTACGAACGGTCTCTATGTAGCTGCTCTAGACTTGATAAACTAAATAAAAAAAAACTTTCACGATTCTCACACATTATTTATACTAAACGGGACTTCATCGCGTATAATTAACTTATTTATTTACCTCACTGAGGTCTCCCGACGTTTCCCGCGAAAACCCGCGCAGCAAGAAGATGTTACCCGCTCAAGCCAGTTGTCCCGTGACCATGGATGTTGCGACACATCCGAAACGTCGGGAGACCTCAGTGAGGTAAATAAATAAGTTAATTATACGCGATTAAGTCCCGTTTAGTATAAATAATAAATATAAAAAAACCCACCCAGTTCACCCGCTTGAGGCTTGGTGCCTAGGATGCTGGCTGCATTGCCCATTTGCACCGCTAGACTCTTAAACGGGCAAAGAAGGAACTGGCCCACTAAATTTCACAAGTATTCGGTTGAGAAATGCGACCAGCAGAGGAGAACAGCCGGCCATCCGCCAGACGTCACACAGAACTACGAAAGCATATTTGCCCAAGCCGAAATAGAGAACATCGTTCGCTTTGCTTGTTCGTTCAATCTGGGGGCACGGCAGTGCCCCCGCCAAGTCGAGCAAAACGGTGATTTAGCAAGCAAATAAAGATTAATAAGAATGCGTGATACTTAGCTCTACGAAATATCTCACAACTTTTTACGGTGGAAGAGTTTGGAGACTTGGCCTCTTTTTTACGTGGAATGTTTTTATGGTTATAAATGACTGTTTGCCAGACATGCGTATACGTGAGTTATTATAACGGCCGCATGCACCGCAGTGGACGGAAATCGTTAGTCTGCGCCCCAATTTGTGTAATTGCGCCCTATTTACCAAGCTTCTTACTGCACTTCCGGCATCCCGACCGTAAATTATTAAATATGTGTACAATCAATATCAAACACACCACACATGTACAGTACAAAATATGTACTTTTATGATGTGTGTCTTTTGTTGGAAATAAATGTATCCAATTATTTACCTTGCAGTATAGTGGAAAACTGAATACAACCTTTGTAGATTTGTTTACTGTTAAAGTCCAGCGCAGGACGGGCTTAATGTTATTTACCTATTTCGTTCAATGTTAATTACCAAACATAAAACCATGTTCTTAACTATTACTAGAATTTTGCTTCAATGTCTTGCGACTGTAATGCACTTAATGACAAACTTTTGATTTAAGTAGGATTGCCTACTAATATTATAAATGGTTTGGATGTTTGGATGTTTGTTACTCAATCACGCTTAAACGGCTGAACCGATTTGAATGAAATTTTTCAAGAAGATAGTTTATAGCCTGGATTAAAATATAGGATAGTTTTTATCCCGGGTCACGCGGACGAAGTCGCGGGCGGAAGCTAGTGAAACCATAAATTTATACCATAGAGAGATATTTGACACTTTCGTCAGTCAGAAGTTTATTCAGACCATGGACCCGATTCTACGTGCACATGGCTTAACTCGCCTAAAACTAAATTGTCTAATTTTTAGACATAATGTAGGCGGCAGATTAAAAACGACATATTTAGAATAGCATTTAGGCAGCTAAGTAAGTTGTGTAGACCGCCTAAAATAAGAAACGTCAGATTCAAATTATCGCTGTCATTTGATTATGATAGCTGCTCATAGAATAGCAAAGTGTTTTAGATTTGATTTGATTAGATTTATTTATTACACGATAAAAATTACAAAATAATTTTGCATAAATGTCAAGATTATTAAAAACTTAATGAGTCTACTATAAATACAATTTTTTATATTATTCTATCTCCCGACAAGGATCGTCAGCGACATCTAAATAAAATAAGGAAGTTTAGAGGCCACTGTAGAACCGGGTCCCATGCTTGTCCAAAACCGTACAGGTATGAATGAAGTAATAACCTGAAACCTACCCGTAATGATAGTTTCTAAACTCCCTATACGAGTACATGACGAATGTACAGAATGTCATTGATGACATTTTGCAACATATCTATTAGCATCTATACCCAGGTCAGTTGGCTATACTGTTTGTTATATTACGATGGGGCTTGCATAACAAATGGAAAGGGGACGGTGAAGGGCAGACATGTGGACGTAGGGCTGTGGACTCGTTTATACAACCGCTGGAAGTAACTGGACGTACTTTATTATTGTTGACCTTAGTATGCCGTTTCGACCAGCAAGTGATCTATTGTGGCAGCCCTGTTTTTAGAGTACACCGATGAGGCCCGTTGCCTCCAGGACATTCCAGATTCATTGGCGGTGACATGTTGTATGTACCTCTTCTGGTTGCACGATGTGGCACCCCAGGTTGGTACTTTTTTTGTGCAAGTGGTGCGGGAGCAGAGAATGTGCATTGCTGTTTCCCATGTCTTTAGGCAGAACCTGCCTGTTGCGTCCTGTTGCAATACTCATTTGTACTTAAGGCCGATTGTTATAAACCGTGGGTAATCGAAAGTTACTTCCCTATAACCATTGTTTTTTTTTTAGGATTATTACAATGCCAAAACTTTGGGGTTCTTTGAGAAAACTGGGGTTTTGTCGGAATGACAATTCAAACAAAAGATACCTCCAATTGTATGGGAAGTTTGACAGTTCTCAAGGCGGCGGCAGCCGGTGCCTTATTTAACCCTTTCAGGGCGAACGCTGTCAGCGCTTTGCGCACCGCTAAGGCGCAGAACTAACAAAAAGCTTGGTAAACCCGATGCGCCGACCCGGCGTCATGCCGGCCGACGGGTGCGAACCGTTAAATGGATGGGTTGATGCGTTATTTCCACAAACCGAAATCTTGAAATAATGCATCAATTTTAAGGGAAACATACAAAACAAAAAGTGACAAAAAAAATTATATGTATTTTGTTTTACCGCTGCTCTTTGCGAGAAAAGGGTCACAGACGCCCTAAATCACACAATGACGATACTACCTGCTTATGTCCTTATCGGGTGTTTTAATTCCACGCAGGCCACCTGCGTGTTATCAGTAGCAGGATGATGATTTGTAAAAATAAATAACGTCTAGTTTACTGGCCTAAAAAGTATGGTTATTGCAACCCCCTTAATTTAGGCGGTACAGTCGACCTCAGCGGACAAGATGCTGGTAAACATCTGTATTGTCATGGCATGTCTGGCTCGCTCGCTTATAATATTATCTCGATACCTATATCGTAGGTTCCAAAGGGCTTGTTTCAATGTTTTATAAGTCAAACATTCTTCAATTATGTATACTTTTAGTATTAAATTTGTTTGAAGTTTATTGATTTACTAGCTTCCGCCCGCAACTTCGTCTGCGTGGATTCGGGATAAAAACTATCCTATATTTTAATCCAGGCTATAAACTATCTTCGTGCAAAATTTCATTCGAATCGGTTCAGCTGTTTAAGCGTGATTGAGTAACAAACATCCAAACATCTAAACTTTCGCATTTATAATATTAGTAGGATACATACGTTGGCTAGTTAAGCTATTTAGTAATTTAAAACTCATTAAATGTGTTGATCAGTTCCAGCTTCTATAGATCTGCACTCTCAGTAGGTGCAGCGGCCGGATCAGTGCATTATCGAGCGGGCTTGATGAGCGCAGTTAGTGTTGGAAGAATGTTACCTGAGCTGACTGTATATTTATAAATTATACGTACGAAAATCTTGATTAGAACATCAAGATTTTCGCAAGTAAACATCTAGATTGCACACAGCGCTATCTCTTACTTTAACGAGTTCTCGTTCGAGGGCGCTACGGAGGTATAAGCGATAACAAAGAACAACAGCAACAAAAAATAAGTTTCTGTCAAAAAAAACCTTTTCGCTACAAGCTTTTATTGCCAACTGTACTTTTCAACGATTCTAACGAGCACAAACTCAACGGGGTTACGTCTGTTAGGTTCTGAATTCGAATGGCTACCTTCCGTCTTCATCGTAAGATCAGCTCTATGGTACCATAATATTGAATTGTCATCCAAACTATACTCAACCCATTGACTGCCAACTACGCAATATTACGTAGTCTACGTACCTGGTACGTAGCCTACGTAATATTGCGTAGTTGGCAGCCAATGGGTTGGCAAACCCAAAATTTCCACTCAATCGGTTGAAAATCCACTTCCAAATTGAGTTGCAAGATTCCACCCGAACAAACATAGTTACATGCATTGCACTAAATAAAAGCTTGAAAAACAATCGAATTGGCGGGACCCGAACCCACGTGCCTTTTTTACGAGTGCTTTTTTATAAGCTTTATATTAACTTGACTTGTTCGTATGTAAGTATAAAAGTATGTATGTAAGCAAGTTGTCCGTCAAAATTTGCAATACATTTTCAGTCACTTGCTGTTATCCTATTGATATGAAATTTTGGATATTAGTATAGTTTGAATGACAATTCAATATTATGGTACCATCGAGCTGATCTGATGATGGAGACAGAAGGTGGCCATGGGAATTCCGTATTTAACTGACGTAACCCCGTTGAGTTTGGGCTCGTTTGAATCGTCTCAATGAGTAGTTGATAATGGTATATAGAAAAGTACAGTCGGCCAAAAAAGCTTGTACCAAAAATGTTTTTTTTGTCAGAAACTTATTTTTAATTAATTTAACTGAATCTGTGTCTACTGAAGACCAACCAGCAGAAGCACATGCCTAAAATGCAAGAACTATTGGTATTATTAAGGTGTTTTCGCGAGAAGAGATGCATCGTCAGTGACTGACGTCACCGAGTATAAGTTATGTGTTCCATTTTGTAACTTTTATTTGTCATACAAATTGTATGGTTAATTTCGGTTACAAAATGGAACATTTTTAACTTATACCCGGTGACGTCACTAACGATGCATCTCTTCTCGCGACAATGCCCGTTATGACTGCAGTTCAGAGGCTCTAGTAAGTTTTACTGAAACAAATTTTTACGATGGCGTTTGCGTTTTACCCTCAATTTGAATGGGATTTGACAGCTAAACGCGAACGCGGTCGTAACGTTTTGTTTCGGTATAACTTATACTAGAGCCTCTGTAAGGAGATACCTCCCCAAAGCTGCTCCCATATTTAACGAAATGTCGTTCCGCTGCGCCATTGTGCTCTCTGTCTATCTTTACTTAAGTCATCTCATCATCAGCATCTGCTACTGAAGCCGAGCGGCGAGGCGGGCGACTTTCAGTCTGCAGGTCGTGGGTTCGAACCCCGGCTCGGACCGCTGGGACTTATCAAAAACTGTACGGACTATTATTTGATATTTAACAGTGGCTTTTCGGTGGAAAACATCGTGAGGAAACCGATCTAATCCAAACAAGGTCTAGTTTTCCTTCTGGGTTGGAAGGTCAGATGGGCAGTCGCTTTCAGCCGAAAGACGTCCACTGCTGGACATAGGCCTCCCCCAAAGAGTGCCACAATGACCGGTCCTGCGCCCGCATCCAGCGGACTCCCGCGACCTTGACCAGGCCACCATGTGGTGGTCTACCCACGCTGCTTACTTAAATGCTGGCCAATAATACGGAAAATGGCACATCCCTAACGTTAGAGTAGCATAATGTATTACACCAAGGCTAAAAGCAATCGATTAGAGTGAGGTTAGCATCGCAAATATGATCGGTCAGTCTGCCCGTGTCACTGTGTCGAGCTTAATGTTGCATGTAACCTAATCATTTCCATGAGTAGGCTGTAGCCATCTATACTATTTTTTTTATTTTTTTATTTAGGAAACAAACGGTTGTGTACACGTTTATATAAGCTTACCTATAAGATATACGATTAAACCTATAGTTCCATTAAATATAGGTACAGGCAAAAAGTATTTATACATGTGTCGAAACGAAACAGAGTGGGTTAGTACCGGCTTGCCTATTTAACAGTTATGTAAGTTGCTTCATATTATAAATATTATAAAAAAGGAAAAGTCTGACAGGTTGTAGCTTTGTCAGTTTATATATGGGAGGTACTCTCCGGAATTACTCATCGTCATCAATCCGACTCCAATAATTCTTTCACCAGACGCTCTAGTATAAGTTTTACCGAAACAAAACGTTACGACCGCGTTCGCGTTTAGCTGTCAAATTCCATACAAATTGAGGGTAAAACGCAAACGCGATCGTATAGTTTTGTTTCGGTAAAACTTATACTAGAGCCTCTTGATTCATATAACGTGAACTCTTTTAGGTTAACACCAATGATATCGAAAGTAAAGATACGAGTGTCCGAACAATATTTGCTTGACATCCTGTGACACACCGTGACAGCTGAACGGTACGGTCGTCCTGACACAGACTAAGGCACGGTGGCCCGAAATAGCCAGTGTCGGGCCACCGCATTGGACGAATTACTCGTGTAAGTCGAAGTAATATATATATCTATGGTTAACAAATTCGCTACCAAGAATCGCTACGCGCTACGCTCGTAGCCGATCCCGTGGTTTTCCTCGTATGTAGCGGAAAGCGACTACGGCGTAGGCGCCCGCTAGGCGGGTTCCTGGTAGTAAAGGGTTAATTCCTAGCGCTACGTCCGGTTTACTTGTCGCAAAGTTTTTCAAATCCAAAATACATTCATATATGTACCATACTGTCTGGTCTGTCTGTCTGTTACCTCTTCACGCTTATACCGCTGAACCGATTTACATAAATTTGGCATAGAGATAATTTGAGTCCCTGGGAAGGACATAGGACAGTTTTTATCCCGGAAATCATCCCCTAAGGGATTGGGAGGCAGTACGATATAAACGAGTCCACGCGGACGGAGTTGCGGGCAGAAGCTAGTTTAATATAAAATTATTGCACGGCAGGTTTGAAATACAAAATAATCTCCACCGTTTTCGGCTGTCGCTCAAATGCATTTTATAACGACAATACAGATCAAAATTGGGAGTTTAGAAGTCGTTTTAAATCTTATAGTCACGTCATTTCCGCCCACAACGTGTGCGGAAAATTTAGTGAAAATAAAAAAGTGAGCCCAGATCATCTTACTTTATATGATTTTTTATAAATATAATAACTACACTTAAAATTATTTGTAATCCTCCCGGGGCACGTGGTGTATATATTATTTTATATTCATAGCGCGCTTATTTACAGCACAAAATGGGAATTCACAGTAAATTCCCAATTTTGGTCACCATTAATCGCTTAACCGCAAACTTCCGATAACATTCCGTATGATATACGTCATCTCCATGCCTAACAAAACATCTTCAATTGTGTTTTGCCTATAAATCGGTAGTATAAAAATCTAAGGTCGCGGTCTGGACGCAAGCGGGCAGCGGGGCAGCGAGCGGCCGCCCATACATTGAAGTCGCTCGAATGTATGAGCGTCCAGACCGTGGCCTAACTTGTGTCTAAAATGAGTCTCGGTTTAAATAAACTCCGCACTCCCGTGCCGCCAATACGGTGGGTAAGAACTCTACAAAGACTGACTGACGCCTTTTTCGCTCAGGGCGGTAGCTCAGTGTTTTCGATGTAGAGTATAGGTATTCATACCTAATTATAACATAATTTTGTTCGAGCATCACTAACGACGAATCTTTAAGTACACATTTTAATTTTGTTTACAAATAAAATAAAATTGTTTCAAAATCTCCAATTCCTGTAAAACACATATTTATATAATAATCCCAAGCTCTTGCCATATATGTCGAAACTGATTATTTCAGAATAATTTCATTATCTGGTCACGCAAATATGTTTTTGTTCGGAACTGGGACGATTTGAGTGAGATTGTCCTCAATGACACATGTATGTTTGAATTTACTCGAAAATTTTACCTTACTACTGTGAAACAATCAAAATCAAATATTTTTTTCTGCGAGTAAGCCATAAAGCTTTACAAGTCATACCAACATGTCACACACTACATATGAAGCCTCCACTACACGTCTGCAGATGCATCTGCAGACGCCATCTTCGGATGCGTCCGCCAACGTATAGATGAGGTAATTTGCGCGTCTGTTGTAGGTATTCAACGTCCGCAGATGTGATGTCGAACGACTTGAATCCGATTGTTGTCGGTTTGTATGGCACGGATCAAAGGGTTTTGGCGCGAACGCCCGGTGTCTGTCCACACGTCTGTCGACGCATCAGTTTGTTCGGAGTTGCGATTGAGAGTGCACGCGTGCACGCGCAATGGCTAACAATATGAGCACCGAGAAAACTTTTAAGTTTCTTGATCTACGTAAATTTGATTTGATTTGAAAGTCTATATAAAAATTCCGCTTTGTTCTGTTTCTATGTATAGTATGCATCCAACACCTTCTTCTTTTCCATTTCTTTTTAATAACTCTATTGCGATGCACATTCAAGTAGTAGATAAAAGAACTAATTAAATAATTAGCCGCGGCAGCTCCGGTCTCAATATGCATATTTAAACGTTGCGTCTGTCGAGAATGAACATAGACTGATGGACCTACAGACGTGTGGCCCTCTCGAGGTGATCCATCTGCGGACGCATCTGTCAGCGTCCGCGGACGCATCTGCAGACGTGTAGCGGAGGCATCAGAAGGGCTTTATCTATTTTTTTTACATATACACCTAAAAAGAAGTAAAACCTAACGAGAGTGTAAAGAGTGTCAAGATAATTTAAGAAAATATTTGACTGACCAGAATGTTCTACTGATACGAACAATGTTTTTTTAATCCGAACGTACCATATTGGCAACTTTCGCATGTTTCGAAACTCATAAGAAACAGGAGCTGGTGATCAGTAAAACAAGGGCACTGACCTTGAGCCTGCGGCGTGAGGGTCTGGTCCCAGGGCTGCTCGTCCTCCAGCTTCCGGACGCTGCGCTCCACTGCGGACAAACCATGGTTTAAGGGGATGCCTTTTGGTTCGAGTCGACCGCGCCCCCTTGACAGAGATACGCCTATGCCTTCCGTGGACGAGAAAAAGAGAATGCAACACTCTTCGGGAATGGCTTTTTTGGACCAATTTCGATAAATACCTAACTTAGTGAAGTTTTATTTATATTTCATTAAGTGAGATTTTAGATGCGATCAAATACTATAGGATTAACTTGATTCGTCTAAAATCTCGGCATAAGCGTGTTTCTGTCAAGGGGGCGTGGTCAACTCTAATCAAGGCATCCCCTTAATACTAGTGCATCATACTCGTATTTGAAGGTTCGGTTGGTAATGAAATCTGCAATTTGATTGGCCCTAAATGTAATGTTTGTGTTATGTAGTTTATCTCAGAAAATATAACCTTTTCAGGATTGTTATAAAACAAAGCTAATCCAACCCACATAACTATTTAGAATGTCTTAAAAAGGTTACGATTTTTAAAATGTGATATTGCAGTGATAGGTTGTTAGCCCATCGTCCACAACACACTTCAACTCTGCTCCCTTAGTCGACAGTGGAAAAATTAAATGATGGATATTTGGAGAAACCCAATTGGGAAAGTACTTCCGCCTTACAGGCTACCGTGACCATAAAACAGCACAACTTGCTCAATAATCTGACCGTAGCTGATGGTCGAGCTGGTTGTGGAATTCCTAAGGATGCTCTGTGTTGAGAGCGAAGGACCTGTATTTATCCTTAAAGAAATCAAGGGTCAGCAACGAACTTGTGTCTCTTCCTGATTCGCAAACGTCCATATGCTACGGTGCAGTGGCGTGCCTAGGGTTTCAGAATAGGGCTAGCCGAGACATACGTTTTTGTAATTTCCGAGGATAATTGGCGCGATAAATCTTTATTAAGACATCTGTCTCAAATAGCTGTTTACCAAAATTACTAAAAGAAATCACAGCGTTCATAGTTATGCTTTAATAAATTAAACTGAGAAGTAGGTACACAAATCAGGCGTAGGTTTTGGCGAAGAAAATAGTTGTTTCTTCTGAGCAAAGTTAAAGTGTTTACCTTTCCTTCGCCAAGCAATACTTGTACACACTTTAAATAATCACAATCCGAAGGCACTACTTCAATCCGATTAAACCACAACACAGCAAACAAAATACTTAATGACCGCATTGACCGGTCTAACCAACAACAAACAAAAGTAATTGCAAACGCACATTACTAATATGTAGCTATTGCAAATTAAAATTGCAACTAATAGCAATGAAGTGAAGTCGGCCGTCAACACGCGCACGCGCGAAATTCGCATTTCACTAGACTTGTGTACAACTTCATACGCATGCCCGGCTTAAAATCTCGTACTATTTGCTATATGAACCTATAATAGTTATATCTCATTATTAGGCAGTCTTGATGGCTAAGAAAGAGATAAAGATAGCTAGAATAGAAGCCCGCTTGCAAGCCAACACGTGCGAGCGAGATGACTAGCTGTGTCTCCAGTGAGGTCGGCTCGTCATCGCAGCGACAGTGCTGCCAGGCGCGCCGCGGCGGTGCGTGGTCGAATTTTGTACTACGATGTTGGTAATTTGAAAAATGTAATGAGAGCGCGAATTCAAATAAATCGTGCTCTCGTTATCTTTGATTTTTGATCGAGAATTAGTTTGGAAAGCAAGCCCGGGTTTTCGGCTTGTATGGCAGTACCGCCACTGCTACGGTGTCTTCTTACCACCAAAAAGACCGTGTGCTTGTTTAATTATTTACCATGGTCTTGCATTAAAAAAGGGATTTACGTTACACCTGGCCATAATGTGAGTTTCATAAGTCGCATTACGGCCAGGTGAAGACGTAAAATTGTGTACTCATCATGGACAGTAAAAAAGAAAGCCCTCTATCGCATATTTACAACCCTCGCCTGCGGCTCGGGTCACAAATGCCCGCGTTTTTGGGCTTTCATTTTTTTACAGCCCTTTGATAAGTAATGTACTATTATTGCCTAATAGACCAAGACTTAGAGAATGGGCGTATGCCTATGGGCCTCGGTTTTGCTAGAATAGTTACTGTTGAGGAAGGCGGTGCTGGACGCCTTGCGGGCCTTCTTGTCGTCGGGCGGCGGGTGCGCGGGGTGCGGCGGGTGCGGCGGGTGCGGCGGGTGCGGCGGGTGCGCGGGGGAGGGGGAGGGGTGGATGAGGTCGATGAGCCGCGAGATGCGGTTGTGGTGGTGGTCGCCGTCGATGCAGCACGCCTCCTCTACGGACTTGGCGCAGTGCCGGTGGACGCGCAACTTGCAATCTGTCAAAAAAAAACATGTCAAAATTTGCGACAAGCCTCAGAATCAGAATCAGTAATCATTCACTGTCGAATTGTGCGAGTACAGTAGTTCTTCTATTTCGTTTCTGGCAAAAAATGTTTCAGTAAATCTGTTTCTGACGAACAGTAATTACTAGTATACCTACACTTTTAAATTCGATTACACCTACACCATTTTATTTTTGCAGTTCCAGTAATATACGAAACTAAATACAAACGTCTTGAAAATCAACGGTCGATGATATAGTCCTAGCTTCCACCCGCGACTTCGTCTACGTGGACTCGGGATAAAAATTATCCTTTATTTTAATCCAGGCTATAAACTATCTTCCTACAAAATTTCATCCAAATAGGTTACTCCGTTTAAGCGTAATTGAGTAATTTATATTAAAAATGCGAAAGTTTTCACGTTTGAGTGTATGTCACTCAATCACGCCAAAACGGCTGAACAGATTGAGATGAAATTTGTCATAGACGTAGTTTATAACCTGGATCAAAACATAGGATACTTTTTATCACCATAATCACCCTCTAAAAAGATACAATTGGGGATGGCAGTTGATACTCCAGTTCACGCGGAAGATGTCGCGGACAAATGGTACATTTTTGGAGTGGGGACTACTGCGCATGCCCTTTCATTCATGAGACGAGGCCTATGCCCAGCAGTGGGACGTATATAGGCTGTTGGTGATGAGTATTATGATGCTTGTATACTGACCCGCGCAGAAGTAGGCTTGCGGCGCGAGGCCCCATATGACCTGGTCGCAGTAGTGGCAGTGGGCCTCTGAAGTCAAGGCTTGCAGTTGTAAGTGGTGGCCGCGGACTATGAACTGCAAAAATATATAATAGTTACCATTAGAAGCTCCGGAGTGAAATGTACCAAAATGTGTGAATAATTCAGACTTCGAACGAACGTTAAGTTAGACTGGGGCTCTTTGGTATGTTTTCTTGAAACATTACACAAAACGCAATGTTGTCTTACACTGGCTGTCTCCAACGTTTTAATAAAACATTTGTTTTCATACACAAGTAGATGTGCGCTGTGTATGAAAATGAAACAAATCCTCACCTTCACCCGCGCGGGGAATGTTATTCCAACATCCTCGGAAAACAAAAACATTTTGTATGCATACATACTGGTGGCATGGCAACGCCCTTTTGTTTAGATGTTTCGAAAAAACACGCGCAATAGACTTGGCTCGAGTTCACAGCAAAATCGTTCATAAGAGAAAGTAAATAAGGTTTTTTTTTCATTCAAATGAGTTTTATGTATTCTTAAGAGGCCGCAGTAAGCTCGGCCGAATTTCACCTTCCCATACAAACGTAGTTACGCTCTCATTTTAAAACTACGTGTTGGATTGTGACGATACTTTGCATATACTGTTCGGTGCATGTGCATCGAACACGTGACAGGCCGCTCGCGCCCTACTTTGGCGATGCGGTCGTTTCCTAAAGTTAGTGCGTTTTATGACACCGTCGCGATCGCATTCTAACATTTTATAACATTTAATTAACCTTAACATTTTACTTATTTTATTAACATTGTAGAAGTGTAATATATAACAATTGACGTTTAAACTCTATCTTTTCATTCCACCAAACAACCGCCTACTTGCACCCCAACATTTGGTCCTTCGAACAAAGTACCTCGCGCGTTGGTACTGGGACCATTGGGACACGTATCGCGAGTGAAGTACATGAACTAGTAGAACATTTGGGCAGTGCAGGTAGCAGTGGCAGCTTGGTGCAGAACTACAGCTGAAAACATTCAGCAACGGAGTACATTCAGTAGCGAGGTGACGGCAAGGGCAGGAAACATTCAAGTAAGATCTTTCCATATGTAAACTATCAACATCGGCAGTATGGTGAACGTAGGAAATCAGTTCCTTATAGCTGAAGAAATCAGGTCCAGTTTGACCAATTTCAAGAAAGATGGAGCAGAAAGGAAAAGCAGTGAGGAGTATTTGAGACGAAAGTTAAACAAATTAGAGGAATTATGGAAAGAATTTCAGTTTAACCACGACCGGCTGACGATGGAGATAAGCCCTCAAGGTGCCTATTTCACTGATAAACATTACGAAGCAGCGAAGGAGACATACAATTTATTAACGACGAATTTCGTAAGGTCAAAGGAAATCCGAGTGCCCAGACAAGAAGTGACAGCAAGGGAGATACACCTCAGCGAGCGGAGGAATCAGGCTCAAGGAGCCAATTGCTAGATTCACAGAGCAGTGCTCAGAACAAGACAGCGGATGGGCATACACCGGAGCAACAGTATGATCATGAGGTTTATAAGAATCATGGAGTATACAGTAGAATGGATGACGCGTTGCGCAGGCAGAAGGCGAACTTTAGAGCGTTTCAAATGAACATGAGGTATATCTATGACTGTAATTATTTTATATGGTTCCAGTTTATAAAACAAACAAAATAAAGCAAAAACAAGTTTTGTATGAAAAACTTAAATTCGCTGTATTTTTCTACTATGGCATTTGAAGCTACAGAAACTAAATACAGACATAGATATGTCGCAGGGAAATGGCCAAAACAGAGATTTGAACAAAACTCTAAGGGATATGATCAAATCACGCAGGATGTTAAAATGGCGAATCCATTTTATCATTTGCCTACAAAAAATCAGTCATTTGATCAAATCCCTGAATCTGTTTAGTGAAATGACGAAATAGGCCAAAAAATGCAACTCGTTTTTTCATTTCACTAGATTTGTTTAGTGAATTGATAAAATCCCTGAAACGCGTCAGTGAGTTGACAAAACTAACTCGCAGAGTCAACTCGTTTTATCATTTCACTAGACAAGTTTAGTGAAATGATAAAAATCTCAGCTCTAGTACAGATTAAGTCGCTCGTGCGGTCGTGTTACCTCCCTCCTGCACCTTACCGCTCGCCGCTCTCGCCCTTGCGTGTTAGGCGCCGGCCGGCTCAGACGCACGTGCGCAGTGCAATAACGGCAAGTAAACAAACATTACGTAACGAATTTTACGCGCGTTTTCATTTGTATGTTTACGTTTTATTATGGAAAATGGCTTCGGACGTAGGAGAAAATCAATGTCAGACCCAGTTTGTGTGTAAAGAACAGTTTAGTGAAACTATTAGTGCGTGTTTTAACGAGAGACCACCTAAAGAAAAACCCCTATGGACTCGCGACAGGATAGAAGAAGCTATCACGGCTATCGAACAATTTAAATTGGCCCCGGTATTAAAGGCACCACGTACAAATAAACAGTATTATTATGGAAATAAATACGATCTCATGGAGGTTGGTACTCAAAAATATTTGATTTTTAAGAGAAAGTCTGTTTCCGATCCCGTTGTGAAAGTGGCTGCTATGGATGATTTTATGACATACTTAATCAAGCTCATCAGTTTACTGGGCATGGAGGGAGAGACAAAATGCTGCATTTTTTAAAATCGAGGTACTTTATACCTACTTCGATCGTACTGCAGTTTTTGAAATTGTGTACGGTCTGTCAAACCAAAAAGACATTTCCGAGAAAAGGAATAGTTGTGAACCCAATTATATCTGGCGATTTTAACCTTCGCGGTCAAGTCGATTTAATTGACTTACAGTCAACGCCCGATAGAAATTTTAAATGGCTGTTGCACTACCAAGACCATGCGACGAAATTTAGCTTCTTACGGCCGTTGCTCTCAAAAAGGGCCGCTGAAGTGGCGCTGGAGCTGCTAAAAATATTCTTGGAAGTAGGCTGTCCACATATACTTCAGAGCGACAATGGCCGCGAGTTCACGGCTTCTGTTATACAGGAATTGACGAACCTGTGGCCATCTTGTAAAACAGTAAATGGTCGGCCTAGGCATCCGGCCAGTCAAGGGTCCGTGGAGAGATCTAACGCAGATGTCGAAACCATGTTACGTGCTTGGCTAAAGGACAATTCGTCTCAACATTGGTCGTTGGGTTGTTATTTTGTGCAGTTCCAAAAAAACTCGTCCTTCCATCGCACTATAAAACGAACACCCTATAAGGCGTTATTCGGTACCGAACCAAGAACAGGGCTGGAATCTACTCATATTCCGAAAGAGTTGCTTGAAAAGCTTATTAATGAAGAAGATCTTGATCTGCTTCTCAAACAGCAGAAAAACAACATTACTGCAGTAGCTGGATCCGCAGATAAACAAAACGTTTCAACTGAATTCACGAATGACTGTGCTGCTTCAATACCTGAAGACTCGGCAGCAACATATACGAATCACAATCAGGAATCAGTACCACACGACGTTACAACTGCTGATTATCCTAACGACGACGAAGCTTCAACATCTAACGAGTTACAATCATGCATGAAAAACATGCCTAACAATTACTACGATTACGACTCCTATGATGATAATGATCTCCCAGCAGTTGAATTGAATGCTCGAACCGCTTCAACTTCGAATAATCTGACAACAACTGCGGTTCCAACCAACAACGGCGAGGAAACTGTAATAGTCATGGTCATGGACAGAGGAGCAGTCGATACTGAAAAAATGATATCTTGCATAGTTTGTGACATGGAGTGTACTGGAGCCCACACGTGCGATATTTGTAATAATCCAGTGCATGCAATATGTGGAAGTACTGTCGGTGAAGAAGGATATGGATCAACAGTTTTGTGCCAACTATGCCAAAAAGAGAAAAATATTAAAACTGAAAGGGAAAATGCCGCAAAATATTTAAAAATTTCAGCTGAAAAAATGAAAGATACATCGTTGACCAAATTTCAAGATTTGTTAGTCAATTCAACTGTATTGGTGGACGTCCCTAAGGTAGATAGAGGTCCATTGGATGGAAATAATGTCACGGGAATTGTTTTAAATATCAAAAATAATCTATACCAAATTGGCACATCTGTCGGCATTATAAAAGATTGGCTTCCTAGAAACGCACTTCAACCAGCCATAACTTCATTTACCGCACCAGTTCCCGCTACGAAGTACAGTCTACGTGAGATTGCAGCTAAGTTATCTGTATTTGGAGGTCAGGGGTTCAAGAAGTGCTCCTGTGAAAAATCTAAAGTACAATGCAGGACAAATAGATGTGCTTGTAAAAAAAAAAATGTTTTGTGTCATTCGAGATGCCATAAATCTACAACATGTTCAAACAAATAAGAGAATCATTCTAAATGAAAATTGAATTTAAAAAAAGATCTTGGGCACTTGTAGCTTCGTTTTTTACAATTGTTTACTTATTTTCTTATTTGTTAGACTGGAGGTATGTTTAATCCCGTTAAGGTGGTTCGTTTTCCATACAAAACGTTATTTGACATTCGCAGGCTAACGGCGTGATATTTTAAGAAATTTATGTAACAACCTTTCATAAATCGGTTTTCCATTTGCGCAAAATTCCCCCTTTCATAGAATTAACTTGCATAAACTAGAATAATTAGAGAAAAATAGTTTTCCCAAAGTATCACGTCCCAAACGAATTTCTCAAATGATTTTAGTTCATACAAGTTTATTCTAGTAAAGCGGGAATTTGACGCAAATGTAAAGCCAGTTTATGAAAGTTTGTTACATAAGTTTCAAAAAAATCACGCCGTTAACCTGCGAATATCAAATTAGGCTTTGTATGGAAACCGAACCACCTTAAAGTGATTATATTCCGGTTTACAACCACCTATTCTTGTATTGTATTCGATTAAAAAAGTTGATTTAACAAACAATTTTATTACCTACTTTCCACATTTTATTTTACCATTTCACTAAATCTCTAAGAGATATGACCAAATCACGCAGGATGTTAAAATGGCGAATCCATTTTATCATTTGCCTAGAAAAAATCAGTCATTAGATCAAATCCCTGAATCTATTTAGTGAAATGACGAAATCAACCAAAAACGGTAACTCGTTTTTTCATTTCACCAGAATTGTTCAGTGATTTGATAAAATTCCTGAAACATCATGTGAGAGATTTGATCAAACTTAATTGCAGAGTAACACTGAACCAGTTCAGAGAATCTCTATAGGTGATTTGATCAAATCACCTATACCATGTTACAGTAGAGACTTTATCATTTCACTAAACGTGTCTAGTGAAATGATAAAACGAGTTGACTCTGCGAGTTAGTTTCGTCAACTCACTGACGCGTTTCAGTGATTTTATCAATTCACTAAACAAATCTAGTGAAATGAAAAAACGAGTTGCATTTTTTGGCCTATTTCGTCATTTCACTAAACAGATTCAGGGATTTGATCAAATGACTGATTTTTTGTAGGCAAATAATAAAATGGATTCGCCATTTTAACATCCTGCGTGATTTGATCATATCCCTTAGAGTTTTGTTCAAATCTCTGTTTTGGCCATTTCCCTGCGACATATATACCTAATGTCATTTTATATGCAAAGTTTCGTTACAATCCTACACATAGTTTTAAAATGAGAGCGGAACTACGTTTGTATGGAGAATCGAGCTTCCTGCGGATTCTTAAATTTGAGAAATTCCGTCCATGGTGACTTGACCAGCATACGAGGGCCACACTGAAAGTTTTGCGTAACTTTTAAATAAAACAATTTAAAACAAAACTAATACATTTACTGCTTCTCAAAATATTCTCCCTTGCATTTTATACATTTATTCATCCGCTCGAACCATTTTTCAAAGCATGATACCCAGTCGCTTGACTGCATGTTTTCGACGTGTTGGTTAAATGTCGCCACTGCATCTTCGGGCGTCTTAAATGTTAAATCTCTCATCAAATCCTTGATTTTCGGGAATAGGTAAAAGTCACAGGGTGCAAGATCTGGACTATAAGGCGGATGAGCCACGGTCTCCACATTTTCGGAACTCAAAAACGCTTTTGTTTTTTTGCAGTGTGGGGGGACGCATTATCATGATGCAGGAGTATGCGGCTTCGTGGTCGTGTCTCGCGAACTTTTTCAAAGACTGTGGGCAAACAAGTTGTGGTGTACCACTCGGCATTTACAGTTCTTTTATTATTTAGAAGGACTGTGCAGACATGGCCACTTTTTGAAAAAAAACAAGCGATCATTTGTTTGGCAACGCTTTTGGCTTGTTGAATTTTTGTTGGCCTACTGTCACCTTCAAAGACCCATTCACTAGACTGTTGTTTCTTTTCTGGATCGTAACAATAAATCCATGTTTCATCTCCTGTTACGATGTTATATACACCATTTGAACATCCGTTCTTATATTTCCGCAGCATTTCTTGGCACCAGTCGACACGTGCCCGTTTTTGGCCTGAAGTTAGTTCATGAGGAATCCACCGACAACAAAGTTTCCTGACTTTTAAATTTTCGTGTAAAATCTTTTGTATTTGACTCATACCAATTTCAGGAGGACAATTAGGATTCGTCGGTTTTCTTCTATCAGTCGTCTCACAGCAGCAAAGTTTTCTTCAGTGACCGCGGTTGACGGTCGACCTTCACGAAACTCGTCATCGAGACTAACACGGCCCCTATTAAATTCAGCGTACCAACGTCTCACGGTGCTCAGATGTGGTGCTTCAACACCAAATGCATTTTGAAGGCGAGTACTACACTCATGCGGAGAAAGAGAACTTTTAAAATCATAAAAAATCATTGCTCTAAAATCTTTACGCGTCAAATCCATTTTGAATGCAATCGGTTTATTTCGAACTGACAAAAAAAACAAATGACTATCGATTTCCCGCCAATATTTAGTACATTCCATAAACAAAGGTCTTTTTTTTTTAAAATAATCAATTCGAAATTGGAATGAGTGCGAATAGCCAGGAGTGCAAAACTTTCAGTGTGGCCTATGTATCACTTTCATTGCCAGTAACCCGCCTCAGAAGCTTCGTTCGTACATACGGACAGTTCGTCAGGCTGTGACCGTGGCTGTAGCGCTACGAAATGATTGGCAATGCAAGTGTTAAATATACTTACAGGCTGCGGGTTCATCTTGGCGAGCTGCTTGATTCTCTGTTTGTACAGCTTGTCGCGCTGCAGGAAGCCGGCGCGCGCGCCGCCCGCCGCCGCCGCCGCCGCCGCCACCGTGGCCGGCCTGGCGGCGAGAGACGGTCAGTACTTTATAATACATACATTACTGTAGAGGCTAGTGTAGTGTGACACTCACACTGCAACACACTAACCCTATATAAGTAACCATTCTATGTAACTTAAGACACAATATATCATAATCCCAACGTGAACAGTTGTTTAATTACGTCCATCCTCACATGGCGACTTTGCCAGTGCGGCCTTGTGCCGTGCTGGCGGCGCGCTGCGCTAGCCAGTAACGAACGAAATAAGTGAACTTTATTTGAACATTTTTGTAATGATTGAAAATGTGACTAAAAGTGAACAGTGAATAAATTTAAAATGAACAAGCTATTCGTGCGCAAGATACTATATAAATTCCACAAATAGTACAGTAGTAAAAAGACTAAACTGAACGAGAAATTGAAAATACTTAAATACTAATCATAAAATATAAATAGAAGAACCAGAATATGAAATAGTGTTCAACAACAAATTTAATGGATTCGGTGCTGGGAGCTGGGAATGATAATTGTATGCTGCTGGGAGTAGAAGGTGTCGAGGATTGCGACTAGTGCGAGTCAGGATGTCCAGCGCATGCGGTAACGTTTCTAGAAGCATGAATCGGCTGAGTGGTTTAGAAGAACATATATAAAGAAATGTAGTTTTTTTTTAATAATAATTGATATTCCTTTGAAACTTTTATTCGTACTACATAATTTTATATAGGTACCATTTATTACCTACATGGCTACTTGTTAAAAAAGTAGGTACCTACCAAATCGTGTAATTTGCGTTCAAAATTGATTAATTCATAAAAATTATAACATTAAAATTGAAATGTATGATTACCGCTGTGTAGATTTTCATTGGCTTAATTAATTAATTAAAATAATTTACTGTACTATGTTTACGTGATATAAATAATATTAAGCTACGCTTTTTGCCGCTTGATGACGACACCCAATTATGGTTAAAAGTGAGGCAAAACAAAAAAAAAGAAAAAAAAACCTTTTGTATATGATAACATATATAAAAAAAAACAAATATTCACATCTTAACTACTTTGCATTCTCAGGAAAACAAACATTATTTGTGACTACAAATTTACAGTATTAACACTGTAAATTAACTATAATCAATTTTTGAAAAATAAATTTAGCTAATCATAAGACTAAATTTTTGAATACAGATACATTATATAGAGGATTTCATCATACTTTACAAATAAGGCACGACGCGAAATGCAAGCCAGCATAAAAGGATTGGTATGCAGTTCGTCTGTTATTACATCTCAAATTACATAGTAAACATCGAAGCTTTGTTAAATTAAATCGTCATGATTAATAACTGTTTTGAAAATGATTTGTTGCTTAATTACACGTATGCCGACTTTTAAACATTTCTTAGATTAATGTTTTAATTCATAGAAAAAATAAAATTTAAAGATATTCAATATTTTTAAAATGTGTTAATTAAATTACTTGATTGCTTTTTCTAGATTAAAACATTTACACGTGTACTGATTTGACCTTATTGATTATTATATAACGGATATGACATAATTATAGGCACCAAAATGAGAGACAATAAATAAAGAATGGTCCTATGACAACCAAATTAGAGCATGCTAGACTACGAACAGTTTTTTATAAATGAAGGTATAGGAATGTTTGTTTAGTTTTTGTTGGATTTTAAAGGTTTGAAGTAGGTATCGTAACTATGTTGAGATATAAGATAATGTAGTTGGGTATTGAATGTTTATGTTATTCAAGAGATTGATAGTTTGTTTTTTTTTTGAAAAATATATAATTGGTGTCTGGGAAAACTGAAACATGTAAGTTTATCTCTGAACGATTAGACTGATGACCTAAGAGTAGATGAAATTCTTATATGTTGAGGTTTTCAGGGTTTTTGCGTAATTTGATAGGGATTTTGAGTGGATTTCTGGAGTATTGAAACGATTATATGAATTGAAATTAAAGTATGTCCTTTCGTGATCTTCGGCAGCACGAGAGGCGCCGTTGAGCGAGTAGGTGCGTATATAGCAAGGTACACCAGGATACAAGGCAGGCAGTGAATCCTTGGAACCTGATCATGATTCGGTCGAGTATCAATCGTGAAGGTCCTTGGACACATGGTATGTTTAAATGAAAGGAAGTGTTAAAAGAACTGCCTGAATAGTAATAATAAATAGTAAGTGCGCGTTAATAAATAGTAATTATCTTGTATCCTGAGCAAAAACAATAGTATATATATATGTAAGGTCGGCCGACCAAGTGTTAATGCGTTGTGTACCCTTGCCACAAGTGAAGCATATTGAGATGCACACTTCAAGTTATAAGTTGTATGAAAAGTTATTAAGTAAAAGAAAAAAAGTATAATATGAGTATGCATAAAAATTAAGACTTGCAAGTCACACTGATATACATTGAGAAGACAATTGTCAAACAGAGGACTGACTCTTATCTGCGTTACGATGTAAACGTAAGTAAGTACTTACATATTTCATGGACGAGGACCTTAAATAACAGATAGTTCGTATGACGTGTTTCTTTATAAGTTTTTTTTTTAATCGTGTTACGTCTAGGTAAGAAATTAGTTAATAATCTTGTGTTGTCATCGAAGTGTGCAATGCAAGTTACTCATTTAAATTTCATATTGTCTTATTATTGTGTCTACTAAAAGAGTTACTCGTACTATTTTAAGTCAAAAAGTTTAATTAAAAAATGAAAATGATTGTCAGGCCAACCAGTAGATTTCCTTTTGAAAAAAATATATATTTTTATTAGTAATTTAGTTTCCAAACCTTCCTTAATCGTTATTAGTAATATTAAATTCTTATGCTTGTTCAACAACTTAGGTATATTAAAGCAAATTAGTTCAAATATGGCTGGAATTATGAATGGCCAAAGTTTTCTTTGTTTGCATAAAATGTAAACTAAATTACATATACAAAAAATGTACTTATACCTACTTACTGACTAAGTTTACTTGGATTTGTTCTTTTTTAAAATTATTTTGTACTGCCGTTGCTATTAAGTAATATGAGAAAAAAATATTAATATTTATTACAATATATTTTTTTTTTTTTGCCAAGAAGGGAGGTGTAGTGTGACACTCACACTGCAACACACTAACCCTATATAAGTAACCATTCTATGTAACTTAAGACACAATATATCATAATCCCAACGTGAACAGTTGTTTAATTACGTCCATCCTCACACTAGAAAGGAGCCAATTGGTGGCTTGTTTAAATTCATACAAGTCCTGAAGGAGATAAACGAACGAAGTTCGTTTTCGTTTTGCGCTAGCCGCTCTATTCGTGCAACGTACGTCTAATCAGAGTTTTGAAGCTTCAATTCTGACCATATATCGCCACATTTCTGAGCAATGGCGTGAAATAGTATACCGTCTATAAAGGGAGTAAAATTATACATTTACGGCGAGGGCTGTATACCGTAATGTAATCCTAAATAAAGCGCAATATTATATTGTAGAATCTTGAGCGTAACGTTTCTTTTATAAAAAAAAACCAGTATTTACTCCCGACACGGAAATAATTTTGCTACCGAATGGCGCATACTTACTACTTTTCACACCTTCTATGGGTAAAATTCAAAACAAGGAATATCAAGGAAGGAAATCACAACTTTCATTCTTAAGTTGTGGGCTACAAATAGCTTCTTTCTTACTTTCCCTTGACGGCAGTGAGGGTTGACGCCGCAGAATGGTTTAGTTGGTATTCCCTCATAAGGGCGAATCCCACATACCGCCTAAGCCTTCCCCGGGTCCGGGGGGATGCGAAAATGCATTCCCTCTGCGTCATCTAAAAAAGTGTGAAAAGCAGTATATGCTCGGTAAGGTCTAACGGAGATCCGTCAGGCCTTACCTTATAAACCCGGGGGTAAGATTACCAACTGACATAAGTCAGTAAACTCACTTCAACTGTTTCTTCTTCTTAGTCTTAGGCGACTGCCACCATCTCCTTCTAATCTCTTTCGCCTGCTTGTCACTCACTTCAGTCAATGCCACCATCTCGCTTCCACACTAGTTTTACACCACTACTAAGAGACCTAATCCCTCATACACATAGATTCAGATTCATTTATTGCTAATTGAAAATTGACATTATATTTTACAAATTTTCTTTGTATATAAATAAAATTAATTCAGAGAAAGCTCGTCAGGTACATACAATAAATTTGTTAAAATAATTTCTAACAATAATAATTAACAAGGACAGACAGAAATACCGATTTAAAACAATATTGATCGTAGTAATGTCAAAAAAATATAATAAAATGTCAGAAACTAGAAAAATAAAAATATACGTATCTAGGGTCTCCTAGCATAATGTCGGGATGGCAAAACATAACAATATATCAATATATACAGTACAGCAGAGCAACTTTACTGTCAGGACCTACGTACAGTTAGCAGCAAGCAAGCTACGCGGGTCAAGTGCTCGAAATGACCTACACTCAACTCTAATGTCAAGACAATAAGGACTGTCCAGATAATTGCTGCTGACTGTACTCTTCAAGGCCCAATTAGAGAACAAAGCCACAAAAACAACCGTACTGGCTTGGGTCGCCATCCAAATCGATGAGGATTTATATCTGTAACTACACTACTACCACTTTCCTCCGGACGAAAATACGCCACCGATGACCACCACTGTTTCACGTTTTACTATGTAGCTGATTATACACTAGCGTTTCACTTTTACTCAGTTTTATTATACACTATTTTCCGCTTCGAAATAACCAGTCAGTTCTCTATGAAACTAAAGGTAGGATAAGCATTACTATATTATTAAGAACATTGAAAACGGAAATGCTGAAGTTTTAAATTGTAATTAAAAGAAACGTGTTGACACGTAGGCAATAGTACACTGAAATGTTCATTGTTATAATAATATCTTCTGTTGCGCTCTAATATAGAGATGGGAAAGGGACAGCATCAGGAAATAAGGAAAAAGTTATAAATAATTGACGCGTTCTTTAGTAACTAAATGAGAACAATACTGATGTATTATTAATAAAAATATGGATAAACATAGTAAAGGTGAAAGTAGATAACAATATTATTTATTTTTCCATAACTATATTAATTTTAGGGGGTTTTTAGTAGAAGTTTCTGTCTATTTCATTCGTATGTATCTACTTCCAGTCCAAGATGAAGAAAAAAAGGTATTTGTGAGAATGATTCTAAGGACAGAGAATTAGACAAAGACATTGCATGTTGTTGGTGTAATAATTATTATATATATATGTCTAACATTATTTCCTGTTAAACTTCAATTGATATCCCAGCCCCAGCAAAGACAATATGGAATTGGGTTTTGAATTTTCCTTGAACGTATTATTGAATAGCGTTTTAAAATCGCACTTAAAGGATCATAATATGAAACATGTCAAAGAAATACATTAAAATTCACTTCAAATGCACTGTTACACTTAACATTTCAATTCAAAGTATTCTACACTGCTTTGAAGTTCATACCAACCCCACACGACAAAAAAGATTTAAAATGAAAATACGAAAATACTCGATAAACCTCAAGTTTTTTAGTATATTTCTGCTATGTTAATGATAATTAAAGGCGCATACATAAAAAAAAATGTTTTCTGAGTATGGAAAGCTATGACATCACTATTATGTAAATACATAATAGTGATGTCATAGCTTTCAGGGAAATCCCAATAGACTTGACGTTTCATGATAAGTTGCTGATTTGACTTTCTGTCCAAAACTTTAATGCCAAAAACATAAACGACTAATCAAGTCATTCGTCACGCCGATGTAAAAACAAAAGCACCATAAAATAAACTACAAAATCCAAATCTAAACTAGGTTAAGTCTCGTTTTACTACAGTAATATATGCGAAATGTTTATTTAAACAGATTAAATGAGCACACACTAAGGCAACTTGGATTGCACTGCCTAATGCTTATCTCCCCAAGTTATGTTTGTGTTTATGAGTTTACCTTACCAAACATGATAAGACAAAGATGCAAAACTTGGTTAGGTGCTATCATCCATATCTATCCGGCGACCGAGTCGTTTGATTCTGATAATATTAAAAAACACTGATATTGGGATAAGGTATTTATGTCACATTTGGCGATAAATTTGTAATAAGCGTTCGTTATACGTGCGGATAATCCTACTTCTTGGGTAGTGGGAGAAGTAAAATTTTGTCACAGCTACGATCAATGATGTAATGTAAAAAAGAGGTAGATACGTTGTCTATACGAAATTCCGTGTATATAAATGGCCACGAAATCTGACAGCTGAGGCATGTTTACACGTTTTCATTGACGACGCGAAACTGAGGTAACTTGGCGCAGTTGAATCAGTTTTAGTGTGCCAATTTTGGAGCGCTTATAACATCAAGCCAAGCAAAAGAAAAATAAAAAAAAACCTTTTCTCAAACATGCAATGAAATGTTGACGTTGTGTCCTTCATAACGGAATCGAAGTGTCACGTTTCGGGCGCAGCGAGACGAGAGATCCGTAATGGCATTTCATACAAAATTGGAGGCCTAGGCCGGCAAGATGGTCTTGTTTAATTTCCATCCCACAATTTGTGGCACAGCATCATGGCCTTCAGCCATGAAAATTTAAGTTTGATTTCTTATTTTTTTGGGTTCCGTACCTCAAAAGGGAAAAACGGAACCCTTATAGGATCACTTTGTTGTCCATCCGTCCGTCCATGTGTCAAGAAACTTTTTCTTAGGAACGCGTGGAGGTATCAAGCTAAAATGTATAACAAATACTCAGGTCTACTGTCCCTGGGAGCTGTGAAAAAATCAAACAACTCTAAGCCAACGCAATCAAAAGATACAGCCGTTTATGCCGCCAATTTCCGCAAATTTTCGAAACTCGCAAGGGAATCAAAACCTACAGGATACTTCCCGTGAACTTGAAATGAACAAGATTCTGATCTTGACATTTGAGACGAAGCAACGTCTTTATAGCACAGATAAAGGAAAAATTGCGAAAACCATACGTTTTTAGTTACATCATATAATACATTTTTTTTTATAATTTTAAAGTTATTAAGCTGTAGGTATATAAGTTTTACGTATATACCAACAGCTTTGTACGGAATCCTCGGTGCGCGAGTCCGCTTCGCACTTGGCCGGTTTTTATTTATTTATTTCAATGCATGTTTGAGAAAGGCACTATACATACTTCGGCATGAAAAGGGGTTGACAGCTGAATAACTATACGGCCTCACTACGCTCGGCCGTCTATATGTTACTCGGCCAGAAACCCCTTACTTCCCGGCCTCTGTATTAATGTACTATTGTTTCCTTCAAATTAGGGATCCAAGTTTAATTTTTTTCTTGATATTTCTTGTTTAATTATTTTTTTCTTTATAGAAGTCGTGAGAGAGTCGTTTAGTGTGTCCTTTCGGTAGCAAAAATAACCATATTGGGCGTAAGCAGCAGCAGCAGCGCCGAGCCAGCATTGGCCACGCCGGACAGACATTGCACGAGGAGACGCTCCACTATTACTGACCTGCACTGTAGATAGAGCGCGGCAGCCTGCAGCGCAGCGAGTAGCGCAGCGCGGCCGTCGGCGCGCGCGCCGCAGCCGCCCGCAGCTGCGCCTGCGCCGGCGCCCGAGCCAGCATTGGCCACGCCGGACAGACATTGCACGAGGAGACGCCCCACTATTACTGACCTGCACTGTAGATAGAGCGCGGCAGCCTGCAGCGCAGCGAGTAGCGCAGCGCGGCCGTCGGCGCGCGCGCCGCAGCCGCCCGCAGCTGCGCCTGCGCCGGCGCCCGAGCCAGCATTGGCCACGCCGGACAGACATTGCACGAGGAGACGCCCCACTATTACTGACCTGCACTGTAGATAGAGCGCGGCAGCCTGCAGCGCAGCGAGTAGCGCAGCGCGGCCGTCGGCGCGCGCGCCGCAGCCGCCCGCAGCTGCGCCTGCGCCGGCGCCCGAGCCAGCATTGGCCACGCCGGACAGACATTGCACGAGGAGACGCTCCACTATTACTGACCTGCACTGTAGATAGAGCGCGGCAGCCTGCAGCGCAGCGAGTAGCGCAGCGCGGCCGTCGGCGCGCGCGCCGCAGCCGCCCGCAGCTGCGCCTGCGCCGGCGCCCGAGCCAGCATTGGCCACGCCGGACAGACATTGCACGAGGAGACGCCCCACTATTACTGACCTGCACTGTAGATAGAGCGCGGCAGCCTGCAGCGCAGCGAGTAGCGCAGCGCGGCCGTCGGCGCGCGCGCCGCAGCCGCCCGCAGCTGCGCCTGCGCCGGCGCCCGAGCCAGCATTGGCCACGCCGGACAGACATTGCACGAGGAGACGCTCCACTATTACTGACCTGCACTGTAGATAGAGCGCGGCAGCCTGCAGCGCAGCGAGTAGCGCAGCGCGGCCGTCGGCGCGCGCGCCGCAGCCGCCCGCAGCTGCGCCTGCGCCGGCGCCCGAGCCAGCATTGGCCACGCCGGACAGACATTGCACGAGGAGACGCTCCACTATTACTGACCTGCACTGTAGATAGAGCGCGGCAGCCTGCAGCGCAGCGAGTAGCGCAGCGCGGCCGTCGGCGCGCGCGCCGCAGCCGCCCGCAGCTGCGCCTGCGCCGGCGCCCGAGCCAGCATTGGCCACGCCGGACAGACATTGCACGAGGAGACGCTCCACTATTACTTGCTCCTGCAACATAACAACGCACAACGTTAGTTTCATTTAAAATTCGTTCAAGAAAGATGAAAAAGGAAGATCACAGAGGAATGTTATCTCGGGCCCGTACAGCCCGCCGAGCCCGACCTGCCGCTTCACTTGGAACTCGTTCAGTTGCTGCGCCATCTCCACGTTAGTTACCTGCGCCTTGTCGAGCACACATCTCTCGATGACGGCGTCGTCGGGCCCGTACAGCCCGCCGAGCCCGACCTGCCGCTTCACTTGGAACTCGTTCAGTTGCTGCGCCATCTCCACGTTAGTTACCTGCGCCTTGTCGAGCACACATCTCTCGATGACGGCGTCGTCGGGCCCGTACAGCCCGCCGAGCCCGACCTGCCGCTTCACTTGGAACTCGTTCAGTTGCTGCGCCATCTCCACGTTAGTTACCTGCGCCTTGTCGAGCACACATCTCTCGATGACGGCGTCGTCGGGCCCGTACAGCCCGCCGAGCCCGACCTGCCGCTTCACTTGGAACTCGTTCAGTTGCTGCGCCATCTCCACGTTAGTTACCTGCGCCTTGTCGAGCACACATCTCTCGATGACGGCGTCGTCGGGCCCGTACAGCCCGCCGAGCCCGACCTGCCGCTTCACTTGGAACTCGTTCAGTTGCTGCGCCATCTCCACGTTAGTTACCTGCGCCTTGTCGAGCACACATCTCTCGATGACGGCGTCGTCGGGCCCGTACAGCCCGCCGAGCCCGACCTGCCGCTTCACTTGGAACTCGTTCAGTTGCTGCGCCATCTCCACGTTAGTTACCTGCGCCTTGTCGAGCACACATCTCTCGATGACGGCGTCGTCGGGCCCGTACAGCCCGCCGAGCCCGACCTGCCGCTTCACTTGGAACTCGTTCAGTTGCTGCGCCATCTCCACGTTAGTTACCTGCGCCTTGTCGAGCACACATCTCTCGATGACGGCGTCGTCGGGCCCGTACAGCCCGCCGAGCCCGACCTGCCGCTTCACTTGGAACTCGTTCAGTTGCTGCGCCATCTCCACGTTAGTTACCTGCGCCTTGTCGAGCACACATCTCTCGATGACGGCGTCGTCGGGCCCGTACAGCCCGCCGAGCCCGACCTGCCGCTTCACTTGGAACTCGTTCAGTTGCTGCGCCATCTCCACGTTAGTTACCTGCGCCTTGTCGAGCACACATCTCTCGATGACGGCGTCGTCGGGCCCGTACAGCCCGCCGAGCCCGACCTGCCGCTTCACTTGGAACTCGTTCAGTTGCTGCGCCATCTCCACGTTAGTTACCTGCGCCTTGTCGAGCACACATCTCTCGATGACGGCGTCGTCGGGCCCGTACAGCCCGCCGAGCCCGACCTGCCGCTTCACTTGGAACTCGTTCAGTTGCTGCGCCATCTCCACGTTAGTTACCTGCGCCTTGTCGAGCACACATCTCTCGATGACGGCGTCGTCGGGCCCGTACAGCCCGCCGAGCCCGACCTGCCGCTTCACTTGGAACTCGTTCAGTTGCTGCGCCATCTCTTCCTTAGCCTTCTGTCGCGCTTTGCGGAACACGTTGCGGAGTATTTCTTCCTTGTCGTAATCTGTAAATAAAATTGAAATGTGTTAATCAAAACGCACTTTAACGCAGGAAATCCATAAACCGTCACATTGGAACGCAATAAACCGTCCGTTAGGAGGAGCAGGGCGGCACAGGCACATGGACACGAGCACATACCCTCGTGTAGCGCGTCCTCGACCTCCGCGGCGGCCTGCGGGTCGAGGCTCGGCGGCCGCAGCACGGCCGCGGGCGCCAGGAACGTGGACTGGATCTCGTAGGCCCAGCGCCGCAGGGTCGCGGCAGGCACGCCCTGCGCCGTGCGGTAGCCGTCCGTTATCAGGAGGAGCAGGGCGGCACAGGCACATCTGTACAGGTAACACAACTAATTAACATCCCGTGATATTGATGATACGACTACAGTACTGGGTTCTAGGGAAATACTTTTAAAGAGACCGACGCATATGTAACGACACCTCATCTCCGAAAATATTAATGAAGACATAGTATTGGGTTCTTCAAGGAACGAGTTTAGAGATTTTTACAGGATTAGGACGGCCCGCGAACTACGTCGCGGCGTGATTGACTACGCGTCTCTTTCTAATTAGAACGCTTATCAAGAAACGAATAGCCTATGTCGCCGCGACACAGCTCGTCGGCCGTCTTGTGGCTGACGTGCAGATACGTCACCTACACCTTCCATAGGATTAGCGACCGGCGCGCGTTTGCCAACAACGTTGTATAACAAAAATGTTTTGAGAAAAAGAAGGGTGTATTATGATGTATAACTTAGTGTATAAATAAAATGAATGTTAAGAACAAAATTTGCAAATTTAAAATTCTGTGTTTAGTTCGCAGTAGTCAAGTTTTTCAATTAAATATTATTCTTTCGCATTTGTAAACATTTTTTACACGCAGACATTTGTATACTGAATATAGCAGCGACGGAAGACTTCATGCAATTCGGAACGGCGAATGGGTTTAACGATTAGACTAACGTCATAATCACGGAATAAAGAATCCATTGGAAGTGGTGAGTGGGCGTTCCCGTGTCGCCGAACATGAGCATAAGCATACTTCTTGCACAGATTATTGTCAGTCACCTAGCGACCGCACGCAGCGTATGACATGAGTGAATATTTGTTTATTGTAGGAAAATGCCGTATTGCGTTATTGAAAGCTGCTCCCATAATAGCACATAAAAAACTTGTCTCTTGGAGGTATTTCTTATCATCGTTAAGTAATATTTTAGAATACGTATAAAAAAATATTTAATTTTCAATTTCTTACACAATTTGCGCCTGTAGTCAAGGAAATATCAATTCTATTTCTCTAACAATAAAGTTCTTAGCCTGTGTATTATTTCGCTACTCAGAACGTGAATGCACGGCAAATTTCCCGAAGGTTCGCTACTCAAATGCTGTGGCTAAGGTCGATACTTGTTATCGATAAACCAAAATGAAAAAGATTATATTTTTATGAGTAATATGCAGAGCCCGAAATTCTCGTACCTACCACTTTTGAGCTGTCATAGGGACTTCTCGTTTATCGACTTCCGTTTATACATATGTATTATTGTATAATCGGAAGTATTGTAGTATTATAAATAGAAATTAAAATAATAATAATTTATTGTTTATTGCTTATTCCTTTTATTGCTTTATATAATTTATGGATTGCTTATCTATGATGAGGGCCCCTTTATTGCTTACCTATGCATTTTAATCAGGACAAATACCATCCTTATTATTTATAAGAAATAATAAAATATTATTATTTTAATTTATATTTATAATTTCCTAAAAGTTGGTATTCAAAGGTTATCTAGAAGAGATCGCTCATTCGCGATAACACTGCGTGTTATTACGTCTACTCGTAATCATATTTTACATATTTTATTCCTTATTTATTGATATACATATTGTATAATCGGAAGTCGATAAACGAGAAGTCCCTATGACAGCTCAAAAGAATTCCGGGCTCTGGTAATATGTATCTGAGTATTGTGTCATACACAATAAAATAACTATTATAATCTTATAGTTTTCCTAGACACAAATACAAAGGAAAAATGGATTGATACCACGGGGACGAAGGATTGGTTTCCGCAACGATTCAACACCATTTGTTCGAAACATTTTTATGCAACTGATATTTGAGTTGCGCCAAAAGGAAATCGCTTCATTCATGAAGATTCAATTCAAACCTAGAGTTTTGTATGTAGCGTAATTACGAACAATTGATTCAATTCGCAATACGCACGGCGAACTACTGACATTTAGTTTCCTGTTATCCCGCACAACGAACAAATTTTACGGTAAATTCTCACTAGACACTCGCACAACGTCGGCAGTGTCGATTGCTGGTAAAATAATTCTATATAGTATTTGAGATGTGCTTGTATTAAATTAAACAAATTGTATTCTTTGTTTATGAGAAATCTGTGTTTAATTGCTACTACATTTACAACAATAGTAATTATATAACAAACAAGATTTTATTAGAAACAATTTGTAAATAAGTCTTAGCTTAATATTTACCGTATGAATATCATAAAAATGTCGATAGTCAAACTCGTACCATACCCACATCCCTATTCCATTACAGCCAAATGGTCGTATCATCAACATCATTCACATTTTGCAGTACATGAGACTTTTTGGTTTCAAGCGGTCGCATCTCCATAGTTTTGAAAACACCGCCATCTTGCGTTGAGTAGCCGAACGACCACGCCTCTTGCAAGTCTTGCAACGCTACGGTAACGGACGTAAGAAATATTTACTTGACACTCTAAATGAGACCGTAAATAGTACTAGTTAAAGTAGATTTTGCATATAAAATTTGCTACGGTTAACAACATATTGTCACGGCACGTTTTAACAAATGGAAAGCGTATTGCAATTGTGTTCGTGTATTATTGAAGTGTGGTTGTGTGCGTGCGGCGACAGTGGTTCTCTATGAAAATCGGTTGAATGCCACTTCCAATGGATTCTTTATTCCGTGGTCATAATAATAGCAAAATGACCACCTTGCCCGGACGTCACACGGTAGCGCCGAAAGTAATTTTGTATAATACCATCGTGTTTTGCGTTTCATTTGAATCTCAGTATCTACTGCGGAACGTCTCTTGATTCTCGACCGGACAGGTAGGGTAGAGCGTTAGTTAAATGCATTGTAAACATGTTTACCATTTCTTCATCCTACTAATATTATAAATGCGAAAGTATGTTTAGATGTTTGGACGTTTAGATGTTTGGATGTTTGTTACTGAATCACGCTTAAACGGCTCAACCGATTTAAATGAAATTTTGCATTTTATAGTTTATAACCTGGATTTAAATATAGGATAGTTTTTATCCCGGGTCCACGCAGACGAAGTCGCGGGCGGAAGCTAGTATCTTCCTATTTCATCATATCAGCCGAAAGACGTCCACTGCTAGACATAGGCCTCCCCCAAAGAGTGCCAAAGTGACCGGTCCTGCGCCACCCGCACCCAGCGGACTCCAGCAACCTTTACCAGGTCATCAGTCCACCTTGTGGGGGGCCTACCCACGCCGCGCCTTCCGGTACGTGGTCGCCACTCGAGAACCTTTCCGCCCCAACGGCCATCGGTTCTACGTGCAACGTGCCCCGCCCACTGCCACTTAAGTTTAGCGATTCGGAAGGCCATATCGGTTACCTTGGTGCTTCTGCTGCGGATAGACTCATTTCTGATGCGATCACGCAGCACAATTTCTTCATATTTTCGTATTTAGGACTAACATAGCTCAAAACATCATCATCCTCCTAGCCTTTTTGCCCGGTTGTGTCCTAAAAGAACCCGGGACATTGTAGATAGGGAATGCATGCAATCTCGATCTCGAGCGAATTTTTCGTCATTCTATCTCGGTGGCAGGAAATCTCGTGTGTTAAAATCTCGGTCGAGAACATATTAATGGTATGTTAAAACAAAAAGTGAAATATCGAAATTGTCGTGATTTTTCGAGATCTCGACATCAGAATTATACCGCGAGATCTTGAATTACCCATCTCGGTTCGAGATTTCATTGCCTATTTGTAGCTTAAGCGACTACCATGTCACCTTCCACCCCAGAGGTAAAATTAGGCCTTGTTGGGAATGTCCTCAAGACGTTTTCCGACTCTGAAAATCTGGCCGCCTGCCCAAAGGTCAAAGCTATCTGCTGTGTCCAAAGGTTGTCCCGTAGAGAATGCTTACGGCATTAAGTCCGCCTTTTGTACGAAAAGTTTTTTTGATGATGATGTTTGAGAATATATTATACGGTTGATTCAATAATATTTCGTTTTTTTTTTTTATAACGAACTGATTCAAAGTCGCGTGACTTACCGCTCAGCTACTGAAGCTCTTTGATCATAAGACAAAATATAAACAGATATAGGCAGAATAAAAGAACACAGGTATTTTTACCTTCTCTCTCCTAAAAGCCAGTTTAGAAGTACCGCCGTCCGCGCTTTGGAGTCCAGCACCGTTCGAAGGTTCGAGAAAAGACCAGGATTCGACGTTTCCTGATAAATAATATAACATGGGTTATGAATAAAGCTCGATATCATAGCTCGTGAAATTCCGTGGTAATCCCAAATTGTATATGAGTAGGTACTATCGACAACACAGCTAACTGACTATCGGTGCACCTTAAGTGCATTGTAATAAGGTTCTATATAAACACAGAATGGTCAGTTAATAGTGTTGTCGTTAATACCTAATAATTCAGAAATATTAGATGACACTTTTAGAATACAAAAATATGGAATAATAAGCGAAATACCCAAATTGAATAACGGTATTTGAAACTTGAAACTGGCTCAGTCGAATTCAACAGTGTCGAAATAGGGGTGAAAACTCGGTCGGAAAAAATATTTTCAAAACCGCTGTTTAACACTGTGCTTTACCACTTATAGATTATACGTGCCAGGTTCGATACCACAAAACTTTACAAGTGTAGGTACGTCAACTAAATTGTTAAATTGTTGGTAAAATATTGTATCAGTTATATAAACTTGTAATGTCATTTGTAAATTGTAATGTTTGTCAGTGAGAATGTGCGATAAATTGTTGGAGGCGGCGGGTTCCAATCTCTCTCATTTTTTTCAAGTTCAAATTTTCACTTCTGCCGGCACTGGAGTGCAACCCGGACTTTTTTTTCTGTTAGAAACTTTTTAAATGTTTGTTTTAGTAATGAACCAGCCGAGTTGGTTGTGTTGTTGAATTGTGTTTGTGTAGGTAGTAGTAGTGGGCAGTGGGTAGTGGGCAGTGGGCAGTGGGCAGTGGGCACACACTCACGGAGGCCAGCTCGTCGTCCTCCTCCATGGAGATGATGGCGCGCTGCGGGTCCGCGCAGGGCTGCTGGTGCTGCGGCTGCGGCTGCGGCTGCGGCTGCGGCTGCGGCTGGCGCGCGTAGGGCGGCGGCGGCGTGCCGGGCGGCGGCGTGCCGCGCGACCAGCGAGCTGCGACATGCCATGCACACTCATATTTGAACTTGCTTTACCTTTTCCAGCTTAAAGCGAACCGATGACGTGGATGAACGTTGATTTGGAAATATTTCGATCCCGGGTAGGATGCAAGGATTTCTATCCGCATCCGACTCACGAGTAGAGTGAAAAACATGAAAAAGGCAATACTAGGGGTATATATATAGAACACGTCAAAATAGGCATCTTTTACTTAAAAACCTTGATTCAATTTTAAAAATGACCAAAGAATAACGTTCCAAAGTTTTCTAACTTCAGCACTTGGTAATTTTTTTGCCAAAGTAGTGTCATTATAACACCTATTTTGAATTATTGTTACGTACAGAACACGTCAAAATAAGCACATTTTTGTAGAAAAACTTGTCGTTTTTTTCCGCTCTTTGATAAATAAAAAATAACACCTATCCGTCATCCGAGTCGGTTCTTCCACCTTTAAACGACTGACCTTAGAACCCAAATATCTCGGTGAATAATCGATCTGAGAGAAAAAGTTTAAAGAATAAAACGTGCTTATTTTTAAGAATTAAGGTAGATCTACAAAACCAATTTAAGGGGCTGGTTGAGCAAAACTTTGATGTTGACCATATTAATAGCCTGTTAGGAAAGACCTTAACAGATACGGCAGAAAAACACCTTGGTAAGCACCAGAGAAAGAAAGAGAAGTTGTCATCAGAGACACTGGCTTTGGTAGAAGAACGGAGGCAAATGAAACATAACACGATAGCTGATCAGAAGCAAATAGAAAGCATAAGCAAAATCATTAGTAAATCTATTAGAAGAGACTTAAGAAAACGTAATACTGAAGTTATAATCAACACGATCAAAGAATACCGAGGTCCAAAAATATTTAGAAGAAAGTTAAGAACCGGAGTAAAAGAAATAGTGAAGTTGAAAGATGACGATGGAAATTTAGTTACAGACCGGGACAAAATAGTAAATACTGTTGAACATTTCTACACCAACCTTTACTCATCTCAGTCAGCAGAGCCAGATCAATCTACCAGATGTAATGACAGTAGAGCACCACCCACACTATACAAAGATAGAGATAATGTACCCCCAATATTACCTACGGAAATTAGAAAAGCTCTGTACAGTATGAAAGCCGACAAATCTCCTGGCGAAGATGGCATCACATCCGACTTACTTCGCGCTGGTGGCGACCCTATCATTAACCTCCTTGTAAAATTATTTAACCAGGTACTTCAGGATACTCGCACTCCAAAATCATGGAAAACTGCCATCGTCACCATCTTACATAAAAAGGAGACATTTCGAAGCTTACTAACTACCGCCCCATAAGCCTTCTTTCCCACACTTATAAACTTTTTGCAAAAGTATTATGCAACCGTCTCACCCGTAATCTCGACGAGTGCCAACCGCCCGAGCAGGCCGGCTTCCGAAGCGGATTTTCGACCATTGACCATATACGTGCGGTAAAACAGCTCATGGAGAAAAAGTCAGGAGTATAATCGACCCCTGTGCATGGCCTTCGTCGATTACGAGAAGGCTTTCGACAGTGTCGAGCACTGGGCCGTGTTTGAGTATAATCGACCCCTGTGCATGGCCTTCGTCGATTACGAGAAGGCTTTCGACAGTGTCGAGCACTGGGCCGTGTTTGAGTATAATCGACCCCTGTGCATGGCCTTCGTCGATTACGAGAAGGCTTTCGACAGTGTCGAGCACTGGGCCGTGTTTGACTCTCTCCATCGCTGCTCAATCGATGCTCGCTACGTGGACGTGCTTCGGGAGCTGTACAGCTCGGCAACAATGCAGGTTCGGCTCCATAAACTGAGCGCGCCAATTTTAATTCGGAGGGGAGTGCGTCAAGGGGATACTATTTCAACCAAACTTTTTACGGCTGTTCTAGAGGACGTCATAAAAACGCTTGCATGGGATAGGTCCGGTATTAATATCAATGGTGTATTCTTGTCGCACTTGAGATTCGCCGACGACATTGTCTTGTTTGCCGATGCCGATTTGATGAGCTCCAAAATATGATCCAAGATCTTTATCATGCTTCCTTGCAGGTAGGTCTCAGGATGAATATGTCCAAGACTAAGGTCATGACGAGCGTTTCCGGCGAGTCGAATTCAACTACTGGAGATCGTCGAGCGATACGTTTATCTTGGTCATATTCTATCCTTTGACAAGGAGCATCAGAACAAAGAGATCTCCAGGAGAATTCAGCTCGGTTGGGCGGCATTCAATAAGTTAGACGACATCCTCAAATCCGTTGACGTTCCACAATGCCTAAAGACTCGTCTCTATAATCAGTGTGTCCTGCCCACAATGACGTATGGTGCTGAGACATGGACGCTCACAAAGGAGGCTGTGCATAAAGTAAGGGTGGCACAGGGAGCCATGGAGCGCGCCATGCTCGGTATTAACCTACAAGACCGAGTGAGGAATACTGAGATCCGACGTCGCACTATGGTGCGTGACGTCGGAGAAGTCATAACCAAACTCAAATGGAGTCGGGCAGGACATATTGCCAGGCAGCGTGACGGTAGGTGGACCAAAACGTTAACGGATTGGTGGCCACTACCAGGAAAAAAAACGTCGGTCGTCCACCGGCACGATGGGTTGACGACGTAAACAAGACCGCGGGTCATCTCTGGATGAGACTAGCACGGGACCGGGATAAGTGGCGTACTCGAAGAGAGGCTTATGCTCAGCAGTGGGCGATTAAAGGGTGAAAATGATGATGATGATGATGATGATTATTAAGCATTTATAACGATAGAAAAAAAAATGAAAAAAGCAGTCAGTCAGTCAGGACTTTTACGTTTATATATAGAGAAGATAGATCAAGATCACTTACACCTCGGCAGGCCAAGGTCCAAATGCTCAGGCGAGGACTGACTCCTCACATGCAGTACTGGCACGCCGGTCCTGTCGTCCGTCTGTAACACAACACGTTGTTATACACGGTCTTACTACGCAGCATATTCATCATCATCAATCTACAGCCCAGATCGAGACACACATAATCACAAATATTTGGTGGTTCGATTTTGAAGCCAGAGGTCCAGAATTTCAGAAAGCGATGTCTCTTTAAAGAGCAATGGCAAAGTGGTTAGATTTTATTACTACTGAATTAAATTTTCACAATAAGATCAGGGATATTGATCTTAAAATTACTTGGTGACAAAATCCATTAATTCCAGAATGCCTTATTTGTTTCTCAATTCTCAATTATTTCCCGACTGCCGAAGGAGAGGAGGGTTATTTTTTTCGAGCGTATGTATGTATGTGACCTTATTCTTTGGCACACCCTGCAGCCTAAACCGTTTGACGGATTTCGACATATGGGGTGTTGTTGGATTCCTCTTAATCGTGGGAGTGACATAGGCTATAAAATTTGAAAAAAGCAGTTGGTTTTTTTGAAAAATCTTTTAATTTCATTTTGTTCGTTGTTTAAATTGACTAATTCAATTATGATATTCTAAAATCTAAGGAAAATACATAGAATGACAAGTGAACGCATAAGAAACAAAACGAAAATAACTGATGCACTAAAATAAAATGGCGATGGGCCGGCCATGTAGCAAGATACACAGATAAAAGGTGGACAAAAGAAGTTACTACATGGAAGGGCCCCGAAGTAAAAAGAAAACCAGGACAACCACGAAAGCGATGGAACGACGACATAGTAGCCACCGCCGGTCAAGGATGGCTAAATAAGGCAAAAGACAGAGACGAATGGAACAAATTGGAGGAGGCCTTTACCCAATAAAAGTGGGGTTTCTATCAACTTTTAATTTTAAATAAATGAACAAATCAAAAAAGTAAAAAAAAATAATAATAATTTAACAAAAATGTTAGTTAAGTAATTGTAGGTAAATGGAAGATAAGTCTGTAAGTAGTTGATAAGGCAATAAAAAGGCTTTTTATTTATTATTATTATTCTAAAACCAAAGTCAGATTATTTAGACTAGCCTACTTGTAACATAGTTTTCTTTCGTCCCGCCTTGGCTGCCAAGGCAAAGGTTCTGTATAATTTTAGGTATTTTACTTATTTACTTGGGTAGTTGATTGACGTATTATTCACGTCACGAGCAATGTAAAGGTTTGCATATTTCTCAGAAATTCTGTACAACATGTACCCAATTTCAGTGCTTATTATTGTATATTCCGCTCATGTTGATATTTCAGAGTTTTAGTTAAGATATAAATGAACCCGATTTTTAAATAATCTTTACCATTTATCTACCCATTGCATTATAACTTGTGTTACAAGCGGAAGCCCGTTTCAACTCCTGTCATTAGGAAGAGACGTCCGCTTATATCATAAGTATTAAATTATTATGCAATGAGCTCCTTATTGTAGAAGCATCTGATGTATAATCTAGAAACCTAAAAATAATAATCTAATAAATGCAGCATGTTAGTCACAATTCGAAACATATTGTTAGATCTTAAAGCACACACACATAAAATAAATTTGGAAAAAATCGGGTCGCAAAATACTGAAAAAAGTGCCAGATCGTGAGTATAAGTGAAATAAATAAATACAGTGTAAAAAGCTTTTGCAAATTAAACATTAATGCAATTATTTAACCTCCACCATAATATTAGGAAACCAAGATTGTCTCCTCATAAGGCCACAGACAGACAGCTATCGGGAAGGGGCCATAAATATTAAATTCAATCAACTTTACAAACAGGTATTGACATGTCCATGTACAGCAGTCGCCATCAGATATATCGGAGCGACCAAAGTGCTCACAAATATCTGAACACGTCTCTAATTCCGACTGCACTATGTGTCTGTAGCCAAGTATTGTTTAATTAACGAATTCTGTTTCACATAGATGAAAGTAAAGAGTAGGTAATGTAATAATGATGGTGTGTTCATGCTATCCCTCATTAGGGAAATAGGACTCGCAGAAGAGTTATCCATTTTATACGATCTTGAGCGACATCTTCTAATAGGCTAAAAGTAAATAGTTACGTTTATAACATTGGCTTCCTACAGATTACAGTCAGAAATATTATTTTGCCCACGGGCGCAGCGGCAAATCTCACTTCACACCCAGGAGAAGATGTAAAATTGTGTACGCACCACGGGTGGCAATTCGTAAAGCCCCGGATCGCATATGTATGGCCCTCGCCTTCGTTTCGGGTCACAAACACCTGCTATCTGGGGCATTCACGAATTCACCGCCCTAGGTACGTAATGTACTATTAAAAATACTATATATACTGTACTATTAATTGTCTTAGCATGTTTATTCCATCCATTTGGATGGAATAAAGATGCTAAGATATTTATCCATTCCTGTTGTATCTATGTGAAACGAATCCGTCTTACGCTTTTCGACTCTACTTATTCAACAACAAGGGGAGTGAAAAGCGTTACGTGTCGTTAGGCAGCTAAATTATTTTCACTATGAGCTTTGGATTCCCAGTCTTTACAGCAGTATTGTGACCGAGCTCCGCTTAAAATACTTCGCTACGCTCTTACAGTAAAATAATTTCACTCCCTCGCAACAGTACTATACCTGCAAAGGCGGCGGGGGCACGTTCACAAGCGGATAGCTCATCTGCAGCGCGATGGAATTAGGCTGCGGACCATCCAACTCCCCATCCAACGAATGTGAAGACATCCTCAACTTCTGACTTTCATAAGACGGCATTGATTGATGCATCGGCGATCCTCTATCTCGCTTATAATACTTATGCGCGGGCGAGACCGACGAGCATGGCTTTGGTTTCGCTAAAGGATTGACCGGAGGCATGTTGGGTGATAGAGGATTTCGTTTCGGCCGCTCTATGGACCTCGGAGGCAATGGTGGCGGCGTGTTGTCCAAGCAAGTCGTTGGTACCATTGGCACGGTGTTGTTATGCACGTGGCGTCGCTTGTTCGTCTCGTCTGAGTTCTGTCTGACTAACGGCGGTTGGTTTTCCTGTTGGATCTTATTGTTCTGCCTCGTCCGTAGATTCCTCAAGCTCTGTCCGGTTAGATTGCTTAGGGATCTAGGCAGCCCGCTTAGGAAACTGGTCGGAGGTGGGGATCCAGCCGGTTTGTCCAGGTTGGTTTTGGTGCGGGAGAGACGGGGTGTTGCCGGTGACGCTTCGGCGATCGGCTATAGAAGTACGGTGTTAATTACGAAGCGTGGACATTGCAATAATGTTTGTGCTGAGATACCGAATTACTCTGCTTTTGGTGAAGTTAATTTTCAAGATGTCAATGACTAAACATGTTATTATTACCTGGATCAAAGTGCTTATTATATATTCTATTGCCTCTTTCGTACACGTTTGAGAAACAAATGTTACGGATTTCATAGGAATGGCATAGTAATTTTTTTTCAGGGCATACTCAACTATTCTGTGCAACCAATTAACTTTCTCTGTCATGACTTTCAGATTGAAAAGGTTAATAATGATTTAGCCCGAGATATTTTTTCGTTTAAACGGTTTTGTTCGATTAAATAAACTTAAGATTAAATGATGCATACAGATAGTAATTAGAAATGTAATATTTTAATTGATTACATTTAGGTATCTCCACACAAGACTACAAGAAAGAGTGTAGCTACAGAATACTGCAATGTTTATACAGAGTTACGAAAACCACCCCCACATCGTGAGGCGAAAGCTTATTCGTATGAATTAGATGTCTGTTTCTATGCAAGTTTGCTTTTTACACAAAATAAAAGATAATTATGATCCGCATTTTGCATGTAATCTCTACGACCCGAAAGTAACCCGACAGTAGTTTTCTAAACTCCCAAAAAAAACATTGATGAACAGATGAAAGCTTCAGTAGTGACCCGCTTTATAAAACTACAAAACAATTTTACAAATGTTAAAAGGAACACTGGCAACACTGAGGACTTAAACAACAGGCTAGTGTTGACAGTTTAAAAAATTGTATTTAACATTGTAAAACGGCCCGCAAAATTTAAGAATATAAATATATTATATTTAACTTTTTAAAGTACCCCTAAACATAGCTAAATTCCTGCAAAGCCGTCCAGCGACTGTTTACAAAATATCAAAATCACTCAAACACAACCCATAGCGCTATAGATATAAGACCACCCAAACGTCACATGAACAAACATGCACAGAAGCAAACATGATAACATAACATGGAATCGAACATTGAACCACATGGAGTTATTCACCGATGGTCGACCCGGTTAATAGTTAGTCGATGTACTGTTACGTTGACCAATACACTTTCGCCTCGAATGGGCCCAAAAAATTGCTTTATACTGGCCCAAATATGTTTCACTATTATTCGCATATAATATTCACTCTAGCATTTCAAACTTAACAAACTTAAAAAGCAGATTGAAGAAATGCTTAGCATTATAAATATTATAATCTTAAATATTAAAGATTTAGCTAAGTAAGTAACATAGTATGCAAGTTATTCTTTATTCAGAAATAAAAATTAATTGCGCCCCGTCCTGACGACGACGACTGTGTAACCAAAACTCGCGAGCAAAGAAATTCGCATGTTTGGTTGTGAAGTGAATCCATTTCTTTGCTCGCGAGTGCAGTTAGGCGGAGGTTACACAGCCTTCAGGACGCGGCGTAAATGCTAGAGTTAAACAAAACAATGACCAATATGAGGAATTAAAGTGTCAATTTTGTGAGCCCATAAAAACATTATGTGGTACAGAAATCAAAATAAATGGCCGCAACATAGTGATAAACTATCATACGTGAGCAACGGTCTACTCGTGGCAAAATTATTTACCGTGACTATTTTTACAATGTGATTTTGCACTGAAAATTAATTCGTACTCTGTGCTTCGTAAATAAAGATTTGTACAACAAGCAAACATCGAATGGACGAAGATTAACACAATTGATTTGACATAAATGAAAAGGAGCTCACGCTAGAGTTTCTGACTTATCCATCTCTTGGATTTTCTCTGTTATCTACGCCATATTCAACCGATATGGCTTAGGCAATAAGAGCTGACCTGTCAGAGAAAAGAGTGGAAGTAATTGAAGCCAAAGGTAACATTTAGATTCACTCACTGCTTATGCAAGCTCTCTTTTGTTTTAATCGACTACATAATAAACGTTTAGTTTCAAATTCCGACTAGTCAGAAGTCTTCTAGTCATTGGATAACCAAATCTCACTAATCTCTATAGAAACAAAGCTCGTATCTATGTTTTCAGTACTGAGGTTTCAGAACCTATCACAACTTCAAAAACATGTTTCAACGAATGAGTCTTTTTCAAAGTTTAATTTGTCCCTGTTGTTTTAAAAACAGTAACCTGTTAGGTTAGGTTTGTTTTATAAAAATGCTGAAAATAAACAACGTCTTGAAAAATATCATTCAAACAAATGAAACTTTGGCAAATTACTCGCACGAGGAAGCAATTTTGGACAGTTGTGATTGACAAGAGGTTTTCATAAGACTGATGCTAGTGAGTTTTGGCTGCGTGTCCTAATGCATGTAGATTTACCTGGCCAGCGGTTATAGTGTCTATCTCGTGTTGGAGCGTGCCGCAGCGCTGCTCTGATGACTCCAGTTGTGCCTGTTTTCGCACGTCAGGCACTTTGGAGAGCTCGTCTAGAAATAGAAAGACTATGCTATTATTTTGTTTAAAATAACATCAGTAGGGAAGGATAAGTTGCACATCCAGATTACCATGCGAAATGTCTAGTATTTGTCTAGCAACTATGACAGTTGCTAGACAAATACTAGACATTTCGCATGGTAATCTGGATTTTAGCTACAGTCATACAAACATACTACCACCAGTCATACAAAATCAGTGCAGTTTCTAAAATTGAGCTGAGAAACAACGGCTTGATGTCGTGAAGACCGACTCACAAAATAGCATGCCCAGGATCGTGTCAAAAACAACTAAACAGTAGGCAAATGGAGCCCCGCTAAAGGTGATATAGCGCGCGATAGAAGTATATATCGCCGATATAGACGACAGATACTCACTGCGCAGCTCGCGGATGTACTTCTGCTCTTGCTCCAGCATCAGCCGCATCGTGTGCACCTTGGACACCTCCAGCTGCCTCTGTTTCTCCGACTGTGAACATAGACACGTCAATCAGTTCCTGCGATTCATATGAGCCTACCAGGTTACACTTCCACAAGGTGGACTGATGACCTGGTAAAGGTCGCGGGAGTTCGCTGGATGCGGGTGGCGCAGGACCGGTCATTGTGGCTAGGGAGGCCTATGTCCAGCAGTGGACGTCGTTCGGCTGATATGATGCACCTTAATAGACTAATCCACGGAGGCGGAGAAGACAGGAAAAGAATCGACCAATGGCAATGGATCTCGACTCGGTTTTACTTTGAACGAATCGTATATCCTCGTATTTAATTCCCGAGCGCTCGAAATTTCAAAAATCAACTACCTGCGTACGACCGACCATATTGATTCCTAGTGCATGTGTTGGACATGTGATCATTTACATAAGACATACGTATATATTTTCGTACGTAATAGCTGGCTCTGCAAGCAAAAGCCTTGCAGCTTCAAGGCGCTGTTTAAACAGGTGACGGAATGATAACACTCGTAAACGGCACAAGGGTTGTACGCATAGTGTAAATGACATTATGAGTTTTATTCCTAGGAATTGAGGTTCAAAATTTGATGTTACTGGTGAGGGTGCCGAAAGAGCCAGCTGATCGAATTTATGTTAAGAAGCATATTGGAACCCGCGGTATGTTATAATGGAATGTGTGTGTCTTTTAGCGGGATTGTCAAGCTTCTCGTAAAATCTTTGCCATTCAAGCTAGTTAAGCTCAAAACTGTCAGCTTCGCAGGCAGGGCCACTACCCACTAAACCTAATAGTAAATAGGTAATAAAAAAAAAGATAATCAGTCTGTTTATAACTACCACTTTGGGTATCTGCAGTGGTCGATTTAATCAGCGATAGCATAATGACTCATATGTAAGTATTGTAAATACTTCATAGTACACAAAAAACGCTCCAGTAAAATAATCTGACTACATAATACTACGAGCAAGTACAAATAAAATAAAAATACTATACACATACTATAAATATATAAATAAATATCTTAACACAATACACAAACAGTATCCTATTAAATCACAAGTCATTGGACAGCCACAACTTCTAAAGGACAACGGCAAGCCCTTCCACCACTTCACAGGACGCACAGTGAAAGATTAGAATAAGCGTGCGTCTTATTATTATTAGACTGGCCGCACGGTGTCCGTTTGGTATATCTATACTAATATAGCTTTCAGTGTCAACTGTCAGCTATAGGTATAGATATCCGGGGGTCAATTAAAAACTTAACGCTCCCATTCCATTCCAAGTCGATTTTAATTGTGTATCTCGCGCATTATGTTGGCTAGATTTAGCTGGATGTGCGTGGAAGCAAGCACACGTTGAAATCAAACTAGAATACGGAGGTAACTCTCGTTTAACATATGATGACCTGTATGATCTTGTGGGTAGTGACCCAGGCTACGAAACTGACGGTTCTGGGTTCAAATCTCGGTATAGGCAAATTATATTTGTGTCATGAGATATAATAATAGTTGCTATTTAAGTATTATATCGTATCTTTTAAATATATCGTCGTCTATTACCTACATATAACACAAGTCTTATTATAAGGTATTTAAACAATTCAATACTTCGATCTTTTCATTACAGTTGTTAACAACGGGTCACCTTTATTACAAATTTACTATTCATTAAGGCTGAAGGTGTCAACTATAAGGGCAGTGTTGGGTGCTAATTACTAACAAACTAAGATTGAATAAATGGTGCGTTAATCGTCATGCGGTCAAAACTACACGCATACAGACAGGGTACAGGATAGTATACAAGGAGTGTCTGAATTTTTGTGAGGAGATGGATGCAGGCAATCTAGTACTTAACCATTGTGTGACTAACTTTAAATAAGTCCTTTTGCAATAGTAGATATTTCTTGATAATCAGTCTGTTCTGTTTATAACCTCTCTGGGTATATGTGGACAGTTATCATTATCAGTGATAGCATAATGACTCACATTGACGGGCAGGGGCGCGGTGATTGGCGTCTTGTGACGCGACGTGTTCTGGTGGACCGTTAGCACCGCCGTCGCGTTGGCTGAAACGTAACAATAACGGTTGCAGCACAAAATAAAATAGATAAAAGTATTACGTACAGAAGGTTATCTGTTAACAAATCCCCTGTTTAAGTATGCCGAGCGAGTCTAAACGTGGCCATCCCTTTCTATCATGCAATGAACGCGTGCGCGCTGTAGCAGCGCTCACATACCCCGGCCCCGGGGCCGTGCCGAGGCCGGCATGTACTAGTAGCGGCGCGAAGAAATCACGGAGTGAGCCGCCCGTGGTTGTAGCGACATTTACAGTTCGAGAGATACCTTGGAAAGTGATAGATAACCTAATATTACAGATGGTACTCAAGCTAAAGAGGCCTTACGCGTACAGAAGCAGAAGCGGAAGCGTATTTTGCAAAATGCTTCCTTTTTCATTCAAGATTACGAAGTAACAATAAGTATTTATTCAAAAACTGATCATTTTCATCAATCATTTCTAGGTTACTCTTAATCAGGCGTCGGTGCAGCGTGTTTTATACGACTTTAAAAAATATATAAATTTACGGCAACGTAGGTCCTATAGTTATGATTATTTTTTTATGTTAAGTATTTTTAGGGTAAAAAAAAACGTAATCCTGTTTTTATCAAAAAAATTAAGAAAACTCGGAAGGTGTTTTATCACTTTTTTTTATATGAATCTTTGATTTTCAATCATATCAGCCCCTCGTAAAAGATTTCATATACCAAATTATTCTTGTTTACTGCAACATTAAGAACCGAAACGACCCTTCTCACTGCAAAATTTGAGAAAGACTCCCAAGAAAACTCATTTGTTTTAGGTTTAGAAAGAGAAAATGTTTAAGGATGGAAGGAATAGTTTAAGGAATGATTATTTAAGTACGTTATCAGTTTTTGAATAAATACTAATATTTACGTCGTAATCTTGAATGTAAAAGCAAATTGCAAAATACGCTCGTCTGTAGGCGTAAGGCCCCTTAAAAGACTCGGTTTACGAGATATTTCTACATACACTATCTTCAATAACAATAATTGGTCAATTTCTGGTGATTCATGGGCTTAGGACACTTGCGATGACGTGTATGTTATATCGACCGATTAATTAGTTGTGACGTACTTCAGATGAATGCCCTTACTCTCAACACATCACGCTCTGGCGACCTTACTCACCACCAGGAACACAACACCACATACATACCTACAGAGCAATTAGTGGCGTTATTATGGTAATTAGCTCCCCAGTTGGGCTCCTCCAATTATCAGCGAGATGACGTCCCGCTGTGCCTTCTCTCTAGACCTAAAAACATGTTGATGTTTATGCCTCACCTCGGATCATCATGACGACCTGCTGGTGCGTGTGGTGGTGCACAGGCACACCGTCCACCCGCAGGATGCGGTCGCCGGCGCGGAGCCCCGCGCGCCATGCTGCGCCGTGCTCTTTTACTGATTGCACGTATACCGGGTTGTCACCTGGAACATTAACAAATATTACATTAGGACATTTAGGACTAGGGATAAAATTAAAAACAAAACTACTAGCACGGTTAGCACAAGACCGCGCGCGAAATCTATCCATCTCGTTAGAATTGTAACACTTAGAAAGATACGGGTGGCTTACCTCGCTCGCGGTCTGGTGTTAAACAGAAAGATACGGATGGCTTACCTCGCTCGCGGTCTGGTGTTAAACGTGCTAGCAGTTTCGGTGTACGTATGAACTGTCATACGCACGACTAGAAATAGAGCTATTTCTAGAGTTGATCCGATATTTTTGCGCGCTTTGTGTCAGATATGGGACCCGCTATATTCAAAGGCACAATAATCAAATCGGCACCTTCTTAATCATAAATTCTACTCCGGCAAAGATAATTCCATAATTTGTCTTTAGCGCGGAGCGTGGCCTCTGGATTGTGGGTTGATAATATTACGATCGCCTTCAAGTTCATAATCAAACGTCGATTATTATGATTGCAGTACTAAGTTTATAGGAGGTAAATCGCGTTCGCGCCGCGTCCTCTCATTATGCCTCTCCTGTCTGTCTAGTACTTTTAATACCCATTATAAAATTCAGTTACGACCGAGAAAATGAAAATGAAATGTGTACAGCTTACCGGACACTTTCATGCCGTATCCGTGCTCGTCGCGGACGATGGTGACGGTGAGGAGCTCATCGCCGCCCGGCGAGCCCGCCCCGCCCAGCATCACCTACAATACAAAAAATACACCATTTTATCATTTTTGTAAACAATTTGTTCCTTCTAGCGATAAAGCACAATGGGTTTCGTAAAGTTTTGACACTGTTTTAAGTCCTGATGTAACGTGACATCTTACCGAGTTTTGAGTTTCTATGTGTTAGATGACGCATCAAACACATAAAAGAGGCATGTGTGTCGTTTATATCCTAACAGAAAACATAAATAACTACAACTTAGAAAAGTTGAAAAACCCCCGACATTTTCATTTCAAAGTCTAATATCTCAAAAACGGCTAAACAGATTTTCATGAAACATGGCTAAAAACAGTTTTCGAATAAAAAAACCGCATTCAAATCGGTCCATCCGTTTGGGAGCTACGATACCACAGACAGATACACAGATACACAGATACACAGACATGTTAAACTTATAACACCCCTCTCTTTGCGTCGGGGGTTAAAAAGACGTGATTTTCGCGTTGTTTTGTTTTTGAACCACGTGGGAGGCAAACAAGTGGTTACTGTAGCCTATGGACGCTTACAAGTCGAGACGACTCGCATGCGCGTGTCGTCTCGCTCGTGGCGCTCAGTGTCCGCGCCCCTTTTCTACACAATACAATAGGTCGCGTCCGCGTCCTGTCTGCGCCGCGTCCACGACTTTTTGTGTCTTAGTCGTGAACAGAACATATTCGGCCGTTCTTTAAATAAAGCGGCTCGGATAGGATCTTTGGAACATGTGGTTTCAATGAGGGTTTCCCGAATAAATTGTGTGACAAGCTGGTAGCTATGGCGAGAAGTATTTTTGACAGTGGTAGATTTCGACACCTAGACCTATCGCCACAGTGCAGCCGATTATGCAATCTGGAAACCCTTTAGTTTAGTTTAGGCGTTGTCTGTCTCATAATAAAACCTCAAGACGATTTCACTAGACTGTACTTATTTGCATCGACATCAAAAAAAGGAAAAACCAATTAGCCAGTCCACATTCTAACCAGTCCAAGTCCGGCCGGTCCGTTATCAGATTCGGCTAACTTATGCAAATAGGACACATGCGCAAACCAACCTCATTAGGCAAGGCACTGGCTGCATACGAAACGGTGGTCTTTGAACAGTCAGCGTCATATAGTTAGTAGCAGCCAGAGTAGCCAAATATTTCGTAACACACCTTTAATATTACAAGCTTTTATGTTTTTGTTTCACCTGTCCCGTTGTCTGTCTGTCTGTAATCAAATCTTGCACGTTAAATTTGATCCACTTCCCGGTTTCCGATTGAGCTGAAATTTTGCACGAATATGCAAATCGCGTGACAATGCAATATTATGATGACGTGGAGCTGATCTGATGATGGAGCTGGAAGGTGGCCATAGGAACTCCGTAATAAAACCACATAACCCCATCGAGTTTGGGATCGTTAGAATCGTCTCAATGAGTAGTTGATGATGGTATACAGAAAAGTACAGTCAGCAATAAAAGCTTTTACCAAAAATGGATTTTTTGACAGAAACTTATTTAGTTTCACCTGTCCCGTTGTCTGTCTGTCTGTAATCAAATCTTGCACGTTAAATTTCATCCACTTCCCGGTTTCAGATTGAGTTGAAATTTTGCACGAATATGCAAATCGCGTGACAATGCCATTTTACGATGACGTGGAGCTGATCTGATGATGGAGCTGGAAGGTGGCCATAGGAACTCTGTAATAAAACCACATAACCCCATCGAGTTTGGGCTCGTTAGACTCGTCTCAATGAGTAGTTGATGACGGTATACAGAAAAGTACAGTCGGCAATAAAAGCTTGTGCCAAAAATGGAATTTTTGACAGAAACTTTTTCTTACAGTAATAAAGACGTGTACCGTATATGACGCTAACTGTACAATTGAAGACATTTTAGATAGAAAAATCCAGTAGACGGACCCCGGGCTCCTTTAGGGCACAACCAGGAATAACACTAGGGGGACGAACAGGACGATGACAGACCCTTTGAAATGCTTACGGTATTGAGAAATGAGCCTGGTAAAGGTCGCGGGTCGCTGCGCAGGCCCGGACATTGTGGCACTCCTTGGGGGAGGCCTATGCCCGGCAGTAGACGTTTGTCGGCTGATATGATGATGATGATACCTGTCGCAATATATTATTTACTAGCGACCCGCCCAGGCCTCGAACGGGTACTATCCTACTAATATTATAAATGCGAGATAGTTTTCATCCCGGGTCCACGCGGACGAAGTCGCGGGCGGAACCTAGTACATAATATTCCTCTTGAATCACTCTATCTATTAGAAAAAACCGCATCATAATCCGTTGCGTAGTGCGTACTGAGCTAGGAAACCCCGTGTTACAGGACCTAGTTTCGTCGTTCCAAATACTTCAAGCATACATAGGGACAGACAGCGGGAAGCGACTTTGATTTATACTATGTAGTGATTTTCAAAAGGTAGTGACCCTTTGAAATGCTTACGGTATCGAGGAAAGGGAAGAGACATGCTTACACACGCAGATTCACGGTACCTTGGTTTATGCAACTTTTCCCAAAGACAAACACGTTGCAGCCATGTTATTGTACAATAACAAACCGATCGTGCTCGTCTCCGGTCACGTTACTATCTCACGTTATCATTTATCTACTTGCGTAACCTTAGTATTGGGTATAGTTGTGTAATTGATATTGCAGCATGTTTAATCAAAATAATCATCTTGTGAGGTACAAACGACAACACTGTTAACTGACCATCCTGTGTTTATATAGAACCTTATTACAATACACTTAAGGTGCACCGATGGTCAGTTAGCTGTGTTGTCGATAGTACACTTTTACAGTACAATACAAAACGAAATACTCTTTTATGTTAAGCCGGCCAAAAAAAGCAAAATTGCACATTCTGGTCAGGAGACGTAAATGTGTCGCCAAGGGTACACTGAAGAAAGCCTCAGATCGCATACATTCCTTTTATTACCGCCCTGGGTGAAGTGGGTTGTAATTTATAACTTTCTGGTACAATTTGTCACAGACCAATGGCCAAAGAAAGCCTTAGCAACACTTTACACAGCATTTTGCTAGTTCGTCGAGATAGATAAAGCGAGAGAAAACTGTGGGTATTTATGACATTGACATAAAATTGAATTTCATCAGGCATGTGGAAGAGATTTATTTTTATACGGTTCCGTACCCAAAAAGGATAAAACGGGACCCTATTACTAAGACTCCGCTGTCCATCCGTCTGTCTGTCTGTCACCAGGCTGTATCTCATGAACCGTGATAGTTAGACAGTTGAAATTTTCACAGATGATGTAATTTTATTGCCGCTATAACAACAAATACTAAAAAACGGAATAAATAATATATTTAAGGGGCTCCCATTATACAACCAAACGTGATTTTTTTGCTTTTTTTATAGATATTAGTACGGAACTCTTCGTGCGCGAGTCCGACTCGCACCTGGGCGGGTTTTATTTTACCATATGTTGATATGTTATGTACCTCCACAAATTTATCTTCAACTCTAAATTCCCCCCAACTCTCCTCTCAATTATTTTATAACCGCACATATCATAAACAATAGATTACTATTTTACCTAATCATAGTAATCATCATAATCCACCTAGCGTTGTTCCCGGTTGTGCCCTAAAAGAGCCCGGGGTCTGCTTTGCCACCTAATCCCAAGATTCGGCATAGCCCTTGGTTTTATGAAAGCGACCGCCATCTGACCTCCCAACTCCCAACCCAGCGGGAAAACTAAACAATACAATACAATACAATACAAATACTCTTTATTGCACACCTCACACAAACAAAGCAGTTAAAAAGAAAAACAATACAATAACATGTAGGTAGAGGTAGACAACAGGCGGTCTTATCGCTGAAGAGCGATCTCTTCCAGACAACCTTTGGGTATCGGAGAAAGAGATAAAACTAGATTATGTAGTAGGTGGTACAGAGATTATAATAAGCCAAAAATCAAAATAATTATATTAATGCACGTACATAAATAGCTCTATATATAAACATACATACACAATCATACATATATACAAATAACACAAATAAAAATATATAAAACATAAACAGTCAGCCAATAATAATAATAGTAGGACAATCAGGGTTATGGGAAAGACAAATAATGTTCTTTAAGAAGAGATTTGAAGTTGCCGATAGATTTAGCTTGTCTTATATGAAGAGGGAGAGAGTTCCACAGTCGAATAGCCTTAAAGGTGAACGAACTACTGTAAACTTTGGAAGATGACAAAGGCACAGTTAATAGCAAATTGTTAGAAGATCTAACAGAATTCAAATAACTAAAACGCTCTTTGAGATAGCGGGGAGTTGCAGGGTTAAAAAGGACACTAAACAGAAGCGAAATAATGTGAGAGTTACGGCGATAACGGATAGGGAGCCACTTGAGTTTGGAACGGAAACTAGAAACGTGGTCATATTTGCGTACCCCAAATATGAACCGAATGCAGACATTTTGGAGACGCTCAAGCTTATTAAGCTGCTCCTCAGAAAGGTCGAGATAGGATACATCAGCGTAATCAAGAATAGGAAGAAGTAAAGTTTATGCAAGCGCAATTTTAGTTGCAGTAGGCAGAAAATTACGAAGCCGCCTGAGAGACCCCACTGCAGCAAATACCTTCCTGCTCACTTCACTCACTTGAGGCACCCAAGACAAAGAGCGGTCCATAATGATCCCAAGATTTTTCACTTGCATCGAGTAATCAATCTGAATCCCATCAAAAAGTATTGGAGGGAGATTTACAAAATCAACTCTAGAAATCAGGTTGTTGCTGCCAATAACAATGACTTGGGTCTTCGTTGGGTTCACACTCAGACCATATCGTTGACTCCATTTCAGAATGCGTACCAAGTCATCATTAGTTATTTCTATGGCAGAAGGGAGATCACCAAGCACGGACTGTGTATAAATCTGAAGATCATCGGCATAAAGGTGATAATGAGAGGATATATTGTGTGTGATGGAATTGATGAAGATAGAAAATAAGAGAGGAGATAGCACACCGCCCTGCGGAACGCCCGCCAGTGTACTACACCAAGATGTACAAGAAGAATCCACCTTTATTCTTTGCCGACGACCATTTAAATAACTACGAAACCAGTCAATTACTGCAGGAGATAAGTTAAGAGAGCGTAAAATAGCGAGCATAATGTCAAAATCAACAGTGTTGAAAGCATTGCTGAACCTAAACCTAAACCTTATTGGGACTAGACAGGTTTCCTCACGGTGTTCTCCTACGCCGAAAAACTAAATATTTTAATTAATAAATCGCGTTCATAATACGTCATCATCAGCAGTCCAGAAATAGCTCCACCCTAACTTAATTAGGTGTCAATGCTATTAACCTATCGCGGCGGACAGAAAACGCACAGTTTAGTAATTACACTGATAACCAGCACGTCAACTGTATACTCGTAAGCGACGAGATGCCCGAGATGTATCCATTTATTTATTGTAGGCCGAAATCTGGACACCAGCGGACAGAGATAGACAGAACTCGAGCAAATGTATCAATTGCCGGTTGTCGCCCCGCTGCCCGCTGGCATCCAGAACCAAGACTAAAACCCAGGTTTAGACGAACTGGCTCACTGGCTTGAAAAATAGGCCGGCGCTTCATTCGCGCCAGAGCTGGCAGCCAGTGCTTTACATACAATAACACGCCAGCACTAGCTTAGCCTAAAACCTGGCTTTATGGTAGAGATTATTCAATGTGGCCGACTTTTTGTAAAACATTTATTGGAATTGGAATCTTCTACCTTCGAAGGTAAAGTTGCTTTTTGCTTGGACTCAAGATGAAGAAGATTATCGTGAGCACTTCTTGGCATAATAACTTCATTGATAAAGTTAACATAATCCCCATGATAAGTATGATCAATTAATCATGCAATTTAATTTTACATAATAAGTACAATTTACTTAAAACTAAAAATGTCATATATGACGGTATAGCCCGACAAACCGTGTAGTGACAGTTTGACTGTTGGAACGGCAGTCTCTAGGTAATACATTCATAATCTTAATCATAGATAACAGTGTAATATACTAAACGATATGATACAGAGAACGAATTTAATGGAAAAATAAACCATCATCGTCTGTAGCCCTAGACAGGACTCGAACCTGTGACCCCTTTATTTCCGGTACAGTGCTCTCATCACTGAGCTGTCCATCAATCAGCTATACTAAACTTACATGGCATTATATAAGTAGATCTAGGTAATGTTTTTTAATAGTCGCCTGATTTTATTTTACGTTTTCACATCTCGTGGTGCTCGGGAGGGATGCAGGGAAAACGCCCGCAAACGTTAATCTAGTTTGAGGTGGATATTAATAAATGTGTACTTTCTCGCTATTGAACAGATTTTAGTGTGATTTTCACCAACGTGGAGCTTTAAATTGAATATTCACTATGATTATATTCAGATATGCGCAACAATGTTTGTTTGTTTGTATATTTGACACCTAGGTGCTCCGCACAAATCTGTGCCAATTCCAACGAAGACCCAGACAGATTGCTAGTTTATTAAATTACTAGCTTCTGCCCGCGACTCCGTCCGCGTGGAACTCGTTTATATCGTAGCTCGATACAAACTTTCATCCTCGATTTCACCCCCTCAGGGCATGATTTCCGGGATAAAAACGATCTCCATATCAAATTTCATCTCAATCGGTTCAGCGGTTTAAGCGTGAAGAGGTAACAGACAGACAGACAGACACACTTTCGCATTTATAATATTAGTACTTATGGATATTTTACTCGTACCCCGTGCGACACTTCATGCTATTTTTACCCTTGTTGCCATAGTAATTAGCAACAGATTCAACAAACTGTTCACGCAACATTGACTGTGATCAACCATAACAGGAAGCACGGAATATGCTCCAAATGCAATAAAACATGCACATAAAGCGAAAATAGACTTTATCGCCAGAACATGAAAGTCGATAACGCGATGAGCATTATAATAAACAGAGCGGCGAATATTTATTTGACTTGTGCAACTGTTTTCCATACTGTGATAATAAAAGACTTGCTTGGTTCTAGAAGGGAGTATGTCTTTTGGAATTAATGCACTTAATATATTTTTCGGTAGCCATAATTTAAGCACAGTAATAAATAAACTTAATTGGCAGAGGGCGGGGCACGTAGAGAACCGATGGCCGTTGGGGCGGAAAGATTCTCGAGTGGCGAACACGTACCGGAAGGCGCGGCGTGGGTAGGCACAAGGTGGACTGATGACCTGGTAAAGGTCGTGGGAGTCCGCCGGATGCGGGTGCCGCAGGACCGGTCGCTTTGGCACTCTTTGGGGGAGGCCTATGTCCAGCAGTTGACGTCTTTCGGCTGATATGATGATGATGATGATGATGATGATAAATAAAGCTAATACACAGATTTTTTGTATACAGAATTTTTTATTTATTTAACGAAATTGCGAAACTCCCCTGTTCAGCTTTCGCCAAAATTATTTCGATATCCGGATGTTCGCCTATTCTGATCTACAGGTCGCACTACTCAACCGATTCTCGTTCAATCATTACATTTTTTTTATGCCGATCATGTTTTTAGAAATTTAAAGAAATAGTATTGAAAATAAGACATGGGACTAGTTTTCATCATCATATCAGCATCAGCCGAAAAACGTTCACTGCTGGACATAGGCCTCCCCCAAAGAGTGCCAAAGTGACCGGTCCTGCGCCACCCGCATCCAGCGGACTCCCGCAACCTTTACCAGGTCATCAGTCCACCTTGCGGGGGGCCTACCCACGCCGCGCCTTCCGGTACGTGGTCGCCACTCGAGAACCTTTACGCCCCAACGGCCATCGGTTCTACGTGCTATATGTGCCCCGCCGACTGCCACTTAAGCAGCCTAATGGTAAGCAGACACCGCAGCCTAATTGAAACGTTGCGACTCCAGAAGAATCAAGCTCGTTCTAGAGCTTTTATTGATTAGATTCGTTGTGTTGCTACTCCGCTATTATGTAACTTCTTTTAAGCTTACCTCAACGCTAACCTACAAATATATCTTGATGCCGCGATTCGTAGTAACTAAGCGTAGGTAGAGGTCTAGTTTCTTCAGGCCTACTGTCGACGACGCGTAGCTGCATAGACGCTGCAAAAGTGTGGCGTGCAGCTTTCATGGAGACCGGCGTACTGACGTTGTCCACGAAGCGTAGCGTTAGCGTATCGTAGCCTACAATTTATTTCATTTGTGATGATGTCATCCAACGATGAAGACGTAATTTTGGCTTACTATTATCTTCGAAGTCGCCGAAGACGCCGTTTATATTGGATACATCCATACATAGAGAGAAACATAAATTGTAGACTGTTGTGATTTGTGATTGTTAGCTATTTCCGTAATTATATCTTTAAGATTTATCTTTATCTTTGCGTCGCTGGCGCGACGTTGCCGCTCCGTCGACAGGGTTGTGCGGTTTTGTATGTAGGCTGCAAGCAGCACAGCAAGCGTACAATGACGAATACGCTTCCGTGGACAACAGGGCTTAGGCGTGCCGGGTGGGGTGAGGCGCATGAGCGCGTGAAAAATAACAGCCCTAGAGACACACGCAGCGTTCATCGTCGGGAGCTCTGGCGGGCTGCTGATGAAATTCCGCTGTGCCTAACCTCTCTTAAAACTGGACTAATTACAAAACGTTATAGTTGTAGCGCAATAAACAGCGTCCATTGTTGATATAGGCCATTAATTAACATGGCTGGCGGCGCCGAATGTTATAAACATTACCCGGAACCATTATTTTAGGTAATGGTTCGGCGGTTTGAGACGATCCGTGTGCCAAATAATTCTGTATACATATATTATTCCACTGCGATAGGTTTGGGAATAAGATAGCTGTCAAGTAACACATTTTGACGTAATTATGTGCCGATACCGTCACCTCTTCTCAAACTTATCTATCACGGTCGGGTAATACAGTCTTCTGTGAGGATCTTGAATAAATAGGATTGCTCGGCACGTACCACTGGGTTTTTTCAAAAAACCCATGTACGAACTAGCATTAGATTTTTAACAGTGACTTCGGTGAAGGAAAACTTTGTGAGGAAACCGATTCCCTTTGGGTTGGAAGGTCAGATGGCAGTCGCTTTCGTAAAACTAGTGCTGACAACAAATTAGGTGCGGACCCCGGGCTCGTTGGAGCACTACCGGGAAAAAAACTAGGAGGATGGTGATTGACCTACAACATTTTATGAATGGATGAAATTCTTACCAAGTCATCAAATATTGTCTAACGATCTTTTTGGCCTGCTAGCTAATGTTCAAAACAACACATTTGTTAATGGGGTGAAAATACATACTCTGTTGACACAAACAAATCTCAGCGGCATAAATGTGTGTATATGAGCCTATTAAAATGTATAAATATGCGAAAAGCTTTGCAATATGTACAAACATATTTTAACGCTGTTAAATACAAGGTGCAACGTCCGACCCATGTCCGGACTTCCCCGGACATGAGATAATATCCGCAACGTCGCATTGTCTGCCCCAATCTTATTAACACAAAACAAAAGCCTATCCGAACAGGTCACATCTACATACAAGGAGGGCTTTACTAAAGTTTTTCAACTACCTATACGTATTTGTATAAATCGTGCTGTTCAATACAACGTCGCAAACAACACAACGCAACGTCGGTACCATGTCCGAACTTCCCCGGATAGTCCGGACACGAGATAACATCCGCAGCGGCGTCGCATTGTCTGCACCGATCGATGCACGGACAAACGGTCTGGCTTTCCGTATTGTATGTTAATGCAATTCCCCTATGATGTGAATGTTTAATATGCTCAACGAGCGGGAAAATATATCAACATATTGTGATTAGGAGCGTACGTGTGACTTCAAAGTTCGAGTACTTAAAAAAGTAAATAATTTTACCAGCGTCTTCCTCACCATGTGTTTTGACGACCGCTTTAGCCTAGTTGGTAGTGACCATGCCTACGAAGCAAGAGGTCCGGGTTCGAATCCCGGCAAGGGCATTTATTCGTATGATGAGCACGAATATTTGTTCCTGAGTCATGGATGTTTTCTATGTATTTAAGTATTTATTTAAATATATAAGTAGGTATGTTTATCGTCGTCTAGTACCCATAGTACAAGCTTTGCTTTTTTGGGACTAGGTCGATTTATGTAAGATTGTCCCCTAATATCTATTTTTTTTTTTATGTTTAGAAAACAAAATATCATGTACAGTATGATAAGAATAAGAATATATTAATAGCAAGCACACAAAGGGAAAAAAATACAATAGGGGTGTAGACACTAAATGAAATAGTCAATAATGATTTTCTTGATAAAGAATTAAGAATGTAGTCAAATGGAGAAAAAAGCAACGCAAGAGTCTAACTAATCACAAAGTTATAAGTGTTCAAAGTTTTATGTTATGTCCCTTTTCCGCAAAAGGCATCTTCATATGAAACGATAATAATAATAATAATCAAGATCTTCTGTCTTAATTAAAACTTAATAGGTATATGAGATGCACTTGGCTTCGGCCCGTGCTTCCCATTACACCGGTATTTTCCTAAATACTGAGAAATTTAAAGAAACAAAAACAAAAATAATAATAATAAATACTCTTTATAGGAGGGACAACAGGAGAGAAACATCTTACAAAAAAAAATTGCTTAATAAATAATGGTAACAACAGGCGGTCTTATCGCTTTAAAGCGATCTCTTCCAGACAACCTTTGCATAGCAGCAAATATTTAAATTAGAATTTTAAACAGGTAGTGCAGGAACTCATCAAGAAGAGCATACTAACACATCAATCTTTCAAATATTAGTAAACAGGAAACTTTAAAATATTACTAAACAGGAGACATTAAAATACATACCTAATAAATTAAAAAATACGCAGACATATATACAATCATACGTAGATAGATACATACATACAATACATAAAAGGCAACTTAAGGGAGAGACAGGTAATATTGTTTCAACAGATTTTTGAAAATAGGCAGAGATTTTGCTCACCTTATATGCAACGGCAAAGCATTCCACAACCGAACAGCCCGAAAGGTAAATGAGCTATTATAAAATTAACGATTGTCATTTACTTTGACGCTCGAGGATCGTGACGTCACGATCGGCTCGCGTTTTCTCTCTCTAACAAGCAACATTAAAACATAATATTTTGAGATATTTGAATGGGATTTTCGTCATTAGGCATATTTTTTGCCTTCTTTCTTTTGAAGTACGTAATAACAAAGTTTGAGTCTACACCCCTAGTAAAATTTAATCGAATAAAGGTACCTACCGGCATATATTGTGCTATATAGGAACCTCACTCGACATGTAGTCATAGAGGAACTGACGCTGATTTTCAGTGAGACCATCATTTTTTTTTTAAACCAAGGCTTAACTAAGCTCACTTTTATAATGTTTAATAGGCAATGTTTACTTAAAAAAATAAGGTCCATCTCAGTCTTTTTGTACCTATTTTTGTTTGAAAGAAAGAAAGAAATTAATTTATTCGTTTCTCGGCTTTTCTAGTAAAAAGATAACAATAACAAACGTTGTCAATGTCATTCAGTCAGCTCGTCCTGAGGCAATTTTACTGGACAGTTATTTTTTTTATATTTAAGCATGAAAATAAAACACGTGAATGAATACTCTGCTTTAGCAGACGCACAGTGAATCGAGTAGAACAAGCATATGGGACAAAATTATTTTAGTAGTTTTTTGAGCTTATACGAGCTCATTATGTATGAATATACATATACGTATAGTTTATGTACTTTGGTTCGTGACTTAGAGGGGTAGGGTGGGGGTTCAGAAAAAACAATATTATAAAAGTGAATGTACAATAATGAATTATATATTTTATTACATGTACACATAAAATACTAAATCTACTGTTGCAGTAATCTTTTAATCAACATCATTTTTAACATTATCATGCCATTACAAGGAAAAGTAAAACTAATTAGGAACTACATTTACATAGGATTCTTAAGTAGGTACATATAAATCAATTAGAGTTAATTACAGCGGTCATTTTATTAATTACTTTCACCGTCATCATCTTCATCCTGCGAATCATTAATTGACGTGTCATGATCATCTACACTAAACAAACTAGACACTACATCTACATTAGTTTCATTAACTCTAGGGGGTTTCAACAATGCTAAAACATCAGAAGACAACGAGTTTACTCTTTGCCTTGGTACATTTCTAAAACTATTAATTAAAGGGTCAGATGTAATCAACAGCATATTCATTAAATCTCTATTCGTGGCTTGACGAGATCGTTTTTGTGTGTGATGTTCCCTAAATCGTCTGCAATCTTTGTTTTGAGCTTCTTGTGCTTCCTCGGATAACTGTCCAATCGGCAATAGTGCTGATCGGATAATGTCGCTACTGTGAATCAATAATTTGTGTACTGTAACAGGCATGTAATACCACGAATAGAGATTTAAATAATGTTTTCTTATATCCCGTGTCAAATTTTCAAACGCTTCTAAATTTATTTCATAGCCCGATGATAGAACTCGAAGTATTATATCAAATTTTTTAATGAGTGATACATCTAACCCTGTAATTGCAGCACTAAGCTCCGGGTTTTCAAAAAATCTTCTAGCTGTATTTCCATCATTAGTATTACCAAAGCCTGGTTTTGGTTTATCAACGATCAGTCCCATTTCCGTTTTAAATCTAGTTTGAATTTCTAGTGAGCGTTTCTTTACATTCGCTTTATCGGCTTCTCCTCTAAGTTGCCACTTTTTTACTTCAAGGCGATAGCTTATGTGAAGTAAACACTCAAAACATCTAATCCAAGCATGGAGAGTTGATAAACCAAAACCAAGATTATCATTATTTGCAATATATTCCCTAGATTCATCATTCATAACTTTTGGAGTAGCTCCACAAATGAAACATTTTTGAGCAGAAGAAGTTTCGGTCATAGTATTGCAAATTTTTCCGTCAACCATGGTAAAAAGCATAATGTGTTCAACAGAAACTTCCCTTCCCATCACCTTGCATAATGTTGGCAATAAAGCGTTTATCTCTTCCAAGACTCGATTTGTTTCGGCAATAGTCAATTCTTTTGTTTCCTTGGAAAAAATAAACTTTATTGGACGACAATATGCAGTAGATGACGGGCGTGGATTCTGCCAAACGACATTATCAGCATCATCCCGTAATTGAAGCGGAACGAACGAATATACAAACAAAAATTCATCAGTGTCATTACTATTCGTAAACTTTTGTTTGTATGTACTATGACCGGAACTTTTATGACCATCGCAACCCCATTTACTAATTAGTTTGAATGATGAACAAGGGGACACTAAATTATCTAAAACATCTTCCAGTGATAAAACCAAACGTTCAGCGGTTTTATCTAAAACTGCCTGAACGTTGATTTCAGCACGCGTTTCATTAATCAAAAAGCTATCTTCAGGAGGATAACATGCAACTTTAGCCTTTTTTAAACAATACAATGATGGAAATACGGTATGCCCTACCTTACTAGTCGACTGCCTTATGATGTTGTATGTGCATGTAGTCAATTTGCTATCTATATAGCACGCCAAAGCTTCTTCATTCGTCAAACATCTAGCGTTTTCTTTGTTGCCTGAGGTGTCGCCGCTCTTGTTATCTTCAATTATGTTCTTCATTCTTCTAGCCACTTCCTTGGAGCCCGATTGACGTGACGAAATTTCTGCTGCAAACAATAACTCCTCGGAACTTGTAGATTGAACTAAATTCTCTACTCGTCGTCGTTTAGTCTTCAGGCTAGAGTCCGAGAATTCATTCTGGGGCCTTCCAGGGCCTGCTACAGCTTCAGTGGATGATGACGGCATCGTCGTACGTCTATGAACTTCAAACTTGATAGGTTCACCATGAAGCCAGTCAGAGTTCTTCTCGAGAAATCGCTGTCTACATTTACCAGCAGCATCCCACTTCTGAGCTATGCTGGATGAAAATTGGGATATCTTTACCTTAATTTGTCTCTGGGAGTCCTCGGTTATTCCACTTAAATCATGCTCAGATGATATAAATGTATATATTTCGTTGTTTCTCGCTTCCTTCAAATGTCTCTGCCATACATCGAAGAAATTGACTTTTGAAATGCAAAAATCGAATTCTGAAAGAAAAAATAAAAAAAATAGTTGTACTCAAAAGTTGGATAGGGAGTTTATTAAATATGACGGTTTATAGTTATAAGTATATTATATATAAATTTCACAGAGTAGACAGATGCCGACATGTAATTTCTTGACCATGAAAGTCAAAGTTAGGGTAAAATTCCAATGATTATTCGGAAACATGTTGATGTTTTACAAAATACAATGAATATTTTTATAATCAATATATGTCTAAAAATACTACTTACCCTCCAAATTGGAATCCATAATAATGAAATAAACACAAATAACTTGGAAATGCACACAATTATTTTTAAGCCAAGAGCAATTACGCAAATGAATGCATAGTAAATTTGCACTCATCCTATATAGTCACCTTAATTACTCATGTAAGGGGGGGTTGCAGGAAAAAATAACACGTGGGACTCTTAATGTATACTCATTAGTAATGACCTACCATAATGAGTTTTTGGATATTTGATAAGGGTTTTTGTCCCATTTGCATGTTCTACTCGATTCACAGTGAGACGGTGTATTCAAATCGACTAAATGAAAAAACATATTTCATTCCATCAAATTCCCCATCACACTTTCACTAGAGCTTCATCCACAAAGCAACCAAAACCTTGTAGACCTTATTATTACGACGATAAGGTTCATAATTGCCCATTACTCTGCAATAAACCACGTCATAAAGATGAGCAAAGCGATGCAATAAAAGTAAAAACGATGGCTATAATTATCCGAAGAAAAACCGTAAGCATTGCTATTGCTTTCTTCGGATACCTGAGAGTCATAAAGACCGAAGTCCACGCGACTTTAACATTTAATTGCTATAGGATTAAAGCCTAAAACAGCGTATAGATTGATGAGGATTTGTGTCAGTTTAGTTAAAGGAGGATGTAGGTAATGGATCATCGCGGCTTTCGTAAATTCGACCGACAATGAGAGAAAAGCTAGCCAAGAGTAAAATTAGATATTTCTGAAGGAACGTGGGAGGATCTGACAGCGACAGACAGGAGTGACGCAGTAGATTCTAGTTTGCTGCATCTGCAATTATATCTGACACGACAAAGCACTTAGGCCACGGACTGGGCGCCAGCGGGCAGCGGGGCGACGAGCGGCAGTTCAGGGGGCCTAGACAAGGTTACAATCGACAAGCGCTAACGCCAATAGAAAACTAATAAAATGTATGGGAATGACAGATGTTAACGAAAAGTGTCTCGTCGGCATCTATCATTCCCCTACATTTTATTAGTTTTCTATTGGCGTTGGCGCTTGTCGATTGTAACCTTGTCTAGGGCCCCAGTTCACACATATTCGAGCGACTTCAATGTATGCGTAGCCGCTCGTCGCCCCGCTGCCCGCTGGCGATCAGTCTGCGGCCTTAAGGGTAGATATGCCAAATGCTGGTTTTTAGAGTTCCGTACCCATTTGGGTACGGAAACCGGGGAAACGGGGTAAAAACGGGACCCTTTTACTAAGACTTCGCTGTCTGTCCGTCTGTCCGTCCGTCTGTCACCAGGCTGTATCTCAAGAACCGCGATAGCTAGACAGTTGCAATTTTCACAGATGATGTATTTCTGTTGCCGCGCCATCACTACAAATACTAAAATACTGGCCAAGTCTGTGAGTTCCTTTAATTGGCTTTGTATTACTATGTAAGACTTATAATATGTTTTTGCAGCTGTTGGTACTCCTTAAGTATAAATAAATAAATAAATAAATAAGTGCGAGTCGGGGTGGGGCTCCCATACAACTGACATGTTTTTTTCGCCGTGTTTATAGATAATGGTACGGACTCACGAAAATACGCGAATTGGGGCGCTGCAAGCGCTGTGGTTAGTTGGGATCACATCACGCAATGAATTAGAAAAACCGCTGTCGCTGCCGCCGGCGCGCGATCTCGTGGCCGGGCCGTGATGAATGGGCATGCACTCTTTTAAATGAGCCGGCTAAAATTCTGAAAGAGATATCTAGTGTGGTATCTACCAGAGCTGTACGGGGTAGCGGAGCGGAGGGCGAGGGAAGAATCCTTCATTAGGAAGAGATGCGTGAGCCAGGCCAGAAATGTAGCAATGTGGTATCCTCTTTTTTGTTCCGGGTTGCCCATCGAAAATTCTGTGTGCATCCACCAGAGCCGTGTAAGGTATCAGAGCGATATTTGAAGAAAAAATACCACCAATGGGAAGATATGCGTGAGCGAGGCTAGCAATGCTATCGGTGGATATACTCCTAATACACCGCTCCGCTACCTCGCACAGCTCTGGTGGATTCACCCTTACCGGCAAAAATGTGTGGGTATTAACGCTGACCCAACTATTGTATAACGGGCACAGTAATAATCACGACGATACAGTCGCCGCGCGATGAGTCAGCTACGCGATTCACGATGCGTCTCGGCTCGGCTCTCGTCGCTAGTCTAACTTGAACCTTACTTGATGGGAAAGGAGTGTATAAACGCTTAAGGGTCACAGCTCACTAGACCCACCCGGCACACGCACCGCACCGCCTCGCCATACTACGTTACGTTAGCGACCCTAAAGGGTCAGCAAGGACGCTGCGGTGACAGCTTAAGTTCTCTATTTTAGTTCAGCTCGGGTGAAAAATCTTTTGTATGTCGGCTGTTCTCCTCTACAGGTCGCATTTCTCAACAGATTCTCGTGAAATTTCGTGAGCAGGCCCCTATTTCACCAACTTGACAATTGTCACCTGACAACGACAATTCTCCGTAGATTGCCGGTTCCACAAGTAACCTAGCGACCACTTTAACTTCTACAAAAAGCAATGTATTGTGAATTCTCGTTGTCAGGTGACAATTGTCTAGTTGGTGAAATAGGGGCCAGGTCTGATGGTAAAATGGTTTTGTAGATTCGGTTTAAAAAAAATTAAGGCCTTCGACTACTAGGTCACAGAGCCACTAGTTATTATTACGCCAAATCTTGGTTGTTGGGTGCCAAAGCGGACCCCGGGACCCTTTAGGGCACAACCGGGAAAACGCTAGGAGGATCTAATCTGAAGTCTGAACGTTGCTAGGCTACTAAATTAAATACTATGTCAAAATAATTCTTGAAAAGACACTAAAATTTGCTACTACTTCAAAACTACAAGTGGTATTTTCACATCCAGGATGAGATCATGCATGACCCTGAACCGTAACAATTAGGTATTAGGAAAACCAGTACCTATCACCGATACTGGTTTTATTTTATTTTATAATTGTCCAGTGATAGATCAAAATCTCCCCTGATGACAAGAGCCCGTTCACACGGCATTAAGTTTTGTCGGATCTACTAACCATCGAATCCTGCAAAACCGGATAGTGTGTTCACGTGGCTGTCCGATTTTCGGATCCGGGTCTGGTTTTTTGCAGGACTCTTGTTCCGAGCTTGTGTGAATGCAAGTATTGAAATACTATTGCCACTAAATCGGATCCGGCGTTTTAACGGACAACCGGACCGATTTGCAGTCGCAAAATCGGACGACACGTTTTGCAGGATCCGTTTTATTATCGGGTTCTGGAACCGTACGCTTGTGTGAACGCGCGCATTGAAATACTGTTGCCACTAAATCGGATCCTACAAACAATAGTTCCTGCAAAGAATCGGACGTCTCCGTGTGAACGAGCTCTAAGATTAAGCTCGCTGGTTCAGTGACAGCCTATTCACGCTTGCCTGAGACTTCAGCGTTGTGAATGCTACGCACCGCTAAAACTGGATCATGACAGGGCACGTCTTTCCCACGGCGGCGCGTGAGTAAACAATACCTTGACTTTTTCGTCACCGCTACGGTATAGTAAGAATTTGTATGTGTAGGTTAAACCGTTGGAAACGAGAGTGGTCGAAGACTATAAAATCCATACTAATATTATAAATGCGAAAGTGTGTCTGTCTGTCTGTTACCTCTTCAAGCTTAAACCGCTGAACCGATTTAGATGAGTTTTGGTATAGAGATAGTTTGAGTCCCGGGGAAGGATATAGGATAGTTTTTATCACGGAAATCATCCCCTAAGGGGGTGAAATGGGGGCGTGAATTTGTATGGAGCTGCGATATAAACGAGTTCCACGCGGACAGAGTCGCGGACAGAAGCTAGTACAATATAATTATTTTATATTCTTCACAAAACATTATCAAATCAACACGAGGAGCTTACGCTAAAGAACGGTCACTAGAATATACATAATAGTAGGTAGCATCTAAGCTACATAGATTGTACATGCATCATGTAATTGATTAATTGTATAATGCAATACAGGATGTAACAAAAACAGTGGCGATCCGTTAAAGGCGATAATTTGCATCGCTGACATATCGTGAATAAAAAATAAGTAGGTCAAATAATGTGGTTCGTTTAAAAACCTAAACCAAAAAATGTCGTCGAAATGTGTTTGACCTACTTCTAAGGAACTCCGTTTTTTAATAAATTTTACATTTAACTTCAAGATGTTCCAGAATTTGGATACGCTGTCGTTCCTTCAACCAATAGCGTCAAGTAATTCTAGTCAGACAATCCTGCACCCTGCCCCCCTATTCTGTAACTTGTTTTAAGCTCCCCTCAACGCTCACCCACAAATATATCTTGACACCACGGTGCGAAGTAACTTAGGGTTAGTAGAGGTCTGACCGGCGGGGTGACCCGGATTAAACTTGAAACTTGAAATTTAGATTCAAAAAAAAAACTTTAAATTGCCATTAAAATGATAAAAAAACCGACACTGGTAAACTTACACTCTTCCAAATGATGGAGGAGAGGCTAGTTTTTAGCTACGTCCATCATTTGGAAGAGTGTAAGTTTGCCAGTGTCGGTTTTTACAAGCTTTTATTTAGTTTCACCTGTCCCGTTGTCTGTCTGTCTGTCTGTCTAATCAAATCTTGCAAGTTAAATTTGATCCACTTCCCGGTTTCCGATTGAGTTGAAATTTTGCACGAATATGCAAATCGCGTGAAAATGCAATATTATGATGACGTGGAGCTGATCTGATGATGGAGCTGGAAGGTGGCCATAGGAAGTCCGTAATAAAACCACATAACCCCATCGAGTTTGGGATCGTTAGAATCGTCTCAATGAGTAGTTGATGATGGTATACAGAAAAGTACAGTCGGCAATAAAAGCTTGTACCAAAAATGAAATTTTTGACAGAAACTTTTTTCTTCTTCATTTTAATGGCAAGTTTAAGGTTATTTTTTTGGAATCTAATTATGGTTTCAAGTATAGCGCGTAGCGAATAACAGACCTGCACAGTTCGCATAAAACTACCCATCTCTTACTAAGGGGGGGTTGCACCACACCGGGTGTAATCGTAAGCGGTGTTCGTTAAAAACGGAATGTGTGGAAAGTTTGACAAGTTTGTATGGAGTGACAGCTGCTGGTGCCATATTTAAAATTGATCGGTCTGTAATAACATTGTATGTGTATTGTGTAGGTATGTGTAGGTGAGAACACGAACAAACGAGGTGAGAACAACGCCTATTGTCTAACATAACGGCACTCGCCAAAACTACACTCGTACGCGAAAGTGAGTTTATTTTTATTTCTCTATCGCCATGTTGATCTCTCAAGAGCAAACGTTTCGGGTGCACTGTAACCGAAACTTTTGCTCTTGACTATAGTTAAGGTGCCGATAGACTTGAGCAATCGCAGTTTTTAAATTTGTCGAACCGAACAACGAAGCGAACAGAGCCAAGCATTGAGCCAAACATCGCTACGAACATTTTCACGATGATTCTAGCGAACGCTCTAGAAACGGCGGGACGTGTGGGAGAAAAGTGACGGCGGCGGAAATAAGAAAAATACGACCGAATTGAGAACCTTCTCCTTTTTTGAAGGCGGTGAAAAATTGTTCGGCCGGCAAAAAGCTGTCTGCTGTCGTTAATACTCGCTAGAACGCTGGCTAGAATGCTCGCTAAAACGCTCCTGTATATTTTATGAGCTTTTTACCTGTAATGTTACATTGGTTTAAGCTTGAAACAGGAAGCATAAGCAATTCCCATGGTATATTCACTGAAGACCGACTAGATGGGGACAATTCGCACTGAGATAAATCCGAGATGTTACCTACTTGAGGCATACTACTTAATGAATTCACTGAAGAGTTCGCCTGTTGCGGAATGAGGTCATTACCAAGCGGCCACGCCGTCAAAACAGAAGTTCGTTGGTTCAAGGACATTTGAATGAATGGGATCAGATTCAGAGCAACATTGTGCAGTAATCGCTTGTTTACGCCGGGTCGTCATCCGAATTCGACGCTGTTGACTGTTTCATTCATTTGGCGCCTCAATGTCAACAAATCCCAACCAAGACATTGATCTCCCAAGCGTGTACAACATGTCATGTTTCTTTAACAGTGGGAATACTCATCATTATCCTCCTAGCGTTATTCCCGGTTGTGCCCTAAAGGACCCCGGGGTCCACTTTGACACCTAATCCCAAGCTTGGGCATAGGCACTAGTTTTACGAAAGCCACTGCCATCAGACCTTCCAACCCAGTGGGAAAACTAGACCTTATTGGGATTAGACCGGTTTCCTCGCGATGTTTTCCTTCACTGAAAAGCTAACGGTAAATATTCCGTACATAAGTTCCGAAAAACTCATTGGTACGAGCCGGGATACGAGCCCACGACCGCCGCTTGAAAGCCGCATGCCTGAACTAGGCTACCGTAGCTTCTAAAAGTGGGAAAACTGACATTTCAAAATTAAGTGCTTCGAACTCGGTACCTCTGAGGGTCAAATGTCTCAACTCAGGTATGGTGGATACTAAATCCCCCAGATCTGTGCGAAAGAAGGGCGGAGTGGTATGACAGAAAACAATACACCAAAGGCTTAGGCTATTGGTGGATTACTACCTCGCATACCAGTCCGCTGCCTACGCACAACGTTGATTTGGTTGATATTGATACTACCAGATACTGATACGATATTAAAGTCAAGACAACAAAACACGACGAAGATTGGCTAGTGAACCTCAAGCAGAAATGCCGCGCCGCTATAGGACTATACAGCCAAGCCACCATCGTAGATGCGGCAATCCATACGCTCCTAAGCGCTGCAAAAATCATCTGTCGTAGATGATGATAACCTAGACTGGTTAATGCTGCGTGCTCAGTGTTTTGGTTTTCATCCGAGTCTCGGCACAGTTTACAATGAGACAGTAAAGAAACCTTTATAGTCAGTGGTTATGTCTAAATCTATACATCTCTTAGATCAAATATCCTTGAACCAAACAAACTCTTGTTTTGACGGCAGCTTGGCAATGACCTCACTTCATAAACAGAAACTACTTCTTGGTGAACTCACCTTCGGGGCACGAGGGACAATACTTTCTTAATAAACTGTGTCAAGGTTGTCTCTAGTCTGGAAGAATCAACCTTGCAAAAAAAGGTATCGGCTGTTTTGGAGAATAATTCACGAATTGGACGATGGTCTAAGTAGAAAGTTTGGGTAAATCGTTAAACAAGCCTCCCCCGCGGCTGCTAGACTTTTGGAGTCACTCTCATAAACGTTGCTTTTTTGGGATATAAAGTAGCTTATTATGTTACTCGTTCATTCCATAAAACATATTCTTAAGAAACACATAGCATGTGCTAACAAAAATTCCAGTATTTTACTAAAATATGTACTTATATATATCGCGCGATAACTCGCTATTTTCAAATCCTATTCCATCAAACAGATCGATACTCAAAGGTCCACCTGGATCCCATCCTACATTTAGCCAGGAATTCAGGATCGATATACATACTTATATGTTGTATATATTAAAACAGTAATGTTGATATCAAGCAGACATGTTTATAATTACCGGCCCTGCAAATCGCCAAGGGCCATAACTACATGATAAACCGCTGACTCACCGCGTTTCGCCGCGAATTCCTATCGTCTGCCATCATGGGAGTAATGAACATGCATGACTACATTGTCAAAAGGGAATTCTGACACCATTGCAGATATGTCTCATGAAACATATATTCTCGCCTGTATTCCCAATAGGGGTAGACAGAGCACGTGTAATTTAATTTCCAGTAACACTTCTACCCCTTCTGCCTAACCTAGCTTGTCTGTACTTTTACCAATGTCTTGTGTACCATAAATCCCATAAAAAACATTCCATGTAAAAAAGAGGTCAAGTCTCGAAACTCTTCCACTGTAAAAAGTTGCGAGATATTTCGTAGAGCCAAGTCTCAGGCATTCTTATTAATCTTTATTTGCTGGCTAAATAAAATTCTGTAACTTGGCAATCACACAACTTTCCTGCATTTATGTATTTCTGTTTACCTAAATCTATGTAGTATTGTGTGATTGCCAAGTCACAAAATTTTATTTAGCAAGCAAATAAAGATTAATAAGAATGCCTGAGACTTGGCTCTACGAAATATCACAACTTATTACGGTGGAAGAGTTTCGAGACTTGGCCTTTTTTTTACATGGAATGTTTTTTATGGGATCTCACTTCTTTCTGTACGTTATTGTGTTATCAATACATACGAATTATGGATGCAGTCCCATTCTTGCTTTTTCATGTTTTGACTCATTCACTTCAAATATAATCCTATATGTATATTGAAATTGGTTGTGATTATGTGAATTGAAATTGGTATGGGACTTACTACCTACGTATTTCCACCGCGCGCGCGCGCGCGCTTAGTGCAAATAGGTAGTAAGTCCCATACTAATTTCAATTCTCGCCCATCCACGCCCCGCCTCGCCTCGCCGGTGGAAAACAACCTTTAGTATCGCTATACAACGAGGAAATACGGCTAGCCTTCTCGGCACCTTGCCCGTTGTCGGCGGCCAATTTTTTTACCTATAGGTTAAGTTTTATTATGTTTGTTTTTATTAATTGTCTTTAATAGAATTAAATAAAATCGTCCTAGTCCCAAACAAAGCAAAGCTTGTACTATGAGTACTAGATGACGATAAACCTACTTATACATATATAGATATATAAATACTTAAATAAATAGGAAACATCCATGACTCAGGAACAAATATTCGTGCTTATCACACAAATAAATGCCCTTACCGGGATTCGAACCCAGGACCTCTTGCTTCGTAGGCAGCGTCACTACCAACTAGGCTAAAGCGGTTGTAACTGTATTATAAATTGGGTCACAACAGCCAAGGACAAAGGAACCTGCATGACTGAAGTCGGTTAAAAGCCGACCTTTTCTAGAATACCCTCAGAGCAGGATGCGTCGTGCGATTAAGAACATGAGACTCAAATCGGCCCATCCGTTCCAGCCGTACGCTTTATGATGGCGCTATTGGTGTTTTTTTTTTCATTCAGAGTTGTACGATACGTACATTCGATTGCAAGAATATCCACGATAGTCTCAAGAACGTTTTAACAGTTACTGTATTGCCAATTTAAGTGCATTATAATGTAAGAACTGCACATAAAACAATAAGAACATAACGACGAAAGGGGAACTTTGCAATAAAACGTCCCAGATCATTTTCGGAATACTATTAATGTGTTAACAGGATCAGACCCATATCAGAAAATTATATAGGACCAGACCAATATGGGTTTAGAGAAAGCAAAGGTACCAGGGAAGCGATACTCGCTCTTAGATTAGCCGTAGATAGGCGCCTAGATCTTGGCCTTGAAACTCATATCGCATTTATAGACCTAGAGAAGGCATTTGATAAAGTGAACTGGAGGCAAATGATGGGTATTTTGAGAGAAACCGGACTAGATTTTAGAGACAGGAGAGTTATTTTTCAATTATTCAAGGAACAGGAAGCTTGGGTGGAGATAGGAGATGAAAGCGGGACTGCAAGAATTAGGCAGGGTGTCAGACAAGGGTGTCCACTTTCACCGCTAATCTTTAATATATACATAGAATATGCAATAAGAAAAATCAGAGAAACTGGCAAGGGAGGGATCAAAATTAACGGGGAGAAAATACATTTTATTCGATTTGCAGACGACATCGCAGCATTTGCAGAAACACCAGATCAGTTGACGGAATTAATTTCAATCATGGATACAACTTTCAACGAATTGGGTTTGAAGATCAACATAAAGAAAACGAAAACGCTGACCACCGCAAAACACAATTCACACCACCCACCAATAGTTGTAAACAATATACCCATACAACGTGTCGATAGTTTTAAATATCTAGGCAGTCTGATAACAAGAGACTCCAGATGCACACCAGACATTGTCGCTCGAGTAGCCATGGCGAAAAAAGCTTTTAACCAAAACAGACAACTCTTAAGATCCAGTTTGTCATGTAGGAGCAAAAAGTTGCTAATAAAAGTGTACATTTGGAGTATTGCCCTTTATGGCAGCGAAACGTGGACAATGACAGAAAGGGACCGAGAAAGACTGGAAGCGTTTGAAATGTGGTGTTGGAGAAGGATGGAAGGTATAAGCTGGACTGAGAGAGTTACAAATGAGGACGTTTTAAGAAGGGTAAAAGAGAAAAGATCGATCTTGAACACCATCAGCACTAGAAGGGGGAAAATGATTGGTCATTTGATACGGCACGACAACTTCTTTAAAACCATAATGGAAGGAAAGATAGAAGGAAGGAGAGGCAGGGGAAGACCACGACGCAGTTATATAGACCAAATAAAGGAAAAAGCTGGTGTCGTGTCGTATCAGCAAATTAAAGGGCTGGCATACGACAGAGAGAAATGGAAAATACTCCACCGACAAGAGGATAACTCTTAAATTAATGATGATGATGATTAATGTGTAAAATGAGTTAATAGCATTCGTAAGTGTATCAGGATACCTATACAAGAAACTTTTTTTATTATAAATGGGATTCGGTTTTGACGTCTTACCTGATGGAAAGTTAACGCAAGGCCTAAGATGGCAAATTCATCAAGCACCTTTTTAACCCTCGACGCAAAGAGAGGGGTGTTATAAGTTTTACGTCACACCTGGCCATAATGCGAGTTTTACTACACGCTGCGCGTACGGTAAAACTCGCATTGTGGCCAGATGAAGACGTAAAATTGTGTTCTTACCACGGGCGGTAATTCGTAAAGCCCCAGATCGCATATTTATGGCCCTCACCTTCGGTTCGAGCCACAAACACCTGCGATCTGGGCCATTCATGAATTCACCTCCCTAGGTACGTAATGTACTATAACGTGTCTGTGTATCTGTCTGTGGTATCGTAGCTCCCAAACGAATGGACCGATCTGAATGCGGTTTTTTTTATTCGAAATCTGATGTGATCCCGAGTGTTCCTAGCCATGTTTCATGAAAATCTGTTCAGCCGTTTTTGAGATATTGGACTGAAATGAAAATGTCGGGGGTTTTTCAAACTTTTCTAAGTTGTAGTTATTATGTTACCTATTACTTCAATCCAGGACATTTTCGTAATATCATGATATGTTTACAGGCTTTAGTTTCTTGTAACTAAACTTTAAACTGAAGAATTTTAGTCAAAGAGACTCTACATTCGACTAAGTACCAGAACACCTATTAACTGTGGTATCACACTTGAACACAGTTTAATACGAACCCTAAGACCCCACGTACCAATTAACTGGTTTATAAGACACAAGTGTAAGAACGCAGCTAATTGTTACACCGGACTGCACATATTCACAACCATTCATCTCAACTCAACCACCTAGCATAACTTAGCCAGGAGATGTAACAACTAGTTAGGTATTGCTCATACCACGATAGTGATAAACAAGTTTCTGTCAAAAATTTCGTTTTTGGTACAAGCTTTTATTGCCGACTGTACTTTTCTGTATACCATCATCAACTACTCATTGAGACGATTCTAACGAGCCCAAACTCGATGGGGTTATGTAGTTTTATTACGGAGTTCCTATGGCCACCTTCCAGCTCCATCATCAGATCAGCTCCACGTCATCATAATATTGCATTGTCACGCGATTTGCATATTCGTGCAAAATTTCAACTCAATCGGAAACCGGGAAGTGGATCAAATTTAACTTGCAAGATTTGATTACAGACAGAGAGACAGACAACGGGACAGGTGAAAGTAAATAAAATCTTGTAAAAAGGATACGCCCTGTATCGTAAGCAAACACCGTAGCATATGGACGCTTCCACTACAGAAGAGTACGACCCTTTATTTGAGGATTCGTTGTGTTAATAGCTAAATAAAAAGGCAAGTCCTCCCATCTCAACACAAGTCCATCCAGGCGACCTTACTCACCACCCAGGAACAACCACATACCTCTGCAGCCAGATGTGGTATTACTATGGCTGCGGTCTTCTGTAAATGGTAGTTCTCCAGTTGGGCTGCTCCAAATATGAGTCAGGTGAAATTCCGAAGTGTTTTGCCTCTTTCAAGCTCGGGCGATCTTAGTCAACACCCCGAAAACAACAACACAACATCTCTGTAGCAAGAACGTATGTCATTATGGCTACGGACCTCTGTAAGTTGGAGATACTTCCCGAGCTGGGCTCCAAATATAAAGTTATGCCGTGAAAATGTGAGATGTATCAACTATGCTTATGGTATGGTTGAGAGAAAAAGCTGTCATTAGAATTGGAATCTTCTACCTTGGACGGTAGATTCGCATTTTGAATGGACTACTTTGATGCAATTCCGCCAACTCAAGGAATGTCATGTATTTATTTTTTTCCTTTTTCGCTGTTTGGCCTGCTAGGCGGCCAGTCACAGATGTGCTTAAGTATAACCTCATTGGGGGCCTTAAGTCAAGTATAATAATAGGGCAGCTTTATTTATAGTGGTTGGCCTGACTAGCCGGATATTGTGAATATTAGCCCGGCCACATCGCAGGAGCGTTGACCTTGCTCGCAATTCCCATTCAAGCTTAACTACGCGAGTACAGTACTCTGTCGCCGTCACTAATGTGACAAATTCCGTTTCAGAGTGAGAGTACTAAGGAGGGCTTCATTATGACAAGGTGCTTGAATGTTCAGCTGGTCAATAAGAGTATCTACAAGGAAGAATACATATGTATCTATCAGTTAAACATTTCTTTTTTCCGATACTGCAAGTGCAATTGTTATTTTTAGTGCTGATTAGAGTAGCGATACTTTAGAATTGGTTAAGGTGGAAAGGTGTTAAGATTGTTTTGACGTCAACAGTGCATCTGGTTAATTAAATGCCTTATTAATGTTGGTGGCGATGGGAACGAAAGCAGTAGTAGGTAAGGTACTATTATTTCGAGGTGATACTGTCAGACAGCGAAATATACTAAGCCTGCCGATTTAGAACGGAATAAGATTAAAGTAAGCGTCTCAACACTGGCCCAACGACTGACACTAAAACGGCCGTATTCATAGACGTCCTATAAGCCTGTTTTAACTAAAATGGCGTTAAAATTCGTTTGTCCTTATCTGTCACTTTGACATTTGTTTTCGTAAGACAGGGACAAAGCACATTATTAACCACAGGCATTTTAAGTTTTATGAATAAGGGGGTAAATCTTTATTTATAACAATAGAGGTGAACAATAGGTCAATGTCATCTATTAGGCATTACGGTGTAAAAATTGGGACTTACCCTATAATTCATGCGGATATCTTTGAACAAGAAACACATCAGTGTCATGGATAGCTGTACAAACGTTTCCAACGAACCGCAAAAAACTAGTATTTGCTCAAGATCTGTTTAGAATTTCAATAATGTTTACTACTCCGTTCCAATTACAAGTCGGCGTCGGCACCACAAAGGTAAAAACAAGCTATTATTGATAACCCGGTAAACTTGCCCAAGTGGAACGAAATGCACTGGACTAACCAATTCATTACCTTATTCCCTTGTAATACGGTTTACAATTGGACAGTTGATTTGTGTTCCAAGGAACGAAAGACGCGTCCGTGTCTCTGACTCATCGCAGCGAGTGACAACGTTTTTTTTTATTTTCTTTGTGCAAAAACAAGATCGCATAGTTTTATGTAACAGCCAGCTATCTTTAACCTCTGTAAGGTTACGCATTCTGATATAATTTGTTTTAATATCATGATTCAGGGCAATCATGACACGAAGAAGAAGAGAGATATTTACCCCACCAGGGTGTATTTTATGGACGGTAGCATGATTTCGAATATCTAAATTACAAGGCCCGAAATTTGTAAATCAGCAATTCGATAATCAAGTTTTCTTATGTCATCATCCTCCTAGCGTATTCCCGGTTGTACCCTAAAGGAGACCGGGGTCCGCTTTGACACCTAATACCAAATTTGGCATACGCACTAGTTTAATGAAAGTGACTGCCATGTGACCTTCCAACCTAGAGGGAAAACTAGACCTTATTAGGATTAGACCGGTTTCGTTACGTCACGATGTTTTTCTTCACCGAAAAGCTAACGGTAAATATTCCGTACATAAGTTCCGAAAAACTCATTGGTACGAGCCGGGATTCGAACCCACGACCGCCGCTTGAAAGCCGTATGCCTGAACAACTAGGCTCCCAAGGTTTTGAATTTACGATTATTAAAAACGTGAGTTCTAATTAATACACGTTTTGTCTAAGGTAGAATGTAAGGTGTCTAAGGTAAGGTAGTCATTTTCGAAAGTAGAATCATAGTGGAAAGAGTGTGTGCACTCATTTTAGTATGGTAGAATTGTCTACAATCTACATTGATACGCAATGCTTACTTGATTATTAGTTGAATATCTCTGGCTAAACGCACTTCTAATATTAGGAATATCATAAAATAATCAGTTGATGCATTTTTTTCATCTGACCGCATTTGTTTTTCAATAAACCAAATTGGGGCGTATATACTTTATGCTATGGTCGACGTGAAACATATATTTACACTTATGCACCTTACTCCATGGTATAATAAGGCGAGAAATGTATACCTATCTTAGACGATGCACCTGTATGTAGCGCCGCAAATCAGAAAAAATGTAAACTAACATAACAGACGTTAGACACGACAATTGATATAGCATGGAGCGATATTACAACTAACTATGTCGCAACTCTTGAATTCCTAGATAGTATCAAAGTTCAACACGCTTTCGTAAAAATCTGTTTGCAAGGTAAACTGGGCCAAACCTATTTGGCCTCGATTTGAAAACCATCACGAATTGACTTTGGCTATTGTAACCAAATGAATATGTAAAGCAATATTAGCCGGCGAACATCCTTGAAAACTTCAGTCACGATGTTAATACGACGATTTCAGACGCAAAAGCAACAGAATCTTTACAGACACAGTGTCAGACAATTAATGAATACCAATTATGGGGTCAACGTAATAAACTAAACAAACGCCAAGCCAAAACCCCAGCTAACCCATCGCAATAAAGATCATAACTGCAGAATACCTATCTTATCTACGTGACACAGTATTTGCTCAAAACTGGGTTATCAAAGCAAGTTTCAATTATAAAGGATTGTAGTTCGTAATACTGGAAACATGAGTAACGCAGGGTTTTACGAGCGAACATTACCTACGTTACTACAAAGATTTGAAGAAAATGCTGAGTGACGTTTATGAACTAGTGGCTTGTGATGTTAAGATTTGTGAGCTGGAGAGTTTGACATTTATAGGAACACAGATCAGTCCCAATTGATGGAATGCCGTCTGGGATCAATCCCGCGGACCGGCAACATGAAAATCCGTTTTCAAAAACGTATCTCTATTTCTTCCTCCTGCGGGGCTAGCACAACTGTCGCCGCATCGCGACGCGAGTCGAGAAAGATCTACCCTCCTTTTTCCAATTTGCACGGTGCGAGTGAGAAAGGAGACCCTATTTCGCGCGCGCAAAGCGACTGAGCAGCAAGTTGTGCTAGACGTACTGCAGTTTATTCAGTTCTACCCTAAAGGAGATCGGGGTCCGCTTTGGCACCTAATCCAATTAGCGTTGGCATTGGCACTAGTTTTAATAAAGCGACTGCCATCTGACCTTCCAACCCAGAGGGAAAACTAGACCTTGTCAGGATTAGACCGGTTTTCGCACGATGTATTCCTTTACCGAAAAACTACTGTTAAATATCAAATTATATTTCGTACGCCTTGTGATTGTAGCTCAAGTTCGGCCCAAAACTATAATTTAGGATCAAAGTTAAAATATAGTGGCTAAGTATACAATTAGTCAGTAAGCTTACCTAAATACCTCGTGTTTACTCGAAACAGTTCAAACGTTGCGTGTTCAACTCATGTTCTAAATATTGCCCATGGGAATAGTAAACAATTACTCATAATACTCATAATCATGCAGTGCTGACACCGAAACTAGAACATTCATTCAGCCCCATACCTATTGTTAAGACTTTTGAATAACCACAAATATAAGAGTGTGAATCAAATGACAATGGACGTTTTGAATTCTCTCATATACTGTTTGGTTTGCCGATCGCACCATAAATTTCGCCAAACGCGTAATATCTATGTTTTAACGGTGAAAATGTATTGTAGGACAGTGAAAGTACGATCTAGTTGACCCGAGTGAACCTATTTGACTCGGGTTAGGAGGTGAAAAGGAAGAGATGAACTGTCAGAGTAGTTTTGAAATACTTATACAAGGATTATCCGCTAAGACGGGAGAAAAACTCGCGTTCATTAAAAGTGATTCTTGCAACTATCATAAATGCCATAATCCCCTTGCAACTTTGATCCGCTATTGTTCGAGATATCTTTTTATACGCTATGAGATATCTATCTTGATGATATAACTTCCTCTTCCATAGTTCTCATACTACACAAATCAATAGGGTGTAACAAAAAGTCGGGTGAGTAATAATAACTGCATATCTTACTATTTGAACTCGAACGTTGCTGAATTATATGGTAGCCCGTATTTTGGTTTAGTAATATGTAATACTGTAACGAAGGTGAAGATTTTGAATGAATTATATCTACAATGAATTTCAATGTTGTACTTGTGGTGGTAGGACTTACAAGAGACTAGAGGATGTCCGTCAGGTCAATCCAGATTTTTATTTATCAGTAAAAATTTGTACAATTAGATAACTATTATGACCTAGAATGCCTACTAATACATGATCAGTGCGAAATAACAATCCTGAATCTTGTACGTCCTCATCAAAACTGAGTACTGCCACACAAACAGAATTAATGTAAACCATTAATTCATATTTACGTAACCTAGGAACCATTCCAACGAATTCCGCCCATTTCAATTTAGTTAAATTTATAACCTAGCATATTTAGTTCGTCCTATTTACCCAGAATCCGACACTTACTAGGAACCAAGATCCCAGTCAAATGTCATCACGTCATACCATCTGATTACTATGTATATTCATAAATTCCTTTCTAATCTGTTCGTTCGTGTCTAGTATGCTTTGACCTCTAGATTGAAACCAAGTAGTCTGAGGAGAAATAGACTGGTTGACTACAGCGTAGTTGTTGATAAATTCGTGAATTGCCTTCTCGTTATTTATAGTTGAAAGCATTTCTAGCAATTTGCGCATACGCCAGTCTGGTGTCAGTTCGGTTAATTCGCTGCTGGAATACATGAGCCTTATTGTGTAGTAAGTAAGATATAAAATAGAATATCAGTCGGAGAGCTACGAGATGGGTGACGGAAGCGTCTATTATAGTAATAAATGACGTTGTGAAATGACATTTCTGTTAGTAAAAAATGTCAGCTTTTCATTTATTTAGCTGTTGGCAATTACAACTATTTGTGATACGAAATGTTTTGTAGAAATATACAATGGCTTGGGTTATACTAATATGTAATATTATTTCTACAGGCGTATTTTTTTAAATTAATATGGAATGTCTCTTGGCAGTAGGATTTTCTTGAAAATTACTTCTGGAAACATTGCATCTCAGACGATCTTTTTACCTGATGATCTCAAGGGAGAGTAATGTTTATATGTCTCTTTCTTTGGCACGCTTTTTAGTCCAATTTGTTTGATGTATTTTAACATATGAGATGTTTCATTTATATTCGTTTTGTGGCCTTTCTATATGCTTTTATTTAGCTAAGTTTGGCATCCATAAAGAATTTTACTACAATTACATTTTATCTTATTGATCCTTAGTGGCTATACGAGTTCTTTATACTAACAATTGCAACCCTAACGAGCTTTGGTTCGTTTCAGAATCGTGTCACTGAGCAGATTGATGATGAAGCACAAAATACAGTCGAAATCAAAACCACGTTTTAAAAATACTCGACTCGATTTGTTTTATAGTAAACTAGCTTCCGCCCGCGACTTCGTCCGCGTGGACCCGGGATAAAAACTATCCTATATTTTAATCCAGGCTATAAACTATCTTCGTGCTAAAATTTCATTCAAATCAGTTCAACCGTTTAAGCGTGATTGAGTAACAAACATCCAAACATCCTAACATCTAAACTTTCGCATTTATAATATTAGTAGGATTACCTCCAGCGATGTTCGATACTGTGTTCTCATATTATATACTTGACAGTGACACCAAGCTAAGAAGCTAAGCCGAGAGACGATCACTGCTTGACATGGGTCTCCCCCAAAGAGTGACTAAGTGACCGCACCTGCGCCACCCGCAAACACATGCGAGGTGTCAAATACACAAAAACACTTCTTCGCGCCTATCTGGTGGATATATAAATCCTAAATCCTTATTGTCCTTTGTTATACAAGAGCAAAACTAGGCCAGTAAGCTTTATTCCCCATTAATGAATGCTGCCGTCCTAAGCAAAAAGGCCGCATCTGACTATGAGACTCGTAGTCAGATGTGTCCTTTTTGCTTAATGCACCTGCAAATGAGAGTTAGATAACAACTTGCCACCCCATCCCTCCGTTGAGGAATCTAGAACACAGCAACTAGACTAGAACAATTTCAGTGCCGGTGTTCATTGAGTTGTGGAGTAGAAAAGTTCGATTGTAAATGGATGACTTAGGGACTTTAATATAAATGCTAAAGTGTGTCTGTCTGTTACCTCTTCACGCTTAAACCGTTGAAACGATTGAGATGAAATTTGGTATGGGGATGTTTGAATCCAGGGGAAGGACATAGGATAGTTATTATCCCGGTCGGTACTACACCACAATAGGTGTGTAAATACTCATATACACGGAAACATCCAAGACTAAGAAACAAATTATTTGACAACGATCGAACTAGTCGCAAATTAAACACAATAAGGCTTCACTTAATGGTACTAGATAACGCTGTCTCAATATCAAAGTGAATCTCACAGATATTTCCTCTTTATAATATTAGTAGAGATTCGTATCGAAAAATAGATTCGCGAACCGAGTTCAATAGAGCTATTACAATTAGAAAAAAAAACATTCAAAAACCCAAAACTGCAATTGGCACGAAAAGAAAACAATTATAGTCAATTACACATGCATTTTGTAGCATTAAAACTCATCGAACAAAATGCTTCCGGTAGCAAGTCATTACACTTTAAACACTTGAGCGGGAAACACGCTATATGAGTAAGTAGAAACGCTATCACCTGTTGGATTTACCAAACGTGTTTCACTGAGGTAAACGCCCCAATATTTGAATTATTGTAAAATAAAACACAAATCGATCCTCATGGTACTGTTCCAGTTGTTGAAATTGACCCTTGCAGGCCTTTTACCCTTTTTCAGAGTGAGTGAGCGAATAACAGAGTTGAAAAAGAAAAGTAGTCTTTCTGTGGTCAATGGTTAACAGATTATTGTCATTATTTGTATTTTCTGTGTGTTTTGTTATTATGTGGAGTATTTACATGTGTTATACTGCTTGTAGACATATATCCACTAAGATATGAGCGAGTTCCTTTAATTCAGGGTTCTAATTGGTAAAACAATTGTAATTGATGACCACGTGACTATTACCGCATTCTGCCGTCGCCGGAAACTGCCAATGAAGACAATTGCCAAATGCATATACATTTCCAATAATGCGGCAATTTGTTCAATAAATAAATAAATATTAAGGAACTCAGTGGCTCCTGTCTAGGCCGAACGAAACGCACAGATAGTGGTGGCGGCGCGGCGCGGAGGCGGTACCGGTTGTAATGTTCGAACTAATACGAAAGGCTCCACACAGAATACCTCGCCGTCAGTTTTTTTTTTAATCTGACTGTTGCTATAGAACGGACCCAATATAGTGGTTGAATTGCGTGGTTGGAGGGTAGCCTGGGGAAAATCCAGGGGAAGCCTCCGGCACGACCACGCGGGGACGTTTACACACTGGAATACTCTACGAGTTTGCGCTCCAGTGAGATTGGTTGAACGGTATCAACCGAATCTGGGATGTGAATGGTGTCGAAGTACCTACTGGGAGTTTTATCGCTGGTTCGCTAAAAACCTAGCCTAGCTGAGAAGAGTCCAGCAAGAAACTCAGCTAGGCTTGGGTCGGACTGGCTCTACCCGGTATGCGGAGGTACCGGGACGAATAGGGACTGTATGTGTCTGTGTTATCGGCGGGGACGTCCACCGCGAGATCGCGACAACACCTCGCCGTCAGCGTCAGTGCGTATCACTGCACTGTGCAAATTTGAAAAGGACCCCCTTTACTTCCCATTGATGTCGTAAGCTACTCCTAGTGCCCATAGTCTCACTCGGTTCGAACGTGGGGTTAACATACACACATACATTCACGCCTTTATCCCTAAAAGGGGTAGGCAGAGTTTGGTTAAAAATTTGTAAGGTGCTCGCATTCTATGGTTTTTTCGTTCGCTGGGGTAAAATCAGTTTCTCTAATAGGTCACGGAGGTAACGATATTAAAAAGTTTTGGTTTAATCACTGGACTATGGGAATAGGGTTGAAGAGTGTCGTGGACTATGGGCTAGCGATGCAATATCAATATCATGTTAACTGCTTCATTATTCATACAATTGCTAAAGGTAGCATGAAAGTTAAACTCCGTGTGCCCTGCTAATCCCTTTTGGGAGTGTAGGCTGTGGATGAGGCGTGTTTGGCACCATCGAGGGAATTTAAAAAATCAAACAAAGTAACTTGACACGCCACATCGAAGGTGACAGTCATAACCACTATACACGTCACCCCGCTTACGTCACACAGCTCACCAAAGCCGCCTGACCGGTCCAGCGCCATCTAAATATAGCTAGAGGTTGCTTAGATCTCGCCTAGCTTACTTACATTCCGAACCTTACTAGTGGTTCTGTGAGCTGTACAACTGGCGAGGCTGCCTTTAATTTATTTTTTTAATATCCATAAAATTAATCAACAAAAATTCGATTATACTTGGTTGCAGGTGGGTTGCAGCAACTTACGATGACAGACCGATCAACGTTAAATGGCGCCGGCAGCTGTCATTCCATAGAAACTTGACAAACTTTCCATACATTCAGATTCTAACGAACACCGCTGATGATTACAAACGGTTTGGTGCAGTGCTTATTGAACCAGCTCCCAAAATTTCACGAGAATCGGTTGAGAAATGCGACATGTAGAGGAGAAGTCTAGACAGCCGGACATACGAAAGAATTTCGGCCCAAGCGTAAACTAGAAAGACGAATTCCCTGATTAGAGCAAAAATCGTGCAGTCATTCGCATTTTAACGCCTGACGCAATAAAGGGGTGTCAAAACTTGTGGTTTTTTTTATATTATTACGACGGTGGCAAACGAACATACGGTCTGCCTGATGGTTAGCATTAACACCGTCGGCTATGGACACCAGCGGGCCTATGATTGTTACCATTTTATCACATATCGTTACGGATAACACATCCGTCACTCTTACACTCGCATACTTGTCAGAACGTGACGGATGTCATGTCTTATACATAGATAAGTGATAAAATGGCCATGTTACGGTCGCAGAAGAATCACGAGCGCATTGCCGACCCTTTATTGGTTTGAGCATTCTTTGTGTTGACTAATAACTAATATAAAGCTACTATAGCGACGAACACGGGTCCCTCTCATACAACACATCATCGGGAGCTTTGGCGACCTTATGGTGATTGGGACAACACCACAAGTAGTGACGTGATTATGGTTGCGGTCTTCTGTAAGGGCGCAGTGTGTATCCATGTCTGTCTGTGGTATCGTAGCTCCCGAACAGATGAATCAATTTGAGTACGGTTTTTTTTAAGCGCCGTCATCTGTGAGATGCTTGACTCTCAATTGGGACACATTCTGTATAGTCAAATTATTATGTTTTTGACGTGATAAGCCGACTGCACGTACGAAAAAGTGTGACGTCATTGTCCCGTTCCGAACTATCATCGCACAGCCCAAACCGCAGGTTCTAGCGATTCCAAATTTGGCACGTAGGTTCCTTATAAGGTCTAGGGGTGTACTAAGAAAGGATTTTTCAAAATTCACCCTCAACGGGGGTGAAATAGGGGTACAAAGTTTATATGGGGAAACAAGATTAGATCGACTATTTTATTCGAAACTTCACAGTAGTATTCCTAACGATAAATGAGTAAATACGTGTTTCAGGTTTTTTGAAAATTCAACCCCCAAAAGGGGGAAATGTGGTGACAAAGTCTGAAAATCAACATGGGTATCGTTTCTATGGTTTTTCGGGTTGGGGTTGTTGGGGTGCGAGGGGGTTGAAATGTCTAAATATCAATATTGGTGTCGTTTTTATGGTTTTTTGTGACGTACAACAAAATAATGATAATTCAGTGACAATAATTCAATTCAATTTATAAAAGTATACAATTTTTCATCAATGTTTTCTTATGACGTTATCACGTAAAATTATCGTCCGTAAACTGACTTTGACAACCAATTTTTGTATTTGTTTCGGTAACGGTGCTTTATTATTGAGTAGTCATTGGATCTGCATATGCTTATCAAATTTCAAGTTTATCTGACTGCTGCAAGTGGGTGAAGGTCGACTTCCAAGAGTAGGTATGTAATTCTTAAGTTACTCGTAGAAGTAAATTTAGTATAAAACTTGTAGCACATATATATGCAGAATACGTGGTATACATAATAAATAAATAAATAAATAAATAAATAAATAAAAGGGGACAAACTTACACAAATCGCACTAGCCCCATAGTAAGCTCAATAAGGCTTGTGTTACGGGTACTAGACGACGATATATTTAATAGATATAAATACTTAAATACATAGAAAACATCCAAGACTCAGAAACAAATATTCATGCTCATGACACAAATATTTGTCCTTACCGGGATTCGAACCCAGGCCCTTCAGCTTCGTAGGCAGCGTCACTACCCACTAGGCTAACCGGTCGTCAAAACATACATAATGTTGATATCTGACATGTATGCGTGCAGGGTCACCTACAATGGCTACAAATATCTAACACTGTACAAAAACTGTGCGACAGATATTGACACGCAAAAATCGTTACTTAGGGCGTCGTCATGTACTCCAGGAAAAATACGATTTTGAAAAACATTAATTTATAATAGCGTTTTTTTGTTGATTTCATTTCAAAATGTTATTCTAAGATGCTTAATTCATTTTCATTTTATTTTCATTGTCTTTTTGTATGATTTATCTTGAATATTTAGAACAAATGTAAATGAACCAATATTAAGACAAAAATATGAATTAATATATTTTCTGATTTTTCAGAAGCTAGTTAATTTATAACTTTTTCGATGTCTGAAATTTTGTCGGATTCTGTCGCTGGGTAACTATTTAATTGATAATATATCCGTTACACAGAAAAAGAAGCTATTATAAATTACTTCCAAAACTGAAACTTTTTCCATACAAGTTGCCAGTTCATTGACCGGACTAATGTCATTATTAGGTATTGCGATTATAGATTCGAGTTGGTGAGTGATTTTCAGTGAATTTTAGTTTTCAACACAAGATTTCCTCGGGGATTATATTGGCAGTATTAGGGTCACAGAGTCAAAGAGAAAAACAGTTTCTTGTGGTCAATAGATATTTTTTTTATAAAAGGAGACCCCATGTATGCGGATTAAGAGTCCAACCAAAAACCAGACTCTAAAGCCCTCAACTAAAGCCAAATATCGACAGAAGGCGCAAACCTAAATCTATGTATAACCAATTAACGTACTTTATTATTTATAAATCAGTATAAAGCGATCCTTATCCAAACTAACTCACTTAAAGTAAATATCGTTTCAACATCAATCTTTAAACATTCACTCCTTTAACACTTTGATCTTTATCCCAACAGCATAAGATTTAAAGTCCCGTTTAAACCGAACGGGCAAGGTAATAACCGTTTAGGTTATTGGTAAACAGAGTTTGCAATACCACTGGTTACTTTACTGCCGGTTTCGCGTCGTTGTTTGACATTAAACATGGATGAAATCACACCGTAGTCACATCACAAATTGATGGCGGATTAGCAGCGAGCAAACCAGCACATGTTCTGGCTAGGTGTTCATACAATCTTTTATATAACTTGACCTGTTCCTTTGTGATTCAGCTGAAATTTTGAGTATAACTATAGTTTGGATGACATTTCAATATTTTGGTACTATCGAGCTGATCTGATGATGAAGACAGAAGGTAGCCATAGGAATTCAGTACTTAACTGACGTTGACCCGTTGAGTTTGGGCTCGTTAAAATCGTCTCCATGAGTAGTTGTTGACAGTATACAGAAAAGTACAGTTGGCAATAAAAGCTTGTACTAAAAATGATATTTGTGACAGAAACGTATTGTTTTCATTCCAGCTATGTAGTCCAGTCAATGAACTGACAACTTGTATGGAAAAAATTACAATTTTGGAAATAATTTATAGTAGCTTATTCTGTGTGTTCTGTGTAACGGATATATTACCAATTAAATAGTTACCCAGCAACAGAATCCGACAAAATTTCAGACAAAAAAATGATTATTTAACTAGCTTCTGAAAAGTAGGAAAAAATATTAATAAATATTTTTGTCTTTATTTTGGTTCATTTACATTTGCTCTATAATATTCAAGATGAATCATACAATGCATGCTTCATTTAAATCTACATAATTACTTCCGGGTGGAAAGTTTGTCGGATTATTAGAATAACATTTTAAAATGAAATCAACAAAGAAAACGCTATTATAAATTAATGTTTTTCAAAACCGTATTTTTCCTGGAGTAATGGCTGTGTCTCCGTTAGTTCTGATCCCGCTCAGCTGCACAACACGTGCTCTTTCGTCTAGTTAGGCTAGCCTTCAGTCGTCACGGTGTCGTTGATGTACAACGTCAGCCGCGGTGATGACTGATGAGTGTCACTGTCAACATCGTCAACCGCTTTCGGGTGGATTACCTCGGAAGTGCAGCTTAGCCGAAACTGCAAGAGGGACGGGACAGGTCTGCCCTTACCTCTCGACAAGAAGCTCAGTTGGCTAAAGTACAATAGGTTAACTTAAAATGTTACTAACCGATATGGAACTTGTTCTGAAATAAATGTTTTCATTCATTCAAAGTCGTAACTCAATCTGATCCAATTTTACACGTGACCCAAAACACAAGATCACCAAAAAATACATTTTGGAGTTGCGAGGTTTTCGAGCTGCTAATTATATATATAGCAGCATGAAACATATATATGTAATTATGTACCTACATAAATGTAAACAGTTTTTTTTTCCTTATAAAATGGCGTTATGCTGGAGAAACGGTTTTTTAGAAGCATTTATGAGTTTTGCTATGCGTTCCGAATGTTACTATATTAAAATTGTCAAGCTATGACTTTTGAAAAAAAATGGAGTTACGAGAATTGCGAGTTTAGCCGACGTCATAACCAATGAACATGGTCAAAGCGTTAAAGCGTGTTTGGATATTTGTCAGAACCCTTGCATGTTACGATAGCACCAATCCAATGACAGAACTTGTTTACGGACAAAGTTTAAAATACACACAACTGTAACCACGAAAACCGAAAAACGAATATCTCTGTCTCGAGGTATTTTCGCCACTACGCCCGACAAGGTGGACTGATGACCTGTTAAAGGTATTGCGGGTGGCGCAGGATCGGATACTTTGGCACCCTTTGGGGTAGGCCTCCAGCAGTGGACGTCTTTGGGCGGATATGATTGATGATGATGAGATTCGATTTTCGTGGAAGCGTTGGTGACGGTGTGACAGGCGCCCGATACATACGATCCGCTCTCTAATTGATGCGTTTTCGTCTACAAAGCTTCTATTTGCGCGCGGCATCAAATTTAATTACAGATGAACTGTCTTGCGCAGTCCGGTCACATATAGAGGTCTTGTGTTTACGAAAACACGGATTTTATTCACGTCCATGTTACCAAAACGGGTAGGCAGAGCACATTATTATTGGTTTAAAGATAGATAAAATGTGATAGTGACAGGTTGCTAGCGCACAACGCTTAAACTGACAACTATGACAGTGGTTGATTTTTACGACACCCAAGGGAAGAATGGGGGTGAGGTGCTATTCTTAAAACAGGGGGGAGTGCGGTATATATCTTAAATGAATTAGTGGAATCGGGTAGTTTCACGTTTTTGCAGGGAGGGATATGTTTTTGCGGTCTATGTTTGTATTTACGTGTGTTCCAGCGTAGCGTTTAAGATACTGAGCCGATTTTGATAAATGTCAATCTATTCTAAATTATGCTCCGGGTGACATAGGCTACGTTTTGCATGAATTAAAAAAAACCCAATGGCCTGCTTACCATCGTTAGAGGTCACATTCGCCTATGGACGCAGACTGTCTTCCGCAAGGTCGATATGAGATATTTCCCTAGTCGGGGTGCTGCAAATATGATCGAGACAAACCGCTGGGCGCTACCTCCCCTAAAACGCCCCACATCTCTTAAAACTTTGACTCATTGCTATTTTATTGTGTAATGTATTTCAAGCGTTTACTAATAGACTAGTGAGCGTTCTGCCCCGCTATTCTGTAACTTGCATTAACCTCACCTCACCGTTCACCCACAAATACAACCTCGACGCCGCGATTCGTAGTAACTAAGCGTAATCACAGGTCTAAACTAGACGCGTTACACGTTAGGCGTGGCGGGTGAGGTTAGTCGCATGAGCGCCTAACGAATTACAGCCCTGATTACGACCAGAAAGGTGGGCGGGATGGAAACATGTGACTAAGAATGATACGTAATTACTCGTCGTAGCGATACATGATGCTTGATAAGGGCTTAGTAGTAAACACAGAGCGCAGTGAAGTATTAATACAAAGAATACTTCGTTGTAGGTGGTAATACAAAGAATACGTCTTGAGACGTTATGTTATGATACGATTATTAAGTATTAGAAATGATTTGCAGAACCTTAGTTTAATTTCCAATTGACCTTTTCAGAGTCTGGTACACCTAAAGTTGTTACAAGTTATATGTTGCCCTAATAACACTTATTTTAGAATATGTTTATTTTGTTTTAGTAACTTTGTTAAGTTACTTAATGTTTTATTTTTATTAAGTTAGAGAAATGTCTTTGTTTTTAAAATGAACGCACTGTTTACATAGTACTTAAAATTATTATTTTTATTTACATTGTTGCCAGTAGCTGTTAAGAGTCCGCAGTAAGCTCGGCCGAATTTCACCTTCCCATACAAACGTAGTTACGCTCTCATTTTAAAACTACGTGTTGGATTGTGACGAAACTTTGCATATACAATGACATGAGGTATATAATGTCTGTAATTAGTTTATATGGTTCCAGTTTATAAAACAAACGAAATACAGCAAAAAAGTTTGGTATGGAAAACTTAAATTCGCAGTATTTTTTACTATGATATCTGAAGCTACATAAACTAATTACAGACATAGATATATCTCATGTCATTGTATATGCAAAGTTTCGTTACAATCCAACACGTAGTTTTAAAATGAGAGCGTAACTACGTTTGTATGGAGAATCGAGCTTACTGCGGACTCTACCTATACTTATCCCCCACGGGACAGGCAATGGCTAGTGTGGGGGTCAGCATAATTGTAATAGGCTATGTTTTTAAGAAACAAACTATTTGTATTTGTAATAACGACTACAGTTAATCTATAGTTCATACCAGCAGCATTAATATCTGGCAGTTAGAACCTGTCAGATATTTTTACCCGCTTTGTAATTTATTTATTTTTATCGCTACGTCGACAGGTTAAGTTAGTAGCTGGACAGCTTATTGACCCAGCAATGTACGTGGAGTAGTCATTGTCAGGTGACAATTGTCAAGATGGTGAAATAGGGCCCAGGTCAAAGTAACTTTAGTTTCTTTTAAAGTACGCTTTATATTTGCTCACATTTACAAAATTCTACCAGCGTTTCTGAAAAAGAAGACCACTGTTAAGAAGAAACGCCGAAACTAACTCAACAGTCAGACATTTTTGCCAAAAAAAAGCTTATTACAATGATAGTACTTAACCTACTTAAAATAAGTAAAACTGAACACATTAATCATAATGCGTTGTTCTACAAGAAAACGTGTCCGAAACTGTGTTACATAATACAAGGCAGAGATTTAAAAAAAAAAACGAAAAGATTGGAAATGCGACTAACTAAATCCTAGGTAATGCATAGGTATACAATACAGCGATTTGTTCATATTATAAATAGTGAGTTACTTGATAGCCAACCAACCGTTGAAGCTTTTACCATCGCCATTGTTTAAACAATTAGGTATTTTTAGTTTGACCCATTCTTTGCTAATACTAATTGCCTTTGTTCTAACCCTAATTCATTGTAAAGAACCATCACTGTAAAGTAGAGGATTCTATTGTGTTTAATTTGTCATAAGGGGAAAACAAAAGGAAGGTGTAAATTTAATTATTACCATAGGGTGTGAGTATAATCATTAATCAATTATCTTGTCAACATTGAAATTAAATTGAATTTTCTTTGTCTACCCTTTCTGTGAACATATATTACATAGGCGTGAATGTATGTGTGCATATGAACGCGTCTTCTAAACCATCTATACTAGTTAAATAGAAAAGTCTGTGAGATTGTAGCTTTGTAAGTTTGTATGTACGGGATAATCTCCGGAACCACTTATCTGATTTCAAAATCACTTTCATCTGTGTATAGAGTGAACTTTTTGAATGAGCATATACCTACAAGTACGAGTCTGACTCGCGCACCGAGGGTTCCGTACAAACTATCAATTAACTCAAGGTAAAGTAAATGTCCCAATATTTGTTAAATTACTTATTTTAACCCAACACAACAGAATTAAATTTCAAACAACGAATAACTTTTACACCAAGACCATCAAACTACCAAGACAATTGAATCGCGATCTTTTTTTGACCTGCTATTGAAATATACCCGTCCCAACCCCATTCATTATAGAAAAATATTAACAGCGCGATGTAGGAATGGGGTCAGCGCCATCTATCGGCCCCATTTGGTACTAACGTGCAAGAGCAATCAGCTGATTGCCCTTGCAATCACTGATAGTACTATGTATGTTGGTGTTTTAGCGATTATTGTTTATCACGTGAACCGATCTCGATTTTTATTTTTATTTGAAAGAGAGTATTTCAATTATAGTGTTATAGGAATTTCGAAACAAAAAAATACTTATAATGTGGCCAGCCTTATGGGCACCCTTCCCAGGGGCGGCGCCCTCGGAGAGTGCATATACTAGTAGTTAAGTAGATTTAAGTGTTAGTGTTAAGTTTTATTTTATAGGTACTATTTACTGTTGTCATTATAACAAATTGAAATAAATATATTATAAAGTTGATTAAATTGCAAACTTAACTAGGAAATGTTTTTTGAAAATAAAACAAAAAATACGCTAGATACAGAAAAAGTTATACTTTTCCAGTAATATTTATGTTTATCTTAATCACAAGTAATTATTTCGAATTTTTCGCTTGTATAACTTCGGAAATAAGAGAGGGTTTTCATTTTCCTTCATAGATCGAATTTTTGCCCCCTCCTCAAAAACAAAACAAAACCTGAAATACGCTAGATACAGAAAATGTTATTCTTTTCCAGTAATATTTACGTTTATCTTAATCACAAGTAATAATTTCAAATTGGGGGGAGGGGATGGTATTTTTTAGGGTTCCGTACCTCAAAAGGAAAAAGCGGAACCCTTATAGGATCACTCGTGCGTCTGCCTGTCCGTCCTTCACAGGCTATTTTCTCCGAAACTACTGAATCAATTACGTTGAAATTTGGTACACATATGTAAGTTTGTGACCCAAAGAGGAACATGTAACGCAAACAAATGAATTTTAAACATGGGGGCCACTTTTGGGAAGGAAATCAGAAAATTAAAAAATAAAGTTTTGCATATACTATCGTGTTACATATCAAATGAAAGAGCTCATTGTGTGCATCTAAAATATTTTTTTTTGTAATTGTAAAATAATTAGTTTAGAAATTATTTAAGAAAATAGCCAAAAAATGACCATTCCCCCTTCATCTCCGAAACTACTGAGTCTATTTTTTTTTTTAATACACAAAATAGTTCTTTACCTACAGATGACAGGAAAAACTATTAGAAATGTGCAGTCAAGCGTGAGTCGGACTTAATACGGTATTTGATAAAAATCAAATCAGCTTATTTTTATGAAACGTCAAAAATGCTCCGTTAGTAAAAAAAATGTTTAAAATCTTGTGATGTACGGAACCCTTGCAACGCGAGTCCGACTCGCACTTGGCCGGTTTTTTCACATTTTCCTTCATAGATCGAAATTTTACCAATGTAGAAAAAAGAAAAACTGTTTCAACAGCGGACTTCCAAGCGGACGGAGACGCGAGCAGAAGCCAGTAGGTGATATTTTATACCGCGGCTCGGCCTGGGTTCTTGGGAGTTTTCGAGAATGTGACAAAGCACGGCCGAAGTCAGATATGCATACATTTTTCGCCTTATTATATACAATGAAGTAAACATCTTTGGCATGGACTGTGGACGCACTGATGCTAAGAAATAATCGGGAAAGTTACATGACACTAAACAGACCTTTTAGCGTTTAATGGCGGAATTATTATAATAATAGATTTCTCTTTGTTTCTCTGGCGTAAACAACTGAACGGAAACATTTTACGCATACAAAACTAAGTTTACTCTATATGAAATTGCTTGTTTGTTTATAATTGAAGTTGCACCCACGATTCGTCTGCTTTGCCCTATGGTTGACTGGTCGGGAACGCTTACGGCATTAAGACCGCCTTTTGTACAGTCAAGTGCAAAAATATGTATCGATAACATCCTCTCATAAATAAGTACCAGATCCTTAATCCGCTGACATAAGAGTTATGGGACATATTTATGAGTAAGTTGTATGCAACCATATTTTTACACTTAAATACTACTATAATTAAATCAACAACCGGTTTAGCCTAATAGTTGGTAGTGACCCTGCCTACGAAGCTGGAGGTGCTGGGTTCGAATCCGGTTAGGGCATTTATTTGTGTGATGAGCACGAATATTTGTTCCTGGGTCATGGTGTATTAAAGTATTCATTTATCTATATACGTATGTTTATCGTCGTCTAGTACCATAGTACAAGCTTTGCTTAGTTTGGGACTAGGTCTAAGTTTGTGCGCAAATATTTACTACTTTTATTTAAATTAATTAATAAATCGCCTGCAAATACAATATCTACGAGAACGGCGCTCACAAAGATCTCAAAACGGCGTCATTATCAGGGCAAAGCGTGCTTAGATATTTTTAAGCACCCTGTCATGTCACGATGTGTGTGCCTGCCCCCCTTGCACACTAGGTTTTTTACCACGGGGGCTAGTATACGCTAAGTTTTATGTCGGACAAAGCATTCGTCCCATTCTGGCAAATATGCGAGTGCAAGAGGGACGAATGCTTTACGTCGGACATAAAACCTAGTGTGCTAGGGGGGCTAATGGCACTAAAATATCTTAGGAGATCCCTCAATTTACGCGTGGTTGAGGCCCCGTGAAAGAGACTCGTTTATGTCTCAGCACACGAGAAAAGGAGATGCAACATATGGAATGGCTTTTTTGAATAAATATCTAAATACAAAAGAAAATACAAGATCCGTAATGTAACCAGCCAGTCGTTTGTTTCTTGATGATTTCTTGTTTCCAAAACTCTAGAGGCTAAATGACCTCTAGTTCGTTAACAATAACGTTGTAAATCAAACGTTACGGTTATTTATCGCGCTTTGTGAAGTCCAGCGTACATTTTATCTATAATGCAACGGTGTAATTATCATAGTTAAGTCGGCTTTGTGTTATGCAATAAAATTAATTGTGTTTCGTCATATATCTTCACGGGATCTGTGTTGTGGTTATCACCAGTGTTTTAGGAGAAAATTATACATTTTAGCCCACTAGAACACCTGCACGGCTATCACGGAACCTGCCCGCGAGCTGTATCGCGGCGACATAGACTATCTGTCTCTTTCTAAGCGTTCCGATTAGAAAGAGACGGGTAGTCTTTCTCGCCACGACAATGAGGGACCTGTATAATAAAAGTTTAACATGTGTAAATATGTCTATCTGTGGCATCGTAGGTCCGAAACTGATGAATCGATTTGAGTTTTTTTTTATCGAGTCCTCTTTTAGCCATTTAATGTCATGTCATGTCACGACACTATTACTCTCGTCGTTATCATCGCATAGGCCCATCTCTCATGAATTAGAGGGGACGGGCAGTGGCCCCCACGCCGTCCCAGTGTGAATGGATCTTTGAATTTTTTCTCAGATGTATGATGTATTTTTCTCACAATGTTTTCCTTCACCGAACATTTCCCTTGTCACAATATTTTTACGTTTGACATTATAACCCGTCATTTTAACTCCTCTACACATTGTCGTTTGTTATGATTAAAGAATTTCTTAACCCGTTCACGAGGTTCTTAATTAATCCTTGTTGCGGCGTCTATAGACATTGTGCACGTGCAGGGTTAAGGGCCAGTTTGCAGCAATGGTTCGGCCGAGTGACTATATCAATTCTCAAAAAGACACGCCGTATTTAGACCAGAAAACTCTCACCTCCATCACGCATAGCTGTAAAGAAATAGCGGTCATAGTATACTAGATAAGAGTTCTTAGAATCTGGTTTATGAATGGGCAGCAACGGTTGGCTACCCCTGGCTGTAACTACTACCAGCTGCCCTTCACGGCAAGCACGTCTGTTATATGATAACGAAGGTTTTAATGGCGGTTATGGACCTTATCTGACTGTAATAAGGAAGGTAAGGTTGTTGATACAACGGTCGTTCCTAACCCGAGAGAATAGTCTAGAACGCAAGTTACGCATAGCGGGAGTAATTTTAATTTTTAAGCTACTGTCAGCATCTTAAGGCTATTCCCGGTTGTGCCATAAAGGAGCCCGGGGTCCGCTTTGACACCTAATCCCAAGATTTGGCATAAGCACTAGTTTTACGAAAGCGACTGCCAGCTGACCTTCCAACCCAGAGGGAAAACTAAACCTTATTGCGCTGTATTGAGAGTGACCTGCATTTGACTCTAGCTGTCAACATAACGAATCCTCAAATCAATAAAGGGTCGGCAGCGCGCTTGTTTCTTCTAGTGCAAGCGTCCATAGGCGATGGTGTCTGCTGACATGATCATCATCGCTTAAGAGCCTTGGTCTTGTCGGAGTAACCGTCTCTGTCCATTGCCAGCCTCTTGACTTCCTCATACGACTAGACATCAACTTTATCCTTATTCCTTTGGATAAAATATGGCCTAATTAATTACCCCCTTATTCATAAAACTTCAAATGCCTATTATAAATAATATGTTTTTTGTCCCATTCTTACGAACACAAATGTCAAAGTGCCGGATAAAGACAAACGAACTTTAACGGCAAATTAGTTTTGTTGAACGTTTATGAATACAGCCTTTAGTCTTTAGGAGGCCGTGTTTATAAACAAACGACGTGTGCGTCGTGTCATCCGCGTTAGAAATCGCCCAACAGAAACGTATGGCTTGCTTAGGCCATAGAGCGAGAGATCGAAGCCACCTCGCTCCCACGTATGGCGCAATTCGGCTCTCAACGTTATTCAAAGTCCTGGCGAAGCTCTTAGGAATGTTTACATACAGGCGCGAGCGTTTCTATACTCGCCTGACAATACGCGTCGCCTACCCATAAATACGGCTTAAGTCTCCTTCTAAAGATTAATTCTCTTCTAAAGTCATCCCGATCCTGAGCAACCTCTGGCCAAACCTTTAAAAAAGATTTTTCGAAAAACCGGACTGCTTTTTTTAAATATTATAGCCTATGTCACTCCTACGATTAAGAGGAATCCAACGACATCTCATTTGTCGAAATCCGTCGAACGGTTAAGGCTGCAGGGCGTGCCAAAGAATAATACATACGCTCCAAAAACATAACCATCCTGTCTTTCGGCAGTTGGGTAAAAATAAGTCTATATCGTCCCACCATCGCCGGCGAGGTCTGCCGCGTCTCCGTTTTGAGCTGAAGACTAAAACAGCAAAATATAGCAGTACTAGCTTCTGCCCGCGACTCCGTCCGCGTGGAACTCGTTTATATTGTAGCTCGATACAAACTTTCATTCCCCATTTCACCCCCTCCGGGGATGGTTTCCGGGATAAAAACGATCCTATGTCCTTCCCCGGGATCCAAACTATCTTCATATCAAATTTCATCTCAATCGGTTCAGCGGTTTAAGTGTGAAGAGGTAACAGACAGTCAGACAGACAGACAGACACACTTTCACATTTATAATATTAGTATGGATTTAAGTTAATTACATATACGTACCGATTGATATGCTATTTAGAACTATTCTGATATTGTGAATTAATTTAAGTAAACCTAACTTGTAATTTATATTATCATTATCAATAAAATGTATAAGCAAATTTTGTGAGTGTGTAGCTTTGTGAGGGTGTCAGTTTGTTCATTTATCCCGCGGTTTCGCTTGTGTTCTGTGTATTCAGACCGAACATGAGCAATCCAAATTCCCGGTACATAAATTATATTCGAATAATCCTTCTTCGCTCATGACGGTCAAATTAGTCTCATTACGAGGTTTCGGCGCATGATTCAGTTACCGGCCTAAAGATGTGCGCATGCGTTGCGTAGGCATATCGTAGATCAGCGAAACCGGCCAATTATACTTGTTACGTCATCGTTATAGTGATGGTTTCTGTTGGGCTGGGTACGGACATTTTTAGGGTTTCGTACCTCAAAAGGAAAAAAACGGAACCCTTATAGGATCACTCGTGCGTCTGTCTGTCCGTCCTTCACAGCCTATTTTCTCCGAAACTACTGAACCAATTACGTTGAAATTTGGTACACATATGTAAGTTTGTGACCCAAAGAGGAACATGTAACGCAAACAAATGAATTTTAAACATGGGGGCCACTTTTGGGGGGGAAATGAGAAAATTAAAAAATAAAGTTTTGCATATACTATCGTGTTACATATCAAATGAAAGAGCTCATTGTGTGCATCTCAATTTTCAGGCCGGTTTTTCTATATGGCCTAGGCCATATAGAAAAACCGGCCAAGTGCGAGTCGGACTCGCGTTGCAAGGGTTCCGTACATCACAAGATTTGAATTTTTTTTTACTAACGGAGCGTTTTTGACGTTTCATAAAATATTAAGTCCGACTCACGCTTGACTGCACATTTCTAATAGGTTTTCCTGTCATCTGTAGGTAAAGAGCTATTTTGTGTATTTTTTCAAAATTTTAGACTCGGTAGTTTCGGAGATGAAGGGGGAATGGTAATTTTTTGGCTATTTTCTTAAATCATTTCTAAACTAATTACTTTAAAATTACAAAAAAAAAATTGAGATGCACACAATGAGCTCTTTCATTTGATATGTAACACGATAGTATATGCAAAACTTTATTTTTTAATTTTCTCATTTCCCCCCCAAAAGTGGCCCCCATGTTTAAAATTCATTTGTTTGCGTTACATGTTCCTCTTTGGGTCACAAACTTACATATGTGTACCAAATTTCAACGTAATTGGTTCAGTAGTTTCGGAGAAAATAGGCTGTGAAGGACGGACAGACAGACGCACGAGTGATCCTATAAGGGTTCCGTTTTTTTCCTTTTGAGGTACGAAACCCTAAAAATGTCCGTACCCAGCCCAACAGAAACCATCACTATAACGATGACGTAACAAGTATAATTGGCCGGTTTCGCTGATCTACGATATGCCTACGCAACGCATGCGCACATCTTTAGGCCGGTAACTGAATCATGCGCCGAAACCTCGTAATGAGACTAATTTGACCGTCATGAGCGAAGAAGGATTATTCGAATATAATTTATGTACCGGGAATTTGGATTGCTCATGTTCGGTCTGAATACACAGAACACAAGCGAAACCGCGGGATAAATGAACAAACTGACACCCTCACAAAGCTACACACTCACAAAATTTGCTTATACATTTTATTGATAATGATAATATAAATTACAAGTTAGGTTTACTTAAATTAATTCACAATATCAGAATAGTTCTAAATAGCATATCAATCGGTACGTATATGTAATTAACTTAAATCCATACTAATATTATAAATGTGAAAGTGTGTCTGTCTGTCTGTCTGACTGTCTGTTACCTCTTCACACTTAAACCGCTGAACCGATTGAGATGAAATTTGATATGAAGATAGTTTGGATCCCGGGGAAGGACATAGGATCGTTTTTATCCCGGAAACCATCCCCGGAGGGGGTGAAATGGGGAATGAAAGTTTGTATCGAGCTACAATATAAACGAGTTCCACGCGGACGGAGTCGCGGGCAGAAGCTAGTACTGCTATATTTTGCTGTTTTAGTCTTCAGCTCAAAACGGAGACGCGGCAGACCTCGCCGGCGATGGTGGGACGATATAGACTTATTTTTACCCAACTGCCGAAAGACAGGATGGTTATGTTTTTGGAGCGTATGTATTATTCTTTGGCACGCCCTGCAGCCTTAACCGTTCGACGGATTTCGACAAATGAGATGTCGTTGGATTCCTCTTAATCGTAGGAGTGACATAGGCTATAATATTTAAAAAAAAGCAGTCCGGTTTTTCGAAAAATCTTTTTTAAAGGTTTGGCCAGAGGTTGCTCAGGATCGGGATGACTTTAGAAGAGAATTAATCTTTAGAAGGAGACTTAAGCCGTATTTATGGGTAGGCGACGCGTACTGTCAGGCGAGTATAGAAACGCTCGCGCCTGTATGTAAACATTCCTAAGAGCTTCGCCAGGACTTTGAATAACGTTGAGAGCCGAATTGCGCCATACGTGGGAGCGAGGTGGCTTCGATCTCTCGCTCTATGGCCTAAGCAAGCCATACGTTTCTGTTGGGCGATTTCTAACGCGGATGACACGACGCACACGTCGTTTGTTTATAAACACGGCCTCCTAAAGACTAAAGGCTGTATTCATAAACGTTCAACAAAACTAATTTGCCGTTAAAGTTCGTTTGTCTTTATCCGGCACTTTGACATTTGTGTTCGTAAGAATGGGACAAAAAACATATTATTTATAATAGGCATTTGAAGTTTTATGAATAAGGGGGTAATTAGATGACTACGATAACCTAAATAACCTAGGTCACTCGCCAGTTAGACCAAACAGAGTGTAAAATTATGCACCAATTATGTAATTCAATGCACATAATTCTACCTACGTAGATGCAATTATACATTAATGGCATGATGCTTATGTTTATTATGTTTTGATTATATATGTGGTTCTCTGGATATAGGCGGTAAAGACTCGGCGAAAATATTTTGTTCAGGCCACACATACACCGCCAAGAATCGCTACGCGCTACGCTCGTAGCTGATGACGTGGTTCTTCCTCCGAGTAGCGGAACAAGCTAGGCGGGTTCCTGGATTTCCTGGCAGCAAATGTTTTAAGCCGCGTACAGACGTCCGAGCGCGGCGGGCTGCCGAGAAAGGTCAAAGGTAATCTAGCTTGGTTCTACATCCGGCACTTATCCAGACGGGCCGAAATCACGCCGCGGACTGCATGCAGGACTAGCTCGCTCGTCTGGACGTGAACGCGCTAATGCTACGATTCACGGTAAAATGGTTAATTTACAGGGTTGGATGCCGCATCCCGCATGCGGCAAGCTCGTGCTATCCTTGTACTACTAAAAAATTACCTTTCGTCACAACGGAGAATATTAATTTTGAAAAGTTCAAGTTAAGTTATGGGTCTACCCACGCTGCGCCTGCCATGCCGGTACAATCAGCATTAAAAGTAACTACGCAATCGAAGACGTCAAAAGCTCTTATTCCCTAAAGGGAAAGACTTATGACGTGTTCCATTGCGTAGCTACTTTTGATGCTGACTACGCTGTCACCACTAGAGAACCTTTCCCCCCTAACGGCCATCGGTTCTACGTGCAATGTGCACTGCCCACTGCCGTTTAACTTTAGCAATTTGGAGTGTAATATCGGTTAAGCTGTGAAGTTGTGATTACATTTAGCAAAATATTATTGTCGGACATATTCTCGTTTAGAATATGTCCTACAATAAGAGAGAATAATAGATATGCATGAAGATCAAGAATATTCATGCATATCGAGCAGAAACCATACAAATCAACAATAAAACAAACATTCTTTGAGTAGGTGTAAGTGTGTATAACCTAGACATATGAGTGTAATAATTAGAAACTCTGCAAGGTGAGGTGAAGTCATTGTATGTCCGTTTACATGTATGCATAGCTCTCTGCCAGGTTTATTATGTCATTTGTAATGTCTATTTATAAATTTTACAAGGTTTTACATTTTGCTTGTTGAATTAATGTCTTTAAATCAGGATTCTGTGACTTATTTACAAAAAGCAAGTTATACATATAACTAGTGTCTCTGTGAACTGTAGAAATGGCAAGCATGTCTTTAATATTTTGGTAGACCACACACACACACACACACACACACACACACACACACACACACACACACACACACACACACACACACACACACACACACACTTCCCTTCCATATTTACATTGTGAGTAAATATAGTCTTTGTTTGTTAATTATACAAATTCTAATTAACAGATGAACTTGTTTTCTGCTGTTTAGTATGTATATAGTTATATTCATTAATTTATGTCCCAAATCCGTTTAGAGGTTTCGTAGTTACGGATAGTACAAAACCGACAGGTCCGGCGTGACTACATTACTTTAGTTAACCTTCTCCTGCCATTTTGTTTTAAACTCCCCATACGGGATGTTCATGTATACATTTACACCAACACCAATGCTATGAGCTGGCACCCATTCCTGTCATTAGTGTAGCTTAGACACTTGTGCTATCTCTTTCTTACACTAGGTCTATTATCCCAAAGAAAGAGAAGAGTGAACTATTTAGTGAGAGAATAAGCTAGTTTTTGTTTGTGTACCACCAGCATTCATATCTGCCAGTTACAAAGCCGACAAAAATATCAGACACATCCAAATGATCCTAGAAATAGAGCCATGTCAGATATTTATGCACATTTTTTTGTGGAAGATACAAATGCTTGTGAATATACACAAGCTTGGTGTACTGTTCAACTATTACCCACTCTTGAGAAGTTTGGTTTGCGGTCCCAAACAACTATCTCAATCAATTCCAGTTCACCACAAAGTGTTGTAAGTACATGTAATATTGTGTTATGTTTCTGTTACATCACAAAAAAACCTGTCCTAATAAAAAATGCAGATGTATCAAGTGTGCTGTGCCTTTAACTAAGTCACAACTACAAAGTTTAGTTTTAAATTCGCCTTAGTCTCACAACCTAAAAAAGAATATAGCAGATGCATAAAATGGTACGTCTATGTGCGATACAGACGTCGCGACATCCGTGGACAGTGAAAATAAATAATATATTCCCGAAATACGCGGCAGTGATGTCATTGCAGGCAGCGTCCTACGCCAGTTATTGTCTAATAAACAAGGGTCAACTCTAATTGACGGCGTGACCTCTCCACTGCACCATTGCATTCATAATAGGTCACCGCCAAAACAATAACAATACTTTCCAAAAAGGATAGGGGAACAATTACCACATACTTCGTAACCTATCCCGCTCTAGCTAACCAAGGAGCGTTCCACTAGACAAGGATAGAGTTACGTGTCAAAACTTTAGGAAACAAAAAGTAATATATAAAAGAACAAACTATTTAAAAGTACTTTCAACAATTAATTAGTGAAGCAAAGGTTCGTACTAACCGTAATCAAGTCAACATAAATCCAAAACAGATGTCAGGGCGAAGTTACTCCGGAAAACAAGGCACAAAACACAGATAAACACAATGTTAGAAACTAGATCACAACGTAAGCACTATATAGCACGACATGCACTGACACTAAATATAGGAACCGCACTGGCACTTTAGTTTATTTACAACGATTAGTATTCCACGTTTATGCACGCATACATTCCGAGACGTCTGTCGCGCTCCTACGAAATTCGGCCATTTTGCTATTGAAGAAAGAAGGCCACCTTTCAACCAATAAACAAACAGATTGCTCGCCTAGTGCTTCCATCTGACGACGTACCAAACTGACTGCGTCACATAAAAAAAAGTTGCACTGCGTTTAGTTATTGCAGTTATGTTGCAGTTTTGCTCGTATTGTGGACTAGCAACACTGACTGTCAAGTCAACAGATAAGAAACCGCAACGTTCGCAATTTAGTTTGTGGATATATTGTGCTGAACGCAACCTTTCTGCACGTCAGTTTTTGTCATCTCATTTTAGATGCGCGAATATTTAAAATTTCACAATAGTTCGTTTGGGTGAACATTTTCGAAATTCAATGCATAAGTTTATTTTGGAATCATGACCCTGTTCTTAAGTCGCTATATTATCTTTTTAGGAATTCTACTTATGATGGTAAATATTTGATGATTTAATTCCTGCAGTAGGTACATTATGTACCTACATACTACCTACATACCTAGTGAATAATTTCATTAATATTCCCAATAGTTTTATATTTCAGGAACTGAATGTAAACCGCCGCCTGCACCAATTATAAATATGGGTGATAAAGGTAGTAGTGTCTGTAAGTACCTAACTATTGTTTGGTTTGTCATATCATGGTGCTAGTGTAGTAGCACAGCATTCTACATATATACACCTATTAATTTGTCACAATCACAACAACAACCTAAGTGAATAATTTGAATTTGTGCTGTCCTTAGGTTGTTATGGCGGCGTCCCTAGGTTGTTGAGACAAACTGCTAGGTGTATAGGCCTTAAGGATTTATAACCATTTACAAAAAACCTTGGGCTCCCATACGCCAATGACCTTCGGACTGAATCCCTTCGTTTTCTAATGTTTTTTGAGCTTATTATATTAACAATAACGGCTTTAAGCAATATAGTATCCCATATTTACTTCAAAGTTCATTGTTTTCGAGATATGACTTCCTTTAGATTCAGTAGTTGTTTGCTGTATGCGCAAATTTAGTACAGACTAAGTTGTTGTATATATTTTTCCTATTTACAAGAATGGTTCTAAATGAGCGTTTCTCAAAAAAAATGCCCCTACATTTTTTAGGAGATTTTCCGCAACTTTTTTGTTATTTCTACTCAAAATCACGATGTCTTTCCATCCCAGTAGGAGAAAAAGTGTCCCAAAATGTCCATACATTTTTGAACTTTCCTATTGTGTTACCACCATACAAAGTATAAGGTAAATGGTAACACAATAGGAAAAATATCTCTGGGACAGTTTTTTGACCTACCAGGGTCGAAAGAGCTCCTGATTCTGAGTGGAAATAGTTAACATAAAATTCCTATAAGTACAATTAATAATAGTGGCATTTTTTTTGAGAAACGCTCAAATGTGAGATTGGAATTTAGAATACTTTTCGTATATTTTAAAAAAGTAGCTTTTCGTATTCTATGTTGTGAAGTAGTTATGATTTTGACCAATTATGTAATATAAAAAAGAGGTACTTAGATAACTTAGAAGCGCTCCAAAAGAGGCCTGAGTCAAACGTACCAACTTGCCTCAGTTTCGCGTCGTCAATGGAAACGTATGCTGTCAGATTTGGTGGGCATTTTTACACACGGAATTTCGTTTAGACAACGTATCTACCTCTTTTTAGGGCTCAAAAGGAAAAACGGAACCCTTATAGGATCACTCGTGCATCACAGCCTATTTTCTCCGAAACTACTGAACCAATTACGTTGAAATTTGGTGCACATATGTAAGTTTGTGACCCAAAGAGAAACATGTAACATGATGTAACGCAAACAAATGAATTTTAAACATGGCGGCCACTTTTGGGGGGGAAATGAGAAAATTTAAAAATAAAGTTTTGCATATACTATCGTGTTACATATCAAATGAAAGAGCTCATTGTGTGCATCTAAAATATTTTTTTTTTGTAATTTTAAAAAGTTCGTTTAAAAATTATTTGAGAAAATAGCCAAAAAATTACCATCCCCCCCCGAAAAAAAAACACGAAATAGTTCTTTACCTACAAATGACAGGAAAACGTATCAGAAATGTGCAGTCAAGCGTGAGTCGGACTTAATACGGTATTTGTCAAAAATCAAATCAGCTTATTTTTATGAAACGTCAAAAACGCTCCGTTAGTAAAAAAATTGTTTCAAATCTCGTGATGTACGGAACCCTTGCAACGCGAGTCCGACTCGCACTTGGTCGGTTTTTTATTACATCTTTGATTTTGACTGTACAGACAGTGTGTGTAGTTGGTGTGTAGTCATAGGTAGAAAATGGATGGTGGTGACAGTTTCATAATAACATAAATTTGACAGATGTGGGATACCCTCAATACCTGCGGCAGGCGCTACTGGATGCAAGCCACGTCCTAGACAACCTTTTGGAAAAAAGCAAAAGAAGACTGATGGACCTACCCCACGAAGACTTTCTACGATTATAACATAGTTTCCCAAATTTCACAGGAAATAGGAACTCGTAACCAGGTTAATACAAAACGCTGTGGTAGACTTTGGGAGCTATGCTTTGAAATTAGGAACTTTTAGATATTCTGTATTCAACTTTGTGGAAAATAAGTTTTTACTCGTATTACGCGGAATTTGTACTTTATACAAAATTTACTAAACAAATTTATTCAATTTTCCAAGTATAATAATACCAGTTTTTTTCATAAAACTGATAGCATACAACATTTTATATTGAATTTCCATTTTAGAATATAATAATGAATTTTCATTTTAGAACATAATAACAGTTGCACTTATATGAACAAGTCAAATAACGGGTAGGTATCTCAATAAGAGTGCACTATGAATTACCCTAATAATAGCTAATTTATGGTGGTTTGTTTTCCATACAATACGTTATTTGATATTCTCAGGCTTTTTGGGAAAAAAAGGTTATTTTGCAATTAAATTGTGCACTCTTATTGAGACACGTTATATTTACAAATATAAAAAAATTAGAGAGTGAATAACTTAAAATTTAATTTTAGAAATTGCCTATAACATTTAATAACTAGCTGCCACCTATAACCAAGGTTTTCTCATCTTCCGGCTTGTGTTGAAACAGCTTGCTGTTTGGGTTAGCATGCCTCTGCTTATGCTTCAGCAGACAAGAATGATTCTTAAACGTAGCCTTGCACACATCACAGGTCAGTGACGGATCCATATGGTGCCGTCTCACATGCTCTGCCCGTCGTGATGAGGATAGGAACCTCAAATTACAAAATGAACAATGATATGGCTTCTCTCCTGTATGAATACGGGTGTGATACAAGAGAGACTCTTTCGTAACGAATTTGCCTCCACATATATCACAAGGAAAGTTCTTTTCCTGTGTATGCTTTACTGTATGAGCTTTCAATCTACTTTGACAGCTGAATTTCTTGTTACACCAGCTACAGACATGTGACTGGCCTGTGTTAGTGTGTTCGAACTTTATATGGACACGTAACGTGTTCTTACGAGAGTACTGCTTATTACAAATATCACATTTAAACAGGCCTTCTGTGGCTGATTTTCTGTTCACTTGCCCACATACACCGAACTCAATGTGCTGTTTGAATGTGTCCTTGTTTTTGTACACTCTGCCACAACTCTGACAGACAAATCTCAGTCTATGTGAGAGCTCATGTTGCTTTAGGCTATATCTGTTATTGTATGTCTTCCCACACTCAACACAGATTGCTGTATGGTGACAATCTTTCATGTGCTGCTCTACAAGGCTGTATGAAGCATAGCTGCGCTCACATTTGGGGCATTTAAAAGTTTTTGGTGCATGCAGTCTTAGATAATGCTGTCTCAAGTAATCTAGCGTTTGGAATATTTTAAGGCAACCATTGCATCTATATGACAAAGGTGTACTATCCTTGTGTAGTATAAGCTCCTTGGGCAAGGAATTTCTTGGTCTAGTCTTCTTAATCTTTTTCTTTTTAAACTCTACTGGCTGTTCTGTGTCAAGCTCAAAGTCATCAAATGTTACTTCAGTCTTCACATCTTGTATATAATGCTTCCCATTAGTCCCATTCAAAACGGTTCTGAATCGTTTCAAGATGGCCGAAGATGAGTGCACAGGCCTCTTGTAATCATAAAACCCTTGAGCAGTTAAATCTGCATTGAAGGATATGAACAGAGACTTGCAGTATATCTGTTCCGAGTTAGGTATACAAATATCAAGACTGTTGACAGATTGTTGCAAACTTTGAGAGTTTTCTTTGCATTTCTTGATGAATGTGTAACAATTCAGTGCAGAGACTGCACATTCGTTGCACACTGTGTCAAAAGCAAAGTTATCGGCAACCTGAAAAAAGACCAGAAACTATTGACGATGTTTTCAAGCTCTTGCCATGTTAGTTAGGGTTAGAATTTTTATTTAAATTTTCAATGCAGGACCTTGGCATTAATGAAATTTACAATTTAAATGACGAATAAATATTTACCTCGTTCCCTAAAACATAAGCCAGAACTTCAGACAGCTCCAAATGATCTGAAACACTATTTGTTTTCAGCACTACTTCATCTTCTATGTGAATTGCAGCGAAATCAACTGTATTAAAACACAGGCAGCACATACTCTCTTTTCGTAGAAGTGCGTTAACTAGAGCATTCTTTAAAGTCGTCATTATTACCAATACTTAACAAAACTCATTTATTTCTAAATAAATAAAATTACAGCAATTATACCAAAAACTCTTGAACAAAAAAACGCATTTGACACTTCGAATGACAGAACACAGGGCCCCTTTTTTTTTCTCCCTTTCATTAGCATTACTTCCCAAGTTTTTGCCTCAACTAATTGCCGATCTCGGAATAATTGCCGATAACATAGGTGGTATAACATACACACCAAAAATAAAAACAATATATATGTCGCAGGGAAATGGCCAAAACAGTTTTGAACAAATCTCTAAGGGATATGATCAATTCACGCAGCTCGCAGGATGTAAAAATGGCGAATTCATTTTATCATTTGCCTAGAAAAAATCTGTCATTTGATCAAATCTATGAATCTGTTTAGTGAAATGACGAAATCAGCCAAAAAAGGCAACTCGTTTTTCATTTCACTAGATTTGTTTAGTGATTTGATAAAATCCCTGATACATCATGTGATAGATTTGATCAAACTTAATTGTAGAATAACACTGAACCAGTTCAGAGATTTCATCAAATCACCTAAACCATGTTACAGTAGAGACTTTACCATTTCACTAAACGTGTCTAGTGAAATGATAAAACGAGGTCACTCAGCGAGTTTATTTCGTCAACTTACTGACGTGTTTCAGGGATTTCATCAATTCACTAAACAAATCTAGTGAAATGAAAAAATGAGTTGCCTTTTTTGGCGTCATTTCACTAAACAGATTCAGAGATTTGATCAAATGACTGTATTTTTTAGGCAAATCATAAAATGGATTAGCCATTTTAACATCCTGCGTGATTTGATCATATCCCTTAGAGATTTGTTCAAATCTCTGATTTGGCCATTTCCCTGCGACATATACAAGAAACGGCAAACTATAAAAGGACAAACTTAAAACTAAGGAATAAAAGAGGATAGACATTATCATGATAAGTACATTAAGTAGAAGTAGAACCGGAAGGAGGACGAGTAAAGTGACGGACGCTACGAGAATGGCAGTAGCGCCTCGTCAAGGAAGGCCTATAAGTAAAAGAAGGAACAGTCGAAGATAGAGAAAGAGAAAGAGAGAGTGTCATCGTCAGGTGGGTGGGTGGTGGTTATCGTAATCAAACGTTTACGTTGATCATTATGGTAATGATATTAAAATCACATCTCAAGAAATCGGGGCAAAGGTCACGTTCCTAGGGTCGGCAACGCGCATGTGACATCCGGAGTTACAAGCCCGAGACGTGTGATATCTTAATTATTTAAAGTAGCTTGCTCTGTGAGGTTTCAGGAAATGAAAACAAAACGTGTAAAACCGTAGGTATTTATTACATTATTAGAACACTAAACATTAAAGGATATGATAACAACATCAACAACACACAAAAAAACATCACAGTCTCTTCATAATAACTATCAACAATGAAAATCTTATGACCATGTTGAGAACAACTTCTGATCCTTGCTCCCATACTATTGAGGTATCTGTGTATGTGTCAGTTTTCTATATCCATTCTGGCTACTACTCTTCTCTTTTTTCGCATAGAAGGTGCTGGCACTACCTTAGGTTCTTTAATACCTGCTGGTCTGCAATCCGTTGGGACATAAAGCTTGCTGGTAGGGTTGAAATGTCTCCGTTCATGTTTCCGTTTACCAGCGCCCGATTTGAATATCATTGGGCATAGTCTGCATGGTAATGATGGTTCTAGATGCTTCCGTCTCAAGTGTTCCATACGCCTTGAAGCGGAGACAAAGCTTTCATCACAAAAGTCACATGCATATGGCTTTTCACCGGTGTGCAGGCGAGTATGGTTTACTAAAGCTGGTTGCGTAACAAACTTTTCATCACACAGGTCACATTGGAACCTCCGTTCTCCAGTATGCTTCACTATGTGGCTTTTCAAACTGCTGGCCGCTTGGAATCTCTTGTTACACCATGTGCAAGTATGTACAGTCTCGTCACTCCCATACCCGTGTTGTGTGATCATATGTGAATGCACAGCATTCTTGCTAGCGAAACGGCATCCACAAACATCACAGACAAACTGTCCTGTGTTAACTAGTTTTCTTGATATCCTGCCTCCGCGTTCACAGACACCATTGTGTATATGGTCTTTGATGGTTCGTAATGTTTTATACACTCTATGGCAATTCTGGCAGACATACTTGGTTGCTTTATGTGATAGTTCATGTTTTTTCAAGCTGGCGATGTTAGTAAATGTTTTCCCACATTCAAAACACACTGCATTTGCATGGGAAATACTGAGGTGGGTTTCAAGTAGCTTGCTAACTGAAAACTTGCGATCACACTTAGGGCATTGCAGTTTTTTCGGGGCATGAACCCTCATGTAATGGTTTCGTAAGATAGTTACACTCTCAAACAATTTTTTGCAGCCCTTGCATATATGCTTCTTATTCGTACTACTTTCATCAAAAATTACATTACCGGATAAAAACTCCATTTTATGTTTTGCTTTACTATCCTTTGATGGTGTTTTATCCGAAGGCAAACTGAAATCATCGTCAAATTCATCATCTGATTCCTCCTTCAAGTTTGGAGCTATCCAGGTTTCCGGTTGTTCTCTCGGAGAGCTCTCAACATAATACTTACCATTACATACATCTAAGGTAGCACAATTAAATCTCACTATAGCATTACTGAGAGATGTAACAGGCCGCTTGTAATCATAGTAAACCTGTACAGCCAAACTATGGTCCAAAGAAAGAAATAACGACTTGCAAGAGTTCATGTTTTCCGTTGAGTTTTGTAAACATATCTCCAAATTCTCAATAGCTTCACGTAGGTGTTCAGTATTTTCTCTGCATTTTCTCAGGAACGCATAGCTTTGTATGGCTGACACAACACAGTCATTACATATCGTTTGGAACGCAAGATTCTCTGTAACCTGTAATGGAAGAAAATTGTCTTTTAAGGTGACAATAAATTAATAAATACTTCATGAAACATATAGATTACTTGTACAAGGATATTTACATCACATCCTAACACAACAGTTAATATTTCGGACAGCTTTATGTTGCTGGAATCATCAACCATCGCCTCATCGTCCAAGTAAATTAATTCTGACGCTACTGAACTAAAACACAAACAACACAAATTCTCTTTTCTCAACAATGAATGTAATATAGCATGTTTCAGTGCCGACATTGTGATTATTACATTATAGTTATGTTGTTATGTTAAATAATAGCGAGTAACACAATCACATCACACGCAACGCAAACTAGCTTCTGACGTTCTGACAGGACAGGAGGGTTACCAACTTCAATTTTTTTTACCCCTAGAGCTTAAGTTTAAACCCCCTTAAACTAAAAATTTTTTTGGAAATAACCCCTATACATAAAATAAAACAAATTTGTTTCAATTTACGAGTTTGTGCAATAGAGATTGGGATATACTGCGGTATCGAGAACGTTCCATTTTCAGTCATAATGTAGTTTCCTATATCACACAAGGGGGAGTTCTTTGGGGGAGGCCTATGTCTAGCAGTGGACGTCCTTCGGCTGATTGATGATGATGATGATATAACACAAACATGGTATGGAAAAATCCCTAAATATACCCCTAAAAAAATCCCATGCTCCTTATTTCCCCCTAAATTAAGGGGTTTTACCCCTAAGTTGGCACCTCTGTCACAGGAGTGACAGGTGCTGTGCGCAGGCGCAGTGAATAGGGAAACGCAAGATGTATCGATATCGGAATACTATCGTGTCCTGTATCGAGGATTTAGGGGATTCTAATTAAATAACCAGCATACGTGTCACGCGCGTTTATTCATCGGTAACAGACTGATGGCTATCCGGGTGACAGTTGTTGACACGATTTTATATGTACCCACATATACTACAATCCCTCCACCACTAAATTACAAAATAATTGAGGATGTTAGCTAATAAAAGTCTTTGTAGCGAACATTTCTGTTTCGCGTGGAACGGACAGGTTTCATTTGATGTCCTTCATTTGAGGTGGATGCGTCGACCGGCGGTAACCCTGTAGACGACTCGGGGCACTCAGTCTCCGCAACGGTACCCTCCACCGGCGGCTCAACCCTCGGCGACACCTGTGGGACCGGGGCCGGATTCATGTCGTCACTATTCTCTTCCTCATGACGTATAGCAGCGTCAGTTGTATTACCGCCTACCGTGTCATCATGAGCCAGCGGTGATAGCAATTCTGGTAATGAACAAAATGAATCGTCTTGGTCATTGGTGTCCTCCGTTGGTTGATGTTGCTCCGACCGCCGCGGCTGGATGGTTGGCGAGGACTCGATGTCGGTCTGTAATCCATCTGATGAGGTAGCACCGACATTTGCACTCGGCAACATATAATCATAACCACTTGTCTCGTCTTCTACGAGCAGTCTGTCCGTTCCTCTATACAACAATACATGATCCATATGTTTCTTTGTACTTAAACCTAATTCAGGAATATAAACTCTAAACATTCTAGAACCAATAATGTCCTTGATATAACCTACTTTCCAAATATATTTTGTACCATTATTGTAAAAATGTTTCACAATCACTTTTTGACCAATCTTAAAAACTGCATTTCGTTTTCCACCAAAACGGTTACTCTGTAAGGTCTGTTTTGCCACAACATTATTTGTAGCTGCGGAAGACGTCTCGTTAATGACCGACGATGAGTCATCGTTGTTTACCTGCAGCAGGTCGAGTCGACAGCGCAGGCGCCGGCCCAGCAACAGCTGAGCGGGAGAGAATCCCCCGCTCGAGTTCCTATAGCTAAATAAAAACTTATTTAGTCTCCTAAATAAATCCCGTTGTGGCAAGTTTTCTGCTATGATTAATTTTAAACCTCTTTTGACCGTTTTGACTGAATTTTCCGCTTGACCATTCGAGGCGGGGTGGTACGGAGCGCTTGTTACATGTCGGATACCGTTCAACATGCAATAGTTTTCAAATTGCGTTGAGCAAAAATTTGAGCCATTATCTGTGACAAGGGTGCAAACCAAGCCGTATCTGCTAAATAGTTCGTCCAATTTATCAATTATTGACCCAGAATCTGTACGAGGCATGTGAAAACATTCTACCCACTTTGAGAACGCATCAACTAGAATTAAAAATTGTTTATTTACTAAAGTAAACATATCTAGGTGTAGCCGTTCCCATGCCCGCGCCGGGTACTTCCACGGCGCCAACGGACTGTGTCCCGGCGCGTTCCTGTACTGGTTACACACTGTGCAAGAACCTACTTTTTCCTCAATATGCCTGTCGATATTAGGCCACCACATGCGTGCTCTAGCGTCTGACTTCATTTTGACTACGCCAAAGTGCGAGTCGTGTAACTCATTCAAAATCTGCTCCCTATAAATGCTAGGTATAACTAATTTATGGCCGCGCAAAATACAACCATTCTCGACACTTATTTCGTGCCTGTTTAAAAAAAACGGTTTAATATCAGTTAACGAAACTTTTGACGGCCAACCTTTGTTTACATAATGGGCTACCTTACGTAACGTTTCGTCTCGATCCGTTTCCCGCTTAATATCGCTCAAGGTCAACGGCTTTAACAAGGAGTCAGTAACGTAATTAATAAATAGATTGACCTCTTCGACGTTCTGCTGCTCGTTACTCTCCGCACACGGCACGGCTCGCGATAGAAAATCGGCAACGTTGTTTTCACTCCTTACATATTCGATGTCGAAATTATATGCAGTTAAAAATAAAGCGTATCGCTGTAATCTATTTGCCGCCATTTCCGGAACACCTTTTTTTGTACCAAAAATAGACATCAGGGGCTTGTGGTCCGTCCGCAGTGTAAACGGAATCGCCCGTCCATACAAATAATGATGGAATTTTTTTACCGCGAAGACGATGGACGTAGCCTCTTTTTGGATTTGCGCATAATTTAGTTCTGGCTTGGTCAGTGAACGTGAGGCGTACGCGACCACTCGTTCCTTACCGTCGGGTTGTCGTTGAGCTAGCACAGCACCTAGACCTCGAGGCCCTGCATCAGCTGTAACCACCGTCGGCAGCGAGGGGTCAAAGTGCGCCAGCACGCGCTCACTAGCCAACTCATTCTTAACGCGCTCAAAAGCCCTCGCTTGCTCTTGACCCCAAAACCATTTTTCACTCTTGCGGAGCAATGAATGTAATGGGGCTAGAACACTGGAGATGTTTGGAATAAAACATCTGTAGTAGTTAATCATTCCTAAAAATGATTTTAATTCCTTTTCGTTCTGGGGAGCATTACTATTTAATATTGCTTCCACCTTTGCATTTGTTTTGCGCAAACCCGTTTTATCAATAACAAATCCTAGATATTCTACGGAGTCTTTAAATAATTCGCACTTATCTTCCTTCAAACGGAACCCTGCATCTTGCAAACGGCTCAGTACATTTTCGAGTCGCGCTAAATGAACGGTTCTAGACGGACCTGTCACTAATATGTCATCTAGGAAAATACATATTCCTTCAATTCCCGCCAACAATTGCTCCAAGGTTCTCTGGAAAAGACTTGGAGCGCAGGAAAGACCGAATACAAGTCTATTATAGCAAAAAAGACCTTTATGTGTATTGATACATGTAAGTTTTTTCGTATCGTCTAATACTAATTGATTGTACGCTCTGGACAGATCTAACTTGCTAAATTGCACGCCGCCGTGCAACCGAGCAAACAAATCTTCATATCGCGGCAGCGGGCAGGGACCGGAAAACCCGTTCTTTGGCTTAAGCCGTTCGATAAGCTTAAGCCGTTCCAGGGTTAATCGTTTATTTGGGTTACCGTATCATTGGCTTAACTTATATACGGGTTAAGCCCTTCACTTGAGTTAAGCTTAACCAACCTTAGGGTTTTGGGTTAGGGTTTTGATTGGGTTATTGAAGGGGTTTTTAAGGGTTTTTGTAGGGGTTATGAAGGGAGTTTTATTTGCTTAATTTAAGCGCTTACTTATTGCGCTTATGTGGCGTTATCCCTTCCCGGGGCCCGTGACGAGCGAGTCTAACCTTCTTAGCGTTGGTGTTGTAGACCATTTAGTTTGTATCAACGATTGCTTCAGCCGCACGCGCCATGTTTTTTCGTAAAAAAATATTCTGAGTATTTTTTTCTTCATCCATTATCATTATTATCCGTCTCTCTTGTGGTACCTAGTCCACACGCTCTTGTGCTGCGCATTCAAGGTCAAGCGACTATTTAAGCGCCGCTAGCTGTAAATGCCTACCTGTCCGAAAACAGTCATTATATTGCTTACCTTTAATTTACTATTACATAGCTGACAGGAACTCGTATTAGACACTTCATCATATACAAAATAACGATGAACGGCATCTTTTTTAGCTTGTGGTATTGTAAGTACCTACAATACAAGGCAATATCTATCCACATCCAATGCAGGCACGGCAGCATAACTAGTTTATTAACTTTTTCCGAATACGACAAGACGAGACACGATTTCAATTAGGGCTCGCGGTCGTGTCCGGGTTTCGTGTATTCGTGTCGGGTACCCGTGCCCGTGTAACACGCCCGCGGGTTTAAGCGACCGGTTCGAACGGATCCGTGTAATTAGCGCACGGGTACCCGTGTACACGTGTACACGTGCCTGTGTCTTTCTGTTACCCCTTCACGCTTAAACCGCTGAACCGATTTAGATAAAATTTGGTATAGAGATTTGAGTCTGGAGGAGGGACATAGGATATAAACGAGTTCCACGCGGACGGAGTCGCGGGCAGAAGCTAGTAAGTTTAATCCCATAAAAAAACATTCCATGTAAAAAAGAGGCCAAGTCTCGAAACTCTTCCACCTTAAAAAGTTGTGAGATAAATATAAACATAAAATAAATATATTAGGAGACAATCCTACACCAATCGACCTAATCCCAAACTGAGCAAAGCTTGTACTATGGGTACTAGACGACGATAAAAATACTTATATGATTAGATAAATAAATACTTAAATACATAGAAAACATCCATGACTCAGGAACAAATATTCGTGCTTATCACACAAATAAATGCCCTTACCGAGCTTAGAAGCCGAGACCTCTTGCTTCGTAGGCAGCGTCACTACCAACTAGGCTAAAGCGGTCGTTGACTTTGATATTTCGTAGTTGTTACTACGAAATATCAAAGTCAACGACCGCTTTAGCCTAGTTGGTAGTGACGCTGCCTACGAAGCAAGAGGTCTCGGCTTCTAAGCTCGGTAAGGGCATTTATTTCTCAGGCATTCTTATTATTCTTTATTTGCTAGCTAAATAAAATTCAGCTACTTGGCAATCACACAACTTTACTGCATTTATGGATTTTTGCACACCTAAAACTATGCAGTATTGTGTGATTGCCAAGTCACTCGGTGGAAGAGTTTCGAGACTTTGCCTCTTTTTTACATGGAATGTTTTTTATGGGATCTCACTTCTTTTTGTAGGTTATTGTGTTATCAATACATACAAATTATGATTGCAGTCTCATTCTTGCTTTTTAATTTTTTCTCCCACTCACTGCAAATGTAACTTTGTAATCCTATATATTTATTTCGGCTTACAAAGTTATTTATGCGTATCTAGAAATCTGGACCGAAATTTACTGAAAAAATATTTTAGTTTTTACTTGATTCAAACGCTAATTATGTTCTAAATTAGCACTTTTGTTGATCGGTCAGTGTGTATGTGAGTGACAAAATTAAGAAACTTTGACTAGTTATAATTCTTAAACCACTGATTAAAATTCAATGAAATTTGAAATATACCGTGTTTATACAATGCCGGCTTGGTTACTGAAAATTCAGGCTTCTAGTTTTATTCACAGCGAAGTTATTGGGGGGGGGTCGAAAATGGCCTGAACTGCTTCGAAAAAAGATGGTACGGCCATGCCGCTGTTTTGCCCGACTTGGCGGGGGCACCGCCATGCCCCCAGATTTTTATTTGTGCTTAAAATGTGAAAAATAATGTTGTAGCATTAATCTACTTTGGTTTGAACCAGAACAGTTACGAAGCTGGTGGTTTAAAATTGGCCGGTCACAATGTTCCCACGTGTGTACGGGTACACGGGTACCCGGGTACCCGCCCGCGGATCGGGCGGGTTCGGGCGTGTCCGTGTAGAACTATTTGTTGAAACGCAAAAATAGTAGCGGTGTTTTTAAAAGGTTTGAGACACCGCCGCCGCCTGCGCTGCTGTGAGGCGCGGCGCGTGGCTGGCTCGATTCGGCGAACCACAATAAAAAATGAAACGTATATGTGTAACGCTTAGGAGCAATATCGATTGCGTTTGATGCTCTAAGATAACTTAAAAACCCTGGAAAGGGTTTTGATAGGGTTTCGGCTTAATTTGAATTAATTCAAAGGAACGGCGCGGCCATTTCAAACCAAAATGAATTGAATGACTATGACGATAAGGATCAATTTAGTTTGTGCTTAGTCCAGAACCGCTTACCGCTAAAACCCTTAACAGGGTTTTGATTGGGTTTTGAGTTAACACGAATTAACTCAAACAATCGGCTTAGCCGTTCATCCAATAACCCCTTCATAAGCTTAACCTGAATGATATGGTTTCTCAAACCCAGCGTTTCAAAAACCCGCTTAAAAACCCGCGTAAGGGTAAGCGGTTCCGGTCCCTGGCAGCGGGTAGGAGTCTACGTACAGTGCCTTGTTGAGCGTGACGGAGTAGTCGCCGCAGATGCGGACGCCGCCGTCGCGCCGCAGCACCGGCACTATCGGCGTTGCTACTTCGGCGTGCTCCACTCGTTCAAGGATACCTAAACTCAATAATCTGTCTAATTCACTTTCGACCTTTTCTCTAAGCGCTAATGGAACAGTTCTTGGCTTAAAAAACTTTAATGGTACATCCGGTTTGACCTTCAACGTGGCCTTGTACTTGTTAAACCTACCTAACTCGTTCGTAAACAATTGTGAATACTTACTTTTCAGCTCTTCAGTTAAACTATCCGATTGTAAATTATTACAATTGACTGTACACAATTGCATGTTAAACAAGCTTATAAAATCGCGGCCAAGTAATGTAGGCTGCTTACTGCCTGTTTTAATAACGTAAAATGTTAACAACTTGGTTTGCCCCTCAAAAATCACAGGTAACGCTACACATCCCAATGGAAAAATTTTAGTACCATTATAACAGTTTAAAACAACTTTGCATGGTTTTAAATCGCAGACTTTATCTTGAAACTTTGTCTCGTAAATATCACCAGGCATGACAGAGACAGCACTACCGCTGTCTACTTCGCACAATACCTGCTCGCGCGCTATCGACACGAACTGCTGCATTGGTTTACCGTCAACACATTTTATATTATATAAGCCATAATTACCTTCATAATGCAAAAACTCGTCATCCGCAGCTATAAAGTTGTTGTTTTTAACATTCATGGTGCACATTCTTTTAAGGTGTCCCTTCTTAAAACACTTTTTACACGCGAAATTTGCAAATCTACACTGTTCTTTGTCATGGCTACTATAACCGCACACACTACAACACTTTTTAGCCGGGGCACGACGATCTTTTCCTGCACTGGGACCGGAGCGCATAGCAAACACCGACTGCGCCGGCGCGGCCGTGTTAGCCTCCGTGCGCGACCCTTGCAGCGCCATACGAGCACAACGAACATCTTGCGCGATCCCCAAGGCTTTTGCAAACGTTAATGTCTCGATGCTTTCTGCAAACAACCGCTCCTTCTCCTTGACATTTTCGAGCCCGAGAACAAACCGGTCTCGTAACGCTGTCTCGAGTTCTGCTTTGAACTCGCAATACAGCGCGAGACTCCGCACTCGCGCCGCCCACTCCGCTAAATCTTCGCCCGGGCGCTGCTCGGCCTTGTAGAATTTGTACCTCTCAGCAAATGAACTTCTCTTGGTAATGAAATGTTGGTTCAGCTGGTCCACAAGCTCTTTGTACTCCAAGGTCCCGAGTTCTTTCGGGTGTAAAAGATCTCTGACGACGCGGTAAGTATCTTCGACCAGAGCAGACAATAACAGGGCACGACGTTTTACTCCCGATTTATCCTTTTCATCGGTTATGTCGTTCGCCACGCAGTACTGCGTAAAACGACTTAAAAATATCTTCCACTCCTGTACGTGATGGTCGAAGGTGAGACTGCTTCCTAATAATCCGTGACTGCTGGCCATCTTAAAAGTTGTTTTTCTTCCGTTACACTTGTAAACATCCAATTACGCGGGGAAATAACTCGTCGCCAGTTGTCCTGTATCGAGGATTTAGGGGATTCTAATTAAATAACCAGCATACGTGTCACGCGCGTTTATTCATCGGTAACAGACTGATGGCTATCCGGGTGACAGTTGTTGACACGATTTTATATGTACCCACATATACTACATATCGATACTTTCGTTTTAATATCTAGTATTTAAGGCGCCATTCAGGAACGTGCCCCACCCGCACGGTCGTGTATGGAACCAAAGAGAATATAACCACTGCGTTCTAAGAGACGGGACTTCGAACTAAGTTTTGGATGACAATGACATTGTCATTTGATTTTGACATGATAACTCAATTGATGTTTAGCACAGATTACAGATAAAGGCAGACCTAATAAATTGAACGTTTTCTATACATCCGATCTCTTCTTACTTACGTACTGAACGACGAGTAAGAAAAGAATAGAACCATGTTATCTGACAGGTCTTCATACGTCATTGTCTCCGCTTTCTCGCTCGCACGATGTAATTCGCTCTCTCGCTCGCTCAAGATTTAGTGTAGCGAAAGATATTTTGTTACAAGATATCGACATCGATATTTACTGTTCATATGTATATTTGTAATCTGCCCCAGTCCTAAATAAATTTTATCTCCATACATTTGTATTGAGATTTTATTTAACACATGTATACAATACATGTATACAAAATGTCATTTACGGCATTTACCATTGTTTACAATCGAGACAGCTTAGTTATTAATTTATATCGCCGCGTGAGAGAAAAGGTACTCGGTGACATTCGGGCGCATTCGGGTGCAAAGGTTAGTAATTATTTAGTTTAAGTTAGTTATAAGTTTTAGCGGCGCGTAACGCGTCCAATTGTTCCCCCCAGGATAGGCTGTTTGTATAGGAGGTCATTCTATGTGCCCGTGACACTCCCCGGGGTCCTGGTGGGAACAACCACAATAAAAACAAAAACCATAACTACCTACTTAAGTCCTGTTTCTGATACACAACTACTTACGTGAGGTATGTTGTAGATTTAATATAATTACTATGTAGGTAGTTGTTTGTAATATTTACATATGAGGGTGGCTTTGAATAAATCAGTGTTTGACCTAGCATCTTGCGTTTCACTTCATGGTGGCAGCGGTAAATTAATTAAATTACGTTAAAAGCATAAAAGTTCGCGATTAGTGTGTGTAGCATACTTTCTTAATCACCGTTTGTTAGTGTGTTACGTGTAATATGGAGCACGCTCGTCCTCCGCCGGAATTAAATGTCGAAGGCAGCGCGGCGGCGCGTGCCGACGCTTGGAAAAAATGGTGGAAACAATTGTCGGTGTTTTTAAAAGCATCGGGGGTGAACAAAGAGGCGAAGGACGTACAAGCTAGCCTGCTGGTCAACCTCATAGGCGCCGAAGGATATGAGATCTTTTCCACGTTCACGTATGCCAAGGACGAAAGTGCCGACGATATCGAGTGTGTTAAGCGCAAGTTTGATGAGCACTTCGGTACGAAAGTGAACGTAACGATGTTACGATTTAAGTTTTTTTCACGCACCCAGAGCCCAGGTGAAACCATACATAAATATGTGACCGCATTAAAACTGCTAAGTCAGGGTTGCGAGTTTGAAAATTTAGAGTACGGGCTCATACGCGATCGAGTGGTGTGTGGTATTTCGAGCAACGTAGTGAGGGATCGTCTGCTCAGGGCGGACGGTCTGACGCTCGCGAAGGCGGTGCAAATATGCGAAGCGCACGAGATGTCCACAGAGGAAGGTCGGCAAATCGAGCAAGCGAAGGCTTCCACATCGTCGGGTCTCCAGGTGGACGCGGTCGTGCGCGCCCGCGGCTGGCGCGGCGCGCGCGGCGGCCGGCCGGGCGCGCGCTCGCAGCGGTGTCCGCGCTGCGGGAGCGGCTACTGCGACCCCGCCTACTGTCCAGCGGCCAGCGCGGTGTGCTACGTGTGTGATAAGCGCGGACACTATGCTAAAGTATGTACCAAGCGAGCTAAGGAGGATCGCGTGGACTATGTGTCGGTGGCTGAGGATGACTCTGCCGAGATCTCAGATGATGATGAACTTTACGTTAATGTCTTATATGTAAGCTCGTTAGGCGATCGGTTGAAACCTATAGAAAAAAATGACACAAAGGAATGGAATGAGTGTTTATATTTTAAAGGTAAGCCGCTTAATTTTAAATTGGATTCCGGTTCAATGTTGAATGTTTTATCTTAATCTGAGTATATGTCTATGGGTTTCAATATACATGATTTAGTTCCGTTCCGTAAACGAGTCTTTTCATACACAGGTAATTCGGCGCCGATAATCGGGGAGTGTGAGTTGAGTATTGAGTATAAAAATACTAAATATAAGATAAAATTTGTAATAGCGAACATGAACTGTCAAAATATTTTAGGTTTAGACAGTTGTGTGAAATTAGGCGTGATTCTACGTTTAGATGTTTTGAACGTGGACGAGTATAAGGGTTTATTTAAAGGTTTGGGTGAATTACCAGGAAAGCATGAAATAATAGTGGACCCGAATGTACTTCCGGTAATTTGTTCAGTACGTAGAATACCGTTAGGTATGAAAGATAAATTGCGTGATGAAATAAATAGAATGGAAAAATTAGGTGTTGTGCGAAAAGTAAGCCATCCCACTCCATGGGTCAACGCTATAGTCGTAGCTGCCGAGAAGAACGGGGATATCCGGGTATGCTTGGACCCGTTACACTTGAACCGAGCCGTGCGGCGTGCGCACTTCGCGCTGCCGACGGTGAGCGAGCTGGCGGCGCGCCTGCGCGGCGCTCGCTACTTCAGCGTGTTGGACGCGCGTTGCGGGTTTTGGATGCTTAAACTCAGCGATGCCAGTGCAGATCTCTGCACTTTCAACACGCCATTTGGTAGGTACCAATTTTTGAGACTCCCGTACGGAATTAGTTGTGCTCCTGAGATGTTCCACGCGAAGGTAAGGCAATATTTGGAAGACTTGGAGGGAACGGACTCTTTTATCGATGACATAATTGTTTGGGGGTCAACTAAAGAAGAGCACGATATGAGGCTTCAAAAGTTACTACAGAGAGCAAAAGATATCGGTATTAGATTTAATCGAGATAAATGCAAGTTCGCGGTCACGGTGATCAAATATTTAGGGCACGTGTTTGACCAACGAGGCATGAGGCCAGATGATGAAAAAGTGAAGGCTATAATTGAAATGCCTGATCCGCAAGACAGAAAGGCGCTGGAGCGATTTTTAGGTATGGTAAATTATCTCTCCAAGTTCATACCTAACTACTCGGAATGCGTGAAAATATTGAGGGATCTAATGAAAAAAAGACGTGAGCTGGACATGGGATCGGCAACACTCGGAAGCGGTAAAGGTGTTAAAGCAAAGAATCTCGGCGGCACCAGTTCTAGCGCTGTACAGCGAACAGCAGCCAATGGTGTTGTCCGTGGACTCGAGTGCCGTGGACTCGAGTGCCGTGGCACTGGGCGCCGTGCTACTGCAGGGCGGCCGCCCTGTTGAGTTTGCATCACGCACGCTCACCGACACGCAAACACGATACGCGCAAATTGAGAAAGAGATGCTGGCAATCGTGTTTGCGTGTGAACGGTTCCATCAATATATATTTGGGAGACGGGACGTGACCATCCAAACAGATCACAAACCGCTGGAGGCCATTTTCAAGAAACCATTGTCTGCTGTACCCGCACGCCTTCAACGAATGAGATTGCGGTTGCAAAGCTACAGTTTTCAAGTAATATATACTCCAGGCAAGTACATGTATATAGCTGATACGCTGTCGCGGGCTGCATTAACGGAACTGATGCATGAGCGGATGGCAGATGAGATGGATGCGAGGGGCGTGCTTTGTGTTAAGCCATGTACAATTCAGTGATAAAAAATAGACATGGTAAGGGAACATGTGGCTAGAGATAAACTGAGCCAGAAGCTAGTACATTGTATTATGGACGGATGGCCTAAAAACAAGGTTGATAGTGATCTTAGAATCTTTTGGCCATATCGAGAGTGACACTATGAGGAAGGTATAGTGTTGAAAAGTGATAAGGTTTATATTCCACTCTTTACGTGCGGAAATGTTAAATCGCATTCACGAGGGACATTGGGTATCGACCGGTGCAAGCGACGCGCGCGTGACGTCATGTTCTGGACGGGCATGGCGCGCGACGTGGAGGACGCGGTGCGCGCGTGTGCGGCGTGCGCGCTGCTGGCCCCGCGGCCGCCACCGGAGCCGCTCGTGCCGCATGACGTGCCGGACGAGCCATGGTATAAATTAGGCTCAGACATTTTTGAGTTCAATAAAAAGTATTATTTAATACTTGTGGATTATTTCTCTAACTATGTGGAGGTAACCCAATTAAAATCGATTAATAGTAATTGCGTAATCACAGCTATGACGGAGCAATTTGCGAGGCACGGAAGCCCGATAGAGTTGATAACGGACAATGGGCCGGCTTATGCGTCGAGAGAATTTAAAAAGTTTACGCAAATGTGGGATATCACTCATATCACGTCTTCTCCTATGTACCCAGTGAAATGGAAAAAGTGAGCGCGCAGTGCGTACAGTCAAAAAAAAATGATTCAGAAATGTATCCTATCGGGCCAAGATTACCATTTAGGACTACTGAATTTCAGAAGTACGCCTAGAGATGGAATAGACTCTCCAGCTAAAATATTAATGGGAAGAAAAATTCGCACACGTTTACCAATGTATCAAAATAGGGAAGCGAAAAGTAACTATTTTAAAAGTCATCAGTCCATTTTAAATAAACAGTTGCGACAAAAAACAACTGCGACCGAGGAACTCGAGACCTCCCACCACTACAAAATGAAGAAGTTGTAGTTGTCGCCGACGGGCTAAAGCGGGAATTTATGAAGGTGGCAAGTAAAGCTTCTGAGCCTAGGTCTTATATTTTACGAGACAGTCTCGGGCGCGACTGTCGTCGTAACCGTCGTCACATCATTCGACGGCAAAGACCGCACACTCCCACCGGGAACCTGCAAGGCGTTGCTGGCGGCGACGTGCCACAGCCCAGCACGAGCACGAGCGCGAGCGCTGGCACCAGCACGCGTGACCCAGTAGCTGACACGGTACCCGCTCAGCCGCCGCCCTCCGTGGAAGGCCTGTCCGCGGTTCTTGTGGCCCCACCCGTACCGATCCCTAAGGTAAGTCTCCCGACAGATCCACCTACTACCAAGCATACTGGGATAGTCACTGGCCCTACAACTAGAAGCAAGGCTCGAAAAGTACAGGTTACAATGCCTGAATTTGATTAAATACAATTTGAATTTATATACTGTAGATTTCATGTTATCTAGGTATATAAGAACCCAAATCAATATACAGCTCAGATACATTAGAGATAGATTTATTATTGTATTGATTATTGCATTAGTTGTACATCTGCACAAAAAACCATTCCTCACCTTTACAAGTCAAAGCTGTTAGAAAACGTACCAATAAATTAATGTACCTACATTGCAATTTTGAACCATATACGTACAATACGTAGAATACTATGTTGTAATGAAAGTATGTGCACCTGCACATCATATACGTCCTTATAACCCTAAACCGGGCACACTGCAGCTGATAAGAATATGCAATGCGGTATAAGTAGGTCACGGTCACGCCATAGGAATAAGGATCATAATTGTTCACTAAAACTTGCTCTGTTAGGTTACACCAAACGTAAAATCATTTATAGAATAATTCGATGTAAGTAGGTACCAATTGTTATCCTTAGTTTTTAATCATACTCAAACTTGTACTAGGTATTTGTTTGTTACCTGCTTGCTTTATGTATACTTTATTTTATTAAAAATACCTTAATATATATATAATACCTTTAAGGGATAGGGAAGATGGTGACGGGAATTGCTAAAGTAACATAAGTACTTACAGTACAAATGTATAATATTATGTGGAAGTTAGTTAGGTAAGGTTTTGTATCACTGCATTTCTATGAGGAGAAAGATGTTGTAGATTTAATATAATAACTATGTAGGTAGTTGTTTGTAATATTTACATATGAGGGTGGCTTTGAATAAATCAGTGTTTGACCTAGCATCTTGCGTTTCACTTCAAGGTGTAGACAGCTACTTACTTGATTCGGACTTTAAATAAATATTAAAATGTAATTTAGTAGTATTTAACAACTATAATAACAATACAAAAGTTAATGTGGTAGTTATAAGGAAGTAGCAAAATAATCCTCCAGCTCACTCACATCTGTATTTCCAGTCTCTGCGGCGCTATCACGAACTTCGACAGTTGAAGTTCGTGGTAGCGCCGCTGTATCTCAAACTTACCAAACGCCTCGCCTACATAAAATTCACGCCGATAAAATGTCGATGAATATAAACTTTAAAATAATTACAACACTATAAGACCGCTTTAGCCTAGTTGGTAGTGACCCTGCCTAGGAAGCTGGAGGTCCCGGGTTCGAATCCCGGTAAGGGCATTTATTTGCGTGATGAGCACGAATATTTGTTCCTGAGTCATGGATGTTTTCTATGTATATAAGTATTTATCTATATAAGTATGTTTATCGTCGTCTAGTACCCATAGTACAAGCTTTGCTTAGTTTGGGACTAGGTCGATTTGTGTAAGATTGTCCCCCGATATTTATTTTTATTTTTTATTTTAAGTGTCATATTGACGTTGACGTCTCGGCGAAATTGTTTACTACTTTAACACTGTGGTGAACAGTAGATGGAGATGAGTCGTCAATAGAATCAAAATACCATACTATTCGTCTCATTCTAACTCACGTCAGCTGGCCATAAGAAGTGACAGAGACAACTATATGAAACATCGTCTTGATTTATACTGTGCGTCTGTATTAGTCTGTGATGTTTAGCTATTTTGCCATACCTCATTAACCTTTTGACAGTCACAGTCGGCTATGCCCGTCGACGGAAAGTCGTGCCACTGTAGCCACGTCGGCTACAGCCGACCATACACTTTGATTTAATAATATGTAATAAAAAGCTTTACAAGTAACCTCAGGCACTTATTGTAATAGTTCATAGTAGGTACATCAATTTCAACATGCCAATATTTATAAATATATATATGAAGTTTCATTTTATTAATATATTGTCTGGCTATGATTGACTGAAGTAGATTGCGCGGCTCTATGCGCCACGAGCGGCCATCAACGACGCATAGGGATGTGCCCGCCAAACAAAACAAAATTAACTCACAGTGTATCCTATCTATAATAGTTAAAATAAATGGTCCTGATCTACCACAATTGTTCAGATATTTTATAACCATGCTACCCCATACACATAGCAAAAAGAAATGAATAGTTATAGTCCATTTTTTTTTAGTAATAATAATCGACGAGATGAGTTTCGCACATCTCTAAAAAACAATAAATACGAATCAAAATATACCACGCTTATTTGCATTCACTCAAAACAGCGGGGTCACTTCTTATCAATCGGTTAATTCCTTTTTATTTTTACCTGCACGTGCAACAGCGACCAGTTATTTATTATCTGCCATTCAAAAGGGTTTTTATTATTATTATTATTTCATGATTACCTTTCTAAAAAGAAAACATTTAGGTTTGTAATAGCTTGTTTGGTCTAGAATCATAATCGATATGACAAGTAAACGCATACCACAGCTTCCCAACTCTAGTATGAAAACAATTTCCTATGCCCTTGTGGCCCTTGACAGCCAGAGCCGTCAACGCGTGACGTCGTCACCTCAGTAGTGTTGTGAATCGATCACTGATCTAAAATGGATTCTGTGCAAATATTTTGGTATTTACGTACTTTAATGTTGTTTTTTAATGTTCATATTCAATGAAAATGCAATAACATCATATTCAAGTATATTTCTAACACATTTTTGAACATTAGTGTTATTATTAGCTAGGTATTATTTAACTATCGATATCCCATTTTGAACTCACTATGTTTTGCACTGATCGAACCCTTGTTTTTGCTCTGGCTACAGTAGGGCAGCGTTTTGTTTTGCACCGTGGCTGCCAAAAGGTTAAAAGTCCAATACGGAAGTAAGTATTGTAAGTTGGGAAGTAAGTCGTACCAACATAATGGCACGAAAGGGATTAGGGATGTAGTACTTAACATTATCGATGTCGATAATATTAGTACGCAACGTTATCGATAAATTATGATAGTCAGGGGGGCTAGTACGCTAAGTTTTATCAGTTTTATGTCGTACATAAAGCATTCGTCCCATTCTGGCAAATATGCAAGATAGTGCAAGAGGGACGAATGCTTTACGTCGGACATAAAACCTAGTGTGCTGGGGGGGGGGGGGGGTCCACTGCATGAAGAGCAAATTATTGTACTATATCGACACTTAACAAAATAATAAAAGGATAACAAATGTTTTATGTCCGTTTATTTCACACCCATTTAGAAACTATAAAAATTATTTAGGAGTAGGTAGGTATATTTAAAATTAGACAGTATTCTCCACGTTACGTTGGTGCACTCGATAGTCCCTAGTCCCGTCTCTTAGAACGTAGTAGAGTTATACTCCCTTTGGTGAACGTCGTGTGAACGTCACACCTGTGCAGTGGACCTTTTGGTACTATTAATTATTCTGTGGTGCGACAGAGTTTGAGATACACGAATGAACTTCGTTTTTGTTTCGCAGTAGGTGTGTACGCGGCTTATTTTTTTTTTACAACATATCAATGGCAAACGAGGTTACGGCGGTCACCGTAGCCTATGGACGCTTGCAACTCCACAGGTGTCACATGCTCAACTCTTTATCTTTATAATGTATTCACTATTCACAAGAACCCCATACAGTAGTACGTACCTCTAACTTATGAATAAAGAAAAAAAGCATGAATGGTTTTAATTTATATATTTTTTACTATCATAGTTTTCACGTTTTCAAGGCATTATGATCTGCATACTCCCGCTATTATCAACATTTCCAACAAACTCAGGATCACATGACCAGTGTGTTTTTTTAACGTGCCTATTCAGTTCTTTCTTCAAACTAAACATTTTGTTACAAATCAAACAGCATTCTGTCTTCTCCATGTGTTTTCTTTTGACATGGTCCGATCTCCGACCGGATGTGACAAAAGTTTTCAAGCATATATTGCATTCATATGGTTTCTGGTCCTTATGTAACCTTAAGTGTTCCAACAAGGTCTTTTTGCAGACAAAACTGTCACCGCAGACTTCACAAGTCTCAGTTTTGACTTTATCATGAATTTTGACATGTTCGGTGAGGTTGCTCTTTTTGAAGAAACCTTTGAAGCATATGGGGCACACATGTGGTCTAAGACCTAAGTGGACCTTATTTATATGTGCTTCTAAGCTCCCTTTATTGAGACTTGCGAAACTACAGCCATGACAATTATATGATGTCTGGTTTCTTTTCCTTTTACTTGAAGAGACATGGTTCTGTACATGTGTTTTATAATGCGAATGAGTTTTTAAGAGCTTTGAGCAATATGGGCATTGTTTTTCTTTGTGACAATTCAGGTGACTTTTGAGAGAAGTTGGTGTTTTACAGCTTTTTCCGCAGATATGGCAAATAACTGCCTGATTTGTGTTCCTGTGAGCTATTTTATTATGCTCTACTAACTGCTCTTTTGATTCAAAATTCATTTTGCATTTTGGGCATTTTTGGTGCTTTATATTTGAATCTTCAGTAGGAGGAATATTATTTATAGAAATCACATCTGGATGTATTTGCAAATAGCAAGTTTTTTCAGACTCCTTAACACCGGAGACTTCATTTTCCAGCTTTTGAATGATTCTCATGAGGTCTTCTTTCATTAATGTATGTTTTTGTATAAGAATATAAATACTTAGGACTAACTCTGAGCATTTATCACAGACTTGTTGCAAGATGGTCTCCTGAAACATACATAACTTATAAATTCATTTAATTCTCTATAATCAAACTTGAATTAAATTCTAATAAAGCACACACTTTTTATATCCTGGAACTAGCTACGTAAAGGGAGGATCAGTAAGTAAAATATTCAAATAACATTACTTATACCATAAAAAAAACCCGGCCAACTGCGAGTCAGACAAAGAGTTCTGTACCATTATCTATAAAAATGGCAAATAAATCATGTTTGTTGTACCTTAAATATTTATTTTATTCTGTTTTTTAGTATTTGTTGTTATAGCGGCATCAGAAATACATCATATGTGAAAATTTCAATTATCTAACTATCACGGTTCATGAGATAAAGCCTGGTGATAGATGGACAGACAGACAGACGGACGGACAGCAGTCTTTGTAATCAACATGCTGGCGGTTAGGTTAGGTGCCATAGATCTGTGTATGCCAACAATCTTAAATTTAAATAATAATTCTTGTAGGTAATCATTTGTATGTTAATTATTAATAATTCAGCTATTTAATGAATCATCCGACAAGTAAAAATACACAATTTAAAATTACTTGTAATGACCATTCCACGAACTGAATTGACGAAGAAATGAAAATACATGAAACGATGACTTTGAAGTGAAATTCACGAAGTGAGTGTCGACAATTTGATGATAAACCGTAACATTGAAACTTCTATGCATGACTTGCATGAGTAGCACAGCAAACAGCTGCTGAGGAATTATGCGAACGTTACTTACTCGTAAGGAAAACAACTCCGATACCATTTTGGAAACAGAAACAGTGAATTGCTGCTGGTCGTTAATGATAACCATGTCCGTATGAATATTGCTTAAAAAATTGTGTCGTTGGAAACACAAAAAACACGTTTGATTTGAAATGTTCGAGTTGATTAAAAGTTTTACCATTTTCACGTTCATTTTGCTCGATAAAGAAGCAAGTTATAATTTATAATAAATGTAGACTAATTACTAAGGTGAAACCAAAACAAAAGTAGTAGTTTTTTCTTCTACAACAAAATGACAACAAATAAAAGAATTTTTGACACTGTCATAATATAACAGATTATGCAAACCAAGTAAGAGCTACGCGTTCGACTCGTTCGAGCCAAGTTCAGCAAATACAAAACGAGAAAGGAAACGCAGTTTTGCCAATAGCAGAAGGATAAAGTTTAGAAAATAGGATTTAAATGACCCCTAAAGATATCAAGGAATTAACTAGTAAATTAAAAAAAAACTGCAGAATCTTTGTAATGATGTAAACCTGATACTGACTAGGTTTTATTTAGCAAAAATGCACACGTAGTATAGAAATCATATTGATAGACAGAATGACAGTGACAATAAATTCATAATCACCACATTCTCCCCAGCCTCATTCAAGGACTGGTGGTAGTAATGTAGTCGTCGAGATGTGCCGGGCGACGGCGTGGCCGGGAAGAGCGGTGGACTGTAGGGCTGTCGGTGGGCTGGCTGTCGGTGGGCTCACTCTGCTCCCCCTCTGTTAACTCAGCGTCCTCATACACGTCATCATCCTCCTCCTCATCGGATGTCCTGTCTCCTGCTGGTGCTAGATGGCGATTGGAAACAATGGATTCTCGTCCATTCTCTAATCGAATTCTAGAATGCTGTGGGTTGGCTTCTAACAATTCTACTTCCTGGACGATGGGTTCATATTTGCTGGTACGTTGGTGGTTTCGCATTAGGACTCGTCCTGGACTGGTCAGCCACGATGGCATCGATTGGCCGTTGGCGGAGCGTCTAGGATGGGAGAACATGCGTTCGTGCGGCGTGCAGTTAATGGCAGTGCATAAAAGTGATCGGATGGCATGGAGAGAAGCTGTCAGTGCGAGCTGCCACTTAGTAATTGGAACATTACGTGTCTTCAATGCTAATTGTATGGTTTTCCATATTATACCGTTATATAACGGCCTCTCTGTCTGGCCGTTCCCTTGAGGATTATAAGGCGTCGTATAGCTAGTAGCGATTCCTTTGTCATGTAAAAACTGTTTCAGTTCATTAGATAAGAATGATGTTCCACGATCGCTGTGGACATAAGTTGGCATGCCAAAAGTGTCGAAAAGATCTGTCAGTTTCGCTATCACTGTGTCAGTGCTTATATCTGGACACGCATAAGCAAAGGGAAAACGAGAGTATTCGTCAATTATAGTTAAAATGTAACGATTCCTACTAGACCCTTCTGTTGGCAGGGGTCCTTTAAAATCAATCGAAATTCTTTCGAATGGTGACGTCGCTATAATAAGTTTTCCCTCAATTGGATAGAACTTCGGCTTGATTTCGGCACCGATCGGGCAACCAGATGTCATTTGTTTAATATCTTGAATCGAATACGGAAGATTCTTAGTTCGTACCCAGTGTACCATTCTTGTAACTCCCGGATGACAGAGAGTATTGTGAAGTTCTAGCAGGCCGCTCGTCGCTGTAGTCGAATTTAGACTGTGGGCTCGAGAAAGAGCGTCTGCAACTTGATTGTCTTTTCCTGGACGATAGACGATGTCGAAACTAAAAATGGCTCGGTCTAATCTCCAGCGTAGGATTTTATCGTTTTTAATTTTTGAAGAATGCGTTTGGTCAAACATGTAAGCGACCGACTTCTGATCGGTGATCAGTCGAAATGTTCTGGCTGCGAGAAACTGGCACCATTTCTTTAGTGATTCGTCTATAGCGGCAGCTTCTTTTTCTATAGCAGGATGATTGCGTTCGCTGCCAGAAAGTGTTCTTGCAAAGAATGCGATCGGTCTACCTTCCTGTGACAAGGTTCCAGCTATGGCGCAGTCCGAAGCATCCGTTTCAACAGTAAAAGGTACGTTGTCTTCAATAGCATGTAAAGCTGATTGGGCTATTTCTTCTTTTAATGATTTGAAAGCGTTAATAGCGTCTTGTGTCATTGGAAACTTCTCTTGTATGACTAAGGGATGAATTTTATCTGAGTAATTTGGGATCCATTTTGAATAATGAGCAAATAACCCTAAGGATCGGCGTAGGGATGCTGTATTTTCAGAAATCGGTAATTCTAGTAGTGGGCGTAGTCTCTCAGGATCTGGCTTGATGATACCATTACAGATATTGTAACCCAGTATGTTTATTTCCTTTTACGAAAATTCGCTCTTTTCAAGATTGAGAGTCAAATTGTAGCGCGTAGCGACGTCTAGGAATTGTTCAAGTTTTTGGTTATGATCCTGCTGATCGCGTCCGCACACGGTGATATCATCGAGGTAAGCATATACCCCCTGTAGGTTTTCATTACGTATTATAGTATTAATTGAGCGCTGGAATGTAGTTACCCCGAATGGTATTCTGCGAAATTGGTAGAGATTGCCGTCAGCTTCGAATGCTGTATAGAGTTTTTCACGTTCCAAAATCGGTATTTGATGATACGCACTGCGCAGGTCTAAAACCTAGTCAGTATCAGGTTTACATCATTACAATTTATTTAGCAAAATAATTAAGCACCATGGAAAAGTATTTGCGTCCAGGCCGCTTCGAGGCAGATCCGTCATCAAACACGGAAAACGCTATTCTTTGGACTCACTGGAAAAAAACATTTGAATGTTTTCTGTCAGCAATTGAAGAAAATGAAAAAGTGCCCAAAAACGATGCAAAATTACAATGACTGGTAAATCATATTGCTCCAAACGTATATAATTATATTAAAGATGAAAGAATGATGCAGCTATAAAGAAGTTAGACGCACTTTTTATAAAACCACCAAACGAGATATTTACAAGATATAAACTTACCAAACGCCATCAGCAACCTGCACGGCTAGCACGCGACGGCACGCGAGCTCTATCGATTTTTCTCGCACTATCCGTCTCTGTCTTATTAGAACACTTAGAAGAAGAGGTGTAGTGCGATAAAAATCGAGAGTATGTCGCGGCCGTCGTGTGCTAGACGTGCTGGAGAAACAATAGACAAGTACGTTCAAGAGCTAAAGCTATTGGCCAAAGACTGTGCATTCAAAGCAGTGTCGGCGGAACTGAATGAGAGTGAGTACGTTAGAGACGCTTTCATAGCTGGCTTGTCATCTACCTCCATTCGACAAAGATTGCTTGAGAACACTTCTCTAAGCTTAGACGATGCTCATTCAAAAGCACGCTCTCTCTCGTCTTTTGCAAGTCAGTGTTCTTCAATGTTTACAGCTTGGCAAAAAAGTGTAGAAACTGAATTTTTCTATTTCGACCCTGGTAACTGTGTTAAACTTGTCACACGTACTTGCTTGTACTTTTAATCCGGAGGAGTTGTCTAGTCTGTGCTCTGTCAAATTGACATGACAATTGTGCGATGCTATTATGCGTTAAATATTTTTTTTATGTAAAAAAATAACTCTCATGCCTTAAACATAAAAGCCATTGTCAATCCTATTCTTTGGTAAGTAAATTACATATTTAAGTTTCTCGAATATTAAATGGAATTTCATTATTAGCCATATAACTGTATAACATGAATCGTTTAGCAAATCGCCATTTTGTCCGCTTGGCACCTACATGAAATTTTATGTCTGCCATTATTTTTAAATTCGATTCAACTTTTAAATCAAAGTAGGTATTTTTTAAGGTAATTATCTAATATCTAGTGAGAAGATTATGAAAAGTATATATTCATGTCATGATATTCATAATAATATAATCATAATTTTACTTAAGTGTGTATTAGATGGTAATTTATTTAGTCACACTTTGACACCCTAGTAGACACTTTATTCCAGTCAACATTCAATGGCTTTATTAAAAAATTAGGTAGCCTGTACATAATATTTAACATTGTAATTAATTTTCTGTAACCAATAATTCCTAAAAATTTTCAGGAAATCTACAATGGAGGAACCACATGCATCAGACACAGTTGCCGCAGGAGATCCAAGTACAGACCCAGATACAGTAACAGATCCAAACATAATGATAACATTCAAAGATTACAATGACTTTGATTTTATCCGTGACAACCTTAAAAATGTCTTGTATTCACCACAATTCTGCGGCATCTGCCTCACTGCTAGCGAAGACTTGTGTCCCATCAACGTGGAGCTGGAGGTGGTTACGCATAAAACTACCGAAGTTAAACCTTTGGAAGATATTGTCAGCTATGTTTTCAACAGCAAAGTAAGCATTTTTTAAATCTACTTTTGAACTGTAATCAGTCTGATCAACAAGCGGAGTGTAGTGCTGTATACTTTGTTAAACAATGAAGTTACCAGTTGTATTGGCAATGCAAAATTGCAAGTATCATATTCATTCACCTTCAAAAAACCTATGCGAAGGGTGCTATGCCTATGTAATTAATTTAAGTTTGTGAGACAGGAACGTATATACATATAAAGGTCCAAATGTTATTAATGTTATTATTATTGCATTGTTACTAGAAAGGTGACAACAAATGAAACACTAACATTTCAGTGTCTAATTATATTTCAACATGCCACTCAAATATTACAGGTAAAAAACATCTTAGCCAGCTCATACATGTGCAGCAATTGCATTGACAAAGTGTTGCCTTCCTACATCTTCATCAACAACACCCGAGACTCATTCAAGGTCATCAACAACTGCATCAACGAGTTAAACTACAAAGTCATTAATGCTTCTGGACAGTTGACTCCTACAGACAACTATGAAAACTCTGAAGTTCTGATTATATTAGAGAACCATGAAACACCACACTTTGAAGTAGTTAAGGAGCAGAGGACAATTAAAAGCAATTCAGTTACTGTGAAAAAGAAGAAAGTTAGGAGGAAAAATTATAGAAAACCAGCAGGTTACCGCTGTGTCGAATGTAATATAATTGTTCAAACTTTCAAAGAATGGAAACAACATGAGAGGGATTTCCATGAAAAGCCTCAAATTCAGTGTCAGATCTGCAACAAAGTGTTGAGCACAGAACAAAGTCTGAAAATTCATTACAAAACTCATGCTATGATGAAATGCAAAATCTGCAACTTACTTGTGCCAGATGGGGACTTAAACGAGCATTTTAAATTGAATCATGAAGATGATAAAAAAACTTGCCAGATATGTAACATTGCCTTTTATACTAACAGCGAAATTAACTCGCATATGAAACTAAGCCATCCTGATGCAGACAACCCTGATCCAGAAAACACCAAATTCCAGTGTCTGATGTGCCTCAAACATTTTGAAGAAGAAGAACTTAATGAACACAAGTGTAAATTCAGATGCTCCGAATGCTCAGAAATCCCCTGCATCCATCACAAGTATCTGCTGTCTTACAGAGAACAAATCAGAGCTAGGGCTTCAAAGCTTAAATGTATGGATTGCGACTATGTATGCCATAAGAAAGATTTTCTCATCGGACATGCAAACCGAGAGCATTTGGACCACATATCATTTGCCTGTGATGTTTGTGGGCAACGCTTCTATTCAAAAGTTGGTCTAAGAGGTCACATCTATCAATTCCACACACAGAGTTACATCTGTGACTACTGTGACCAGGAATTCAAAGGCAGTACAAATTACTATGAAAATCATAAGAAGCAATGTGCGCTCAGTAGGAAAGAGTTCAAATGTAGAGACTGTCCTGCTTCTTTTGATAGCCTGAAGCTCCTTTCTAACCACCACAAGCGAAGACATATGCAGGAAGTATATCCATGTAATCTTTGCACTAAAACATTTTTGACTGATGGCAAACTGAAAGAGCATACAGTCAAGGTGCACAGCGGCCTGCAGAACAGGAATAGAAGGTCCTTTACGGATTGTGTCATTTGTGAACAGAAATTTGACACTAGAGCAGACTTGAAGCGTCATATTAGAAGCCACGGTCCAAACGCAAAGTTCCCTTGCAAGATTTGCAGTATAGACTTTGATACATTAAAAAAGCTGCATGTGCATCGAAGGAAGCATGTCAAATCATACTGCGAGCGGGTGCAATGCTCTGTCTGTAACATGGAACTGCAAGCTGCCTGCTTGTCTCAGCACATGCTTCGCCACGCGGTAGAATCTGGCGAGGCCCCGGCCTACAGCTGTGACGTTTGTGGCAAATCATGCTCCTCTCAAGTCTACTTAAGATATCACAAGCAAAGCCACATGAAACCTATACCATGCCCAGAATGCGACAAATTGATCAAACCAGCCGGTCTACAGAAGCACATCAAGTATCATTCGTATAAAGATGACCCAGTTATGAGAGAGAGAATGAAACGAAGATACAAATGTGATGTCTGCGAGTATATGGCTTCGGACCCAAGCATTTTGGAGGCCCATGTGAACCGTCATCATTTGAAAGTAAAACCATACATCTGTTCTGTTTGCGAGAAAGATTTCTGCGGGAAGTTACAACTCACTAGGCATATGGACACCCATTACGTCACTAAGCAGTACAACTGTGAGAATTGTGGTAAAAAGTTTTCTAACAAGATATGTCTGCGAATGCATCTAAGACTCCATACTGGAGAGCGGCCTTATTACTGTGAAGTTTGTGCTGAAAGCTTTATATCAGCCAGCGCTTTGAAAACTCACAGAATCAAGCGACATTCTGAAAAATCGATACCCTGTCCATTTTGTAATAGAATGTTTTATATAGCGGTGGAAATGAGACAGCATTTTAAGAAGTTCCACTGGCCGCATAAAGATAGGAAGTTTGACCATAGAGAAGTCGACGGTCTGGCCAGGGAGTTTTATTATCTGTTTGAAGATGGGCGAAGACCGAGGTTGGATGATGATGACGGGAATACCAGCAATGTCATCATAGAGGAGGTAAATGAAGAGATAATTTAGATCACCAAAGAGATGTGTATGTCATAAATAAGTCTAATCTAAGCTATTCTATCTAATTAATCTAATGGTGCTCCCACACTGAGGTTATAAAATGTTACATAACATCAACTATTTCCTTTCAACATCTTAGTGTTACATAGCGTTATCCTTGTTACACTATGTTATACAACATTTTATAACCTCGGTGTGGGAGCACCATAATACATATAAATTGAAATACTGTTAGTTGGTTAGTCAGTGCTGCAAATGGGATTGTATTTGTACATAATATTAATATCATATGAATAAGATATTTTTTAGTAATTCCCAAATAGCCGTGTCTACACCGAACAAGCGGCTCGCCCGAACACCGTTCGCCCAAACGTGCTCGCCCGGTGTGGACGTGATTCGGGCAAATGATGGCTCGCCCGAGCCGTTCGGGCGAGCCCCCGAATGCTTGCCCGAACGGTTTGCCCGAGCCGCGAGCGGCTCAGCCTATGTGGACGGTGGTTTTGTTCGGCCGAACGACAGAAGGCGAGGGTGATTTTTGCCCTGCGTATTATTATTCTAATTTGTACTTTATTGCTAACACTATAAGGTCGTAACACATTTTTCGTAAATGCAAATTCCATTTTGTTTTATCACACTTTTATATTTTGCTGTTAGCCGATTCGACTTCATTCAAAACTGAACGCTATTCGTAAGAGTATAAAGCCGTTAAACACTTTTTGCAATTGCATAGAATATGCAATAAAGTAATTTTGTCCACGCGTCCTTTACCGTTTTGCTATTGAGCAAATTCGAATAGTTCGAATTTGGACGTTATTCCTAGAGATAAAGCTTTGAAAAATATTTGGCAATGGCAAAAACAAATTGGTATTTTATTTCTTCGTCTCCTTCATCAATTTTGCTGAGTTAGGTCGAACTAAGGCGTACTACTAATAAGGTTGTTATTAGATATATTGGCACGCAGGGGGAGAGAGGGGGGAGGAAGGGATTTTTTTTGCAAAATTAAAAAATATCAAGTTTTCACTTCTGCCGGCACTCCCGGAGGGCAACCCGGTCTTTTTTTTATCAAGGTAACTTATTAAAGTTCATTCGAAGTCGCTGCGTTGGAAAAGGTCAAAACTAGCTTGACCCCTGAATACCTACATTACATATTGATATTGGGAAATTAGGGATCAAGTTATACCTACTGGCGGTTGGTAACTTGGTAGTGAGACGAGTTGAGGCGGATTTGGGAATTGCGTAACTGAGTTCGACACGCATGGGTTTGTTTGTCAGCTGGAAGGATTGGTAGATTGAGTAGTACCTACCTAGTAGGAATTTCAATAGGTCGGTATTTTTGATCTATCACCTTTTGATCGTTGTTGTGTCTTCCCTCTGAGAAACCGAGAGGGAGACACAAGTCAATTATAAATATCGAACTCACTCACAAAATTTCACGAGAATCTATTGAGAGATGCGACCTATAGATATAGTTTCTTATTTATTTGTCATTTTACCTACTTTTGTTCTCTCCTTATTACAGTTATTATCTATGTTCTACAGAGTTAAAATAATATCCGGTATCCGGCCGGATACTACGCCACTATTCATATTCGGCCGGATATTAAAATTGTGGCTGGATAGGTAGGCCGGATACCGGATACCAGATAGTGACCGGATATCCGTTGCATCTCTACTATAGACACTTACCGATGAAATAAACGGCATCTTTCATAGCTGGTGCAGCTCCCTACCTATCTATCCACATGCAATGCAGCACAACTTGATGTAGGTACTTACCTATATGTATTTACTTTTGTGAAAAGTTTTTTCGCATGTACTTACGAGACGAGACGTCGAGTCTCATTTCAATGTGCACATTCGCAAAGAAAGTGATAAAGTTCATAAATAGGTACCTAAACAAACAAATTGTCGAAACTGAAGGCCTTGGTAGTTCGAGCGACGGAGACAGATACACGAACGAAGTTCGTTTTCGTTTCGCGGTAGCCCGCGGCAGGTGCAATAAATTTATGTTCTGACGATTATGGCATCTCTTACTAAGGCAGCTTGGTGCAAATTTGTTTGACGCAAAAATAGTAGCGGTGTCGTTTAAAAGCTTTGACAACACCGCACCGCCGCCTGCTGCCTTTGAGGCGCGCCGCGGGATTCGGCGAACCACGATTGTTGTTTTGTTTGACTTTGACTTGACACATGACATGTGTTCACTTGTATTTAGGCTCTTTTCGATTTTCAAAAATTTGGCGCATCCACATTTTGCGGCTTTTTTTTTTAAATACATTTTTCCGATTTCGAAGAAGCAAAAGCAAAATCAACGTTGTCGCAGCGACAGCTGTGCGCACGTGCGGCTTCATAGTGATCGTGAGCTCAACTATCGGTAGGTAAATTCGCCCGAGCCGTTTTTGATGGCTCGGGCGAGCCGTTCGGGCGAGCCGCTCGGCCGGTGGGGACACGGCTAATGGATTTAATTTGTGCAGAACTATTACGCCTAGTTGCAAATTAACGAAATCGTGTATATTTATTATTTTATTTTTAAATAATCAAGACACTGGTGTTTTATTGTCTATCGATTGACTAAAGCAGTGTTTTTTTTACTGTGAGTCGCGACCTTCCCGGAGATTTTCAAATGGAAAATATATTTACCTACTCAAGACGGTCGCGAGGGGCGCAAGAAAAAGGTCAAAAAACACTGGACTAGAGTATCAAAGGCTCACTACCACTTCCTAAACCAATATATTACATACTAGCTTCCGCCCGCGACTTCATCTGCGTGCCCTCGGGATAAAAACTATCCTATATTTTAATCCAGGCTATAAACTATCTTCGTGCAAAATTTCATTCAAATCGGTTCAGCCGTTTAAGCGTGATTGAGTAACAAACATCTAAACTTTCGCATTTATAATATTAGTAGGATTATCTGTAATGCCAGGACGCTTCACCCATATAGTCGTTGCGAGTTGTGCCCCTCACAAAAGAACGAGTCGTGCAAAATGCCCCTAAACAGGAATATATTTATTAAAATAACCCTGTGTATATCTTATGCGGAAAGAATTTTTGAAATCGGATGAGTCCGTAGGTCCGTACATAGATTCTGATGTTATTCCCTCACACAAACATTATAATATTTGTATATCTAAAGGGTTAAACGATATTAATAAAAATAACCATGACATATTAAGCACATTTATTAATATACCAAACAGTTCCACATCTTACTTTTGGTTTCTGGAAGTTTCTGCCTTTGGAGACTCTAAAATTTTTATATGGGTCACCCGATGTTGGTTTAACAGAGCAACCGAAATATACCTTTTATCACACGAGTCACAGTTATACAGCTTCCCAGTAGTGTGCAATTTCATGTGCTTGTCTAAAGTATGTTTCCTGGCAAATCTCTTACCACATAGAGGACATCTTTCCCTTCTGGATTCGGAGGAATGCTGTCTAATATGCTCCCGCAACTTATGTTTGCTGTAGTACGATTTTTTACAAATATCACACTGATATGGGCGCGTTAACAAATGAAATCTGTTCACGTGCACTTCAAATTGGTTCCGGTTCTCGCATAGCTCCGAACAGTGTGGACACTTTAGGCTCTTTTTCGGATCTTTATGATTTTCTATATGCTGCGCTAAAATCTTCTTCTCAACATAATTGTAGCATACTGGGCACATATCGTGTCCGCGATGTTTAAGCATATGTTGCGCCAGAGCAAACTTGTTTAACAGCTGTAAACTACACACACTGCACACCAATGTTGCTTTTAAATTGTGATTTGCCCTATGAGTGTCCAAGAGCATTTGAGTAGTGAACCGTTTTGCACAAATCTTGCATTCATGGACGCAGACATGTTTTTTGTAATCGTCTTCGCTGTGGTGAAGCTTTCGGCAGATGATACATTCGTAGAGGATTCTATCGTCGATCTTTTTCACGCTTACTTGATGGACCACCTGCATATGGCGAGCCATGTTGCATCTGTTTGTAACTGTGTCGCGGCAGAGCGTGCAGTCATCGCCGACTGCCAAAGCTGTATGTTTATGCTGGTCGTAAGCTCTTCGCGCCGAAAATTTCTGTCCGCAGCATTCACATGACAAGTCTTTTGATAATTCTCTCGGACAACCATGGCTATTTAAGATATCTTTGTCAGCGAATACCTTTTTGCAACGGCCGCACGGGAAATGATTCGAAAAGTTGTGCGTAGTGAGCTCGAATTGTGTCGAAAACCTTGCTTTACACACGACGCATTGATGGGATTTATGTTTCAAATGCATAAAATTAGCATGCTTGATTATATCCTGCTTGGTTTTGTATTGGTATGCACATTCTGTGCATTTGAACACAATCTTGTTAGCTTTAATTTGATCTATGTACGATTTTAAGTACTTTTCGTGTATACAATCATCTGAGCATTCGGGACATTCTAAACGGAAGACGCAAACGTGCGGAGTGTTCGAGGACGCTGTATATAATTGATCGCATTTTTTGCAACGGCCGTCTTTAGTAATCATGGGAATTGTGCTGGCTGCATTAATTACCTCTACTTTCTTAGCATGGTGGTCAACCATATGCTTTGCTACCTTGTTCTGATTCAGCAGAGCATAGCACAATGTACAATATGCCATGTCTTCAGAATGAACTAGCAATAAATGTTCAATCAACAATTCAATAACTGGGAATTTACCAGTGCATCTGTAGCATTTGGCAGGCTCTGTTATATTGTGTGTCTTGTAGTGACTTATGTAGGATTCGTATTGGATAAAATTTATATCACAAAGAGCACATTTGATTGTATTTTCTGAAATTTCTTTACGACTGTTTTCTAATTTAGTCTTTTTAGAAATATGTGCCTCTATATCATTCTTTAAATTATGTAAGTTACTGTTCTCTATGGTCCCTTTGGTTTTAATGATACTCATTCCCTGATCTTGCAACCATCGTGTCAGATCAATGTTATGTTTTTGATTTGGCTCGGTAGTCTGTACACCAGCTTCTTCACTCCAATCCAGTTGAAGTAATTCATGAGGTGCCATCTCATTGTCACCATCTGAAACTTTGGTTTTATGACTCGGGATATATTTGACTGTCAAAGCCTCATTGAAGTTAAGTTTCTTGACCGGGATTTTAGTTTGTGTCATGTTGGACTGTTCTTCTGGCCATTTCAGCTCAAGAAGGTCTTGAGGCACTAGCTCCTCATTGTCACTGTAAACTTCATTGGTCTCAGCCTTGTCTCCTGTCTTATTTTGTACTAATTTTACAGATAGGGAATCATTCAAAGTTTCTATAACTGGAACTTGATTCACTTGTAATTTTAAATTATCATGAAAATGTTTGTGTTTTTCAACAGTTTTAGCTTCCTCCATTAAGTTCATGATTAAAGCTTCATTGCTCTGCAGTTTCTTAGCTGATGCTTCATCTGCTATTACTGATACATCTTCATCTTCAGTCCAATTTAGTTCTAATAAGTCTTGTGGCGCAAAATCAGACATATCTACAGTTTTCCTGACTTTCCTTATTGTGATCTCTGCAGGTAATTTGGGTTGAGCTGATGTTTTAGGACCATCATCTTCTACTAAAAACTTATGCATATCTGGTTCCTGGAGCAGTTGAGTTTTGAGTGATTCATTGTTCAGTACAATCTTATGTGTTTTTATTGAGTTATCTTTATCTATTGAGTCATTTAAATCTTTTAAATTATTATTGAGTGCTGTTTCATCAAGATTAGGGTTATTATTGTCGTATTCTACCAATCTGCCATGTTCATTTAAATTATTTGTCCATTTCATCTGTTGTGTTATTTCTGTCAACTTTCTCTGTAATTCTTTACAGTTGCTTCTCAGTTGTCGTATAAATAAGTGAGCAGTAAGGATTGTGTCTGCACATTTTTTGCAAAACAAATCTGTTGGGATGATGCTTGTTATCTGAAAAATTACATAATAGGAATGAATAGAATACACACAGCAATATGACTGTTTTTTATAACCTCCAGTCCAGGCCACTCTAGGGAGGCTCAAAGGATATGTAACAGAGTTGCATTAGCACCTGTACACACTTCACACCAATCCATAACTGTCAGCGTTGGATCCAACAACAACACTTTTTGTTTGGAGTATGCTCTGATATCGGCCTGGGTGGTGTGAACAGTAAGTATGTTTTTCCATACATTTACTTGCCCTCCAACAGGGGCACTTTGGTTGCGCTGCTAAAAGTATATGCTGGCTGGTATTTTAGCGCTGCTATGGCACGCACGCGTTCTATCGCAGGGTGTTGCATAGAAAGGGATGGCCACATTTGGCTCATTCTGCATAACTATACAGGGGATTTTACGGATTGGTGTGAAAAGGCTCTAAATATCATGTTTTATTTGATTGTAAAACAAAACAGATTCTATTCCATTTTCTGTTAAGTACCTACATGGTATTTTTTCTTGTAGTCATAAGTCATTTATCCAATACGAAACTAGGACAACATGTAAAAGTATTACAAAAACGAAAAAATATATATACAATTAGAATGTGTAAATTAGATTCATGTCAATTTGACTAAATTCAAGCAATAGTGAAATTTATCGATATTAAATATAATTTTACATTACATTACATTGGAGTACAATAGCATGTCTCATTAATACCAGGGTTCGTGACAAATTTAATAATACAACACTAAATATATGATATAGTTTTGTAGTTGGCCAGAAGTTTCAAATATGTTACTAAACTTACTGGTAAGATAATTTTGTCCCACTTCCTACTTAAAGTATAATTGTCATTTCAACAGATGAGATCTTGTATTCTAAAATTATTTGCTAAAAGTATGTTTAGTTACCCAAATTTACTTTTTCTTGTTTTATGTAGTAATCAAAGGCCTACAAGCAATCGGAATGCTTGTTAACACATAAGTAAAATATTTGTATGTACCTGTTCAAATAGACATTACATTTGTAACACAAATTAAAGAAATCAGGGGAGGGCTCACTAATGCATTGGAAGTTTGACTCGACCACATAAACTTATGCCCTAAATAGGTAAACGTTCGAATACTCACGCTGGACCCAAAAGTAGAGATCATAATGTTCTTCAGAGAACTTTCTATGTCATGATCATGTCGCAACATCACGAATTCCGCATCCCAATGTATCAACTCGTCCTCTATACGTAAACACGACCCACAAACATTCTTTCCGAGCAGCAAGTTCATAATATGCTGGTGCCACATTCTCTCTTTCATCCTTGTTCTCCGTTCTAGGGAAAGCTGGGCGTCCGGAATTCGTATGTATCCTTTAGATGCCATAATAACTTGATTATTTCCAGTTTCGTCATATGAAGAAGAAGCATAAACGCAAAACTAAAATCGGGTTAATCGATTAAATGCAAAGAGTATAGTAAGTATATTTATATTAAATGTCACTTATACAGTGTTGCCAGGTGACGAAACAGAAAAATCTGAAGTGTTAAGAAAAGTGTTAGAGCATGAACCTAGAATACTCTGAACAGGCTGTACGTGATGCCACAGTGAGGGACGGAAAGGCTCCTATGCAGCTAAATTAAGAACTGGTCTGCTATTTTACTCCCATTTTTCATCAACAGAGTAAATTGGTCCGTTGTGTAGTCAGATTTTATAAATCAGTGGCGTTACCACGAAGATTGAGGTCGGAATGTCCAGAGGTGTACAAAATACTTTAAAAAAGTATTTAAATACAAAATGCAAATAGTTTTCCAATTTAATATTTAAAATGCAAAATACTTTTGGTTTTTGTATTTAAATACTAAATGCAAAATAGGTATTTTCAAAATACTTTATTCAAATAAAATACTTTCAAAAAGTAATCAAAATAAAGTCGAAGTCCTCGTTAAAAAGCGAAACGTAATGTCATATTTCACAGATAATAAACAGTCATTTTGCACATAGACTTTTAAAGTTGCAGCGCCTCTTTTTTTTTGCCGAATCGCTGACCCATTCACTTGAAAATTTGAGTGGTAAAGGTAATACTTTCGAAACTTAGCAGTAAAAAGTATTTTATATTTGACAAATATAAAATACATTTCGAAAAGTACTTCAAATAAAATACATTTTGTATTTTGGTACAGTTTAAAAAAAAGTATTTAAGTACAAAATTTTAAATACAAGTATTTCAAATAAGTCTGAAGTCACGTCTGGGAATATCTGGAACTTTAAGGCCATTACACATCTAGCAATTTGTCACGATAACCTAGACACTCAGCTATAACATGGAAAGAGAGTAAACATTCAATTCGATCACTTTGATTGAAGGCGGTTGGTTCATCGGCAAACACTGAGAAATCCACGGAATATCGGAAATGTGGAGTAGTTGGCAACACTTCACTCGTGTCAAGCGTAGCTGTATTTTCGGGAGGAAAACGTTTCGTTCTTATTCACTTGTCCAAATCGAAGTCTTGGGTACACTACAGCATGCAATGAGGAGCAGCTAAATATCACATTGAATGATTGGACTTGTAGAGCCAAGGTTGATTAACCTGTAATTTTTTTCAATTTATTTGGCAAGTGAATAAAATAAGAAAGGGCCACGTCAATGCTTATACGGACGTATTAAAAATCATATAGTCTGGCCTATCACCGATAGAAGGAAAGAGCTCGTCGATTATACTACGTAAAATATAGCTTGAGCCCTGCGACAGCTGCCAAAGTGACATGACTAGAGCTGGGACGATGTTGAAGATATATTATTATAATTATCGATTGTTGCGACTATTATTGATACAAATTCGAATGATTTTTAACAATTATAATAAGGAAAGGAAGGAAATTTATAAAAAAAATCAGACACCGAATATTGCTTACTCGTTTTTATTTATTATTATATAAAGGTGCACAATCCAAATCAATATGTTGGTCAAAATCTGATTCGGAGTCGCTGGAGCATTCTTCCAGATTAATAATTAACTCTTGTTCGCTTATAACATTTTCAAAGTGAACATCACGCTCCCAATCTTCTTGTATAACTTTTCTACATTTGTTGACTACCTTCTTCCAATCTTCTGACGTAACGTTTTCACATGCATTTTGTAATAACGTCATCATTTTGTATTGTGTCTGGCTGCATGAACTAGAAAAAAATGGTGTTAATTATAAATAATAAAATTGTATACTTTTAAATTAAAACAACAAAAAACTAAAAAAACAAAAACCTTTGACCTGAGCCCACATAAGCTCGATTGCGTTGTACTGGCAATGGTACGGTGGTAAACGTATGACCGTATGCCCCCTTTCTTTAGCAACTTAATCCAGGATGTACGTCGGAGTTCAGGGCTTGTGGATGTTAACCAATCTTAATAATTCCCATTTCAGCATACTGTCGTTGGCCTCAACACCTTTCTGGTGCAACCATAAAATTAAATCAGCTTTTCGGTTTCCTGACGTTGGTGCCTTATCTTTTTTCACTGAATGGTATGATGCGTTATCCATGATGATAACATGCGGCTCATTCAGATTATTTAAGTGTTAAAAACCACTCATTAAAATTTTCGTAATTCATTTCATCGTGGTATTCTGTGGTCTTTACAGACTTAAATGCTTGTAGGCAATCTGGCACAAAACCTGATGATGTCCCAGCATGAGCAATTATTAATCTTTGTCGTTTGCCTTCGGGCACTTTGGTGGTTGATTCCTTTTTATCATCTGTCCACGATCTGGAAACGGTATGGTTTGCGTTCAGCCATGTTTCATCAAGGAAAACCACTTTGTCCCAGTTTGAAATATTGTTCACTTTGCGCAAAATATCTATTCGGGCAAGCGCAATGTCCGTCCGCTCCATAATTGCCACCTATTGATGTTGGCTGACGTATCTTTCTTCACCGTGATACAGTTTATAACTAGTACGGGAAGTAAAGGACTTCATTCTGCACCAATAGTGTAAATTACAACTAGATAACTGTGTGACTAGGTTCAACTACACTCTGTTGTATAATTAACTTCTGTTGTAGCAAACTAAACAGAATTTTGGACAGAGAACTTCCTTTAAATAAATCTGCGTCTTTCAGGGATATGGCTTATTTTTTAAGAGTTGTTAATTCGCCCCGTGCGTAATATGCATATATGTGGTTGAGAATTGCTGCGGCGTTAAAATCATCAATATCCGTAACTGGAGAAACCTTTCTTCTTTTATTAGGCGTAGACAGTTTTTTATCCACATCGTCTTCCGGCATCTCGGTTGATAACTCGCCATACTTTTCTTTGCTGATCCGAGTCACTGTTGCTCTTCCAATGCCCAGAGCATCCGCAACTCTGTTACAAACTTGCGCCAATGGCAGCAGCTGTCCGTCATTTTGGTTCTCGCGCTCGAAATATTCACGTAAGCGAATCACGAACTCACGATATTCACTGCTTAAAACAGTCTTCTTCGTTCTTTTTGGCATTATGCAAATCGAATAACAAGACTAAAATGGTAAAACGAAACTCAACAAATCATCTACAATAATATAATAAGAAAAACAGAGAAATGAGAACTAGAAACACGTAACGTATACAAGGCGTCGGCACTCGTACTGACTCCAGCAAGATGGCGGCCGGCCGTCGCCGCGGCCGCACGCGCCGCTCATTCCCCACACCACCCCCACCAGGCATTACACATTTTTTTAAGATTAGGTCTCTACAAATTTTATCACATTTTAAGTGTTAAGAATATTATAATTATAGTGATAAAACAAAGTTCTTAATTTAAATAGAAAGTATTGTTTTCGGTTTATCGATAGTGTATAGTTTGTGGTTACGATGACTTGTTGTACATCACTATTCGTGTAGTCCCACCCATAAAGTATAACGTTGCCGCAGGCCATATTTACCGTTACAAAATTCAGAACTTGATGGGCGTGATTTCGATGACGGCTGTCGCAGGGCTCAAGCTATATTTTACGTAGGTGGTATGGGAACCGAGCGTGTAACATTTTGCGTAGGTACTTTGACGTCACGAGCGTAATTTAGTGACGGGAAACATAAGCCGCGCGACATCGATTAGCACGCGGCAGTTGCAATAACTAGTAGGTTTATTTTGTATCGATTCAAAATATCGATAAGAACCGACAGAGGAAATGATAATTAGATTCAACAGAGGAAATGAAAAATAGTAAAAATAAAAAGGGCTTAGTTTTTTTACATTATAGAAGGAAAGAACTTGTCCTGTGTGTGTATGTTCAGTCCCTAAGCATCCTGAACAAATTTCTGAATAGATTGCTTACGTTCCTGCTCACGGACGCTACACTTGAATCACTGGCCGAGCTATATCATAAGTCCTCTAAATATGCGACCAGATACCGTAGGTAATGGCCAGAAGGAAACCATTTTTTACGACCAGTTGCTTCAATCCCCTTATTTTTCATTTCAGGATCATTCGGAAAACTGAAATAAAATTGCAATATAGAAGTAACCATAACCTGTTCGTTAATAATATTTGCTTTGCACTACGTAAATGCTGCATAATAATATAAGAACGTAATTATCATTTTCTCTGTTTTCAAAAACGATTATAATAATCGAGTAAGAAAATCGCAGTGTACAGCATTATTCTCACTTTCGACAGAAAAAATGAGAAATCTACCTTCAACAAAACTCGACAGTTTGAATAGCTTATTTTCACATCGCTGGTCTTGAACGCACACCAAGTCTGGCTCGACAAATTAAAGCCGCAATGGAAAACTGGCGTTGGCACACAATCACCATATCAGCCGCAAGACGTCCACTGCTAGACATAGGCCTCCACCAAAGAGTGCCACAATAACAGGATCTGCGCCCGCGTCCAACGGACTCACGCGACCTTTACCAGGTCATCAATCCACCTTGTCGGGAGGTCTACCTTCCGCCCCAACGGCCACCGGTTCTACGTGCAATGTATCCCGCCCTCTGCCACCTAAGAATAGCTATTAGGAGGGTTATATTGGTTACCTTGGTTCTGCTGGGGATAGCTTCATTCCTGTATTTCTGATACGATCACGCAGAGAAATTCCCAGCATTGCCCTTTCGGTGACTTTAAGCCTTCAATTAAGGCCCATATTGAGCGACGAGCGGTCATGACAGAACCATAGAATAGATCATAACAGCTGTCATGACTTCATGATTAAGTTCATATCTTACGGTTGCTACATCAATTCATGAAATGAAAAACAAAACCTTGTAAACTCATTTATTGCTAAATAAAAAGTGACCTTAAGCCTAAATAAATATATCTATTGAAATGTATTTTAGACAACACAATATACATATATACCACACGACTTGGTATGAGAAATTTGACAATCAATTGTTACGCTAAAGCCTGTGATTGTGGGACAGCCCTTTATATTTTATGTGAAATGAAAGAGATGCAAAAAACTCTGCTACAAAGAGTGCGGACTGCAGAGGCGTATTTCGAATACAAATTCTAGACATTTTTAACCAAAATGTCAATAATCTCACAGAAAATACTTGAAATCTGTTTGAGATACATTTCATATATTGCTTCAGAAAACTGATAGAATATTTCTAGTCTATATATTTTGTCGCGATAAAAATAACCAATAAACCTTTTTTATATATAATCTTAACTATAATAACCTAAGCTAAACGAATGCTATAACAACGCGTTGTGATTATGAACCATAATCACATGAGTTTTAAGGTCATATTTGTTTGAGAATACACTCTTACATAACTTGCAGTATAACGTGCCCCCGTGGTAGTTCCTCATATGGTTTTTAGCTTTTATTTCCGAATAGAATGCTTTTCCACAAATAGGGCAGCGATGGGGCGTCTCCCCCGTATGTTTTCTAAGATGAATCACGATACCTTTCCGTGTATTAAATTTCTTCTTACATAATTGGCATTTTTCTTTAGACTTCATGTCATGAGTCTTTTTATGTTTCTTCAAGTTGTTTTCAGTGTAAAACTGTCGCTCACACATGTCGCAGCCATAGGGCTTTATTTGCAAATGCACTTTATTAACGTGCAAGGAAAGTTGGTTGTCGTTTGAGTAATCTTTCTCGCAAAAGCTGCAGATTTGACTGCTGCTTTTGACAAGATTCATCTTGACTGCATGCCTTTGCATATGGCTGTCGAAATGTCGTTGACTGATGAAGATCTTTTCGCATAATTGACATTCTTTCGATAAATGAGAGTTTTCGTGCGCGCTCATCCTGTTCTCATCCTCAAATGTCCTACCACAAGTCTTGCAGGAGAAGTATTTTGTCTTGTCTAGAATGTGCACCATTTTAATATGCTCGTATAGGAAGAATTTAGATTTGAACTGCCTGCTACAAATGTAGCACACTACTTTCTTGTGGACATGTTTTAAAGTATGCCTCTGGAGATGGAAATCGGTGATGAAGCTTTTGCTGCACATCGGACAGCTGAATTTGTACTTGTAATACCGTTTGGTAGGTTTCTTCTTTTTTTTGAAGGTTAGGAATTCACTGACGTCATCTAAAGAATTGTATCCTTCGTTATCTGATGGATATTTGATTTGGTATCCATTGACCAGTCTTTTGTTGGTATAGGTTTTCGTCACTCTTTTAGCTGGATTATCTATTTCCGGTTCCCTTTTTAAGCTAAACTCATTGAATATATCTATATCCTGACTATCTTCTTTAAGGAAAGCGTTGATGTAGTCTTTTATTTCAGGTTCAGATTCGCTCTCACTTTCTGGTTTTCTAAATTCGTCTTCAAGCACATCTACCTTTAATTTAGTTTCATCTACTTCATCTCCTTCAAGAAGTAGATTGTCATCAAAATAGTCTTGCTCTTTGATTGGTAAAATAGATTCTTTTGATATTTCTATAAATATATTCCCTTCTGGTTCCTGTACTTTGTCCAGGCTGTCAAGCATGGCACTGACACAGGTATTTAGTCTGCTCCTGGTGTATATGGAATGATTGATGAACACATACGATGTTATAGCATTGTTAAGGCACTTTTCGCATATTTTTGTCCCAGTGTAGTTGGCAGGGGAATTCATCTGAAACAAAAAAGGAGGGTGGTAAGTAAAATGTAAGTAGGAGAGAGGGAGACAACGCAAACGTCATGAGACGTCTAAAAGCTGTCTATTGGGTTATTACAGTCAGTATTATGTAGATAGTAGCCAAATACATCCCAACACATTGTAAGACTAGTGACCAGTACAGCTTGGAGAATATAATAATGGTTGGCTGGGTTAAAAGACAGAGGAGTACAGGCAGAGCACCTACACTGGTCTGATGCAATACGCGATGCCCCGGGCCTCAATGTAAAACGCGCAATTCAATCAGCCCAAAATAGAGGTTTGGAGAATGGTTGTGAAGAATTACTCTCTTGGTGGTCACCTCGAGGAACCGACAAAGAAGAAGACATTATTAAGTCGGATTCATATTTATCTGACGAGATTCTTTCTGATGCGCTGTGACGCGTGACATAAAAGGAGCCTTCACGTCAGAGCGCGTCAAATGAGTGTGAATCTAACCGAAGCGAACTACGGTGTGGTACACAACAGAAAGTATGAATCAGGGTTTACGCTCACAGTAATAAAGACTTGTTACGATATAATTGGCTACTTTGGCTGCTTCTTATTATACGATACTGGCTTTACGAACAACATAAGATGAAGTTCATAAAATATTTGTTAGAACAATAAAAATCCCAATACCTGTTCTTCCATCCAGCAGTAGAATGCAAATGGAAACGAAATCTGAATGTTAGGAGCAACAATAAGCGAATATGCTCTATGTACTTGATATTACAATATTTACTACTAGGATTACTATAAGAAAAGTAATAGTTACACCAAGTGATTATGTTAAGTGTCTTATATTTACCTATTTACACTTATCATTGATATTTTGTCAGTATAGAATAGAACACTAGTTATTGTAAATAAACAGTCACATAATATAACAGAGAAATTTCAAATGATGAAGTTGAACAAAATACATTCAATTTGAAAAAAGGAAGTTCATATTAAAACGATAATAAATCTCTCCTTGAAATTATTTATCATTAGATTCTTCTTTCTTCAGCTGTCCCTGATCTATCAAACTAGAATCTAACAGCAAACTATAACTAGCTGGCTGTAGATTACTCATTTACTTGTCTGAGCTGTAATATTGCAAAAGATAGAGGAGCCCCCTTGGGGACCACTAATGTGGAAATAAAGCTATAATAATAATGATATTGCGAATAAGAGAAATAAAACAAAATAAATAAAATCCATCTTGCAAATCACTTATGATAAGCCATTCTTCTAATAGGCCTCGCAAATCTTCTGCCAGATGGACCATTCATCTTTCTGGATCCTGTCCCAATATTAAAGGTTCCAATGTAATGTGACAGCAGCACACTGGACTGCTGAAGATTTGCCAGTTGAACTGTAATACTTGAATGATCTGTAATATTGGATTGAGCGATATTAAATGAAAAAGGATTCTGATTTGGTGTTACGATTTCTGTGCTATCTCCATCTTCTACGTCCATTGCTTCAGTGTCTTGAATAGTTTTTGCAAATTCAAGTGTTTTAGAGGTATCTGCCATACTTTGATAATTTAGTTTGTCAAAATGTGCCAAATTATGCATTGGTATTATATTTAAAATATTAACTGTGGGGATATCTTGCTGCCTTTTTTCTTCATCAAGTAGAGCATCTTCATGTCCTGAAGGTTCATTTATTTTGAATATTTTGAAAGGACTTTTACAATCTAGATAAACTTTAAACAAATTTTGATTGTTCCTGTTAAATTCACAGCAAATACATGTTATTCTTTCTTCCATATTAGTAGTCAAACATATGTGGCAGAGCCATTTCTTGTTCTTAGGTTTAGATCCATCATCTGTTAATTTTCTTTTCCTTTGAAATGGAGTGTTCATATTTCCAGGGGTTATAGTATTTTTATCTGAAGTTACATTTACAGTATTTGTGATTATATTGGAATCAGAAGGATTCTTGCAAACATCACATTTATATGGTGTTTTGAAAAGCCAGCAATATTTGCAATTCCCTTTAGTGTCATTAGAAGCAACATTAACCTCTTCATTATCTTTTTCATAAATATTAACTTGTTTATCAATACAGGTTTCACAAGTAGGTTTTTTAAATATCCAGCAAGTCTTGCATGGTGTCTCATTTGGTGTTGTATTTTCCATACTTCTATTTTCGTGAACATTCAAATCGTCAGTTCCATCTTCTGCATTTTGAATGTTTAAAGTATCATTAACGCCCATTTCAACCTCGGCATAATTTTCTTCTAGAATTGTAACATAATTACTTTTAAAGATAAAGATAAAGATAAAGATAAAATCATTTATTTGTCCAACATAGGTTACAGGATGTTGCAGAATTATGGTTAGTTTCACTATGTGGCGCCTTACGGCTTACAAATTGTTGAGCATGCATGTCAAAGTCACTATCATTTATATATTCATTTATGGTATAATAACTTCTATGAGCTAGAACATTTTTTAAGGCTTTTTTAAACATATGTAGTTGATCTATTGACATTAAACACTTTGGTAGTTTATTAAATATCTTCGGTGCCATTCCAACTACATTTTTTTGGAATAACATTGTTTTGGGTATCATTGGGTATTTTATTTTATGTTGTAAACGAGTGCTCTTAAAGTTTAGGTACAAATGGGAGTTACATTTCACGAAAACACACATTTCATAGATATACAAACTAGGAAGAGTTAGGATCTTATGTCTTTGAAAATGGGGCTTACAAGATTCCAAAGAACTGATACCACATAAAGATCTTAGACACTTTTTCTGCGCTCGAAACGCAATTTCTCGATCTGTCGAGTTCCCCCAGAATATTATACCGTATCTCAAAGTTGAAGTCACAAATGCATGGTATGCGGTAAGCACTGCAGCCAGATTAACTTTTTTTCTTAGATTATATAATGCATAGGAGAATTGATTTAATTTCTTACATATAGAGTCAATTTGATATTTCCATGTCAACTTATCATCTACATTTAATCCTAAAAACTTTGTTATGTCAGTGTCTTCAATTTTTTGTCCTTTATAAGCTATTGTAAGATTAGGCACATAATTCGTTCTTTGCTGAAATGTCATGAGTTTTGTTTTGCTTAAATTAATGTTCAAATTATTTTTTGTTAACCATTCTATAATTGTATTTAATGTCTTGTTAATATCAGCTTCATAAGATTGCAAATTTTTCCCAGAGAAGATTACTGTACTATCGTCGGCAAAGAGAACCATAGGGTGGTCAATTGTGTTAGGCATGTCATTTATATAAATGAGAAATAGCAGAGGTCCTAAAACACTCCCCTGTGGTACGCCATAACGGATTTCTCGTACATCCGATGAGTAGATCTGTTCCGTTTTTGTCTTGAAGCATATTTTACTTATTTGAGTAGTTTGTTTTCTGTTGCTTAAATAAGATTGAATTAAAGCATGGATATTACCACGTATTCCGTAGCGATATAGCTTGTCTAAAAGTATTCTATGGTCAACATAGTCAAACGCCTTTGACATGTCCATATATAACGCAGATACTGGGATCCTTTTATCCATATTCTTTAGAACCGTTTCTACTAAGTCAAAGATAGCCATGTTAATCGTCATGTTTTTACGGAAACCTTTTTGCTCATTTACAAACAAATTATTGTGTTCAAAGTAGCCAGATACAGTATTATAAATATACTTTTCTATAATTTTGGAGAAAATAGGAATAAGCGCTATGGGTCTGTAATTATTCATGTCTTCTTTGCTATGTTTTTTGTGTAGAGGTTTTATAATTGTTAATTTCAATTTTTCTGGAAAGCTTCCACATTTAATGCACAAATTTACGATATGACTAAGTAGAGGTGAAATTATATGAGATACTTTTTTTATTATATATGTACTTACACCATCGAACCCAGTGCTGTTTGTATTCCTCAAGCCATTTATTATTTTTAGAATGTCATCAGAACTAGAAGGTTGCATGAAAATAGAATTAAGAGAATTAAAAGTAAAATTATTAGTTAAATAGATATTAGAATTATCAGAATTGGAATTATTATTTACTATATTAATTGGTTGAATTTGGTCAATAAAATGGTTGTTAATTCTTGCGCAATATTTTTTGGATTAGTAGTTTGTATATTATTATGTGAAAATATTTCTGAAATATAATGTCTTGGTTGATTTGACTTAGAACTGTTAATTATTTGCCATGTCGCTTTAGACTTATTTTGCGCATTCTTAATGAGATAATTGTTTTGAGATTTTTGAGTTAGATTAATAATTTTTTTGAGTCGTTTCGAGTATTTTCTGAAGTATTCTTTATCTCCTTGTTCAGGAGATAAACGACACTTCCATAGTAAATATCTCTTACGCCTGCAGCACTGTTTAATTTGCACTTGTTTGGAAGCATTGAGGAACAATGTCACTTGTACTCTTTCTATCATCAGAATATACTTCTTTGCCATCCTTACAATAACTGGGATCCGAAAAGAAGAATAAGAACATTTCTTCACAGTCAAATTTATCATTAGAAATGACTAGTGGATTTGATATTATTATTTGATTCATATTGGTTCCAGATCTATGAAGCTTTTCATTCTGAGGCCGTATGTCTTTGGTCAGCTTGGCTAGTTTCAGGATCTTGGCATGGTGTGGAACATATAGTTCTTGATATTTATAGGATTTTCGCTAGAAAATGAGCACAATTGATGTTGTAGCCTAAAATACTAATGAGGTGTGAAGCAATTCAAATTATGACTTCACACCTCCTCAAATGTACTTATGGTACATGGACTGATAAATTATACTAAGTACAAAAAATACAAAAAAATAGGAAAATTCGCATCAGCAAAGTCATGCTGCTCATGCTAAAACAAAGCGTTTCACATAGAAATGTAAGGGTTTGATATTGATAAAAAACAATAAAAACATGTCATATGCAAAAAGAACCTTGATCTTCATCGCTTATTGTTAGGTACCATCCCCATCTCATGGCCTGTAGTGTCGAAAATTTTGTACATATTAGTCGGTATTAGTCGGTAAAACTTAGGTTATTTGAATAGTGATGTGCCGTTCCCAGGAATATTCCCCAGGTGGGAATATTCCCATACAAGGGAACATACGGGAATATTGAAATTGTGTATGTTTATATATCTTGCTATTAGGGATTCCATGATAACTTGGGCCCTTGATTTTTTTACCAAGACATTAACCAGTGTAATTTACCCGCAAAAGTAAATTCCCAATGTTCCCGGGAATATTCCCCGGAACAATAGGAATATTCCCGGAAACAATGGGAATATTCCCTCATCAGTTTTTTTTTTTTAAAGTACTGAGAGTAACAAAAACGATACAAAGTTAATAAAAAACCACAATAAAATATTATACGAATTCAAAATATGAAAATATTTACATATTAAATGGTCATTGAGATAAAAAGTCAGAATTAGTACAATAATGCCGTTTTTGGCGAATGGCACTTTATTTGTCGGGGCACTATTCATTTTATTTACTTTTATTACAACTTTAATTTTCCTAATATGTATTTAAATATTCCCCTGTTTGGGGAATATTCCCGGGAACAAGGGAATATTTCCGGGAAAATCCCGTACGGGAATATTCCCGTTCCCGGGCATATTCCCCGGCACATCACTATATTTGAACTATTAAAATATTGATTGTTCATTAATTGTCATTCAAACCTTTAGATTAATATGTCTGGTTTAGCATCAGAGCAAAACTTCCAAACATTACATCCTATCACGAATAGCCGTGTCCAGTCCACACCGGACGAACGGCTCGCCCGAACTGCGTTCGCTCAAACGTGCTCGCCCGGTGTGGACGTGATTCGGGCGAGTGGTGGCTCGCCCGAGCCGTTCGGGCGAGTCTCCGAATGCTTGCCCGAGCGGTTTGCCCGAGCCGCGAGCGGCTCAGCCTATGTGGACGGTGGTTTTGTTCGGCCGAACGATAGAAGGCGAGGGCGATTTTTGTCCTACGTATTTTATTTAAACAGAGTGTACTATTATATCCATGTAGCTTTGTAGGACAGTTGTAAATATCGGTAGTTATCCAAGTTTTGTCAAAAAGTAAAAAAAAATGTCTCACAGGTATGTACAGTCGAGGTCAAAGATATGTATATACCCAAAGTTGCAAAAATATATATATACAACAACCTTATTTCCGTAGTAATAAGGTCTGTATACATATTTCTGTAAGTTTGTGGTGTACCTATACATATTGGTGACCTTGACTGTACCTACTTTATGTAGCGGCGGAAAAAAAGCGAATGGAAGCGATTATAAATGAGTTGTGACATATGAGACTTGGCTAAATCGATTTTTCGGCCGTGAAAACCTCTGTATTGCAGTATTCATCGAAATCGTTAGAGCTTTTTCCGAGAACGTGATTAAAAGTATTTATACGATTAGGTACTAGAAAAACATCGTGAGGAAACCGGTCTAATCCTAATAAGGTCTAGTTTTCCCTCCGGGTTGGAAGGTCAGATGGCAGTCGCTTTCGTAAAACTAGTGCCTATGCCAAATCTTGGGATTAGGTGTCAAAGCGGACCCCCGGCTCCTTTAGGGGCACAACCGGGAATAACGCTAGGAGGATGATGATACGAATAGGTACTAGGTAGGTAATAGGTAGTGGGTATGATGCAACTAAAGTAAACATAAAAGTAGATGGCACAAACTTGGATTATGTCGAACAATATGTGTACTTGGGTTAAATTATCTCCCCCACAGACCAAATGACCAAAGAAGTAAACAAAAGAATAGCTCTAGGATGGGGAAAGTACTGGTCACTAAAGGAAATAATGAAAAGTAAGGACTTAGGTATATGTATAAAAAGAAAGACATTCAACACTTGTATTCTCCCATGCATGACATATGGGTGCAAGACCTGGTCACTCACAGCAGAACACAGGGATAGACACGCAAAATGCCAACGAGCTATGGAAAGGAGTATGCTGGGAGTGAAACTTAAAGACAGATTCCGGAACCAAGAAATAAGATCAAGGACCAAAGTCACCGACATACTCACACACATTGACCAGCTGAAGTGGAGGTGGACAGGCCACATGCTGCGTGATCATTGTGATCAAAAGGAAAAATGGAGCAAACAAGCGACCCACTGGCAATTGATTGCAAGCGCGAAAAAGGTCAACAAAAAACAAGATGGGAAGACGACATAAAGAGAACACTAGGACCACGCTCGACCAGGGTGGCCTTGGACAGAAATCAGTGGAAGTATTCTCTGAACATGTTACTATAACAAAGAAAACGAGCTACGAAGAAAACAATCTCTTAGCGAAATAAAGGCTTATTGATTGATTGATTGAGTAGGTATGGCGGGCTATAGGCGGGTCGTTGGTTTGTTTCCCACCATTGTAGTAAAAATGTTTTGCATATAATTTACGACGACAGCTGTTGCACGTGCGGCTTCATCACGATCGTGAGCTCAACTATCGGTAGGTAAATTAGGTAACTTCGGGCGAGCCGCGCGCGTTTGCCCGAACGCCCGTCCACACCGACCGAGCGCTTGCGGCCGAGCCTTTAGACGGCTCTCCCGAATCGTTCAGGCGAGCGTTTTTGATGGCTCAGGCGAGCCGTTCGTCCGGTGTGGACACGGCTAATGAGTCATTTTCTTCTATCACATGTATGGTCTCATTAAAATGTATCTCATTTCATGTTTAATGAACCACAAAACTATTTTAATACAAAAATGTTTAATTAAACTTATTTTTTGTTAAGTACAATTTATGCATGTTAGATAGTTTATTAAAAAAGAACACTAGTTCTATATATATATGATATCTTCTTTAATCCAATATACTGTAGGTATGTACTATAGTATATTTCACTTTTTAATATAGGCATTATAAATTATAATATAAGATAGTCTTGTCTGAGCAATCATAATGATATTAACAATATATATAAGTTTTAGCTTTTGTATTGTATAACTTTAAATATTCATGTCTGCTATTTTTAGCTGTTAGTTTCCCATTTTCAATAAATAAATAAACTTACAGGAGGGCCACGTTTATATGTAAAATCATTTAATGTCCTACTAATATTATAAATGCAAAAGTTTGGATATGTTTGGATGTTTGTTACTCAATCACGCTTAAATTACTCAACCGATTTTGATTAAATTTAGCATGAAGATAGTTTATAGCCTGGCTAGATTAAAATATAGGACAGTTTTTATCCCAGGTCCACGCAGACGAAGTCGCGGGCGGAAGCTAGTGTCAAATAAATGTCTTTGTTTTTTTCTTTGATGTTTGCCACTACTGGTTGCCATGCCTCAATCGAAATGGCTATTGCTAGAATGCAATAAAGTATTGGTATTTTTGCTTTAAAAACTTTTATATAAAATCTACATGATAACGAAAAGAAAATGTAAACTCACATCAGGCAATGTAGAGCCTAAAATGCTGTATAGGCTCTTGTCCCCAGTAACACCTGGATATCCACCATGCAGCCGCACCATCTTATCCAAATCCGTCAACTTTGGCTTCTTATCCAGACATACAGTGCACAGTTTATCCATTTTCTTCTCAACCAAGTGTTCCAACATCAACTGGAATTTATGCTTCTCAATATGCTGCAAAAAAACACTGTGATCATCACAAGTGAAGACACAAGTGCCGCAGTGGAAACTTTGTTGTTTTTCGTCATTAGCTGTTTCTACACTGGAATGGCCCTGCTTTAAATGTCGTTTTAATTGCAAGCGTTTGACAAACGATTTGCCGCACAGACGGCAGTTAAACCACATGTTGCTTGGATGGGTTTTCTCATGGACTATCAAATCTTCGACTTTTGGAAAAATCTGCCAGCATTTTGGGCACTCCAAATCCGACATGTATTTCTCAATGCTGAGCGATACAGACTTAATGTTAACAATGTTCCTGATTGGTTCGGCATACTCCAGAACCTTTTCATAGTCTGCATTCAAGACATTGTAATTTGGGTTTCTTTTCTGTCTGCCTCGCTTTTTGGTTTTATCTAGCGGATCAAGCTTTTCTAGCTTAGCATATATATCGTCGAAGCAATTTCGCAAGGCTCGTTCTGACTGCTCGCACTGCTGTGTGAAGAGATATGCACTAATCGTGCGATTCAAGCATTTATTGCATATTTTCCTTGGAAAATTAGGATCATTCAGTGCCTGAAATTGAGAAAAGCAGATATCAACATAAATTAAACATGTTATTTCGATATTTCTAAGTTGTGTAACACAATAAAAAGGTATCATTGAGTGACAAAGAACATTTGGATTTCTAAAATAAATGTGGTCAACAGTCTTTTCCAGTAAATCAGAGCCTAATGTAAAAAGTTAGATCGAATTCTAGCTGTAAATAAGCCATAAATGGCGTTAGCAGTAAGATATTATACTCAATAAGTAGATCAGTTTATTTGGAACTTAAATAAAAATAATAATTTCTCAGTATTGATTCAATCAATATATTAACATAACTCCCTCATAGGATATTTTCTGTCCTCACAACCCTGAGAACACAACTAAAAACATTCAGGAACCACCAATGACAGTCTTAATCTTTGTATTAAATAACAAAAACTTTATGAAACAGTAAATTAACTGCTCGTACATTAAAAGACCGGTGCACTAGTTAGTGCACCGGTCTGTTTGTGTTCTCTAGTTTAGTTCTGCATAGTTATGCACGACGCATACTAGACAAGAGTAGTTCGCGAATCAGTGATTCAAGTGAAGTACTTCACTTGGTGTCACTGTTCAGTTCAGATTGATATACTTCAATACTTCAGTATATCACTTAGAAAATTGGTAATTAATTCTGCCTATTGATCATTGAGCGATTTAATGTTATTTTAATTTTAAATACAGCAAGTAACTCAATAGTTCATTGAAAGACATGTGTACGACTGATATGATATACTCAATCTAATCTATATCAACTGATGTAGATGCACCTCTAGAGCTACTGAACTAAATTGAACTAGTGAACTAAAAGAGTGATATACTTCACAGCGAACGAAATATGCATATCAATCTTCTTTTTAGTGACACATTTTGCGCTAACGCATACATAGCTCTCATCATCACACAGCACTCATTAGCAAACTAGGTCACATGACATTAAGTAAACTAACCTTAAAAGGATGGAAACAGGCGACCATATCCCTTATCGACACTTTGTACAGCGTCCCCTTGCCTGCTATCTGCATAATTTGCTCCAGATCAGAAAGCGGAGACGCTACACACAAACAGTATCGACAAACTTTGCTACGAAGGGTCCCTTCAAGCAGAAGCTCCACGGCTCTTTTCGTAGTCAATTCCACTTTATAGCTCGTAATAACGCCTACGTCCTCAACTTTAGGCATTGTTGGAACATAATTTAGAATGTTTTCATCGAGAAAGTTGGAATTTAACGGTTTATTTGGCTCTTCCAAATCCATTTTAAGGCAGGTTAGGTTATCTTGTCAATTTATGTGTTGCGTTTCACTACACGTCGGGCACCAGACGAGATATTTTAACATTTAACAATGTGTGAAATATATTATTACGGTAATTCAAAGGTTTGTTGCTATTTTACAATGCGAAAGTAAGAAAGCATTGAATTAACAATTTTTGGACTTTTTTGCTGTCAAGCGGAGAAAATGGCGGCAGCTCAATTGCGCCGGCGCGGCGTTGGCTGGTGTCAGAATGTTTGAGGCACTGGGTAAAACGCTCAAGTCAACGAAAATTATAGTGAATATTGTTAAAGCGCGGGAAAGTATAAACAGTTGTCCTAATTAACCTCTACCTAAAAGCCCACTGCTGTCCTCTAGAACAAATTACTTTCGCATGTTTATTTTGAAATTGAACATGAACATCAAGGTTCGCTTTTCTACTGCCTCCCCACCACTCAGTCTCTCCTAACTCTACCCTTTATTCAATGATTGAAGTAAACTAGAACTAGTTCTTTTGTGAGGTAAGATACCTTGCTCTGCTTTGATATTGTCGTGAAAATCAAGTAAAAAAATGTACCCTTGCAGAGCGAGCGTGCAGATGGAGGGTGTCGGAATGTTCGAGTTAACAATTTCCTTCTCAGCTTCGGTGCATATTACGTCACTTTAACGTCAAGCGTTCAAGGGGATGTTACAATTTACATTACGAAACGTCAAATCGCGACTTGTTTTGCCAACTAGACATAGTCCTGTCACTGTTGCAAAATAATGCAATTTTCACGCTGTTTATTTAATTTTCCCCTTTACAATTTCACTTAAATGACTTCTAAGTGATATGTAACGTTGGTAAGTGAGATTGAAAATGTCGTGGCTCAATTTGAACCAGAGTTTGAACAGTTTGAAAGGGCAGATTACGAACTTTGCTTCTGAAGTGTTATCTGAAGTGCCTGGTCAGGATATTGGTGATAATGCCGCCGGGCCGGAGCCTTCGGTGAAGGAGCTTGAAGAAAAATGCCGAAATCAGGAGGTCGAGGTCAGTTTTCGATGTATAACTATACATAATATTACCCACTTGACAGATGGGTGATAGGTTATGTTTAGTATTTGTTCTTGATATTTCAGGAAAAATCTCTTGATTAGCGTGAAGGTCATAGGTTAACTACGTTTTTATGCTATTTTATACAGTTTTAACTAACACTAAATGTGGTTGTTTATAGTTATACTGAGTAAAATGGTAGATTGTTTATGTCAACATATTTTCAGGTCTGTGCGAGTTATAGTTACATATGTAATGTTTGTGGTTTATAGAAACACTCGTTGAGTAGTTTAAATATCATTATTATGTGCAGTCAGATAAGGATTGGAAGATTAAATAGATTTGAAATAGAATGCTTGTAAGAAGCCTGATATTAGTTATATTATGAGAATTAGTTATATGATGAAATCTATATTATAATGTTCTAGTTGAGTAGGTGGAACCAGATTTATTTTAAATAATAAATTACAAAAGAGAATGATAATTTCCACTGATATGATGAAATGCCATGGGGGCAAGAGGCCCTTCCCAAGAGGGAAGAGGTTGCTGCAAATTTTAATTCCTCATTGTACATGAAACAGAACTCGACAACAATAATTACCATCCATAATGTCTGTTCATTGGTTTTGGTGCTTGTTTGCTAACCCACAGTATTAAAAAAATACAGGAACAGATAAAATGGTGTAGACACCAAATAAAATAACCAATAGCCGTGTCCACACCGGCCGAGCGGCTCGCCCGAGCCATTCGGCCCGTTCGGTCGAGCCGCCAGAAGGCTCAGGCGAGCCGTCAAAAGGGTCGGTGTGGACGGGCGTTCGGGCAAACGCGCGCGGCTCGGGCGAATTTACCTACCAATAGTTGAGCTCACGATCACGATGAAGCCGCACGTGCGCACAGCTGTCGCTGCGACAACGTTAATTTTGCTTTTGCTTGTTCGAATTCAAAATAGGAAGACATGTATTTTAAAAAAAGCCGCAAAATGTGGATGCGCAAAATTTTTGAGAGCCGATAAGAGGCCGGGATAAAATTATTTGATCAATTGTGTTATGATCAGAGCGAAGACGCCTACCTATTGAAATTCCTACTAGGTAGGTACTACTCAATCTACCAATCCTTCCAGCTGACAAACAAACCCATGCGTGTCGAACTCAGTTACGCAATTCCCAAATCCGCCTCAACTCGTCTCACTACCAAGTTACCAACCGCCAGTAGGTATAACTTGATCCCTAATTTCCCAATATCAATATGTAATGTAGGTATCCAGGGGTCAAGCTAGTTTTGACCTTTTCCAACGCAGCGACTTCGAATGAACTTTAATAAGTTACCTTGATAAAAAAAAAGACCGGGTTGCACACTCCGGGAGTGCCTGCAGAATTGAAAACATGAATAATTTTAATTTTGCAACCTCTCTCCCCCTGTATGCCAATATATCTAATAACAACCTTATTAGTAGTACGCTATAGTCCAACTTAACTCAGCAAAATTGATGAAGGAGACAAAGTAATAAAATACCAATTTGTTTTTGCCATTGCCAAATATTTTTCAAAGCTTTATCTCTTTAAGAATAACGTCCAAATTCGAACTATTCGAATTTGCTCAATAGCAAAACGGTAAAGGACGCGTGAACAAATATACTTTATTTGCAGAATATGCAATTGCAAAAAGTGTTTAACGGCTTTATACTCTTACGAATAGCGTTCAGTTTTGAATGAAGTCGAATCGGCTAACAGCAAAATATAAGTGTGATAAAACAAAATGGAATTTGCATTTACGAAAAATGTGTTACGACCTTATACTGTTAACAATAAAGTACAAATTAGAATAAAAATACGTAGGGCAAAAATCCCCTCGCCTTCGGCTGTACAAAACCACCGTCCACATAGGCTGAGCCGGTCGCGGCTCGGGCAAACCGTTCGGGCAAGCATTCGGGGGCTCGCCCGAACGGCTCGGGCGAGCCATCGTTTGCCCGAATCACGTCCACACCGGGCGAGCACGTTTGGGCGAACGGTGTTCGGGCGAGCCGCTCGTTCGGTGTAGACACGGCTAATAATGTTGAATTTTCCCGAAAAAGGATTAAACATATTGCGAAATGGAGAAAAAAGTAATGCAGGGGATTAAAAAATCACAATATCTTAAAGCTTTGCCTTAAGGTTTGACTGGTAGAGAATGCCATATGGCATTAAGTCCGCCTTTTGTATGATAAGTTTTTTTTTTGTGCAGTAAGGTTTAAATAAATAAAGTTATGTGTCCAAAGTTTTAAGAGGGGGTCCCCGGGTCTGTCACTTTCCGTAAGACACACCTTTGTATGATCGTGACATATGATCAAATCATTTCCTAAGGGTGGCGGAAGTCCATACGGAGATAAGATATACTTAAGCGAGTTCCACGCGGGCGAAGTCGGGCAAGAGTTATAGGTAAACAAATCACATACTTAAGTCATAATCACTGCACCCGTCATAAAGATTGGACAATGCGTGTTTAACCTAACCTATGAGGTCAATGACGTGTTAAGATTTGGGGCAATATTTGATCTAGTATGTATTGTGTAGTGTACTAGGGTACCTGAACAGAAAGAGTCAGGTCAATAGATACACGAGTAGAAATCAAATTCGTTGCCTGGCAAACAGGCATATGCCCTGCCTGATAGTAAGCAGATACCGTAGACTATGGACGCTTTTGACTCCAGTGGAAGCAGAAACGCGTTGCCGACCCTTTATTGATTTGAGGATTCGTTGTGTAGAAATAAATGTAGACTGCCACTCTGAAGGCGCAACCTCGGGGCTGTGGCGTCACCACCAGGAACACAACACCACATAGGTACTTGCAGAGTAACTGGTGGTGTTCTTGTAAGACCTTGGGCGACCGAGCTCTGCTCGGGTGAACATAGAGAAAATACGGAGAAAACGATTTTTCCCAGACATGAGACCCAGCTAGATCAATTTTTCGCCCTTTCAAATATATAATATACTTACATTGATTTTTTTTAGACGAGCTTTAGCCTAAAATAGTATAGGATAAGATTACGATATGCATACTAATATTATAAATGTGAGTGTGTCTGTCTGTCTGTCTGTTACTTCTTAATGCTTAAACCGCTGAACGGATTTAGATGAAATATGGCATATGGTGTTGATATAGTTTGAGTCCCGGGGAAGGACATATTATAGATCCTGGAAATCATCTCTTAGGGGGTGAAAGCGCGGACGGAGTCGTGGGCAGATAAAATAACGTTATTATTATTTTGATATTGCTGGTCAAATCATGACTGCATTTGGATGTATACAGGATGTCCCGGAACTCAACGATAACCTGGTACCGGGTGAGAGGCCAAGGTATACCAGTTATGAAAAAAATAAGAAAAAAAATCCATGATACATAGTCGAGCGGTAATAGACATTTTTCGAAATGTTGAAAATTTGACACCCTTGGTCGCATTTTAAGTACTGTGATCACAATTTTCACAATTTTACAGTGTTTTTTTTAATAATGTAATCTCAAATAACAGTGCTATTATTCGCAACCACAAATCAAACTAATAAACATTCTTAACTAAGTAAAAATTAATAAGTTTTGACGAGTTATGGTTTATAAAATTATAGTCAGTCAACATTGACACTACATGTTGGAAAAAAATGTACCACACTACCCTTGGCAAGTTATTTTAAAAGATGGCCTATGGATATTTAGTCTAGATTTCAAAATGGTACAACACTTGCCACTTTTCTTGCGAATAAATGTGCTATTTCCAATTTTTTGCGAAGGGACCTCAAGGAAAACATAATCAAAATAAAACGATCAATTATCGTAACAATTCGATATCCTTTCCTAAAACTAAAGTAGATGCTCAAATGGTTTCCCCTCAGCACGAATACAAGCTCGGCATCGCCTCAGGAATGACCTCTTTATCAGTCGTGCAAATCTACTAGCATTTATTTCTTCTGAAGCTGCATCAATTTTTTGGCGCAAATCGAATAGATTTTGTATAAAATCACTGTAAAATTGTGAAAATTGTGATCACAGTACTTAAAATGCGACCAAGGGTGTCAAATTTTCAATTTCTCGAAAAATGTCTATTACCGCTCGACTAAGTATCATGGTTTTTCTTTCTTATATTTTTCATAACTGGTTTACCTTGGCCTCTCACCCGGTACCAGGTTATCGTTGAGTTCCGGGACACCCTGTATATGTGAGCACTTTATGGTACATCAACTGCTCGTTTATTGCCTTCGTATGACAGAGGACCCAGGCAAAGCAGCGGGATGAAACATAGCCTCCAGAAAGTCCATTCTTACACGCTGGTGAAAGAACGTTTAAAACCTGATGAGAAGTTCCAGAGATTACCCCATACATACAACCTTACAAAGATACAATCGTGCTGTCAGGACAGCACTATCGGCTACCCCAGTGGTTCTTAAACTTTTGTTAGGCATGGACCAATTTCAGAATATCAAAAACACTGTGGACCCCTGCTGAAGAAAATGTTGAAAAAAAATCTCATGTCATGTCATGTGTCTACCTACGTGCCTGCCTGCGTGAAGAGTGAACGAACTGGCCGCGGACCCCTAGCAATATGTCGCGGACCCCTGAGGGGTCAATGCACCACACTTTAAGAAACCCTGCACGTCTATCATGAGACGGCCGCGACATACCTACTTTCGATTTTTCTCGCACTATACTTCTTGTTCTAAGTGTTCTAATAGAAGAGAGACGGATAGTGCGAGAAAATCGAGAGAGCTCGCGCGCCGTCGCATGATAGCCGTGCTGGACTATCCGTCTCTTTCTAAGTGTTGTAATTAAAAAAAGCGGATAGTCTATTCCTCTTCATTATATTCGTAGACCTTATATGGGTGGTTCTACTCAGGAGGGACGAAAATGAAGTGATTTATGGCACAACATTTTTTTAGCATCTAAGGTCAGAAAAGTAGCTTGACGTCTAGCTTAGGTCGTTATTTTACTGATCTCAAACGGGCCAGTCAAAAAAATTAAATATACCAAATTTATGACCATTTAAAAAAAATATGGGCCCAGGAGACTGAGGCTATGAACAGGATACTGAGTATTGATACAAAAAAAACTCAAAACCGTTGTAAATATTGAAATAAAATTATGTTTTATTAATAAAAATAGTTTATTATAATACTGGCATAACAATAGTGTCTTCCATGGAACACTTTTATTGTAAGACCTTGACTCACAAGTAATCACAAAATGACACAAATTAGTATCCTTATTACAAAATTAGAGAATTTTAAAAATGAATCAAATAGTTTTTTTTTGTATTTTTTACACAACAAACATTGTCAAAGTTTGTAAAATAATTATTGAAAATTAAATCAACTTACATTTATTACAAAACCTTTAAGGTTACATCAGTCTTCAATAGTTTCATTATTTGTAACTTAACAGTAATCTCACTATTCATTAACATCAACTACAGAGTTAAAAACTCAAAAATCTAAAACTTAAAAGTACTACTTAATCAGTCTCATCATTATAAGATTAGGAACTTTGCATAAAATTATGAAAAATAACAAGTTTTCTAAACTACTACAAAATGGCAACATTCAAATCAAATTTTTAGTATTTAAGTAAACAAAAATCAATCCTTTTAAAAAGAAAAACATCTCAATCTTCAGTCTAAAGACAGTATTCTTTGTAGTCAGAGTCCGACGAGCAATCTGGACATGTAAATGAGATAGAGTCACTTTTGATGCAACCAATTTGTGCCCACTGACGACATAAAATACACTGGACCCAATCGTTTCCCGTGGTATCTTCACTATATAAAGTACCACAGATAAGGCAACAACAATCATCCGATTCTTTGTCATTTGCCCTCTTCGCTTTTCCAGCTTTCGATTTTTTTTTCTTGTCTTTTTCGGCTGTTTTGTTTGGTTTGTTTTTGAGTTTTTTCTTAGTTGTAATTTTCTTTATCTTATTTGTTTTATCAGCTTGTGAAGAGTCTTTGTCTGTATTTATTTTGCTTTTTTGTGTGCCCTTTTTTGATTCATCTAGGGAATCAACGAACTTTTTAGAATTTTCGGCTTTTGTTGGACTAGCAATGGTCTCATTTGGGAAGAGATCAGTAGGGTCAATTTCTAAGTCTGGCATATCGGCTAATATTTCCGGATTCTCCAAATTGAGAGAGAGATTACTCATAGTGCTTAGGTTATCTAATTCTGATATGCCAGACTGCACCCGACCTGATTCGGTAAAAGGTCTACGTCCCATAATGCTGGTAGTGGGACTATCAGCTTCAGTTCGTTCCGAGTCTAAATTTCCATAGACAGCATCGACCCTATTCCTTGATTCTGAGCTGTATTTTAGTAAACCCAGTCGGTAATGTTCACATCCGTTATTATCGCAGAAACAACTAAGAGACTTCATTATGAGCCTTTTAGGTAAATAAGCATTTCCTTGCACTTGGTGGACTTTTAATGTGCCAGTAAAAGGAATCAAACTTCGTTGATCTTCTGAAATCAATCGCGACATGTCATCTATATCACTATCATTAACAACAAACAGTGTTATATTGGGGCATCTGGTTTGAATAGCTCCACAAAACTCGTTGAGGTTAGTTATATTACCTCCATAGGCCACTATATTGTCTGCTGTTCTTTTACAAACCGCTCCAACACCGTCAGGTGCTCCTTTTCCATGACCTGCTTCGGTGTAATTCCAGGTCCAGTTTATGATTCCAGGGCACAAATCTGGAATTTTGCAGGCCAAAACGTAAAACATATATTTATTTCTGTATTGGGTGACAGGCCCATCACTTAAAAAGTGTATATTTTCAACTTTTTCTGGCAACTCTTCTAAAACCGGCTTAAGGTGGGCCCAGATGGCGTTCACGTTATGAGACAAGTTTGTAGACACTGTGCAGTATGATCTAGTCGACTCTTTTAAATATACAACAACTGTATGAAGCGAGAGTTGTGTCCGGGAGCCCCCAAAATGGAAAGACTGAATTTCTTCATTATATTTTGTGCAGTAATTTTCCGAAAAGTCCATGTGGACTACAACGTCCTTTTCAGTTAGAGATTGCTTTATCATTTTTAGTGATTGATACTGGTGAACAATATTCAATTCATGTTTGAAAAGTTTAACCAAATCGTTCTCCAGTTTAACTTTAAGGTCTCGAGCTGATGTTTCAATATTTTCTTTCTTTTGTTTGGTTACAGGTCGTTCTCTTTTTGTCTTAGGGTCCACAATCATTTCTCTTGAAGAAACCCACTGTTGGTAGGTAACCAGTTTTGTGTCGTCAAAGTCTTCGCTAAATGAAATGGCTTTATCAGAGCATAATTCACAAATTCTCTCTAAACACCTTTCATTATATCTGTCGCAGCATAAAGAAGTTAATAAACTTTGGTAGCTTGTGTCTTTCAGAAGTTTTGCAGTGTTTAGAGCACTGACAACTAATTGTATGTTGCTGTGTAGAGTACACATGCAAGTATCTCGGTCAATTACTTTTGGAGCCACTATCCAGAAAGGCCTCAACCTAGCAAACATTGAGTAACTGATGAGAACGTTGCCAGACTTTAAAAACTCTTTATGCAAGTTTCTGAGAGTATCGAGTTGATAGCGTTTCTGTTTTCTCACTTTATTTTTAGTGATGAATTCTTTTTTGCCGGCACACAATCTGCTGTATTGATCATCTTCTAGAAATTTTTGTACCTCATTCTTGAAGGTTTTTCTTGTTTTTTCGTTTAATTTGTTTTGTTTTTGTGAGTGCCACACCTTTTTGTACGTGATGAGTTTGTTTTTTAATTTCCAAATTTTACTTTTTTTAACTACACGTCCCATAAGCAATTTGTTTGCAACTCGTTTCTCACTCTTTGTGCTCAAGTTGGTAATGTTTTCTGATAATTGCTTTTCTAAAGTGTCACCAAACAAAGCTTTTTTAACAACTTCGACTCGTGTGTCTGGGTTTTCAGCTAATTTTTTCATCTTGGTACAAGGCGTTAGTTCCTGTGGGAGCTGTTCTTTTCGTTCTCTCTTCAGCCTGTGGTATCTTTTTCTATACTTCTGTAACTTGGTTTTTAGTGAACGTATAAAATCATTCTTTTTTTGAAGTTCTTGGTTACGCTTCTTACGCTGCCTCAACGCTCTTTTTCGTGCCTGTGCTAATCTAGGTGTCACATTTTGTGCATTTACGACTTGCTGCTGCTGATTTGAGTTTACATTTTCATCGCAACTAGATGGCGTGTTTTCTCTTACAAACTTTCTTGCCGCCTTTTCCAGAGCAGTTTTTTTATCATAATGAGTTTTGGAATAGTTTCTCCATTTTTTGCGGGCTTGACGTTTTTCACGATCCGACATATTTGATACTAATTTTCTTTGGCCCTTTTCTTTTCTAGTTAAATATTTTTGCCGACTTTTTTCTTTTTGAGCCGCTAATTTAGTAGGATCATTTTTAATTTTTTGATATCTAAGCCTTTCAGCTATCCTTTTTTTCTCTAATCTTTCTTCCTTAGTAATATTTTTTGGTTTTGCCATTTTTCTGTAAAAGAATATAATGAAATGTATATACGGTTTTTTACATTGCCTACACATATTTTACATTTTCTATCTAAAAATGTACTTATTTAATTTCAGATGAAAATGTAGAAAAAAATATTGTTTTTAATCAATAAATAATGAAGTTTTATTATATATATAAATCGGAGTTTTTGCTTCAGGTAATTCCCAGCTTATTAATTTATGATAACTATGATCAATAATATGTAACTAATCAAATAATACGTAAATGTACTAATAATTAATATATCAATCATGATGAACTGGATTACTATTCGTGCGGATCCTTAATGACTCTCAGTCTCCTGATTCATCCTCAGTCTCCTGGCTATTATGTTTCCAGGAGACTGAGGACAGGATACTGAGATTATTTTATGTTTTTAGCCAATAACTACGTTAATGCAACATTAATATTGAAATTATGCAATTCTGTACTCTAATGTAACGAATTTACGACCTATGAATGCAAAAAAAGTATGCAGAAAACAATGGATTTTAAATAAATACGTACCAGGTTACTGTTAAGTTGACTGGCCGTAGCACAACCTCACTCACACAACTTGCCGTAGCGACTAAGCCAACTGCGAGCCAAGACGGACGCGAGTGGTTGTTAGCTAACTTCACTTCGATCTTTCATTCAGACCGGACAGCAACGCGCTAGACGCGGTAATTCAAACAGATTTTAACGTGTTTTGATGTAGCAGGAGACTGAGGTAAAAACCGAGAGACAAAATATAATGCACTTTTTTTTTAATAAGTTTCGCATTTACGGTGAAATTCGACAAACAGATTGAAATTACATATATTATAGATTTCTATTTTAGTGCAGATATACCGTACATACTCAAAATAAAGTTATGATGCAGCCTTTAAGCTTTCATTTCGTCCGAGAGACATGCCTGGAGACTGAGAATTTGGCACTTTAAAGTACGATTTTTGGAAGATATTATATTAAGGGATGAGCTAATTTTTAGTGTCATACTAGAAACCATTTAGTTCTACGGTTTCGATCGTTAATCAATATAATTTTCCTACAAAAACTATACAAAATAAGGTGAGCCGCGGAAAATTCCCTTGCGAGTAGAACCACCCATATGCGAGATTAAAGACAATTGTAACGAACTGCTTATTTGACCAACGGCCAACAAATATGGTTGAAATAATGCTAATAATTAACAATCAACTCACGTATTACATGTCACCACGGGCGACATGTTTCGAACTCTTCGGGAGTTCTTCTTCAGGATGAGCGTTTTCGCGGCGATTTCGCTTGAATCTTGAAGAGTTCAAAACATTGTCGCCCGTAGTGACATTTAAACGTGAGTTGAAACGTGTAATTTTTAGCATTAATTTAACATGTCTCACGAATGTTTAAATTCAAATATGGATGGATTTGGTCGTGCGCACTTCAAAAATCTAAATTCTTCGTATGTCTTCGCCTTAACTGACTGACAGTACGGTTATCGTAGCCGACTGTACGCCCCGTGTAGGGTAGATATGTTATCTGTTTGCTCGCTATCAGATAAGGGCCAGCTTTCGATGAGCTTCGCGCATGCGGGTTGGGGACTTCACCGTGCATCATCGTTAATGTACATGCAGGTGAAAGATCTTTTGAAATCGGATTAGTGGTTCCGGAGATTACCCATTACATACGAACTAACAAGGCTACAATCTCGGAGACTTCCTCTTTATAATATTAGTATAGATTATAAGTACAGATTAGTGAAGCCAATAATTTTTGAGACAAGCTTTTATTGACGACTGTAATGTACTCTATTAACACAACTCGACCAATTGTCTTTAGACAATTCTACCGTACCAAAACGCGTAATTTGGGAGTTGCTCAGACCACTTTGACCGCAGAATGTCATCTGGCTCATATTTTCGGCAGCCCGACTTGGAAAGTACCACGTTACAGAAGGTCGCAGCCATTCATATTCATCGTATGGCAAATCAGGGTATTTAGAACCGTGAGATCTTCGAAAAGACAGTACGGTTGCCAGGTTGTTGCACTTTTAGCACCGCCCAGGGCTGTTATTGGGTAGGGCCGCGGAGCGTTTTAACCGCCTCACTTTTATGTAACGATTTATTGCCGAATAAAACCTCATGGTGGCATTTAGTTTTAATATATATCGTAAGTAGAAGAGCAAGCTTATTTGTTTATACTCAAACTTGGTGATTTTGTCACGCTAGACCCTCCACAAATCGTTACATAAAAGTGCGGCGGTTGAAACGCTCCGCGGCCTTACCCTATTAGCTACGCGCTAATGCGGCTCACCCTGCCGGTCACCCGTCACGAAACTAGACCTCTACCTAAGCTTAGTTACTAAGAATCGCGGTGTCAAGATATATGGTGGGTGAGCGTTGAGGTGAACTTAAAACAAGTTACAGAATAGGGCGGCTGGGGTGACGTGTAGGGTAGCGGTGGGTAATTTCTACGGACGTGGTGCAACTTCGACCCTCGCAGCTCGCAGCCATAATAACACTGCTATACCTACTTGTACCTCTGTAGATATGCGCCACTGCTTCCATTGATCCTGGTGGTGGGTAAGGTCGCCCGAGGTTCCAAAGATGCGCTGCATTTGTTTCTAGCTGTCAACGCAACGAGTAGTTGAAATTCGGATATACCTGGATGGGAATGGAAATAGGGAAAAAGCTCAGGGCTATAACCGCGTAAAGATTTCTCATATATATAACTCCATCTCAATCGCACTCGTCCAATACGAGTGATATAAATAGAGACATATCTACGAACTGTCACTATCGGGCCTGCGCGATAGCTCTGCCAAAAAGTAACATGATTTGCTGTGTGAATCGATTTCTTCTGATTGCATTCTCTCCTTCCGATGTTTAACGTGTGTGGGTGGCGCAGGACCGCTCTTTGGGGGAGGTCTATGTCCAGCAGTGGACATCTTTCGGCTGATATGATGACGATGATGTTTTACATCAAAAAATTGGTTTAAACATATCTACTTTGTGATTCTATCGTATTATGCAAACTGAATTCCATCAATGAACAGGAGTTCCGGAGTTTCGAGTGAAAAATAACGTTTTGCAATACTATAAATAAGCATATACCCTGATTCTGCGCAGTAGGTCGTATTCTAATGTTATAATAGTCACGGAAACGACATTTTGCAAAGAGTATGTGGGTATAGATTATTACCGCCGAATATTCGGTTATTATTCGCCCTCAGATAAAGAAAAACCTTTATCGGCATATTTTTATCATAAGTATGAATGTAAATGAAAATTAATTGAATTTGTAGGATAATAAATAAATCAGTAGGTACAATTTCCTTAGATACTACTTGTCTTATTGCTAGTACACCTGTGGGAGTTTATGACGGTATGCTCGGCTGCTTTGAAGTTAGAATACCCGAACTAGGTCCTGTATCTGAGGGTCCTTTCCTCTCTGCAACCGGACAATATGGACAAGTTGTTGTGTGTTTCGTTGTAAGTGGTTGCTAAATAAGTACTAACTTAAATTACCCTTCCAGCCCGTGTACTAGCGATAGCGTAAGCTGTGTCGGGCTGAAAGGGTAATTTAAGTTAGTATGTGTAATCTAAGTGTAGAATGTGGAGGGTTGTAAGAGAAGAGGTCCTCCGCCTCCTCAATCGGTACCTCATTGCGCCGTAGCATGTCCAGTATTCTTCTCCAGGACTTTCAGCCAGCTGCCTGTTGGAGGGTTGCGTTTACCGGTATTTCAAGAAGCTCGCGCGGGTACGGCCTCTACTAAGACCAGCCCCCCTATTTTGTAACTTGTTTTAAGCTCACCTCAACGCTCACCCACGAATATATCTTGACACCGCGATGCGTAGTAACCAAGGGTAGGTAGAGGTCTAGTTTCGTGACGGGTGAACGGCGGGGTGAGCCGCATTAACGCTTAGCGAATAACAGCCCAGCCTTCTACTGTGCCTCCCTTCCTCCTGAGAAAGTCTTATTATACTGTAGCTGACTTAGTAAACGACAAAGACCATTAATAATAATGTATATTATAATAGTTTATAAAGAGTGTCTAACATTTTTTTTTTTTGTTTTGACTGTGTAATTTATTTTTATTTGTAACTAGCTTCTGCCCGCGACTCCGTCCGCGTGGAGCTCGTTTATATCGTAGCTCGATACAAACTTTCATCCCCCATTTCACCCCCTCGGGGGATGATTTCCGGGATAAAAACTATCCTATGTCCTTCCCCGGGATTCAAATTATCTCCATACAAAACATCTCAATCGGTTCAGCAGTTTAAGTGTGAAGAGGTAACAGACAGACAGACACACTTTCGCATTTATAATATTAGTATGGACTGTACACCTGTTTGTTAAATTTATTATTTGCAATACCTATCCACATTGAAATGTAATTGTAAACTCGAATTTCGTCCTTTTTTTTGTGTATTTGATATATATGATAGTTCTTTATGACATTTTTATGTGCCTAAAATTCATATACAATGTAAATTGTGACTGAATAAATGAAATGAAATGAAATGTTGCAAAATATTGCAGAATACGGTGAAAACATAGAGACGACAGTTAATGTTCTTTGTGAATGCGATGCGAATGGATGCGTTAAGAAGAGAAGAGGTAGACAAAGAAAGTGGACTGCGTGTGAGACGATATGAATATGAAGTAAGTGTGAGTGACGAGTTGTGTGAGTGGGCCGATAGAGAGGTATGGAAGTATAGCCTTGCTGCGCCGACCTCAAATAAATGGGATAAGGGCAAGCGATTCATGACGATTCGGCATATTTTTAACCCCCGACGCAAAGAGGGGTGTTATAAGTTTAACGTGTCTGTGTGTCTGTGTATCTGTCTGTGGTATCGTAGCTCCCAAACGGATGGACCGATTTGAATGCGGTTTTTTTATTCGAAAGCTGATGTGATCCTGAGTGTTCTTAGCTATGTTTCATGAAAATCTGTTTAGCCGTTTTTAAGATATTGGACTTTGAAATGAAAATGTCGGGGGTTTTTCAACTTTTCTAAGTTGTAGTTATTGAATTCTTATTCGGCCGAATTAATCGGTCCAACTGACGAATTTACCCAATAATTTAATAGGTTTTTAATACATACAAAAAAGGACGCTGTTGAACATATGAAACTGTGACGTCACTGTCTATATTACCCCCTACAAACTAATACAGTCATACTAACAGGTCGTTTTTCACGTCGCATGAAAAAAATTGACCGTCAGTCAATCTTAGTATACAGTATTCCGGACCGAGAAATTATAGACTATTCAGTATGTTGACCCAAGTTTGCCTTCGCTAATTTTCTCATTATCTACCTGAAAATCCTGCTCTATGGTAATGTTAGAAACGGCAGTATTTGTCCTGGGGCTCTCGATCAGCGATTCTAATCTCGGCTCATATAGAAATCAGGTGCCATATTTTATTCATGCTGCCATTATTTTTGTTTTTTGCGCAGCGGACAGCGCCTACGCCTATGGATGTGTTACGGAATCGCTGGTTTTTTCGTGAATATTATAAGTGCTAGCTCAATCACCTTATGCCTGCTACACACGACAACGATTTATCGTAGCGATTTGACTGCGCATCCCGTTTGTGCAGTTTTATCGATCGTGTGTATGACAAATCGTTGCAGATTATCGTTACGATTTTTCATACACACGATCGATAAAACTGCGCAAATCGGTCTGCACAGATTAATCGCTACGATATATAGTTACATGTGTAGCAGGCATTAGCTATTTTCTACTTAGCTGTTTGAGAGACGCGCCGCAGATGACGTCCTCTAAGAAACCAATAATAAACCTTGAACCTTGGTTTTTTTAAGACCTTACGAATTATATGTTACACACCTTTTGTGTGTCTCAGTTATATGTATTTAATGCCATATAAATATGTTTTTAGGGTTCCGTACCTCAAAACGGAATCCTTATAGGATTACTTCGTAGTCCGTCTGTCAAGACCCTTTATCTCGAAAACACGTGGAGGTATCAAGTTAAAATGAAAATCATACTCAGGTGTAAAAACAACGACACTACTAAGTTAACGTAAAAAAAAGATACGGCCGTTTATGCCACAAAAAACGCATATATATTTCGACACTGTCAGGGTAATCAAAATTTATAGGGTAGATTCCGTTGACTTAGAACTATGAAATTCGGCAAGTAATATCGTCTTATACTACAAGTACGGGGAAAAGTTTGAAATCTATACATTTATAATTAAATCATAAAAAAATATAGTCTCTATTTAAAGACTCGGAACCCTCGGTAGGCGAGTCCGATTCGCACTTGTCCGGTTTTTTTTATTATTATTTTAAATTTTAACACGAAAGCGGCATCACTTTAATTATGTGCCAAGTTATAGTACGATCTCTGGTCACGGGGCGATAGTTAGTAGGTAAAATGCCTGTAACATTCGGGTGGACAGACAGAAAGACGAATTATCTAATCCTATGTCGCCTTTTCAAAACTAGACGGTTAACTGGCCGAGCAATAGGCGGGACTCGGAAGACCTTAAGTGTTTATTTATTTCGTTTAGATATGTCTAAAACCATAAAAAAACATAAAACACATAGGTATGTGTGCTATTGACGTATGTATTAAGATGAACTTAAATACGAATTTGATTGGCTTTTTATGAACAACTAAAAAATAGTTTTCTACAAAAAATTATGTAAGTATAATTATCTCATGCATGACATTCCATAACATACATTACTTAAGACTGACATGTAAAATAATAGTATTTTATAAAATAAAAAATTGAAGTGAATTGAATGTAGAACCAGGAGCACAATATATCAAATGCCTTAAAACAACAAAAGTTAAAAATATTCCTACTGTATTAAATCACTGTTTAATGTAATTTAATTATTAATGATAAAGATTATAATCTATATAGTTCCCGTATAAAGGAATCGTATACGACCTATACCGTAGCTAAAAAACAACGGAAACCTATTTGTCAACGTAAAAAAACAGGCCAATAGCGTTCGATCGTTTTAAAATTCAAATTTGGAATGGAACGATTTAAATGCGCGCAGGCAATAGGTCAGAGTGGAATATTCGCATTGTAAACGTTTTGTTTTCTTTATGGTGGCATGTGCATTTCGGTATAGCTTGGTATTTTATAACCTGTATTTTTTATTTCCTAATTTATTGGCTATACATTTATTGAAGCTCGCGTATTACAAAGAACGCAGGCAAACCCACGGGACTAAATATGTTTTATGCCCTTCCGGAAACTATTCTCCGCAGAAGAAATCATTTTTGAAATCGGTTAATTGGTTCCGGAGACTACCCCTACATACAAAACTACTATGTCACAGACTTCCTTTTTATACATACTAGTAGTATCTACGAGTAGTAACTATACATATTCGATGTATCGGCTAGCTGTTGAAAAATTATCGATCCAGCTCTAACTTTTGAAAAAATATACCATCGTTAAATGCTCGAAATGATGTTTCACATCTAAACGAATGAGTAGGTTTTTTGTGTACCACATCGATCATGAGCTATTTAGTATTTCAGCAAAGCCATTTGATAATGGGCACCAACATGGTAACGTCTCGTCTCGTCCCTAAAAGTTTTCTCTTATTTCCAGATCGCATCACTGAAGAGGCTGACAACCGAACTCGAAGCCACGCTACAATCTGAGGTAAGTCTCGAGTATAGTATATAGTATAACAATGTCACATATGTCAGAAATTCCAATGTGCCCTTTACAATCATATACAGTGTGTCTATGACATCGGGGCTTTAAATTCAAGATTAGATTCTGCTAATAGTCAAACTGATCAACTTTTGTTCTGCAACGTTGTAAAAAAACGTTATTTCTAGCATTTATTAGTGTTTGCACTTTAACCTGTATACTATCAATGTTATTTATTTATGAATGTATTGCAAAATTCAATTTAATTTGTATGAAATAATGAAGCTGTAAAAAGAAATATTTTGAAAAGTTGTAGAACAAAAGCCAACCCGTTTTAGGAACATAATCGATCGAATCGAGCAAGCTCAGAGGCACCCAGTATATTTTTTGGGATTTGTTAGTATAATTGCAAGCAATAGTTTAGGTGCATAAATCATGCATTAATGTTATTCCGGTGAATGACAAAGGTCGATCGATCGATCTATAGTAAAAAAAAACAAAAAATGCAATTTAGAATGCATTCAAATCAGTGCGCAGGAAACGTTAATATGTATGATTGTCCGTTTGCATAATTCATTTAGATATGTATCGGGCTAAGGTGCAGGAGTCATACATATTCTGGCAAATCACACTTGTAGATGACATTTTATTACAAGGGCCCGGTGTGCGACCCCTGCCATCCTGAGTCAGATACTTATTATGACTCTTTATTTACTTCTTCTCTTAGTAATCATGTTTTTACAATACGGATGTATAATAAAAGTAACATAAGTTTCTGTAAAAAAAAAACATTTTTGGTATACAAGCTTTTATTGCCGACTGTACTTTTCTGTATACCATCATCAACTGCTCATTGAGACGTTTCTAACGAGCCTAAACTCAACGGGGTTACGTATTACTGAATTCCCATGGCCACCTTCTGTCTTCATCATCAGATCAGCGGGAATCCGCTGGATGCGGGTGGCGTAGGGCCGGTCACTTTGGCACACTGGGGACTTGGGGAGGCCTACGTCCAGCAGCGGACGTCTTTCGGCTGATATGATGACGATGAATGAGGCTCATCAACCTTGGACGGCAGGGTTGCTTTTTAAAGGGATTACTGTGATGCGATTCGGCCAAATCAAATAATCTCAAGAAAAATGCGGGCTAAATCTATGGCTGCATGCATATAGGCTATATGTTCCTCGGCCCCGCCTGGATTATCTGCTATACGCGGGCGAATCCGCGTGGGCACCTAGTGTTATATAAACAAATACACGGGACAAAAGGTGAATATCCTGACAAAACAATGTTAAAAAGAGTGGAAGATAAAACAAATAACGATAAAAGTATTGATCGCGTGAACTAGGGCTGATAACAGACGTTATAAAAGGGCTGATTGTGGCCAGTTTAGCCTTTGTTGTGAGCTGACCGACAGACAGACGTGCGGGTAAGTGGTAGAAGTAAGCAGTAGTTTTAAAGAGCAAGTTTGACCCAGCCAGCCATATGAGTTGTCGACTCAAATTATATTCCTACTCAAATAATGAACAACTTCGAAAAGTTAAAAAACCCCTCAATATCTCAAATCCGGCTGAACCGATTTTGTTGAAACGTAGCTAAGAACCATCACGATCACGTCAGCTTTCGGACAAAAATACCGCATTAAAATCGGTCCATTCGTTTAGAAGCTACGATGCCACAGACAGACACACAGACACGTTAAACTTATAACACCACTCTTTTTGCGTCGGAAAAGTTAAAAAATAAATAAATCTTAGGGGGGACAATCTTACACAAATCGACCTAGTCCCAAACTAAGCAAAGCTTTTACTATGGGTAGGTACTAGACGATAAACATACTTATATAGATAAATAAATGCTTAAATACATAGACAACATCCATGACTCAGGAACAAATATTCGTGCTCATCGCACAAATAAATGCCCTTACCGGGATTCGAACCCATGACCTCTTGCTTCGTAGGCAGGCTCACTACCAACTAGGCTAAAGCGGTCGTCAAAAAAAGCCTCATGAAAATCCCATTTAAATCATCATACAACCATTTTAATGTTGCTAGTTAGGTAGAGAGAGACAGAGGGAGACAACCAAATGTATATGATGGCACTTTACCTCATCTAAAATCTCACTTAATGGAATATGAATAAAGCTTCACTAAGTTAGGTATTTATCGAAATTTGACCAAAACGGCTAATGATGTAAGCTGCAAGAGGGTTTTCACACCTGCTAATCAGTAAAAAGAAAGAGCATTGTTGCTTGCATAAGGGATTAAAATTCTCCTCATGGAAGATGTGAAAACTCGGTGGCAAAATTATTTCCGTCTTGGGCGTAAACACTTCCCCTCGTTAACCTCAAGATTTTACTTTAGAATCCCTCGCTGCGTTCAGGGTTCATTCAGGATTTAATATTCCGGAATCACTCCAAATGAGAAAGAAACTACGTTTGTTTGGTGAGTCGACCGGCCTTTTGACTCTAAAGGCTTGCGTTTGCGAAGATCAGTCAGATCAACATTTTTTAGATAACTCAGGTTTCCCCCACTTAACCTAATATCGTTAGTGCTAATTTCATTACACCTAACAACGTTCGATATAATTTTTAGTAGCCCTAATATTCGGATTACTAATTTTGTATGGCATAAATATTTGCTGGCCCTAACTTCATACCTCCTAATACTTCCTTATTAGGCCTAGGCAAAAATAAAATTAGTTATAGTGAGAATTCGGTCGGAGAGTGGGAGGTGCGGAGAATTATGAAAATTCTGGATACTGACATTAGGGCTAATTAATAATTAAGAAAAATGAAAATTCGGGTTTGCGATTTTAGGGTTCACAACATTAGGACTAGTGAAATTAGGTTTGAAATTCTTAGGGCTAACGGAGGGGAACCGATAACTCAATATTTTATTTCACAATACTGACCGACATAAGGTGCGGATCTTTATAAAACGCGGGTTTAATCTATTTTGATGCCCCCTATTCTGTAACTTGCTCACCTCAACGCCCACCCACCCACAAATATATCTTGACACCGCGATGCGTAGTAACTAAGCGTAGGTAGAGGTCTAGTTAGTGACGGGTGACTTCGGAACAGAGAACTTCGTTGGCTTTGCTCGCTCGTTCAATTAATGTATTATTCATATTCATATTCATATTCATTTATTTCGTATTAATCATACATTGTCATTCATTACATTAAAATGTCGAAATAATCACTAAGAATTAAAAACAATGTCAACAGGCACATAAAATACAGGACAATCAAAATTATTATTAAAATGATTCCTCAAGAAATTCAGCTACCGAGTAATAGGCCTTCTGCATCAGCAGGGATACTCTTTAGCAACAGCAGTTAATAGAAATAAAGTAATAAATGCGTATACATTAAATATTTAATACCCTTGCTCAACGCTGAGTCTATCTTTTTCTACATAATACGTGTTCTCAGGCAAAAATAGACCTTAATTGTCCTTGGCGCCTATGCCATTATTAACGGTGCGCCGCTACAAATGACACGATTCTCGGCGTAATTACGACAGAAGCGCCAACGACAATAAGGTTGCTTTTCCTTGCGAGCGACACAATGTGTATGTATACTTGTACATATATATTCATAAAACACTTGCGTAAATATCTTCAGAGTGGTGTGGCGTCTGTTAACTTTACAGTATCGTTAGTTAGTGAAAAAGTCAAAGGCTCTACAGTGTAGAGGCTTATACAGGAGGACTATGTGTTAGAGGGATAAGGACATACTTCCACGCATTCCAACGCATAACCGCGTCCTGTTCTGCGGACATGACGGCTCATGGTGGAAGAGCCTTAATTTTTTAAAAAAAGAGGTAAAGTTTGTAAGGGTGTATGTAGCGTTGTACGTTTGTATGTAGGGGTTGTACTATTATCTATTTTGTGGTAGGGGGTAATCTCCGGAACCACTCACTCATCATTTAAAAACACTTCCACTACTTAGTATATTAATGAAGACAGACATAAGCTATTTTTTTTACCTGGCCACTTTGTAATATGCGGGCGCAGCCGCGTTAGCAGCTAGCTATTTATTTATGTCGCCGCGGCTCCCCTCTCACCTGTGCTGGCGGATCTGTACAATCGATGTCTCACTGCAGGAGTCTATCCTTCTGCTTTTAAGTGCAGCAATATCTCTCCTGTCTTTAAGGGCAAGGGAAAAAGAGAAGATATTGATTGTTACAGACCCGTCTCAATTATACCGGCGGTCGCAAAGGTGTTGGAAAATAGTCTTAGTCTCCGTCTCACAGAGTTCCTAAACGAAACGGACGCACTGTCCCCGCGACAATACGCTTACCGGGCGGGTCGCTCGACGAGTGCCATGGTACGCCAGCTTAGTGCGCCGGGTCATGAACGCTCGCGAACAAAGTCGGCAGGCTGCCATGTTGTGTTGTGACTTGTCGAAGGCATTCGACGTAGCTGACCATGGCGTGCTAACCGTAAAACTCCGCCGCTATGGCATCGATGGAAAGGCGCACGCACTCGTAATGGACATCCTGAACGGCCGATCCCAGGTCGTGGTGAGCGACGGAGGAAAAGTTAGGTCAGCTCCTATGTCTACCACGATTCGCGTTCCGCAAGGGTCGTCGGTGTCCAATATACTGTTTTCGCTGCTTCTCAATGATCTCCCTGAAGCCACTACAGCGGGTGACATATTTATGTATGCCGATGACATTGCCGCGGTAGTATGCGCAGCCAACATCGACGAGCTTGAACAGCGGCTCAACCGTGAACTTAACCTCAACAAGACACATTTTCTGCACTTTCACCTAGGCGGAGGGGCTCCAAAGGGCTTGAAGGTCCTAGTGCAAGGAAACAAAATAGGGCAGGTGGAGTGTACCACATTTCTGGGCTTCGAAATTGACAGAGGGCTTCAATGGAAAGCAAATGCCAACAAAATATGCATAAAATTAGGAAGCGCCTGCTTCGCCCTACGTCGACTAGCGAGAGTAATGCCCAGAGATGTGGTACGCTCCTGTTACTTTGCCACAGTACACTCGCTCTTTACAATACGGTGCAGAGCTGTGGGGCCGCGCTGCCGAATGGGAGCGGGTCTTCCGAATGCAAAAGACAGCCATACGAGCGATTGTACAGGTGGACCAGAGAACTTCCGCACGGCCCTACTTTAATTCCCTTGGGATACTTACCCTGCCGTCCGTAGTTATATTCCAGGTGGCCACTTATGTACACAGTCACCTGGAAGAATATTCGAGTGGAGCAGAGATCCATGGTCGAAACCTGCGCAACTCTCAAAAGCTAGTCGGCGTCAGGCATCGTCTGGTGAAATCTGCCAAACTTACCCACGTCATGGGCCCAAAGGTGTACAACCGACTGCCGGCCCATGTCACAGACGCACCGTCACTGGTCAGCTTTAAATCGAGGCTAAAACGATGGCTTATCGAGCATACCTTCTACAGTTTTACTGAATTTGCTGAGTCTAAGTACACGATATTTACTTAAGTACACGATAAGTACCGTTAAGTATTTTTATTTTTCTCTGTGTAATTTTAATTATTTTATTTTATTGTAATATTATATGGACTAATTATAATTATTAACAATTTTGACATGTAATATTGAATTATTATGGATAAAATATGAATATTATTATGATTATGATTTGTTCGAAGGTGTGGGGTATAATAGTGTATTTTCATCTATTCAAAAGTAGAAGTAATAGGGTATTTTCATTGTACATTTTTCACAAGTATTTTTTTATATAGTTTTTACATGGATTCACGCCTTTATTCCCAGAAGGGGTAGGCAGGGCATATAAAACTTATGTTCCAGTGCCACTTTTAGCATAAATGTGGGTATAAAGGATCGACAAATGTGCAATCGCAGTGATAGATTGCCAACAACACATTTCAACCCTGCTCCCTTAGTCGACTTTTACGACACCCACGGGAAGAAAGGGGGTGGTGATATTCTAACCCGACACCACACGGGGGAGCTGGGGAGCTTTTACCATATATAAGAAATACGAATAAAACACTATTTTGTTATAAAAACAAGAAGTATATTAAATTTGAAAATTAAAATCGTAGTCTTATTATCTGTATGACTGTATGTTACGTGACCGAAAACGCCGACCGCCATTTTGTGTTCTGTGAGTGACGTCGGTTATAGGACTGAGGAGTATAACCTGCCTCTCTGCTTAGCGTTCGTGGACTACGAGAAAGCCTTCGATTCGATCAAAACCTGGGCTGTATAATACTACAGTCTCTCCAACGGTGCCAAGTAGACTGCCGCTATATCGGTGTATAAGTGCTGAAGTGTTTTCCGCTGCAGCGGGGTGTCAGACAAGGGGATGTTATTTCCCCAAAACTGTCCACCGCTGCACTGGAGGACGTGTTCAAGACTCTAGACTGGAGAAGGCTAGGCATCAACATCAACGGCGAGTACATCACTCACCTTCGGTTTGCTGACGATATAGTAGTCTTGGCTGAGACCATGGAGGACTTAAGCACGATGCTCGATGACCTCAGTAAAGCCTCCGAGCGAGTTGGTCTAAGGATGAACATGGATAAGACAAAGATTATGTCAAACCTCCATGTAGTACCAACTCCCATTTCAATCGGACACTTTACACTCGAAGTTGTAGACGAATATATATACCTAGGACAGACTGTTCAGTTAGGTAGGTCCAACTTTGAGAAAGAGGTCAATCGTCGAATCCGACTCGGCTTGGCAGCATTCGGGAGGCTACGGCACATCTTTTCGTCCAATATTTCGCAGTGTCTCAAGACGAGAGGCTTTGACCAGTGTGTGTTGCCAGTGGTGACGTATGGCACGGAAACGTGGTCGCTTACTATGGGCCTCATAAGAAGGCTCAAAGTCATCCAAAGGGCAATGGAGAGGGCTATGTTGGGAGTTTCTCTGCGCGATCGCATCAGAAATGAGGCTATCTGCAGTAGAACCAAGGTAACCGATATAGCTCCCCGAATCGCTAAACTTAAGTGGCAGTGGGTGGGGCACATTGCACGTAGAACCGATGGCCGTTAGGGCGGAAAGGTTCTCGAGTGGCGACCACGTACCGGAAGGCGCAGCGTGGGTAGGCGGGGGCCTACCCACGCTGCGCCTTCCGGGGCCTTCCGGCCTTCCGGGGCCTTGTGGGGGCACAAGGTGGACTGATCGGTGGATATATCTCACACTAAACTGGAAACTTGCCTCGCTATACGATGACGTTCTATTATTTAGTTAATGACGTCAGAGAACCACAAGTTAGGATTTAACTAATTCAGGGTTTCAGGGCAACTGGACTTATCTTTATCTTAGTAGTTGAGTACATAATCAATATCTTGAGCATATTTGCTGAATTGCGTTTTGTATGTGTTATTGTGTGATATGTTTTCATTTAGGAAAAACATTGGGCGCAATATCGAATCTTGTGGTACAGGGAGTCAAAATTGATGTAATAACATGGTCCATCTATACCAGTATTATAATCTATCATTATACTAATATAATAAACAGGAAAAGTCAGTGAAATTGTTAGTTTGTATGTAGGGGTAACCTCAAGAGCGGCTTATCTGGTTTCAAAAATTGTTCCACATGTGTATGTGTATAGATTGAACTTTCTGGGTGGATATAGGTTACTTTTTATTCCGCGGGTTTGCCTGCGTTCTTTGCAATATGCGGACGAAGACGCGCGGGCAGCTTGTAATAAATACATACATACACGCCTTTATCCCTAAAAGGGGTAGGCAGAGGATTTGAAACTAGTCTTCCAGTGCCACTTTTAGCATAAATGTGGATATAAAAGATCGACAAAATGTGATATCGCAGTGATAAGTTGCCATCCCCCACAACACACTTCAACCCCGTTCCCTTAGTCAACTCTCACGACACCTACGGGAAGAAAAGGGGTGCTGCTATTCTAACTAACCCGACACCACACGGGGAATAAATATATATGAATATTAGGGGACAATCTTACAGAAATCGATTAAGGCCCATACTAAGTTCAATAAGGCTTGTGCAATGGGTACTAGACGAAGATAATATTGGTTAGATAAATACTTAAGGCTGTGCATTGGAAATGATCGCGTGCTTTGAAACGGCGTTCTGACTAGATTGAGAAACAATAAGGTCTGATTTTAGATATATGATTCTTGACTATATAGGCGCTATTGCATTAGGTTATCCTGTAAAAATAGTTGCTATATTGAAATAAATAAATATATGATTGTTTTTCTGATTTTATCGATACATGATTGCTTAAAATTTCCTCGATAGAAAAAAATTCGAAAGTTGGGTCTGTATTTTCCTTTTTTACTCTGCCCACTCAAAGGATACATTATTTTACGACAGAATCAAGTTAAGACTATAGTATTTTATCTCATCTAAAATCTCACTTTATGAAATTTTAATAAAACGTCTCTAAGTTAGGTATTTATCGAATTTTGTTCAAAAAAGCCATTCCCGAAGAGTGTTACATCTCTTTTTTCATGCGCGGAAGGCATCAGCGTGTCTCTGTCTAGGGGGCGTGTTCAACTCTAATCAAGGCATCGCCTTAAGTGGGAAATATAGCTAGTAGCTCGCGACTGACAATAGGTACTTTTCATATGAAATTTCCATTTCGGGAGAAAACGTTTTCCATTAACGAAATCTCAACAAATCACCTTGATTTTGATGTCGATCGCTTCAGCGTCATAATGTCTAGGTTTATAGGTTAGGCTTTTTTTTGAGGTGTCTTTTCGCTGTTTTTCTTTTTTGGTTTTGTTAAGGTGCTTATAAATGATAATTTATTAATTTTTAAAAATATTAGGTTAACCTATAAACCCAGTCTTTCATTGTGTCAACGTATTAAAAAATCATTGATATTGAGAAATATTTAGTGTGTTGGTGGAAAAACGTTTCTCTTTTTGCATGGACGAGTACGTAGTATTCCAAAGGTATACAAACTTACCTCTTAAATACATAAAAGGCATCCAGAACTCAGAAACGAACAGTTTTCTGGGCACGGTAACTATCCACTAAGCTAAACCGTTTGTGACAGACATAGAAGACAAGACAATATATAAAATACTAGCTGCCCGCGCGGCTTCGCCCGCGTATTGAAAAGAACGCAGGCAAACCCGCGGGATAAAATAAAGTTTATAATTATAACTATCCAGGAAGTCCACTCTACAAACAGGTGAAAGAATTTTGGAAATCGGATGAACGGTTCCGGAGATAACCCAAAACATACAAACTTACAAAGCTACAATCTCACAGATTTTTCCTCTTTGTTATATTTGTATAGAATATAGATTATGGCTACTATATTTTATTTCTGTTTACTTTATGTTCAAAAGATAGCACCTTAGGTAGGTTTATTACATACTCGCTTCTGCCCGCGATTCCGTCCGTGTGGAACTCGTTTATATCGTAGCTCCATACAAACTTTCAGATTCACTATTGGAAGGCATAAAGTCATTTGTACTATTATTGTTAGGCATTGCTTTTCGCCGAAATAGTGATGTGCATAATTCTCATTACGCATAATTATATACGCATAACATTAAAAAGCATAAATACTGAAAGCATAATCTTCATGAAGACTAATGACAAAAAGCATAAGCACAAATAGGCATAATAATCAATTGGCATCATATCAAAATGCATAACTAATGTCCTAAACAAAAGTTATGTAAACGTAACCTAACCGCCAGAGCGTGTCGACGTCACCCCGCTTCGCGAGGTGCCTATTTATGCTCTAAGGGACACAAGCAGACCCTAACCTAACCTACGAATGATACCATTGTTACAATTATTTGGGTTTTTTTACTGCGGGGGGCTTTGCCCTCCGAACCTCCCCGTCCCCCAGCTCCTTCCAGAACCAATAGCAACGTGGTTTACCAACTATTATTCATCTAAGAAAATAAGTCAGTATTATAATAAATGTTTTCACAATAATAATAAATGCATTGTAACAACGAAACTGTGTTTTATTCATTTAGAAAAGTGAAATTGTGGATAATGACAGATATACCAAATAATGATTAGCCCAAACAATAGTATGCGTAATGTTTTTACGGCCAATACAGATTAGTTCAACTGAAATTATGCTATTATAAAAGTAGTAGGCCAAAGTATTACTATGCAAAAGTACTATTATGCCAAAACAAATTATGCCACACTAATTATGCGAAACAATAATAGCCTAAATAACATTATGCGATCCAAGGGTATCCCAAAATTTCACCCCCTACTTCATCCTCTTGGGGGATAATTTCCGGGATAAAAACTGTCCTATGTAAGGACATAGGACAGTTTTTATCCCGGAAGTTTGAGTCCTGGGGAAGGCCCAGGACTCAAACTATCTCTATACCAAATTTCATCCAAATCGGTTCAGGGGTTTAATCGTGAAGAGGTAACAGACAGACAGACAGACACACTTTCGCATTTATAATATTAGTATGGATAGTATGGATAGATTATGGCTAGGTACTATATTTTATTTCTGTTTAGTTTATGTTCAAGAGATAGCACCTTAGGTAGGTTTATTACATATTTTTAGGGTCCCGTACCCAAAGGGTAAAAACGGGACCCTATTACTAAGGCTCCGCTCTCCGTCTGTCACCAGCCTGTATCTCATGAACCGTGATAGTTAGACGGTTGAAATTTTCTCAGAATTCAGATCAAAAAATCAGAATATCAGATTTCAGTTGCCGCTATAACAACAAATACTAAAAAACAGAATAAAAAAATATTCAAGGGGGCTCCCATACAATAAACGTGTTTTTTTTGCCGTTTTTATAGATAATGCTACGGAACCCATCGTGCGCGAGTCCGACTCGCACTTGGCCGGTTTTTTTTTAACTACTCACGATTATATTTAATGACCATTTCAAGAACATGAGCTAAAAATGAGTTAAACAAAAAAATACAATAAGTCAAATACATCTTTACTTACTAATATTGGAAGGAAAAGTCTGTGTCATAGTAACTTTGAAAAATGCAAATTTGTATGTAATGAATCGGTAATGACCGGAACGGTTAATCCAATTTAAAAAATTCTTTTACCCACGTGTAGAATGGACCATCTCAATAGTTAGAGCTATCCCGCGGGTTTGCGTGCGTTCCTTGCAATACGCGGCCCAAGAATAAATTAATATTATTGTTATTAAAATTAAATTAAAGGAAAAATTTAAAACTTTAATGCTCCTAGCCGGATTCGAACCGTCGGCCACAGGCATTAATGGCCTCCATGAATCCTGCTCGGAGCATATTTTTTTATAAATAATTTCGTTAGCAGCGATACTGATTAATACAAAATTAATTACTGTTTTTATTGATTTTGAGATAATTTGGACCCTATATAAAGATTTGGCGACCTCGGCCGACCAGAGGGCTGGCCACTATTTCGCACAGCGTACGAGTATTCGTTTCGCTATACAGCGAGGAAATACGGCCAGCCTTCTCGGCACCTTGCCCGTTGACGGCGGTTTATGCCAATTTTTTTACCTATAGGTTAAGTTTTATTATGTTTGTTTTTATTAATTGTCTTGAAAGGAATAAACATTGTCATTTATACAATGATCAAAAATTTAACCCCTGGCATTATTACATATTAAATTCGAAATGTGACTCGTCTTGGACAATACTCGAGAACAGAAAGCGATTCAGTAAGGTCACCTTCGAAGACTGTGTTATGTTATGTATAATAAATAATAAGAATTGTCACTAGGTAAATATTAACGTCGTAGATAACGCACAAAAACTGCACGTTTTTTCTTGCTGCACTTCAAAAAACTATTTTAAGCTTACACACCAAACAAATGCAAATTTTCCTATTGATGTATTTGTTAAATCTATCTCCTACCATCGCGTATTACAATTCCCAATCACAAAAGTCCCTTAACAAAAGCAGACAAACTTGTCCCAACGCATTACTAATTGTGAATACGTTTGATCCCCTGAACTCGGCGCCTTTAGAATAAGTACATTGAATTTCATGAAGGCTCTATACTCACACACGTAACACCTAAACTTGTTTGTGTGTGCGTGAAGGCGTTACTGAAACTCCGGCGCCGCCTAACTACCACTCAGTCAGTTGAATCGTGGACGTCATAGCGAACGGTCGACGAACACGTTTGCGCGTTCGAATTTCAAAAGTGGCAAATACAGTTATCACATAGGATATCCGAGAGAGGTGAGTCTGTTTATCCTTTTTTATAACCGGCCAGGTATAACAACGAAGGAGTTTTTTTATTAACTACGTTTGGTCGTGCGAGGATATACGTATTTTACAACGTAGCGATGATTCATTGGAAAATACACATGTTTTGTTTAACCTGCTAGCGATATTTGCGATAACGTGTTTTTAATTTCATATTTTTTTCTACAAATTTCATTATTTTGTTTTGAGGTTAAAAACGCCTCAGTTAACTGTCAAACGTATTAAAAAGTCATTAGTTGATGAGTCAGGTGTGACTGTCAATGATATATATCATATTTGAAATATTATATTAGTTTGTCTGATATGGGAACAGACATGGCACTATATGCAACAGACCTGGCCACACAAGTTGTAATCGAAAAATATTATCCATCTCTTTCCGCCTTACGATGCGAGTGAGTCGGATGACTAGCCTAGAAAGAGACAGGAAACGTTTGTCGCGTGACTTTATAGACAATTTTGCTACCGCATGAAAGGGATGGATCATTGTTGGAGGACGATATATCGTTCTAAAACAATATCCTATAGCTTGAAGAATATTAAATCCCGCTGTTAATACAAAGTCTTTCAGAGGAGTTTCCACAGTTAGGAACACCAACTATGCAATTTGTCGCACTAACTATGCAATCTGTCGCAGTAACTATGCAATTAGTCGCACCAACTTGCTATAGTAAGGTGTGTATTGCTGTCCCATTTCAACTATAACAAGTAGTTGCGACAAATGCTGGTTACATATTACAGTATTATTTGGTGTCACCTTCGGAAATAGTTAATATTAAGAGACGCTCTGAGGCTCTAGTATAAGTTTTACCGAAACAAAACGTTACGACCGCGTTCGCGTTTAGCTGTCAAATCCCATACAAATTGAGGGTAAAACGCATACTCGATCGTAAAGTTTTGTTACAAATTATATATAAAAAAAAAAATGTAAAGTTTTGTTTCGGTAAAACTTATACTAGAGCCTCTGGTTGTGGAATAAGCTCCCTGCAGAGGTTTTCCCGAGGGACGACAGTGTGGGGTTATTCAAAAAAGGAGTGTTTGAATTCTTATAGGGTCGGCAACGCGCCTGTAACACCCCTGAAGTTGCAGGCGTCCATAGGCTTTGGTGACCACTTACTATCAGGACCGTAAGCTGGTTTGCCATCGACGTGGTGTAAAAAAAGACGATCTTACACAAATCGAACTACTTTTTTTTCCGAGGGCAAATACCTTATGGATCCCACCCGGCTCGGGAGAAGCCGAGCGGGTATGTCCGACACTCACGGACTAAAATCCCTGGGGTGGTCCACCGCTCGCTTTAAGACAGAGCCCCGGGAACGCTATTGCACACATCCGGAAAATCGAACTAGCCTAACCTAACCTAATCTAATACCAAGATTTGGCATAGGCACTAGTTTTACGAAAGCGACTGCCATCTGACCTTCCAAGCCAGAGGGAAAACTAGAACTTATTGGGATTAGATCGGTTTCCTTACGATGTTTTCCTTCACCGAAAAGCTAACAGTAAATAAAAATAAGTTCCGATAAACTCATTGGTACCAGCCGGGATTCGCACCCACGACCGCCGCTTGGCAGCCGCATGCCTGAACCATTAGGCTGCCGTAGTTAGTGAAATAGTCCTGGCCTTTAACAATTTCACAGGCTCGGAAAATTCCCTTAAAGTCCCTGCAGTGCACGAAAAGAGATTTTCTCCCCTAGCGTGAAAACTGGCATCTATGCCAAGGCCGGCTCGAACCAATCATCTGTAACTAATGCCATCGATAATTATTTAAACAACTTATTTATTTATGATTGTCGGCACGCCACTGAATATACAATTCGCTGTGCAATACCGCTCATTACCGGATACCTGTCATTGCTTATTGAGTTCGCTAAGTTTAGACTTAACCATCATACTAATGGCTCTGTGAGCTGGGCTGTTATTCGCTATGCGCTAAAGCAGCTCACCCCGCCGGTCACCTGTCACGAAACTAGACCTCTATCTACGCTTGGTTACTACGCATCGTGGTGTCAAGATATATTTGTGGGTGAGCGGAGAGGTGAGCTTAAAACAAGTTACAGAATAGGGGGGCTGTAGAACTCGCCTGTCTTTTTTCAAATATATATATTTTTTATTTTATTTCGAAAAACTGAATCGACAAAAAATCTATATTATTATCGAACTGCTCACAAAGTTTCACGAGAATCGGTTGAGAAATGCGATGTGTAGAGGAGAACAGCGGGACAGACACCGGACAAACGATTTTCGGTCCAAGCCGAAGCATAGAACTTTGTTCGCTTCGCTCGCTCGTTCGAATATTAGGAATAGAGCTGTGTTGTGTGCGATGATACTGCAGTTATAGGTTGGCCTTAAAACCTAATAACTAGATTACCATTCCCGACTTAAGGGGCTCCACGCGCGTTTTGACTAGTTTTCACGAGTTTTGAGTTGATATTCCTCCGTCAAAACTATAGATCTAGAAACGCTTATCGGTTCTTCTATCCAATATCCTACATTTGTTCCTTTTTTTTTGTAATGTTTACTCAAACATTGTCCAGGAACCTTTTATGCCTAGTGACGAAAATCCCATTCAGATATCTCAAAGAATTATGAAACTACCACTTTAATATTGCTTGTTAGAGAGAGAAAACGCTCGCAGTTAGTGACGTCACAATCTGCGAGCGTCATAGACTCATAATAAATGACAATCGTTTCATATGAAGTTGCGTTTTGCGGAAAAGGGACAGAACATATCCCTTCCTTTTGACACATAACTTTTTGATTATTTAACCTATTGCTTTGCTTTTTTCTCCATTTGACTACATTTTTAATCTTTTTTCGAGAATATATTATACGACATTATTGATTATTTTATTTAGTGTCTACCCCCCTATTTTGGTACAAGCTCTTCCTAGTGGAGTGTAAGAGGGACGAATGATTTGGGATACTTAAGAGTCCCCTGGACGCTCCACTCTCTATACAAACATATTTTGGTTCTCATCTTATTTATTTATTTAGGTTTGCCAACAGGTGTAATACTAAATACTTAATTCATCATCATTCGCTTGTCCTTATCCCATTTACTTGGGGTCGGCGCAGCATGTTTTTTTTCTTCCATTCCTCTATTATAATACTATACTTCATTAAAAACAGAATATAAGATTAGATTGCTTGAGTATTCACCCAATTACTGGCAAACACGGCATGCACGTAAAAGCTAATGCTTACCAAATATACTTAATCTAAGCAGTGCAAGCTCATGCGTCGTTTAGAAAAACAAGGTGAAGTAAGAAGTAACAAAATGGCGGCGGCTTCTCAAACTCATTGCAGACAAGCAAAATCTCTATAATAGTAGATTGTATAACAAGGGGCTAAAATGAGCCATACTACCACGAGATGGTTATTTTCCCAAGCGAAGTGAGGGAAATTGTTCGAGGGGTAATATGGCTTTTAGACCAGAGTTATACACTCTACTTTTCACTTCGACAGCGAGAAAATAGTAAAAACGAGGATTTATCCATCCATAATCATGTTGAGAACTGGATCGACATGCGCTCGGGAGGAGACGCGCGGGCGGGAACACAGCGCGACGTCACCGTCGCGGAGGACGCGGCGACACGCGAGCGACACTCGGCTTCACGAACCCCACCGGCAACGGACGACTCTCGCATTTAGATGTACCTTTGTTTGGCCGGGTATCCCATATTGTAATTAAGGCGGAATAAACCAGCCTATTTGAGTTTACAGTCCATCTCAATTAAGTCCCAGTAGGACCCTAACAATCACTTATAAATTTCACGGCGAAAAGATGGTTCAAAACTGCTTTGACACAGATACAAAATATTGGCACCACGAATAAACGCCTCTCACCGTCTATAGCCGCGTCCAAACGTCAGAACGCGGCGGACAGCATACGGGGCATAAGATAAAGCGAGACAGAGAGCATCTATCCCGCTCAATCTCAAAGCTTATTCCAAGTATGTAGTTAATGACGCTTGAACGTTTGGACGCGGCTATTGACGTTCAGAGGCGTTTTATTTTTTTAATGATTGTGATTTAGGGATTAAAAACACCTAATATTTGACATGAATTCTGTTTTCTGATTGGTCGATTAGAATATGTAGCTGTATTCTGGTTAGTTGATAGCAAATACAAATATTCGTTTGAAAGAGTTGTGATTGGTGGATTTAAGACGGTGTTGTTTTGATTGGTCAAATTAAATGTTTTAAAAATCATAAATATGTCTACATATTTTCCCTAGAGGCTAAATGTACTACTTTAGCCCCGCTTGCTAAGCCTAATATGACACACTTTTCGAGCATGAGATGTGAAAAATAAATGACATGACTATTTGTATACGAGAGTCTAAAAATAACATATATTAAAAAAAATATTTTAGAACTGAGAATTAGCCTTGAGTTTGTAATTCCGTCTCGCTGTTTTAACATGAGAGCCAAACTACGTTTGTATGGGGAGCAAACTTTAGTCGAGCGTCCACTCGACTCGTCACTTTCGGGAAAAGTAGACCACTTTTGGTTTTCCGTGTCGGCGAATGTTATTGCATCTCCTCTGATTCACATGTAGACTATGTCTGTCTACGACATACTTAAAAAAACTGTTTCATTTAACCCTATCGCATTTATTGGTGTTTTCTATGTCTAATCTGTAAACGGCGATAAGATTCCGCTGTGACGGTGCTTGAAATTGCGAAGTTAACTGCGTTAACGTAAGCAGAGCTACTTTAGCTGAACTGAACGGTAAGGCGCGCTACTTTCAATCTGGACTTCTGGAGGGCAGGGGTTCGAACGGCTCGCGCCATTGGGTTAAAAAAACTTATGTAAGATATATCATTCGATATTTAACAGAAGCTTTTCGGTGAAGGAAAACATCGTGAGCAAATCAGATAGCAGTTGCTTTGGTAAAACTAGGGGCTACACCACATTTGCTTCATCAAAAACTACTAGAAATGGCCCAGAAAAATTAATCAGGTGTTCGGCTTACCTCTTTTTGGAATACAGCTGTGATTTTATGTACTTAGAGAATCCAGTACATCTCGTTACCTAAACCTATCTATGCTAAGCTGTTATATTGGCTGACTGGTAAGCTTGCAAATACAAGGTTTCAAACAGGTCAAGTTGACACGGCTAGTAAAAACCGAAAACCACGTGATCCAATCATGTAACTGACATTGAGCGCTCAAACAGAACACATATGCCGTAACTGTGTAACATTTCAATGACGCTTATTCCGTTTTGTTACCGAGCAAAACGAAATTACAGATGCAGTAAAATTACACAGTGCACACGCTATTCCATTGTTCAAATGAGACGGCAGAATTAAAAAAGAACATCTTTAATTGTCTATGGATGGTAAAAAATGGCGGGCGTGGTTGCGATGGGAAGGGGAAAACAGGTGGAAATAGGAAGTATTAAATTAATTGTCTATTTTAAAAGCGATTAAAGAAGGTGTAATAGTTAAATTATTCGCTCTTATGGCGAGCTGTATCGACTTACGATTACAGGCGTTAACGTTAAATATGCCATACAAACTTCACAAACTTTCCATACATTTAGATTTTAACGTACAATTGCAGGCGGTTAGATGCAACCCACCCTTAAGAGGCCGACAATACCTAATTTGGATGAAATTGATGTTATTTAAGCAGTTTTAAGAAGTTTTTATCTAGCCGTTCATAAAAATATATGTTAATAATATTCATCATATTTCAAAGACCGTCGACGGATTCGATACATAATTGGACGAAATCGGCTCGATTGAAAATAATTGCAAAGATTGGTCTTAAAATCATCATTAAACGGTTCTGTCTTTATTTTTTTGACGTATGGGTCTGCAATTAAAACATGAAGTCAACACATTCATACCTAAACCGCTATTGGAATTATCTTTACTTTATTTAAATAAAAATAAAAATACGGAATATTCTACTAAGGTTAGTATGGTACATTACATTATATTACATATACATTTACTTATAATTTACCGCAGCCCCACCCATTTACTCAGCTTTATCTCGTATATAACTAAGGTTGAATTGCAGACAAGTGAAAAACGACTTCATGCCATTTTGGACAAGGTTCGAAATCAAACAAAAACCGATCAAAGACGGTACGTGTAAAAACGGTGACATTATGCAAAAAACACCTTCATTACTATTCAAGTACATCGAAGACACTTACAATCCGCCATTATCTTATTCGTGTTCGTAAACTATAGTTTTCAAGTAATTAGGCCATTGAGTACAGGCTCACGCCTCACGAATAGTCACTGCAATTAAAAAAGCAAACAGTACCATAGATAGTCGTGACAGTTTAAAGTAAAAAGGCGGGAAATGGTGACCGTTAAATTGTTATCAGCCAGTGTTATCTGTAGTTAAAGGTGTTGAACGATAATTTTCTGATAATTTACACGTTTTACGGTGAAGTGTCTTCGAAAGTGGGCTCGGAATAGATAGGAGTAACGTCTTTCGCATGACTGTCAAATATATACGGCAACTGTCAATTTGTCACAGCCTCGAAAGTGAATGAATTGAATGTTTGCCGTCTCTTTTCTTCTCATAGCTGCGTCTCTAGGTTGTTGTGGCAAATCGCTAGGTGTACAAAGCCCTTCAATCAAATGGCGCCACAGCGATTTGTACAGCGCTGGTAGCCAGCCATAGGTCATGTTAGGACTTATATGTGGAACCTATTTAACCTAACCTAACCTAACCTAACGCGACAGCCGGCAGTTTTGCTGGGAATAAATAAATAAATATTTGGGGACAATCTTACACATATCAACCTAGTCCCAAACTAAGCAAAGCTTGTACTATGGGTACTAGACGACGATAAACATACTTATATAGATAAATAGATACTTAAATACATAGAAAACATCCATGACTCAGGAACAAATATTCGTGCTCATCACACAAACAAATGCCCTTACCGGGATTCGAACCCAGGACCTCTAGCTTCGTAGGCAGGGTCACTACTAACTAGGCTTAACCGGTAATATTGTCACATACATATGTACTTCGAAAGTCATAACCTCGATTATTAGGTATGTCGTATGTACTGTTTCATACAAATTAGCCAATCCCTTGAGAATGCTTTGTATGACCTAGCTAAAAATATAGCTTCCGTTATACGTAAGTACAGTCAAGTGCAAAAATATGTATCGATCTAATCCCCACATAAATATGTTACAAAACCTTAATCCGCTGACATAAGAGCGATGGGACATATTTATGAGTAGGTAAGTTGTATGGATTCATTATATAACAATAATATTTTTACACTGTACATATTTTGGCTCAGATTCGGTGCTTCCGATACGATCCACTCTGAGGTTTGGCTACCGCCAAACGAAAACTAAGTTCGTTCGTGTATCTCCCTCTCTGTCGCTCGAATTAGCAATTGCGACAGAGAGGGAGGAACACGAACGAACTCTGTTCTGACATTATGCCCCACATACCACCAACGATATAAACCTCATTGTGTTATCGTATCGCATACACCCATTATGACCGATTCACAAAATCTAATATGTAGTAAAAGTCACTGCCATGAGTAACAATTTTCTCACTAATCTGTTAGATGTATTAGATTAGTGACTCGAAAGATTATTTATTGGAATTTCCGATTGAAATAGACGAACGGCTTGATTAGACACCCTATTTATTTATTTAAAAAGAAAAACTTATCGTACAAAAGACGGACTAAATGTCATATGGCATTCTCCACCAGTCAAACCTTAACACATTCACTACCAAGAATCGCTACGCACTACGCTCGTAGCTGATCTTGTGGTTCTCGTATGTAGCGGAAAGCGACTACGGCGTAGGCGCCCGCTAGGCGGGTTCCTGGTAGCGGAAGTGTTAAGGCAAAGCGGAAAAGATTGTGGGCAGTGCAAATAACAACTTAAAAAAAACATTACGTCACTGCCATTGCTATGTCGCTGCCATTCCGAAAGGTTTTTATTTCAAGCGACAGCATACAATTTATATTTTACACGAAGGTGCGTGTGAGGCTATGTATGCGATCACATGAGGCCCGTTTCACACTACAGAGGTTACCATTTTAAAAGTTTAAATTGACAACCCCTGGGTGCTTGACCAATTTCGATTAGGCAATTTAAAATCTTAAAATAATAAGATTAAGCCTTATCGCTGGAAATGTAACATATTATTTTTTTCAAGACATTAACAGTTCAAATGTTAATGTATATTTTTTTAATAACCCGACTGAAGGACTGTACCTATCCATGGTCATGAAATAAAAGAAAAAGACCAATAACGACTGGCCATTTGATCTGTGTTGCCTGTTAACGCTTGTGAAATTGTAACTTGTAGCTTCGTGAATCGGGCCAACGGTGTCGGTTCGTTTTTTTTTAATCATAAAGAAAAATCCTTATCTAGACCGAATGACTTTGTTTGACGTGTTTATATAGTTATTCCAGTCATTGAACTTGCTCACATTAGAAGAAAATTATTAGTAAGAAAAAGGTTGACAATAATCGCTTGTACCTTAAGGGGGGGTTGCACCAAATCGTCTGTAATCGTAAGCGGTGTTAGTTAAAATCGGAATGTATGGAAACTGCTCAGGAACGCGAACCCTGGAAGCGGAGGGGGGAAGCCTGGGCTGGGCAAATCCAGCAGTGGAACACAACAGGCTCCTAGTAATAATAATAATAAGCCCGCGGGGGCAGCATAACCCATTTTCCAGACCACCCACCATTCAACCCAATAACCCATGACCTTAGTTTCCATCGCAGCACAGTGTTGCACTGCAATAGTCTTTGCACCTGGCGGGGACCATCACCGGGTGTATCATGTTGTGCGCTCGGAGATGGTATCCGCCATGTGTATCCCTAGCTTTATATTATTTTTGTTTTAAAGGGCCTCTGTGCTGTTGGCTTCGGCCTCACGCATGCCTTCCAAAAGTCCCCATGGTCCTGAGATATGGAAAAAACATACAAATAATAATAATAATGGAAAGCGGAACAATTTTCTATGGAACGGTAGCTGCCGCCGCCATATTTAACGGTGATCGCCTTGATCGGTCTCTAATCCTAAATTGGTACAACTCACCCTAAGCCTAGCATGATCGCGTTTATGTCGGACGTAAAGCATTCGTCCCTCTCGCACTGACATACTTGCTAGTACCCAAAAATTTCATTTTTGACAGAAGCTTTTTACTGATCACATGTTTCGACAGTCCATTGTTTGGATGACGTCACGCCACTTCACTTATTAATAAATGCAGTGTGCATGGGAATCGATCCGGTTACACTCAGCGCGGCGCACGCGCATCTAAAGGAAAAGCGTGAACAGGGTAGGAGTTCTACAGGCGTTTGTTACCTTTGGTGTTTGTACGGGTAAAGTGCCGGTTCTTATGAAGTTCTGTATCGGTGCCTCTGAGCAATATGATAGGTTAACGAAAATTACTGACGAGGTAGTGAGCAAGCAAAGTTTTAATTATATATTACATACATACATACATACATACATACATACATACATACATAAATATAATCACGCCTATTTCCCGGAGGGAGATCTTGACAAACCATTCTTGCTTCATTCACTTTCACACATTCTGCATACATAGTCGTCGGTTTAGGGTACTCTTGACCTGACCTTTCTTCAGGATGGTCGGAGAAAGTTCGACGAGGTCTTCCTTCCATCTGTACCATCAACATTCCCTCATACACTCTCTTTGTTAATCTTCCCTTCTCTACATGTCCGTACCATCTTGGCATGCCCTTCACAATTTTCGTCACACACAGCCATATTCATAAACGTCCTATAAGCTTGTTTTAACCAAAATGGCGTTAAAATTCGTTTGTCCTTATCTGTCACTTTGACATTTGTACATTTTATTTAGCAGAGGCATTTTAAGCTTTATGAATAAGGGTGTACATCTTCAGTCACTCCACATCTCTCTCTCTTATCACATTATCTCTTATAATAATTAATCTTTATTATTTATTTCTTTCATTAAAAAAAAAACATCTTAGCGGTAAGTATTCATTTCCTGATCGCCTATTTGAGGGCAGTTTGTTGGCGAATGTTAATAATATATTCTAAACTTAATGTTAATTAAACATTATTATATGCACGCATGGAGCTCCAATGGCCATATTTTTTTCATGTGCTATACTTGTTATGTCGTATGTATATCATGTATGTAAGTTATCCTTATTTACAAACAATTTTTCAACCAACTTTCTGTCAATTGAGCTGTTATTTGGCATAATAATGTAATTTCGGTGACAATGCAATATTATAGCACCTCAATCGTAGACACAGAAGGTGGCCGATAGCGATAACTAAACTAAAAAAATAATAATTAATATGTCGTGTTTGGGCTCATTGTAACCCTTTTAACGCTGTAGATGATTGCAATAATAGGCCATTGTAGCCGAGCGGTGAGGAACGCGACTTTCAATGGTGGAGGTCGTGGGTTCGAACCCCCAATGGGTTTTTTTTGCAAAAACTTATGTACGATATATCATTTGATATTTAACAGTGGATTTTCGGTGAAGGAAAGCATCGCGTGTCATCATCTAATCCCAATAAGGTCTAGTTTTCCCTCTGGAATGGAAGGTCAAAAACTAGTGCCTATGCCAAATCTTGGGATTAGGTGCCAAAACGGCCCCCTGGCTCCTGAAGAGATGACTGTGCAGTAAAAGTACAGTCGGCAACAAAAGCTTATTCCGTCGATTTACACTGATGAATTGATACATACACATACATTCACGCCTTTATCCCTAAAAGGGGTAGGCAAAGCACATGAAACTTGTGTTCCAGTACCACTTTTAGCATAAATGTGGGTATAAAAGATCGACAGAATGTGATATAGCTGTGACAGGTTGCTAGCCATCGCCCACAACACACTTCAACCCTGTTCCCTTAGTCGACTCTTACGACACCCACAGGAAGAAAGGGGGTGGTGCTATTCTAACCCGACACCACACGGGAATTGATGATGTTTCAAATCCGTTTTGTATGTCAATTCAGTTAGGTATATCCATATGTTTTCGTGCTCCCTGGGTCAAAAAACATCCGTTCAATCTGACCCTTATTATATGATAATATTATAAAGCTAAATTACACTTTCAAAGTGGACGGGAATTATACATTTAAAACATTTGACTTGCTTTTCGATGCTGTGACCGATATTCTTGTAAGTAATGAAACTTCGATGATAGCTGTTTATTCAGTTTTTGTTATTCACTTACTTTACTGACTTGAGGCGTAGGTAAATATATAAATAATGGAAAAGTTCATTTATATTTATACCGTTATTATACAGGAAACTGAGGAAACTCCCGGGAATACATATAGTAACATATTTTAGATCGATTTGGTTGGAGAAATGTATTGTCCAATTATTGTTGGTACAGTCAGGGGTATTAATATACGTACATAAATAAGGACATACATATCTGTACTAGCTTTTATTGCCGACTGTACTTTTTTGCACAGTCGGCAACTACTCGTTGAGAGGGTTCAGATGTGCCCAGATGGGTTTATCTTGTGTAAGTGAGAAGATGCTTTGGTCAGTGAATGAAGTGGGATCCCCTTGGATCGCATAATGTTATTTAGGCTATTATTGTTTCGCATAATTAGTGTGGCATAATTGGTTTTGGCATAATAGTGCTTTCGCATAGTAATACTTTGGCCTACTACTTTTTTGGCATACTACGCTAATAGCATAATTTCAGTTGAACTAATCTGTATTGGCCGAATAGACATTACGCATACTATTGTTTGGGCTAATAATTATTTGATACATCTGTCATTATCCATAATTTCAGGTTTGTAAATGAATAAAACTCAGTTTCGTTGTTACATTGCATTTATTATTATTGCGAAAACATTTATTATAATATTGACTTATTTTCTTAGATGAATGATAGTTGCTAAACCACGTTGTTATTGGTTCTGGAAGGGCACGGGGACGGGGAGGTTCGGGGGCAATGCCCCCCGCAGTAAAAAACCCAAATAATCGTAACAATGGTATCATTCGTAGGTTAGGTTTGGGTCTGCTTGTGTCCCTTAGAGCATAAATAGGCACCCCGCGAAGCGGGGTGACGTCGACACGCTCTGGCGGTTAGGTTAGGTTTACATAACTTTTGTTTAGGACATTACTGTTATGCATTTTGATATGATGCCAATTGTTTATTATGCCTAATTGTGCTAATGCTTATTGAGATAGAAGAGATTGAGATAGAGACTGATGATAGAGATAGAAGGTGGCCATGGGAATTCAGTATTTAACCGACGTAACCCCGTTGAGTTTGGGCTGGTTAGAATCGTGTCGATGAGTAGTTGATGATGGTATACAGGAAAGTACAGTCGGCAACAAAAGCTAGTACCTTGTCCTTAGGTCAGATGGCAGTCGCTTTCGTAAAACTAGTGCCTATGTCTTGGGATTAGTGTCAAAGCGGACGGGCTCCTTTAGGGCACAACCAAGAATAACGCTAGGAGGTGGTGAGGTGGTGATTTCGGTCCTAGTTCACTCTCGTTAGCAAAAATGTAACAAAATATCATTTCATGGGATATCGAAATTTCGAAAATGCTTAACTCAACTGATTTAATACTGGGACTCCCATGAAAGGGCATTGGACGGCATTTCCTTAAAATCACTTCCACAAGTCAACCCGTCGTTCGGTGTCATCCTAATTCGTACGTGTGCAAACACTTCCAGCGGAAGGCACACGCGCTCCTCACACACGTGAGTTGCGGGTTATTTTACGAAATGACGTACTGAAGTTACGATTATTTCTTAAGTTACGATGTTTTCTTGGTATCCGTCCATTTCCCTCAAGACCGGCCTCAGTCACTGAATCATAAGCTGAATCACTCACGAACAAATAAAACGGTACATAGAGGGTGTACCTTTTTATGCCCTTGAGTGGTCCAGATACTGGTTTCAGAGCATGAGATCAGTGTGTATTAGCCCAGCCTACTCAATGAAAAGGTATACATATATCACTATTACTATATTTTAATCAATCGTGCTTGATTTCATGGGAGAACTTACTTATCTTATGTATTTTACTTTATTCGTTTCTGATGTGTATTATACTAAAGTTGCATGAAGAATCGAAGAATTTGCCGGTGTCCGGAAATGGGACAGGCTTTACGGCCGTATTCATAAACGTACTTCAAGCCTGTTTTAAATAAAATGGCGTTAAAATTCGTTTGTCCTTATCTGTTACTTTGACATTTGTGTTCGTAAGAAAGGGACAAAACACATTTTATTTAGCAGAGGCATTTTAAGTTTTATGAATAAGGGGGCTAGAATCTAAGCGGTGAGGGGTGGAGGGGGGGGGGGGGGGGGGGGGTAGGTGTGTTTTACTTTTTTTTTATAAAATTAAAATTATTCAAGTTTTTACTTCTGCCGGCACTCCCGGAGTGAAATTTATTAGTTGCCTGTTATGCGAAGATACAAGTTACAATCTCACAAGTACAAACAGGCAACATTGGTAAAATGGCAAATCGCTATTGATCAAGCGCCTCAGTGTTGTTAGACTTGTAAAATTAGTAGCTTTGTGTAACGGGCCCCTGCTTTTATAAGGTTGGTCCTGAGCTAACCTCAGTCACGTGTAGCTTAAACAAAGCGTAAGTACCTGTAAACGCTTTTGTATGAGGTAGGGCACAGCGAAATGTCATCCCGCTCGAATGTGGAGCAGCCCAACTGGGGAAGTACCTCCGCCTTGCAGGAGACCACAGCCGTAATAACACTACTTATATATACTATACTTGCTCTGTAGTAGTGTTGTGTTCCTGGAGGTGAGCAAGGTCGCCAGTTGCAATGCGTTGTGTTGAGAGCGTGGGAATTTGTTCCTTCAGCTGTCAACACGGCGAATCCTCAAACATATCAAGGGTCGGCAACGCCCATGTTACTCCTTTGGAGATTCATGCGTCAATAGGCTGCGGTGTCCGCTTACCATCGGGCGGGCCGTACGCTTGTTTGCCACCGTCGTTGTATAAAAAAAAAGCATCCTTAAAGATCTGCCCAATATCATGGCCCCGCAAAGAATGAATGAACGACCTCCCAACTTCGTTGTCGGGTCGTTGGCCGAGCCCTGGCCGCCCTGAGCCGGAGAGTCAACAAAGCTGTTTCAACACCGTCTGAATTCCTCAGCCGACTCCACCCGGCCTCGGGTGTGGAACATTTTAAACGTAGTTTTTGCTCTGGAGGACATTGTTCTACGGTCAGGTAATTAATAGAGAATTCCTCGCTACGCTGAGTTGATGCTGTTCGGTCTTCAATTTAAAGGGACGGTATTTCGAGGCAAAGTATTTGCTGCGTTAGAGGCATAACGATTTCTATCGAATTGGTGTTGTTTTTTTATAATTTCTGTAAAGTATGCGCAAAAAGTAGGAACAGCAATATGACTCGCTAAATTTACATTGATCGGTAGTTGAGCTAAATTGCATCTTATTGTACACTATTTTATGCAAATAAATTACTTAAATACTTACTTCTTACAAAATGTTGACAATTTCTTGCGGTAGAGTCTTTGTCGCTGTGTAGGATGTTTCTCTACCATATATACTTTAAAATACATCGGCTATCAACGGTGTTGTTATCCAGAAACAAGTTTCAACGTGGAAATTCGTGTATTTTCAAAAACTCTAAATTCGCATTGACCGAAAAATACTACACTACATACATCAACACGACTCACACTTATTGCAACAGGAAACTTGCTTACGTATTTGCGATTAAAACTTCACTTGTCAGCCGGTCCTATTTGTATTTACAAAACATCTGCTCTTATCAGCTTTTCTATCTTAATAATACCAGCAAGTTGCGTACTGTCCTCCCGTATACGTGTCTGATCTAGTTCAAAAACTGAGACATCTGCTGGCATTCTAGCCACGTTCGAGCAATAAGCTCGTGCCGCGGGGCCCAGCATAATCTGGTCTACTCATAACGAACCGGTAGCTTAGACAACCCCACTTAACCCAATACTTATGTAAACTCTTTAGGATCGCTTTAGAATGGACTAGCGTATGCATATACAAAGATACTAATGCCACCGGATGATATGATTGTAACGTAATCTAACTCTAAAGCTGTCAGAGGTAAGGCTGGTTCTATGTTTAAACGACAGCATTGGTATATTTGTGCAACGTAACTGGCCGTACGTGAGCCGAATGACGCCATTGATGATAATTTTTAAAAAGAGAATGCGGGCTTGCGCCTAAACACCTGTCAAGTGTCAAAGGTTTTACTTTTTTTTCGAAACGGCCAGCTCAGTTTGTTTTGTTGCCAGGAGGACAAACTGGAATGACATAGTTAAATAGATGATAGGGGAAGCTTGCAAGTGTCCGGAGCAAACGTGTTTTCTTAAGTGTTTATAGTATAAAATTATCTGGCGGAAAATTACGCCAATTACCGAATATTATCCTATAGCTAAAAGGCAGAAAAGTGAATGAATAGCATAAAGGAAGTATTGTCTGAGTTAAATCAGGTGAGCCATAGCTTGTCTTGCTCATCTCAAACCTATTTTTCTGTGTAAAATGCCCCTGAAAAGCTGTATTTCACCGCGCACTCTTAGTAAAAATGTCAGATTTAAATCCTGACCTTGTCGATAAACAACAACTGATTGCCGTAGGTAGTTGTTCTTAATTCATTCATTCTATACTTACTATACATGCACATGAGAGCAAATGCCGCTTATGCAATTTTCCTCGTCAATTCAGTAGAATTCTATTGTAATTCAGATACCATGGTTCTATTTCCGACGTAACTATTTGTCCGGGCCGACGTCACAGCGACGACTTATCCACATGATCTCAACTGGTAAACATCACGTTTTGACGCTGTTCCGGTGACTTACTTAGATTTGAGAAGTTTGGTGGAACTTTTTAGAATGTGAGGATGTTTTCACTTTTCTTGGTACGCGAAAGAATTCGCGGCACCACCAGCAAGTTTTCCTGTAATTGTTGTAATGTAGCATTGATACTTTCATTATCATTCTCAAATTCCTCATATTAGTAGCGTATGTAACTCTAATTGTGATCATCATCTTTCATTATCCGCTTGGCCTTATGTCGCTTGGGATAGGCGTAGTATGTCCATTTCTTCCATATCTCTCTGTGGCCGGTCATCTCGGTAATCCGGACATTATCACTTACGCCTTCTTTCAATATGATATCTTGCAGGCCATCCTACTTTTCCATGACCTATGTCTGGTCTTCGTCCTAAACTATGATAACTATTCAATTGTGAAAGATATCTACGAACGAAAGATCGAACTTGAATAGTATTATGATCTGGAATTGAAATTGAAATAGAGGAGGAAATTGGTTTCAAAATGAATCTCTTGATATCAAGCTGGTCGGCCGTACTTCTGTTCGTTGTAATTGTATGTAACTGTATCCCGCCAAACAGATCTCACAAAGCCACGATCCCAAATTTCGTCGCGAACAATGTCCCATCCGTTTTGTAACTGGCCGCTTTCTAAAACCAAAGATAAAGTAACCGTTTCGTAACCTAACCCCAGTTAACCTCAACAAAAACGTATTACCAAGTAAATACATACGGGCATTGTAATTCAAATAAATTTAAATCTCTGAACGTCTCTGTCGCAAGGATGGACGGAATAGTGTATGACGCAACCAGCGTTTGAATCGTTTCTGAAATTCGCGCTTTCTTGGCTGATTTGTATGAATTGCAGATTTCTGCTCTCGATCTGGTGTTCTAGAAATACGCGTGCCTTTTGTTATCCTGTATAGTGTATAGTATTATGCTGACAATAGGGAATCATTCATTTATTCATTATTCATTCTCAGATATGCCTTAAAGTGCCGGTTGGTGACTGCTGCTGTCAACCCTTGTTCGACGATTACCAAGTGTCTGTATGATATTGATTCATGTTGCCTCTTAAAAAACATTTATTACGTCTGAAGTTTTCTTTGAATATTTTCGCGAGATAATTGGTGGCTACACTTGGGCTCCGATGTTTGAAACTGTAGTATAGTAAGATTCTGAGAAACAAATTGGCGTTCCTCAATGATATATTGCTATGTCAGCCAATGGCGCCATATTTAACGTCCACCGTTTAGGTAAGTGCAGTCGATGCAAACCCTTAAGTTATGTTTATATACTGTTTATACATTATTTACAAACATCGGGACAGATCGTCAACTTGATTTCTTGACTCTAGAAAATGTCCTTTACGGAAGACAATTTGCAGCACTACTACAGTAGTTTACTACTTAGTTACTACTACTACTTAGTTTCAACACGTCAGTTTCATTGTCTCTCAACAATTATCATTTACTTCACAAAGGATGGCAAGTTACTTTCTTATTCTTTTCCTCAATTCTCATAAGAGGCGTGTTATCCAACCCGTATTAATAGTACATTACTACAGAGGCCGGGAAGTAAGGGGTTGCCGGCCGAGTACATATAGACGGCCGAGCTTAACGAGGTCGGATAATTATGAGGTTGGCAACCCCTTTTCACGCCGAGGTATGCATAATGTTTTTCTCAAACGTGCAATGAAATAAATTAAAAAAACTCCAAGAAATCAAACTTTAATTTTCATGGCTGAACGCCGTGATCCTGTGCCACAAATTGTGGAATGGAAATTAAAAAAGACCATCTTGCAGGCCTAAGCCTCCAATTTTGTATGAAATGCCATTACGGATCTCTCGTCTCGCTCCGCCCGAAACGTGACACTTCCAAGCCCATTATGAAGAACACAACGTCAATATTTCATTGCATGTTTGAGAAAATTAAATTAAATTAAATAAACGTTTATTTCAGGCCATGGCCCATATCGTTGTTAGTACGTAAGTTCAGACTTACATTGATTCATGTTAGTAGTAGGTACATACAAATTAAACAGATTCTTATTATTATTATTATTTACCAATTTAACGAAGAGAACGGGACCGGCGCATCATTAAACTTAAATAATAAAATCATACAATAAAATTGGAAATAAATTATAAAATCGTTAATGTCAATAGGTGAAATAATTAATTATTGCTAAATGTCAAAAATCTAAATTGCTCAAAATTAAAACATTATAAATTACATTAATTAGTACCTACTTAGAAAATTTAATTAAATGTTAAATCAAATAAAATAAATTTAAATTTAATGAAATAAAGTAATAAGAAGATTTCAGCATTTGCAGCAGATTGCTGTATTAGGACAGCGCAAATGCTGTGCGCGGTTTTTTTTAATGAGTGAAAGGTATTCCCTTGGCCTTTATTTCTATTCTCTCACTTTTTCAATATTTTTTACGTCCATTAAATATATAAATATTAATAAATGTGTATTAGGGGACAATCTTACACTAATCGAACTAGCCCTATCCTCATGGCGCCCACGCGCCATTTAAAAGGCCGTGTCAGTGGATGAAAATTAAAATTAATTCCATTTAAGAAAAACTCAAATTTCACTGTTCGATTTTGCGTACTGGGCGCCACGAGGCTATAGTAAACTCAATAAGGCTTGTGTTATAGGTACTAGACGACGATATATGTATATAATAGATATAAATACTTAAAAACATAGATAACATCCACGACTCAGATACAAATATTCACGCTCATCACACAAATGGGATTCGGACCCAGGACCTTCAGCTTCGTAGGCAGCGTTACTACCGACTAGGCTAACCGGTCGATAAAACCATTACTCCATTACATTCATTGATTTAATGGTTACATTACGTTACTAATATTCCTCTTGTATAGATATTCTTTTCCAGCATCGTCAACGAATTCAAAGCTTCCCCATTGATCGAGTCTAACGACACCCAAGGGAGGAGAATGGGGTGGTGCTATTCTTACCCGACAGTTGTTCATCATTCCCATCCTCATCAGCCTTTATATGTATACGTCCCACTGTTGGGTACAGGCTTCCTGTCATGGATGAGAACATTCCTTCAATCAATCAATCAATCATTTATTTCACATAAAAACATGGTGTACAAAAAGGTATTACAATAAAAACAAGACAGTTTTGCTGCTAGTGCAACACGTAAAATGTAAGTTAATATTAATAGGATTTGTCATACTTCATGCTAATTTAATTAATTAATAATAGATACAATTCTATATTAAATATTACACTGGAATGTGAGTATATTCAATTCAATTCAATTCAATCTTTTATTCATAAAATATCAATTTTAAATGTCCCAAACTTAACCATTTTTTTTTTACATTAATATTATAAATAGTTCAAGTAAAATTAAGTTTCTACATGCAAAATTTGTCTTTCTCAAATTCGCCATGTGGAATCTAAGATATTCTGTCGAATGTTTGTCCACTTAGAGGATTGACCACGGCCTTTAGAAAATGTAAAAAATTTGTTGGCATTTGACATTTTACACATTTTCTAAGCATACGTTGGAAAGGAAAAACCTTGGCAGCACGCACTTGCACAGCGTGTTTTAATGACGGTAATTACTTGATTACGAGTTATCTTCGACGAGATCTTTAGATATATTCATATTGACGGTTTACAACGAATACTTCAGAATACAGTAAAAAGATGGCGCTGTTTAAAGAAAAATAATTTTCTTGAATTCATAAAGTCATTCTTTCGAAATTAATTTTATGGATGAAGGAAAGTTTCGTCGTAAATTAATGACATTGGAAGTATAGACAGATGCTACACATTCAGAGGTGCAGTCAAACACACAAGCTGTTAATTAACTTGCACTGTTCGGTGAGTTGTCTATCAAAATTTGCAAACCATTTTTTGGCCCTTGGCAGTATCTGATTAAGCTTAGATTTGGCATACTTATGTAAGTTCGGAAAAATGTAATATTATGGCACCACAGGGCTAATCTGATGATATAGACAGTGGCCATATTAGTAACTCCTTAACTACACAAGCTAAACTCTTTCTGTTTGGGCTCATTGTAACCCTCTCAACGAGTAGTTGATGCAAAAATTACAATCTACGATAAAAGCTAGTACCAAAAGAAAGTTCCTGGATCGAAACTCATTTCCTTAATATTTATAAGACAAGGTAAGGATAAAATCGAGATGGCGGATTATACCTGCACAAAGTTGCAGAGCCGCGCTAAACGTCACGAAAATGACAGCAAAGTGCGAAATCGCTCGACCTACCGCAAGGTACGGTCAAAATAAACACTAATCCAGACCAAAATGAATCCTAGCTACCAATATTTTGGGTCCACTTTTATATAAACTATTATAATTCGGCTTCCCAAATTAATTTAAGTTTTAAAATGTTACAATTTGAGTTGATTTTTGTTTGTATGTCGTGTATGAATAATTTCGTATGCCAACAAACGAGCAACGCACACGCAAAAACATGGTCTTCTGTTTGCCGATTACTGGCACAGTTTTGTAGTAACACTGACACTAGTATATTAATGATATTATATATTCAGTGGTTTAATATGTAGGTACTCTACTAATGAATAATATGCATATAGACCTGCCATTGAACCATTCGAAACGAGCACACAATTTAAAAGCTCTTAAAAGATTTAAATAAGATTATTTGTGTTGCTACTAACTTTTTACCCGACTGCCCGAAGGAGAAGACCTTTTTAGGGTTAGGTTAGGTTAGGTTAGGGCGTAGTCAACAAGGAACCCTTATAGTTTCGCCATGTCCGTCTGGCCGTCCGTCCATCCGTTCGTCTTCGGCTTAGCTCAGTAACCATTTACTACTAGAAATCTGTAATTCGGTATGGGTATATAAATCAATCACGCCGACAAAACAGAAGAATAAAATCTTGAGTTTTTTTTTTGGGGTACCTCCCCTACACTACACCTAAAGTGGGGATGTAATTTTTTTCTCGTTAAACCCGTAGTGTGGGTATCTTTGGATAGCTTGTTCTAAAATATTATGGGTTTCTTAAAACAATTTTTCAAATTAGTGATTCTTTTGCGAGATAGTGGGCTTTGAAACCCAAATTTTTGTTCGAGTCTTTGTCCTCCCCCTAAATGGCTGCTACTGAGAATGTGAAAAAAAATCGTGGCAGTAGTACATATAATGAATTTAAAAGGAAAACTATCACGGCTAAGTAGGCATAAGTAGTTACCGAGTAATAGTCGACCAACTTAAAATGTACTTAGAAAGGCCAACTTTCGTACAAATTCGACCGACGCAACCATTTAGTTGGCGCGCGCGTGTCGATGTAACTAAGAAAGACAGGCAACTACGGAACCCTACACTGCACGTGGCCCGACACGCACTTGGCCGGTTTTTGTACCTCTTATTTGTCAGTTTTCACAATTCAGTTAACGTTCTTATATATTTGTTTGTGCTTATTATTTTAATTAAAAATACGTGTTTTCGTCATCTCACACGTCCTTATCCAGTCCACACTCATCCACTAGCCATCTTTTTTTTTTTACTATCCTTACCTTTTATCCCAACATATAGAAATGCTAGTTAATGCTAATTTAATCTTTTTTTAAGGATTCAATGTTCAATGGTATTAAAAGAACAGTTTCCATATCGTCTAATTTCTAAAATGGCAACGAAAAGGCAGAAGTCACTCAGCCAGCCGCGGCCCTAATTTAGTTTATTTGTCAAGTCAACTTTTTAATTTCAAAAATCGCGCCACAGGCATCGTTCGCGAAAGTCTGATGTTTGTTTTTCGAATAACTGGCGGTGCGTTCCAAAGTGAGAATGGGTCGCGGGTGGGCCCCGGTGATTGTTTTTCTTTTATTTCGTTTTTGTCGGTTTTCGTACGGGCATGTTACCGTGTCTTTGGTTAATGATTTGTTTTGAGTTGGTATTAAATATTGTTTAATGTGATTTGTTTAACAGTTCACTATACACTTTATACTAGGTTTGAGTGTTTGACATATAATGCTCGGTAACTATGTGTGCTTCTTTTTGCATTATTATTAGACTGTTTTTAGCTTCATCATTTATTCGAAAAGTAATTACTTGGTGAATGCTTGGTTGATAAATTATTCTGTTCCTGTTTTATTCAATTTCATAATTTGTATTCTTTTCATATTTTCAGTAAAATTATCCTTAATTTGTAGTTAGTTACTTTTTAAATGTTTAATCATTTGCTCTTTGCGGAAGTCAATTTGTTGAAACCTATGACCTGTGACTTCCCATTGATCCCATTTCCACCTGGGTCGACTATGGCGGTCGTTAAATACCCGGCAGCAATTAAAAACAATACACATGGAAGTAATAATTCACTGTACTGCAATAAGAAAAGTCACATGCACATAAGCTTTACATGTCACTTACGCTCTTTAGTACTAGCTGGAATAACAAAAGCGCCCATCAAAACCGTGAACTGCGATATCGTTCAAGCAACCTCTTCCGCCTCGCTCGCGCTCGTTGCGCTTGCGCGGGCGCAGGTTTTATCGCTGTTTGTTGTCTCTGTCGCTCTGTTTGCTCGCGTTGCCTGGCAACGCGTTGTTTACACAGTTTGAGGTTGAACGATCGGCAGCGTATGCGATGCGAAAGGTTCAGAGGACTGTACAGTCATCCTCAAATACTGAGCATGGTGCTCAAATGATCTAAACGGGATTTTTGTTTCTGCAAATTAACAGGTAGGTGACGAGGGCACTTTTACACGCCAAATGGTACAGAGAGAAATTAATAACTTACATAGATTCGAAACACGTAGTCTCAACTAAACTAATGAAAATAAAATGATAAAATATGTTTTATTTGTAAAATGGAAGGAAACTTAGAGATCAGGAGAATAGATTCAAGAAAACGAAAAATAATAGATACAGCTCAACAAAACTGAATCTCATAGTTCATAAATTATAAAATAAGATTAATAAAAAAAATAAGGAAACTTAAAGATGATTTCATACAGAAGTTATACGACGCGCAATATTTTATTATTTTATTTGTAAGTTAATTCCACGTTGAACGATTAATATTCAAATTCCGAACGCGTGTCCCATAGACATTAGACAATGGCGCGACCTCTCCGCCTCGACGGGTAACCGTGCCGCAGGCCCGTTGTCTATGGTTATTATTTGGCTTTGCTTTTGCCCGTTTAAATAAAGCATACATACGTAAAAATGTCCGTAGTCATGTCGTCCACCAAGTTTTTCTATATCGAAGTATCCCTTTCATCCTTCAGGTCCTCGATTGTACTAATGTAATGACTATACTGTTCACAACGCTCGAAAGCAACTTTAAGCGCTCTATGCGCTTTTCGAACGCCCTGATCCGAAATCTGTGCCAAAGGCACCTGATCCGTCATAGTACCCTGATGTGTGCGTGCCTTAGATGAAAAGTTTTTCGATTGTTTGTGACCCTTTCATTTTTGGTATAAGCCAGGTCAGCTGTCAACAGTGGTTAGGTGTAACTTCGTAACTTAAGAAGCTGAGGTCACTTTCCGCACGTCAACTATCTGGTTACCCTGACTCCTAACGGGACGAGGTTCAAATCAGTTTTGAGCTAATAGGGTTGTCTACCACTCGTTCTCAGAAAACACTTACTCAAGGTTGTTCTTTTCCTACTTTGAAGACGTCAAATCAGTCTTTAATTTCTCCTCCTATTACATGACGTGTCTCCGATTGGCCATTTTTTTTTAAGTAAACACAATATTATTTAGTATAGGTATTCAGGCATGACAATTTTCCATGTCGATGTTTATACACTCGCGGACAAAGAATACGGGTCGGTAAAATACCGTCATGTTTCCTAAAATAGTGCGTAAGAGGTTGTACAGGTAACTGTACAACCTCTTACGCACTATTTCCTATCATGATCTTTATTTAATTTTACATATAAACTGCTAATAACAGTAAAAAATATAACGTTACCAGGTTTAAATCGGACTCGTAAAAACCCATGAAAAAAAACAACGTTAACGGAGCGAGGTATCGCACAAATCGTGATTTTTGGATATCGATATTTTTATTATAGGATCCAGGAAATTGCTAATACAGTTGGGTATTGTAAAGAATAGCATATTATGTAAATAAAACAAGTATTAAATATTTTAAAAAACCTATTGCAGTTATTTAATTTAGGGTGACCCGAAATATTTGACCGCGAGTGTATTTACGTTTGTTCCACGTGTGTGTGTTGATGAATGAGGTATCAATCGATTGGAAATTATGCGCTGGGCGACCTTTAGTATGAAAAAAGGTGTTCTTTTCAGTTAGTTTTCCGTAGTCGGGATAAAGTTTTATGAACTTTTTATCCTTATTTCAAGTTGTCTTTTACCAATTTTCGACCAACAATTTGGAATTGTAAAATATTTTTCCGTTTGTGCTGAAAAACAGTAAATACAACCAATAACATTTTAAACCTCAGTAACAATCAGTCAACTCTAGCAAATATGGCTGCTCATTTCTGCCAACATAATGAATCGATAAACACGCCATGCTAATGCAGACTTCAACGTGCTTTAGCTTTAGCGTTTGGTTCTGTTTTTATAGCGACATCTGTGTGTCAAGGAGACAACTACTCAGGATACATAGCCTCGTAAGTCGCGTACTTGAACAACAAATTCAAATTGAATTTCGAACTTTGACGAGATTGATGAAGGTTCCAAATTCAAAATCACAAAAATCTATCTGGGACTTTCGAGGATAGTGGTTGAAGTTTATAGACAGGATTGATGTACTGACGGCTGGATGTCCGCTGGATGCGATGGAGGCGCAGGACCAGTCATTGTGGCACAATTTGGGAAGGCCTATGTCAGCAATGGAATATGGCATATGGAAATCTTTCGGCTGATAAGATGATAATGAATTCCTATTTATGAAAAATATTATATCTTTGAACAATTACCATGACAACACCCAAGTCTAAACAAAAACTACAGGCGCCATAAATGCACCTCAACATGCCTTTATTCTTCAGATGTTAAAGCTGATGTATACGTACTTTGGAGCAGCATGCCAGAAGCCTTGGTTGAAGAATAAACCATAAAAGTGGCGAACAATGCAAAGTTGCGGTCTCTTGAGCAATGTCGCCTGTTCAACGTGTTTACTCAACGTCTTGTTTAACGCTAGGTTTTAAAATCTATAGATTTATAAATGGACTAGCTGCCCGCGCGGCCTCGCCCGCTTATTGCAAAGAGCACAGGCAAACCCGGGAGATAAAATATAGCCTATAACTATTCAGAAAGTCCATTCTACACGCAGTTGAAAGCATTTTTGAAATCGGATAAGCAGTCCTGGATATTACCCAAAACATACAAATTTGCAAAGCTGCAATCTCACTGACTTTTCCTCATTATAATTTCTTTTTATAAATAATTATAAATAAGTGCAATAATGCACTCGTTCTTTTCTGATGATGAGAGACACATCAAGACTTGTTGGCCTCTGGAAGCTTGGGAAATCATGCAAGCCGATCAAGTTTGACTTGATGTATATTGCATTTTTTGAATTGTACCCTTAGGTAAGAGTTTATAAAAATAATTAGGTATATCCTAATAAATCAATTAAAATATTTGATTGAGAATTATGTGCCACTTGCTGAGTGATTCATTAGGCCTATTGCTTTTTTGCCCTTAAGCTTTCGGAGATTGCTGTGAATCAATGAATCAACAGAAACTAATATTTATTAAAGCATACTAAAAAAACTGGCTGTGACAGACGGACAGCCTCCGAGTGATCGCATAAGTGTTCCGTTGAACCAATTTTGGTACGGAACACTAAAAAGGTTTTGGGCCAACTCCAAACAGCACACATCAAAACTCGTATCAATCTAAGAAACGTAGGTATTAGGTTTTTATTATTGTTTATTTTCTAATCCTTCGAAGTGAAAGCTCCCGTGTACTATTCAATTTGTCTTTGCAAACGACGTGTCACTGCAAGGTTGTCCGCGGTATCGCCCTTCTCTCGTCTTTTACTAATATTGTCACCAGCGGGCTAACCTCACGGGTCGCGTTTTGCAATTTAATCGCTACTTAAACCAGCTAAGTACCTTCTAGCACCTTCATCCATAACATTGAACCTCCTGGCAGTGGCGGCTCTGTGGCGTAAGATCTATATAAAATCCACCAATCATGTTTCATCATCAATTTGATTGGTGGATTGTAAGAGATACTGTCAAAAAGACCCATCGCCTCAGCGTTGCCATTTGGTGACATAATGCATTCTGAAAACCCCTCATTGTCACCGAATTACGCTGGGAAGTGCTTAAAAGGGGGAATACCCACTTGGCCATACAAGGAAATGTCTATGTACAAGACCCAATCACACATTAAAACATGGCATAAAATTGAGGTTCCCGAAAACTCCTTCAAAAATTATTCAATAATTTTGCTATTATTAAGATTTTTCTTTACTATGAAGGAGTTTATGTTGATATAAAAACTACAATAGATGTCGCTAAGATCTATTTGAATGTTCTAATGTGATATAAGAACTACATAGATGATATTACAGTCAATAAAAAAAAATGTGAGATGTTCGTTACTTCAGTAATATACTAATTAATTAGTGTTTATTACTCGGAGTTCAGTAAACTTCTAATTAATCTGTTAAGTCATAATAAATGTAATTTATCGTCTTTTTTATATTGGACAGTTATATACATTCCAGGCATTATTTGGGCATTCTCCTTTGCACATTTCTAAACAGGAAGACATTATATTAGTAGTAATATAATGTCTTCCTGTTTACAACTGGCAAGTTTGCCACAGTAGTGTGGCAAACTTGCCTTACATACTCGTATGGCCTACCCTGTATAAGACACCGTCACTCGCGACTCCTCAGGAGTCATAAGCGCGTTATCGACCGTTTATAGGTTTGAAGATTCGTTATGTTGTCTTGACAGCTAAAGACATATCACATCTCCCTTAAAACCTCCACCTAGGGAATGAATAAATATTGGATACCACAAGGACTTAATATAATTGTGACAATGCTTGACGTTGTCACATAATTGATTGAATACTTGACCGTACCTTAATCTAAAAACACAATTGCACAGTAAAGGTCACAAATATTACATTGTTTTGATTTCAAAGTAATAAGGCGCAGAATCGTATACATATTTGATGACTGTGGGAATGTGGGCAACTCGGTCATGGTGTCCTAATGGTGGATGCGTGCCGAAGGTTAGCCATAGCAGTTAGTAACCATTGTTTGACTGGTAAAAGTCTAAATTACTAAGTTTCAGTCAATGACTATTGTAAATTCATATTTTTTTTTATACAACGACGGTGGCAAACAAGCGTACGGCCCGCCTGATGGTAAGCGGACACCGCAGCCTATAGACGCATGCAACTCCAAAGGAGTAACATGGGTGTTGCCGACCCTTGATATGACACGGTTGTATATTTCAATACACATGTTATACATAAATGGTTCTCTTTTTTTTACTGGAGGCTAGCCAGGTTTAGCAGATTAATGTTTTTTTTTTTCAGTTTAAGTTTGCTGACCCAGACATTTTGAAATCACTAAAATAGTTATTCCGCCTTTTATGACATGTTCAACTCTAAATGATATTTTGACATGCCCCCTTGATTCTATTATATTACATTTTACCATAAACCTACTTGCTTAGTCCTCATGCATATTAAAATGATTATTTCTTCAATATTACATAGGTAACTTTAACCGTCAATCATGGTGACATTGGCCCGCACTGCCTGTGAATGTTTCATTACTGACATGAAACGTCGTAACTCCATATACCTTAATTCAAATTTAAACCTTATCACATTACTGTAAAGTTCAGTTACGTTCGGGAGCTGCAGTACATAAGCGTTTCATGAAATTCTTCAAATATGTCATTTGTCGTTTAATCGTACGTCTTAGTTTCCACCGTTTTTCAATGAGTAAACGCATATTCAACAATAACCTTTAATACTTTGTCATTCCAATCCAAAACCAACCTTATTTCACTTAGCTAAAACGCAATATGTACTGCCTTTGCACCGCTCGTTGGGTTATTTGAATTTGAGCGCATGCCGTTTGGGTTAGGGTTGATTTTCGCTCGTATTGTTGTCAGCATTGAACGGCGCACGCGACTCGTTCCGGACTGCGCTTGCGCGAAGGACGATGTCATGTGAAATTGATTCGTCGATTGTTGATGCATGAGTGATGACTGATGAGTAGGTTTGCAATAGCTAGTGGACTTTTTCTAGGTATTCTGACGTGCAGCTACAAAATACTGCCTTAAGTTCAACTTTTTTTTCAATGCGCTTAGATATATTAGCTCCTTTTCTAAGTATATCTCTTCTAGTCATTATTATACCTTCTCATCGTTATAATAGGCCTTGGCTCTTTCCACAGAACAAGTAAATGCTACACAGGCATTTAAGTTATTTTCACCGTATACTATATCGTATAGAAACGCTTGTTACGATTATTATACGCACCGATATCAAACCGACCGAATCGTTGTGCGAGCAAACTTGCATTATATTACATCATATATTTTATTATTTATTGTGTACGTTTATTCAACTGCACTGAGCGGTATACAGGTTGGGTTTTTGACTCGTGTCACAGATTTTGATGATATCACGAGATTTTGTAAAGCTAGAGCACAGCAGAATATCATTTCGCTTATATTTGGAGCAGTACATCGGGGGAAGTACCTCGGAATCTCATCTCACTCTGGGGCATTACTGCAGGTATTACAGAAGACCACAGAAATAATAACACTATGTCGCCAGAGTTTCCGAGGATGCGCTTTGCTGATGTCAAGGAACCTGCATGTGTTTTTTAAACGGTCAACGCAAGGAATCTGTAATGAGCCGGCAATGGACATTTGACATTTCCGAAGTCGTTAGGTAGTTTCTTGGTTCAACACTAGTGTACCATACCTTTATCTTTCTATGATTTGATTGACATGGCTGATCAGCCATGCAGCCGTTGCAACTTATAGCCTCATCATGGCCACTATTCCGATGCCGTAGCTTGAACCTCAAAGGTAGTGTTATTTTGACTATAGTGGAGAATCAACGTGCCGATGGGGTCATACATTATCACAGCTCTCTCGCTCGCACTCGCGAGTCTCTCTGAAGGCAGGTCATCATCATATCAGCGAAAGACGTCCGTTGCTGGGCATAGGCCTTTCCCAAGAGCGCCACAATGACCGCTCCTGCGCCACCCGCATCCAGCGGGCTCCCGCGACCTTTACCAGGTCAACTTCAAGACAATTGACGCCTAGTTGTCATTGTCAGGTTAAAATTGTCAAGTTGTTGAAGTAGGAGCCAGATGTGAGATCGATAGCGAACTTTGTAACGGCATATTGCAAGTATGAAGTCTGCCACCAGATTGTCATTCCGAACTAGCGCGCTATAGTTTTAATAAGCTGGTAGTCATAACAGGGTGTTCAGTTTCTAGTCGCAGGTGCCTATGTTATGAAAACGCGCGCCTGCGCGCCGCGGCGGCCATTGTTACAGCTTTGTAGTCCGAGAGACAGCCGTCGAATTATAATACAATTACTATTTAAAAGGATTTTATCGCGTATACTCGTAAATACTTTCCGACGTTTCGAGCCCTTTCCAGGGTACGTGGTGTAATAAATACTATGTCTACTCGGAAATCGAGAAGTAGTGGTTGAATTAAAATGCTATGAGTTGACACCGTTAGTCGGAAAATGGACAAAGAGAAAGAGAAGTTGAACTAAGAATGTTTAAATGAATGACATTTCGATAATATGACGAAAACGTTAAAAACTATTATTAGAACCACCACCCTCACCCCTACGTCCATAGACATGCCATAATTAATTTAAGCGATATTACATGACTGCAATGTATTACTAATAGACCCGTGCAACTCATGCCATTTTTCTTAATATTATATTATTATATTACAGTAGCATAGTTTTTTGCAAAAAATAAGAGGGTAGGTAATCCAAACCTGTCCCCATACTAGACACTACAATGTTAATCATCTAAATGTCAGCTAGAATAAACAAATCGGTGTCGTCTCTCGGGCTATTCCTCGCTCGCCTCAGTCTTGCAGTAAACGTTGACTTATTAATGCAGTCCATACAAGACAACCCGCACTGTGTATCAACTTTGCTGTCAAAATATTACAGTTAGATTCATTGAACTTTATTGCCAACATTTTCAGTGGCGCGATTTCGTTATATGACTTCAGTCGATTTTTTTGTGAAATAGAGAGACTGTTGTGTCTTTTTAATTGTGTTTTTTTAAAGGGTCTCCGGTGAATCGTGTAATGACAATTTAATGATAAAATATGGATTTCATTGTGAATCAAAGAGCGTGCCGTGTTCATAATGGGGTATACAGAGCGTAATAATAGTCGAATGTGATGTGATGTGCGTTGTCCTGTGAAAGTTACATTATTGCGATACTAGTGGCGTGGCATTCGAGTGATATCTAAAGTCTACATTTTCTATCTTTTTTTTAACTAATTAATTGGCTGCGATCGCTTTTCATTAATCCCTAATTTTGCAATTTTATGGGAATTGCACAGATCCTTTTAAACTTTTGAAAATTAACTATCTCTGTTATCCAAAGCTAGACTAAAATGAACGAATCGAATAGGAGTGAAACAGCAAGTGTACAATGAAGTCGATAGTAATATTCAGTTTGCAAGTGGTCTGGATTGCGGGGGAGTTGAAAGACAATCAGGTAATTAGAATCATCATTATGACGGCCGGTTAGCTTAGTGGGCAGTGGGCAGTGACGCTGCCTACGAAGCTGCAGGTCCTGGGTTGGAATCCCGGTAAGGGCAAACATTTGTGTGATGAGCATGAATATTTGGATATTTTTTATGTATGTATATCTATTAAATGTATCGTTATCGTGGTCTCGTACCCATGACACAAGCATTATTGAGTTTACGTACTATGGGGAAGATTGTCCCCTAGGTCATATTTATTTATTTAATGCGATTTCGTTGTATTACACACGTCTGAATTATTTTGCCAGTTTATAAGGCGACACTACTCAGTTATACAGGATTACTTTTTAAATTCATGACAAACTAAATAAATCGAGAAGCAGCAGAAACTTCTTCATCAAAGCTGTACCCCGGTTGCATTTTTCTGTAAGTTTCTGTTAAAAAATTCATTTTTGGTACAAGCTTTTATTGCCGACTGTACTTTTCTGTATATTATATATCATCAACTACTCATTGAGACGATTCTAACGAGCCCGAACTCAACGGGGTTACGTCGGTTAAGTACTGAATTCCCATGGCCACCTTCTGTCTTCATCATCAGATCAGCTCAATGGTACCATTATATTGAATCGTCATCCAAACTATATACCCAAAATTTCAGCTCAATCGGTCAACGGGAAATGGGTCAAATTTAACTCGCATTTGTTCCATAGATACTAACAGGGCATGTAGAATAAAAGCTTGTAAAAACAAACAGATCAAGTTAGTAAAAAGCTTATAAAAAGTTACTTCCTTAGTCAAAGCATTTATTTGTATGACATAGGTTACAATAGGTGTTACAGTTTGGTAAATATGTATCACTGTGCCTTACCAGAAGGTATACAAATGGCATGAAGAATTTTACATGCTGCATGCTTAGTCTACTATTTACATTATAATGTTCCATGAAAAAATTAAGAAAAAAAAATCCATGTCAATTTTTTTTTTCATGACGTATACTTTGGCCTCTCACCCGGTACCAGGTTATCGTTGAGTTCCGGGACACCCTGTATACCTAGTGTGGGACAAATCTTGAAACTGAATTTTGAACCAGCTAATAACCGATTGAGCTGAAATTTTGGCTATGAGTAAAGTTTGGATGATAATTCAATATTATGGTACCATCCAGCTGATCTGATGATGGAGACAGGTGGCCATAACAATTCGGGACTTAACTGACGTAACCCTGTTGAGTTTGGGCTCGTTAGAATCGTCTCAATGATTAGTTAAAGATGGTATACAGAAAAGTACTGTTGGCATTAACGGCTTGTACCAAAAATTAAATTTTTGATTGAATCTTTTCTCAAAAATAGACGAATATATTAAATAGAAAGGGCTCCTAAGGTCATATTGAGCCGTAAGGTAAGGGATCCAAAATCTGCCCTTTCTGACCGGTTTAAATTTTCCACCTTGTATGGCATAACATTTAATGTTTTGGTTAGAGGATAGGTATACGCATTGTTCTATTTGGAAGACAATGCAATAAGAATAGTTTTTCAACATGATATCATGGAATGGCAACATTAACTGTCACCGGCTGCGTTTTTAACCTTCGACACTTTACATGTGCACGTATGTCTGTCTGTGGCATCGTAGCTCCCAAACGGATGGACAGAATTGGGTAGTTGCCACATGTTACAATTGATAACGAAGTGTATAATGGCCCCATAGAATGGGTGCCATTACCATTATGCGGGGGTGGGGGCGGGGTGCCAGGCAGCCGTTTAGTGCGAACAACGTGTTTGGGTAGAAATTTGTAAGGAGCTCACATTCTGTTCTTTTTCATTCGGTGGTTAAAGCAATCTTTTAACTTTGCAACTACTATCCTCCTAGCATTTTTCCCGGTTATACACTAAAGAAGACCAGGGACTTGTTGTACAAAAGCGACTGCCATCTGACCTTCCCAGATCCAATCCAGAATAAAACTAGACCTCTTTGGGATTGTACCAGTTTCCTCGCGACATTTGTCTCCACCGAAAAGTTTAAATATAAAATGATCATTTCATCAAGTTTTTTGAAAAACTCTGTTACAGTCACCATCAAGGGCAGGCAGGTTTTATTTATTATTTATTTATTTATTTAATAAACAGAATATAGAAACTTAATAATTAAAAGGGTCCCACAAAACTGTCGGAACAGTTTGTCTGTGTGATCACTTTATAGTACAGAGTTAACTAATTTGTACATACTTAAGTTGTGTTTGTAAATGTTACAGCTATCTATGCCTTAGGTGTTATTATACTTAAGTAATGTCGTTTTAATTTTCTTTTAAAATCGTTTTTTATACTTTCACGGCTGATAGTTAGTTTTTTAGGCACGTGTTTGGGTAGAATTTTGTAAGGAGCTCGCATTCTTTGTTTTTAGGGTTCCGTACCTCAAAAGGAAAAAACGGAACCCTTATAGGATCGCTTTGCTGTCCGTCCGTCCGTCTGTCAAGACCCTTTTTCTCAGGAACGCGTGGAGGTATCAAGCTAAAATTTATACCAAATACTCAGGTCTACTGTTCCTTGAAGCTGTGAAAAAATCAAACTTCTAAGTCAACGCAATCAAAAGATACAGCCGTTTATGCCACAAATTTCCGCAAATTTTTGAAACTCGCAAGGGAATCAAAACCTACAGGGTACTTCTCGTGAACTTCAGAATCTTGAAATTTGGTGCAAAGCAACGTCTTATAGTTATAGCACAGATAAAGGAAAAATTGCGAAAACCGTAAATTTTTAGTTACATCATATATTAAAGAAATATTTTTAATAATTTTAAAGTTGTTACTTATACCTACAGGTTTGTACGGAAACCTCGGTGCGCGAGTCCGACTCGCACTTGGCTGGTTTTTTGCGTTCGCTGCCGCCTAGGTGTCGTAAACTTAGACTACGAAGGTTGATGTGTGTTGTGGGCGGTAGAAGCAACTTGTCACTGCAATATTACATTTACCGCATTGTACAACATCTGGAAGTGGCACTAAAAAAAATCCATGTGCTCTGCCTGCTCCTTCTGGGAACACAGGCGTGTACGTACCTATGTGGTATCACTACATAGTATAAAACAAAGTCGCTTCCCGCTGTCTGTCCCTATGTATGCTTAGATCTTTAAAACTACGCAACGGATTTTGATGCGGTTTTTTTTAATAGATATAATGATTCAAGAGGAAGGTTTATATGTATAATATAGTACCCGTGCGAAGCCGGGGCGGGTCGCTAGTAAAGTATAAATGGTCGACTAGTGAGGTCGAGTCAATCGGCTCAATCGGCGAAGTTGTCACATTGTTGACAATGTGTTTAGCGTTTACGTAAGTATACGGTCGTCGATTATGGAGATTCGAGGAGAATTGAGCAGCAAAACGGTCAAGGCTCGAAGCTTCCATTGCCTGCGTAACTAGTAACTACACTGTATATACTTGACACTATTGAGTTGCCCGTTTTTTTTTAAATAATCATAACCATCATTATTATTGCTCAAAAGTAGAATTAGCGGAGTGTCCATACAATCTCAGATTGCTTAAAATTTCTGGCTTTACATTACCAAACTCGTAAATCATCGAACAGCCTGTTTTGCTCCGGGTTGTCCAGTGAAAATTCTGACATGCCGCCACTAAAGTAGTCCATTCAGAAAGCAACCAATTCCGATGACAGTTTATAAAGATTCGGCCACATTAAATATTCTTAACAGTTGCCGGGCCGTACGCTTATTTGCCACCGTCGTTGTATTAAAAAAAAGTTGCCCGCGCGGCTTTGTTCGTATTACTAAGAACGCAGGCAAAGCTGTGGGACAAACCATCGCTTTTGTCCATCTAGAAAGTCCGTTGTATACACAGGGGAAGAAATTTTGAAATCGGTCTTGTGGTTCCGGAGATCACTCGTTACATATAAACTGATAAACTCACAGTTACAATATCAGTATCACAGACTTTTCCTCTTTATAATATTAGTACGAGACAAATTAGTTTTCAGAACTTTTAGGTATGGAATGTTTACTGTTAGCTTTTCGGCGAAGGTATACATCGTGAGGAAACCGATCTGATCCCAATAGGTTCTAGTTTTCCCTCTGGGTTGGAAGCTCAGATAGCAGTCGCTTTCGTAAAACTAGTGCGTATGGCAAATCTTGGGATTAGATGTCAAAGCGAACCCCGGGCTCCTTTAGGGCACAACCGGGAATAACGCTACGAGGGTGATCCGCTTCGCTTTAGTGTAATGTTTGAACTGCCATACCAACTTGTCAAACGGGTGAAAGTGACAAGGTACCGAACCATGGTGACGCCCCAGTCCAAGTTGGCTCAGTTCGGGTTGCACAGGGCGGTTCCACAACGCTTCGGGAGGTCAAATACCGCGAGACATCGCATTAACTTAGTGTTTATTACTGGAAGAGTAAGGGTGTTACGATATATTTTAGAGATGGGCTGACTATGGGTTTGGCCGACTAGCCGACTATTCGGCCGACTAGTCGGCTAGGCCGATCGTGGACTTCGGCTAAGTTAGAGTGCAATCGGGAAACTTCGTTTCGCTTTGCCCTCGCGCTGTCTGCATGCGTTCAAAGTACCAAATGTGATATTAAATCTCGGTATTCGAGTAAAATATAAAACGAAAGGTAAAAAATGGCAGTTTACTTATTTTATGTCTCGTTTTCCTGTGATCCATAAAGTGCCGAACAATCGGCACATTTTGCCGACTAGTCGCCGACTACAAATGAGGTCGGATAGTCGGCTTCCCCGACTTGCTACTAACTATACGATGCCGACTGTACCTACAATCTGCGCTCGTAAACGTGTCGCGATAGGTTTACGCGCTATTGTAAAGCGACCTGCTCCTATTACGGGGTAGGGACCTCTGCGCGGACATTAAACCTGGCCTAGGTCTTAATATGCACTGGCCTGTGCCCTAAACACCAACACTGGTACCCTGGTACATTATAAGGCGGCTACAATTTTGAACCTTTGAACCGTAAGTTCATTGACAAATTCCATTTCCGTTCTAACACTAAGTTTGTATGTCATTTAAAAAGTTGCGAAAAGTATGGAACGACGTGTGTCAATGGTAACGTTTTCTTTTCTTGTCCGCAGCGAGCGATACACCTCTGGCGAAATATCGCTAAGTGGCATATCCGTCTGTCCTATATCCTCTAAAGGCCCAACATACAACACAAAATCGCATTGGAATTGGAATCGTATTGTGTCGGAGTCTAGAGTCGATTTTCGTTTGCTTTAAAAAGTGCCCGAAACAAAACAAATGCAACTCTATCCAGTTGAATATAATTTAAATTCCTTCGACAGAATAAGTCCTATGAGTAGGCCCATGGGCCTTAGGAGGTTAATATTTAGTCATCAGTCTTGAACGGGCATTTTGTTACTTATACCTATATTTAACTGTTCGCCAAGAAAACATACAATTCTTATGATAATCGAGTTAACCGAGGGAACGTGCTTTTGGGTATGAAAATGCGTGTTTCCCTCATTTAACCGTGGGCTATCGATGGGGATACAGTTAACTATTATATGTTACTATTATGTTATTATGTTTATTGCGATATTAATAGTAATCTTAAGTCCAATTCTTTATAATGTTAACGATTATGTTGTCTACCATTTACTAACTACTAGCTTCTGCCCGCGACTCCGTCCGCGTGGAACTCGTTTATATCGTAGCTCCATACAAAATTTCACCGCCCACTTCATCGTCTTGGGGGATGATTTCCGAGATAAAAACTATCCTATGTTCTTCCCCAGGACTCAAACTATCTCTATACCAAATTTCATCCAAATCGGTTCAGCGGTTTAAGCGTGAAGAGTTAACACAGACAGACAGAGAGACAGACAGAGAGACAGACAGACAGACAGACACACTTTCGCATTTATAATATTAGTATGGATTTTATCATCAATATTATCATATCCAGCTTGGTGTAACACCATTGCAGCCTAACGGATTAGTATAATTATACTAACCATAAGCTGTTTTTGTTTTCTAAATTGTTCGGCGTCGGGTTTCCTAGCTACTCACAATCGAGAGAAACCTAACACCAAACACAATACTTCATAAAACGCCGTACCCCGCAAAAGGGCATTGCCTAGGCCTTTGGGTTTATTACCATAATAAAAAGGAATTCATAATAGCCCTTAAGACGGTGATATAAAGCATATACTTGCTTGTTTTTCGTTGATTAGAAATACTTAATGGGAAAAACATTTCCTTGCCTTCTTACGTTGTGCCATTGTAAATATTGCTTTCGTAATAATCTTAAAGACGTTTATGTGTGGTGTTATTTGCGCTGGCGCTCGAGCTTTTCGTGGATTTTTTTAGTAAAAGAAACTTATGAGATTTTTCGATGCAGCTTGAATATTTGTTTCTGAGTCTTGGATGTTTTCTATGTATTTAAGTATTTATATCTATTAAATATATCCCCGTGTGGTGTCGGGTTAGAATTTCTCCACCCCCTTTGTTCCCGTGGGTGTCGTAAAAGTCGACTAAGGGAGCAGGGTTGAAGGGTGCGAATGGGCTAGCAACATGTCACTGCTATAACACATTTTGTCGGTCTTTTATACCCACATTTATGCTAAAATTGGCGCTGGAACATAAATTTCATGTGCTCTGCCTACCCCTTTTGGGAATAAAGGCGTAAATGTACGTATGTATGTAAATATATCGTCGTCTACCATCGGCCTAGTTCGATTTGAGTAGATTGTAGTAGGCTGGAGTTATGAAACAGAATGGTGCCAAAACAAAACACGAATGCTTTAAACTGACACTCACAACTGAAATAACTGTTCCGTTTTATGTAAGAAGAGAGCACGTAATGTTGTTTCTCGCCGAACAAGTCGCTTAATCTTTGTTATTATCAATGTCCGGTAGCTTGAATATGTCATGCTCGCTTAAAGGGCTTTGTTTACGGTGGCGTCGTTGATCGGGTCGCCACCTTCCCTAAAATATGGTTGAGGGAGGCGATGGCTTAGATATGCGTCATACTCGTGATCGGGTGCTGTTTGTGGAGTCCGGACTGTTCATGCTTGCAAGGGCATAGTACATAGTTAACTAATTACATACTAGTGTTATTATTATTATTATCGTATTGACGAGAGACATCATTCTGATCTTGACACGTTTTATTGTTATTGACCCTGTACATCTCTGACAATATTACATCATTGTTCCTTTCTTGTTTTGACGCTTAGAGACCGTATACATCTCTTAGAATATTAGAATAATTATTAATTGTATTTGGAAGCTCAGAGACCTTATACATCTCTGGAATACTGAATTAATATGATTAACTTCTTGTTAATGCTGATACAGATCTTATATCGAATGTAATGGTCATATTTTGCAATTTTGTTTTGTTTACAGTAACTTAGTGACATTTAGTTTGTTAACCTTTTATATATAATTTTAAATTATTATTGTGTAAAATTATTATTAAATTATTATTATTATTATTTTATTGTAAATTACGGTTTGACATGTAAAAGTGCCCTTGTGGCCTATTTGCAGAATAAATAATTGATTTGATTTGATTAAAGTCTGTTAAAATAAAAACCAAAGTTGTGGGCCTTTCTTTCCCTCTCTTACTTCAGCCATCTCAATTTAATATCATTAAATGTTATAATCCGGTTAAATTGCTTTATGACGGGAGTCAATCCGGGTTAACGGAAATTAAAAATAAGGGAAAAATTGGAATGGCTAATGATCTATAAGTACCCAATTTCTACATAAAGATTGTATTAGAATGAGTGCTGTAACCTAAATATCACCAATTATTAACAACTTGAAATCGTAATACAGCATTATTGAACTATTTTTTTTTGTATTCCAACCAGATGCCCTTAGTATGTGACACTCACACGGGCAAACACGCAGACAAACTGTTCAAACACGATACGTTATCTCTGTTTTTACGCCCGCTGTAACGTGTATGGAAGGCGGTTCAATATTGGCATTGCTACACTTGGTCTCGTACCTCAAATGGCCACAACGGAAGACCAGCGCTGGCCCTGCCAGCATTACGCTGAGTCGTGACCATTTCGTGGCAAATATGTGTGTGCGTAGGTCCACAGTTGTTTTTTTGTCACAAATAAATGTTTTCTTTCTTTCTTTCTTACAATAAATCAAATCAAATCAAAATCAAAACATTTATTCGTGACACACACAACACCGGTTCATTCGTTCATTGTGGTTCATTTTTAGAGTTCCGTACCTCAAAAGGAAAAAAACGGATCCCTTATTTTATCCCTATTTATTGTCCGTCCATCTGTCTGTCAAGACCTTATGCCGGGAACGCGTGGAGGTATCGAATTGAAATGAAAACCATATACTTAAGTCTACAGTCCCTCGAAGCTGTGAAAAATCAAACTTCAATGTTAGCGAAAAAAACGACACGGCCGTTTATGCCGCAAAAAACGTATATTTCGACACTGCCAAGAGAATCAAAAGTTATAGGGTACTTTCCGTTGACCTAGGACTATGAAATTTGGCCAGTAATATCGTCTTATACTTCACTACAAGTACAGGGAAAAATCTGAAACTATACATTTGTAATTCAGTACGGAACCCTCGGTGGGCGAGTCCGACTCGCACTTGTCCGGTTTTTAGTACAAGATTTAGTTGCCGACTGTATTTTATTTTGGACAGTCATCGACTATTCGTTGAGGGGGTCCCAATGAGCCCAAAGACGATGGGTGGTGAAGTGGCTATGGCCACCTTGTGTCTCCGTCATCTCGGTGGTACCAATATAGGGTGTGGACCAGCGAACGAAAAAACCATACAAGCCTAAGTAGCGCCGCAAAATGACCCCACAGAATAGGTGCCATTGCCATTATGCGGGGATGGAGGCGATGTGTCAAAACGCTGCCATGTAGCCGTTTAGTTCGAACATGCGGGTACCGGGTTTTAGGCACGTGTTTGGGTAGAAATTTGTATGGAGCTCGCATTCTATGGTTTTTAATAAAATAAACAATAATGTTGAATTTTCCCGAGAAAGGATTAAAAGTATTGTGAAATGGAGAAAAAGGTAAAGCCGGGGATTAAATCATCACAAAGTTAATATAAGTGTCTAAAGTTTTAAGAGCTGGTATGTTCTGTCCAGTTTCTGCAAAACGCTCCTTCATATGAAACGATTGTCAAGGATGTTTTAGTCTTCTGATACTTCTCAACTTAGTCAGGTTAATTTACGTCCATCGCTTTCGGGTATTTGCTAGGACGCCCTCTATTAAATCCTCTTTCTACGGTTTTGACAGTAATGTAATGTTATTTAATTGCATAGTAAACAGCTCATTGCGCCATTATTTCGGTGTGTTGTGTTGAAGCAATACATACGAGTAGGTAGATACATGGTGGCTGGCGTATCGGAAGAATTTCACGCACCAGTAAGTGAACGGTGGGCAGACATCATGTCACCTTTCGACCCCGGTCACCTTCGTTGTTAGGCGCATATTTTAGTCGCTTGTCGGAGGTAATGCAAGTTTGTTCCAGTACCATGGCGTGAGTTGTATCCGTCAGTTTCGCTCTTCAGTTAATCTTTCTCTCGCTATTCCACTTCACCGAAAATAAACTGTGTCTTATTCTTCAATATTCCACTTTTAATCTGAACATTTGAATTTAATATTGATCATAATAATATTGTCTTGAAATTATTTTTATAACTAAACTTCGCTAGCGCTTCTTCTATAAATAAGTTATATTATCGCGGTTTTTTGCTTTGTCACCGCTAATCAAACGTTGCCTGCACCTCTACCATGAGACGGCCGCGACATATTCTCGATTTTTCTCGCACTATACCTCTTGTTCTAAGTGTTCTAATAAGAAAGAGACGGATAGTGCGAGAAAAATCGAGAGTATGTCGCGGCCGTCTCATGATGGACGTGGTGGAAGAAGTCGCTCTTTAGCAATAAGGTAACCTAAGTAAGGTTAAGTCCGCAGTAAGCTCGATTCTCCATACAAACGTAGTTACGCTCTCATTTTAAAACTACGTGTTGGATTGTAACGAAACGTTTGCGTGTACAATGTCATGAGGTATATCTATGTCTGTAATTAGTTTATGTAGCTTCAGATACCATAGTAAAAAAAATACAGCGAATTTAAGTTTTTCATACAAGACTTCTTTTTGCTGTATTTCGTTTGTTTTATAAACTGGAACCATATAAACTAATTACAGACATAGATATACCTCATGTCGCAAAGTTTCGTCACAATCCAACACGTAGTTTTAAAATGAGAGCGTAACTACGTTTGTATGGGAAGGTGAAATTCGGCCGAGCTTACTGCGGACTCTTAAGTCGCATGTAGTCGTATATATTTCTTGACTTGCAATAAAGCGTTTAGTATTGTATTTATTGTTAAGTACTCATTATTCTAGTTTGATCAACTCGGGCCTAACTTGAAAAGCCTAGCCTATTGCGTTGCATATGTACTTTATAGCTTGTGGTCGTTGGTACTGCAAGGTATGTGGGCAGTGATAACGGCTGATAAGGCGATAACTTATCTTAATCCAACCGCTAGTCAAACAGTCCGGGGATCAGAGAGGGGCATTTTGAAATATTTACTGGAACGATGTAGTTAGTAACGGATTTGTAAAGAGTACGTTCCAGACATTACTACAGCACTTAGTACAAGACTGTGCGCGAGCTCTCTCGCGCTAGCCGTGTCTCTCTTATTAGAACACTTAGATAGAGATGAATAGAGCGAGAGAGCTCGCGCGCCGTCTTGTGCTAACCGCGCAGCTATACTTACCTGCGGCCCACCGAGCTTTTGCGAATGGCCGCCATCTTATCATGCGATCGGTATGTAAAAACCATAAATGCACCTTGTGGCCCGCTCCTTAGCTGAAATGTCTTTGCGGCCCTCGTAGAAAAAAGATTGAGTAAGGCTCTAGTACTTTGGAACCTAAATGGTTGCGCGGAATCAACTCCTTGCCGTGGGTTTTCCGAGAGATAGGATTCTTCTAAAAAGAGTCAGGAGGGCAACCGCGAAACCAAAACGAACTTCGTTCGTGTATCTCCATGTCTGTCGCTCGAACCAGCAAGTGTGACAGAGTGGGAGATTCACGAACGAAGTTCGTTTTCGTTTCGCGGTAAGCCCTCTGGTTTTTTAAAGGGTCGGCAACGCGCATGCGAGTCCTCTACACGTCTATCATGCGACGGCCGCGACATACTCTCGATTTTTCTCGTACCATATCTCTTGTTCTAAGTGTTCTAATAAGAAAGAGACGGATAGTGCGAGAAAAATCGAGAGAGCTTACGCGCAGAACATGAAACGTCCTGAATCCCATTTAAATCGCGTGATAAAGCAAGTGGCTAAACAAGGACAGTGTTAACATTTTTGTGGTAACTAGAAGGTTTTCTTTCTTTCTATCTGTCTATTGCGATTGCGAATATAGATCTCGCTTTACTCTTTTGTCATTGGTGTTACTATAAAAATGAAGCCTTTATTGAAAGCCCTTTCTTTCCGTGGGCGTTGCAAGGTCTATGGACTATGGGAATAGGGTTGATGTGTTATGTGGGCCATGGGCTGGCACTTCCTCCATATTCTCCAAGGTAATCTACTGGTAGGTCAAAGTTAACATACTCGTATCCTTACTAATATTATAAATGTGAAAGTGTGTGTGTGTGTGTTTGTCCTTCTTTCACGTCGCAACGGAGCGTCGTATTAATGTGTTTTTTTGTATGGAGATAATTTAGAGGCTGGAGAGTGACATAGGCTACTTTTTCCAGCGGGAAAACATCTAATTCCCATGGGAAAATTTCAATATGTTACATTTTCCTATAACCACGCGGGCGAAGCCGCGGGCATCAGCTTGTTTATTATAAAGTTGCATAATCTTCTCGGACTTTAAACCTATAATTCCTCGACCGGTCTTCCGCGAATACATACATATTCTGCCGCGAATTCCCGTCCGCGGTAGATGACGGATTCAGTGGCACTGAAAACTAAATTCACGCGCTCTGCCTACCTCTTTCCTGAAAACGTGCGTGAGTTTATTAAGAAACTGACTGTATCCTGACAAACCAATTGTTTTAGTGCAAAGTGAATTCGGCATTTTCAGTCGCACATCGCTCATTATTATTCAAGGAAGTCAAACTCCCCACTTAACAACTGGCGCGTGAAATTCTACCGATAAGCCTGCGTACTGTAAGTAGGTACAGGTACGTATGTAGGTATAAACAGGTAACATATGTATGAAAGGAGCGTGGTTCCATACAATATAGTTGTATTATGTATCTTGTGTTGCGTTCCGTGGGTCACGTACGGTGCTGTCTGAAAATCAGCGCTGTAGGTGTCTGTCTGACACCTCGGCATAATGCTGAGACAGCGACCGATTCACTGCCGCGGGAGACACACACATTATGTGTCAATTGTATTGTATTTGTACTCCCTTTGTCTCTGTGTGTCTTTTGTGTAGTGAATAAGTGTCTTCTTTCTTTCTTTCTTTCTTTCTTTCTAGTTGACATACATCCATATCCATACTAATATTATAAATGGGAAAGTGTGTATGTCTGTCTGGTACCTCTTCACGCTTAAGGGAATGCCTTGATTTGAGTCGACCACGCCCCCTAGACAGAGATACGCTTATGCCTTCCGCGCACGAGAAAAAGAGATGTAACACTCTTCGGGAATGGCTTTTTTGGACTTTAAGCAATCATGTATCGATAAAATCAGATAAACAATCATATAGTCAAGAATTATATATCTGAACATCAGACCTTATTGTTTCTTAATCTAGTCAGAACGGCGTTTCAAAGCACGCGATAATTTCCAATACACCGCCCTAAACCGCTGAACCGATTTAGATGAAATTTCGTATAGAGATAGTTTCGGAGTTTGGAGACCCTAGGTGCTTTTTTCTGTATACTTCTACCTGCTTGCAGTTCAGCAGAATGTGTTTAGTAGTTTCTTCTGCCTCAATGCATGCTCTGCACATGGGGCTGGCTGTGATATCTACGTTGTATAAGTTTCTGTTCAAGGTGTTGTGTCCAGTTATTATTCCAACTATGTTGCGTAGTTGGTTTCTATGTGTCCTCGGTAGTGCGGTTGTGAGTTTGTTGTCGCGTTTCGACACAATCTCTTTGGTCTGTCTGCATGTGTATCTCCTCCCAGTATCTTTAGTGTGGGTCTTTTGTGTATAGGTCCAGTTGATTATATATCTAGCTTTGTGGCAGGGGTATAATTGCTTAGGTCCGTATGCCGTTGTTTCTGAGCCTTTCCTGGCCAGTTCATCCGCTGCATCTTTTCCTCTTGACCCACTGTGTCCCTTGATCCATTGTATAGTAACGTTGTTTTTATCTGCACACACCTCTGTGAGGTTTTGGTGGCATTCGTATATCAAGCTAGATGTGATTGTGTCACTGCTCAGTGCTTGTAGTACTGATTTACTCTGACGCGACTCTATTTCTATATACTATATACAGGTTTACAGAGAATAAGTTTAAAAACAGAGTGCATACTTGCATATTTATGTCTGCTCGCTCTATCAATCTCAAAACAGGTTTTATCAATCTCTCGCTCTCGCTCGGTCTGTCCAACATCGATGTCAAAATCAAGCCCATTCAATATTACCTTCGCGGATCCCTTCGATTTTTTGTCGTTAATCACTCTAAACCCGACAGTAACATTATAGTAACGTATTGTTTTCTTTTTTTACAGAGACTCACCCGGAAAAATGGACTCAAAGAAGAAGAGTCCACTTGGTACTGGGACCCCGCGCCGCAGCCCTCGCGGAAAGACGCAGACATCGAAAGCGTCTACAAGACACAAATCAAGGGGCTCCAGGACGAAATATCCGCCCTAAAAGAACGCTACAATATAGACCCGAGACAAGACAATGACGATGAACTCGAGAAACTTCGAGAAGAAAATAAAAACCTAACGACAAATCTAGAAGATTTAGATTCGCAACATCAGCAAGCAATGGAAAGACTTTTGAGCTTGAAAAAAGAATTGCAGAAGAATTTTGAAGTCCTCAGGCAAGAGCACGAAGATTTAAAGTATAATAATGATGAATATGCTGGTGAAATAAAAGATCTCCTAGCTAAAACAGCAGAGAAGAATAGAGAACTGGAAAATTTAAAGACAATCAAGTCGGAGTACGATACGTTGCACCACAAGTATATGAATTTAGAAAGGGTACATGATCTCTTAAGAGAAAATGCTGAGAAATTTCAGGAAGAGAATCAAGAGTTAAATGAGGAAGTATTTAAATTACAGGAGCAGGTTACTAAATTAGAACATGAAATTGAAATTGTTACTAAACATTCGGAGTTGTCGGATACTGTGCCTAGAGATAGGTACGACGAGTTGTTAAAAGAACTGAATGATCTGAAAGATAGTAGAAACTCCAACCACCAGCACGTTGATGAAGTTAATATTGATGACAACGCTAAGAGTGTTATTGAAACTTTGAAAAGGGAGTTGCACGAAGTAAAACATAAGTTAACTCAAAAGGAAAGTGACTGTCAAGTTGATAATAAAGTAGTCAAATCCGAAAAGATTATGCAACTTTATAATAAATATGTTAACTTTGACCTACCAGTAGATTACCTTGGAGAAGTGCCATCAAGTGGCGATAATGTAGTGGTGTTTAAGTTAGAAAGTGTCTTTAAAACCCTAAACTCATTTAAAAAAGATGTGGATAAGTTAAATCATAAACTGGCGGAAAAGAAATTGAATATTGACCATATCTTGACACAAATAGATGATTTAACCACAGAAAATGACTTCCTCACCAATGATTTACATCATGTTGAAAAAGAATTAGATGACATGAAAAAGAATAATGACTTTTTGATATCAGAAATTGCGGCCTTAAAGAATACGTCCAAACTTGAACCAATAATAGAGACGCACGAAGATAACTTAGCAAAACTAGAAACAGAACTTGCAGACTCTAATAAAGTAAATAAGAATTTTGAATCTAAAATACAACGAATTGAAAAAGAACTAGCAGCAGTGAATAACGAAAAAGTCTCGCTTCAATCAAGCTTAGCAGACTTAAAAGAAAAATACACATTGATGCTTAGTGAACTAGACATGTTTAAAACACAAACACAAGCTGTGGAAGACTTGGAAAAAACAGCTACTATTGCAAACGAAGAAATGGTTAAAGATTGCACACACGAAATTCACGAATTGAAAAAACGACTCAGTGCCGCTAATGCTAAAATTGAACAATTGTCAATCGACGTACATATTACAGAAAACGACAAAGTGTTGCTTACTCAAGAAATTGATAACCTCCAAAAAATAGTCAATAAAGAACCACAAAGTTTATCAGCGGAGAAAAAAGTAACTAAAGACGAGCCTGATGGAAGATCAGAACAAGTAGATGGAGCTAATTCAGATAATACAAACACCACAGACGAAAATAACAGTACACTATTGCAAGAACTAAAACAAATAAAAATAGAAAAAATGCAAATTGTATCGCAATTAGAGGTAATAACAAATGAAAATATTTTATTAAAAGAAAGTGTAAAGAAACTTAATACGGCAATTGATCACGTACGGCAACAAGAAGAGAATTTGTTGAGTCAAATTACTGATTTAACTAATGCGAGACAATTGGTAATTGAAAACGAAAAAATGCTTCAAGATACCATTAAAGAGTTGCATGATAAGATGGCAAACCAAGACATTATAACTAAGGAAGTCGAGAAACTTAAAGAAGAAAATAGTTTGTTGACTCATAAGAAACTACAAGTAGAAACCGAGTTATCCACCGCCAAAAGAAACCTCGTACAATTAGAAGAAGAGTTCGATAAGCTAGTATCAGATGTAAATGAAAAAGGTAATCTCATAGCCGTTCTCAATTCAACAATCATTGAAAATAACGCAACAATTACCAATTTAAATAAGCAATTATCAGAATTAGAAACCAATTTGAAGATTAAAAATAATGAAATTGCAAATCTACAAAAATCTCTTGCAGAGTTAAATCATTCTAGTCTGCAATCAAATCAGAACCAAGAAGCGATTTTACTGGAGAAAGATGCTCTGAGCCAGCAACTCCTTGAACTGAATATTGAAATTAATAATAAAACAGAAGAGATTTTTACATTAAACAATACAGTCACGGAACTTGAAAGAAACTGTTCTCAACTAAAAACATTAGCTGATGAAAAGGATAAGGAAATCAAAGAACTACGTCAAAGTATGGTAGAAATCGGCGACAAACTGAAGAATGACGACCATACTACTAATATTGATGAATATGCCATATTACTTAAAGAAAAAGAGGCTATACATAATCAAGTCATAGATCTTCAAAATAATATAACTGGAAAACAAGCGGAGCTTAATGAAATTAGAGGAAAATATGATCAAATGGAAAGAGCTTGTATTGAATACAGAACTATATTAGACAACACTACAGCTGAGAAAACCGAGCTGATAAATCTAGTGAATTTAAAACATAATGAAAGTTTGCAATACCACAACGAAATCCAAAGGCTGAATCATATCCTCTTAGAGCAGAACACCGAAATGAAAAAGTTGATTGAAGAGAAGAAAAATCAACAGATGCAAAATAATGAAAGCTGTGCAGTTTGTGAGAACTTAAGAACGACTCTTCGCGAAAAAGATGAAATAATAAAAACCCTCAACCAGAACAACAGTGTATTTGAGAAGAATAAGTCTGATTTGCTGAATGCAACTGAAAGCATGAGGATGCTGACGGAAAAATGCGATGGTTTGGAAAAGAATCTAGAAATACAGCTGGAAACTGTAAAGAAATTGGCAGCAGAAAAGATACAGGTTAGTTATAATATAATCTACATCAATATTCAGTTCTATAACTTAAATATCAAGTGTTTTACTGAATCTTGCAACTGCTGTTTAGTTTAACAGAACGGAGTAACTCATTACATTTATATTGAAACAATTATTAGTCAATTTTCAACTTCAAAAATATATTTGCAATACTAGACTTGGCTGCATTTTTTTGTGTTGCTAGAGTCCAGCTGTGGCCACCTTTCGTCTGACTGTTATGATGAATAAAATATTGCCAATTCCCTTTAAGCTGTCAGAGCACCATGAGAACGCCACGCGAGAGTTGGAGCGGCTACGTCACCACCTCGTGGAAATGGAGGACAACTACACACAGGAGCTGATGACGTCAGAACAAAAGCTGACAGAGTGCCAATCGAGGTTACAGCATGTAGAAGACAGGGCGAAGCAGAGCAGCACAGTTTATACCAGCAATAGGTGAGTGACGTCATTGTTTAGTTGAGATTTGAGATTATGCAGCCCTGATGTTGATGATGATTATTGATGACATGTTTGGATATTATAAAGTGAACGATATCATTTAAAATTTACGTCCAAATAATTCGTGAGATCTCCTTTTTCACTCTAATATTAGTTGTTTTATCACGAGGGATTTTAGGTGTCCATATGACTGTTGCGATAAGCCTTCTTTTCGTTACTCTAATCCATCGGCTATGCTGAGATTGAACCGTTTCGTGACCGCATGTGACACTTTTTTCAACTATGTTACAGTACGATTACTGATAATTAACCACTATCAGATGGATTGCCTTCATTTAATTTTCAACTTTAATTTCATACAGATAGAGCATTTTTCAGAATACTGTTACCGACATCTACCGTTTTAGTAATAACTATTTTATTTGTATAAGATTAAAGTTGAAAATTAAATGAAGGCAATCCATCTGTCAGTGGTTAACTAACAGTAACCGTACTGTATTTTTGTTTGTGTTTTTTTGTCTCGATTAAATGTTTCTTTCTGTCTTTAATATCGTAAGGTGACCGTCTTTACTCACTAATTATACGAAATAGGTAAAGGAAAACTTAACCTCATGATTACTTTTCTCTTTGAAAAAATTTGCATTTATTCGGTTTTGGTTGTCACCCGACGATGTGGTCTCTCAGTGTTATAATCTTTATCCGATTCAGATCCATTTATTTCATGATAAAAAAAACATAAGTTTGCATAAAGGACAAAATTACAATAACTCATACCATGATCGTTAATAATAATAATTAATAGTTACTGTGCAGTAATATATTTATATAATATTTCAACTCTTCTTGGTTTCCAGCATCCGCGCTAACCAGGAGGTGGAAACACTGCGAAACCAGATCAAACTCCTAGAGAAGCAGCGAGAGGAGGTGCAGGCGAGGCTCGGTGAGGCGGAGGACGCGAGAGGCCGCAGTGAGGCCGCGCTTACTAACCTCCAGGTCGTGCTGGAACAGTTCCAGTTAGGTGAGCCATTGATATTGACTTAAGTCATAGGTGGTGTAGAAGGCGCCCAACGGCCATCCCATCTAGCCTAGACATTCGCGTTTGATTTCGCTCTAGCTTCCCAATACCCTCCTTCTTGGTGAGCGATTAGCCTAACTCATTTCATCGAAGTCAAAAGCGGCATTCAATCTAATTTCATGGGAATACTGTAAGCCGTATTTTTCTTTACTTAAAAGGAAAACATCCTTTCCTACAGAAGATAGCCTTTAGCCCTTGGAGTGCTTTCGAAAATACTTGATTTCAGTGAACGGTGTAAGGGAACTTTTAGGGACACTTAATTCGAATCTCAAATAAGTGAAAGATTGGCGACGCGATTTCGATTCTTCTGGAGTCGCAAGCGACCATTCCTTTTTTTGACTGGTTTAAATAAATGAATAAATATTTGCGGACAATCTTACACAAATCGACCTAGCCCTAACCATGCAAAGCTTGTACTATGGGTGCTAGACGACGAGAAACATACTTATAGATAAATACATAGAAAACATCCATATACTCAGGAACAGATATTCGTGCTCATCCCACATATAAATGCCCTTACCGGGATTCGAACCCAGGACCTCTAGCTTCGTATGCAAGGTCACTACCAGCCAGGCTAAAGCGGTCGTCGATGTGTGTGTAATGTGTTTCTATCCACTAAAAACTCCACTGCATCTGTCTCGACTCCAGGATCTCAACGCACTGGAGCCCCCCTCGCGCCTCGCTATATTTGGCTCGTCCTAGGGTGAAAAAGATGTTCGTCGCCTTCCCTGGGGTTTTCAGGAGTGCCCCGGCCCCCGCCAGAAACTGCGACCCCGATGACCCCCTTTAAGGGGAAGACTGTAGACCTATTCTTGACCGAGCCTACACGGTTTAACCTCTCGTATGCCGATGTCTAAAAAAGACAATCAAATCATGACGATTAACGTATAGTTATAAACGTCGAGTTTAAGTAGTAAGAAGCGTCCATAGCCTACGATGTCTGCTTACCACCAAGCGGATCGTATGCTTGTCTGCCACCGTCGTAGCATAAACGTTAAAATCACGATACTCTTTATTACAGATAAAGAACGCGACATCCATACCGCCACAGAGAAGATAAGGAACAAGATGGAGGATCTCAAAAAAGAAAATGGCGGCTTGCAGAGGGAGATAGAAAAGCTCAATGTGAAACTACAGGAGTCTTTAGCAGGTCTCCAAGCGGCGACCAGACTTGGTGATCAGCTAGAGTCGAAATCAGCACAAATCAATGATTTGAAGGAACAAGGTACCGTACATTTTGGAAGGGGTTTGTATTATTTGAATTTTTATAGTTATCTACAAAGAAATACTTTGTAAGTTTAAAGAATGCTGTTGGATTTTGTTATGTATTTTGAAATTTTAGTGTAGATTGTGTTTAAATTGTTTTATATTGTTGTTAGTGGTTGGGAGTTTTACTGTCAAAAATATACACACCTTTGTGGCTTCAAAAATAGGTAATTCACGAGAACCGTCGTGAATAGGTTGCATGAGTGATACATATATTATAGGGTGGCATCTAGACAATGACAATGAAAGATGTCTTTTTTCGTCTGAAGTTTATTTTCTTTTCACTGAAGTCTTCCTCATATGTTTAATCTGATTGTCTGATCTTACATTTTGTAAATAAAAACAGAATATTCTAATTTAGTTAATAGTGATGCCATTACAACATGTCCTGGGGCATTTGTGCTAACTTTACTTATCTGCAGCTACATCATTAAGTTTATATTTTGAGTAATGAGGGTTTACAGAATGCATCCCTAGCTGACAGCACTGTGGCGAGAGGTATTTTAAAATCCACCTATCAAAAGGATTAAACATGATTGGTGTCTCTTTTACAATAATTACTCTCGCCACAGTGCTTGCAGCTCGTGGCATTTTGGAAACCCTCATTGCACATTAAGTAACTAATTTATCTAACATTAAAGCTCCTAACCAATCTGCCACTAAGGCATTTACCATCTCATTTTTTATGTAATGCATCTAAACCCAGGTAGTAAACGCTGCCCGGCTAAACCATAGCCGCCAGGTAGTTACGCTGCTCGGCTAAATATCAGCTGGTAATTCTGGGGTCGTTACCCCCAGAGTTCTGGTTGGTATGCCGCCGGGCAGCGACCATTGCTCAGAGACACACGTAAGTTGATAGTTGATTGCTTGTGTTCACTGTGGAGTCCTGTGCCTGTTGCTGTGAAGTTTAATTTTAATTTAATAGGGTTAATCTTGTTCATGCCTTTTGGGTAGACTGACGTGAACGTGTTTTTGACCATTTCCGTTAATTGCAAGGGGGCATAGTTTAGATCAAATAAAGTTAATTTTTCCAAGACAGTAGTATCTTAACTCTTACTGTTATCGAGATATTCAATATGTTAATTTAATCGGTTTTGCAGATTTAACCAGTGTAAATGGCTCTTAACTGTGACGTCATATTAACTTTTTAAATTTTGTATGGTTCCTATACACTATAAGAAGGTTAACAACGTGAGTTCGTTCGATATTAGGCACGAACTGTCTCGGAGTTAAAAAAAAATATTTCATGTGTCTTCTTGGACCTTCTGGTCTTGAACCCTTTTACAATATAATGCTACATTCAATTATTTTGTATTTTTTTTCCAAGAAATAATTAAATGCTAAATGGTTTCTGTGAATGTACTCTGCAGTATGCCGAAGTTAACGGAAATTCCCGGGAACACCGTGTATAGGTGGACATTTTCTAAGTACAATTTAGCCAGAGATGTAAAGAATAATGGCTTCATTCATGTCGTTAAAATTCGTTTGGATCCATCTCTCACTTTGACATTTGTTATTGGGGGAAGAGGACAAAACACATCTTAGTTAACAGACGGTTTTTTTAGATGAATCATCCTTGACACGTGCACGCTCGCTTATTTTCTTGTGTGAGTAATACACAGTTTTTGTACAAACTTTTTTCGTACGCTTCAAAGCCGTCTGTCAGTCCAGTTTTCTAAATTTCTACTTTACAGTGACAGGTACCTATTTTGAGTTCGTTTGCAGTGTGTCTTTGAATGTTCGTGTGCTGTGTTACAGTTACGCTAAGCATTACTTTAGAATTATTTTTAGTTTTAATTTAATTGATCGTATCATTTTGTCAATGTGCTCTTACATCAGTTTAAACAAGACTCTGTTTTTGAGGGCCTTTGTTAGTGTTTTGCTGGGCCTTGATTAGTTTGGCCTTTATTGCCGTTCTTTCTATTTTTGGATACAACAGAAAGACACGCATATAATATACTAATGGCAGCCAATGTGTATAAATTATTGAAATATTTAAACAACGGATTTTAATTTGTGTCAGATAATCCCATTTCCCAATTGAGCTCCCATGTTCATTGTCATATATTTTTAGTTGTTTAATTATGGTATTTCAAATAATAAAACATCGTATTTTTAAACATGAGACATAATAATGGCGCGGTAGCTGTTTCCTCTGACATTAGTAAATAAATTAACCTAGACGGCCCTAAGTATAAAGTCATAGACATAGTAATATCAGACTGAACCATCTCCAGCAAGCTTCCGCCATCTTCGGTCTAATCTCATTTGGTAACTGTGAGGCTTGATCACGACGTGCCCGCGCCCCCGTCTGTGACGTCACTCGACAGCTGTCACTTCGACAGCTGTCATTCTGATAGATGTCAGAGTGACAGCCGGCAGGGCCGCGCGGCAGCGTTCTACTCAGATTACCACATGGGATTTGATTGAGGATATTGGCTTTTCGTCGTGACGTCTTTTTCCTTTTTTTTATTGCTTCTGGTAAAATCGAGCTCCGATATTAAATAATTACATAGTCCTAAGGGCTTGTCCAGATATTACGTCATCGTTTTTTGACAATTTTTCAGACTCTGCCCATCATCATCATCCTGTTAATTCCCCCGCCTAATAAAATGACTACCGTCATCCAATGGTCAGATATCAGGGGGCCCTATTTTGAAATTACGTAATACATGGACATGACTGGCCTGTAAGATCTTGAGAGATCAATGACCTATTTCACGAATACAAGATACAATTTTACAACTCTTCACTTGACATGTGTTGCCTGTTTACACTTGTAAAATTGTAACTTGTAGCTTCGTGAAACGGGCCACTGTTTTTTTCTAAGTATGTTATTAGCAGCACGAAAACTTAGCTCGATTTTGTCATTTCGGTTAATTCCTGTCATTTGACAGGCATAATTGTTGCATCTAAGTATTATTGCACATTGTTATTTTTGCTTTGAGCACACATTTATGTTATGTGTGTTTGTTTTGTGTTGTCTGGCGTTGGAAACTTTTGTAAGAAATTGTCGAAACATTTCAAGTTGAATTAGCTCAACCCTCTCTTCAGTAAATTTGTAGAAGCAAATATTCAACAAATGTTTCCAATGCCGACGGGCTGGAATTCGAGAAAGTGGCAAGTCGGAAAAGTATTTGACAATCATTATTCCCGATCGTAAAAATGTCACAAAACCATTTTTAACATTTGAGACTTGGCACCTTTTCGAAATAACGCCAACGTCCCTCGCTATGTCTAGAAGTCTTAGAAGATTCCCGTAGAAGATGCTGCATTGTCCCTGAGTATTACTTCAGGTACTGGTGGATTTGGAACAATGGGGGGCGGCGGACACCACACGCAGCCGAGCGAGGGACGCGCCCCCGGCCCGCCGCCCGCTGCGCGAGGGCGGCGTGGTTCAGGTGACCAGTTAATGTGGACCGGCACAGTCAAGACCACTTGAAATGGTTCAATAGGCTCGTTAATTTGATGATCTTTAAAATCTGATTTATACTCTAGCCGCCCAAAGGCATAATTTTCTTCAATGAAATTGATATCATTCTAAATTGACAGAGTTGCATTTGTTTTGTTTTATTACATTTCGAAACAAAACAAACTATAATATTTCTTATTAGAATTGATTTAAATTCTATTGTCTATTATTCTTGTATGATAGGCGGCGAGAGGATATTAGACGATTTCAAAAGATGACCAGGCCTTCATGATTTTGGTCTAAGACTAACATGGTTTCCACTCTTAAACACGACATCTAGATTAATTACTTGGTCAACAAACACTAGCATGGTGCGTGTACCGGTGTCCGTCCGTTCCCCTCCCAGTCACTGAATAATACTTTGAGATCGTGCTAGCGCCTCGTCGAGCTGCGAATGAAGAGCCTGGTAAGAGTAGATTTTTTGATCATTTTGTTGGATATTTTAAATTGGTTTTAATTTCCCTTCAAGTGTAAGATATATTGTGATTTTTTGTATTGAATTGTGTAGATTATGTAAATTAGATTGTATTTAGTCAATGGCATTTTGTATACCTTAGGATTATACCATGTGTTCAATTATAAATGTGTTATGACATGACTTTAAATGACGCAGATATCAGTACTTACTCAAATAATATACGTTCATGTTACTTAGTTAAAAAGATCAGTGTTTTTTCTTTAAATAAACACTACCTTAAGCTTCATCAATGCGAACTAAAATGGGAAGTTAACGATTAAACTTCAAAATTGTTTGAAGACCTGCATTAAACTATCCCAGATTTGTCTAATGAATAATGATACTTATACCCGGTTTTTTAATGCTGCGTTAGACCAAATGTCAGTTTATTTTTTGTCACTTACACTACACGGCTGCCCAACGAAAGGCAGTGTAATGATTTTTAACATTACTCACAGACATCAGGACGAACGGATCTTTACGTCACACCTGGCCATAATGCAATGCGAGTTATACCGCACGCTGCGCGTACGTTAAAACTCGCATTGTGGCCAGATGAAGACGTAAAATTGTGTACTCACCACGGGCGGTAATTCGTAAAGCCCCAGATCGCATATTTATGGCCCTCACCTTATACACCTTATATACCTTTTCGGTTCGGGCCACAAACACCTGCGATCTGGGCCATTCACGAATTCACCGCCCTAGGTACGTAATGTACTATTATATAATTTGAACGTAATGAATCAAATGAAAACCAATGTTAAAGCTCTCACTGTACCAACAGTAAAAACCCTGCAGACGTCGGTAGGCGCGGCGGAGGAGCGCTATTACAACGCCATATCCAACCAGCAGGACAAGGTGGACAAGAACCTGCTGAAGAACCTGGTGCTGAACTACGTGCTGACCGCCGGGAATAACGCTAACAAGTAACTCTTGTCCTATATAATCCGCCTTGCAGGAGACCACAGCCATAATAACACTACTACTTGCTCTGTAGTAGTGTTGTGTTCCTGGAGGTGAACAAGGTCGCCAGAGCTCCCGAGGATGCGTTGTGTTGGGAGCGAGGGAATTTGTTCCTTCAGCTGTCAACACGGCGAATCCTCAAACATATCAAGGGTCGGCAACGCCTATATTACTCTTTTGGAGTTGCATGCGTCTATAGGCTGCGGTGTCCGCTTACCATCAGGCGGGCCGTAAAAAAAATCTATATCTTTACAATTGATCGTGCGTTTTTACATGGACGAATCAATCAAGAACCTTTCTGTACAATTTACAAGGCATCTCTGTTTTACACAATACCAACATGTACAAGAGCTTTCATTCAGATGGCGCAAAGACAAACTTACATAGTTACTATCTCACACACTTTCTCTTTATAATGTTAGTGTAGAAGATAAAAAGAGTATATTTGTTCCCCAGGACGCAAATACTCCGTGTGCTGTCGACAGTCCTGGACTGCAACCAGCATGAGTGCCGCCGGCTCGGCTTGGAGAAGGCTGCGCCCACAGACAGCCTCGCCGCGGAATTCGTCAAGTTCCTTCAGGTACTGCTCAGAGCAATGTAGGATTGTTCCCCAGGACGCAAATACTCCGTGTGCTGTCGACAGTCCTGGACTGCAATCAGCATGAGTGCCGCCGGCTCGGCTTGGAGAAGGCTGCGCCCACAGACAGCCTCGCCGCGGAATTCGTCAAGTTCCTTCAGGTACTGCTCAGAGCAATGTAGGATTGTTCCCCAGGACGCAAATACTCTGTGTGCTGTCGACAGTCCTGGACTGCAATCAGCATGAGTGCCGCCGGCTCGGCTTGGAGAGGGCTGCGCCCACAGACAGCCTCGCCGCGGAATTCGTCAAGTTCCTTCAGGTACTGCTCAAAGCAATGTAGGATTGTTCCCCAGGACGTAAATACTTCGTGTGCTGTCGACAGTCCTAGATCGCAACCAGCAGGAGGGCCGTCGGCTCGGTCTGGAGAAGGCTGCGCCCACCGACGGCCTCGCTGCCGCGTTCGTCAAGTTCCTTCAGGTACTGCTCAAAGCAATCTAGTACGGCCAATCGATTAGTTTTTTTTGTTCGTTCCCATAATCATAGTTACGTCTCCTGCGCGGTTAGTACAAGATGGCGCGCGAGTTGTGTCGCGGCGAGATAGACTATCCGTCTCTTTCCAAGTGTTCTAATTAAAAACAGATGGATCAGTCTTTCTCGCTGCGAAACAGCTCGCGCAAGAGTGCTAGAAGGGTCTATAACCATTAAAAATGTCTTTTGGTGGGGCATCTCCTAAGCATACTAAAACTCCATGTTGCAATCATTTTTAGGGTTCCGTACCCAAAGGGTAAAAACGGGACCCTATTAATAAGACTTCGCTCTCTGTCCGTCTGTCTGTCACCAGGCTGTATCTCAAGAATCGCGATAGTTAGACAGTTGAAATTTTCACAGATGATGTATTTCTGTTGCCGCTATAACAACAATTACTAAAAAAAATACAGGGGGACTCCCATACAACAAACTTGTTTTTTTGCCGTTTTTATAGATAATGGTACGGAACCCTCCGGAATAAAAACAAGAGAAGGTTAATTCTTATTTTTATTTATGTTAATTCCTATCAGCATATTATAGCGAATATGCTATATCTTTCACTTGATTAGTTTAGTTGAAATATTATTGTGTTCCAGGACGAGAGTAAACCACGAGCGCCACTGCCGAGCATGTTGGGTCTGACCAGGAGTAGTACGCCGAGCTCTAGAAAAAGCTCCACTATAGGTAATAGTTTAGTTTAGTTTTTTTTAATACAACGTCGGTGGCAAACAAGCGTAAGGCCCGCCTGATGGTAAGCGGACACCGCAGCCTATAGACGCATGCAACTCCAAAGGAGTAATATGGGCGTTGCCGACCCTTGCCGTTTCGCCGTGTCAATAGCTGAAGGAACTAATTCCCTCGCTCCCAACACAACGCATCCTCGGGAGCTCTAGCGACCTTGCTCACCTCCAGGAACACAACACTACTACAGAGCAAGTAGTAGTGTTATTACGGCTGTGGTCTCCTGCAAGGCGGAGGTACTTCCCCAGTTGGGCTGCTCCACATTCGAGCGGGATGACATTTCGCTGTGCCCTACCTCACTAAAGTTTAAGTTTAGTTTATTAAATCTCACTTAAGTACAGTTATCTTATATTACTGTTCATATAGCGATCGTTTACAAAATTACGCAATTTACTATTTGATTATACATAATGGAAACATGTAAATTTTAAGAGTAAATAAATAATTATGGAAAATAACGATACGGTCATACCTAGATACAGGTACTATTCATTGCAATAACCTTAATAAATAATAATATAAAATAAACCCTTTTGGGAATAAAGCCGTGAATGTATGTATGTATGTATGTATAAAATAAATCATGTAAAAAATAATAATGAATAAAATACAATTAGTAATTGCAGTCCCAGTGGTAACTATCAATAACCTTCAAAGATTTGATAATGTCAACCCTTAATACCTACTATTATACTAAATATAAATATAATGAATTATTATTGAAATAAAAGATGGTGCTACTGCATTTAGTTAATGTTAATCATCTTGTGATTTGCGTGTTAACCTTTGTGAATCGCTGATATTGTCAAGATTAAACTATTGTGATGTTGTCTATGCTGGCTGCATTACTGGTCGTACAAAAAAGTTCATACAGCGAGTGCAAAACGCATGCATTCGTTTCTGTTTCCGAGTCCCACCCCGCTCCCATATCACTCCCTACTTGAACGCCGCTGGTCTGCTGAACATGCCTGCACGCAGACGGCTTCACCTCGCCACTCTTCTCTTTGGCATAGTGCGATCTGGGGTCCCAGTATATTTGCTGAGTAGACTTGTATGGCCCAAGAGTGCGCGTAGATGTAAGGCGATGTTTCTGGTGCCAAAGCATCGGACCGCGGCGTTTCGAGGTAGCTTCAGGTTCGCGGCGTCCAAGTGTTGGAATGATCTCCCCCCACCTATCCAAGGAGCGTCTAGCAGGTATACCTTTAGGCGCCAGCTTAAGGGCTACTTGTTGACGCTCCAAAAATCCCAACCCTAACAAATCCAGCACTTTATTTAATTTTTAACCATTTTTTTTTTTTGTAAACATCCCAACCGTTTCGCGTTTTTCACATTGTTTTTCATCCCATTGTGCTTGTGTCACATATTTAATAGATTTAGTATATAAATTATTTATTTATTATGTGTATAAGTTTGTATCGGCAGTATGTTGTGTTGCGTTCCGTGGGTCACGTACGGTGCTGTCTGAAAATCAGCGCTGTAGGTGTCTTTCTGACACCTTGGCATAATGCTGAGACAGTGACCGATTCACTGCCGCGAAGACACACACATTATGTGTCAATTGTATTGTATCTGTACTCCCTTTGTCTCTGTGTGTCTTTTGTGTAGTGAATAAATGTTTTCTTTCTTTCTTTCTTTCTTTGTATATTCTTTAGAAAAAAAAATGTACCTCTATTCAAATAAAATAAATATAAATATTACGGGACAATCTTACACAAATCGACCTAGTCCCAAACTAAGCAAAGCTTGTACTATGGGTACTAGACGACGATAAACATACTTATATAGATAAATAAATACTTAAATACATAGAAAACATCCATGACTCGGGAACAAATATTCGTGCTCATCACACAAATAAATGCCCTTACCGGGATTCGAACCCGGGACCTCTTGCTTCGTAGGCAGGGTCACTACCTTCTAGGCTAAAGCGGTCGTCAACTAGTATACAATACAATAGTTATTTATGATACAAGTGCGGAAATTAGGTAATTCGCTACGAGAGACGATGACCAAAAACACGAGATTTTATTACCAATACAAGCACGAAAAGAAGTTTAAAAAAATCGTAATGTTAATTCCCTTTTCTGCTACGACGCTTCCCTTTCCGCTCTGCTCGTACAGGTTGAATTCCGCGCCCGAATTCAGCTGGGCTAATTCCGATCGGAGCTGATCCATACAAGATCTATGACCACAGACAGGCGGACAAATTCCGATCGGAGCTGCTCCATACAAGATCTATGACCGCAGACAGGCGGACAAATTCCGATCGGAGCTGCTCCATACAAGATCTATGAACGCAGACAGGTGGACAAATTCCGATCGGACCTGCTCCATACAAGATCTATGAACGCAGACAGGTGGACAAATTCCGATCGGACCTGCTCCATACAAGATCTATGACCGCAGACAGGCGGACAAATTCCGATCGGAGCTGCTCCATACAAGATCTATGACCGCAGACAGGCGGACAAATTCCGCTGCGGTTTTTTTTTGGCGGCATTGGGAAACATTTTTCGCCTAACTAACAATGTTCAGTTAATTCAGTTAAGGCCCTAATGGGCTGTTTCCACTTTGATTATTGATTAGTGCTAGTGATATTTGCTGCAAGTGCGAGTAGCTTCTGTATGGACTCGCACTAATCACTAATTAATGTGTATACAGGCCCTTACGCAATGTCTATTAGAATCTACGACAAAATTCCGCAGCTTATAAGAAACGAAGATAACACCTTTGTTAATAAACTTAAAACTAACCTCCTAACTCTGTAGGAGTTCATGGGCCATTAAATTTTAACAATTTAATAGATGGTGCAAATACGTTGTTGTTAGTATATAGTCTTCTCCTGGGTGTGAAGTGAGATTTGCCGCTGCGCCCGTGGGTGGTATATCTCACTTATCGCCCAGAGTGACGTAAAATATGTTGTTATCTCGTGCAGATTTTATATGTATGTCTATGAAATTAATGACAGTTTCATTTGTTTTCCGCGCCAGCTCACGAGATTCACGAGAATCGACCTGTATGTTTAGGTTCTAGTTTAGTATTTAAGTATGTTGCTACACCCTAGTAGGGTCCATGTCTGCACTGGTTAAATTTTAAGAACATCCTGTAAATCGCTTGGTTGCAGCGAATAAATGAATATGAATAATATGAATATGATTTCAAACTGTGTTGTACCCCGAAACTAAATTAATGTATTCTTCCAGGACCATCCCCCATCCCGACAGAAGCGCTCGGCCACAAACGCAACCCGTCGACCGGCTCCAACAACCTCCTCTTCCAGAACATCGACCACCTGGAGACCTCCTCCCAGCTCTCCGTGGACTCCGACCACAGACCCGGCGCAGACCACCGAGGCTCCAGCATGGACACCGGAGTCAACCAGACGAGGAACACCGAGGGCGCGATACTGAAACACGTGTTGAAGGATATGTAGGAATGTTGTTTTGTGCAACTGGATTAAGAGGGCATTTAATAAAGGAGATGTGACCATATGACTTTACGATTGTTGCGACAATAGAACGATTCAACTGTAGTTTTCCCACACAAAGAGTGACATTTAGATCTACCTGACGCACGTACAGTCAGCATCAAAAGTAGCTACGCAAACGAAGACGTCAGAAGTCTTTATTAAAAGGGAATAAGAGCTTTTGACGTCTTCGATTGCGTAGTTACTTTTGATGCTGACTGTACGTATTCGACCAGCAGGAATACTAAGGATCTTATATTGCCGCCCAAAAACCTATTAAAAGGCATTTCATTCAATTGAATTTATATCATTCTAAATTGGAACAGAGTTGCATTTGTTTCGTTACGTTCTATTTCTCTCAAATCAACTCTACTATAGTTGATTCAAACATTGCCATTTTTTTTGTATGTTGGGTGGCTGGTAGGAGCAAGTGTTGAAACAAATGGACATCATTCTAAGTCTTCAACAATAGGCATGGGCCGTTTTAGGGAAGAGGGACTTTATTAGTGCGTTCAGCGTTTGCGCCATTATTACGCCGTGAATCGTCGAGTTTGTCTAATGTAGGTACATTGCGAAACTACCTGCCTGAACTAGGTAGCAGAAATAATACATTTTCGTAAATCTTAACTTAACTATATATTTTGATGTTCAATAGTAACCGAAATGCAAGAAAACAATAGTTGCAAAGTAAAGTAGTGGTGTCACATGACCAAATTGTGGTATAATATAATTACTATAGTATTAATAACAGTGCTTTTTCTACAAATAAAATTATTACTTATAGTATTAATATCAGTGCTTTTTTATAAATATTCCTGTATCACAATTGTACTATTATAATTATAGCATTTAATAAAATGTTGACTTCAATCCAATAGTATGTTCAAATATATTAAATTTCTATGTATGGTTTAGTGCCTTATTGGGTAATTGTAGCAATAGTAAGTCAGTGGTTCTTTTCTTTGCTCAGTACCAAAATTGGTCCAACGCTCTAGCTGATACGATCACTCGCTTGTCTGTCTGTCTGTCACAGGCAGATTTTCAAACTATGTTTTTAAAATAACTTTTGGATGACCATCCTTGATATTCTTGGTTCACAAGCTTTATTTCCGTGGTAGTATATTTAATATTTAACCAATGAAGGGATCTACAACGTTACAGTTTCTGATGGCATAATAAATGCCAGAACTTGAGTTAGAAAAGTTTATACTCATTAAGAAAAACCATTTTAAAGTATTGTATCGTCAAGGTGTTATTTTAGTTAGTATTATAAATTAATTGTACATTCTTCCGTTTTGCCTGTATTTTGTTCAAATTAGTTAATTTTACGCCTGTATATTAATTCAACAATTAATACTTATAATATTAAGTTCCGTATAACTTGCGTTATACAAAAAATATGCAAATTAATTTTAGTCTTGTTTGTTGAATACATTCGTCCCTTTAAGATAGAATGAGGCGGATGTTTAACGTTTTTGTCGTGTGATAAATGCGATGTCAAAAAATGTAATAAATAATGTATGATCGGAGACTACTCAATTATAAAGTCTTCCGATGTTTGTACAGTATCGTGTTCCTTAACCCATTCGCCGCTACTGGCTGTTCTGAGTTCTACTGAGTTCACTCAAGTTGGTCATTGTTGCAACCCCGCCACCGACGTCATACGAAGTCCAAAAAAAATTGACTTCAAAATTGCGTGGCGTACCATATCACATTTTTATCTGTAGCGGCGGATGGGTTAAAAAATTTGCCTGCTGCAAAAAGCTGCTTAAAATAATGAACGTATTGTATACGGGTTACTAATGAAATGCATAATTTGATTTGCCATAAAACTACGTTTACCATAATCATCATTTGCCCTAATTAGTATTTCTCATAAACTGACAACTTTTTAGTAATTATATGCAACAAACCTAACCTAACCTTTGGGATTCTATACGAAGTCTATATATAATTTGCCCTGAATTTTTTACGGTTTCAGAGAAAATCACTTTTTATGGCTAATGGTGATTGTGGCTACCGTTATGGCAAGTGAAATTATGAATATCGAAATCTTCGATTGTATACATTGGCTGTCTTTATAACTGGCTAATCTCTGGTATAATTTAATTGAGAAATGATTGTTTCTTAGTGAAGTTATTTCTTGAAAAGTTGTATCTATGTGATATCGTGTTCTGATTGTTTTGTAGTTTTACACTTGTATGTAAATTTAAGGTCATATCCCCGTGTTGTCTATATAGATTCAGTTATCATTTATGTCGTTGGTATCTGAATGTTCAAGAGGCGCTACACGTCCGGACTCGGCGGCCTGCCCGCGGCCGCGCGCTCGGCGGGCCCGCGCCGGCCGCGCCGCCGGCGGCCCGGACTGCCCGCGGCCGCGTGCGGGCCGCGGGGCCCGCGCCGGCCGCGCCGCCGGCGGCCCGGCAACGTCACTCGCACTAGACTCTCTGTGACCTGCCAAGCAATTCAATTTTGTAGGTGTAGCGTCTCCTTTTGAAATACCAAATACATGTCCGTATCACGAAGAATGGAATTTTAATTTAAACAGGCAATACAGCCATATGGCTAGTTGATATTACATGGACAAGTGTGTGTGTGTGTATGAAGTATAGTTAATATTTCTTGCAAATGCACTTATTTCATACATTGTTTAAAAATAGTTTTCAGTCGATTTTGCACGTTACTTCAATGGCAATAAATATCAAAATGAAATTTATAAAGCAATTTGTATAAGACATGACGCCTGGTAGAATTGTAATGTAAATTTAATTTGTGAATATGTTAATATTTGTATTAATTAATTATTGATTTATCGCAGCAATATATGAATGCGTACAAGTAATTTATTGTTTTATTTAATAGTGGCTCTGTGAGCTGTAGAATAGTGTCGCGAGCCTGCCTTTATTAAAAAAACAGGCTAAGTGCGTGCCGGGCCACGCGCAGTGTAGGGTTCCGTAGTTGCCTGTCTGTCTTAGTTACATCGACGTGTGGTGCGGTTGCGTCGGCCGAATTTGTACGAAAATTGGCCTTTCCAAGTAGGTACACATTAAGTTGGTCGACTATTAAACATATACTTATCTAGGACTATTACTCGGTAACTACTTATGCCTACTTGTCCGTGATAGTTTTCCTTTTAAATTCATTATATGTACTACTACCACGAATTTTTTCACTTCCCCAGTAGTAGCCATTAAGCCGGCAGGAGGGGGGGGGGACATGACTCGAACAAAAATTAGGGCTTTAAAGCTCAATATCTCGCAAACGAATCACTTATTTGATGGAATGGTTTCAGAAAACCCATAATATTTTTGAACGAGCTATTCAACGACACCCCACACCATGGGTTTAACGAGAAAAAAATACACCATCACATTAGGTGTACCTTATAAAAAACATTTTTTTAAGATTTTATTCTTCTGTTTTGTCGGCGTGATTGATTTATGACCATGCCATGCCGAATTACAGTTTTCTAGTAGTAATGGTTACTGAGCGAAGCCGAGGACGGACGGACGGACGGACGGACAGACGGACAGACGGACATGGCGAAATTATAAAAGGATTCCTTGTTGACTACGGAACCCTAAAAATGAATGAAAAGAGTGACTCGACCAAAAAAAGCTATATAATTAACGACCCTGCTCACAAAATTTCACGAGAATCGGTTGAGAAATGCGACCTGTAGAGGGGAACAGCTGGACATCCGGACATACAAACGATTTTCAGCCCAAGCTGGGAGCGAAGTGATCGAAGTACTATAACTTCGATCACTTCGCTTCCTCGTTCAGTTAGTAGGCTTAGGGTAGGGTTAGGCACTTGTCCCACCGCCGGCGAGGAAGCGAGTGTTACTACGTGCTACTCGCTCAAGCGAGTAAGAATTACTATGAGAGTACTCGCTACTCGCCGGCGGTGGGACAAGTGCCTTAGGCTTTGCCGGCGTATTACAGAAAACTCAGGCAGAGCCACGGGATAAAATATAGCTTATATCCATCCTGAAAATCCTTTCTATTCTAAACGTTGGTGAAAGAAATCGTAGTTCCAGATATAGCGCCGTACATACTAACTTACAACCTGACAGACTTCATATTTCACTATTACTATATATGTATGGTTAGGGTTCTAGGATTAAATATATACAATGATCCGTCCTTTCGATCAATCGCACGAAAATGGTCGCTTCAAAGATACAAACGGGCCTCACGAAAGTCGTCTCGTGCGAGCTTTTAAAAAAAAGAGGGGTGTTATCTGGGGGCACGGCAGTGCCCCCGCCAAGTCGAGCGCGAAGCAAACACTGCCGTACCATCCTTTACTGGAACCATTTCGCAGCATTTTCGGGCCCCTATTTGAGAACCTCTGGATAAGACCAGAACGCAGAAATTTTCGTCATCCAGTAAGCTATAATCACATACTTAAAATCCAAAATTTCATGTCTGTAGGTCATTTAGTTCCGAAGTTAAGCGAAAGCAAAGTTTCGCATTTATGACACTCACTCACTCACTCACTCACTCATGATCATCAAAATAGAACTAGTACTTCCCATAAACTCAGAGAGCTGAAATTTTGTACAGAGTTAGGGTTTAATGGCCACATAAAGGAAAAACTATAAAAACTAGGATAATCGAAGATCTGGAGTACCTGGTGACCCTGATTAGAAAACACAAGAGCCCAACCAAACTATTAGTGATATATCTATACCGCCTTTACAAAAAATATTCAACTTAGTAGGCCGCTTCATTTGATGTCAAAAATCGAAGGTCTGAAGTATCTTTATTTGATTACAAAGTTATATTTACAGTGAATGGGGCAAAAAATAAACTGCATAAATAACTTTACATATAAACATATAGGATTACAAAGTTATATTTGCTGTAAATGGGACAAGAAATCGAGAATGGGATATTGACACAATAACCTACAAAAAGAAGTGAGATTCCATAAAAAAACATTCCATGTAAAAAAGAGGCCAAGTCTCGAAACTCTTCTACCGCAGAAAGATGTGAGATATTTGGTAGTCAAGTCCCAGGCATTCTTCTTATTCTTTATTTGCTAGCTAAATAAAATTTTGTGACTTGGCAATCACACAATAATTACTACATAGTTTTAGGTATGCAAAAATCCATAAATGCAGTATAGTCGTGTGATTGCCAAGTTGCAGAATTTTATTTAGCTAGCAAATAAAGAATAATAAGAATGCCTGAGACTTGGTACTACAAAATATCTCACAACTTTTTGCGTTGGAAGTTTCGAGACTTGGCCTCTTTTTTACATGGAATGTTTTATATGGGATAAGTTTGACATGTCTGTGGTATCGTAGCTCCTAAATGAATGGACCGATTTTTATGTGATCGAGATAGTTCTTAGCTACATTTCAACAAAGTCGGTTCAGCCGGTATTGAGAGATTGAATTTTGAAATGAAAATGTCGAGGACTTTTCAACTTTTGTAAGATGTTGATTGTTTAAGCTACGACGGTGGCAAACCATTTTATAGCGTAAGGAGTCGCATGCGCGTGTCCGACCCTTTATTATTTTGAGGATTAGCTGTGTCGATAACGAGACAAATGGTCTCTCACTCTCAAAACAACGCATCCTCGGCAGCTCTGGCGACCCTCATCACCAGGAACACAACACCATACCTACGGAGTCAGTACGTATTGCTTTTATTATGGATGCGGTCTTTTGTAAGATGGAGGATACTTGCCCAGTTAGTTGGGCTGCTCCAAATATGAGCGAGATAGCATTCCGCAGTGCCCTTCCTCTAACGCCTACTATAATTTATTTAATACCACCAATTATTTAATGCTACAATTTCAGTCAACGTGATAAATTCATGGGATTCGCCAGCCACGACCTCCGTATTCCGGTGCGTAGCGCTTGCGAACCAGGTTACACTAAGATTACCCTGCACCCTATTTGGTGAAGGTAGTGTACGGTGTCAGTAACCTGTCACTTCCACGCAATGTAATGAGCGTTTCTCAAAAAAATGCCACTACATTTTTACGGAGATTTTCTGCAACTTTTATGTTATTTCTACTCAAAATCACGATGTCTTTCCGTCCCAATAGGAGTAAAAAAGTGTCCCAAAATGTCCATACATTTTTGAACTTTCCTACACAATAGGAAAAATATCTTTGGGACAGTTTTTTGTCCTACCAGCTCCTGATTCTGAGTGGAAATAATTAACATAAAATTCCTAGAAGTACAATTAATACGTAATAGTGGCTTTTTTTTTGAAATGCTCTAATACTACGTAGTTACTGCCGAGGTTACCACCCATGACCGGTGCAACCTGTCGCATATAGTTAATTTTATTTCTTTTTGTAAGTTTGTATGTTAGTTAAATAGTACTTATTTTTCTTTTTTATTATCTTCTGTGTAGATAGGTACATGTTATTGTTGTATTTCATTTGTGCTTGTGTCGTTGCTACCTACCTACCGTGCCTTCACCGAATGGACCCTGCGGAAGACCAGCGCTGACTGCAAAGCTAGGAACATGCTGAGCTGGCTCCATTTCGTGACAAAACCTACGTAGTATAATCGAATTTAAACTTTCGTGAGATCTTGAAATAATGCTAGTATACACGGTTCAACTCACGTATTAAATGACACTACGGGCGACATGTTTCGAACTCTTCGGGAGTTCGAAAGATGTCGCCCGTCATCATCATCATCATCATCACATCAGCCGAAAGACGTCCACTAGTGGACATAGGCCTCCCCCAAAGAGTGCCAAAGTGACCGCTCCTGCGCCACCCGCATCCAGCGGACTCCCGCAACCTTTACCAGGTCATCAGTCCACCTTGTTAGGGGCCTACCCACGCCGCGCCTTCCGGTACGTGGTCGCCACTCGAGAACTTTTCCGCCCCAACGGCCATCGGTTCTACGTGCTATGTCGCCCGTAGTGACATTTAATACTTACGTGAAATTATAAGCATTAAAACCTAGTGTGTTATTTTAATTTATTTCTTTTATTTTCTGTATTAAGTCATAAATGTTTGAGTTGAGTGAGTTTTTGTCGAAAGGTCAGATTATAAAGGTATGTAAATAAATATCTCATTAGACCCATTACCTAGTTTAAAGACATAAGTAAGCTCTCATTATAGTACACAATAACAGATTCCGCCTACCAAATAGGGAAGAGGCCCTAAAGGAAACTATTAGCCCACTGGCAACCCTGGGCAAGAGGTGATTAATGCAGAGGCGCGCCGCGGCCGCATCCAATCACTTTGCACCTGCACTTTACACTGTACGACCCTCAATCCTCAATCATCACGCTTAGAGCCTGGTTTCACATTGATTAGTGATTAGTGCGAGTCCATACAAAAGCTGCTCGCACTCGCAGCAAATTAAAAAAAAATTAAACATACTTAAGTTACCTACTTTAAAAAAAATTGCATGATAGCTGCGAACGAAAAAACCATGGAAATCTAAGTAGCGCCGCAAAATGGCCTCTCAGAATGGGTATCATTGCCATTATACAAAGCTACGAGACGCCCTACAAAATATGTCCTATGTATGACGAATTGACGATACTGAGAAGTTATTTATCGTTTTGAAATAATTTTATTATATCTTTTATAAGTTATAACTTCCTAATTATTTGTACTAGTCAATAAGAATGATATTGTATTATATTTTGCATATGAACATTTTCAAGTCTTCATTCTTTTTTGCCTGAAACACAGGGTATCCTAGCTCAGGCACATGTTATTTGCCTCTAATAGTAAGATCCTAGTCTATAGTAAAACTGATGTACATTATGTTTTATCAATAAATTATTGTATTATTATTTGTATGTTTTTTTCATATCTCGGGACCATGGGGTCCCGGACTTTTGGAAGGCATGCATGGGGTCGAAGCCAACAGCGCAGAGGCCCTTTAAAACAAATATAATACAAAGCGAGGGATACACATGGCGGATACCATCTCCGAGCGCACAACATGATACACCCGGTGATGGTCCCCGCCAGGTGCAAAGACTATTGCAGTGCAACACTGTGCTGCGATGGAAACTAAGGTCATGGGTTATTGGGTTGAATGGTGGGTGGTCTGGAAAATGGGTGGAGACTAGCGGGGACACCTGCCGTGACAATTAGTCTCAAAATTGTGAATAGGCAGGCGGTGACTCGCCAACTCGCTAAGTGGGCCCCACGAACAGTCGCACGCACAGTGCGACAATGGAGCAACACGTCTGAGCGGCTGCGAGGTCGCCGGCGTTATGACATTTTACACTTCCAACCTGGAGCATAGGTTCCGCTCTTGCGACTCCACTCTGGCCGGCCGGTTAAGGCAAGCACAGAGGCGAGGGCCAGATCACTCGGGCCCTCTGGAGATTAGGGGTCCGCGGTGTCGCCACTCACCGTCAGCTCACCACAAGCTGCCCCCGCGGGCGTATCATTATTATTATTATTATGCGGAGATGGGAGCGGGGTGTCAAAACGATGCCAGGCAGCCGTTTAGTTCGAACATGCGCATATAGGGTTTTGCGCATTAGGGGTAAGGAGCTCGCATCTAGGTATGTTTTTTTCGTTCGCTGCATGATAGTTTACGACACTGTGTCTAAACAATTTTCCATGTTTAAAGTATATAGGGCAGTTAATTATAGGAACAGTAGTATAGTTAATATAGGTCGTCAAAGACATTTTTTTTTTCGTCTTATTAAAGTATCGTTCACGACTGTTCACATTTTAGGTACCGTAAAATGGGGTGAGTAGGGTTCACGGGGAGAGTTGGGTTATGAATGGGGAGAGAAGGTATGAAAGGGGGGTGAGATGGTTTTTTAAGGCTACTGCTACAAAAATAATGTATTGCAATTTAAAATGGAGCTATAGTAATACTCATAATAAAAAAAAAACGATCCAACAATCTTCCAAAATCACCTTTGTATGAAAACCCATCTCACCCCAATTACAAGGGACTACGGGGTGAGGTGGGTTTTCCTGTTTATCGTCAAAGTTGTGAAATGGAACTACCCAAAATAAAATAAAAACTAAAATACAAACGTCCGGAACACTTATTATATACTGATGAGACAGGAGCGAGCAGTAGTTCAGGCAGTGGACGGAGGTGAGAAATAATGAAGTTCTTGAATTTTGACTCCCTTTACTAAATTAATTTGTACATGAAAATACGTATGCGTTCGGTAGATATATAATTGAGAGTGGGGCGCGGTCCCGTCCGCGCTGGCTGGTCGCTGACGCATGTGAGTGTGTGTGTGCCTGTGGTTGCATAGCACACATACGCTGGGCGTTAACATATACACCATTCAGTTTGTATAAGTAAAAATAAAATGTTATCGAGGTTTGAATGTCAGTTTTCACCCTACTCACCCCATTTTACGGTAGGTATGCGTCCATGTTCTAACTCTCACGGCAACGCGTACGTGATTATTCTGGAGTCACCAGCGGCCACAGGCTACCATTGAACACCAGCAGGTCGATCACATATAACGCAATGTACGCGTCACGTAGATAATTAGATTATTTTAACAGCCAATATTTGACAGCCGTCATCCCGATTGAATACACGTCAATGATGACATATGATGACATAAATTGTACTGGGATGACAGCTGCCAAATATTGGATGTAAGGGCATTTTCACTATGTCTCTTTTTGCACGGGAAAATGTCAGCTGAGTTGTCCTAACGCGCGTTCGAAAAATTACGTGATCACCCCTCAGCACGTCTATCATGGACAGCCGCGACGTACTCTCGATTTTTCTGGCACTATACCTCTTGTTCTAAGTGTTCTATAAGAGAGAGACGGATAGTGCGAGAAAAATCGAGAGAGTTCGCGCACCGTCTACTCTAATTTTATATTTTATTTATTTTTTATTTATTTATTTTATTAGATGTTATTGTTATTATTGCTCTTAGCCGTGCAGGTCTACCTGACATTGCCGTAAAGTCGTAATATACAAAAAGCAGAAGACAAATAGATGTTTTTAATGATTTTTTTTATTAGGCTATGATTATATTTTTTTGAATACCACGTCAGTAGCCTATGGACGTGTGCTATGCCAGGGATGTCACATGCTCATTGCCAATCCTTTAAACCTCTTACTATCTCGGTATGTACTATCTACGCTTAAATCGCCATGGAGTTCAAGTATCGCGGGGTGTAAAGAGGGCTCGTAGTGCAACATTAGAGCTGCAGCCGCCACTCCTTAATGCGCCTATACTTGTGCAGTCAGCCAAGAAACCGATCTACCACTTTTGAAGCTACAAACAGAGAGAAGAAGGAGAACACCGTCGTGGTGTATTACAGATATGTATCATCAAAAACTTAACCCATTCGCCGCCGCAGAAAAAACTATGGGGTGACACGCCGCCCACGCCACGCAGTAAGCTCGGCCGAATTTCACCTTCCCATACAAACGTAGTTACGCTCTCATTTTAAAACTACGTGTTGGATTGTGACGAAACTTTGCATATACATTGACATGAGGTATATCTATATCTGTAATTAGTTTATATGGTTCCAGTTTATAAAACAAACAAAATACAGCAAAAAGAAGTTTTGTATGAAAAACTTAAATTAGCTGTATTTTTTTTACTATGGTATCTGAAGCTACATAAACTAATTACAGACATAGATATACCTCATGAAATTGTATATGCAAAGTTTCGTTAGAATCCAACACGTTGTTTTAAAATGAGAGCGTAACTACGTTTGTATGGAGAATCGAGCTTACTGCGGACTATTAAGTTTTTGGACTTCGTATGAAGTCGGTGGCAGGTGGGTGGCAACGATGATATACTTGAGTTCAACCCTGTGGCGGCTAATGGATTAAAGATCCCCGCTCCTGTCGGTAGAGTAATTTATTAATTAATTCATTTACTTATTCATATAAAATACAAGGATTGTGTTTGAAATCATAGAAAATACACAGAAAATACACGTTGAGACTTCACAATTGTCACCTGACAACGACAATTCTCCGTACATTGCTGGTTCCACAAGTAACTTAGAGACCACCTTAACTTCTAGAACAAGCAAAGGATGGTGAATTGTCATTGTCAGGTGACAATTGTCAAATTGGTGAAATAGGGGCCAGATTAGAATTAATTGACAAATAATATTACAATTCGAAGAAAAGAATGTAAACGCGTCACATTTGTATGTCTTAACTATGGTTTAGGTAAGTTAACAACAATATTCAAAAATATAGTACACACTAAAACTAATTATATCTCGTGCAATAGGCTGTCAATTTTTTTAAATAAAAATAAATATTTAAAAATCTGTTCACCTCTCAAGCTTGATACACTCTTCCATTGCATATATAGGTAGGCACTGTTCTAGCAGATTTTTTAAAAGATTTGTAACAAATATGTTAGGGCTTTGTTAGCAACTTCAGATCTGAGGGCAACTTATTATACAGAACAATACCCTGATAGCTCTCAGCGTGTCTAATGGCCATTCTGTTTTTCTCTCTGCCACTGTTTTGAGCTCAGATACGACGTACATAAATAAATAAATAAATATTAGGGGACAATCTTACACAAATCGACCTAGTCCCAAATTAAGCAAAGCTTGTACTATGGGCACTAGACGACGATAAACATACTTATACAGATAAATAAATACTTAAATACATAGAAAACATCCATGACTCAGGAACAAATATTCGTGCTCAATTGCTCATCACACAAATAAATGCCCATGTGGGAACATGTACATAAATAAATACACATCGACTAACATAGCGTGTTATCAAGAAACAGATCGTTCGTCTGGTACACTGCGGTTGAGCAGGGAAACCGGTGATTTGCTCTAACAAGAGCAGTTTTAAATTGCCCTGAGAAGGGCAGTTTGTATGTCCGGAGCCTGCAGCACCCTCGTCGGATTCATCGTGTCTTCCAGCAGCGAGCGCGCGGAGCGGGGCGCGGCGATCGACGAGGCGATGTTTTTAACTCCACGGTTTCTCCCGCCTCTCCTTCCTTCAATTATATTTGCACGACTACGGCAGAGCCGAAAGGATTTTTAGCAGTCTATGTTTGTATCATCCGTATTGCAGTCTCGCATCCTAAAGATTTTCGCTGTCGAGCTACTCGTGATCCAGGCAAAGGTCGAGGGCACCAGACCGCGAGGCAGGTCACCAATGAGATCGACAGACCAGATCCAAGCTGCAGTAGATGCATCACCACACGCAAGCATAAGGAAGGCGGCTGTCAGAGAGGAATGGCGGCGTGTTGTGACGCTTGCTACCAACACCTGAAATGATGACCACGACCACTCTGTCAAGAGTGAAACGACGAAGAAGAAATGTTTGTATAGATACTGAAACGATTTTGATGACTGGGGTGTCAATTTATTTTAAACTATGCTCTGGGTGATACATTTCTTATGAAAAAACAACAGTTACTTTTCTGTCGTCGGGTTTTTTTTACTGTTTTCGCTCGTTTTTCTGTAATTGTCATGTATCAGGTGCCTTAACATATTTCCCGCTCTGTTTTCAATCGTTATTTAGTATTACGGTTATGTTGGAGTGAAAAGAAGCAGGAAGTATCTGCATTAGGTACCTACTCACTTAAGATTAAGACGGTGCAACAAAGAATGTCTCAGATCGTACGTATTTGATGCCGGAGCCGGTTAGGGCGAGAAATATGCGATCTGAGGCTAGCATAGTTTAAGGTGTGAATGGAGAACCAGAAAAGACTTGATTATGGTTGTAAAGATGTTTTATTACCTTCAAGACATTTTGGAGACAGTTACAAGAGGATCTAATATAGACAAAAGTAGAATTGTAGACTGCCATAGACTACTATCGTAACACATACTTGCCTATTCAGATCAGCACGGCTATCATGCGACGGCGCGCGAGCTCTCGATTTTTCTCGCACTATCCGTCTCTTTCTTATTAGAACACTTGGAACAAGAAATATAGTGCGAGAAAAATCGAGAGTATGTCGCGGCCGTCGCATGATAGACGTGCTGCATGGCTATCACAAGACGGCACGCGAGCTCTCTCGATTTTTCTCGCACTATCCGTCTATCTCTTATAAGAACACTTAGTAAGAGGTATATGTATAGTGCGAGAAAAATCGAGAGTATGTTGCGGCTGTCCATGATAGACGTGCAGAGGGGTGATCACGTAACTTTTCGAACGCGCGTTAGGACAACCCAACTGACATTTTCCCATGCAAAAAGAGACATAGTGAAAATGCCCTTACATCCAATATTTGGCAGCTGTCATCCCAGTACAATTTATGTCATCATATGTCATCATTGACGTGTATTCAATCGGGACGACGGCTGTCAAATATAGCCGATATTATGTAAAATAATCTAATTCTAGATCTACCTTACGCGTACATTGCGTTATATGTGATCGACCTGCTGGTGTTCAATGGTAGCCTGTGGCCGCTGGTGACTCCAGAATAATCAAGTACGCGTTGCCGACCCTTTATTGATTAGGATTCGTTGCTCCACCTTACTTTTAATGAGATCCGCTTAGGTAGGTACATAAGTACCATGAGGTGGGTCGCGCGCTTGTTTGCCACAGCTTTTTACACAAAAAATATGCTAGTGCTGTGTTTCCTTAAGGTGGTTCACTTTCCATACAAAACGTTATTGGACATTCGCAGGCTAACGTCGTGATTTTTTAAGAAAGTTATGCAACTAATTTTCATAAATTGGCGTTCCATTTGCGCGAAATTCCCCCTTTCCTTGAAGAAACTTGTATAAACTAGAAAATTTTGAGATGATAGTTTGTGATGTCATTTGGGAAAACCATTTTTCTCAAATTAAGTATTCTAGTTATTAGGTATACAAGTTCCTTCAAGGAAAGGGGGAATTTCGCGCAAATGGAAAGCCAATGTATGAAAGTTAGTTATTAATAAGTAGGTACAACATAGGTTTCTTAAAAAAACACGCCTGTGAATGATAAATAACGTTTTGTATGGAAAGCGGACCACCTTAAACCAACCCTTTGGACTGCAACCGGAAAAAACAAACTCGGAACCTCCGTAAGTAGCTAAAGAACCGTGTTACCACTTCCTTATAATCTGATCAGCCAGAATAAAACAGCAAACTTCCAAAAATAGAGATGTGACCCAGAAAGTGTCTCGGCCACCATGACCCCAAAAATCCGAAAAACCACCCCTATCGACAACGCACGACCATAATTAAAAAGCAAAGTTATTCCACCCCCGTGATTAAGACCCCACCCGCCACCCTTTCTTCATACAATGGTCAGTAGCAAGGCGCCTTGCGAGCTGCTTCGTAGCCTTAGAAACTAGGAACAAAACAAAAATAAACAGAACTAGTAAAATTCGCTAATATTACGCGTTTAATTCACGTAAAAATACGCTTCAAAGTGATTAAATGAGCTCAAGTGTTGTAAGGTCTCAGTGTATTTTTTTTTAATTAAAAAAATGGTTAAGATTTGTTACCTTCACAAGGCGTTTTCACACGAACTAACGTCTTAATGCTAGATTCCACTCGCGTGCTAACACACATTTATAAAACAGTGTTCAATTTTCAAAAATGACCGTTAGGACGCTCGGTTTTCGCGCCAAAAAAACAACCATGGCCGTTTTCTTTGATATTTTTTACGTGTTCAAAATCAAGCTGAAATGACGTCGTTTAGTGTAAAGTGGAATTAGCGAAAATGTGAAAATAAAATTAACTTGTTTGTAATTGTGATTGTCTAAAACGTTTAATGTGTATGTGTTGTGTTGAACGAGATTATCTTATGGGTTTGTATTTTATATATTAGGTACCTCACCTTTATTAAATTAATCTTAAACAACTACTAAGAACTTGCTTGCCTCTATTATAATTAAGAATCATCAAGGCCTATGAAACGACGAAAACACTTATGTAAACTCTGCCCTTGGCAGTTTTCGTTAAAATTATATTACTTAGGTGCTATGTTAGCTTAAATCATACTTTTAACTAGACATGTGTGTAGTAGTTGAGGTTATTTGCCAACCTAGGAGAACACATGTATCCAAAATGAGGCGACGCCCCTTCCTCTAAGGCTCCTGTGTATCGCCTTTAAACAGAAAACGATGAAGCTCCAGAATTTACCAAATCGTAGTAGTTTTTGGCATTTGTCCAGATCGGATTACAGTATTTTATCCGTCCGTTAATAATCTGTAACGTCTTGTACCTACATCTGCAAGGAACCTGAGTACAGCAAAGCGGGAGAGCTACTGAGCCCTGAAAACTAGCTGACTCAGAATATTATTCAATAGGTAACCAGGTACCCTCTATTTGGCATAACTTTGATTGTCCGTAACGTTTTTCACATAACAGACTTGGCATATTCGGTTTTCGCCGAATGTTAATGTGGCAGAAACCTTACTTAATAGAATTTCTAAAATTCCGACAGAGTTTGGCCGAATTTAAATTTGCATACTATTGTTATGGCCGATTATATTTACGCATAATTTGGCTTAGCATAATTTTATTCGGCATATTATCGATTGTCCGATAATTACTAAGCATACTTAAAACGGGGTGCGTCTCACCTCACGAGATATAACAAAAATATAATTGTATGATTTCGATAAGGATTATAACATAGTAGATTAGGTTAGGGCAGCTAGAAAGAGGGGTGACGGGGGGGGGGGGGGGGGGGGTGAAGGGCCTCACAGGAGGGGCGAAGCCCCCGCAGTAAAAAATAATAATAATCATAACAATTGTTTAAAAAAAATATAATCAAACCTCCTTACAGGCTACAGCAGCAATAATAACACTGTACCTACTAGTTACTTGCCCTGCAGGCGTGTTAGTTTTGTGTTGGGTTGAGTTGTAAGGTCGCCCGAGCTCTCGAGTTGTTTTTTTTTGTAAACCTGACTGTTGGTATAATAGGACGGACCCAATATAGCGGTCGAGTTGCTTGGTTGGAGGGTAGCCTGGGGACGCCGAAGTGTACGCGATGTGATGGACGCCGAAAGCGCAGAGTTCCATCTTTCAATATATGGTAGCTTCGCGGCTACCATAGGCAGGCCATCGAGTATGCCATTAAGGGACAGTCAAGTGTAAAAATATGGATGCTTGTGTAAGTTGGTTACACCCATATTTTTACACTTGACTGTACCTATATAAAAAAACTTGAAATTATATGCCTTAATTTCTTGAAAAATGATAGTGAGATTGGTGATCCGAGTTAGTTATTTTCACGGTCAGTATGGCCTTGCATATTTTACTTGGCCAGCTTATCAATTGTGATGGATGTAACTAAAACACTATGTTTTTGCTGAAAATATGTATCCTGCAAAATTGTATTGTATTTTAACAGCTTTATTTTATAAGTCAAATTCGAAATCAACGGAAGTTAAAAACAACGCGGCTTTCAGCCAGAGAAATCACAAAAAAGGTTCGAATACGGAACATCAATAACAAGCCCATATATTACGCAGCCTTGGAGGCAAAACTCCGGAAAAATCTATTAGAAAATTAACCTCTAATTAATAGTCGTCGAGTCTAATTTGGAAAGTAACGGTATTTTAACCACTTATACTTAATATATATTTGGATATTTATCATTTAGCTCATGTAGGTTTCGACTGTTAACTCACTTGGTTACATACATTAGGTATACTTGTAACAAAAGTACGCTGTAATTTCCACCATTTTTTTAAAAACAACCGCGTTCCCTTATTTTGGTCCATTTTCCACAAACCTAAGTTAAGATCTAACGGCTGGTGGTTGTAGTATTAAGGTGCGACCACACCGCTGCTCAAAATACGCTAACGCACCGTAAAACGCAGCAAAATGTATGAAGAATACGTGACGCATGTACGACACGTCATCACGCGTTATAAACACCGGTGTGGTCGCTCCCTTATGCGGATTCCTTTTCTGGACCGAAGTCACTTCTCTTTGTGCCAAGTAAAAAGAAAAACATAAGTAGTAAGTACACCAAGCGATTATCTTTTATTTTTAAGTGTAACCGCTAATTTATTAAGTTACTTTTTCTTGAGTAGACAACAGAAGAAGAACTACAATAAGTTTCTGTTAAAAAAAATTGGTACAAGCTTTAATTGCCGACTGTACTTTTCTATACCATCATCAGTTGTTGATGGTATACAGAGTTGAAGACGGTATATGAGTAGTTACTCATTGAGACGATTCTAACGAGCCCAAAGTCAACGGGGTTACGTCGGTTTTAAGTACTGAATTCCCATGGCCACCTTCCGTCTCTATCACCAGATCAGCTCGATGGTACCCTAATATTGAATTGTCATCCAAACTATACTTATGCCCAAAATTTCAGCTCAATCGGTCACCGGGAAGTGGATCAAATTTAAGAGTTGTCCCATAGTAACATACATTCTAACAGGGCAAGTTAAATAAAAGCTTGTAAAACTGCTTGTCGCCACGTCGCCCCCTCGAAGACCTCAGTCGATAAGTCTTGGAACACCTTAGAAGGAAATAGTCGATATTGGAAGAGAATAGGAGGACGGTTTCATTACAATCATTAAACTTATCTTGTAACCCTTAAGGCGGGATTCCACCGGTGTGCGGCACTGTGCGGCACAAGCATTTTTGTATTGAATATGCTACCTAAAGAAAACAATAGCAGCCGCATCTTAATGCTGCTAAGTATTGTTTTCCTTAGATCTTCAGTTGATCACGTAACACATTGTACGCATGTTAGGTAGATCTGAATTTTACCCCTCTTGTCACGTAACTTTTCCAACGCACGTTAGGACAACTCAAACTGTCATGTTCCCATCCTCCTAAGGCCCATGGGCCTACTCATAGGACTTATTTTGTCGAAGGAATTTAAATTTTATTCAACTGGAATAGAGTTGCATTTGTTTTGTTTCGGGCACTTTTTAAAACAAACGAAAGTCAACTCTATTTCCGACACCACGTGATTCCAATTTCAATGCCTTTTTGTATTGTATACTGGGCCTTAGGAGGTAAAATAATGGCAATTGGATATATCTAACGTATGTACAGTCGATGTCAATGATATGTCTACCTACACTACCTTATTCCAATGCAACGAAAAAATTATAAATGTCTTTGACGTCGACTGTACAATGAATGCGTTACGTGATCGACCTGCAGGTCGCACTTTCCAGGTAGGTTTCTGAATCAAATGCTTCTCACAACACTACCTGTATTTCCACACGATGTGCGTAGTAGTAAGGTACCCAATATCCATATAAAGGTAATTCAATATCCACTATTGGCAATAACAAAATGGCTGCCCTGAAGGCCGCGCCATTAATCACGAGTAATACGCCAAATTAATAGTTTTCACGCCTTATCTACTCGAGGGTAGGGTTCCGCACTCGAGGACTTTCACGAACGCTTTTTATTGATTCAAAATTAAAATTCAAAACATTTATCCGTGACACGAATACGTGAAATAAAATAGCTACAAAAGTATTAAATTAAAATAATGTATTAATACAGTAGGCTGAGTAAAAAAAAGAAAATAAAGACCCAACTTTGGTTTTTTTTCTATCGAGGCAATCATATGTATCGATTAAATCAGATAAACAATCATATACTCAAGAATCATATATATGAAATCAGAACTAATTGTTTCTTAATCTAGTCAGAACGGCGTTTCATAGCACGCGATAATTTCTAAATTTCCAATGCACAGCCTTAACAGCTAGAGATAGAGACTAATTGCAGGAACTCCCAATACAAGGATCTCTTCTTCTCTACTAATTGCAGGAACTCCCAATACAAGGATCTCTTCTTCTCTACTAATTGCAGGAACTCCCAATACAAGGATCTCTTCTTCTCTACTAATTGCAGGAACTCCCAATACAAGGATCTCTTCTTCTCTACTAATTGCAGGAACTCCCAATACAAGGATCTCTTCTTCTCTACTAACTGCAGGAACTCCCAATACAAGGATCTCTTCTTCTCTACTAACTGCAGGAACTCCCAATACAAGGATCTCTTCTTCTCTACTAATTGCAGGAACTTCCAATACAAGGATCTCTTCTTCTCTACTAATTGCAGGAACTCCCAATACAAGGATCTCTTCTTCTCTACTAACTGCAGGAACTCCCGATACAAGGATCTCTTCTTCTCTACTAACTGCAGGAACTCCCAATACAAGGATCTCTTCTTCTCTACTAATTGCAGGAACTCCCAATACAAGGACCTCCTCTTCTCTACTAACTGCAGGAACTCCCAATACAAGGATGTCTTCTTCTCTACTAACTGCATGAACTCCCAATACAAGGATCTCTTCTTCTCTACTAATTGCAGGAACTCCCAATACAAGGATCTCTTCTTCTCTACTAATTGCAGGAACTCTCAATACACCTCTTCTTCTTGGGTATCTTAAGCATGAAAGAGGGAGTGTGTGAGCATTTTTTTTATTCGAGATATGGCCAATGTACGAATGCTCCCTCTGTACAAATCTTCCCGAATATTTCTCGTGAACTAGTGTTGGATATGGGTTAGCGAGGAGGTGAATCTAGACAGGTTGATGATAGTAGCCAAGCCATACAGGGTGTTCCACGGCTATGCGACGTGAAGGGAAAGTGCCTATAATATTTGAAATAGGAAATTAAGATCAATGGAGACATTATTTATATGCTAAACTGCATTCAAAGATTTAAAAAATGCTTGTAACCGAACTGACTAAATGTGTTTCTTTTAGTCAAATCGGAAGGGTTACCGATATGGCATAATTCCTCTTAAGTGACATGGTAAGTATCTTAAAATGATGGAACACCGTGAAATTTTAGATAAAAGCATGACATAATACATGGTTCGCTCCGGTTTAAGGCAAGGAATTAAAGTAAATCAATTATTTAAATCTACATTTTGTTAACACCCTGTGTAGCCCTGTGCCTTGGTTTTGGCATATTCCCCACCTCGTAAACGATGCATGCAGCTATCGCACAATTGCACTTGTCATTCTAACCCGCCAGAGCCGGGCACGAACCGTCGACGGCGTAATTACTTTACGGGTGACGTCGCGTCGCTGACTCAGCGTGATAGGCGGTGAGCTGTGATGATTAGTGTGGGTGGGTGTACGTATAGAGCCAGGGAAAGATGAGCATTTTTTTATATGGCAAGAGTCAATGACGTAATATAAAAAAGAGTTGTGTATACGAAATGCCGTGTTTAAAAATGGCCAGCAAATCTGACAGCATACTGTTGCGCCGGTGGTATAAACTTCAAACTTGATTTTCCATGCTTTAGAAGCGTTTTCAGCAGGCTGAAAAGTGATTTCAGGCCGTTTCAGAGGTGGCTCTTCCACATACTAGAAGATTGAAAATTCACCCTAGTTGCCGTTGTTTTCAGGCGCCTGAAACATGTTTTCAGTCCGTTTCAGGACAGCCTCTATCAGATGGCGCGATAACCTGAAAACCCGTTTTCAGGCGTTTTCAGGACCCCTTATTACCCCTTTGAAGTACACTTCATTATATGGCGAAATTTCTCGAAGGAATGAAAGAGACAGCACTATTAGAGAGAGACATCTAGATTGAGAAGGTTCGAGAAGTGTGTGAAAGAGACAACTAGAAAGAGACAGCACTATTCTCTAGAGACATCTAGATTGAGAAGGTTCGAGAAGTGTGTGAAAGAGACAACTAGAAAGGGACAGCATATTCGGGAATGTTCCAGTCGTCGGGTCGAACGAGCATCGAACAATCTAGAGGCTCTGGAACATTCATGAACCGAGGGGTCGCCGTTCCTAGAATTGGACCTTGGACCGTTTATTCAAGATTTCTCCGGAATGTTCTAGTGCGAAGGGCTCCGGATATATAAGCCGCGCGCCAACGCAGCGGAGGAGTTTGGAATTAAACTGCGAACAGTGCGAATCTCAAAGCGAAGCGAGTGAAAAGTGCGTCATAGTGAATTGATTTATTAAGTAAGCCTTGTTAATTAGTAATTTTGTAATTAAGTTTGCATTCCTTTTAATTAGTGATCAATTAGTGTATTTTCTATCACGTTACCCACCCCGTGGACGTAACATTTGGTGTCAGAAGTGGGATAGAAAATGTCGACTACATCACGTGACTACATCCGAGTTGCAGCAGGTGACGACTCTGCGTCGCGCGCTGGCCCATCAGACTCACCGACCCCATATAAGCAAGAGTTGGACGTCAATGCCATCTTAGTTCTCTTAAAAGAGCAAGCTCGTCAACAACAAGAGCAAGCTCGTCAACAACAAGAGCAAGCTCGTCAACAACAGGAATAGGTCCGAAAAATCGTAGAGGGGCTGCGCAAACAGGAAGAAAAGCAAGAAGAACAATCGAGACTGCTTCGAGAGGTACATGAGACCGCGACTGAATGGAAGCGCGAGATGTGTGAGGTCCAGGAGAAACTGATTGACTTGGACATTAAATTTGAAACTGGACTTCATGGTGTTAGAGAAACCATTGGGACAGTTAAGGAGGAAGTCGACACCTACAAGAATCGCCTCCAGAAGCTCGAAATAAAAGTGGCCAGTGGTACGAGTTCCTGTGCAGTCGAGGTGCCTGTATCGGGAGGTGGACGATTCAAGGTACCTCCCTTCGATGGTACATCGTCGTGGACAGCTTATAAGCGGCAATTCGAGTCAGTCTCCAAGGCTAACGGTTGGAGTAAAGAGCAGGCCAGGACAGCCCTAACCTTAGCGTTACGTGACGAGGCTCTCACCATATTAGAAGCCTTAGGAGAAGAGGAGACTTACGACCGGCTTCTAGAGGCATTGGAGGCCCGTTACGGTGACAAGCACCTGGAGCACGTGTACCGAGCTCAGTTAAAGGACAGGACGCAGGGGCGTAGCGAGACCTTGCAGCAGTGGGCCCTAGAAATTGAGAAGTTGGTCAGAAAGGCGTACCAACGTACATCCGCCTCCTTTGTGGACACCACGTTAGTGCAGGCCTTCGTTGACGGAATACGGGATTTGGAGGTACGGGCTGCAGTACGATTAGGGCACCATGGGAGCCTGAAGGATGCGGTGGCTCATGCCCTGGAAGTAGAAGCTGTGCGCCAGGACCCGTCAAGGCCTTATAGGGTACGTGGTACGTGAAGTATCTCTTAGGGAACCGATTGCTCCACATCGTGAGTTTGGGCCACGATGTTACCATTGTGGAGAACGTGGCCACATCCAGACCAGTTGCCCGAAAAGGGGCAGGAGAGAACGAGATCTGACTTCAGTGGCAAGGGCAACAGGTACTGTGGCATCCGGACTGCAACAGGGAAACGAGTAAAAGCCAGGACTAAGGGACGAGTGCTGGCTGGTGGTCGGAATGTCCCAGTTATGATCTCACAGGCTAGTGACGGGAATAGTCTGGTTGTCAAAGGAAAAATTGGTGGAGTACCATGTCACCTTACCATCGACACCGGAGCTTCTCGGACGGTTATCAGTTCTCGGCTACTAAAGCACCTGACCAGAGATCATCTAGTCCAACCTAGGCATCTCCAGCTGCAAACCGCTACCGGCCAGTACATTCCCATACAGGGGGAGCGAGAGGTGGATTTAAAAATTGGTAATAAGATCTACTGGCATAAGGTGATTGTAGCTAACATTATCGACGACTGCATCATTGGGCTGGATTTTATGAGAGGCCATGGCTGTAAAATTGACTTGAAGGTTGGAGTACTGAAATTTGGGCCTGATGAGGTGCCTATGGAGGGCGGAGTAAATGGGAATGTTTACTGTACTAGAAGAACGATCCTCCAACCGAGGGCACAGGTACTAGTTCCAGTGCGATTGCCGTATACCACAAAACAAGGATGTCATCGTTGTGTTGTTGTGGAAAAGGTCAATGATGGTAAACCATGGATGACAGCCCGCACGGTGGTAACAACATCGACTAAAACCTTTGTGAGAGTTCTTAATTTAAGTGACACCGAGTGCGTCCTTAGAAAAGGAGCTCTAGTTGGATCATGTGAGGAAATCTCTTGGATACGAAGTTGTCAAGGTTCTACGGAGAGCGAAAACCCTGGGTGTTCTGCGCCTCCAATAGACATTGAAAGGTTATTAGATGGCTCCAGAAATGATCTTACCGGGGAAGAGCTCAGTAAGGCACTTAAATTGCTGTTGCGATACAGCAATGTTTTCTCTGCGCATGACAGTGACATCGGAAAAACTGGAGTCGTACAGCATGGGATCGACACTGGTGATGTCATGCCTATACGACAGCGACCCCGGCGAGTTCCAGTAGCTCAGGAGAAGGAAGTAGAAGACATGATCGAGGAAATGAAGAAGGGTGGCGTTATTGAACCTTCAACAAGCCCGTGGTGTTCTCCCGTAGTTTTGGTGATGAAGAAGGACGGGACCATGAGATTCTGCGTCGACTACCGTCGACTGAATGATGCCACGAAGAAAGACAGCTATCCGTTACCTCGAATCGACGACACCTTAGACACTTTGAATGGAATGAAATGGTTTTCTACGTTGGATTTAAAAAGTGGCTATTGGCAAGTTGAGATCAAGGATAGTGATAAGGAGAAAACGGCTTTCTCAACCGGAAAGGGGCTCTGGCAGTTTAATGTTATGCCGTTTGGATTATGCAATGCACCAGCGACATTTGAGAGATTGATGGAACAAATACTAGCTGGATTGCTGGGAGATACTTGCTTGGTCTATTTGGATGACATTATCATCGTTGGTAGAGACTTCGATGATTACCTCGGCAAATTGGAGCAAGTATTGTCTAAGTTACGAGAGGCGAACCTTAAACTGAGTCCAAAGAAATGTTCACTTTTCAAACGAAAGGTTAACTACTTGGGACATGTGATTTCGAAGGATGGTATCCAGACAGATCCTGAGAAGATAAGTGCCGTGAAGGATTGGCCGATACCAAGGGACAAAACTGCAGTACGTGCATTTTTAGGACTGTGCTCATATTACAGGCGGTTTGTGAAGGACTTCTCGGATATAGCAAAACCATTGCACGAACTGACGGAAGAGAAACGACAGTTTGATTGGACGGATCGGTGTACGGCAAGTTTCAACGACCTCAAGCAAAGACTCTGTGAAACACCAATACTGGGGTATCCAGATCCCGAAGTAGATTTTATTGTTGACACGGACGCGAGTAATACTGGTATTGGAGGAGTCTTGTCGCAAAAAAAGGAGATAATGAAGTTGTAATCGCCTACTTTAGCAAATCGTTGTCGAAGCCAGAAAGAAATTACTGTGTCACTCGAAGGGAACTGCTGGCAGTCGTCAAGACGTTACAGCATTTCCGTAGATACCTGTTAGGGCGGAAGTTTCGTATCAGGACTGATCATGCTGCTCTGAAATGGTTGCTGGAGTTTAAAAATCCCGAGGGCCAGGTGGCACGCTGGATTAAACAGCTTCAGGAATATTATGACTTCGTCATCGAACACCCTAGTGGGAAATCACATGGAAACGCAGACGCCCTTTCTCGAAGACCTTGTCCCGACGACTGTAAGCATTGTCTTAGACAAGAGGCCAAGGAATGTTTAAGGATGCTGAGAACTGACACAGTCAGCGAAGAGTGGAGTGATGAAGTCATGCAACTAGCTCAGCAAGAGGATCCTGATGTAAAGCCGATTTTTGACTGGATTAATGTAGGAATACCCAAACCAAGATGGTGTGAAGTAGCTCCGATGAGTTCGGTAACGAAAAGCTATTGGGCACAATGGGACAGCTTGGTTATGCATAATGGCGTACTATGCAGGACATGGGAATCGGCGAATGGGAAGGATGCTCATCTACAAGTAGTCGTTCCAAGGAAAAGAGTGATAGATGTTTTGGGAAGTTTCCACGACGGTAATTCTGGTGGACACCTAGGAGTGAAAAGAACCTTAATGAAAATCCGACAATGGTTTTATTGGATTAACTGCCGTGAAGATGTCGAAAACTGGTGCAAGAAGTGCGTTAACTGTTCAGCAGTTAAAGGTCCGCACACCCGTAGTAGAGGAGCGCTCAAACTGTACAATGTTGGAGCACCTTGGGAAAGAATTGCGCTAGACGTCGCAGGCCCGTTCCCGACATCTGACTCCGGAAACAAGTACATTCTTGTCGTGATGGATTACTTCACCAAATGGCCTGAAGCGTTTGCCATCCCTAATCAGGAAGCAGTCACTATAGCAGAGAAGTTAGTAAATGAAGTTTGTTGTAGATTTGGAGTACCTCTGGAAATTCACAGCGATCAAGGCAGGAACTTTGAAACTGCGGCTTTTCAAGAGACTTGTCGAATCATGGGGATGCATAAGACGAGGACTACGGCATATCACCCACAATCGGATGGAATGGTGGAGAGATTCAATCAGACTCTGGAGAGACATCTGGCCAAGGTTGTTGAGAGTCACCAAAAGGATTGGGACCGGCATATTCCACTCTTTTTGATGTCATATAGGTCAGCAATCCATGAAAGTACGGCAGTTACTCCAGCATATGCGAATTTTGGAAGAGAGCTTCGTTTACCGGCAGATCTTTTAACTGGACGTCCTCCTGATGCTCCAAGATCTATCACAGAGTATGCAAGTGATTTAGGGGATCGGACTGCTGACGTTCACAGTCTTGTTCGTGAACACTGGCTTCAAGCTAGCACGAGAATGAAGACCCGATACGATAGGAAGGCTAACCAAATTGGATTCGAGGAAGGTTCTTGGGTGTGGCTACATAACCCGATGCGGAAAAAGGGAAAATCTCCAAAACTGTCCCCAAATTGGGAAGGACCATATAGGGTAGTCACAAAAATCAATGACGTCACATATCGGATACAGCGAAATCCACGTGGTCCCTGCAAGGTTGTTCATGTTGACCGACTGGCGAAGTACCACGGAAACAATGATGCTCGGGACGAACATGTCTTAGGAGGGGGTAGTGTTGCGCCGGTGGTATAAACTTCAAACTGGATTTTCCATGCTTTAGAAGCGTTTTCAGCAGGCTGAAAAGTGATTTCAGGCCGTTTCAGAGGTGGCTCTTCCACATACTAGAAGATTGAAAATTCACCCTAGTTGCCGTTGTTTTCAGGCGCCTGAAACTTGTTTTCAGTCCGTTTCAGGACAGCCTCTATCAGATGGCGCGATAACCTGAAAACCCGTTTTAAGGCGTTTTCAGGACCCCTTATTACCCCTTTGAAGTACACTTCATTATATGGCGAAATTTCTCGAAGGAATGAAAGAGACAGCACTATTAGAGAGAGACATCTAGATTGAGAAGGTTCGAGAAGTGTGTGAAAGAGACAACTAGAAAGAGACAGCACTATTCTCTAGAGACATCTAGATTGAGAAGGTTCGAGAAGTGTGTGAAAGAGACAACTAGAAAGGGACAGCATATTCGGGAATGTTCCAGTCGTCGGGTCGAACGAGCATCGAACAATCTAGAGGCTCTGGAACATTCATGAACCGAGGGGTCGCCGTTCCTAGAATTGGACCTTGGATCGTTTATTCAAGATTTCTCCGGAATGTTCTAGTGCGAAGGGCTCCGGATATATAAGCCGCGCGCCAACGCAGCGGAGGAGTTTGGAATTAAACTGCGAACAGTGCGAATCATTTATATACAAAAAAATTTTACGTCCACGGGGTGGGTAACGTGATAGAAAATACACTAATTGATCACTAATTAAAAGAAATGCAAACTTTATTACAAAATTACTAATTAACAAGGCTTACTTAATAAATCAATTCACTATGACGCACTTTTCACTCGCTTCGCTTTGAGATTCGCACTGTTCGCAGTTTAATTCCAAACTCCTCCGCTGCGCTGGCGCGCGGCTTATATATCCGGAGCCCTTCGCACTAGAAATTCCGGAGAAATCTTGATTAAACGGTCCAAGGTCCAATTCTAGGAACGGCGACCCCTCGGTTCATGAATGTTCCAGAGCCTCTAGATTGTTCGATGCTCGTTCGACCCGACGACTGGAACATTCCCGAATATGCTGTCCCTTTCTAGTTGTCTCTTTCACACACTTCTCGAACCTTCTCAATCTAGATGTCTCTAGAGAATAGTGCTGTCTCTTTCTAGTTGTCTCTTTCACACACTTCTCGAACCTTCTCAATCTAGATGTCTCTCTCTAATAGTGCTGTCTCTTTCATTCCTTCGAGAAATTTCGCCATATAATGAAGTGTACTTCAAAGGGGTAATAAGGGGTCCTGAAAACGCCTGAAAACGGGTTTTCAGGTTATCGCGCCATCTGATAGAGGCTGTCCTGAAACGGACTGAAAACATGTTTCAGGCGCCTGAAAACAACGGCAACTAGGGTGAATTTTTCAATCTTCTAGTATGTGGAAGAGCCACCTCTGAAACAGCCTGAAATCACTTTTCAGCCTGCTGAAAACGCTTCTAATGCATGGAAAATCAAGTTTGAAGTTTATACCACCGGCGCAACAATACGTTTCCATTGACGACGCGAAACTGAGGCAAGTTGGTGCAATTGACTCAGTTTTTGTGTGCCACTTTGGAGCGCTTGTAAACGTATCTACCTCTTTTTTATATTCCATCATTGGCAACAGTAATATCATTGTCTTCGTCAAACGTCTTAAATTAGTACTCTTATGCTATTTAATGATGATACTTGATATGGCAACTATTAAGAAAGTAACTGTTCCATAATAAAGTAACCTGTTTAATGCCCTTTGTCAAACGTCTTAAATTAGTATGATATTTAATCTTGATACTTAATATGGCAACTATTAAGAAAGTAACTGTTCCATAATAAAGTAAACTGTTTTGATTTTTAAGAGAATTTAAGGGTGGCTTACTGCTAATATTATTCACATTGAAGAATATCCTAAAAAGTTCAATTATTACGTCTCATCAAAATTTTAATTTTTGATAGTGGTTTTGATTATTTTCTAAATATAAAGTAGAATAAAGTTATGGAGTTTTTCCATAACTTTACTTTCTGCTTGATCAGTGTGAATTGAAGAAAAATAATAATTGTTTCAATAAATGTGTAATTTTCTAGGTTTATCTTTCCCTAGCCAGAATCTTGTAAGAGATCAACCAACTATCTCTTTTTATCCTGCGTCGTTAATAGGAGACAATATGGCAGAGTTTGATTTGACTTAATTCTCAATATGTTTTGCGCGGGCTGGCTTCAACGCGCATCGAGCGTACCAGTATTAGAACGAACACGATATATTTACTTAAATCAAATTGGAATGCCTTACGTATACCGTAATCGAGCACCCACTACAATTGTCTGTGTGTAGGTATGAGCTTTTGTGTTCCCTGGTGGTGGGACTGGTGAGCAAGGTCGCCAGAGCTCCCGAAGATACCGGTACTTGTCTCTAATCTATTCACGAATTCTCAAACCAATAAAAGGTACGCAACGCGCTTGTGATTCTTCTGGAGTATACGTCTATAGGCTGCGGTGTATGCTTACCACCAGGCAGACTATGTAAGATTGATTGCCGCCGAACAAATGACAACGTGATTTGAACCCTAATACGTTTATTCCCATATGGGTATATGAAAAAGCAATTAAGCAATATTATTCACAAGAATTTTCTTTACCACCGTAACGCGTGCCCGCCAAGGTCACAATTGGCCCTTGAGTCCGTTCCTTATCGCCTCCAATTCGGTGCCAAGGACGCACTTGTGCCAAAATTGCACTCATTATAAACTAGTTTGGGACAATGGGCGAACATTATCGGGGCATACATTCTGAAACCAGACATTTTATTTCAATTTGATCCCAGCACGGCTATCACGCGACGGCGCGCGAGCTCTCTCGATTTTTCTCGCACTATCCGTCTCTTTCTTATTAGAGAACTTAGAACGAGAGGTATAGTGCGAGAAAAATCGAGAGTATGTCGCAGCCGTCCCATAATAGACGTGCAGCCGACATACACGCACATAGATTTAGCTACCAGCACGGCTAGCACGCGACGGCGCGCGAGCTCTCTCGATTTTTCTCGCACTATCCGTCTCTCTCTTATTAGAACACTTAGAAGAAGAGGTATAGTGCGATAAAAATCGAGAGTATGTCGCAGCCGTCGTATGCTAGACGTGCAGCCCTCGTCTCACGCCGCTGCACGAGTCGTCAACCCATAAATAAGGCCTCATTCAATTTAATTATTGGTGCATTGTAAACTTGCACATTCAGCCACGCGCTAGAGCAAGCGAGAGCGCATCACTTAAACTGCGGGTGTTGTGTTGGCGTTCGTTTCGTTTTTCGTTTAGTTTTACTTTTATTTATATTATATTGTAGTTTTTAGTCAGGGCCCCACTAAAAATCAGCGCCACGTGTTGTTATTTTGATATGTGTAATTGTGTATCGTGGCGTTAATAAATAATTATCTGATCTTATTTTTAATGAAACAGTATTTTACACCAAGTACACGGCCTGGCGGTAAGGAGACACCATAGCCTACAGGCGCTTGCAACTTGAATGGAGCAAGCGCAAGACATGATATCCAAATACATATTTCATTTTTTAAATAGATAAAAGTATCAAAGTAAGTATAGTGTAGTGTAGTAGTATGTTAGAACAAAATAGTATTAAAACACAACAATGTAGCGAATGTCCTAATTGATCTTAACTGGGGAACATTATAATGTTCGCCTGCATGGCGTCACGTCAGCGCGGACATTTTAATTTAATTCTGGCCGTTCCGCATGCAGGATATTCGTGGTTTTTGTGAGTTGTGGGGTCTCAGTGTCGGCGGGTGATAATAGCGGAAACTGAGGGTGAGTTGCACTTACAAATACAGACCGAACATTGTTATTTTTTTTCCTCCATTCTGATTATAACGAACATCGCTTATCTACGATTACAGACGGTTTGGTGCAACCCACCCTAACAAGGTCTCAATAGCAATGCATTAACGAGAAATTTTCAAAATAGCTAATCTTTCCATGTGGAACGTTCTCAGTATATGTTTAACGTTATCGTTACAAAATTAAATGTTACCTTCAGGGAACTTGCCTTATGTTCTCGTGTGTCTCCAGAAATAGTTCAGAATACTTATTTATTTTTGAGTACGTCCTGTTACTTGTACAATGCTGTAGCAAGGCGATTCAATTCAATTCAATTCAATCATTGAATCGTGACAGCTAACATACATCTCTCTTATCTGAAATGCATTTTAAAATGTATTGCATACCTAACGGTAAATGGTTGGGGCGGAAATGTTCTCGAATGGCGACCACGTACCGGAGGGCGCAGCGTAGGTAAGCAAGAGGTCTACAAAGTTTCAAGTCTCTAGCTAAAAAAAAAAGTTTCTTCATACAAACTTTGCACCCCTATTTAACCCCCTTAGGGGTGGAATTTCCAAAAATCCCGTCTTATCCCTTGCCTACGTCATAAAAGGAAGTCCTGGTGTAAATTTCAAGTTTCTAGTCCCAGTAGTTTCGGCTGTGCGATGATGAATCAGTCAGGAAGTCTTCTTTTATATATATATATATATATATATATATATAGATGAAGCATCTACCGCTACCACTGGCGCCCCACCTCACTATTAGCACAACATGTAAATATTTTCAACTCTTTTAGGTTATTCCATATTATAACAATTACGCCCGAGGACGGCCGCAAGGACGGTTACACCTCACATGTTATATTTCTTTCTTTCTGTTTCTTTCCATCTTGCCTTGTTAGTTGAACGGGCGAGCGAAGCGAATGAAGTGCTCCGTGTCAGTTTGGGCAAAAATACGGCGGATGTCCGGGTGTTTTCTATATAGGTTAAATGACGATACCTAGAGGTTGATATATTTGTGTTCTTTTGCTTTTGGTTTGTTTTTTCTATTTCCTTGTTATTGTGTTCTTACATTTGTTGACACTGTCTTAATATTATATCTTAATTTTTCTCTGTTTATGACGATCGTGATAAAAATTCTTATTTATTTTTGACATGTATGCAAATCTGCAATGTAATATTTTTTCATGAAATAAATAGTCTAATCTAATTTAATCATTACTCAACTCCGGAAATTATGTGTGCAAATGCTAAAGGTACATGGCTAATTTGTGTTTATTATTGTCCTACATAAAAAAATAAGAGACTAGAGCTCACAGAGCCACTAGTTATTACCATATTTTTTTTCTATATATTTTTAATCTATGGCCGCTAGAGGGGCCCCGATGGGGCGCTCTCGACATTTAGGTGGAGGTCACACTGCGCCGCATCTCCGGACGGCGAAATTTGTATGCAGCTCCGCACCTCCCTCCGGAGATGCGGCGCAGTGTGACATCCACCTTAATCCGCCTCTGAATTTGATAGTATAATTATCATCATCATCATCATGTCAGCCGAGAGAGGTCCACTGCTGGACACAGACCTCCCCCAAAGAGTATGATAGTATGTTCGAGTCTAATCTGGTAACTTTTCCAAGCACATCATCAACCGATTGAGCAATTTTGCCGCTGAAAGTTCGGCGGACATCATATTATGGCACCTCCGAGCTGATGATGGAGACAAGGTGGCCATAGCAACTCCTAAACTAAACAAAATAAACCCGTGTTTACCTAAACACCTGACCTGGACCTTGGAAGTTTGGAAAATATGTTTTTTACTGTCCAAGAGTACATTTAAAGCTACCAATAGAATTCCTTACGCTTTTATACAAACAAAAGTATATGATAACATTGATAACTATGGACCTAAACGCAGTATTTCGCGACTGAAACAGCAATATACTTGAGTTCCATACAAGGATTAGTATAAATTTGCAAAGTGTGACGTCACACTTTTACGGCAATTAGTATGAAGCGTTTCGGCAGCCGCCAGCGAGGTCCGTCTTCAACTAAATTTTGCGATGAGCCTTCATGGGAACCCTCTTTACAAGAACATGGCTGGTGCAAAGAGATTTACAGTCGACAACAAAAGCTTGTGACAGAAACTCATTCAAGTTTTTTCGGCGTGATTGATTTCTATACCCATGCCGAATTACAGTTTTCTAGTAGTAATAAATAAATAATAAATAAATAAATAATAAATCATTTATTTCAGACTAAGGTTAGTAAACAATAAAATCTTATTACTAGTTTTAGTATGTAATAGACTTAACTAAACAATGACTGCATGCAGTCTCTGCCAGCGGGTGAGCATGGGGCAATTTTCACGCTCCGAAAACACGCTCAGCGGGCGTAGCACGGTTGCCATTTTATCACTTATCGTTGTGGATAAGGCATCCGTCACTCTCGCACTCTCATACTTGTCCACCACCACAACGATAAGTGATAAAATGGCAACCATGCTACGCCCACGGAATGCTTTTGGGGCTGCTGCGCAGGCGACGCATCTGTGAGGCGCACCTCTTGCGCATTATCGCCGCAAAGCTGTCAGTTTGTGCCTCTGCAAATATACCAGAGGCACTACACAGTCGCGGCAACCCCATCAACACCCGGAACGCGTTATTATTGAACGCGTAGGCCGTTGGATGCCTTCTGCGTAAAGTTGGTCCACAGGCTGCATGTATAGAACGACTGACAGTACGCTTTGAAAAGTGTAGTCTTCACTTGTACAGTACATCTCGCGAACCTGCGGGCCAACATGTTGCATCGGACAGCCAACGACTTACGCTCCCGCTCAATGTCTAAATTATCACTTAGGTCGTCTGTTACACAGTGACCCAGGTACTTGAACTTAGTGACAAAGTTTAAAGGGACGTCGTAGAGTGTCACTAACGCTAACGGTACAGTCGGATAAGTTTTCCTGCCAGCTTTAAAAATCATCACTTCGCTCTTCTTCACGTTGTACCTGCGTCCATGGGCAGCAGCATACATATAAGGTTGACGGCGACTCCGTCAATGTGCCATCCTGCATAGGTATTGCTCAGCTCCTCGATGAGTTGGTTGACGTACAAATTAAAAAGTTTGGGGGAAGACAGCCCGCCCTGTCTCACCCCACACACCAATTTATAGTCACTCGAAATAGAATTGCCCCACCTTACAAAATTATTTTGATGACTATACCAATATCTGAACAAGGCTATCACCTCCCGAGATACACTTGTCTCACTTCGTATAAGACGTCATATGACACAAGGTCGAATGCCTTCGACAGATCTAAGAACACACCATAAACCGGTGTATTCCTACTGGTATAGTACTGGACGGTGTTCTTGAGGGCCAGGGGGTCTACCGCGAAACGAAAACGAACTCCTTCTCTGTCGCACTTGCTTATTCGAGCAACACAGACGGAGATATCCGAACGAAGTTCGTTTTCACTTCGCGGTAGCCCCCCAGGATAGCACTCTCTGTGGACAGCCCCCGCTGGAAGCCAAATTGGGCGTCATTTAATTCAAGATGCTGATCCAAGCAGGCATCAAGCAGACCGTCCAGTACCTTGGCAATGGTGGTAGCCAGGGATATCGGCCTATATATAGTTAGACAGATCTGAGGCATCACAAGTTTTATTTTTAACGATAGGAGCTACAACAGTCTGCATTAGTTCATCGGGCAGATAGCAATGGCTCAAGCAAAGCGTAAAAAACATGGCTAGTACTCTAGACATATGTTTTCCAGCATATTTCAGGTGCTCAATGCTGAGTCCATCATGTCCCGGTGATTTACCCCTGACCATATTATTAATCACTGATGACAGTTGTTTAGCGGTAAATGTGACGCTCAGCTCGGGGGGGAAGTCCTCAACATTAAACACCTGCGACGCTGGACCCAGTGGCGTTTCGACCTTGAAATGACTCTCAAATAAATTAGCTATTTCAGAAGGATCATTCACATCCGCGACGCTCACGGGAAGCCCGGACTTATGGTTGAGTTTATTGGTAGCTTTCCAAAACCTTCCAAAATTCTTATCAAAATGGCATTGAGCGATGATATCCATTTTAATCTGTTGTTCATTCATTTGACACCACTTTAATTTTGATTTAAAAAGTCGCCGGGAATCACACATCTCCTCATAAATACGTCCCGCCACAGGCTTGCCATGCAACACCAAGGTCTGAAAGCAAAGCCTAGCCCTCCCGTGAGCAACCCGGACATGCTTGTTCCAGCCCGTAATATACCTACCCCGTCTTACGACCTTAGTATTGTAACTACTCTCTGGTGCCTCAATCAATGTGTCTATGATAATTCTGTACATATTTTTCAAAATCGTTCTATGATTACTGTCCATGCACATTTTATTTGTACAACTACTTAACTCTGGAGGAAAATCGATTAAGGAAAATCGATTATTAATCGAGTAATGGTTACTCAGCTAAGCCGACGACGGACGGACGGCCAGACGGACATGGCGAAACTATAAGGGTTCCTTGTTGACGACGAACTCTAAAAACGATATATATTCCGTCATTTAGGAGCACTGCTAAAGATGCGCTGAGCCGGACGTTGGGCAAGTGTGCCACGGCGCGTGCGTGCTCTAATCGACTCCGGCGCAACATCTAGGTTTTGTTCTAATATCCGTACAAGGACATAACTGAATCACATTCGATGCGGACAAAAAAAAACAAAGGAACTAAAAAGGAGACGCTACACGGGCCAATATCGGCAGGACTGCATGCCGGCGGACGCGTGATTTGGCCCGTGCGGATACGTGTCGGAAGCACGGCGGCCGGCCAAATCAAGGTCACTCCATACTTGATTTACCTTGCTTGGCCGTCCGCCGATGTCGGCCCGTGTAGCGTCTCCTAAAGAAGGAAAGATACATTTATTCACAAACACCCATGACACGCATATTAAACAATAAAAAAATAAAACATTTAAAACATGAAACAAGTTTCTTTGTGACAGTGGACCGGTTATTGGCATTAACCAATAAGAATTTAAACACATTGCCATTTGGCAAAAAATACCTTAACTCGCGCTGGCCCCAGGTCGTTGAGCGACGAATCTCGAGATGAATCTCAAGATAACGTATTGTCCTTGACAAGCCTGGAACCTATCGTACTTAGGATATGGGAGATTGCCTGCCTAATACTTAAGTGGCGGAAAGCTGTTACATCATGTTTCGTTCACCGTGGCGTATTTCGTAAATGAGAACCCTATTCGCCGACTATAAATGTGACCGGATACTCGGCTTTCCCGACTAGTCAGTGCATCTCTAATTGCTAGCCTCGCTCGTAGGTACGTCGCGTTTATTGGTGGATTTTTCCTCGCACAGTCCGCTACCTCGCACATCTCTGATGGCTATGAAATGACAAGCAAATACGGTTACCTATCATAAACTCGAAAATCGTATTACAGAATATTAAAATCCCGAAAACGTTTCCCTTTTTATCAGTTGGCTGAATTTTTGTTTGCCCGAAATTTCTTTTCCCGTATTATTATTTTCCCAATTCTCAGTTCGTTGTAATTTTATTTCGCTTATGTTTCGAATAGACACTTATTAAAATTCCGAAGGATCATTTGCCAACTAGTTTTAAGTGCCGAAAATTATTAAGCCCGAAATATTATTATCCCGCTATTATATTAAAAGATCGAAATTGTAGCATGTCGATGCAAATCCTCGATACATTGGTTTGCTATTTTATTAGCGTAGGCGTCAATATTAATTGCTTGACCCTTAGTGTGGGTAAGTGAATACAGACACTTTAACCTAACCTAACCGCCAGCGTGTCGACGTCACCCCGCTTCGCGGGGTGCCTATTTCCGCTCTAAGGGACAAAAGCTAACCCTAACCTAACCTACAAATAATACCATTTTTAGGATCATTTGTTGTTTTTTTACTGCGGGGGGCTTCGCCCTCCGAGCCCCCCCCCCTTTTGCGCGTTTTGAGAACTCGTGCAGCACTCTTGTTACTTAAATGTTTGGACCTAAGCGCCTTTTCTATCAATTGTTTATTTTTTAAGGTCACAGTTTTAAATGTAACCTGACCCTAAAGTTTATTTTCGCATTGCAATTTTAAAATGCACTTCTTTAGGGTTTTTAGCATATCTGAATGTTTTTTTAATCGTGTAAAATGAGATTTCGATTTTACGTAGCATCGGAATTATGAAAAGGTGGTAAACAATTCGGTTATCAAATAATAAAGTTGGCAATCGTTCTTCGGGTTATTGAGTTTCGGGAAAACGACAATGTGGGAAAACAAACCAGCGATATTTCAAAAGTATGGTAAACAAAGTATATGGATTATAAGAATTCGGTTAACCGTTTTCGGATAAGTGAAAATCGGGCAAGTGTTTTTCGAAACTTCGATAGGTTACCCGGCCAAAGATACCAAATATTCGGCACTTAATGATTGACTGACAAATTAACTGCTAATATTTACTTCGTGTTTTATATTTCAAGTATTTTACTGAAATGTACAGTCGAGTTCTCCAATTTATATACAAACAACCTTTCAAAAATATCTACACATGCTTCTTATGTCAGTAACAATAAAGACTGTGTATATATATTATTGAAAGGTTGTCTGTATAGATATTGGAGAACTCGACTGTACAATAAATTATCATCATATAGAAATACGATCTTTTTATTTTCATGGTCTTCAATAATTTAAGATGTAGGTACCGACTAGTCGTCGACTAGTCCGGAAACCCAACTATCCGGCCACATATATAGTTGGCTTATAGTGGCGACTGGTCAGTCGCCTCATGGCCGGTTAGTATATAGCAATGCAATAGTTGGATTTTTCCTCCTGCTTCCTCGCACAGCATAGTATTCCGCTAATCGCATCGCAAATTGAGGTGTGCTACGCCGTAGCGCGTAGCAGCATTTTAGCGCTTTATAGCAGAAGTCGCTCGTAGAGGCATGATTTAGATGTGAGTCATTGACCTTGAAAGGGATGAATAATGATTAAATTAGGGGACAATTCACAACTTGAATTCAGTCCCATATTAGCAGATGAGGATAGTTTTATGAGCCTATTTTATAATATTTATGACAAATGTTTAAAACATATCGATATTTAAACTTTGATTAGCCCAATTTGCTAGGTTACCTTTGTATTTTTTCCAAAATATAACATTTATATGTATGTTGGGGAATATTATATTTAAGTTGTAAGTCGCTATATCAATATCCCTTTATTTAAATTTTGTAACTTATTTAAATATTAAATATTCAAAGAGGTTGCCTGGGATCGGAGTTGATGGAGGGCCTACTTTGAGCTACACCGACAAGAGCTTAGCTCTTAAATAAGCAGAAGAGATTTAAATATTATATATCTATCTAAATTATTGCGTACGTAAAACAAACATAAAACTAACCAATACTCTCTTTTCCAGACAAACTCACGCGGCAGCCATAATGGCCCTCAAACTGAAATACACGGACGAACACGGCATCCTGCACATCAACATGAGCCCCTCCTCCACCCCCAACAAGCCCGAGCCCGAGGCGAGGGACATAACCGACCCCAAGTTCGACACCATCAACAGCCGCTTCGGCCAATACGACCTGTTCGGTGGAAAGTACGAAATAGAGGGGGAACCGCCTTCGCTGTTCCGTAGCCGCTACAACAGTATCGAAGAGGAGCTAGCCAATACGCCGTACGCCTTCAGTACGGAGCGGTCGATACGCGGCAACAATTTAGACATAACTATTAAACAATCCGTAGAAACTTCACCGTCCAAAGACATTGAGGACGATCGATTCTTTAGAAACCTAAGTTTAGACGACGATAGCCTATTTGGGCCACAAATCGAGAAGTCCGACGATTCGCCGGCGTTCACAGTGACTCAGTTGATACACGCGCAGGATCGATACTTCGATCTATCGTCGAGACAGTCGAGTAGTGTGGTGGACAGTCCGCGGAGTGCTAAAGTGGTGTTTGAAGTGAGGAGTGCCCCGGGGTCGGCGAAGAGGGATGAGGCTTTTAAAGTCTTGCCGGGGGGTGCTGTAGAAGAGAGAGCTAAAGAGGCGCCTGCGCTGCCGTAAGTGTTTTTATTATTTATAAATATATATATTTTAATTTACAATGGAATTAAAGCTTTGGTCACTTTTGGATCTTAACCCAGTGTCAGTTAGAAAAACAATAACTCTATAACAAAAGAAGGGCTTAAGTTTAGAATTCAACAAAAATATCGTGTACCTACATTTACATATATAAGCGTAGTTTACGGAAAAAAGTCGAAAATAGGAACCCCGAGAAATTGCTAAAGGTGCATTATTAACGAGACTTCTCCAATATTATCAGGGTTTTTTTACCATATGGTCGTCGCCTAGTGTTTCTTTAGGACTCCATTTTCAAAAGAGGTCGATAGAGACCATCAGAAGAGTGACACTTATCAATTGTAAATTTAAATATAAATACAATGTGATATAGCAGTGATATTTCCATTGTCGACACTTACTAGGAACAGGAAGGGGGTGGTGCTATTCTAACATCCGTTAAAATCTGATTGTATGTGAAGTTTGACAGATTTCTACGGGATATGAAAACGCGATCATGCATGCTAGCTATAGGCTGGCGACAAATATTTAACTTCTTAACTTCGGTGATCGACCGACAGCTGAACCCGACAGCCACAACTTGTTTGGCGGATATAATTTACAATGGGCGCAACACAACTAAAGAATCATCAACAGGCGTGTAATCTGCCGGATGCTTCGTATTACGAAACAAAAAGCGGTCACTGGACGAATCTGTTATTAGATTTAATCGTAGGTATATTTTGTTTTCTTGCGTGAGTCTAACTACTGATGTAATCATTGTAGGTACCTATTCACTACGGCTACGATTTGGGCAGACTTCATCAAAATGTTCTTTATAACTTCTAAAAGAGTTTGTATAAACGGTTCAATTTCCATTCCCCAAAAAATTATCCTCTAAGATCAAATTATGATTTTAATCTGGTTATTGAGTTTTCTGCGAGAAATGGTGTCTAAGCATACGAATACTTGGAATAGCTGTCAGTTCATATAAACTTTGACCTATTCATATGAAAAACTGTCACCTACAATCCCATTCATTCTAATTGCTTGATAATAACTTTAGATGTTATAAATAGCATTGGGATTGTAATTTAGCTCTGAAAATTATTCAACTCTGAATTGATAACGCTGCATCCGATTTCTTATCCTACAATCTATTATTATAATGTTCCATTTCTAAGAGAATAGGGCAAATTGGTCTAAAGGGCTCATTTACATGTCTAGCAGTATGTTACTACCTAAATACCTATAACGTAGTTATCACGAGAAGCGCTGCAAAAGACTCACGATACATAATATATGTATGGTCATTAAACAAAGTAGAACAGAACACAGATGAAAATGTGAGTTAGACAAAAAAAAATGTTTGCCTACTTATTTCAATCTCTAAAACGAGAAATTAATGTTTTAGAAAATTAACTAACCTAGATCTGCGGCCGGAGCGATTAAAAATTTTCATCACTATACAATATTAGACCAAATGTTGTCGCATACTGATGAGCAAATTTTAACATTGTTATCATGTCATTAAAACCTTAAATCGAATGACAAAATGTTGCAAAATACATTGCAGCCAGACGTTTTAGCTTCTATTTAACCACATCTCCGCCTTTAATGTCGTATCACGTCCAAAATAAAGTCTAATTAACTAAGCAAAGAGGTAAATTATTTTAGATTTTATTATAAGAGTACTGTGGTTTAAATATGAGTGAATACGCAATAGTTTAGATAAGTTTAATTCGAAGTACGAGCTCCGAAGTGATTCAATATTTATTATGTGTCTGTATGAAATTTAAAACAAAGGCGTAAGGTAGAAATGCGTAAGAAATTATGCCAATGTATAGTTGTATACGAACATAGAGTACCTACATTCAATATGTATATTCAACTTTTGAACTGCCGAAAAATTATTTGACAAATGATAACGACCTCAAATCTTTTCCTAAATATACTGTTGATTAATATTAAATGTGAGACATGAATTGTATACGCATGTTGATCTACATCGATAGAATAGTATTTCAGGGTATTCTATGTATAAGACACAATGTCCCCGGCATGGATAACCACTTCATTTATATATTTGTGTCTGTCCTGTCCCCTTCCGTCGAATCGCAGCCGGACAGGGTAAGCACGAAACATTTGAACGCGCGTTAATTAGACTTAGTACGTGTACGTACACATCAACTGTCATTTTAAAGGTAAAAACCCAAAAACAGTTAATATATATGAACACTACTCTGTAGGTAACTGTCGAGATCAGAGCAATTGTAAATGGTAGCCTGTCATGGTAGTATATCTGATGCAAACATTTAAGAGCCTGATAGCTAGCCAAACGTAGCAGTAACCTGTACATATTTACCGTAACTATCTTGCCGTCTCTTTCCGTAGGCAGACAGTGAGTGAGATAGGCTCTTTCTCTTTATTTCAGAGGAAAGTATAATAACATTGATCAACCTCCTCAACCATAAACCATGTTTTCCGCACGGGCCGCCGCGAAACCAAGAGTGGTCCAAATGGGGATTTGGGCCATTTGAGTGTGAATCTTTATGCAATTTGGCGTTTTAATTCACGTGGTGATATAACCGAGGTTACACAGTTTCCTGATCACCGGTTTAGTTTAAATCAGTTTTAGGGTTCCGTAAGATCAAAAAGACCCTTTAAAATCCATTACAATCCCAATATTCTTTAGGTATTGTTCACCAAAAAACTACACTAAGAGAAAAACAACACTTAAATTAAACATTAACAGGGGTAGACAACAGACGGTCTTATCGCTAATAAGTAATAACCAATCTCTACTATGAAGAAAATACGGCTCTCAGAAAATTTCTACTATAAAAAGCGGCCCGATCAGGAATCGACATGTGACGTCTGTTCGTTCTGATCAATAATGATCGTTCATTGTTAGTGGGATATTCTTTTGCCGAGCCGGATGTAAAAGGAATATCCCCACTTTCAAGTCTGTCTTCCTAAATCATAATAATTATAAAATGAAAAGCGATACCCTAGGGTCCCTAGGGACGCCACCTTACGTATCCATAAAACAACTGGATACGCGGCCTCGCTGGGACCGTTTTATTTTAAAACTAGCCGTGTCTTTACCCGCTTCAAAATTGGTAGTGACTTGGCGCTAACCTTTGCACCTAAACTTTCAACCCTATTTTGTCTAGCACTTTTGTACATTCTAACAACAACACATTTCTTACCCGGTCTAGACAATGCTTCAGAACCCTCATTCCTTATGCAAGTTCGTGGATAGTATTATATAGTGTATAATATGTATTTCTTATAGGAAACATGCGTTTCCCGCACGTGAAATATGGGGTAAGATGTCGGACGAACGATCACCTTGTTTCATTTATTACATTCACCGAGTTGTGTGTGTTTATTTAGACTTTATTGCACATAAAAATCAAGTTTAAGGCCACATAAAATGGATACAGTGGAAATAGTATACAGTCGCTATCTAATTTATTGAAACGAATGAAACGAAGTGCTCATAAATATCTGAACACGGATCTATTGTCAGAGTCAGGATGAGTATTACCAGACCTGGGGGCCTAGACAAGGTTACAATCGACATGCGCTAACGCCAATAGAAAACTAATAAAATGTATGAGAATGACAGATGTTAACGAAAAGTGTTTCGTCGGCATCTGTCATTTCCCCTACATTTTATTATTTTCTATTGGCGTTAGCGCTTGTCGAATGTAACCTTGTCTACGGCCCCTGGTGCGAGGTAGCATTTTAGATTGCGTTTTAGACATATTTGGGCTTCTTGAACCTATATTTTATGATTATTATATACCTACTTAGGTACATTATCGAAGCAGAGAAATTTAATATTTTTCTAAGCGTCACAAATAAAAAATAAAAAAGGCAGTACCCTACCAGTGCAGTGTCTATTTTATTCACCTCCACCGCACCACCAAGTTTTTTTTCCCGTGGAGTAAACCTGCGAAATAGGTACCCAGCTGGGTTATGTGTTATTTCTACCCAACAAAAAACTCCACGTCAGTCGCCATCTGCGCTCGGTAATTCCTTCGAATCCTCAGGTAGAATATAACGCACAAGAGCGCTCCTCGCGCTTTGCCCCTGCTGGCCCCGTATCATGGCCGGCCTTATCACGCGATAAGTGACAAGATAGAGCGTCCATCACCGGCTGACACCGTTCGATTATTATTATTTATCGTGTGATAAGGCCGACCATGATACGGGGTCTGGTCATCTTCGTCGCCTTCTCTAGGGTACCTGGCCAAGTCCTGTGGCCCCCGCCACAACGACTGGCGACCCCGTTAACCCCCGTTAGTCGCCTTTTACGACAACACATCTATCACCAAGTAACTAGCACGAATGGTTTATGGCAAGCATAAAGCATTCGTCCGTCTTGCACTATTATTTGTTAGTGAGGGACGGATATTTATGTCCAATATAAACGCGAAATGTTAGTTGGAAAAACTAAAGTTAGGTATTTCCTAGATTTTTCCCTATTGAATCCGTTTTCGTCGTCGTCCGTTTTGCCACCTAATCCCAAAATTTGGTATAGGTACCTACCTATGCCAAATTTTGTCCTATGCCAAAGGTCCGCCTGGCAATAGCTTTCGTAAAACTAGTAAGTACCTACTAGTTTTACGAAAGCTACTGCCAGGCGGACCTTGAAGTAACTAAATTTAGATACTAATATTTTTTCTATATTAATTAACAATTCGTTTCTGTAAAAGCCGCTATAGCGAGGCTTAGTAACAACCCAACAAATATGGCTTTGAGTAATTTCGATTCGTTGACTCCATATTAATTTGGCTCCGTTTCAAATGTGTACGTATTAAATATACAAAACAGACCAAAACGCTCGCCCGCGCCTTCCTTTATCGATAGCTAGAAATGTGCTTAACATTATTGCTAACCAGGTTTTGCCCGCGACTTTGTACAGTTTGTACGCGGGTAATCTCGTACGAACTTACACTCCCAATTGCATTGCGGAATGATTTCCGGGGCAGAAAGTACCTTTACTTTTACCCAGGTCATAAACTTTTTTATCATACTTTTTTCTTTGCACCTTTTTATAAATCTCTGTTTAGCCCAATGGTTAGCTGATAGAGAATGCCACTTGGCTTTAACCTCGCCATTTGTACCTACATTTTTGTGTGTCATGCAATAAAGTTAAAATACATAATTAAGTAAACAATTTGTGTTTAAAATTTTACGTGACAGCGTCATAGACATTCATTAGTCATAAGTCATTTAGTAAAGATTACATTAGAACTTTTATACAGTAATAAAAACAAATACTACATTTAATTGTGAAAATGCAATAACTAAACAATTACAACATCAACTTATTGTTTATCTGAATGACAATGCCAGTCAAAGACAATTTTAAGTGCCAATACCGATTAATTAAAGAGGTTGATAAATGAGTCGTAACTGTTTACGAAAAGAATAATTTGTAACAAATATAATGGAAAAAAAACAAATATAATCATCGTCTGAAACCCAGAGCAAGACACGAAATTGCTACCTCTGTATTACCGGTACAGTGCTCTATTCTGGGTTTCCTTGATAAAAGTACTTACCAAAACAGGCAGAGCCTTGATGTTATATAAAAAACAACGGTCATTAAATAATATAAACAGTCACAACAATACATTTAGAGCGATCGGTTGCGGTCACAAAACTCCATTAAGAGTCATCACCCAAGCGTAGCTCCATTCTTTAATAACCTCTGTCACTTCCGAAGAATACCTAAGTTATAAACGTTCTATAAAAACGTCAAGTTTAAAAGGTTATAGTTATAGTTTTTATTGTTGTAGGTCTTTTAACTGGCCCTTGTTTATTGTTTGTTCTTTCTAAAACATATCTACGTAACAATTGTTAAAATAACACCAAAAAAACTAAATAGTTATCAAAACTTATAACAATATCTACGTTTTCTAGGGTTCCGTAGTCAACAAGGAACCCTTATAGTTTATCGCCATGTCCATCTGTCTGTCCGTCTTCGGCTTAGCTCAGTAACCCTCACTACTAGAAAATTGTAATTCGGCATGGGTATATAAATAAATCACGCCGACAAAACAGTAGAATAGTAGGATAAAATCATGTAATAAATTTTAAACACGTTATGTAATTTTTTTCTCGTTATTTTAACGATACCCCACACTGAGTTTAATAGTGTGGGGTATCGTTAATTAGCTTGTTCTAAAATATGATGGGTTTATATTATTATTGGGGTACATACATTCATATAGAATAGAGCTAGGATAATATATTAGGTATATTTCTATAACTAGTAATATTTAAAATAATGAAGTCTAAATCCTAACCTCCACGAATTTCTTACATTGATGTAGTTTCATTAACCTCGACATTACGTATCACTCTTAGCAAAACTGTAATATTCAAATGCCTTTTTGATCTTGACAGTCTCTTAGCTTCTACTGTGGTCTGTAACTAGGTAAAATAAACAAGATATATCAGGATATTTTCTTTGTTAGTTTCCTAAGTCCAAAAACCAACTAAAACTGCTTATACATGGTTCCGCCTTCGAAAATCCCTTTATTCTCGAGTCTGAGAAAAAAACTGTAATGTCATTCTTTTGTTTCTGCTCTATAGTTTGTTTTCGTTTTTTAGAAGACCTTGGCAATCACCGTGTAATGCCAATAATGATTTCAGCAAAAAACATTCGCAAGAACCCGTGATTCTGTGATTCCGTATTATTAAAAAGCGGTTCGTTTTTTGCGGCGTATAGTCTGCTATAATTACTTAAAAGCAAGGGTGATGATTTCGATCATGTTTTGTAGTCAGCTTCGTTACACATGTATGAGAGGTAGCAGTCGAGAGTTGAACCTCGTATTTGCTGTTTTTGTATAGACTCATTTGGAATTATCTTAAGCATTCATTTGACATGCTTCAAGATAATTTACTTTAAAAACAAAGTTTTAACCGACTTCAATTTAGTACTCCGCCAAGCCACGAGAACATTTCTTTTCCAATTTACCTCATGAACTGATTTCCGAGAGCAAATGCGTTGATTATTATAGAAAAAAACCCAATCGCTGTATGTGACCAGATAATATTTGAGGACTTCCGTCAATTCCACAAGGATCACCCTTGGCACTTCATTAGTTGCTATTTCAACGGAATCTTATCAGAATCTGTGATATACTTTTGTACTTTTAAGTACATCATTGAGGAATTCCATAAGTCATCTGTGGTCTTCATCATCAATTCCACTCCACCAATTTATGATTTCCGGATGTAAATACACGAGTTATAATAGAAAATACCAAAATCACTACACGCGTGCCTAATATAATTGAGGAGTTCCCTCAATTCCTCATGGATCCCATCATCCAATTGAATTTTCAAAAAAATGGGACCCACCTGGAAGCATATACTTACAAACAAAAAAAAATTTTTATGAATCGGCTCATCAATGACGGAGTTCTGAGGTAACAAACATTGAAAAAAAATATACTACCGAATTGAGAACCTCCTCCTTTTTTTTGAAGTCGGTTAAAAAAGAGTTTCATTCCAAAACTACCTATTCCATACAATTTAGACGTTTAAGTAATTTCAGGGCAAGTCTTTCTTACAGTTTGGCATAGACTAGTTAGGTAAACCCAGTGAGCACGTCGGTGGTCGGTGCAAACAAGCGTAGCCTATAGAGGCTTGCTACTCCAGAACTATCCCAAACAGGTTTCTGACTCATTATACCTATAGATTCGAGAATTCGTCGATAAAAAAAAAATGAGCGTGATGATATTCCGTTGTGCCCTACCTCTCTAATAACCTAAGTCGACTAGAAAGAAAGAAGGAAGACATTTATTTACGACACAAAAGACACACTGAGACAAAGGGATTAAACATGCAATACCATTTTAACGGTATAAGTACTGCCTTTTCGGCGAAATGTGTTTCGCTAAATTTCACTTCGCAACCAACTTTTCGCCGAATTTTCATTTGGTAAACCAATCGTTGGCATGACTTTACTTCGCACTTTTCTTATTTGGCAACATTTTTATAATGCAAAATTTTACTTGAACAATTTTTTATGTGGCAAATAATTATGAAGCAAATGATTTGCTTAGGCAAAAAACGAATAGTCAAATGTCATTTGGGAAAATATAAACTTTGCTTCGGAATTATGATAATTACTTACTATTATTATTTACGTACAGTTAGCATAATATTTTTTGGTAGAGGGTCAGTGTAGTTACGACGACGAGCGAAGCGACGAGGAGTGTTAGGAAGAACCGCGAACCTACAGTGCGCGAGCCGAGCGAGCGAAGCGAGCGTGCCGCGGCAGCGGCCGCCTAAGCGCCAGAACCGAACACTTTTTTACCTGATACTTACATAATCATATAGTATTCAATATGTTGCTAAAATGATGGTATGCCAATCAATACATTTGACGAATACATAATGTGCCTAACAATAATTTATCAAATCATTAGTTGGGAAAAGATATCAGTGCGCAACGTTGAGTTGGGAAATAAAACTTCGCCCAAATAAATATATGGGATAAATAGTTTGGGAGTTAAAAATTTGCTAAATATTTTTCGCCGAAACATTAGTGAACCACCATTGACACATATCGTGTGTGTCTTCGCGGCAGTCTGTCATATTGTGTCTGTCTCGGCATTATGTCGAGGTGTCAGACACCCACAGCGCTGGTTTTCAGACGGCACCGTACGAGACCCACGCGCAACACGACTAGACTAGTGCTCTGAGCTAACCTAGAAAAATTAGAGCAAATTCTATTACCGTTCCATCATAATTTCTTAACAATATTCTCCTAACCAGAACCTAATCGAACAAAAACAGTTCTTGTTGAGCTAACTGCTATTCAATAGTTAAATGATTGTTTCTCCACCCTGCACGGTCTGTTGCTTCCATTACCTTATGACAGCAAAAATAACTAAATACCTATCAGTTTTGAATACAACTAGGGCGATATTGCTTGGTATTCGGTCTGCTGCCGCCAAATAGTAAGTATTACAGTAAAAATAACCAAATACCTGTTAGATTTGGCAGTAGAAAAGCACTTAACATCTATTACATTTTAATAGTACAATTAGAATGACTTCAGCTTGGCAGTACTTAAGACCGTGGTTATGTTTAAATGAATGATTGGAAGGTTTAAGGTGACAATTCATTCTGACATTTTAATTTCGTCGACAATTCAGTTCGTGGAATGGTCATTACAAGTAATTTTAAATCGTCTATTTTTACTTGTCGGTATTTTTATAGTTGAATTATGTCATGGAAAACGTTTTATGATCTATTATTTCAAGTATTTTTAACCTAACCTAAACACCAGCATGTCGACGTCACCCCGCTTCGCGGGGTGTCTGTTTCCGCTCTGAGGGACACAAGTTAACCTCACCTAACCTATTTATAATACAATCGTTACGGTTGTTTGTTTTTTCACTGCGGGGCCATTCTGCCATTTAAAATTCATACAAAATGAATCATTTGCCAAATAATATTCCCTGAACAGTTATTCTATGAAATAATGAGATTAAAAAATTTATATGATCTGGTCATGAAATAAAATTACACCAAACAATAATTCGTGAACTAAATGTTACTTGACACGTTTTTGATGAAATTAAATTCGATGAAAATTTGGTCGACACGGGGACACCCAGGTAAACAAGGATTTACGTAATAATCCTATTTTTAACCGACTTCAAAAAAAAGGAGGTTCTCAATTCGGTTGTATTTTTTTTTCAATGTTTGTTACCTCAGAACTCCGTCATTGATGAGTCGATTCGTAATTTTTTTATTTTATTTGTAAGTATATGCTTCCAGGTGGGTCCCATTTTTCAAAAATTCAATTGGATGATGGGATCCATGAGGAATTGAGGGAACTCCTCAATTATATTAGGCACGCGTGTAGTGATTTTGGTATTTTCTATTATAACTCGTGTATTTACATCCGGAAATCATAAATTTGGTGGAGTGGAATTGATGATGAAGACCACAGATGACTTATTGAATTCCTCAATTATGTACATAAAAGTACAAAAGTATATCACAGATTCTGATAAGATTCCGTTGAAATAGCAACTAATGAAGTGCCAAAGGTGATCCTTGTGGAATCGACGGAAGTCCTCAAATATTATCGGCCCACATACAGCGATTGGGTTTTTTTCTCTAATAATCAACGCATTTGCTCTCGGAAATCAGTTCATGTGGTAAATTGGAAAATAAATGTGGAAATGTTCTCGTGGCTTGGCGGAGTACTAAATTGAAGTCGGTTAAAACTTTGTTTTTAAAGTGAATTATGTATAAATTGTTTGTATGGCACTGTTTATAACTAGTATCTCTCTGAGCCGTAGAACTCGCGAACAAGTCTGGTTTTCAAAAAACAAACACCTTTTTTTGAAAAACTGTGTCAACTATAAAGGTCTATTACAGTTATTGAACCTGCTCAAATTTCACGAGGATTGGTCGAGACAGAGACCGTGCTGTACAGAGGGCCTTCCGCGAATCGAAAACGAACTACGTTCGTGTATCTCCCTCTCTGTCGCACTTGCTAGTTCGAGTGACAGAGAGGGAGCCCCTCAGCTGGACAGACACCGGACATACGAAAGAATTTGTGCCTAAGCTGTGATGATGATGTATAAGTACCTATAACGTTAACACCAAATGTGTTGTTTGACCACTTTCGTGTTGTGCGTAATATGTTTCACCTATTCGTTTCTTTAATCGTAGGCATACATTTAAAATAAGCAACTAAGGTTCGCATTAAAACATTGATCTGAATTAAAAAGTATTAAATTTCGACCATATCAACTCGTTACACTTATTATACTCGTATTTGTTTTATTTACTACCCTGTAAAGGTAATGGTTTCATGCACCATGTGTTCGGCCAAATGATAAGGCGAAGATACATTGTAGAAAAACTGATTATATCAAACGATTTCATCGAGGGAAATATTACAAATACACGCCTAAAAGTTATATCGAACATTACACGCCCGAATGTTTAATCATGAGCTTGTTTTTATTGTATTCCGACGCAAATACTCGTAACCATTATCGTTATAGTCGCCTAGTACCTACCCATAACACTAGGCTTACTCAATCAATCAATCAATCAATTTACTGAACTTTCTATGGGACTAGTTCCATTTGTGTAAGATTATCCCCTGATATTAATCTAAGTATTTATATATTTTATGTACTAATTAGGGTTCGCTGCTTTGCACCTAAATATGATTCCAATGTGTGCCAACAACATGGTAGCTTTGAGTTGTCCAGCCACCCAGCAGGTCGATCACGTAACGCATTGTATAGTCACGGAATTTGATTGTTGAGCCATTTAGGGGTCACTTTATGTTTGACAATTCATATCATATGTATTGATAAACCATATAACCTTCATCCCTAAATGGCTCAACAATCAAATTCCGTGACTGTACGTAGGTACGTTAGGTAGATCCAAATAAAACGTCGATTTATATATGGAAAAATGACAGTTGAATTGTCCTAACGCGCGTTCGAAACGTTACGTGATTACCCCTCAGCACGTCTATCATGAGACGGCCGCGACACACTCTCGATTTTTCTCGGACTACCCGTCTCTCTCTTATTACAACACTTAGAACAAGAGGTATAGTGCGAGAAAAATCGAGAGTATGTCGCGGCCGTCTCATGAAAGACATCCAGAGCTCCAGACATACATAGATACGCAAGAAAGCTTATTGGCAGTCGGCTAATGAGCTGGTCCTGGTATGAAGTGTAAAAGTATTTGAATATTCAACGTGTTTAAATTAAATGTTACGAAACAAAGCATAATAATAAATCTCTACGCCTCGCTATGGCTATAAATAAAATAAAAAGTCGGAAACAGCGAAGCGCAAAAAGTAAAAAAATACTCTATGGATTAAGTAACCTCAAAACCAACATTCATATTCATATTCATTTATTCAAGCAACCATGGTATTACAAGATCTTACATATATTTATATAGGTACAGCATGGACCCTGTTAGGGTGTAGCAATCTTATTCTAAATACTATATTTTTTTATAATATATAATATTGTTCTCTTTATTTTATATTTTTCTTGTTAATGACAAGATGTTACATTATTACAGGGCGATGTGTATACATGGGTAATACGAGTACATATAGGTTCACGTTCACATTTTACAATGATTGGATACCATTTAACATATAATTTGAGATAAATATTTTTTTAATTAACAATGTTACTACTGTATCAGATTTATAATAATATTAATTATTTGGTTACATGGGTATATCAATTTAATATTTATTTTGAATTAAATTGGTCGTCTTTAAAAAAATCGTCATTAGAATAATAACATTTCCGGATCAATATTGGTTTTATTGTCCTTACCAGTCGGGTGTGATTTTCTTCTTGCAGGATGTTTGGCGGTATTTTGTTATATATTCGCGCACATCTGCTGTAAGGGCCGTTTTTAAACATTATTAATTTAGATTGGGTAATGCATGCTACATTTACACACCGTTTGTGTATTAGAAATTACACTTTTCTCATTACAATATCGTACGAAACGTGCATTATACGTTATTCTTTGTGTTGCGTTTGTACGGCAATTTTATTGTTAACGTTTCACCATGTGCGTTAAATAAAGAGTAGTTGTGTAATTGGTGGTCGTGACATGCAAATTACAGTTCATAACTTTATAGTCGAGTGGAATTGTAGTGTAACTTCAGGGGACACTAACACTAAACTCTCAATAACATGTGACATAAAGTTACGTTAGATACTTTAGCACGCTACGGTAGCCTACTGGTTCAGCATTCGGCTTTCAAATGGCGGTCGTGGGATCGAACCCTGACTCGTACTAAGTAATTAGTTTTTCGGAACTTATGTCTGGAATACTATTTAATATTTATCGTTAGGCGAAAGAAAAACATCGTGAGTAAACCTGCATACATCTGCGAAGAAATTCAAAGGGGTATGTGAAGTTCCCAACCCACAGGTTGGGCCAGCGTGATGGGGGCAATTACCTGTTCCCTTTCATCCACGAGAGGCCCAGCAGTGGGACGTATAGGTATAGGCTGATTTATTAAACACTAGCTTCCGCCCGCGACTTCGTCTGCGTGGACCCGGGATAAAAACTATCCTATATTTTAATCCAGGCTATAAACTATCTTCGTGCAAAATTTCATTCAAATCGGTTCAGCAGCGTGATTGAGTAACAAACAACCAAACATCTAAACTTTCGCATTTATAATATTAGTAGGATGAGGCCATCTGAGGCGTAGCGTAGGTATCGGGTTGGGTTAAGTTTGTTTATCACAGCCGTAATCAAGCAGTAGTTGCCGCGTATAGGCGCGTTATATAACACGTTACTTTAGGTATATCAAACATTCCGTTAAGACCAACTGTTCAAAGGGATCCCAAAATTATACCACTGCTGATTGCCAATACTGTATATTGAGAAAAACACAAACTATCTTCTATAAAACTTGTACAAAACTCATACAGTACTGGCCAGAGGTCATTATTGCCAGAAAAATCTTAATAGCGCCATCCAGGAATCGACCCGAACGGTACAGCGCCATCTAGCGGCCAACTCGACGAAACTTATGTACAATGGCACACGCGGCTGAACACCTACCTACATCAAATATTATTGAATCAATAATCACACACCCCTGATACAATTTTACGTATAGTACCTAAGTATATAAGTTTTCTGGAGAATTTGTTGGAGAAGTTGTATCTAGAGTAATGTTGTATTGGGAGCATTTTTTTATATAAAACGACGGTGGCAAACAAGCGTACGGTCCGCCTGATGGTAAGCGGACACCGCAGCCTATAGGCGCATGCAACTCCAAAGGAGTAACATGGGCGTTGCCGACCCTTGATATGTTTGAGGATTAGCCGTGTCGATAGCTGAAGGAACTAATTCCCTCGCTCTCAACACAACGCATCCTCGGGAGCTCTGGCGACCTTGCTCACCTCCAGGAACACAACACTACTTCAGAGCAAGTAGTAGTGTTATTAGTTATTATGGCTGTGGTCTTCTGCAAGGCGGAGGTACTTCCCCAGTTGGGCTGCTCCACATTCGAGCGGGTTGACATTTCGCTGTGCCCTACCTCACCAACCAATACATACAAAACATCAATGATTCAGAAACAAGAACTCATGCTTATCGCACAAAATACCCTACCAGGATTTGAACCTAGGACCACCAGGTTTGTAGTGAGGCAGGGTCACTTCCCACTAGCCGGTCGTCAAACTTCACTATTCTTGGTACAACCAACCAACACAATCTCAATTAATGCTACTAATTACACGGTTCAACTCGCGTATTAAATGTCACTACGGGCAACATGTTTCGAACTCTTCGGGATTTATTCTTCAGGATACGTTATACGTACGTCCGGATACGTACATTTAATACGTAAGTCGAACCGTGTAATTATTAGCATTATCTCAATTATTGCGGTTTTGTTTTTCGAAATTATGTAATATATTTTACAATAATTAGGTATGGTAAAACTGTATAAAATTGCCTACAAAGACTAAAACTAAGACAAATATCCTACTAATATTATAAATGCGAAAGTTTAGAAGTTTGGATGTTTGTTACTCAATCACGCTTAAACGGCTGAACCGATTTGAATGAATTGCACTAAGATAGTTTATAGCCTAGATTAAAATATAGGATAGTTTTTATCCCGGGTCCACGCGGACGAAGTCGCGGGCGGAAGCTAGTTAACAATAAAACTAAAAAATATTTAAAAATTGTGTCCTCTCGGCATTGTCCCCAAGATGCTGGCAGCGTTTCCTCGCTGGATCGCAATGCTAATGCGCTGGGCGAGGAAGCCGCCAGATAAAGTATTATGTCATGTTTTATTATTTATTGTATTAATATTATTTTTGCAGTATTTATTTATTTATTTAAACTTTATTGCACAAATATAGAAATAAAGGTACAATTGGCGGACTTAATGCCCTAAGGCATTCTCTACCAGTCAACCATTGGGCGAAACAGAAAGTTTAGTGGTGCAGGATCCTAAATATCAGTATTAAACATGACTCGAATGGAAACACAAATCAAGTAAGCTCGGCCGAATTTCACCTTCCCATAAAAACGGAGTTTTGTTCTCATTTTAAAACTACGTATTGAATTGTGATGAAACTTTGCATATACAATGACATGAGGTATATTCTATGTCTGTAATGTGATTTGTCCCTTTCTGACGAACACAAATGTAAAAGTGACAGATAAAGACAAACGATTTTTAGTTAAAATGGGCTTGTAGAACGTTTATGAATACCGCCGTTAGTGATTGCGATAGGTAACCGGTGTATTAAATCAGGGGACCATTTCACGAAAGCTCGTAGTCAAATGGTAAATCGTTATTGGTTGAGCGCCTCAGTGTCGCCTGTTTATGCCGCGTTCACAGCGACATTCACGTGCACGGGCACGGGCACGAGCGTGTGAACAGCCTGAATGAGCACGCGCCCGTGCCCGTGCTCGTGCATGCCGCCCATCGGGACGACTGTCGGTTTTTTGCCTAATGCACGTTCGCGTGCATTAGCAAACATGTCGGAATTGGAGTCTTCAGAAGATTAAAAATGGTCATAGAAAGAAATTTTGCTCTTTCTGGGGGGTTACCAGTGGGACCCAACAATACGAGACCACTAGAATAAATTTTCCAAAGATAAAAAAAAATCTCTCATGTTTGCATGACAAGCACGCCCGCGAGCGTGTGAACAGCCTGCTTGGGCCGCAGAAGTGCACGGGCTGCTTGCCGGGCTGCATGCCAGGCTGCACAGAGTGCATGTGAACGCGGCATTAGATTTGTAACTTGTAGCTTCGTGAACGACGGTCAATACACGGTGATCCTGGTTTGACAGTATTTGCAGCAATACTCATTATGGAAGCAGTAGGTATTGAATGGCCCTTTAAACGCTAATTATTTATCGCGTCAGTATTAAAGGGTGGCCAAACGGTAGTTCTGCTTCTTCCATATCCCTATCTCGCTCTATCTTATAGCTGCGTACCGCTCATACCATCCACCAAGCATAATCGTGCGGTGTGCCTTTTAATCGCTCAGGTTATTTCTTATCTGTGGGTGGATTTCAAAATCATCCGGATATTCTGCAATATATTGACAATCCTGTGATAGACGTCAATATGCATGTGATCCGGATTGTGATATGGGTGGATATCAGTATTTAATCGCCGTGTAATGGCCGCCAACCAGGTCACTGGCCATTTGATATGTGGTGTGGCCCGTTTAACGTTTCCAGTATCACCTAAGCAACTACATTTTTATACTGTAGATAGCCCACAACATAGCTGTCTACAACACGTACAAATAATGAAATATGCCTGTATGTAGCAACTCATGCTATTACGAATATTGCGCATAACCATAATCAACTAGAACAATGTGTAATTTAAATATGCAGTAAAATACAGCTACTGGCTGTCAGTTCAGTTCTGTTTGGCGCCAAGCTGTGGTTTGCACGGGAAAATAACTGTCAGAGAAACGGTGCGTGCGATTGAAAAGTTTATGTTGTAGTCTATGTCTAATTGACAGATCAAACCTTTTACACATGCCAGTTCAAATTCAATCTTTGGTAATGTCATGAAGCCAGGGAAATACTTTTCTCATTCGGTGTCAAGTGGATTTCAAAGTTACGGTAGCCTAGTGGTTCAGGCATGTGGCTGTCAAGCGGCGTTCGTGAGTTCGAATCCCGGCTCGTACCAATGACTTATTTGGAACTACATGGCTTTACAGATAAATAAAGAATAAAGAACTTTTGTATCTACAGAATATTTTCCGCTAGTTTTTTGGTGAAGGAAAACCTCGTGAGGAAAAACCTGTCTAATCCCAATAAGGTCTAGTTTTACCTCTTGGTTGAAGGTCAGAAGGCAGTAAAACTAGGGTCTATGGCAAATCTTGGGAATAGGTGTCAAATCTGACCCCGGGCTCTTTTAGGGCACAACCGGGAATATCTCAAATGGATGTCAGACTTGCACACAGAGACTTCAGTGCTTCGGTGATATACAAATGCCGATCCGATCTATTTAGGAGGGATCCAATTTCAATAATCCAGTCGACATCATGACAAACTTACATCACTGATAAATCTCTAAGTGAGCCATATCTGGCCATCATAATATGACTAAAGCGCAATTGCATAGAAAGTAAGTTTTTGTGCAGTGAGCCTAAATTCAACTACCCATAAGATGTTCCATGGAATTCACATGTAGACTCTTTGACAAGTAGTCGGTGATAGCCGTGTTGAAGAAAAATCCATCAACACGAACACTTATACATAAGTACATTACATATTCATTCGAATACGGAGAAATAAAATCTGATTTCAATTCCATCAATAGCCACTTTTTACAGTCCTCGCAACTTTCAAACTATAGGTACCAAACCTGTTTTTAACTTTTCCTAAATTGGTCAGTATAATTTCGCACACTCTAACCCATTACAATTTGTAACTAATCGATTCTACGACTGACTGACACGCAAACATCTGTTGCCCAACTAGATACATTAATCGTTATCTTCAATTATCGATAATAGGACGCCATCTTGAAACGCCATTTTGTTACCATTTTGGCGCCAATTGGTTAATAGTGGACGGAATTGTCTATGGAATCAATCAAGAATTACGAATCTTCTTATATTCTACGCTCACAAAATGTCTACCGCGTCTTAAGACATTCTAGAATTAGAACTCGCATTGAAAGAGATTTTACTTTTATTTTATTCGAGAGCTCTCTGAACGCCATGTCAGTGGAAAGAGGTACATTTATATGACAAGAAAAGACTTGGGTATCTGCATGCGTCAAGAGCGAGCAAATTGGTTAAATGTTTTAGCACTTAAGAACCTGTCAGCTATACTAGGTATAAAACGAGCAACATTTGTGTACCTGCTTATTTACTGTTGTTCGTGAATGGATTTTCCAAAACGCTTCAAACGATTTCGATAAGATGTAGGTAAATATATCGTCGGGGATTACGGGGGCGAGAAATCGATATATCTATCTAGGTGTCATTTGCTGGGAAAATAGTTTTGTCCGGGTTTTTGGCCAGGGTTTCGAGCAAATCTGGATCTCCTGGGTACTTCTACTGAAAGCACTGATGTACCCAAGCTCACTGGTGTCAATAATGAATAACCATCATTTCATCACCATATAATCCATCCATCTTCAGCGGATTCATTATGCATGGTTATCGGATTACTATAACACGATAAAATCTCATTTTAATTTGCTAGATTAAGTATATATACAATACTTACGGTAACCCAATCGTACGAATGCCCCCACAATTTAGATAATTCACGTCTATATATCACAAATTACATAGAAAAGACGTAATTGATCCGCGTTTAGTAAGCTTTCTTGCCGGCCAATTATCTTCATTAGGTACATGACAAAACTCGTTTAGCTGGCAGGTAACTACATTGTTTTGATTAAATATTTCCGTCTTTAAAACGTAGTTGGATAATCTAATAAATATTAAGAGGCATGTGGCTTACTGTCTAAGGAGTAGAATACGTCGCGCGTTTTGTTTGCACAGTGCCTTAAAGCCATCGCAAGAGCATCATTTGTCTCGGTGACAAATTGGTGGATACAAATGGATGGACGAAATAGTTTGACTATATTCATGGGCGCGCTACGTCATCTGTTCCTTGAGGCCCGCACAGCTATCACATTACGACCCGCGAGCTGTGTCGCTGCGGCATCGGCATAGGCTAGCCGTCTCTTTCTAAGCATTCTAATAAGAAAGAGAAAAATAGTCTGTCTCGCCGCGACCCAGCTTGCGAGCCGTCCTGTAATAGTCGTGGTGGTCGTGTGTGTTTCGACATTCACAGACACACCATTTGTCTCTGCGATAAATGGATGCTTCCAAATGGATGATTTTGACATTGACGATGATGTTGAATTCCGCTGGTTTTTCGCGTTGACGCGTCGCTCATTGCGTTTGGACATCCAACGGGGCGCGCTAGTTACTTATCTTTCAGAGCTATTGTTTTCACATCGATGGACCCATTCTTAAAGTCAAACTCATTATTTAACAATTAATATTATAAGCAAAACGGGAGATCGGGCCATGTGGCGAACCCTGGGGGAGGCTTACGTCCAGCAGTGGATTGCAATAGGCTGAAATGATGATGATGATGATTATAAGCAAGGGCACAGCAATGAAGGCGCGATGCTGCTCTATTTGGTATGTTGGAGCAATCTTTAGGAAAATTAAAAACGTTAACAATGAAGGAGACTTACTAACCTTTCAGACTTATCTGGACGGACTCTAGCCCTTCTGTAAAGTTTGCCGATATAAATATAATATTGCGGCGACCGAGCGTCATGGATAGAACACATACAATTTCTACTTTCTATAATAACATCGACCGCAGCCCGCCTTCAGCGTGTACCCTGCGACCGCACCGATTAGTAGAAACTTAGACGGCTTGGAAGATATTTTTTATAGTCTTTAGTGGGCCACCGTACTCATAGGACGCTATGATAAGAATGATCAAGTTATGTGACGATTTTTCTCAATGTAATTTGTAATGTTAAGTAGTGCCCTAAAAAGCCTGAGTCTTCGAGGTAGATGCCACTACACGCCTCTGAGGCGTTGTAAGAGCGAACTGATTGATCAAAACATTCGTTGACCGGCGTGCTCGATGCTTCCATCCTATAGTTCAGTTAGTAGCAGCAATCGGCCGCGTATGACAAAAGGTTGTATAAGGTAGAAACTTACAGTAAATCTAAATTTTTGATACTAGTTTTTGGACAGGTAGAGGACAGCGAAATTTCATCTCACTCATATTTGGAGCAGCTCGATTGGGGAGTTACATCTTACAGAAGATCGCAGCCACTATACCACCAATTCTTGCTCTCTAAGTGACTCCGCTAGCGTCCATATACTATGGTGTCTGCTTACCGCCAGCCAGACTGTAGGTATACCGTCGAGAAATAATCAAAAAAGTTCAACTCTTGCTAAAATCTATAGCCTGAGAATACGCCATACGGCTTAATACAATCGCGTCAACAACATCTCGTATTTGCCGAAAGGGATTAGGTCTGAAAAACGTCGACTTACCTTTTGCTTCGATAGTGTTGATTTTGGAACGAATTCAAATATCGAATACCTTGACTATGTAGAAAGTGCCCTTGTTAGCTAGTATGTTAGAGCAAGAGGGAAGAATGCTTTTATGTCCGACATAAACGTGATCATGCTAGCAAGGCTGCCGTAAATAAAACTATGTAGGTATGTTTGACCAAATAAATTCACATGGACAACAGGATACAGGAAGGTAATCGAGGATGCATTCACTCATTCGTTTCGTTTTCCTCTATACTGCCACCAGTTTTTATGAATGTAGTTATGTTGATATTGTAAGTTTATAAGTTTGTATATGTAATGGGTAGTCTCCTGTAGTTCTTCACCTGTATATAGAATGGATTTTCCGGATGGACATACGCTATGTTTTACCCCGCGGCTTTACCTGTGTTATCTGCAATACGCCGCCGAAGTCGTTTAGTTTGTTTAAACAAACGAAATGCCTATGTTACTTGTAACAATTACTTGAGTACAATATATATAGGTATAAGGTAACGGCGCCTATTACCGGGGGTATCAAATTCGTCTACCATTACCGCGGCATTTCAAAATACGCATTTTAAAAGCAAACCGTTCGATTTACAATAAAACATATTTTACACAAATGAAGCCTAATTTAGTTGACTAACGGTTCTGTTTACGCAAATGTGTGTGGATGAAATAACAAGCTCGCAATTCGTCAGTTTCTGCGACGGCGGCGTAGGAAGAGGTCGCGTCATACAAACGCGTGGCGTCACTGGTAAGTATACCTGAATCTTATTTATTATTTCACGTAATAGCTATGACAATTGAACTAATGCTATGGATTTTAAATGATTATTTATAGTTTTCTGCGCGTCTTGTGCGTACTCTTTATATATTTTTTGGCCTGGAAATGCATTTAAAATAGAATATAAAATACAGCGGTGATAAAAGCCATTTTTAGTTTGGGTAACTAATACCGTGGCATCCCACGGTAATAGTTAAGTCGGCGATTTGCTTCTTTATACTTTATCTTTTTAATATGTTGTCGATTATATAATCTCTTACAGTTATTCGAATCTTGACCTATTGACGCTATTAAAGAACTATTTCCGTGGTATGGAAAGTATTCAACAAACCCTTAATTTTTAACCAAAACTTTAGTACTGAATCTGCAGTTTCTATGGAAACCCTTATTTTGTCATGTCGTTTAAATATTGTAATAACTAACTATATTTACTCACCAGTTATGTGATTTTGGTTTTATACCAAGCTTGTAATATATATGTTTTTATTTGTAATGAAAATACAATTATATCCTAAAGTTTCTATGGGTCGGAATTAGTTTTTACAAAATTCCAAATTAAGTCTATTACCGATGGTATGATCCCATACCACTCGGTAATAGTAACTAAAGGAATCTTTTACCGACCCATTCAATATTTGTTTGGGTCGGTAATAGGTTAACAATAAGTATCTATTACCGAGTGATATTTTAGTCTTCTATTAAAATAAATCACATCTAGGGTTCCATTCGTACAATTACAATTGAAAATATCTCTAGAACGCATTATTAAGATATATGGTGAACGGAGATAACAACATATCACAGCAAAATTTTAAAATCAAATAAAGACACCATAATATTACACATAAAGAATGTTACGAAACTCCCCTTTAACTATTTAATTAGAGTCTGGCCCAGAATACTAAATTGTTCGAAAAGTATTAGACATAGGCTTGGTTAAATTCGATAAAACTTTTTACATTTTTTTTTCTTTGTATACAAAATACCGAATCCATACTATATGTAATGTAACAGTGATTTAATAAAAGGTAGGCTTTACCTGCTATGTATGTAAGTAGTAGTTATTCTTATAATCAGTTGACATCATTTGTAGATTTATGGTTTTTTTTATATACACATACGCCTACAACCCCTGCCAGTTTGGTGTCCCACTGATGGGCAAAGGTCTCTCCTATTTTTATGTTATTACCAAAGTCAGAAATATTATTTTAATCCTCGATATTGGGTACCGAATTGTGTATTAGGTTACTATTACCGATGGTAGAAAATTGCTGCTTTTTGTACCCTCGGTAATAAAAGCTAAATTCGCGGTAATAGAATCACATCCTATCCATTACCTCGGTAATAGAAGAATCTCCTTTCCTGGTTTCAATAATTATTTTATCAAATATAATAAACTAAAATTGGTTCAAAAAGTTACTATTCTGAAAGTTCAATAAACACCCTTAAATAAAAATAAAAAACTAGGATGTTAAGGAGCTTTCATACCCATCATTTTTTATAATCATTTGAAAACTACCTAAATACCACGGTAATAGGCGCCGTTACCTTATTATAATATTTATTATTATATTCAAATATCTAGTTACCATTCATTTCCATTAATATTTTCGCAGTAATTTTCAAAACAATATCTCACAGTAAATAAAACAATACTAGATGTCAGGGGTAAACAAGAGGCGGCCTTAATCACAAATTAATTTATTGTGTACCTACATATTTTGTTTCTGTTTTCAATGGCATAGGTACGATTAAATAAAAATAGTATCTATAAAAAATATGTCTTTCGAAACTTCTATAAAAGATTTGATAAACTGAACACTATTGTAATCTTCAATGACTTCTCCGCCCTTGACCCAAAGAGTCCCATCACCCATGCATCCAACAATACCCATCTTGCCCAACAAGAACAATGGCTGTAGGCATGTGTGTTTGTATGGGCGGGTGACTCAGTGTTCGGGAGTTGAAGGAGTAAATTGCATTTGAAAGTCGAGGATTATTGATGAGAAGACGTAGGCATTAGTTCTGGCTCAATTACCAATTATAAGTATGATGTATTTAAACAAACGTGTTTTAGTAAGCGGATACCTAGCAGTTAAATATACTATTGAAGAATATTTGACAGATAAATAACCAACCTCAAATAAATGTATAATAATAATAATATTGACCGAATGCCTTTATTTAGTTTTTTACTTGACTTCCATTCAATTATTAATCTTTTTTGTAATGTGACATCTTATATAGGCGATAAGACTGAATAGGACATTCTTACTGTAATCTAATTTAATAATAATATATTTTTTTAATTCTAATCCTTAAAAATTTAAAAATATTGACTGAATGCCATTATTTCGTTATTACTTGACTTCCATCCAATTGTATTTTACAGGCGATACTAAATATGACATACTAATCTAATAATTAATTAATGTAATATGATAATTTTTATTTTTGTATACCTAGACAAGTATATTGTGGTTCCCTTGCAGGGTGTCCATGTGGAACCGACTTAGATTAAGACCTACCATCTGTCTCCATGATTTACTTCTATATGTAATATGTGCCATGTGACAACAATGAATAAATGAATATGAATAATGAAGGAATGTCACTATAGTAACTACTACTACAAGGATTTAGTTAATAAGGTAAACGTCCGAGTGTTCGACGCTGTACTAGTATATGGCAATGGGCACTCTATGTCAAAGTGACATGGCTTCAATTCGAATGAAGAAAAATCCTCTTAGTTCGAATTTAACCTCTATTGCTTTGACATACACATGAGTGGCCATGCCATATACTAGTACCTACAGCGTCGAGCACTCGGACGTTTACCTTAGTCGCATTTCCATTCTTTTCGTTTTTTTAATCTCTGACTTGTAATATGTAACACAGTTTCGGACATGTTTTCTTTTAGAATAACGTATCATTTTTACAAGCTTTTATTTAGTTTCACCTGTCCCGTTGTCTGTCTCTGTCTGTAATCAAATCTTGCAAGTTAAATTTGATCCACTTCCCGGTTTCTGATTGAGTTGAAATTTTGCACGAATATGCAAATCGCGTGACAATGCAATATTATGATGACGTGGAGCTGATCTGATGATGGAGCTGGAAGGTGGCCAGAAGGTAGGAACTCCGTAATAAAATCACATAATCCTATCGAGTTTGGGCTCGTTAGAATCGTCTCAATGAGTAGTTGATGACGGTAGACAAAAAAGTACAGTCAGCAATAAAAGTTTGTACCAAAAATGAAATTTTTGACAGAAACTTTTTTTTATTCATATTAGTTTTACTTATTTTAAGTAGTTTAATAACTATCATTGTAATAAGCTTTTTTGGCAAAAAATTACTCACTGTTGAGTTAGTTTCGGCGTTTCTTCTTAACAGTGGTCTTCTTTTTCAGAAACGCTGGTAGAATTTTGACTTGTTAAAGTTGCCATTACGGCCTAGTTGCAGAATAAAAATTCATTCATTTATTTTATTTCAACAGCTCTCCGCTGCTCTGCTTGATGCGAAGTGTTACGTTCGCATTCACAAGCCATAGCAGCCCTGCTATGGCTTGTGAACGCCCGCAACTAACCTCTAGGCACCTCCATCTGGCTAGGGTCGCCATTGCCGGCGATGGCGTGGATAGCTATAGTAGTTATAGATAGACGAGGATAACGCAATCCCATAAAAAAGGCAAGCATAGATGATGGATAATAACACCTACAAACTTGCCACTCAACCTGAAGGTTCCACTGTTCTCACAATGAAAACGAACAATCAATTATTCGTACAGTCAACCAAAAACGTTTCCATTCTATTATTTGTGTGTTAAGGTTCAAAATGTGCAGACTAGTTTCTTGTCCGACTGTACCAGCAAGTTCAAAACACTTGCAACACGCGCGTGGGCGACGATGCATCTGTCTCCCATCATTCATGTTGGGAAATTTGTAATGAGCTAGCACCTGTTTGGAAATTACCATATCGTTTATGATTATTCTGTTTTAGAGATTTATAATAATTATGAGTTATTCATTTGTTATTGCGCTTATAGGTACGTATGCAGTGTCGGTCGCGGTAATCAGTTTTGATAAAAACAACGAAGTGCACTAAAAATATGACTTACACATTGACATAAACTTGAGCTATATAGGAACATACTGAACTACAAATATTTGAAGGTCAATGTAGGCTTTTAAAATGACACACATAATTGCGTGCAGGTTATGGGCCCGGGTACATTCGTTATCTCAAGCCATCATCAGTTCAATCCGGTTTCCTATCGTGTTTGTCTAAATGGCAATCCTAAGTTGTTGTAATTATACTCGAACCATTAGACAAAAATATAATATATGTATACTACATAGAATTAATACTAATGTAAGTAGTAAAACTCAGTATTGTACAATAAAAAACGAAAAGTAAAATGAACAATGTTTCCAACTGACTATGACGAGTGGAACGTCCATTGCCAGGTCCACAACCTGCATGCGGGCCGCGCGAGGGCTGTAAGCTGTAATTGTCACTGAACCGTTTAGTCACAGTGCGTTTAATCGGGGCGGTCCAAGTCACGGGATATGGTCTAGTCAAATTTATGAATAATTATAAAAAAAACCTTAGTTTATGCAGTTTTTTAATTACCCATTACAAGCATATAATTTCTTAGCTCTTTGCAATGGGAGAACCATTACGAATAAGTTATATATGCTTGTACCTGGTAATTAAGGTAAACGCACTAAACTGTCATTTTATGGAATTTTTTATTCCTTTTGGATTTGACACAATACATCTCACAAAGTTACGTCAAGAAATAATTTCAAACAATTCTCTCAATACTTCTCTGGCGCTCATGATTTCTTTTGGGGCAATAGCAGGCCTCTACCCGCACCTCGCTTCGGCTAAATTCGGATCGATTCGTGTACCTCCAATGTGACGTTTATATAATCGTTGTTGACAGCGACACTCATCGTCGCCCAGCCGCGGGTTAGACCATTTATTTCTGATTGGTAAAATCTCACCTAAGGTTCATTAGGTTCACGTGCTAAATTCACATTAGCCGTTAGCACGATCTTTTGCCCATAAGAAATAGTTTCGTCATCCAGCTCACAAAACCCTATGCTGCAGAAAGATCCTGACAGCGTATTGAAATTAACTTTTCCATGCTGGTCATGGTGATTTCCCAGTTTCCGCTCCCGCTACCGACTATGCCTCGCTCCTGCGCACCCGCGCGTAGCGGGCGAAAGTGCGCACACTGCCACGTAACGCAACCGGGCCCTAGTTACACTAAACGTCTAGCCACCACTATTACTGATTAGTAGACCTTAATATTATCGCAATAAGGCTTAGATCTGTGTGGCTACGAGTGATTGGAATTGATATTGTTAGAGACCTTGCTTTTACTGTAATAAGGTTGTAATTGTGCAGGTTTTCAGTAGTTCTATATAGTTACTTGTGACCTTTTTCTTTATTAAGAACATGGGGTGGCGACGGTGCGCTATGAATACTATATAATATATGTTTATATGTATAATTATGATCATTTGAAAGTTATACGGTGGGTGCGCTTGTATACATTACACCAATTTAACAATTGCATTGTCACCCCACAATGTACCTACCTATATAACCTAACCTAACCTAACTTCACTCGCAGTGGTAGCCACTGCAGCCGAGCGGTAAGGCTCGCGACTTTCAATCTGAACCTGGAGGTCGCGGGTTTCCAAAAACCTATATCCTTAAGTTACCTATCTCTATTGGGAATACGGCGTGAATTTATGTATGTACAGTCCACGTCAAAATATGATTTCATGTCTTTGACGTCAATATCGTAGTCCAATACGAGTAAAATTGCTTATTTTTACGATCTTCTATTTGAGTTAACCTGTTCGTTTGTTTGTTAGTTTGTTAGTTCGTTAGTGTGTGACATCATTTTCAGCCCGTAATCGCCCACTGCTGAGCATTAGGCCTCTCTTCGAGTACGCCAGTCCCGATCCTGACCTTGTCTATTCCTGAGTGGCCCGTCTCCTCCCTAAAATCGTCCACCCATCGTGCGGACAACCAACGAAACTTTTACCGTGAAGTTTTAATCTGACACCATTTTGATCCACATGCCACTTGTCACAAACTATTATCAAGGCCTTTGCACATAATCACCGTAAAACTTAAGCATAAAATTAACATGGGACCTTAGAAGAACCAACACATTGAAAACAAAACCGGAGAAAATACAACTTTACGCAGTTCTGACAAAGTCCAAAATCAAGTGTCAAATGGGGTTGTTTTGACCAGAATTATCTTTAATATAAGGTCTGCGTAGCAATCGTTTTCTTTTCACACACATTATTCGTAATTCGGTGGGGCTTCAAGGCTGGAGTATCCTTGAAGTCGATGCTAAGGGGCTGGTGGGGTAGCGAAATAAATTATCGCTTTCACGTGCAGCGAATTATTTCTCACAGCCACTAGGTAGTTTTTGGACGATTGTATTTACGGCGCAGCGTCCTAAAGATAAGTCTTAAATAATCTATTCTGAACTTCCAACGTCCCAAAACGAAACCATTTTTCACAAAAATTTAGGAATTGCGTTGAAATTTTTGGCCCTGAAATTACGCCGCTCTTACGAGATTGAGGCAATATTCCCACATGTATTGAGGCAATATAAGCAAACAGTAATATCACTGAACGGTGTATGCCTAGCGCTTGCTGAATAGAGTTACTTTCATTCTCCTCCTAGCGTTATTCCCGGTTGTGCCCTAAAGGAGCCTGGGGTCCTCTTTGACACCTAATCCCAAGCTAAATAGAGTTACTTACCATCCATACTACTTAATATTATAAATGGGAAAGTGTATGTGTGTGTTTGTTTGTCCGTCATTCACGGCAAAACGGAGCGACGAATTGACGTGTTTTTTTAAGTGGAGATAGTTGAAGAGATGGAGAGTAACATAGGCTACTTTTTGTCTCTTTCTAACCCCCCCCCCCATTCCCTAAAATGGGGGTGAAAGTTTGTATGGAGCTACCATATAAACGACTTCCACGCGGACGGAGTCGCGGGCAGAAGCTAGTATTATATATAGTAAATAGTATTAAAGTTTTGATTATGTTTTTCTTGCCCATTTGTTCAAATGCAAATACACTCACAATATTCGCGTATACGATTCTAGGCCCCATCCTCTTCAAACTAGCCAGGCCAGGCCAATAAGTATTCGCCGAACCAAAAAACAGGCCAATCATAAATTAAATCTTCTAATTATCCTCAATTCGTTCCATAACACAAAAAGTGCTCGCTCAACCGTGCCCAGTGCCAAGGTGATGGATCCATTAGATACTTAATTCGTGGGCAATCAAGTAATAAATAGCTGAATAAACGTGTAATCAGTTTAATTGGTTGATAAACGCTATGTTTCACTTTCGCATTTCATTAAAGGTGGACGAGATGTTTTTGCTCGATTCGCAAGAAAAACCGCGTAAGTAATAATGACAGCTCCGAAAGGATGCTTCTGGAGATGAGTGATAATAGGACAACGACCCCAAATAGATTTTGATAACAATGAAGAGTTAAGATTGGTGTCGCTTGGACCAGACTGAAACCCTCATTTATTTATGACTAGCTGATGCCCGCGGCTTCGCCCGCGTGGTTATAGGAAAATGTAACACATTGAATTTTCCCGCGGGAATTAGATGTTTTCCCGCTGGAAAAAGTAGCCTATGTAACTCTCCAGCTTCTAAACTATCTCCATACAAAAAATCACATCAATACGACGCTCCGTTGCGACGTGAAAGAAGGACAAACAAACACACACACTTTCGCATTTATAATATTAGTAAGGTGTACTAACATTTGCCAACGATTTCATCCGCATGAACTCGTATTAACTTCCATAACCAACTTCATTTTCTGCAATCAGTCGCAAGACTTTAGTCAGATTCGTTGCGTTCGTTGGGGGGTGATATTCATTGTCACGTCATTTAACTCTGTCAATGCAATAGTGGAATAAGAAGAAGCCAGCATCATAGGCAACCAGGGGGCATATGATGGTAGCCATTTAACTGTGTATTAGACACCCACCATGTTCTGGCAACTATGCGAGTGTTTGAATGACGGATATCTTATCCACAGCGATAAGTCATAACATAAAATGACTAACCCTAACAACTTGAAGATTATAATTTTCGCCAACGCCTCAAAAGTCGAATAGCCCGTGCGCCCGCTAGCCCCCGCGAGGTCACTCGATAATCGTCACGTGGCCCGACGATTTAACTATTCCAGCTAATAGGGATTACATGCAAGAATTTTCGAGGGTAATAAGTTAATGCGGTTAACTGAATACAACGAAAATAACCCTTTGTAGCGCAGGACAGTGACACCATTACTTAGGGTGGTATTCCACTTGCCCAAGATCTTTGTCCAATGTGCATTGCGTCTCACTCATTCTTTAAGCAAAATGTGAGACGCAAATACACACTGGACAAGTGTAATACTACCCTAAGTAACGGTGGCACTGTCCTGCGCAACAAAGGGTTATTTTCGTAGACTGAACTGGACAAGTGAAATACAACACTAATCTACATCTAGCAATGCACCAACGAGAAACTGCCTTGTGGAAAGTTCTCGTTAATTTGATAACATTATTCTTACAGAATTAAATGTTCCTTTCTAGGACTTCGTAAACGGAATCTGGGCTCAAGCTTTCGTGGAAGTTTAAAGAAATGACCCAGAAAGAAATGTCTCAGAATATTCCTACCTTTTTGACAATGTTCTGTAACGTGTAGGTATCTTAATTGTTACTTACAACCAATGATGTAATATAAAAGAGGAAGACACATAGTGTATGCCAAATTCCGTGTTTAAAAATTTCCATTGATGACGCGAAAGTGAGGCAACTTATTGCCACTTTTGGAGGGTTCATAACCTATCTACCTCTTTTCACCCGACTGCCGAAGGATATGGGTATGTACCTATGTATGTGACCTTGTTCTTTGGCACGCCCTGCAGCCTAAACCGTTTGATGGATTTCGACATATGAGGTGTCGTTCGATTCCTCTTAATCGTGGGAGTGACATAGGCTATAAAATTTGAAAAAAGCAGTTGGGGTTTTTAAAAAAATGTTTTAATTTCACTTGTTTATATTACATCATTGCTTACAACGGGCATATCTTCCACTTGATGTGGTCCTCGAGTATGCCTATCACTAGGGTCTGCCAAATGCCAAGGGCACTTTATGTCGAAGCAATATAGGTTTCTTCTTACTTACTTTGACATAGTCCCGCACGTTATTTAGTGACACAGAGCATCATGTAAAGGACGACGAACTTCATTAAAATTTCTGGGAAAATCCTGAAAATGCCTCACACCATCATAATCATAATGCCATCACTGACTAAGTCATGAACTTTGACTCTTAACTTTTGACTTTTCTAGTTTGACTCACGGCAACTGGCCACTGGCTCACCACTGACCGGCCACGAAAAACTTCACGATAAAGGAAATTACTTACGAACAATGACCACCGCCCAATGACTTGCTGTCTTTAATTGGTTTGCTTTTCTGGTGGAACCGAAGTGTTTTCGCGTGAGCGGCGATTTTTAATTAGTTTAAGGGGTTTGATAAAATGTCGATCAGGCTTTTTAAGAGCTTAAATCGGTTTACGTTAATCGGTCTACAATAGCCTTATTACGTTTATTGAGCACTAGCTTCTGCCCGCGACTCCATCCGCGTGGTTTTCGTTTATATCGTAGCTCCATACAAACTTTCATCCCCCATTTCACCCCCTCAAGAAATGATTTCCGGGATAAAAACTATCCTTTTTCCTTCCCTGGATTCAAACTATCTCCATACCAAATTTCATCATTTATAATATTAATATGGATTTTTCATGTTGCGGTAACTAAGTATGTTCACCAACTCGGGACAAAAAGCGCGAGTACTATCGACAACACAGCTAACTGACCATCGGTGTACCTTAAGTGCATTTGCGATAAGGTTCTATATAAACACAGGATGGTCAGTTAACAGTGTGGTCGTTTGTACGTCTAGGTATCAACAACAAAATGTTGTACAGTCAGCATCAAAAGTAACTGCGCAATCGAAGGCGTCAAAAGCTCTTATTCCCTTTTAATAAATACTTTTGACGTCTTCGTTTGTGCAGTTACTTGTGATGCTGACTGTACAAGTGCAAATATATGGGTGCATTAATATCTTACTCAAAGACAGTATGCTTCATGGCTTTTATGTCGGCGAATTAAGGTTTCGGTACATACCTATTTATGAGGAATAATTCGATACATATTTTTGCAGTGACTGTACCAAATTCGATATAGGTACATATTGACTGCCACTTGACTGTGCACTCCATGGACGGTATTAAAGTCTACGCATAATCTATGTCTGAGTTAGCTACAGTAATACCCATGTGGGCAGGTAAAGCCGAGAGCAATATTATAAGCAACGGTGACAGGCAATATTCCCGAAAATGGGTAATAATTAACCGTGTGTCCTTTCTTATAGCGCCATAGAAGTTGTGCAAGTTTTGTCATATTTTGCACGAAAACTGACCGAATTCTGCTCCTTCCAGAGTGGTGCCAACATCGAAACGGAAAAGGGAGTCGTCGTTCGCGATACTAGCGGAGACGCCGGTCGCCTCCCGCCCCACTTCCCCGCGCTCGCTGCCCATCGAGACCAGGACCGGGAGAGTGTCGCCGTTTAAAGGTTAGCTTTTGTCTTCTTCTTCGTCAAAACCTCATGACCGAGGGCACAGACCTCTGATGGACAACAGGGAAGGGGCATACAGAATTTAAACTTCACTTCATATTGTATTGACATACCTATGTTCGTAAAAAGGCTTAAAAAAACTCCGACACAAGTGCGTATAGGCCCCTTCCCTTTTGCCATCGGTGGTTTGTACCTTATATGTGTGTTGACCGTATTATATGGTGGTGGTACTTCCCATGTATTTGCAGCCCCTAAATAGTCTGTCTCTAAAATATTAACAAGCATTGTTTTCCCCAGGCCGAGGCTTCAGAGAAGAGACCTCCCGCCACAACACCCCGCGCACCTCCGCAGCCAACTCGCGCGCCAACTCCCGTGCAAGCTCCCCGCGTCGGCGCACCAGCTCGCTCTCCAAGGCGGACAAGATGGCCGCCATCACTCTCGCCCCTCTCGCCCTGAGCAGGCCCCACTCCCCCCGCAACTTCCTTAGGGAGAACATAGAAGAAGTCAGAGAGTTAAGTGAGCTGAACAGAGAACAGCACGAAGCTGAGGCAGAAAAGAAGAGAAGAGAGGAAGAAGAGGCGTTGTTGAAGGAAATGGGGATTCTGGATAAGAATGCCAATCCTGAAGTTATTAGGAGCGTTGTTGGGTCTAGAACTACTTCTAGATGCAGCTCGCCGAACAAAATCAACTTGAAGAGTAGGTCGAGCTCGCCAGTAGCTATCTTGCATTATGAGAATATATCAGTTGATAGTCAAGAAGTTGTTAATGGAAATGACGGGCTTGGCAAACCTGTGACGCATATGTCAAGAATTAGGGCAGTATTACGATCGCAGCCGCAGTCCAACAACGGGTCTCCCCAGCATTCCAAGATCCCCAAGAGACAAAGCTCTGTGTCTCCAAAAAGGACTGTCACAATACGCGATGTTTCAGGCTCAAGGAAACCTGTTGAAAGTAACTTGAATCGGAGCCCGAGATTTATGTCAAATAGTACAAGTAGCATACACGAAACTATAAGAATCGGAGGACAAGCACACGACAAAAGAAACATTAGCAAAAGCACTCAGCATTTAAGCGTTTCTCCAAATATCATCAAAGGAAAACCACCGATATCTCCCGGAAGAGGAGGACCACCCCCCTCTAACAGACTTATCAATGCTAAACGACTGTCACCCATCGTGGGGACTCCAAACAAAAGCCCCACGGAAGATCTAAAGCCAAGCTCTGCCAAAACGCCAAAACCTTCCCCCTTAGCCAAGAAGCCAATCAAAACTGCCGGTAACACTCCTGCTACATCTAGATTGAATTCTAGACAGCCTAGCAGAACAGTAAGCAGAGACCCAAGCCCGGACAAAAGACGGCCGCTCACTAGAGTCTCGAATTCTTCTAGACCCCCATCTAAGCCTGGTCAAGGGAAACCCGTAAATAGGTCCTCGAGCACTCGGTTAACTCCGAAACCAAATGTACCTAAAACTGAAGTAAAGAAGCCTATCAACAGGACAAACAGTATGAAAAGTTTAGTCCGAACACCAAGTACAAAGACATTGAATGAAAAACCGCCCTTAGTCAAAAGGGAAAGCAAAAGAGACATCAAACCCAAGGCTCAATCGACTCCAAGACTTAATGAAGTCGGCACAAACAAAGAAACCGTGAAAGAAGACAAGAAAATTGAAAAAGCAAAATCTGCTACTAAAGATAAAGTACAAGACAAAGTTGAACGTACCAAGGTTGAACAATCCAAAGTGGAAGCAACCGTTGAGAATACCACAACGGTGAAAGATGATGTAAAGTGTCAAGATAATGAAACGCAGTATGACAAGATTGTAAATGAAAATGGTGAGATTGTGCTACTAACGAAAAAGAGTGTTATTTCCATGACAACTGCTGCTATAACCGCTCAGCCTTTAGAAGTCGTTACTAAAGTTACCAATCAATTACCCGCTGCATTTGAAAAGGCTAGGGAAAAGGGTATTTTTGAAAGACACAGCTCTAAAGACTCACTAGCTCCTAAAGATGAAGCCCAAGAAAAAGGGAAAGATAAAGAAATAGTCGATGAAAAAGGAATCACTGAAGATAAACCTGAAGAGAAAAAGCCGCCTAAACCAGCTAAAGCAGAAAAGACTTTTCTCGATGATAATGTCAAACTAAAACCTTTACTGCCGCCTTACAGTAATCCTCAAGTAGAGCGAGTGAGACAAAGAATCGACGATATCCTAAAATCGCCAGAAGTTTCAACTGAAAACATATTAGCGACTGAAATTAAAGAAACCAAAACTAGAGCAAAGAACATCGCAGATAAAACTAAAGAAGAAATAAACGAAGCCAAAAGTGAAATAGTGGCTAAAACAGCGAATGCTAAAGACGAAATTATAAAAGAAAGTGACAAAGCGGTTAAAGACATTCGTTCAGAAGCAACTAAAATTGTAGACAGTATCATAACGCCCGTAGAAGAACCTAAAGCTTCTCAAAAAATTGAAGAAGCTAAAAAGAATATAGAACCTATAGTAATGGTTGTTAATGAGAAAATGCCAACTGAAGTGGTTGAAACTATGAGTGGGACGTTAGTGAAAGGGGAGCCGGAAGTGGAAGTGCAAAGTTCGAACCTGTCGTCTCCGGGGGTAAACAGAATGGCGGTGCAGGGGAAGATGGCTGACGGAAACGATTCCGACAAGTCCACGCATAGCAATGGAGGGTGAGTTGTAGTTGTTTATTTCACTGTTTAAACATTCAGATTTGTAGATAAACATCGAGTTGAGATTATTAAATGCGGCCTACTTTTTATAATACTGGAAGGGGAATTGGAATCTTTAGTTGCTTGTATAATACTGGCATGGGAATTTAAATTTTTGAGTTGCTTGTATAATACTGGCATGTGAATTGGAATCTTTAGAGTTGCTTGTATAATACTGGCATGGGAATTGGAATCTTAAGAGTTGCTTGTATAATACTGTTGGGATGAAACTACTGACAGGCCAACAAACATTTACTATTTAATATTATTAAAAAAAACCGTTAATTGCTTTTTTGTGTATTTAATTTTTTATGTTTGTATTTTAGTTAAGTATATAGGTATCTCCTTTTAATTGTTTTGTTTGTTACTCTCCGTGCTCTCACCGAATGGACCCTGCGGAAGACCAGCGCTGGCTGCAAAGCTAGCAACATGCTGAGCTGGGTCCATTTCGTGACAAAAAGGAAATGTGTTTTTTTTATTATTATCTCTGTTGTGTTTGTCACGAATAAATGTTTTGATTTTGATTTGATTTGATTTGAAATTGGTATCTTTAGAGTTGCTTGTATAATACTGGCATGGGAAATGGAATCTTTAGAGTTGCTTTTTATAATACTGGCATGGGAATTGGAATCTTAAGAGTTGCTTGTATAATACTGGCATGGGAATTTGGATTATTATTATTATTATCAGCCATATCCAAATTAATAATCTGCTACGCTTCCAGTCTCTCGCTGTGCCGTGGAAAGTCAATAATAATGTAGGGAGGTTACAGATCGATTCACAAGAGCTGGCGCGTAATGTCTATAAAATTAATGACAGTTATATATATGTTCCGCGCTAGCTCTCGTGAATCGACCTGTACTTGTTTAAAGAATCAAACTACCTCACACATCAATAGCCTAACCATAGAAAAGTCTAGTTTAACTATACAATACATGCCTAGTAGAATTAATATAAACAAGCACGAATATACAAATAGATTTAGTCCCAAACTAAGCAAAGCTTGTACTATGGGTACCTACTAAGCTTAGCGGCAATATACATACTTACACAGATATATACATTCATATATATATAAGTATGCATAGAAAACATCCATGACTCAGGAACAAATATATTCGTGTTCATCACACAAATAAATAAATGCCCTTACCGGGATTCGAACCCAGGGCCTCTAGCCAGGGTCACTACCAACTAGGCTACTAACTAGGTCGTCTCAAATCATCACAACCATACTTAATTGAATGATCTATATCGAGAATCGAACCCGCGACGCTTCTACCCAATTCTACCGAGTGAACACATTGTGCTACGTATTAAAATTATTACACGATTACAGAACACGGAAATCAACCATACCTATAAAATATAATTATTCCACATTTAATTCACTGCGCCATAAGAAAGCAAGCTCTAGAGAGTTTTCTCTATGCCATTACGAGTAGTGTGGTGAAAATGCCCCGGAGAATTACGCTATTGTCTGTGGGCTATCGTTTTCATCTACGTTACGTTTGTCTGTGGTCGCGGTCGGCTGGAAATGGAATAAGATAATTTGTTTGTCGTTTGGATGACAAACAAGCGTACGGCCCGGTGGAAGTTAGTGTATGGCCATCACTTTTATGTTGCAGGCATTTGTGTAAGGTTACCCCCGAGTTTTTATTTAATTTTCTTTTATATAACACGTAGTTTCTTTAATTGCGCACTGTTTATGGTCAAACGATGTAACTTGGCAGGAATTACCGTGACATACTGTCTTTTGTATTCTAAGTAGTCAAGTCCATGTAGTTTATAGCAGTAACTCAACTTGAGCGCCCAATGCTTGCATTCATTCAATTACATTTTGAACAAATGAAGCGATTAGAGACTTTCTATGAAAAACCGGTATACTTGCTCAATTTTCTGGACCCAGATGGAGTGGGAACTTCACATGAACTTTTAAATTTTGTCGCTGCATGCTGATTTCCCCACGATAGTTTCCGTCACCTAAAAATTTGACATCTGCACACAAAACGATACAGTATCCTATAGGGAAACCCAAGGCCGGAGGAGGAGGGCGACAAAGGAGCGGAGGCCCCGCCGGCCCTCTCCCAAATCCGGCCCTGGGGAAACCACTTCGGCGACTGCACATGTACTTTCTGTGGCTAGGGGCAGTGCCGTGACCGCAGAACATTTACATACTGCTTGGTACTGGTAGGGCTGTCGAAACCAATGGCCGTATCCATACTAATATTATAAAATGCGAAAGTAACTCTGTCGGTCTGTTACCTTTTCAGTCTTTTTAACGCTTAAACCGCTGAACCCATTTAGATAAAATTTGGTATGGAAATCATCGCTTAAGAGTCCGCAGTAAGCTCGGCCGAATTTGACCTTCGCATACAAACGGAGTTTCGGTCTCATTTTAAAACTACGTATTGGATTGTGACGAAACTTCGCATATACAATGACATGAGGTATATCTATGTCTGTAATTAGTTTATATGGTTCCAGTGTATAAAACAAACGAAATACAGCAAAAACCAGATTTGTATGATAAACTTAAATTCGCTGTATTTTTTTACTATGGTATCTAAAGCTACATAAACTAATTACAGACCTGGATATACCTCATTTCATTGTCCATGCAATTTTTTTTAAAATCCAACACGTTTTAAAATGAGAGCGTAACTACGTTCGTATGGAGAATCGAGCTTACTGCGGACTCTTAGAGGGTAGAAGGGGAGCAATAAAGTTAAACAGGTGTTGTAATAAATAATTAAACTCATGACTAGCTATGAGCCGAAGGTGAAGCTGATGTAGAGCGGCCCCGGGACATCCGGCCGGCTGCCCGTACGCAGCGGAAATTGGAAGTATATCGGCACAATAGCGGCTTCTACCCGATACCGAGAATATTCGGTAATTTAATAAGTGAATTGGGGTCGATAGTTTCTCTGCGTACATTTGGGCGTAGATAGTCTAGTCTATGTAGGCAGTAGCGTTTACAAACGAACATTGCAACTTGGAATTATTTTCTCATCATTATGTAACTGCCTTTGTCCGGCTTGAAGGACCATCAACAATGTTAGGCTTTTCGGAACCTGCCAGACTGTTTATTTGTACCGGTGTTTGCCCGGTAGGCCATGTAATTTAATAATGGCAATTAAGCCACACTACGCAGAAAACTCCTTTGTTATTCCTAAGAACCATAAAGCATGTAATTTAAATAATTAACTTTATTTACTTCGGACGTAAACAACAAAATTTGCTTTTAATTTCACCCACAAAGAAAGTGGTTAATGCAAAGTCCAGACTAGTTATAATCTCGAGTAGCACGCGACTGGCTATACGTAACTTGGCACTCGATACAACCCTTCAAGAAATCGGCTAAGCAGTCCGCCTTCGAACGGCGCTCGCCCCGCCCGCACAATGGGCGCCATTTTGGAAAAATAAAACCCTGCGTGCAATAATAAAACGCAATGACGCGTTGTACCTTCGCGCGCATTTTAAAAAGTCAAACTGTCAACTAGTGCTTGCAATATGATGCGTTTCCGATTAGTGATGTGATTGTTTTCGATTCCAAAGATTTAAGTGATTTTTAATTATGATACACAACAGGACAGTCTACATCTTGCCAAACGAACTACTGCCAAAGCGGTACGGCAATGGCAACGGGTAATGTCGTGAAATAATCATGTGTCACATATTTCATTTATTCTGTTCGGAATATATTAACGTGGCAAGTCATGAGTCAAACGACGCATGAGTCGGATGGCCTTAATATTAAATAAATGGCATACATTACGTATAATGTGGAATTCTTAGCTGGAAAGCAATTTTAACACATTACGACCGTGACTTAAGCGTGGTAGCGTAGACAACCATACAATGCACCATTATTTTATAACAGCGGCTTTGGGAGGAGGATGAAAGAGGTCCCCCGATCCTCGTGTCCATGAGAAAACGATATCATTGTAGGTTAAACAGTTAGGCATCTTTCGTGTTTCGTTAATTACAAAATTTGCTTATCTTTACAACAGCTTATCATGGTCTGCAATGTATAAACATGATATATCTAATGCTACATTGATTACGCATTTGTAAATAATATGGTCCTCTTTCTCTCTCGTTCTTAAAAGCGTATGCATAAAAACGGGACGAAGATATTACTGATGCTGATACTGACTCACTGACTGTTAAACATTGAGGGATTGGTGATTGATCTGTTGCTTAAAATAAAGCACAGATTGAAAACGATTATTAACGACGTTCATTCTTAATTAACTGAAATCGTTAAATCGCCTAATCGTTAAATATTCTAAAAAACCGACGCATTCATGAACACATTCTCTCACAACCTGACCTTTATTGACTGAAGAAATATAGAACTATAAATACAATGGCATTTGTTTTCCAAATTCTAGTTACCCCGGCCAATCCACGCTGCAAAGGTAAATCCGGAAGCTCGCATGTGGCGTGTTGAATGCGATACACGAATGCACTAACTACACAATAGTGGGACGATTTAAGACATAGGTTACGCGTTTTGATACATTGATACATCATTATTATCGCAATACTGTAATGTCGATATTATCACAGATTTCAAAATTGTTTAACACGATTGCATTGTTATTATTATCGTGTGATACGAGCAGTATTGAACAAGTATTTATTCCAATTTGGAATACGTAACGTCTGTAATTGGATTTTGCTTCAATATTGCGTGATATTAACGACCATGTGTGTCGCGCGCTCGCTACCACACTTGCGTAGCTATAACCAGAGGGCCTACCGCGAAACGAAAACGAACTTCGTCTCTCTCTGTCGCACTTGCTAGTTCGAGCGACAAAGACGGAGATACACGAACGATTTCGTTTTCGTTTCGCGGTAGCCCCTCTATTGCACTCGTATATTCGAACGACTCAAGAGGGAAATACACCAACGAAAGAAGTTGGCGTTTCGCGGTAGCCGCTCTATCAGGGTGAGCGTTCCAAGAATATTAAGATCAAATTGGAATGGCTATAATATGTCTCAAATCAACTCACTGTTAGGTCTTTTCACGGTCCATCTTGCTGTGCAGCCGAAAGGGATGCAACCATTTGTTGGAATGAGATATGGAATGAACGTCTTATCCAGACAGATAGCTGCCTCGTGCAGGTTGGACCGTAATCAAGGCCATATACTGTTTCAAATACGTCAAGTTTACATGTGCATGGGAAAATTATCATTTAATGTTAGGAGCAATTCGAATGAAAGAAGCAAGGTACTATTAACACTGTCCTAGCCACTCGGTGTACTTGGAAGCCTTCTGTATGATCTAAAGTAGATAAGAAGCATGATCTAAATAATGACTTTTGGATACGACGCATGATTTCAAGTTCATTCATAGAAAATGACCACTAAACACTAACTACTAATTAAACAATTAAAAAACACGTTCTACACTGTTTCTCACACTTCTGACTATGGAGCGGTTGGTTTGCATGTAAAATTATGATTTCTGGTAGATTTTAGGTAGAAAATCGATTTTTGTTAATATTAGAATACGAATAGGTAATGCGTCATACTGACTTTATATTGTTATTCATTCTCCATTCAAGCGTTATACTTACAGCAATAAAATATTGTCATATCTCAATTTTTATTTCACAAAAGTGAAGCATGTAGAGGTTTGGTAAGATTTATTATTCCGTGAACATAGAAATTTCATTTCAGTTTAATAAATTACGGGCATCTTTATCATGTAAAGCTCGAATACATTCCTTTGCCGGTGACTTACTAGCGAACTGTAACCGAACGGTTACTGGAACGTGGCGTCTGGCGTGGCTAAAATGTGTATTAACTGCGAGAGTGCCATTCAACCGCTCGTTGCAAGCCGTTCGCAATCTGTCCGCGAACAATGTACAGACTGGTTACTGTGCCCATTCGGTTACAGTTGCAGCTAATGAGTATCCGACTTTATAGAGTTTAGAAATTAAACCAAGCTACCATTACAGGTTCCCACAAAGCACAAGCACCACTCCAAAACCACCAGCGCGTTTACACCGTCAATCCCGAGAAGAGGATAAGTTCAAAGATGTCAAAGATGTCAAAGACGCCCCTGACCCTAAGAAGCCTAACATCTGCTCCCGTCTCGTCGGGAAGTGCCGGCAGTGCTGCCCCTGCTGCGGCAAGCCTGAGGATGACGACCAAGAGGTCAAAGATGTGGAGGAGGGAAAAGGGTTCATGAGTAAGCTGAATTGCTGTAAGAGGAAGAAGGAGGAGGCGCAGAGGATTCGGGATGTGGAGAGAGCGGCGGGGAAAGTAAGCTATTTCCTGATGCATGTTTGTCTTCTTGTTTATCCTCTGGGGTTGGTTACCAGTTGATAATAAAACAAAATACAACACAAGTAAATAAGATAAAAGATACAATTGAATCTATAAAAAAAGATAATATTGTTGTTAAAAATCCATCTGAAATTGCGAACACTATTAACGACTTCTTCATTAACTTAAATAATGCACATACCACTAATGACACGCATGTCCGGCATGTAACACAACCCACCTTGAATAGTATATTTATGACCCCAGTTACCATCCAAGAAATAAATAAAATAGTCAGAGTTAAAAAATAAGAAAAGTACTGGGTTCGATGAAATACCTTTAAAAATGATAAAATCAAGCATTGAGTATATAGCAGAACTATTGGCTCATATTATCAACCTAACATTAGAAAGTGGTATTTTCCCTGACGAATTAAAAAAGGCATTAATAAAGCCTCTACATAAAAAACGTTCCAGGCAGGACATAGCAAATTATAGACCAATTGCATTGTTGCCAAATTTTTCTAAAATATTTGAAAAGATTATATCCAATCGCTTTATATCGTTTTTTAATAAAAATAATACATTAAACGCAAATCAATTTGGATTCCAAAAAGGGAAAAATACTACATTAGCTACATTCAAAATATTGCAGCAAATATGGACAGACACACATAAAAAAAAGGCAACCTTTGGATTGTTCATAGATTTATCTAAGGGATTCGACTGCGTTTCTCACAAAATGCTTTTAGCGAAGCTTGAGCATGTCGGAATTCGTGGTATTCCCTTGAAATTTATTGAATCTTATCTTACAAATAGATTCCAAGCTACAACACTAGCCTCATATGATAGGATTACAAAAACAGTAACAAATATACAGTCGTTATGAGAAAAATATTCAAGGCGTACCCCAAGGCAGTGTGCTGGGCCCATTATTGTTTTTAGTATACGTGAATGAGTTTCCACTAGTGATCAACCATCTGTGTGTGATGTTCGCAGATGATGCCACTATACTTCTCAGTGAGGACAATGACACTAATATTACTAATGTTTTATATACTACAATAAAAACTGTTACTGATTGGTCTTCATCCTTAAACTTATGTGTGAATTTGGACAAAACAAAAATTGTACAGTTTACTAATTATAAGCAGATACCGCAGAGTTTAAGCATAAAAATCGAGGATAAACAAATTGAACAGGTTACAAACACAAACTTCTTAGGAGTCACAATAGACAGCAACCTAAACTGGAAGGCTCACACTAATAAAATAAACAACAGACTAGCCAAAAGTTGTTATGCCCTATCTATACTGACTAAAATAACGTCATTAGAAGTGTCAAAAAAGGCATATTATGGAAATGTTTATCCTATTCTTAAATACGGCATAATTTTTTGGGGTAATTCAGTGAATGTACAGTCTGTGTTTATTCTTCAAAAAAAAAGCCTTCGAATAATATTCGATCTAAAAAACGGGGAATCCTTAAGGGAAATCTTTAGGAGCAATAAAATTTTAACTCTGACGTGTATTTCTATTTATATACTAGAAATTTGTTTATTTGTTAAGGAACGACATGATATTTTTAATAAAAAAAGTGACTCAAAAATTATTTTAAGATCCCAATATAAATATGATGTGTGTACAATTAGGCCTTCTAGTTACTTAATTAGAAAGAGTACCTATGCTACTGGAATCAAAATCTTTAATAACTTGCCTAAATCGATTAAGTCACTCGAGAGTGCTAAGTTCAAAAACGAACTGAAGGAATGACTGGTAATTAAATGCTTTTACAATCTCAATGAATATTTCGTATAGGTCTACAAACGACTAAGTTTAATTTTAAGTTCAAATATTGTACGTCCGAAATGGGCAAACTGTTGATACCTTTTAATGTATGACATGAGATCTTATGTACACAGTTTTGACAATAAATGATATCTGAATCTGAATCTGAATCTGATCTTAGCTGGTCCTGGGATGGCGATGATGTTAGCTCAAACCACAGTGTGGCTCAATGCAGCAACTGAACACTAGAATACTCCTTTTTTCTGTCAGTGGCAAGAACGTGTTGGGGCGGCACTTCGCTTGCCTCGGTATGAGCTATGTTTCCAAGTTTACTTTGTTAAAGGAGGTCAGGGCGTTATATATATATATATATATTTAAATCTTACACTAATCGATCTAGTCCCAAACTAAGCAAAACTTGTACTATGGGTACTAGACGACGATATACATACTTATATAGATAAAATAAATACTTAAATACATAGAATACATCCATGACTCAGGAACAAATATTCTTGCACATCACACAAATAAATGCCCTTACCGGGAATCGAACCCGGGACCTGTTGCTTCGCAGGCAGGGTCACTACCAACTAGGCTACAGAGGTCGTCGTATAATGAACACCAAATATGGCCAAGTGTTGCGAAGCCTAAAACTAGATATCACCATCATCATTAGGCAATAATAGTGTCAAAACCCGACATGTTTAAGTTAAATCCGTGCCAAAACTCGAAGTGTGTGCGCACTATAAACCAATTTCATGTCTCTAAATCTTGTCCACAGGCAGCAATAGAATTCGAGAACGAAACGAAACGCAAGCGCAAACTCCGCGACGTGATCTGCTGCTGCCGAGGGCAGCGCGTCAGTGACGTCTCCGGGATCCCTTATAGTGTCAGCGATGATGCGACAGAGCCTGGGTGCTGTGGTCGGCGCCGGCCAGTGGTGGAGCGGAGGGACAGCATACTCAGTGACAGACAACCTTCCACGTGAGTATGCTTAACCAAAAACTCCGACCTCAAATCCAATCACTAACGACCAGTTTAGCCTAGTTGGTGGACTTGGTGGTGACCCTGCCTAAGACGCCCTGGGTTCGAATCCCGCTAAGGGCATATTTATGTGATGAGCACGAATATTTGTTCCTTAACCATGGATGTTTTTTATGTATTTAAGTGTGAGCGAATTTTTCGGGGCTTTTTATGGCCAGTAATGGAACGGAGGGATTGCATTATAAGCGATAGATAGCCAGCCACGTGAGTATACTTAGTGAAATAAACAAAAACTGAAAGTTTAAAGTGGTGCCCAACGTGGGACTTCAATATCGAAAGCCTTGCAATGCAACGCGATTAACACATGGCATTCAAGTTTTACCCTTAACTTAGTGACCTCTTGAGTCTTAAGAAAACCAATTAAAAACTTATTTTATAGATGAAAATATATTTGGAAACATGCACCCGTGTTTTATTTTTTGACAAACCAATATTTTTAATCAGAAGCACGTTCTGGGAAACTCTCATTTTTATTTTAGCAACTCAAATGTTTGTTATATGGTTCATCTCGCAAATGTTATTGCAACAACCATCCATAACACGTTACGTTAACCTAATCAGTCATCAATCAACGCTGCGCAGCGCGCACCAGCATTTTGCCGCTTTGTAGCGGAAATCGCTGTTACAGGTATAACTCATACTCGTACGTGAGATTGGTTAACTAAGTATATGTTCTCGCGCCTGGTACTGCAACAGCCATACCACCATTACCTTGATATAATGTTCTCGCAACAGTTGCTGCAACAACCGTCTCTGCACGTGGCTGCGCGGGATGTGTCGGCGCCGGTCGGAGCACTCCTCCAGTCGGCGGCCCAGCCTCTTCTCCAAGAACAAAAGCCTCTCGCCCACGCTACCGCCTGAGGTAACTATAACAGATTCCGATTCAGACATTTATTAATAAAATGCGATATTTTACATGTCAGTATAGTAAATACATATAGTTATTTTATTTAACATTAAACATAATTTTACGATTATCGTAGCAATCATTTTAATTTGCAAAATTTGGGTCACCACACACCTCCACAAATTCATGAATGTACTTATAATAAACAGCGACTAGCCAGAAATTGCTCTAGCATGGCTAGCATATATGCGACGGCGCGCGAGCTCTCTCAATTTTTATCGCACTATCCGTCTCTTTCTCATTAGAACACTTAGAACAAGAGATATAGTGCGATAAAAATCGAGAGATGTCGCGGCCGTCGCATGCTAGACGTGCAGACCGAGAGGAGTTGAAGTCAAGAGGAGCAGTGGGACACTTTTAAGGTTGTCAAAAAAAGTCATTTATTGGAGGGAACGTTTTCTTCAAAGTGCCTCTTCTTTACTAAAGATAATAAGATTAAGAAGTCAGGTTCTTAAAATTTGCTTTGGTTATAGGGCGATATTTGACAAAAAAAATACTGCCTAAACTGACTTCGACCATACATATATACGTTCTCGAATCCATACTGTTTTAGAAACGGTGGCAGTTGGCATACACCCTTGAACAGACCCGAAAAAACATAAAACTACCCTCGAGATGACCTTACCTGGCGACGTTTCCCTGTAAATCGTTGACCCTCGCATAATGTGGCGGTCACTCGACACGCGAACGAGCTGATTCAGTAGTCGCTATGTTTATCGATATTGTCTTCAGTTGACAGTTCAATGACGATACAATTTCCCTCCAGCCAAGCTGTATATCAGATCTTTACTATTTGATAGTCAGGGACTATTGCTTTGTCCGAAATAAATGCGTTCATGCTATCAAGGCAGAATACTAGGTCCAATGCATTGACTCATTTTACGAGACCAAAAGTCACATACTGACACTGTCACAGACTGACGAAACTGACGGCGGTTTGCTGAGAAGTAACATTTTATGACCAGTGTTGCCGGTGTGGACTTGTAGAAATTGTAATACTCAAGTTAAGCGTTTTAAAATGTGCTACTGGTCAAGTCGCGTCCAATTGCGAGAGATCTTATCTACAGCCCACATACTTACCTACTGTAAATCTTGTAAAATCATAGCAATACCATGTTATCAATAAAGATTGAATTGAATTGAATATGAATTACTTGCATAATTACAACTTGTAGTCACTTCGCGAGCACCTGAAGAAAGTTGTTATTTAGTTATGATGCAAGACACAACGTAATAATTATTATCGAATAAAATATGTCATTACAGAGTTTGCAGAAAAACTTGATGAGAAGCTTAATAAATTACAATTTTTATTACACATTATTTTATATTATGAAAATGCAGGTTAAAATTGTAAAATAACAGTTGCAGTATGCAATTAGATGTTGGGTATTCATTTCACTTCAATAACATCTATCAAAAGTTTATTTTAAGAATGGCGCCCAACGTTGGGCGTTTATTTATTTATGTATTATTTAATCTTTATTGCACAAAACAATATCTTATAGTACAAAAGGCGGACTTAATCCTATAAAGTATATAGCATTATTGTTGCCTTAATTATTAACGCGATAAAGGGGGAGGCTACACTTGAACGGGAACGCGTTAATCACGTTGATATGTACCGCCACTTGATATCAATGCCGTTGTCAAATTATCGCGTGAAGTTGCGGCTACACTAACGTTAAACGCCATTATTGACGGCATTTCCCGCTAGTGTGGTCCGGGCATTAGGGGGCTGATATTATTTGTCAAACTAAGATTTCATTTTCTTGAAATTGAACCAACCAAAATGTAAACGTAAACTCCGTTGCCAAACACTGTCACTAAACTATAATAAACGATATATCAAACTGAAACTAGGGTACAAAGCTTGCTTTCGTAAGCCCAATAGGCGAAGCAATGGTACATTTTTTATATCAGATGTCTGGACAATATAATATAGGTAGCCGATGTTTATTAACACTTTCGCAACCGGACTAAAAATGGAACAATTTACTAGAAACCGACAGAATTCGCTAGGCGTGTAAGTTTATACTACTACCTGCTTAGTGGGCTTAGCCATCTGAGCAAACATTACGAGTGCCCGCTAGGCGGGTTCTTGGTTGAGAGCGTATTCATATTTATTAGTGAATCATAAAATTTCTTACCTTCTTCCCACAATACTGTGAAAGCATGAATGACGATAAACGGAAAAGGTCGTGTTCGAAAATATATGCACGGACAAAGTGATAAAAAATATATGAACACAACTTACTTTAAAAAAAGTTTCCTCTGATATTAAAAATTATTTGCGAACGTACGGTCGAGGTCAAAGATATGTTTACACTTTTGCACCTTATTGCCTTGTAATAAGGTGCAAAAGTGTAAACATATTTTTGACCTCGAATGTACATGGAAAACTTTTACATAACAGTATTTTTTTTGATAATCAGTGAAATTATTTTATTTGCTTATAAACTTAACGGTACGCGAAACTTTTTGAATCATTACCACAGATAAGCACCGGCTGCGTTTCGTTGCTGCAAACAATGTCAGCTCGATGTCGCGTGCGGCGTCACCTTTTTTCTTGGCGCGATTCGGATCTTCCGCATACATTAATGCGGCAAAGTGGAAACAAATGGAATCCGAGAGTTAAAACATGATTATTTCCTTTGCTGTGCCTTGACTAATTTAAACCAACTACTTAAGCCTCTAGATTTTAGATTGGATCAGATGTATCGCGTCTATCGCGTAGAGAAAAAATAGAGGATTACTTGTAGATCATGCATCTCTTTCTATCATAATACCCGGTCTCTTTCTTTCGTTCAATCAATTGTGTTTTAGCTAAATACATATTTTGTCTTTAGCTTGTGACAGACACATACTGGCCAAGTGTTTTATGTTACGCTAGTAATGACTAAAATTAACAATAAGTAAGTAGGTGCCTACGTCAGACATTTTGCATGCAATTAAAATTAGTGAGAGAAAGGGTTGTCACAGCATTATACTATGGAGTATGAACGAAATTACTCGGCGGTTTTCTCACCAAGATAAGGAACTGAATGTGCGAGCGTTTTTTTTTTATCAAAGGCCTTATGTTTGCTTACTTGTTTCACTTACGGATTCCTAAAACTAGAACCACCTTCAGTAAATATTATTACTTTCTACTATATTTGCAATAAAAGGAACTGGGTTACCCACAAGGTTATAACAACTCGACATTCAATCAATCCGATGCATCGGCGGTATTAGCGAATTGGAATCCACTGTCAGTACTTTAGTAAGCTTTCGAGTGCGAGTGTGAAATAGTTTGGACGAATAGTGTACAAGTTTTTCAAATAGTGGCACTATGAGGTGTAAAAACGCAAGCCTGTCTTTTTAAAACCATTTTTTTATTTTTCGTAAAACTGTACCGACCTTTATTCATTGAATCTGCTAACAAAATTTCACGAGAATCGCTTGAGAAATGCGACCTGTAGAGTTCGTTCGTTTCGCTCGCTCGTTCAATTATACATAAATTCACTCCTGCTTTCCCAAACGGGGTAGACAGAGCATAAGAAATGTAATTTTCGGTGACACTTTTAGCAATTGTAGGTGTACCTAAAGATAGGGGAAATGTGATATTGCAGTGATAGGTCGCTCACAACACAACACACTTCCACCTTCCACTGCTTTACACTTTTTTACTCTTTTTATTTCTTAGTGCAACTCTTGCGTGTTGCAGCCATGTTTTAAAAGATTTACCTTCTTTCCGATGTTTTGATAGGGGTTGCACCAGCCATGGTCGCGGACTAGGTACTTGTCGATTATAATATTTTGATGAATTAAAAATGCAATTATGTGGTTAATAGTCAAGGGATCATGCGCATGTAGCAGTGATCGGAATTAGGTGAGCCAAAATACCTATTATTCGCAACAGGACATAATGTAGAGTGGATACAACCGGGTAGAAAAATATTTTTTTTCTTTAACACCGGGTAATCGATATTTGTCCGGGTACTATAAGTAGTCGTAATGTTAAACATACATATTTTTACTAATAGTACGGGATTGTTTATGTTAGTTTGTAGTAAAAAGGGAAGGAAAAAGTATGAAATGGTTATAACTTTTAGATTAACATTAAACATCCCGTCCTATAAGTAAAAACATATATGTTGAACATTACGACTGGTACCCGGAAAAATAACGAATACCCGGTATTTAAGAGAAAATTCTGTTTTCCTACCCGGTTGCAACCACTTTATATTATGTCCTCTTGCGAAGAATAGGTATTTTGGCTCACCTAATTCCGATCACTGGCATGTAGTCATATACGTTATGGTTTATTGGATATATTTATGTAAGAGGAGAAGCCGTTTATGCTGTCGCTTCAAGTAGTAGCAAGAAAGTCGCGAACCTATAAATCTCTCTTGACCCTAGTTAGAGTTATAGTTAGTAATACTGGGCATTTTCCGCAAATCGACATCCAGTGTGCCTATTTTGCGTGAAACGGTAGGGTAGCACTACTAACCACCCCTGTACGTCTAGCACAACTTGCTGCTTAGTCGCTTCGCGCGAGACTGAGCGTCTCCTCGCACCGTGCAAATTAGAAAGAGGAGGGTAGATCTTTCTCGACTCGTGTCGCGGCGCGGCGTTAGTTGTGCTAGCCCCGCAGCTCCTCTGGAAAGTTGGTGAGTGCCTTGGCGTTGCTGACTGCGTCCCGTAGTGTGTCCGGAGATCCTAGGTGCTTTTTCCTGTATACATCTATCTGTAGCTGCTCGCAGTCCAGTAGAATATGTTTGGTCGTTTCTTCTGCCTCCATGCATGCTCTGCACATGGGGCTGTCTGTGATACCTAAATGGTAGAGGTGTCTGTTCAGGGTGCTGTGTCCTGTTATTCCTACTATATTGCGTAGTTGGTTTCTGTGTCTCAGTAGTGCGGTTGTGAGTTTGACACATCAACGTTTCGACAAAATCTCTTTGGTCTGTCTGCATCTCCTCCCAGTATTTTTGGTGTAGGTCTTTGGTTTATTGGTCCAGCTTTGTGGCAGGGGTAAAAATGGTTCCGGTCCGTATGCCGTTATTTCTGAGCCTGGCCAGTTCATCCACTGCATCGTTTCCTCTTGAGCCACCGTGACCCTTGATCCATTGTATAGTAATTTTGTTTTTATCTGCGCACACCTCTGTGAAGTTTTGGTGGCATTCGTATATCGAGCTAGATGGGATGCTGTCACTGCTCAGTGCTTGTAGTACCGATTTACTGTCTGAGAGTATCCGTATGTTTGTGTTCTCGACTTGTCGTGTCTCTATGGCATTGCAATCTTCAATTAGCCCCATGCATTCAACCTGGAATATCGTGTTTAGTCACCCAGGGCCCAGTGGTGTGGATATGTGTATGTTTAAATCCTATGAGAACACACTACATCACGTTCCCGTATTTGTATTTGACCCATCTGTAAAAATTCTAAAGTCTCTTTGGTTTAGTCTCTCTCTCGAATCTTCCGTTAGTGATATGCCATAGTCTTTCCTAAAGACCAGCTCTTGGTATTTTGTCGATTGAAGCCTCCATGATGGATACTTTCGTTCGCCTCTTGACTCTTATAATATAAGTTAAGTGAAAATGTTAACATCCTTTCACTCTGGAGATCTCCTGGTGAATCCCTAAAGAGCCCACCTACCCACTTGTGTAAAGGATCGAAGACCAATTTAGACAGTAAAATGTGAGAACTAGTTCATTTCGATCCGCGACGGGATTTAATTCGTTTTACCTCTAGTTATTAGTTCGACTTAAGCCTATTCGACTAGTTCGACGCAGTGCAACGTCCACAGTTTCCAGAAGGCATGTGTGAAAATTACTTACCCCATATAAATACATACATATTACAAAACATTTTGGTCCTTGGAGCCGGTTGCCAGAGTTACTAATCAAGTGATAGAGAAAGAGATAAGTACACGAACGAACTTTGTTTTCGTTTTGCGGTAGTGCTTGCCTTCATCATTTTCATAGTCACACATTTGTTTATGCTCACTTAACACAACAATTTTGAATTACATGTGTCCCGTTGGCCGTAGAAAATAAAACGGAGAAACGATGGCATTTTTTCATTATATTTTTTTGCCACGAGCGTTAGTGCCGTGACCCAGTGCGCAAAGCTTTCCCGCGTAAAAATGTATTATTTTATGCGTTTATATCCTGAACACACTTACCTATAATCAAAGAAAGGTTACACAGTACAACATATTAAAAGTCACCTAAACTAAAACAAAGCACAATGTCGACCCTGATGCCCGTTACCCCTGTCCCGTCCCCGCGCCCCCCGCGCTCCCCCCGCGCTCCCTCACGGGCCAGGATCCTGCTCACCATGGACTCCATGAAGGCTGACGTCGATATAGATGAGGACTTGGAGGTACTTATTGAGTGCTTGACCGCAATTTAATCATCTACATACGTCCCAATGTCAAGCTCATGGATCCTGAAAGTTCTATCATCGCGGAGCCCGGGGTAGGCACTTGTTTTACGAAATTGACTGCCATCTGACCTACCAACCCAGAGGGAAAACTGGACCTTTGTTGGGCTTAGACCGGTTTCCTCACGATATTTTCCTTCACCGAAAGGTCACTGCTAAATATCAAATGAGACCCTGAACGTTCTATTTCCGAAAAAGGGAAATCCCCAGAAACGTTCGTTTTAATCGCAAGGGCTCGACACCTTTATACGTGATAGCGAGAGGCCGCGCTCCAATCTCTGTTTCCCATATTTCCGATACGTTTTGTTTAAGAGTTACGAACAGTGACTTTTCGCAGAGATATAAACGCGCTGCACTATCCATGGATCATCTGCCAACATTACCTGTATCGATACTGCCTCGTGTTTGTCTCTCGCCTCGCCGTGTGTACAGTAACCAATCTAAGCGTCTACAATACAATAAACTGATGACCAGTGACGGTTGCATTCTTTGGTCGTCGGTTGACAAAAATATACTTATCCAGCTGTATTGTTTCAGGACACCCGGAAGAAACTTGACCCATCGCTAGTAGAGCACACGAGTATGATACGCGCAGCCATCCCAGCTCTGCCCATCGTGCTGGCTTACTGGTGCCTGTTCTGCAATGTCGTGGTGCCTGGACTAGGTGAGACTCATGCAATAATTAATCTTCATATCTTGGCCATGTCAACTTCCACCCGCTGCCCCTATTTAACCTGGCCCCGTATCACAGTATAGAAGAATTGTGCCCGTCCTTGGTCGGCCTTATCACGCAATAATTGATAAGATAGAGCGTCAGTCTCGTTCTATCGAACGGTGTCAGCCAGTGAGGGACACTCTATCTTGTCACTTATCGCGTGATAAGGCAGACCATGATACGGGGCCTGTATCCACGCCTGCTCTCACATTACACCCGTACCAGTAATGGCTCCAAGTGAGGTCTCCTCAGACAATATTTGATTATTTGAGAGTATGTATGTATGTATGTGACCTTATTCTTGGGCACGCCCTGCAGTCTAAAACGTTTGACGGATTCCGACTTATGAGGTGTCCTTTATTTTGTTTTTCTTGATGCATACTTAGCTATAAAATCCGAATATTGGCCTGACCTTGGTACAATCTCTTCGCCGACTTGATGTTAGCCTACTGGGCGCTGGCTGCCTATACGAAGCTATAGGTCCTAGGTCCGAATCCCGGTGAGGGCTCATATTTGAGTGATGAGCATGAATATTTGTTTCTGAGTCTTGGATGTTTTCTATGTATTTATATCTCTTAAGTCGCTTAGTTTAGTACCATAACAAGAGCCTTATTGAGCTTACTATGGGACCAGTTAGATTTGTATGATTGTCCCCTATATTTATTTAATCTTTAGGGGATGTAGCCATATTACGTGACCCATTTTTTATTATTTATTACCACCCGTAGTATATGTATATGCCGACTGCCCCCCTCTAGTTTCGAAGTACTTTAATTCAGTGTATTTTTTGCAAAAAATAAATAATTTAATTGGCTCATAGGTATTTATCTTTATTAATGCAATAACATAAGCAACCCAGATATACCTAAGGGAGGAAGATGGATTTTATTGACACGGCATACCTTCATGGCATACTTAAAGATTTTATTTGTATTAATTTTCCTAATTCAATTTTTTCAGGGACTATATTCAGCGGCATATTCTGCCTGTGCTTCGGAATTCCCAGGTTTGGGATCCACGACGGCGCGAAACACAGGATAGGTCAGCATAACTCAATTCTTGTTTTTTTTTCAGGAAATGTTTTAATGACGACTTTACATTCCTATTATGCAAAGTCATCACTCAACATCATCGACTACTTACTAGACGTTCTCCTTTGTTAGACCTAATTAGGTACTTTAGCCCTAAATGCTTCATTTGACCTAATATTTACTTAAATAGTAAACTTTATTGCAAAACAAACCCAACCTCACCTGATGACTTCTATTTCATGATATTCAAAGCAAATCCGAAGTTCAGTTTCGAAGATAATTTACTTTAAAAACAAAGTTTTAACCGACTTCAATTTAGTACTTCGCCAAGCCACGAGAACATTTCCACATTTCTTTTCCAATTTACCACATAAACTGATTTCCGAGAGCAAATGCGTTAATTATTAGAGAAAAAAACCCAATCGCTGTATGTGGGCCGATAATATTTGAGGACTTACGTCGATTCAACAAGGATCACCTTTGGCACTTCATTAGTTGCTATTTCAACGGAATCTTATCAGAATCTGTGATATACTTTTTCAATTTCATGTACATAATTGAGGAATTCCATAAGTCATCTGTGGTCTTCATCATCAATTCCACTCCACCAAATGTATGATTTCCGGGTGTAAATACACGAATTATAATAGAAAATACCAAAATCACTACACGCGTGCCTAATATAATTGAGGAGTTCCCTCAATTCCTTATGGATCCCATCATCCAATTGAATTTTTGAAAAAATGGGACCCACCTGGAAGCATATACTTATAAATAAATAAAAAAAATTACGAATCGGCTCATCAATGACGGAGTTCTGAGGTAACAAACATTGAAAAAAAAAACAAAAAAAAAAACAACCGAATTGAGAACCTCCTCCTTTTTTTTGAAGTCGGTTAAAAAATGGATTAATAGGTCTAATGAAACAATAGGTCTAATAAAACATTTAGTCAAAAGTTTGTAGGTAAAGTGACCGGACCCCTAGTACCTACAAGTCGATTCAGAAATATAGAGAATTGTGTGTGGTAGTAAAGTATAAAGCGCAATATTTTTATACAATTTAATTCTTTCAACACTAATGTTTTGTTCCTTCGTGATTCCCGTACAATTCAACAGTGTTGCCAATATTTAATCTAATAAATGAATCCTAAGGCTTAATCTCCACGGACGTAATTATTTTTAGCGTTGACCACTAAAATTAAAAATTAGGTAGGTATTTATACCCACAACAGGCGGGAATACCGCGCTGGAATTTATTCGCGTGTCTGTGCTAGCGCTAGAACAGCTGCGGTTGGAATTAGCCCGGCAGAATTCAGCCTTTAAGTGGCGAGCGTTAAAAGTAACAAAGTATATATTTTTTAAATAGCCACGTGAAACCGTCAGTCTCACACCACAGACCACACACATGGATTGAACTATAATATGTCTTGTCTGTTCGTTTGTCAGGCTCGTTCGTGATCAACCTGCTGGTGGGCTGCGGGCAGCTGTTCACGGTGCTGTTCTGCTTGGTGGGCTGGGGCTGGTCCATCTGGTGGGGCGTCATCATGGTCAGGGTTTCCCGTGAGTATCCTAACACCCGGCCTCAGCAGTAATTGTATCTATTGTAATAAGCTGTATTCTAGTAATCAAAATATTTATTTTAAATAGAGGGAAACATTCCTTGTAAGTATGTAGGTATGTATGTATCAGTAGCGGCAACTATGCTTCCTTAAAAAGACATTTTAAGCAAGCCGGTGGGAATCGGCTTGTGGGGCGCTCCGAAATTAAAGTTGTAAACAGCCTAATTTAATTTTAGACTATCAATATATAAAAAGCAGTTAATTTTTTTGTTGAGTTAGACCCTCAGAACAGCTTACGAGCCATTTGCACTCCCTGACAATAGAATAGAATAGAATATTATTTATTGTTGAACTGTGTACAAGGATGTTAATTGACATAATACATATTTAGACACAACAGTCACGGACATACAAATGTGATAATGTATGTAACTGAATGGTGGACTTGGGTCGCGTGGTGACGCGGAACGAAGTAATACAGCAGTATAGGTTTGAGTAAAGACCACTTTAATGAACCGTGTAGCCTATTTTATACATACAAGTTATCGCTGATACAAGCAATATGCGTTTATGTAGCAGTAAACTATTGTGTTAAATTTGGCCAATTGCCATACTAAAACAATATAACAAAACAAAGTAGAGAGTATTGCTAATATTAAGTAGGTACATGCACTTATAATTAATTGCGGCATGTCTGTGAAAAATTCATTCAATGATTATCATAATCGTCAATTCCTCAGCAATAAACCGACTGATTGGACGTGGACTAAGAAAAAAATGTTACAGGGAAATACCGGAAACTGAAAGCAGAGGCGGCGGAAGAAGAGGCCGAGGCGCCCCCGGTGACGTCCAACAACCACACGGCTCGGGCCTAACGAACGCACTCGATAATCGACTCAATTCGTTAGCAAATAAACCCTAATTTCCTTAAGCACTGTACCAACGGCCCATCGTCCAATGAGAAGCAATGAATAAAGGGGGTCTACACTACAGATATGACCGTTTTACCACCGACTACTCAGCAATGAATTGAGACCATAGTAGTGCTAAATAATCGTGACGTCGAAATGGCAGGTATTGTACTGCGCTTTATACACCTATCAATTTGTCACAACAACCGCCTGCAGAGTGAATGAATTGAATGTTTGCTGTCCCTTTCCATCTTCTAGCTACGTCTCTAGGTTGTTGTGACTAATTGCTAGATGTATAAGTGCCTTTATTTGCGCCTATACCTACTACTAGGTACTCTCTCTGCTACACTACAGCGTACTTAGTAAGTTAAACGTATAAACGTTTAATTTAGACAAACATGATGTAAACGCTGAAAATTGTCTATCAGCGTAAAAACTTGGCAATACTGAAATTGAAAATCAATGGAAAATTCCCTTTTAGGGCAAGTCTTGTAGAAATCTGCTGGTCAGAAGATTTTTGTCGTAAATGCGATCATGGTTTTGTAAATTCAAAACTTCCATTTAAAGTTTTCCGACCATATTGTGGTCTTTATAATGCATCGTAGAAAAGCACATATTACAAGCCCCAAGTGCTCCAAGTATTATACACTTATATTTAAGCTAGAATAAACTTTTGTATCTGACCAAATTAACATTTTTGAATCTACCTAAGTAATAGGAGACACGTCTATGTAGCAACGTAGCAATTTTTGAATTGTTTTCGTACATTACTGACAATATGATATAGTAACCCTTTGCATAATGGCAATGTATTCGTATCGAGCAATAGGTAGAGTTCAAAAAGTTGGTACTTAAATAAACACTGAACAATTCCGTTGTGCGTAAAAAAAACAAAAGTATTATGAAAGTTTTCCATTGTGGGACATAAATAAACTATACAGCACCGCTAGCACAAGATGGCGCAAGATAAACTACCCGTCTCTTTCTAAATGTTTTAATTAGAACGAAACGGCCGCGCAGTTGTATATTTTTCGTCGACAGTGGAAAACTTTCATAATTGCATTAGGACGCGGTGGGGACAGCGATGAGCGGCACCCCATACAGTTGATCGAGTTGAATGTATAAACGCCCGCTCGCCGCCCCGCTGCCCATTGGCTTCCAGACCGCAGCCTAATGCCGGCTGTACACACTCGTCGAGACGCCCCGAGACAGACCGAGAACGAGTGTGTACATGATGCTCTCACCTTGTCTCGCCCGCTCGGGTCTCGCCTGGGTACGCCTCGGTCGCGTGTCGGATTTTGCGAGTCAAGCCGGCATAACATGTCCAACTTTTTGGTCTTCAACCAAATACTAACTTAGAATTTGAGGAGAAATAATCAACACATTGATTACTTAATAATAAGTATTTTTATTTATATCTAAACGAAAAAACACAAATTAAATTAAGACGAAGATGTAAAGTTTGTGTGTAAAATGCAACTGATGTAACTATTTCAATAGTTGTAAATTGTAAAGACTAATTGGCGAAAGATATATTATGTTGTTAAATAAATAGTTCTTCCAAGAGATTCTGAAATCTTCCAATTGTGAAATAAGATCAGTATTCAAGAACCATTGGCTTGATATTTGCTCGCAATGATTTAAAATGTTAGAGAATTGATTTTACATCTCGAAAAACTTTGCAAGTATTGTTTTACAAAGATATTATAAAGTTAAGTTTGAATATAATTCTATAATTATAGTCGCTTATGTACAACGGATAATCAATAAATATTTTACTTTGATCGATTTGTTTAATTTTACAAAATTCGAACTAGTTACAAATTACATTTTAAATTTTGGCGCCAAATCAAATCGAAGCAATTTTTTTCCCAAGCTATTCCAGACTCGATTAAAAATGCCCGGCATCGACAAGCTGTTTAAGAAATATTTAAGACCAAAGGCACCATTTAAAGCATTACCGGAATAGCATGAAAATACAGAAAAATACTTAACTAAAACTTTTATTAAAACTATAATAATATGTCAGCCTATATACTTCCCACTGCTGGGCACAGACCTCCACTCATGGATGAGAGGGAACGGGCAGTAGTGATTAAAATAACCTAAAATAAAGCTAGTTAAAACAAATCGGTAAAAGATGTTACGATTTTACTATAAAACAACCATTCGTCTATCTCTGAACAGTTCATAATGTTCCGGAGCCAATCCTTCAAGTTTCGTATGGTCAAACTTTTCTTTCCTCTTCCAATGGACTTGCTGGATATGTCTACGAACGAAATAAGGTGTATGGAACTTGGTCTCGCAGAGCGGACACGGATGGGACTTTTCTGTATGTTTCCGTAAAACATGGAACTTCCTTTCGCTAGCAGAATTTAAGCTGACATCACATAGGTGACAAGGGTATGGACGTTCCCCAGTATGAAGCCTAGTATGTTTTATAAGCGCTGTGGTGCTTCCAAGCGTGTCCCCACATATGGAGCATACGCGCTTCCCGGCCCCCATATGCCTGTCTATATGAGCCTTAAGCTTCCGCTTATCTAAGAATCTTTTATTGCAAAGATCACATTGAAACGGCATCACTTTTAAATGGTATCTGTTCATATGTGTATTAAGAATGAAGGCGTGTCGAGCTGTATAGTCACAGTACTGGCATTTATGTCTGTAGCTGTGATTCGGATTGATTTCAGCCATATGTTGCATTTCTCTCACATGCAACAGATATTCTTTTTTAGTATCGAATTTGATGTCGCAGAACTGACAATGGTTGTTCCTATAGGACTCCACACCGTGGGCGGTGTTGCAATGTTTCTGTAGTTTAATTTTGCCGTTGAACGTCTCAGGGCATAGCGGACAGGTGTAGCGTCGTTTTAAAACTATCCTCTTATTTGGCTTCATATCACTATGCGACATCGTATGTATAGTAGCCAGCATTTCGCTTTCAAACCTCGACGGACATTTATCGCAGCTGTATGTTTTTTCAGCGATTATACACACCATTTCGTGGCTGTTTAAGCTGTCGCTTGGTATAACCGAGGTACAGTAAGAGCAGATCTTGTAGTGTTCGTGGAACGTCTCAAAATGGCTGAAATACTGTTCTCTCATGTAGAAAATTTTACCGCACAGTTCACAGTGGTCTGCTAACTCTTCCATGTGTTTCTTCTCTACATGATCTATCAGCGGCCGAAGCGTTGTCGTCGTAAACACACATTCTAAACACTTGATCTTCTGTATCCTCTGCTCCTTTTGCTGTTCAAAGTTTTTAATAAACTTCTCATGCTCGCAGGGTCGTTCTTGGCACTTAGGGCATTGAACATGATGAGTCTGAGAGAGTTCTAGTACCCTATCTAAGCTAGGTTTAGTTTTGCAAAGGCCACAAGTGTTTAGATGGGTTAGGAGGAATTTTTTATCACAAAATTCTTTGTCGCAGTATTCACAGACGTAGTTCTTTGTGACTATATGTCTTGAAGGTCTTTCAATGACATGGAACTTCTCTTTAAACGGTTGTTGGTTGCTACGCCATCTGAATTTCTCTAGAATCTCTAATTCCTTTTCATTGAATTCCGGTTCTTCTAGCACTATTACAGCGTTTGCACAAGTCGTGTTGTCTTTCATACAGTTGAGTAAGTCGACTGTTTCAGAGTCTAGCCGAGTGAGATAGTATTCGTAGTTGTTGGCTCTGTTCTGTGTGGTTTTGATGAAAGTGTAGGTGTAAATCAGTTTGATTTGGCATACGCTGCAGATATAGCTGCTGAGAATTATTCTGGAGCCCTGAAATTAAAATAATAAGTTCAGAGGCATGGTTTACATTGGCAAGACGATTGTATACTTTATATAGCTGTGATTTAAGGTTAGGTGAGGGATAAACTTATGTAATTTTCTGGGGATTTGTTAAACATATGTAAATCACAACAAGTCTGGCTTCAGAACTACTAAAAGTTCTTCTTCTGTTGTTTGACACAGTAAAAATACAGGCGCGCGAGTGCTACAGCTTAGAGCCACAGTTTGATTGATTGCATAGAAGACCCATTCTTTTTTTGTCTCATGTATATTGGCAAGTAATTGAGGAACTAGGTAGCTGACATATTTTTGTTGCCATTTTAAGAGTCCGCAGTAAGCTCGGCTGAATTTCACCTTCCCAGACAAACGTAGTTACGCTCTCATTTTAAAACTATGTATTGGATTGTGACGAAACTTTGCATATAGATTGACATGAGGTATACGAGTATCAATGTCTGTAATTAGTTAATATGGTTCCAGTTTATAAAACAAACAAGATACAGCAAAACCAAGTTTTGTATGAAAAACTTAAATTCACTGTATTTTTTTTACTATGGTATGTGACGCTACATAAACTAATTATAAACATAGATATACCTTATTAAGGTTATTTGTGTGAATTGCTTATTCCTAGCCACCTAGCTTAAAACTGCCCAATTATTTAAAAATAAAGGGTCTTTCATTAAGAGCACTCTTACTTTGACGATATTGCAACAATTTTTACATTATCATAAAGTACATTTGATGACATTATTTACTAAACATAAGGTGTAGGTGGTGTATCCTAGTGGAGCAATTTTGGGCGACATTTTCGCATAAATGGGGCTAAATTTCGTGAAGCACGGGTTATGTTGGTCTTCAGAGCAGCAATTAATTGTCAGTGGTTTGTCTGCATAGACAAGAGATTTGACGTAGGCTCATAGAAAGTAGTTCAGCCGTCTTAAGTCACACGATCTTGGGGACCAGCCGATGTCGCCACCATACGATATAAAGAAACCCTCAAACTTCTCATCCAATAAATTTACGTGCAGTTAACAATTTTTACGCGTTGTTTTAAGAGTATATCGTTCCTGATGAAAAGACACATGTCACAATTAAATATATATTCCCGCGAAATTTGACAGCTATTTGAGCTATTTCTTGTCCCAGATGGCCGCTTTATGCTGGCAAAAGTTTGAGCGTGCCTATTGAAAAACCTTTTATGAAGCAAGAAAAAAATATGCTGGTATTATATTATATATGTTGGTCCGCAAGTTCGCATGTTGTACGAGGGATGTCATTAAAACCCTCTTTAAGGCATTTTGTCAGACATTCTACACAGGTAGCTTGTGGACCAAGTACACGTAGAGAGCTCTCAATGCCTTACGTGTCCAGTACAATAACGGTTTCAGGATGTTGTCGGGGCTGCCTCGCTTTTGCTGCGCATCAGGTATGTTTGGAGAGGCTAGAATTGATAGTTTTCAGGCTATAATTCGTATACGAGTTGCCTCTCTGAAGCGCCGTGTGCGAGACAGTGACAGCAGCCTCCTGAACACCATTGTTGATAGGTTGGAATGCCCGATGGTGGAGCACTAGAACTACTTACATGTTGGAGCTAGTAATTGTATTGTGTTGTTTTAATGCTGCTAATTTAATGATGTTATTTGATGTTTATTAATGTAATCTTTCTTTTTAATTAATTAATGAACTTTATTTTGTAATTGGACCCTATGGACTTACGGCTCGAAATAAATGATTATCATTATTATAACAAATCAGATATTCAACTGTTAGGCTGGGTTGAATTCATCTGGACCACACACAAGCAAAAAAGGTGGCGTACCATTTTATTTGATTCAGATTGTAATTCAGTCACTGAATTCTGTTCTGTGTGAGGCCGGCCTTATCTAGAGAATTGAGTATTAGTAGGCCAGATTTCAGTCTTTCACTGCCACCACTGCCACAAAAGATGAAAGTATGGGACAATAAAACAAGGTAACATCAGTGTATCACGCGATTCAATGAATGTGGGTCCATATGAGGAATACAACTAGTATTAATTGACCTGCCTCACCCTGGGTAATTCAATTCAATTTCATTTATTTAAGACTAGCTTCTGCCCACGACTCTGTCCGCGTGGAACTTGTCTATATCATAGCTCGATACAAACTTTCATCCCCCATTTCACGCCCTCAGGGGATGATTTCCGGGATAAAAACTATCCTATGTCCTTCCCAAATAAATTTCATTTCATTTCCCTGGGATTCAAACTATCTCCATACCAAATTTCATCTCAATCGGTTCAGCGGTTTAAGCGTGAAGAGGTAACAGACAGACAGACAGACAGACAGACAGACAGACAGAGAGACGGACGGACGGACGGACGGACGGACGGACGGACGGACAGACAGACAGACAGACAGACAGACAGACAGACAGACAGACAGACACTTTTGCATTTATAATATTAGTATGGAAGTATGGATAGATAACAAGGATCTCATAATTCATTTTTGTTAGTATGAGACCCTCATCATTTTTGTTAGTATGCACTGGACACAATGGAAATTAAAAACTAAATTTGATTTTACTTGTTTTACTATGTATTGGGCTGCAAACATGACGAGCAATCATTTTCAAAATGCTGTTTGGGCTTCTCCTCCTCAATGGTGGGTAAATATCAAGAATGGTCTTGACTGTCAATACATTTCCTATGAGAGAGCACACACATACCAATGAATTTGGTCAATGCCCAGTAGCGCTATAATTATTGCGATATTTTTTAATGCGCTAAAGTGGGTGGCTACATTTGAACGGTCAACGTGAATGCCCATTATTGGTGATAAAAAAAGCTAAAGCTATCGCCTAAAAGCAATGTTAATGCCATTGTCAAATTATCGCATTAAGTTGTGGCTACACCTAAGGTTAAGTCTGGTTACTATGGTAATGGTAAACGGCAAACGTCGCGATAATTAATGGCAATTCTCGTTAGTGTGGCCCCAGCATAAAAGTAACAAAGAAATGGAGTCAAAGTATCTTCAAATGGTACTACTGACATTCTGTATGTAGTATGCCAGGAGTCTGTAAAGATAATAAAGCAATCTTCATGGCTCTGAACCATTTCGATGTATTCACCGAGTGAATGCACATGCAGTATTTTTGCTTATATTTTTTATGACAACAAAAGTACTGCTATTAGTATGAATTCTTCTTCCATAATTTATTTAATCATATGGTTTAATGAGTTGATCATAGATTTGGCTATTCTTCCATTTCTGGTCTTGCCAAGCGGCAAAGGCCTCCTCCAATTTTCTCCATTCCCGCCTCTCTGTGGCCACCCTTTAATTTAAGAGGCCATTATAAAAACATTAAGAGATCTACGTCAGAGGGCCGCGTTGAACAATATGCTCCATGGTCTGGATTTCTTCCCCACCTTGTGCCGGAATTCATTACAATGACCGTGTCCAGTCCGGAATCTATTTAGACACCATTTGTTACGTGGTAAGTCAAAATCTGGTGACTTGGACGTAATAATGACACTTAAAAATGGTTTTCATGAACCTAACCTTATTTTATTACATGAAATCTAGCCTTACCGCATCATGAAATATCTCTTCAATTATCTGTCGCAAACTCAGGTTACTGCCTTCTTCGATCTCCTTCACGAGAGGGCAATCGTCTAGCTCTTGAAGATGCTCAGCAGTCTCGTAACATATCGTACAGAATCTCGGAGTATTTAACAGATTCTTTAACTTGACCAATGCAGGCTTCGGTTGGCTACTTCCTGTGAAGGTTAACTCGCTGAACATTTCCATGGCGCTAGTTTAAAACATTGAAGAATAGCGAAGTTTAAAGATGATGGAAAGCACTAATTAACGTATCTAAAAGATATACAACCACGAAATTGGCGGTTGCAATGGTAAAAATCTCTGGCATATATGACATGACATGACAGCGTCACGCCGCAACAATCCACAGACAAGAAAGTCTGGGACGCTATTTCAGATCAACGGAAACCGGAGACTTAAATTAAGTATTTGATTCTCAACACTGTAATTCGTGTTTATATTATTATGTATGACTTATGAGTTACTTTCACAAAGCATTTAAAATCAAGATATTATATTATAGGTCCATGTGCTCTCCACATTCCACTTCTATAGTTTCGTATTGACATCTGTTGACATCTTCCATGGAAGTGGAACGCACTTATTCATTTCATTTTCAGATTATCTATCAGCTATAATCTGTTTGTTAGTGTTACGCAGATAACAGATTTATTGTGAAAAAATGGAAGGAACTTCAGTCTATGAGTAAAATAGAAATATAAGTCATGGAAAAATCGAACAAAATAGGAGCCCATTTTGAAAAGCCAAAGGTCGTCAAGAATTTGAAGACGATTTTACAAAGTGCAACTTTTTGTACAGTTTGTTTTGGGGAAGGCGAAGGGGAATTACTGCATTTGGATCATTCTCTGGTCATAGAAGACTTGGATGAAGAGACGTTGAGCCCGAGAGCAATGTTAGAGGCAATATTTGGACATGTAAGTGTTCGTTACTTAGGTAAAACTTAATTATTAGTTTGGAAACTTCAACATTTTTGGTGTTATCCTGTGAAAGCTTTATTGTTCATGTATATATCATTACAGCAGTTAATGTAATGATGTACATATCTTAAATAAGCACACAATTAAAGGAAGTTGCAAATATAAATTTGTAATTTCAGTGGAATTTAAACTTCACAAAATAAATTTGATTAAAACTTAAGTTATGATTATAGCACCTTTTATAGACTTATTCTTTCCTATGCGAAGAGAAATACCTGTAAGTTATTTTCATGGAAATTCCAACAATTATGGTAATGATTATTTCCAACAATTTTATTTCAGACCCAGAATTTGCTTGCCAGTGACTACATCTGCGAACTATGCCAGTGCTCTGCATACAGCAGTTTCGTTTTCATCCACAGAACAAAGAAAACAGCTCTCCTTTACACCAGATTCCTTAATCAACTTGACACGGAGACTTCTGAACTGTCTGAACGCTTGACAGGCAATGAGTGGAAAGCTATGATTGTGTTAGATGATCATAAGAAAATTGAAGAGCCGAAAGAAACAATTGAAAGTTACGTCTGTGATGTATGCAGGAAAAGTTTTACCCGGAGAAGCATCTTAATAAAACATTTAAAGAAGCATAAAAACAGCCCAATTAACTGTCCACATTGTGCATCTTCGCCTTGTATACACGAGGAATACATGTTTTCATTCCATCAACAGCAAAAATTTAAATTGAAACAGATTTGTAAATGTGGCTATGCATTCGGACAAACTTTGGAGGGCCTTATTGTTCATGTTAATAAGGAACATTTAGATATAAAGACTATCTGTGAATGTGGTGAAACATTCTATCTGGAAAGCCATTATAAGAAACATATAGAACACCATCACAAGAACAAAAATGTATGCAGATTCTGTTTCCGTAAATTCAGAATTGCGAAGCAGTTGGAGAACCATATGGCAACTTGTGTAAGCACTGAAAAACCGTTTAAATGCAGCAAATGTCCGGTGCTTTCGGAAACTGAGCTGCTTAACGAGTTTCATATGGCAACACATAGTGGCTACTCTAAAAGGAACAGAATATACAAATGTCAAATATGCGATGAAGTTTTAAAAACTAAAATTGAATTACGCTCACATATAAATAAGCATGAGAAAAAACCTAACTTATGCATGTATTGTAACAAACAGTTTAATTCCAGAGAAGAATATCTAACACATGTCCAAAGCGAAGAACACAGGAACCACATACCATATGGTTTCAACCACCGCTGTCAACACTGCAATTACTCCGCTAATTCTGCCGGGATGCTGAAAGCGCATATAAACCGAGTCCACCTAAACATCAGACCATTTGAATGTGAACACTGCCAGAAGCGCTACTTCGATAGTACTCAGTTAAAGAACCATATTAAGACGCATACGGGCCGGAGGCCGAAAGTCTGTGATATTTGTGGAGCCAATTTGGCTGGCCCGACAGCTTTGAAGAAGCATAGACGTCTCCACACCGGTGAAAAGCCTCATTCCTGTCCATATTGTGATATGAAAACAGTCTGTGCTAGCACTTTGAAGACACACATCATGCGTAAACATATGGCGCCGACTATATCTTGCCCGCTCTGTCACCTGAAGTTCCATACAATGAACAACGCTAGAGGACATGTAAGGAAGACACATTGGAAGAGTAAAGAGAAGTTTGATTATACAAAATTGAAGGGACTGTCCCCGAATGATTACGATTTTTTCAGGGACAGAAGGAAGGCTGTTGTGTGATGACTGATTGAAATAAAAATATTATTTGTCATGAATATTTGACTTAATAAATTCACTCAACTAATTTTCATTTTTTTATGCCACGGTGGCAAACACGCATAGGGCCTACCTGATTGTAAGCCACAGACAGTTGAATCAGAAGCGCATTGTCGACCATTAATTGATTTAAGGATTAATTGTATCGACGGCTAAAGACGAATGCAAAGTCTAATTCGAATTAGGAATAAAAAACGGATATCAAGTCATCGATTTATTTAATTACGGATCCGTATTAATAAATAACTAGCTTAAGTTACAGACGAATATGGCCGATATTATGTAAATGTAAATCGTTCCTACTCGATCCTATGTGGCTTGTGACAAACATTTTTTAAACCCTCATTGGGTCTAAAAGACTCTGTAGTTTAGACCTTGTCCCAACGAACGAGTTTTTAGCGCTCCAACGTTGATCAATGTCTAGCTTAGACTATCGAATGGATTTACAAATGTCAACGCCGAAATGAGGAAAAAAATTAATGGAAATAGGCCTATTTAAGAATCTACAATGTCATACAAATAAATAGACTACTCTAAAATTTCCTTTTCTCAAACATGCAATGAAATATTGACGTTTTGTTCTTCATAATGGGCTTCGAAGTGTCACGTTTCGGGCGCAGCGAGACGAGAGATCCGTAATGGCAAAATTGGAGGAGGAGGAATTTTTAATTTTCATTCCACAATTTGTGGCACAGCATCACGGCGTTCAGCCATGAAAATTAAAGTTTGATTTCTTGGAGTTTTATTTATTTATTTCATTACATGTTTGAGAAAAGCACTATACATATCTCGGCGTGAAAAGAGGTTGCCGGCCTCATAACTATCCGTCCTCGCTACGCTCGGCCGTCTATATGTACTCGGCCGGCAACCTCTTACTTCCCGGCCTCTGTAGTAATGTACTATTAAACTATGCAATTTCTCGTAAGCAATCTAAAAATTACAGGATAATCGCACAATCTAAAAAGAAGCAATCATTGTATAATGGATAGACTCATCATGACAGGACAAAACAAAATGCCGCATTGTGTAAGACTCTAAGGTATGTAGTCATCTTGCATATTGTTAGGTTTAGACTAATGTATTCTTCGATTGCATAATAAATACGTATAATTGCGTATAATATTAAACCGTGTTGCCGTCCCTCTCAACCTAAGCCGCTTGATTATTTTAAAATCGAAACTCGAATGAAGAAACCCGTTGATTTATCTGTTGGGGTTCACGGCGACATCTGTGGCCCATTTTAGGAAGCTACAATTTTCAGTCGGTCGTTGATGGCCAAGAGTTTCTTTATTGCCATTTTTTTTAATGATAGCCAATAATCTTAGGGCCAGCCTGAGTAAGCACAGCGTAGCGTATGGACGTTTACGTGCAGAATCACATGCGTGTTGCCGACCCTTTAATGATTTGAGGATTCGTTATCTTGACATCAAGAGACTAAAGAGTTGTAGCTTCCGTGAATGGACCCCGGGTCGAAAGCACCCGATGCACGACGTCACGGTGTAAGTATAAAGATATCGAACTTTTTCCGCTTGTATTGATTTGTTAAATAACCGAAGTACTTTAACAGGTTTTTTAATTCGCTTTAGTTAAAATAATCAAGCTTTCATCTTAAAACTAATTTATTTACAGATTTAGAAAAGCTATTTAATGATAATGTCAGTGCGCGCACAAACTTATGGAGATAGTATCAGAGATTTCTAGGGAATGAGTGTAACGCCTGACTTCCAAATCGCCACTCCGCTTTTCGCTTCCTATAGTAGATTTTAACTTTCCTCCACTCTTTTACTAAGAAAAACTGCAACTCTCCTATTTGGAATCATAAAAGTCCAACCACCGGTCTGAATAAAACTAGTAAACACAATATAGATGCAAAAGCATTGCGACGATATAGGTAAAAAACTTAAGTAAAGCCCCTATTCGAATAGATATTACATATTTAAATTTTGACAAACATAACAAATGTCTATTCGAACACGTCACCACTAAAGTGGCCGTCAATAGAATTTGCTATGTAAACAAACCGCCATATTAAAATTGTCTTTCACTATGGCGGTTTGTTTACATAGTTAGCAAATTCCATTGACGGCGAAGGGCTTAATAATAATATTAGGGGACAATCGACCTAGTCCCAAGCTAAGCAAAGCTTGTACTATATGGGTACTAGACGACGATAAACATAGTTATATAGATAAATAAATACTTAAACACATAGAAAACATCCATGAATCAGGAACAAATATTCGTACCGTGCTCATCACACAAATAAATGCCCTTACCGGGATTCGAACCCTGGACCTCTGGCTTCGTAGACAGGGTCACTACCAACTAGGCTAAAGCGGTCGTCACTTAAGTCGTTTACCTATACTTACATAAATACGTTCGTTAAACGAATTTTATTTGTTTTCATAATACAATAACTCGGAGCCGGATTATCCATATAGACATGCTAGGTACGTAAAGTTGAAATTTTCTAAACTAAGCTCATGAATGGCCATTGTACTGAGCTCATGAATGCCTTTGTTTGTGGTCCGAAAAAATGAGCGCCACATAAAATGTTCTGTGAATAATTAACTCTATCTTCTTTTATAATAGATTACAAATTACCATAGCGCCTCGCTCGGCTCGCTGGGAGCGGGTTTTTGTTATCTTTTAGTCCATTTTGAATCTATTGAATAAGACGATAGGGTTCATTATACAATGAACATTTTATGTGGCGCTAATTTTTTTTTACAAATTTGGTACGCGCGCGTCATGAATAGCTTTTGTTCGGACCGCAAACAAAGGCATTCATGAGCTCAGTACAATGGCCATTCATGAGCTTAGTTTAGAAAATTTCAACTATACCTACAGCGCGGGGTTCCAAATTTTTTCGTTATAATTTTGAATCTATGGCCGCTAGAGGGGCGCCGATGTGGTGCCTAGGGCGCTCTCGACATTTAATCGGCCTCTGCAATAACTCCCTAAGTTTTCACGCACAAAGACTACAAATTGCACACCAATAGTGAACAAGGCGCTCGTTAGCACCGCCGATACATGTTATAATTAATTAATAGTCTATGCGTTGTGAACTGGCCACTGCTGAGTAGCGGCCGAGTGCCCATTGCATAACCAGACACTAGTAAATTATAAAGCCAAAGTCTCTATAAAATGTTGCGTTCCATCCTTCTAAAATAATGATCCTACTGAACTATAGTTTCACTATATAGAGGTCTCTTTACGAATGAAAGCCTCAGCTTAACACAATAGCGCCATCTATAAACTCAATTTAAAGCTTATAATAGACTAGCTTCTGCCCGCGACTCCGTCCGCGTGGAACTCGTTTATATCGTAGCTCCATACAAACTTTCACCCCCCACTTCATCCCCTTGGGGGCTGATTTCCTCCTTCCTCAGGACTCAAACTATCTCTATACCCATCCAAATCGGTTCAGCTGTTTAAGCGTGAATAGGTAACAGACAGAGAGACAGACAGACAGACATACTTTCGCATTTATAATATTAGTATGGATGGCGCCAATGTAAACACTGTCAAACGGAATGAATGGTACAGAGTACAGGGAACTCTGTAAAGTGAACAAGCTACAGCAGGCTTAAGGGTTATCTATATGGTGCAACAACTCGCATGCGAGTTTATTACATTGCACGGTTTAATTGAATAGGGGTGAAGACTGGAAATTATTATTACTCCACAAGAAAGAAGGCAAAAAAATATGCCTAGTGACAAAAATAGTTCATATATCTCAAAGAGTTACGAAGCTACAACCGTTTTAATATTGCTCGTTAGAGAGAAAACGCAAGCAGTGTGTGACGTCACGTTACGGGATGCTGCCCGGGGGCCGCGTCGACGGCGGAGCCGAACACGATGGGCACGGCACATTGCCGTATATAGTCCAGTCAATGAACTGACAGATTGTATGGAAAAAATGTCAATTTTGGAAATAATTATAATAGCTTATTTTTTATGTGAAACGGATATATTATCAATTAAATAGTTACCCAGCGACAAAATCCGACAAAATTTCAGACATCAATAAAATGATAAATCAACTTGCTTCTGAAAAGTCAGAAAAAATATTAATAAATATTTTTGGCTTTACTTTGGTTCATTTACATCTTCTCTATAATATTCAAGATAAATCGTACAAAAAAAGACAATGCATGATTCATTGAAATCTACATAATTACTTCCGGGTGGAAAGTTTGTCGGATTCTTTAATAAATCATCTTAGAATAACATTTTAAAATGAAATCAACAAAAAAAACGCTATTATAAATTAATGTTTTTCAAAACCGTATTTTGCCTGGAGTAATATTAGTGACGTCACAATCTTCCAGCGTCATCGTTTCATATGAAGTTGCGTTTTGGGACAAAACACCCCTTCTTAAAACTGCACACTTGCAACTTCGTGATTATTTAACCTCTTGCGTTGTTTTTTCTCCATTTGACTACATTTTAAATCCTTTTTCGAGAAAATATGTCATTATTAATTATTTTATTTAGTTTCTACACCCCCATTCATCAAATTTCGCTAGGTCACATCCGCAATGTAACGAAAATCGCATACGATTTGTTGCACCATGTGAAAGGCACTAGGTATACGGCTTTGGCATTGCACGCATTAGCAGACTGGCAGTCTTTATAATTTATTAGGCTCTGGCATAACTTACTATACGTTGCATAGGTACATGTGTAGAGGGAAAAAGCTATATGTTTCATCTTTAAACTTTACTGATGACTATATTAAAGACTGTGTTGTATGTCAACGCAAAATTCCGAAATATAAAATGACAATGAATCTAACAGTACTCAGATCCATATTAAAAATAATTAAGTCTATTTAAAAACTGACTCGAGAAATAGTTTTTCTATGACTACGGACGTTTCCGATCGTACGTTTTCATTTAAAATGTTCATTAGAAGTTATATTCAGTACGGCTAGCAAATATTTCAGAGCAGTCAAAGTTATTCATCATTTTATTTTTCATTGTGTTACCAGTCACATACTTCAGTGATAACAGATAGGACCTTTTACTTATTATCTCATTTCTAGTAGTTACCATAGCCTCCTGAGACCCTATAGAAAAATAGGAAAACGCGACTCAGATAAAACAAAAACATACCCTACTAATATTATAAATGCGAAAGTTTAGATGTTTGGATGTTTGTTACTCAATCACGCTTAAACGGCTGAACCGATTTGAATGAAATTTTGCACTAAGATAGTTTATAGCCTGGATTAAAATATAGGATAGTTTTTATCCCGGATCCACGCGGACGAAGTCGCGGGCGGAAGCTAGTATTATATAACGAGACGGAAATATTTATACCTAATATATTACAGACATATATATACCTGATGTCATTATACATGCAAAGCTTCGTAACAATCCAAGACGTAGTTTTAAAATGAGAGCGTAACTACTTTTGTATGGTGAATCGAGGTTACTGCGGACTCTTAATATTTGATTTACATTAGTTTAGACCATTTTGTTCTATCTTTCCATGAGAGGAGCCCTGTGCCCACGAGTGCGACATATATAGGCTGGGGATAGTGACAGAAACCTAGGAGCAAGAAGGTAAGCATGATGGTGGTAACAAATGGGGATTTTCATTCTACCTTCCTAAGGCCCAGCATACAATACAAAATGGCATTGAAATTGGAATCGTGTAGTGTCGGAAATAGAGTTGACTTTCGTTTGTTTTAAAAAGTGCCCGAAACAAAACAAATGCAACTCTATTCCAGTCAAATACAATTCAAATTCCTTCGACAGAATAAGTCCTATGAGTAGACCCATGGGCCTTAGGACGCTACGGTAATTTGAGAATATCCTAGTTTTTTAAATTGTTTTGCTTTGTCTGAAAGTCAGCCTTATTCATCAAAGTTTAAGGTTGCATTTAGTAGTATGGACAGTTACTATATTTCTTTGACTGCTCCTAAAATCTCTGATCTAACTTTATAGTGATAATCCAGCTTAGCGACGATCTGAAATGACCCTTATTCCAGTATACATATAGTTGAGATTATTTAACGTGGCCGACTTTTTATAAAACTTTCATTGGAATTTGAATCTTCTACCATGGAAGGTAGAGCTGCTTTTTGAATGGACTTCCTTGAGGCAATTTGGCCAACTCGAATAATCTCAAGATACATACATGCTAGGGATTGTCATATCTGAAAACTACCAGTGCAATTTGGACTGTATATGTATGTCACTAAGGGTGCTATTACTTTGCATCTATTGGACATTTATTAACTAGTTCTAGTCGGAAATAAATTTAGGCCAAAATAAACATTAATTTTATTATATAACATTAGCATCAGCCTACATGAAGGCAAAAATAAATTATAGCATTAATTAAAATAATATTTACATTTTAATAAAAATTATTGTTTAAAAAAACTACTTAAAAAAATAAAAACACGCTCTATGATAGCGATTGTCTATGGCAAATTGTACTTAATTATCACTGTTGCGTGGGAGATATAAAAATGAATTTTAGCACTGGCAACTCTAGGCTTTATAGCGTTTGCAGACATCTTATATACGAGGGAAAGAGACAAATACTATAAGTAAGTATACGCGCTAATATAAGGCTTCTAGGGTGCCAGAGTATAGTAAAATAAAGGTATAAGTTATGTTAAAAGTTGGCAACACTAAGATGAAAATTACATTTCGGTCGGTATGTCACAAGTTAAAGCCATTGAATACACACACACATACATGTCGTCAAACTAAATAAAATCGTTACAATAAAATGACCTGATTATTACTGCAATAGACCATTTTCAAGACTGGAGGCTTACATAACGAGTCATGCCTCTACAAGCGATTTCCGCTACAAATAGGGAAAATGCTGCTACGCGCTACAGCGTAGCACACGTGGCGTTGTTTAGCCTCGAATGTGTAAATATATATTTTTTAATTTATTTCATGACCAGGGATACAGTCCTTCAGTCGGAATAATACAGTATATTTAAAAATGTGTAAACATTAAGGATAGTGTTGCCAATTGTTCTACAAAAACAACTTGTACCTTTATACTGGGACATGACATAATGTTAAATTTTGGAATTCTTTGGTAAGTCCCTACCAAACTCTAAGGTCTGTAGCGCAACGAATTCAAGTAGAGCTAGCTTCAGTACAGACCTAAGGCCGGGCGCACACAGTGCCTGACTCAGTGTGATCCGGGCTTTGTATAACCTAAAATATTTAATGTGGCAATTCACATGAAACAAATGTTTAAAATATCTCATTCTGGGTATCATCATATCAGCCGAAAGACGGCCACTGCTGGACATATGCCTCCCCCAAAGAGTGCCAAAGTGACCGGTCCTGCGCCACCCATTCTGGGTATAGATTTTATCTATTGTAGAATTTAATAATACGGTATTTGACAAAAGTCAAATTAGCTTCTTTTTATGAAACGTCAAAAACGCTCCGTTAGTATGGAATTTGTAGGGATTACTTGATTGTGATATACTGCGTGGAACGGAACGATGGACTTTCCCGCAAGAGGGGGATTATTGAGCGCTAGTACGTCACATTTTCCAGATAAACTATTTTTTTTGACGCGATTTTTTTTTACATTTTTATGGAGCTCGTCGCTCCAGTCGGCCAACGCTCCATACAAAGGTAAAAAAAAAATCGCGTCAAAAAAAATAGTTTATCTGGAAAATGTGACGTACTAGCGCTCAATAATCCCCCTCTTGCGGGAAAGTCCATCGTTCCGTTCCACGCAGTATAATAATAAAAAAAAAACCAACGTTTGTCGGATTTATCCTCATCGTCCTCCCAGCGTTATTCCCGGTTGTGACCTAGACGAGGGGTCCGCATTGACACCTAATCCCAAGATTTGGCATTTGTCAGATTCATACCCATAAAATCATAGTTTAAAAAAAGTGACCCAGGAGACTTGGCAACTAGTGACCGCAAAAGGTTGATTAACCCATTTATACGTACCTTGTAGTAGTTTCGGCTGTATATTAATCGTATGTTTTTATCCTGGAAAAAAAAAACCTACATATTTTCATGTCAATTGCCACTACACCTTCAGCACTATAAGCAAAAATATAAATATAGGAAACAAGATATTGAGTATTCCGTGTCTTAAAACGAAGGGTAGCTACATGCAAAAGCTCGCATTATTACATGTTACATACAATCGAACTGGAATTACAACGTTCAAATTTCTTATAATAAATTTTAAGTCATCATTTTTATATGGTTCATTTATACCTCTTGTTTATTTTACACTTGCCATGCTGGTGGCTAACAAGTGCACGACCCGCTTGACAGTAAGCGGTTGCGGTAGCCTATGGACGTTTGCAACTCCAGGGGACTCGCATGACACTACATTTACTATGTATAAAATGAACGTGCCACTTTCTTGTCCATTTTGTACCACCCTGTATATATATACAGATTCACAATTCGCAGGTATAAAGTGACCCTACATTTATTACAAGAACCGAACCAAATACAATTAATTGTGTCTGTCTAAATCTAAAAAAGCTAAAATATGAAAAGTGTTTTTATTACGACAATGTCATGTTTTGATTTGTATCTGAGATGATTTCTGTTACATACATTTCATATTAAACAGAAAATACATTTCAAATTAAACAGAAAAATAGCTCACTAAGGCGTCATAATGGGGCACTCGTATAGAAATTCGTTAAACCGAGCACGGTTCCGATAGCTCAGCTGGTTAGAGCGGCTGGTCGCGTATGCTAGAAGAAGAGTAGTAGAAGGTCGCTGGTTTGAATACAAATTTTCCACTTTAATTAGAAATCTATAGGTCATTATTAAATGCTTTTAAGCTAACGTTGTAAATAAGATGATTACACTGGAATTTAAACCAAGCTATTTACAATATCATATTGTAGTTTAGCGACTTTTAATTTGGACAAGCACAAGTCATTAAAAATACAAGATGATAATAAAAAAGTTGCATCAAAGTATCAAAAGAACACCGACCCTATGTAAGTAGACATAAAGTCCTAATTACCGAGTCATGGAACCTTTTTACAATCAAGTTTTAACCTAATCTAAAGTATTGGACTCGCCGCTACAGCATCCAACCTCGTTACAGCGGTATTGCACCAAACAATTTTTACATAGAAACATCCGAGTCTTGACATATTAAAATATTGAGAGCGCTCATGGATAAGGGCCACGTGTTGGTTGGAAACATTGCGATATTCGAACTTAACAACGTGAGTGACCCGTTTAACAAAAATACTATTAGCCGAAAGAAAACAATAAAACCATCATGTTGTATGACTAATGGTGAAGTATTCGCCACCGTTTCACGAAGCTACAAGAATTTTAAAAGCGCAATAGCGCTATGGTACAATCACTACAAAAAAGACATCTTTTCACCTGATTCCATCGTAAAATGGATGTTTTTGTAGTCAACTGTACACTCTATTTTCGGCTGACTATTTTCAGATTAATACAAAATTATGTACACTCGCGGGCAAAGAATACGGGTCACCCTAAATTAAATAACTGCAATAGGTTTTTTAAAATATTTAATACTTGTTTTATTTACATAATATGTATTAACAATTTCCTGAATCCTATCATAAAAATATCGATATCGCAAAAATCACAATTTTTGCGATATCTCGCTCCGTTAACGTTGTTTTTTTTCATGGGTTTTTACGAGTCCGATTTAAACCTGGTAACGATATATTTTTTACTGTTATTAGCAGTTTATATGTAAAATTAAATAAAGACCATGACAGGATTAACTGTACAATCTCTTACGCACTATTTTAGGAAATATGACGGTATTTTACCGACCTGTAGTCATTGCCCGCGAGTGTATTTTGAAGGTTACATTTACCAAATATCGTAAGACACAAACATGTTTTTAACGAGTAAGACTTCACAAATTGATCGTTTTCGAAGAGGCTTCAAAACAGCCGTTACATTAGTTACAATTTACACACGTAAAGTGGATATATTTGCGGCTGAGAGTACCGAAATTGAAATAATAATGACAGCAGTGCAAAAGAAATTGGACTTAGTTACTGTAGTATACAGTTGTTTTTTCGCTGGATCTCCACCTGGGTTAGGTTGCGTTCTATTTCGTCGTCGTTCGCTATCCTGTAATCAAAATAATATGTCATTAAGGCTGTGCATTGGAAATTACCGCGTGCTTTGAAACGCCGTTCTGACTAGATTAAGAAACAATAAGGTCTGATTTTCAGATATATGATTCTTGACTATGTGATTGTTTATCTGATTTTATCGATGCATGGTTGCTTAAAATTTCCTCGATAGAAAAAAATCCAAAGTTGGGTCTATATTTTCCTTTTTTTACTCAAACGATACATTATTTTACGACACAATAAAGTTCTATAGTATTTTATCTCATCTAAAATCTCACTTTATGAAATTTAAATAAAACGTCTCTAAGTTAGGTATTTATCGAAATTTGTCCAAAAAAGCCATTCCCGAAGAGTGTTACATCTCTTTACCTCGTGCGCGGAAGGCATCAGCTTGTCTCTGTCTAGGGGGCGTGTTCGACTCAAATCAAGGCATCGCCTTAAGGGTGGTATTCCACTTGTCCAAGATCGTTGTCCAATTTATTTATTTATCGTATGGCAAATCAGTATTTAGAACCGTGATATCTTGGAAAAGACAGTACGTTGTGTATCTGCGTCTCACGTTTTGCTTAAATGTGAGACGCAATGCACATTGGACAAAGATCTTGGACATTGCTATTCCACCCACCCTAAGCGAGCGAGCCAAGCGAACGAAGTTCTATGCTTCAGCTTTGGCCGAAATGCATCCATCAGTCCGGATGTCACGTTGGCTGGCTGTTCTCCTCAGCACGGCTATCATGCGACGGCGCGCGAGCTCTCTCGATTTTTATCACACTATCCGTCTCTTTCTTATTAGAACACTTAGAACAAGAGAAGTGCTAGAAAAATCGAGAGTATGTCGCGGCCGTCGCATGATAGACGTGCAGGTCGCATTTCTCGATCGATTCTCTTGACATTTTGTGTGTAGTTTCGATAACTATATAAAATACTAGCTTCTGCCCGCGACTCCGTCCGCGTGGAACTCGTTTATATCGTAGCACCATCCAAACTTTCATTGCCAATTTCACCCCCCCGGGGATGGTTTCCGGGATAGAAACTATCCTATATCCTTCCCCGGGATCCAAACTATCTTCATACCAAATTTCATCTCAATCGATTCAGCGGTTTAAGCGAGACAGACAGACACACTTTCACATTTATAATATTAGTATGGACTTCGCCGATAAGTTTTTTGGGAAATTTTCAAAAATTCATCATCCTCACCCTCCAAGCTTTATTCCCGGTCCTGCCCTTAAAGGAGCTCGGGGTCCGCTCTGACACCTAATCCCAAGATTTGACATAGGCACTAGTTTTACGCAAGCGAAAATTATTATATTTATTATTAATTATATTTCCAAAATTGTTGTTGAGAAAATCACAGACTTGTTTGTACTCTTATTTTCTATTAAAATACGACTAAGAGGAAATGCCTGTGTAATTGTAGCTAAGTTTGTATGTAAGGGGGAATCTCCGAAACGACTTGTCCAATCTCATAGTTATTTCACCAGTGTATAGAATGGACTTTCTGGGTGGATAAGCTATATTTTATCCCGGACGAAGCCGCGTGGGCAGCTAAAGATGTCATATTTGTCATACAGGGTGTAACAAAAATGGGGTGTGAACCGATCAAGGGCATAACAGGTATCGTGTTCTGATAAGAAAAAACTAAAATATTTTTTTTTGACGCGATTTTTTTTTACATTTGTACGTAGCCAACGCTCCATAGAAAAGGGAAAAAAAAATCGCGCAAAAAAAAAATTATCTTAGTTTTTACTTATCAGAATACGATACCTGTTATGCCCTTGATCGGTTCACACCCCATTTTTGGTACACTCTGTATACTAAAGTACTCACGCTTTCTCCTGCTCATCCATTTCTTGCACCAGCCTGTCACGTTCGTTGACAGCGGATAACAGCTCCTGTCAAAAACAAATGCATGGATTTTGCTCAGTCTTACCGATGCGGCATCCAGTTCTGCTGAACCCATTCAAGGCCAATGACCCACGTGAGTCGTTCATCTACGAGCGATTTTCGCCACAAAGCGGAAATACACTACGTGGCGTTTTGCTCGAATGGGTTAATTTCGTATTTATCTCGATTTCAAAGATATGATGATTTTTCACTATAAAATCAATTATTATTCATCACAAAATACTGTTCAAGTCGAAGATCGCCTGAGCTCCGGAGAATGAGGTGCATTCAGAGTGAGCGACCTACATTGGTCTCTGGCTGTCAATACAACAAATCCTCAAATAAATAAAGGGTCGGCAACGTCGTGATTCTTCTGGTCTGTGATTCATTACAATGTTCAATCACTCAGTTTCAATGACCCACGTGAGTCGTTCATCTACGAGCGATTTTCGCCACAAAGCGGAAATACACTACGTGGCGTTTTGCTCGAATGGGTTATTTTCGTATTTATCTCGATTTCATAGATATGATGATTTTTCACTATAAAATCAATTATTATTCATCACAAAATACTGTTCAAGTCGAAGATTGCCTGAGCTCCGGAGAATGAGGTGCATTCAGAGTGAGCGACCTACATTGGTCTCTGGCTGTCAATACAACAAATCCTCAAATAAATAAAGGGTCGGCAACGTCGTGATTCTTCTGGTCTGTGATTCATTACAATGTTCAATCACTCAGTTTCAATGGGATTTGAACATTTCGTAGGGCACAAGCATTTGTTTAGTTTCGTTGATTATTCGAACAAATGACATTAATTCCAATTTTCTATACATTCAAAAAAAAATACAAATCTTTATTTTGCTTAAAATGTGGTTCATAACAGTTGTTTAAAGAATATGTATCAGGTTTCACACAATTTACCAGCATCTGGCATGCAAAATATAAACCTAGAGTAGGGTGTCATGTAACGACGAAATTTATTACAATTAAATGTCATTCTTTGCCAAATAAATTATACCATTAAATATTTCATACATACATACATACATTCACGCCTTTATTCCCAAAAGCACATGAAACTTATGTTCCAGCGCCACTTTTAGCATAACTGTGGGTATAAAAGATCGACAAAATGTGATATTGCAGTGATAGGTTGCTAGCCCATCGCCCACAACACACTTCAACCCACGGGAAGAAAGGGGGTGGTGAAATTCTAACCCGACAACACACGGGCTAACACGGTATTTCATAAACATAAAAAATATATAAATATTTCATATTTTTATATGTTGGTTTCCAGGGTTTCTTCAAGTGTGGTCCATGGACCCCTTAAGGGTCCTTGACAAGATTGCTAGGGGTCCGCGGCCACTTGGTTCACTCCTAACGTGTAACTGCCTAGTTGAAGGTACCTTTTTTTCAGATTTTACTCTACGATCGAATTACGAATTATTTCCCCTGATTGCCCATATTCGGTTTAATTTTTGCTTAGATTATAAAGTTATAAGAGCCACTGGATAAGACTGTCTACACTAGTAATCGAACCGTGCTATATTTTGATAAAAAGTCACCTGTAACAATAGTCTCTCTCGCCGCTTCTGTCCGTCCGTCTTTCTCCACTCCTCAACGCCTAAACTGAGTCGTAATTCTCTCGCCAGAAGCTCACACCGCCGGCTCAAGTCCTCTTCTTGTTCACTATAAAAAAAAAACAGAATAAGAAAATCCGAGCTATAAGCTATCACCACGAAAATCTAAATACAGTGTAAACTCTTTATAACGTTTTTAATTCTACTACGTGTTTTTGTCAATTTCCGTTAATTGCAAGGGGGCATAGGTTAGATCAAATAAAGTTAATTTCTCCAAGACGGTAGTATCTTAACTCTTACTGTTATCAAGATATTCAATATTTTAATTTAAATAGATTTGCAGCTTTCACCACTGTTAATGCTACAGTAGATAATTTTAGTTTTTTTTTTTTCAAGTATGTTATGCTTATTTTTGTTTCTGTAAATGTACTCTGCAATATGCCGAAGTTAACGGAAATTCCCGGGAACACCGTGTATAACGATAAACTCTCTATAACGTAAAAGTAAGCACATTTTGGTTGGTTTACTTTAAAATCCAAACTTTGATAAACTCTTTATAGCGCAACAGCCATTTATTGGATGAAATTAATATTAGACTCACAGTATATTAAGTTGCATCTGCCGTCTCAGTAAAGCATTCTTCTTATTCACTAGATTAAACCACTGCGACATCAGTCTGTCCTCTTCCTGCAATGAAAACATGTCGGTACAATAAAACAGCATTTTTTTAAAAATCGCTATAACTTGTACTATCTCATAATGGACACTAATCGGAATTAGAATACAATAGAAGTGAGTTTATTAGAATACAATAGAAGTGAGTTTATTAGAATACAATAGAAGTGAGTTTATTTTGGAAAACAGCTACAGAATTCACATAGGAATTAAATCTAACCCTTTACAACCGACTCGATACGATCGCGCAACTTTGTTACATTGAACTGTCAATTTTAAACAAATGTTAAGAGTCCGCAGTAAGCTCGGCCGAATTTCACCTTCCCATACAAACGTAGTTACGGTCTCATTTTAAAACTACGTGTTGGATTGTGACGAAACTTTGCATATACAATGACATCAGGTATATCTATGTCTGTAATTAGTTTATATGGTTCAAGTTTATAAAACAAACGAAATACAGCAAAAACAAGTTTTGTATGAAAAACTTAAATTCGCTGTATTTTTTTACTGTGGTATCTGAAGCTACATAAACTAATTACAGACCTGGATATCCCTTATGCCATTGTACATGCAAAGTTTCATTACAATCCGACACGTAGTTTTAAAATGAGAGCGTAACTACGTTTGTATAGAGAATCTAGCTTACTGCGGACTCTTAATGACATTTCAACTTTAATTTAGCACATACTAGAATTCTCGGTTGTGAAGGGCTAGAAAAGAAATCTAGTCTTGCTTCATAAAAGGAGTACGTGTACCTACGTACTTATAATAGCGAGTCTCTTTCTAAGGGCGGTATTCCATTTATCCAAGATCTCTGTCCAATGTGTATTTGCGTCTCACATTTTGCTTAGAGAGTGAGTGAGACGCAATACTTGAAAAATTATTCCTTGGTATCACCAGTTACAAATCATTGTGAAACGAGAACTGGGGCCTATTTCTCAAAAGCTTGTAACTTGTAATGCAAGCGGAAGTCACTTTCTAATAGAAGGAGGGGAAAAGAGGCTTCCGCTTGTATTACAAGTTACAAGCCTTTGATATACGGGCACCTGGTGCCTAATTCATAAAGCTACAAGTTACAATTATTGCATTCCACAATGTTACTTTACAGGGTTTTAGGTAAACTTAAGTTTTAGTTGCTAAGTGATGAGAATAAAACTTAATTGTGGACCCTGTTGGGCACCGCAAAATGAGTGAAGAGAAGACGACTTACATACGTATGCAAAGTTCTGCTTTTTATAATTTGTATATTCTGTGCAATGTTCAAATTATAAAGAGCAGTATATTTAAGTATCAAAATTTGTTTATTGCACATTTATTTATACATATTTTTTTATAGGAACTTGGTTTTATGTATTATATTTGCCCAGTATAAATAGGCAACAATAGCCGTCATTGCGCAAGCGCCTCAATGTACGGGCATATTCATTAATTTATGTCCCTTAAACGGATAGTTACAGATAGTAACAAAACCGACAGTCAATGTAGATCTCATACGTTTAGTAGCAAAACCGACAGGTTAGACGTGACTTAAGCATCGCTTTAGCTAACATTAACCTGCCATTTTTTAACTCCCCGTACAATTACAAATGTACAAGTTTACATTGGCAACACCGAGGCGCTTGCGCAATAACTACTGGCCATTTCACTCCTAGTTTCAGTGTTGCAAGTTTACACTATCAAATTATAACTTGGAACTTCGTTAAACGGACCTAAGCTAAAGCCCATTTCTCAAAACCTGGTAACTTGCACTTGGACGCCTCATTTCAACTCCTTTTATAAGAAAAAGACTCGCATTTATTACAAGCTTTTGAGGAGTAGGCTCTTGACAATTCAATAAAAGTGCTCGATTATAATAAGCAGAGCTCGGAATTCTCGTAGCACTTTTGAGCTGTCATAGGGACTTCTCGTTTATCGACTTCCGATTATACATATGTATATCGATAAATACAGAATACAATATCCTACTAACATTATAAATGCGAAAGTTTAGATGTTTGGATGTTTGGACGTTTGTTACTCAATCACGCAAAAACGGCTTAACCGATTTGAATGAAATTTTGCACGAAGATAGTTTATAACCTGGATTAAAATATAGGATAGTTTTTATCCCGAGTCCACGCAGACGAAGTCGCGGGCGGAAGCTAGTCAAAAATATGATTACGAGTAGAAGTAAACAACACGCAATCTTATCGCGAATGAGCGATCTCTTCGAGGTAACCTTTGGATGCCAACTTTTAGAAAATTATAAATACTGGAATTCCGGGCTCTGAATAATAAGGTACTAAAGGGTAGGGTAGGGAGGGATACCGGGTGTAAAGCAGGACGGATGCAGGGCATAATCAGAAGTTTCCACTTGCGCTGAAAACGAACACAGAATCTACATTCAGAGAAGCATTATCGAAATTTTAATAGTTTGACACATACAAAGAAAAAATGACTTTGAACGTTAAGTTTTATATAAATAAATAAATATTAGGGGACAATCTTACACAAATCGACCTAGTCCCAAACTAAGCAAAGCTTGTACTATGGGTACCAGACGACGATAAACATACTTATATAGATAAATAAATACTTAAATACATAGAAAACATCCATGACTCAGGAACAAATATTCGTGCTCAACACACAAATAAATGCCCTTACCAGGATTCGAACCCGGGACCTCTTGCTTCGTAGGCAGGGTCACTACCAACTAAGCTAAAGCGGTCGTCAAATAAAGTAGCGTTTGATATAACGCGTTCATTTGCGTTAACTAATTTTAACAATTGTCAAAACAAACCTAACTCAACCTAAACAAGAGCCTAACAAAATTCCGCCTCCCCTGACCAGGAACTAGGATTTTGCACCCGTAGCGGGCGGTAATTACTACTTTATGGCCACGTGTGACGTAACAGTACATTGCTTACCAAGGGTTGTAAAAGAAAGAAAGCCCGAAATCGCAGGTATTTGTGACCCGAGCCGCAGGCGAAGGTTGTAAATATGCGATATAGGGCTTTCTTTCTTACTGCCCGTGGTGAGTACACAATTTTACGTCTTCACCTGGCCACAATGTGATTTTAACCATACGCGCAGCGTGCGGTAAAACTCACATTACGGCCACGTGTGACGTAAACAGATCTTACCTCGGTATTGTCCGCGCTCTGCATCACGCACCGCAGTTGTTTCTCCAGCGCCGCCGCTCGCTCGTCGATGGCGCTTTGCTCTCTTTCTAACGCTTCCAACTCGCTCTGAATGTACGAGCCTGTTTCACGGCCCTGAACAAACAGAAAAAAAACTTTATTCAGGTAAATATGAAATAATATTTTCAAACAGGGTCGGAATTTCCTAGTAAGTGAATATACATCTGTAACAGGAAATCCTCTCTTCCACAGTAGCAACCATTATTCAATATCAATACGTCGTTATCGCGGGGGCAAAATCGATTCGACAGTACAGAAAGATTATAAATATCACCCGAAGTAGACTTAAATAACTTGCATTGATTAATTACATTGATTTACAGATCTTAAGATTGTCTATTTATTTATATTTATTCTACACTTTTATTTATTAACTACTAGCGACCCGCCCCGGCTTCGCACGGGTACTATATTATACATATAAACCTTACTCTTGAATCTGTTAAAAAAACCGCAACAAAATCCGTTGCGTAGTTTTAAAGATCTAAGCATCAGCGGGAAGCGACTTTGTATGTAGTGATCATATCATAACTGTGGAGCAAACAAATAAATAATACATACACATTTTACATAAGTCACCTAGGGCGGTAAAACTTAGAATGCCTCAGATCGCAGGTATTTGAGTAATATGAGAAGTTTAGATTTCATGAATTTGTTTTCATTTATTTCCATGTTTGTTAGAGATTTGATCCTAATGATTGATCCAAGGTGTAAGTGAAGTCCCCAACCCCATTGGCCAAGCGTGGGGAGTACTGCCCGGTCCCACAGGCCTGAGCCCAGCAGTGGGCCGTATGCAGGCTGACCATGATGATGGTAGACCATGCCCATTGATGTCATAAAAGTACAAGCTGTTATTTCTTCTTTATTATTTCATTATTTATTATTTCAGTAAAGCACTGTACAATGACTAAACTAAATACAACGTCCCACAAAACTGTTTGCACAGTTTGACTGTGGGATCCAAGAGTCTATATAATTTGAGGTAGTCTTAATGATAATGAGTCTATATAAAGTGGTAATGTCCTAATCAGTCTATATAATTAGTAAAGTATTAAGAAGTAAGAACAGCTTTAAATTATGTTGTATAAAGTGGATAGGTAACTTGATATAAGATATTAGCTATTTAAGTATTTAAATACTATCGAGATAGTGTTTCAACAGGGCTCTTTTAAATTTATTTTTGTTTTTCTCTTGTCTGATTTAGCCGGTTTGATTCCGGGACGTATTTTCAAAAACGTCTTAATAAAGAAAGAAAGAAAGAAAACATTTATTCGTGGACAAAACAAAACACAGTAAAGTAAAAGTAGCAGGGTCCACGACAAGGCCCCGACTCAGCATGGTGCTAACCTAGGAGGCCAGCGCTGGTCTTCCGTCGGAACCTTTACATGAGTTACCTCCTGGAAGGCAACACAAAACAAATACCTACGCTAAAACATATTTTAAAGAATACATAGGTATCTTAAGTAAAAATAAGCAGTATGTAAGTGCGATAGAGATAGAGATATCCGAACTTCGACATTCGAAGTTCGTGGTTATAGCTCAGAGTGGCACGACAGATTGCAGCGTGTGAACGCGTCGCCAAACTGTGTGTCAGTGTCACTGTCACTGTCAACTTGACAGACCGAAACGCAACTTTTATTTCTGAAGGTGAATATACGTAAATACAGAAACGGAAAACAAGTTAAAAATACATTTGTGATACAGGAAGAAAAAGAAAAGTGCAAAATTAAATATTGAACGACACAAGCTCAACTGTACAGACATAAAACGACTGCCTTCTGTACAGGTTCATGACTCGGGTGACGAACGGCAGTGCCAAGATATCTACACAATCTAAACATGATACACTTTTGTTTCTATTGAAAATAAAGGAATCAAGGAATGTTTCCTTTGAGTAAACTGTTATCTCCAGTATTTAGAGTACACCCGATATATTAGAAAAATTACCCACCCGTTATTTAAGGTGGTTCGACGCCCATACAAAACGTTTTTTGACATTCGCAGGCTAACGGCGTGATATTTTCAGAAACTTATGAAACACACTTTCATAAATTGGCTTTCCATTTGCGCGAAATTCCCCTTTTCCTAGAGTAAACTTGTATAAACTAGATTAATTTGAGAAATTAGTTTGTCACATGACATGATACTTTGGGAAAACGATTATTCTTAGATTATTCTAGGAAAGGGGGAATTTCTCGCAAATGGAAAGCCAACTGATAGATATGAAAGATTGTTACATAAGTTTCTTAAAATATCACGCCGTTAGCCTGCGTTTTGTATGGTCGTCGAACCACTTCAAATGGTTCGCACCCGAGAAGTTTGAAAAGCATTGCAGTGTAACTTTTATAGTTATGTTAAAAATCTCAAGCTTAACCGGTACGGTTAGCCCTATGACAGTTCTAGGGAACAGTCACCATCAGATATATCGGAGCGGCCAGAGCGCTCACAAATATCTGAATACGCCTCGAATGCCTCGACAATAGAGGCGTGTACAGATGTTTGTGAGCCCGTTGGCCGCTCCGACATATCTGATGGCGACTGCACAGTCAGATCATATAGTTAGTAGCAACCAATGTGGCCAAACATATCGGAACACGTCTTTATTACTAAAGGAGTAAGGACGCGTTACGATATATTTGGCTACTTTGGCTGCTACTAACTATATGATATTTACTGTACGATATGAAATGAAATGAAATGAAAATATTTATTCGTTATTATTATTATTGTGAGCCTGTAGTGTCCCACTGCTGGGCAAAGGCCTCCCCCCACTTCTTCCAGTGCTCCCGGTTCTGAGCAGTCTCTTGCCATTCTTTTAAAAAGGAGTCTAGCTCGTCTCTCCATCGCCGACGAGGTCTGCCACGTGTCCGTGTCGAGCTGTCGGGCTGTCGGGCTGCCACCCCGCGGCGGTCTGGGCCGCAGTTCCCCGGCGGCCCCTGCAGCGGCCGACTCTCGAGCTACACCGACTATTCGAGTTTGGGAGCGCAGCGTGGTGTTCCGGATGCGATCCACTAATTTGATACCTAGTATGCTGCGCTCCATGGCTCGTTGGCAAACCCCGAGTTTGGACTTTTGCGATGACGTTAGAGACCAAGTTTGTGCACTGTAGGTGAGAATTGGAAGAATGCACATGTCCATATAACAAACAAACAAATATAAATATCACATACACACATATAATACTATTTAATTAAGTACTTAAAACTATTTATTTGCTACGAAATGGTCCCGCCTCAGCATAATGCGGTACTAACCTCTTCCGCACCAGCGTTGTCCAGGAGCGCGGCCAGCGGCAGCGGCGACCGGTTCCGAGAACCCACGGAACCCTCTGAGGAGGCAAATGATACCCAAGTCATAATCTTAACACTTTGATGGACGCTACTTCCAGACACAATATAAATAACTATAAAATTACGCCTATATGCGTCTACTGTCCATCAATGTATTAAATTACCAATAAGTTTTTTTTTCTATGCTACATATATGAACTTTAATGGTCCGACTACACTCTCGAGGCAAGAGGTCTGCCAGTGGAAATGTAGCAATCGAACATTATGTTGTTTGAGTATATACAGGGTGGTACAGCGACTTCAATTTTTTTCTTCATATTAGTCCCATCCAGGTGTACCCGAAAATATCCCATGTGTGTTCCGCGATTTTTTGCAGTTTTCAAGTTATGTTTTTTTTATGATTTCATAGGAAATTTCGGTAGTATGGCCCACCCAGAATCCAAGAAAAATTATTGACGTCGCTGTTTGGACCATCCTGTATATTTATACTAGCTTCTCCCCGCGACTCCGTCCGCGTGAAACTCGTTTGTATATATATCTAGTACACAGCTTATTGAGAAAATCTATTCATGTCCTATCATGTAAACAAACATGATGTTACGATGACGTCAATGACTAGTGATTGAAAATTATATAATAGACATGAATTGTGATTCACGGACAATCTAAACATCGTTGTCAGATATTTTTGGTATCATTCGTTCGTTACTTCGATTATTGATGAAAATCCCATTCAAAATTATGTTTTTCAGTGGTTACTTGGTTGATTTCGATACTTTGTGAGTTTATACAAGTACACAACCACATTTTAAGTAATGGTTATTGTGTAATCCCAGAGAAAAGTGTGACAATGTCTTCGAGAAGTGTTTTTTTACATGATAGGACACGTAACTTCACCAATGACTTTATCAGTGAGCTGTGTACAGTCAAGGGGATAGATAGATAGATAAGAACTTTATTAGCGTATATGCCATGGCAAAACTTAAGTATAAAGTGAGAGATAAGAGCTTATAAACAAAAAACTATACCTACCTAAGGGGGCCAATATGAATACATTTTTTCACCTTATTCTATTGGAATAAGGTCCAAAAATGTATACATATTTATGCCCTCGACTGTACCACGGCTAATACCTGATCTGTCCGGACTGGCGCTCTTCCTCGACCCAGGGCTGGAGTGTGAGCTCTGAGACAGCATCGCTTCCAGCTGCTCCACGCCGCCGGCTGTGCCAATGCCATTGAACATTAGTAGGTCTATGGGGGAAGAGAAAAAAACATAAAAATAATATAACAAAAAGTTGTAAAAAAAAGGGGTAAAGTGCCATAAAATGAAGGGTAAAAAAAAACGAAAAAGGAATGATAGGTGTTATCAATAAATAATATATAAAATATGCTTCTACCCTTCTTATACCCGCCCAAGCCAGTTGTCCCGTGACCATGGATGTTGCAACACATCCGAAACGTCGGGAGACCTCAGTGAGGTAAATAAATAAGTTAATTATACGCGATTAAGTCCCGTTTAGTATGAATAATGTGTGAAAATCGTGAAAGTTTAAATCAATAAATATATCACACAGTTTGGTGCTGATTCAAGCAACGAGTTTATGAAGTGCAAAGCTAGAATAAGCGGGGACTTTCTGCGAGACAACGTTCGCGCTGCCGTGCGCTACTAAATGTTGACAACGAGGTCGAAAATTGTATCTAGAGGGCGAGGGAACATACAGGCGCACCAACTGAACCACTAATTCGGGACAGTCTTAAATCACCACGCAAAATGCTACCAGCTAAGGAAAGAAGTCCGAAGTTTCGCCTCACCTCTAGTGAATTTGGGTGAATCAACTTTTTAGTGTCCTCCCCGTTTCTACTATTTGCTGTTTAAAAGGAGATAACAAGAAAATATGATGTCTGCTGTGGTTAATTGTTGTTGGATTCCTTACTCAATGAATTACAGCGTGAAACCACTGTATTAAAAAATATTAATTTGCCCTTAAGGCCCTGGAGGAGTTCACTGGTTGCCCAGCGGACGTAAAATGTCCCTGATTTGTATGAAAATTGTAGTTTGTCACCTGGACAACCATGTTTTCCGCTAGAATACATTTTTTGTGTGATGCAAATGATAAATGTTCAATTAGACTGTTTATCCAGCTATAAGAACTTATAGATCTTATCAAATACACAAGTTGTGGTAACTGATAATGAAGAAAAAACTAAGGGTCAAGAAAAAGTTGATTGACCCATTTAAACCTAAAACGGCCCAGCAAACATTTTGTAGGGCATGGTATTGGGTATAGAAGCATTACGTAAAGTTTAGTTATATAATGGTTACCTGCAGCGATTTCATCCATGACTGATTGCTTGCTGATAATCTCGACAGTGCCTCGCGGCGAGCGCACAGCGGTCGGCGAGGTCGGACTGTGCAGAAAACATACGGGGGATGATAATGATGAGTTAAGGGGATGCCTTGATTCGAGTCGACCACGCCCCCTTGACAGACACGCTTTTGCCTTCAGCGCACGAGAAAAAAGATGCAACACTTCGGTAATGGCTTTTAGGGCAAATTTCAATAAATACCTAACTCAGTGAAGTTTTATTTATATTTCATTAAGTGAGATTTTAGATGAGATAGAATACTATACTATTAACTTGATTGCGTCGCAAAATAATGTATTGTTTGAGTAGAGTGAGTAAAAAAAGGAAAATAAAGACCCAACATTGTTTTTTTTGTATCGATGAAATTTTAGGCAATCATTGTATCGATTAAATCAGTTAAAATCAGACCTTATTGTTTCTTAATCTAGTCAAAACGGCGTTTCAAAGCACACAATAATTTCCAATGCACCCCCTTAATGTACGGCCCAATAATCCACGCCACGTCTATATATCTTTCTTTGTAAATGGGTTAAAAAGAGACAGACATAGTGGACGCGGATTATTGGGCCATGCAGTAGCCGGTCCGCATTTACCATTACCGTACAGTTAAGTTGTTCTAACAGTCAAGTTGTCCTCTCACTTGAAGAAGCCTAATCACGATAGGGTCTAATTTACCCTCTAATCGTATGCATACTTGGAATTCGGAATATGTCTTATTAACTTTCTCATACATCCTATGTAAAAATGAGTTGTTTTTTTCTCTAAAACAATTTACTCACATTTGAAATAATATCTGGGTCATTGTCAGTCATTAAAACAAAAATCGTCTTTCCAGTGGTCAATAGTTAAGGGCTAACTAAGGACTAATATTATAAATGCGAAAGTTTAGATGTTTGGATGTTTGTTACTCAATCACGCTTAAACGGCTGAACCGATTTGAATGAAATTTTGCACTAAGATAGTTTATAGCCTGGATTAAAATATAGGATAGTTTTTATCCCGGGTCCACGCGGACGGAGTCGCGGGCGGAAGCTAGTATATGATATGTTTTCATCGCATAGAATTATAGAAGAGGCGATGCCTTTTATGCGGATTCAGAGTTCAACCAAAAATTATGCTTTATACCCCTTAACTTTGACAATGTCCACCGAAGAGACGCGAACCTAAATCTGACAATGACTCATCTTCTTTTCAAAATGGGCATTCTTGATCTCAGGACTAACTTTTAGACCGACGCTATTTTGTGCGGTAAATCAAGAGACAAAAATTGTTAAGTTTGTTAGGCAATCTGTTTAGAACCTGGCAAGCCCTTCCAGGGCGTTATTGTTTTGAATTGGTTTCTTGAACCCAATTTAAAAAATAAATTATGTTAAACATTCGTGAAATATAACGCAAAAGACGAAAAAAAAACCACGTAAAAGTTGATTGCTCTCTAATGCAATGCTTACCTGACGATACCAGCTCGCGCGTTGGCTATCAGCTTTCTCGCTCGCTCCCGTAGCATCTGTTGCCTCTCCTCTTCTGTCATTGGCTGTATGGAAATAAATAAAAATTAATTCCGAGATTTGCAAAAATCGAACACGGTACAAATGGAGAATATTTACATGAAACCAATACAGCATAAATAATTAAAAAAACCAATGCTCTCCTGGTATTTTATGCACGAACCGAAAGCGACGGCGATAAACATGAGACCATACACATATTTGACTCGAAATTGATAGCATGTGGTTCGAATACAATTGTATTTTCATCTGTTCGAAAATCAAATGAAACAAACCAAATAGAAATTGCCCTTCCTTTTAAATTTGACTTATATTCTATTGGACCATTTTTTTTATTTCTATAGGAACCTGGCACGCGGGAGGTTAATTCAGTGAAAGTGTATTTACATACCTTTTGCGGGCTCAAATCTCCATTCCTAATCCCATTAAGTTGCTCCTTCTCATCTCTCTCCTTCAACTCCTGTCGCTTCTTCTCTTTCGCTCTCGCCTCCCTCTTCGTAGCCTCAAGCAGCTGTCTCGCTCGCTCTTTAAGCTCATCATGACGCGACAACAATTGCTATAGCCAATCGCGTTAAAGCGTTCAGTCGATCAATGGGGAGATTAGATTGACCATTACAGGGCCGGATTTTGAACCAATCAGAGCGCAGTATTCCGTTTCATAACAAGCGTAGCACACATGTTTAAAGCGATGTCGATGGGTGATATGTGGATGGGAAAAATAAGTCTTTTTTAGTCTAATGCGCATAAAACTTCATAATAAACAGAGAGTACAGAATAATAATACAAATAATCAAAGAAAAATAGTAGCTCTACAAATGATGATTTTCTGGGACAATCTTACACAAATCGACTTAACCCCATAGTAAGCTCAATAAAGCTTGTGTCATGTGTACTAAACGACAAAATATTGACTTTACTTAAACATCCAAGAGCTCATCACACAAATATTGGCCCTTAACGGGATTTGAACCCGGGACCTTCAGCGTCACTACCCACTGGGCTAACCGGCCGAAGAATACAGCGGTGGCCCAGTTCACTAAGCTACAAGTTACAATTTCACAACCCTAAACTAAACAAGCACCTCAATGTTGCCAGTTACATGTAAAATCGTAAATTGCCATCTTTTCTTTGATTTATACATTTTATAATTCTATACTCTCTGGAAACAAGCGATTAAAAATGTAAGTGATGCTTATGCAAAATCAATTCTCCACTGACGTTCTTTTAATTCAAAAGCTTCACAATAGACTAACACATTGTACCCGAAAGTAGAGCCACCATAAAATCCACACAACATTAAAACTGCGAAAGTAACTGTCTGTCTGTTACCTTTTCACGCTTAAACCGCTTAACCGTTTTAGGTGAAATTTGGTTAGCAGATAGTTTATGACCCCGGGAAGGACATGATTTAGTTTTTATCCCGGAAATTATCCCCTAAAGGGATGAAAAGAGGAGCGGAAGTCTCCATGGGAGTGCGATAATTGATGCTGCGCCTGTTAGAAGTCTAATCGCATATTTGCTATTAGAATTTGTAAGGCGTAATATTAATCTCTTAAGGTGATAAACGAATATACGCGGATGAGGTCGCGGGCGAATGCTGGTATGTAAGAAATGTCTTCCACTATTCGTGTATAAGCTTTTAAAAAGATGCATTAAATTAATTAGTTGAGGTTTTAAGTAATTCACTTTTATTAGCTGCTATTTTAACTCGTTTCATTAACAAAGGTAATCTCCAATTAAACGTGACTGTGTCCCCCAAACTTACTCCAAACACAAAAACGCACACCCATGAGCAACGAAAGTGGGCGCTGAAACTGAACGCGCCTTCGTTGCTCTTGAGTATAGTCTTTACATCCTCAAAGCGTAAGCCACAACGTACAAATGCAAAGTCACTCACCGGCGTAGGTTTGGGCAGGTCTATTGTGCTCTCTTTCAGGTGCGGCCTCTCTGTTTCCGTACTGTCTGAGGTATTTTTTAGAGGGTCGGTTGTGGCTGGTTCTATTTTGGGTTTTTCTGGAGTTTCTGTGAAGGTTAACAAAATTAAGTATAGTACGACTCTTCTAATCTTTTAAACAAAGGCCTTTGTCTCCATTATCGCATAGCCGCTAGCTACCGATTAAGCAAGTCCCACTACAACATTCATGTTGAAAAACAAACGGTATCGTCATAGTATTAAGGTTCAAATTTAATGTCACTGATATTCTAGATATTACGTTTTGGTAGTGTAGGACGATAGATTGCCCCTACTACAAAACGTAATATCTAGAATATCAGTGACATTAAATTTGATAGCTAGCGGCTATGCGATAATGGAGACCAAGGCCTTTGTTTGAAAGATTAGGGCTCGGAGCGAAAAATTCACCTGAGAAGAGTCGTACTATAGAAACAAGTAAGGAATTTAAATGATTTTTTAAGGAAGTCAACTGATGTTTTACAAATATTAAAGCCTATGTCACTCCCACGATTAAGAAAAATCTCACGACAACTCATGTCAAAATCCATTGGATGTAGCCCGTGAAATATGTATAGTTATTTTTATTCAGATACTTACATACCTATATTAAATACGAGTACGCTCGGAAAACAATCCCCTTTAAGGGGATGCCTTGATTCGAGTCGACCACGCCCCCTAGACAGAGACACGCTTACGCCTTCCGCGCACGAGAAAAAGAGATGCAACACTCTTCGGGAATGGCTTTTTTGGACAAATTTCGATAAATGCCTATCTTAGTGAAGTTTTATTTATATTTCATTATTAAGTGAGATTTTAGATGAGATAATGAAATACTATAGTATTAACTTGATTGTGTCGTAAAATAATGTATTGTTTGAGTAGGCTGAGTAAAAAAAGGAAAATAAAGACCCAACTTTGGAATTTTGTACTAGTAGGACGGCGGCCATCTTGCTTGCCGCCTGTTTGATGATAAGCGGACTCTAGAAGATTCACGAGCGCCTACCCTTTATACATCGAACACCGTACTGTTCCCCGTGCGGTGTCGGGTTAGAATAGCACCGCCCCCTTTCTTCCCGTGGGTGTCGTGAGAGCTGACTAAGGGAACAGGGTTGAAGTGTGTTGTGGGCGATGGGCTAGCAACCTATCACTGCGATATCACATTTTATCGATCTTTTATACACACTTATGCTTAATGTGGCATTGGAACATAAGTTTCAAGTGCTCTGCTCTGCTTTCGGGAAAAAAGGCGTGAATCTGTGTATGTATATATGTATATACATACATACATGTTTGAATATGTTTAAATGGATTCACTGAAAATCAGCGCCGTGGCACTTCATGCCTCGACACAGCTGAGTGTACTCCTTTTTGACACTGACCTCAACAATGTATCACTTATTTTATCTTTTTTTCTCTAGTTTTAGGCAAGTTTGTTGTTGTAGTGTGTTTCAAATAAATCATCATTCATTCATTAATTCATATTTTGAGCAGCCCCACTTGAGAAGAACCTACTGAGGACCACAGCCGCAATAACAGGCATGTGGTGTTGTATGTAGTATGTACATGGCATGAAGTGCCACGACGCTGATTTTCAGTGAATCCATTTAAATAGTACAAAACAAAAATAAAAACAAAACAAAACAAATAACAAAGAACACCAAGCGAAGCAACAGTATAAATAAATAATTAAATAAAATATCACTATAAAATATTAAAAATGGTATGAATCAATGTGTATACGTTCAGCAACATTTTAATTTTTATATCGTCGGCTAGATAGAGGACGCTTGTTCCATTAGCAGATGGATTTTCAACTTGTGTTTAAAGTGACCAGAGAACTAGAGTTTCTTATTGGCGGTGGAATGTTGTTCCAGCATCGCGTGGCAATATAGAGATGATATTCCCCTGAGCCCTATTTCTCTCATCTTGTGCGTCAAGACAAGAGACTAGTACTGGTCGATGACCAAACACCGGTTTGGCGGGGGCAAAAAAGTACCAGTGCTAGTGATTAATTAAAAATCGACTAAGTTTATCGACATCGATAAAAATAAATTTTTAACCATCATTATCATAACTAAACTAATGGCTAAGTTTGAATACGTTTAACTATGTGCAAACCTCTTTCATTTATACTTACCGGAAAAGAAATAGAACTGAGTCATATAGCAGAAATTCATCAATACTATAAATTGTTTGAATTTGCTCCAATTACTACAGTTGACCTAGAAAGGTCATTTAGTTGGCTAAAATGGATATTGTCACCCAGGCGACGAAGATTAAAGTCTGAAAATGTGGAGAAAATTTTGATTGTATATTATGAAAATTATATTAAATATTAAAAAAGTTAATTACGCAAAAAGTTTATTTTTGTGTATGTAGTTTTCTTCTTCATTCAAATTCTTGAAATTACCCAACGGTTGTACGTCATTTTTACCGATATCAACTAATAAAATTAGTTTAATGTGTCCTCGCACTATTAAACGTCAGTACAGATTTGCCCCCGCCAAACCGGTGTTTGTCGATGACATACTGGTTGATCCTACTAATATTATAAATGCGAAAGTTTAGATGTTTGGTTTTTTTTTATGGCCAACAAGCGTACGGCCCGCCTGATGGTAAGCGGACACCGCAGCCTATAGACGCATGCAACTCCAAAGATGTACCATCGGCGTTGCCGACCCTCGATATGTTTAAGGATTCGCCGTGTTGACAGCTGAAGCAACAAATTCCCTCGCTCTCAACACAACGCATCCTCGGAAGCTCTGGCGACCTTGCTCACCTCCAGGAACACAACACTGCTACAGAGCAAGTAGTAGTGTTATTATGGCTGTGGTCTTCTGCAAGGCGGAGGTACTTACCCAGTTGGGCCCAGTTGGGGTTGGATGTTTGTTACCCAATCACGCTTAAACGGCTCAACCGATTTGGATGAAATTTAGCACGAAGGTAGTTTACATTCTGGATTAAAGGATAGTTTCTATCTCGGGTCCGCGCAGACGAAGTCGCGGGCGGAAGCTAGTAGATAGATAAAGTAGATAAAACCAGAACACTCGATTTCCAAAATACTTACCGTCTGTCAGCCTCGTGATGTTGAACGTGTTGATAGTGACTGTAGCGGGAGCGGGCGCGGGCGCGGAAGCGGGAGCGGACGGCGAGTCTTCGTCGTCAGAGCCGAAGGGGTCCGTCAGTTCTTTGCGAGTCATGAGGTGAGTGCGGACGACCGGTGATTGGATGGGTTGCACGGTTTGTATGGGCTGTGGAACAAAGAAGTGTATTATTTATTTATTACTAGCGACCCGCCCCGGCTTCGCACGGGTACTATATTATACATATAAACCTTCCTCTTGAATCACTCTATCCATTAAAAACCGCATCAAAATCCGTTGCGTGGTTTTAAAAATCTAAGCATACATAGGGACAGACAGCGGGAAGCGACTTTGTTTTATACTATGTAGTGATATTAGGGATTTTTTTTAACTTATTCGTCACTATATATTTATTATATTTATATTGAATAATGAACTCCATCGTCGTATTCGATAGATTTAAAATTAATTACGAGATAAATTATCTACTCGCAGGGAGCCAAGTAAACTAGAAATATTTACTTCATTTTTGTTAGTTTATTTTGAATCTTCGGCTAGGACGATAGAGTTCAGTATAATATGGCATGCGCCGACCTCTTAATGGCATTGCTTTGACGAACGGAGGAATAATAGAATAATAGAAGAGCTTAGACCATTAAAATGTGTACTGTTATATATCTATATATACAGGGTGGAAATAGATTTTGGGTCAGTGAGAGCAGCTACCAGATCCCGTGTTGCTGGGCGAAAATGGTCTTAGGAGACCTTCCTTCGATAATAAATTAATGAAGATTGGCGTTTACAGATTTTGGAAAAAACATACAGGGTGCGAGAAAATGGTCATTTTTGACAAACTTTTTTTTTATGCCAATCGATACCATTCCTGTCCAGGATCAAAAGCTTGTATGCGACCAAAAAGAAATTTCCCGCTAGAAAAGCCATAAATTGAGAAAACTTTCCCCATACAATTTGAATGAAAATGAAAAAAGTTTTTTTTACATGTATTTTTTTATGTCAATCGATTCCATTTCTATCCAGTATCAATAGTTTCCTTGGGGTCAACTTTTGGTAATTTAAAAAAGCCAGAAATTAAAGAAAACTGTTTTCATAAACCATTACCACCTTATTACCCATTAAGAATGGATTTTTGAAAATTTCCACCCTCCGTGTGGTTAAAAGGGGGTTGAAAGTTTGTACGGGGATGGAGTAAAACAAAGGAGTACTACAAAATTAAAACTTTATGAAAAGATTTCTTGTCAGAATACAAAAAAATGCCTTTGCGTTTTGGAAAAAGACACGGGTTAAAATAAAGCATCCCCTAAGGGGTGACAGTTTGTATGGGGCTACGATATAAACGATTTCCACGCGGACGGAGTCGCGGGCAGAAGCTAGTATATATATATGTATAACAGTACTATACATAACAGTTACCTTGTCAGGGGTGTACCGCTCCTGCGAATGTCGAGACGGCACCGACACTTGAGAGTCCTGTGACACCTGCGACCTGCAACAGTATACAGTGTCACAAAAATACCCCTAAATCGGAATGAGGGCTATATGGATACAGTTTATTAACTAGGAAGTAGGGTAAATCGTCAATATCTGGCCACATAAGGAGGTGTCAGTTAGCTACAAAGATTACTTTGCAAATGCTCTAGAAACCAGAAACCACCAATCGGGAGACATGCGTAAGCAATGCAATTGATGGTTTTTTCGCTCGTTGCTAATATACCGCATTTCCGAAATACCAGATTTTGCAAAATATCGGATTATCAATATATAACAGTTTTAGCTTACCACATTCCCGTTACACCAGTTTATAAAATCGTAAGGTACTCATGGAACTAAATCGGTTTTTAGAATGTCTTATACAGAAAAATTGGTATATTGGTAATGTGATAAATCAAGAATGTGGTATTTTGCAAAATCTGGTATTTCGGGAATGCGGTATATTAGCAACGAGCGGGTTTTTTCACCACTCCACTCCGCTACCTCGTACAGCTTTGGTGGATACTCACCCTAACGGTCTTAAACTCGACGTAGTAAACGTTTATCAATACACCTATATTTTATATATACTATTATATACTGAGTTAAGCGAAATATTTTACATACGCTACGCGAGCTACGTAAGGGATATTAGGGAAGAATCTTGAGCGCAACGAGGGATTCAAGCGTTTACGCCCAAGGCAGAAATTATTTCGTTACAGAGCGGCACACACTGCTTTCCACACCTTTTATGAGGAATATCGAAATAAAAGAGGGAATATCAAGAAAAGTAAACTCAACTGTGAGCAAGAGGCAACAATGACTCTTCTCTGAATAGAATGTGTAAAAATGCAATGTTCCGAGAGGATGCGCTCTGTTGAGAGTGAGGCCATTTGTGTCTAGCTGTCAACGCAATGAGTACTAGAAGCGTAAGCGTCACTAGAAGCGGTCATAGCCTAGCGGCGCCTGCCAGTAAGAAACAATAACGCAGGCTAAGCAAATATGGCAGCGGTCAGTCTTTGGATGGGTGTTTGATGTTTGAGTGGTTAATATGGCCGCTTCCGTGCTTTGGAAGACACGCTAAGCAGTTGATCCCGGCTGCTGTCTATGACAGTGGTCGTTAAGCCGAGTTAGAGGCCTTCGGGCGGCTTAAGAACTTCTAACAGTCGAGTTGCCCCCTCACTTGACAAAGGGGGGACAACTGTCACCCGCGTCCGCAGCAGCTGCCTGCCACAACCCTGCACGTGTCCCCTAGTAGCAACTAAAGAGTGACAAACTTTGAAGGCCAAAATAATGTATGCCATACGATTAAATGAACTCAATGAGTCCTATCAATAAAGGGTCGACGGCTGTTACTGGCGTGGACAGGCGACGGGGTCTGCTTGCCATCAGGCCGTGTGGTCGTTTGCCGCCGCCGTAGTGCAGCACCTCACCCGGGCCTCGGTCGGCTCTCCATGTTCCTGGAGCGCCTCGTGCTGACCTCCCTGCTGAAGAGGTCGCGAGGCAGCGAGCCGTCCGTGTCGTGCCGGCCCACCAGGTACGAGGACTCTGTCTCGTCGTTCCCTGCGGAAGTGTACAGCATTTGACAACGTGATCGGCCTCCCAGCGTTATTCCCGGTTGTGCCCTAAAGGAGCCCGGAGTCCGCTCTGGAATCTGATCCCAAGATTTGGCGTAAACACTAGTGTCAACGCGTGAACTGGTTAAAAGCGCCATCTCTAGGATTTCTCCCGTACTACGCGTAATCCTGGATGGCTTTGTCACGTTATCATGTTCCCCGGTCGATTGAGGTCCAATTAGTGCCTAGTGGCCCCGATAGGAGGCGTTGTAATTAATAGTAAGACTTCAAATCTAGAATATAATAGATCTGTTAGCAAGTAAGTACGTTCACTTTCCCAATATACATCATATGAAGCACACGGTCGTCTCTCTTCACACCCCAAGCTACCTCGATCTCCTGCCACGTGTTGACAACTAGTTTTATGAAAGCCCTGTATTTGACAACGGTATAGTACATTACGTACCTAGTAACTTGTACTTGTACCATCGCCAACACAGTTAAGTGACCATCCGTGCACTTTATGTGCATTGTAATAAGGTTCTATATAAAACAGGATGGTCAGTTGACTGTGTTGGCGTTTGTACACTTGTGCAGGTCTGAGAGGCTAGTAGGAAACGCTTCGTTCGTTGGTTCGTGTATCTCGATCTCTGTCGCACTTGCATATTCGAGCGAGAGAGAGAAAGATATGGCGAGTTTCGAATTTCAACGAGTAGTCTAAAGTACAGTCGGCAACAGCTTGTACCAAAAATTATTTTTTTGACAAAGACTTATTTTTTTATACAATATTTTGGGCTGACATGAACTAACAGGTATACTCTTGGCTCGTCTCAGTCGTTATTTGTCATGTTCTTAAATTCGTCGCTTTCTGCTTTCGTCACCCATTCTTCATTCGTCACTTTCGATATTTGCCTATTTCTTCTTCCGGCTTAGTTCGGTATTCGTCAACATCGTCTTTAGGCATGTTCAATGTTATTCTGTTGTTTTCAGACTCACTCGTTATTCGTAATTTTTAATTTTCAAAAATCGAATAGGACCAATAACGAACGTGCCGTGAAAAATATACAAATAACGAGTGAGTCTGAAAACAACAGACTAACATTGAACATGCCTAAAGACGATGTTGACGAATACCGAACTAAGCCGGAAGAAGAAATAGGCAAATATCGAAAGTGACGAATGAAGAACGGGTGACGAAAGCAGAAAGCGACGAATTTAAGAACATGACAAATAACGCTATTCGTACAGATATTCGAAATGTACGATAAGTTTCTGTCAAAAATTTCATTTTTGGTACAAGCTTTTGTTGCTGACTGTACTTTTCTGTATACAGTCATCAACTACTCATTGACACGATTCTAACGAGCCCAAACTCCGTTGAGTTACGTAACCCCGTTGGGTTACGTCGGTTAAACACTGAATTCCCATGGCCACCTTCTGTCTCCATCATCAGATCAGCTCGATGGTACCTTAATATTGAATTGTCATCCAAACTATACTAATAACCAAAATTTCAACTCAATCGGATAACGGCAAATGACTGAAATATGGATTGCAAATTTTGACGGACAACTTACTTACATACGAACAAGTCAAGTTAATATAAAGCTTGTAAAAACGACCGAGACGAGCCAAGAGTATACCAACTAACAATTTACATACACGAATTAAAGTGTCCCATTATTAAAGTGTCCCATTATTAAAGTGTCCCATTATTAAAGTGTCCCATTATTAAAGTGTCCCATTATTAAAGTGTCCCATTATTCCTTACCTAATTGTTCTACTTGCAGTTCGTTGCCGGTGAAGTGTGCCCGCAATTGGAATAGGTATGTCATTATCTGAAAAGAAAAAGAAGACAGATGGAAATAAATAATAAGTAAAGTTCTTCTGTTCCAACTGAAAAGCAATTGTTCAACATCTTCCTTTTAATTTTACTTAGGAAAATCCCGATGTTTTATTTTCACGATTATTATTATGGCTCCTCTACATGATGGCCCATCTTGCTGGCCCACTAGGATGGGCCAGCGTGTAGAGGGTAGTGGTGTCGGATGGCTTATGGCGCGGCGGCATGGCGATGGGATGGCCGCGGTGTCGGTTATTCGGCCGCACATCAAAGGGAGTGGGTGATGGTGGTATATCGGGGAGAAAGCGTAATATGTAAATAGGTAAATTGCCCTAGCGGCTAACGCTTCGACGTCCATTTCGCAAAACGATTCGATCACAACTGAATGTCGCCATCGTGTAGTGGCGTTCAACCATCGCATGGCCATAGCGCTGGGCCATCATGTAGAGGAGCCATTAACGTGGAATACACCACTGATTTGTTATTATTGAATAAAGATTAAACTTAATCAAAAGACCGGGTTGCACTCCGGGAGTGCCGGCAGAAATGAAAACTCAATCACATTGTAACAGTTTTCGAGACAGGTCACGTGTCCGTCTTACGGTCACGTGACCTGTCTCGAATCTCACGTCTTACGAATCTTACGGTCACGTGACCTGTGGCGAGTTTAACAATTTTCCCCATCCTAAAAAGTGCACAGCGCCGCTAAAGAAGTTTACACTTCAAAAACTACAAAAAACTGAAGCCTCCCTTTTGCCTTTCACGGGTTATTTTCTCATTCTAAATGTTTTTTGTTTCAATGAACTTTTGATCTAGTCTATACGATCATTAAAAAAAAAGGTGACCTATGTGTTCTTTTACCTATCCCAAAGCCGAAGAAAGCACTCACCGCTAGTCTGTCGGGTTTGCTCTTGCACACGTCCGCCGCGGTGAGGACTTGCGAGATCCCGAGCGTAGCGCTGGCTTCTAACGCTACTCGGAGATTCTGCTCGCTCTCGTCGGGTTGGAGGCCGGAGAAGTCACTGGAATTGAAATAAAATCTTAGATTTTGGATAGGAATTCATGCTTTAAAATCAATAAGGGCTTCATGTTTTCTCGGAATATTTTTCTTGGTAACGAATTTTCTTTTCACTTATTTTCGTGATCTAGAAGTTTTTTTAAGCGGCTAATTATCGTAAAACAGGTTACAAATTCGACTGGACAAAAATCGATCGACACGAATATCTATATACACGGTGTGGCCTGTAACAGGGGAAAATATTTAAAAGGACGCTTCCTTAGGGCATATTTTTGTTTTTAACAGATATTTTTGTGATTTTTTTTGTTATCTTTATAGTGTTTTTTAAATTAAAATAAACTACTTGTGTCACCCCAGAAGAGTAAAAAATACACTTGAACTTACAAAAAAAAAAGATAAAACAACTTTATTTTCATTTAAAACCACCTGGAAATAATTGCTCACAAGCTCAATAGTCTACCGTTTAATTTTTTGCTCCTATTCCAGGCCACACCCTGTATACATATATTATTTGGGTAATAAGGATCTCAATACTCTTTGAAATCGAAAGAAGAGTGCCTTCGAATTGTCGAGCGAAAGAAAAGCACGTGTGTTTTATATACTTTCCGTATTTTTTGTGACACAACTCACAGGTCAGACTCTATAACGGTATTCCGTGGAGTTCCGTTCAGGCATACCAAAGGTGGACTCACATGAGATCGGGCCGGAAGCGGTGTATGATGGCGCAGAACGCGAGTCCAGAACGGAAGCTGGTCGTCAGATTCGTCACGCGACAGGATTTGTACTCGCCAGTCGCTGATTGACACCACTCTAGCAAGTCTTGGACCTGTCACAAAGGAATAGTACATTACTATAGAGGCCGGCAACCCCTTTTCACGGCGAGGTATGTATAGTGCTTTTCTGCTAAATAAATTAAAAAAACTCCAAGAAATCAAACTTTAATTTTCATCCAGTGCCACAAATAGTGGAATGGAAATTAAAAAAGACCATCTTGCCGGCCTAGGCCTCCAATTTTGTATGAAATGCCATTACGGGTCTCTCGTCTCGCTGCGCCCGAAACGTGACACTTCGAAGCCCATTATGAAGAACACAACGTCAATATTTCATTGCATGTTTCAGAAAAATACATTACTCACTTAAGAGGCCTAGAGCGACAAAACAACATAAATGTACCGGATTGCAGGTAATTGACGAAGAAACATTGCGATCTGAGGTTTTCTTTATAATTAGTTAGGAAGTGGGAGTTTCCGCACGCGTAGCGGGGTAATGACCACTTTTATGTCGCTTTTTAACTTCAATCTTCTATTGTCGGGTTAGAAGACCTAGTCTACTTGGTAGTGACTCGGCCTACAACGCTAGAGGTCTTGCGGTAGGGTCGTTTATTTGTGTGACGAGCGGAGTATTTGTTCCTGATTTGTTAGTAGCGTTCCAATAGTAGAATGTACAATAAGTGCATAAAGCGTGAGATGTTTATTCACCCGAGCCAGCTGGCGAGCGAGGATGGATATAAAATCGAGTGTAAAATGGGTTTTATGGATGAATTGTACACTTTACTTTTCACTTCGATTGCGAGGAAATGAAAACTATAAGTTTATTTCATGAAGTTTTATTGTCTACTTTGGCTGTTGGTATCCTTGTCTTGGTAAGAGAATATTAACGAAACATAATATAATAAAAATAAAGAGTTTATTTTATGAAGTTAAAGTTGCTCGTGTGGCTGTTGGACCGATTGCTTTAGTCTTCGACGAAGATTTTACTTTAGGCACTGGAGCATTAAAAGCGACTTTATGTCGCCTGCGCACGGCATAAAGACGAACTTTTAGAGCATGAGAAATGAAAAAGACTGTCTGTATCGCTGTTAGAGCTAGCGACTCACCGGTGTTTTGTCCTTGTCCATCCTCCCCCTCTCCTCCGTCGGAGTCTTCTCATCATTCTCATTGTCGTTCCTGTCCAGCCCGATGCTATTAAAATTGGACTTCAAATCGAGCGGCTTAAGGTTCAATCTCGAGACCATCTTCGGTTTGAACACGACACTCTTGAAGCTCTCCTGGGGCGTCGCCGGTTTAGGGGTGGAAGTCATCTTGGGCTCGATTTTGAACTTGGTCAAGAAGTCTGGTTTGTTGAATGCGTCGACGGTCCTCGTGTTGTTGGTGGGGGTGGTGTCGGCGGGGGCGGGGGCGGGGGCGGGAGCGGGGGCGGGGGTCGCAGGGGGACGCGCGGGGGGCGCGGTGGGGGTGCGCTCGTCGAAGCGCAGGCTCTGCACGGAGTCGGGCGTGGCGGCCACGTCGCTGCCCGTCAGGCTCTGCGTCATCTCCTCCATCTGCTGACGGAGGTCCGACATCTGGGGACACCATACATCACTATTACAACTAACGCATTTCGATACAATACGAAACGGACCGCGTACGAAGCGGGTCGTACAGTCACGGACTTAATTGTTGAGCCATTTAGAGCTCACTTTATACTAGACGCTTCATAGCTTAACTATTAAAAATATAAAATTAGTTGACACCTAAATGGCTCGACAATTAAAGTCCCTCACCGTACCACAAACGTAAAAAATATACGTGCCTGGTTTCCGCTTTAAACTGTTACAGCAAATAATCATTGTTAACTTTCAAGCGTCTACCCTAGACCAGCATATTCATCTACCTGTCACAGGGCTTTATCTTTTGAACTGTTATTTATAATGGATGGCCGTATTTAGGGGCGTATATTACAAAAAGATTTAAACAAACTAATATAGAGTCAAGTGTTAAAACATGGGTGCATACAACTTACTCATATATACAGAGTGTTTTTTTTAAATGGGACAGTATGGGGAAATCCGAATCTAAAGGAGATAGAGGAAGTGTCCAAGGAGACATTAGGTGTTTTTTTATGTAAACAAATTTGGCTCGTTAAAATTTTTGGTCAAGCGTGAGTTGTTCTTAAAAAATTATAAAGTTGGTCAATTTTTTTTTTGACGCGGGTCGGCTCTGTTTCATGTAAGGATTATTTTATTGTATGGAAAGAAAAAAATCTGAACAGCAGAAGTTGGTCAAATTTAATGAAAACTAATCTTCATACAGTTGGTTTATTACTTGAGTAAATGTTAAATTTGACCAACTTCTGCTGTTCAGATTTTTTTCTTTCCATACAATGAAATAATCCTTACATGAAACAGAGCCGACCCGCGTCAAAAAAAAATTGACCAACTTTATAATTTTTTAAGAACAACTCACGCTTGACCAAAAATTTTAACGAGCCAAATTTGTTTACATAAAAAAACACCTAATGTCTCCTTGGGCACTTTTCCTCTATCTCCTTTAGATTCGGATTTCCCCATACTGTCCCATTTAAAAAAAACACCCTGTATGTCCCATAACTCTTGTCAACGAATTAAGGTTTTGGTAGATCTTTATGAGAGGATGTTATCGATACGTATTTTTGCACTTGACTATAGATGTCATTAGAAGAACCAAATGCGGATAGTTCGCAAAATCCGTACACAAAGAAAATGTTGATACCCGCTTAAGACAATTTGTCCCACGACCGAGAATGTTGTGACACATCCAAAACGTCGGGAAACCTCAAAGAGGTAGATAAATAAATTAGTTACACGCGATTAAATCCCGTTTGGATAGAAATTGTGTGAGAATCGTGAAAACTTAAATCAATAAATCTAAAATCATTAAAAAAATATTTGAAATTTAACTAGTCAGTAGAGTTACATGTAAAACTGATTTTCTCAAACATGCTCGGAAATGTATGCGTTAATATCACAAAATGAAGACAAGAAGTTTCTTTTTCAAGGCTCCCTAGATTTCTTCTTGGCATTACGCCAAGAATTGCTTACTAATATTAAACTGACAAAGGAAAAATTACATACTGCCAACCACCACTACTCTGTAAGCATACTTGCAACATAAAAAAAAAAAAACTATGGTACTATACTTATGTGCGGTTAAACCTGGTACTCGAACGGCTTGTTCAAATCGCATGTTTAAAAAATAAAAAGGCGGCAAAGTACTATTATCAAAGAATAAATAGTTGAATGAAAAAATATGATGTCTGAAAATACCTGTCTCGTAGAATTGTCTGACAATGTATAGTCGTCTTCGTCCAGGTCTTCCAGCACCGCGATGTCAGAGTTGTTGTTGACCGATAGGAGAGACGCTAGAGATTGCATGTCCTCGTCTCTGTAAAATAGAATAAATGAAATAAGTGATCAAACAAAAACACAGAGATAATAAAAACATGACACGACGGAATGTAGAGCACGTCGGAATGTCTCCACGCTCATACTTGGAGCAGACTGGGGAAGTACCTCCACCGTGCAGAATAAACCGTAGCCATAATAACACCACGAGTTACTCTATAGGTGGTGAGTTATGTCACCAGAGCTCGCGAGGATAAGGAATGCAGGTCACATTTGTCTCTAGCTGTCACAGTAAGTCCTCTAATGGACAAAGGGTCGGCCACTTGCTTATGATTCTTCTTGAGCCGCATTTGTGGGCTGCGGTGTCTGCGTATGCTTGCTTGCCACCGTTGTCGACAGCTAGAAACAAATCTAGTATGTTAAGTATGCGACGAACCACGTGGCCTGTCCCTCTCAACAGCACACAGGGAGGCGTGTTTACCCATGTGTTACTATTATATCATCATCATGTCAGCCGAAAGACGTGTGCTGGACATAGGCCTCTCCCAAAGAGTGCCACAATGACCGGCCCTGCGCCACTCGCATTTAGCGTACTCCCGCGACTTTAACTCGCTGAACCGATTTAGATGAAATTGGGTATGAAGAAAGTTTGAGATCCTAGGATAGTTTTTATCGCAGAAGTCATCACCTAAGGGGAAGAAATGGGGGTGAAAGTTTGACGATGGGTCGACTTACGTAGCCTGTCCCTCTCTCAGCAGCACACTGTGTAGATGTGATCCCCTAAGGGGGAGAAATAGGGGTGAAATGGGGGTGAAAGTTTGATAATGTGTCGACTTACGTAGCATGTCCTTCTCTCAGCAGCGCACAGTGTAGAGGTGATCCTCTAAGGGGGAGAAATAGGGGTGAAATGGGGGTGATAGTTTGATAATGTGTCGACTTACGTAGCCTGTCCTTCTCTCAGCAGCGCACAGTGTAGAGGTGATCCTCTAAGGGGGAGAAATAGGGGTGAAATGGGGGTGATAGTTTGATAATGTGTCGACTTACGTAGCCTGCCTTTCTCTCAGCAGCGCACAGTGTATAGGTTATCCCCTAAGGGGGAGAAATATGGGTGAAATGGGGGTGAATGTTTGATGACGGGTCGACTTACGTAGCCTGCCCCTCAGCAGCGCACAGTGTAGAGGTGATCCTCTAAGGGGGAGAAATAGGGGTGAAATGGGGGTGAAAGTTTGATAATGTGTCGACTTACGTAGCCTGCCTTTCTCTCAGCAGCGCACAGTGTACAGGTCATCCCCTAAGGGGGAGAAATAGGAGTGAAATGGGGGTGAAAGTTTGATAATGTGTCGACTTACGTAGCCTGGCTTTCTCTCAGCAGCGCACAGTGTAGAGGTGATCCTCTAAGGGGGAGAAATAGGGGTGAAATGGGGGTGAATGTTTGATGATGGGTCGACTTACGTAGCCTGCCCTTCTCTCAGCAGCGCACAGTGTATAGGTGATCCTCTAAGGGGGAGAAATAGGGGGGAAATGGGGGTGAAAGTTTGATAATATATCGACTTACGTAGCCTGCCCTTCTGTCAGCAGCGCACAGTGTAGAGGTGATCATCTAAGGGGGAGAAATAGGGGTGAAATGGGGGTGAACGTTTGATAATGTGTCGACTTACGTAGCCTGCCCTTCTCTCAGCAGCGCACAGTGTAGAGGTGATCCTCTAAGGGGCAGAAATAGGGGTGAAAGATTGATAATGAGTTGACTCACGTAGCTTGTCCTTCTCTCAACAGCACACAGTGCAGAGTGAGATGCAAGGCCGCCGCCTGTATCTTCTGTGTGGTGGGCTCGAGCGGCAGCACGAGCGCGCGCTGCGAGGGCTCCAGGGAGGCGTGCTTGCGCATGTTGATCGCGCATACGGCGAGACGGCGGCGTTTTCCAGTGGGGGATACCTGGAAAAAAATGTTTTTTATTAGTTTAGTATACTAGGCTACTGGAATTCTTCAGGTGCTGAGTTAGTTCTTCAGCTGTAGGTAGACTCTTAAGAGTCCGCAGTAAGCTCGGCCGAATTTCACCTTTCCATACAATAAAATCAACATGCGAATCAATCCATAAGTAGAATGTGTGAGTCACAAAACGGCTCATTCTTTTCGCAGAACGTTAATTCTGTATAATATCCCCATCGCAAAATGTCCCAGTTGTGATACAAATATGTGTAACCCATCCGCAAAATGTCCTGCCCAAAAATCATCAGTTCTCTCATCAATTTATTTGCTACTACCAGGTATACCCACATCTTCTAGAACGAAGGTCCAGTCCTTATCCTCCAGCTCGTTGGTGCGTGCGTCCTTGAAGAGCGTCACCGCCACCGACCTGTTCTCGGGCACGGAGAATATCACGCTGCCCCTGCGAACATAGTTTAAAACACTTTCAATTTAAGCTCAAGGTGGACTGATGACCTGGTGAAGGTCGCGGGAGTACGTTGGATGCGGGTGGCGCAGGACCCGTTTTAGTTTCACTCTTTGGTGGAGGCTAAGTCCAGCAGTGGACGTCTTTCGGCTGATATGATGATAATGATTATGATGCACAAGGAAAATATAGTCTCGCTAGCCATTCAACTTAGCTATGATGACATAAGTATATCGCCGCTTCCTGGTCACTTACGCAGAAACTGAAACCATCGACACTAGAAGAACTAGTATCTGTAATGCCTCCTCTACACGTCAACAGATGCATCCGCGGACGCTGACAGATGCATCCGCAGATAGATCACCTCGAGTTGTCCACACGTCTGTAGGTCGATCAGTCTATGTTCATTCTTTCAGTTCAAAACCCTTTGATCCGTGGAACAAAAACCGACAACAAGCGGATAAGTGACAGACGCATCTGCGGACGTCTGCGGACGTTAAATACCTACAACAGACGTGCAAATTACCCTCTCTGCATCCGCAGACGAGTAGTGAAGGCTTAAAGAAGAACCAGTAGATTTTTATATCGCGTTTCGAAAATAGTGTTTTGTAAGTATCGTGTTTTGCGAATATGATATTCTGCGATGAAAGAATAAGTAGTGTAAATGAAAGCGGGGCAATACTCAGTTTTTTTTAATTTGCCACCATTTTCTTGTAACAAGACTCGCAAGTGGAAGGAACCACAATTACTAACATAATGTGCTTCCCATGTTTGTTCGATAAAATATAGAGGCCAATGCCCCGGCTGTCTCGTGAAGATAAAAAAGACCGGGTTGCACTCCGGGAGTGCCGGCAGAAATGAAAACTTGAATATTTTCATTTTGAAACGACGAATACAGTAGCGACAGAAGTAAACTATTTCACTTGCAAATTAGCGCGTGGGAACTTATTGTGTGTCGGCCGAACGGGTAAGCGCCGCGGATTGCATGGCGTTTGCGCCCTTTTTCTCGCTAACTCGAATGGCGCAGGCCTCGTCCCGAATCTCTCACCATCTCACAGCCACGTGACCGCCTACGCTCCTACACCTGTGGCGAGTTCAACAATTTTTCCCCATCCCAAAAAGTGCACAGCGCCTCTAAAGAAGTTTTCACTACAAAATACAAACTTGAGCGGATCCTTGAGCGAGGGCTCCCATTGCACCGGGTCCGTGATGACCCGGCGCGAGCGCCGCGTCCACACGACGGACAGCTTGTTCGGCTTCCTGCAACCAAACATAACGTATACAATAAGGCTAAGCGCGCACTGCGGTGCGGCGAGTCGCGGTGCGTTTTTAACCGACGAAAAAAACGGAGGAAGTTCTCAAGTCAAAGCGTATATTTTTTTTTTATGTATGACCACGCATAACTTTTTACAGAGTAGGCCGATTTTGATAATTCTTTTAATTTTAAATAAAATTTTCAACCCTAAGGGTAGAAAAACAGGGGATGATTGATTGTTCACTTACTGATTGAAATGTATGACCACGCATATGTGTGTGTGTGTGTGTGTGTGTGTGTTGTGTTGTGTTGTCGTGTGAAAAACCTCACGATGAATGAGCTTTAGACCTGTCAGTCTCTTGTGTGTAGACCTCTAAGTCTGCATTTCTGCTAAAGCTCGGTTCATCGTGAGGTTTGTGTAATACCTTATTTGCATGTAACTAGTAATTACTAGTTACATGCAAAATGTTTAACTTAATTAAGTTAGTAATTAACTAAAGTAAGCAATTGAAAAATAAAAACTTTTTAACAAAAAAATTCAACCGCCGAAAAAAAACTCCAAACAAGTACAAGTTAAACCAAATCAAATCTTTGTTCATTGATTGTTTGGCGCCGACTCAAAATTACTGAGGTACACTTACATAAATTTAAGAACTTAGTTATTAAGGTTAGTTAATTAAAAACTCAAAATAATTACAAAAATATATACTTGGACATACTTACAATAGTTTAAGAACTTAGTTATTAAACTAAATAAAAAAGGTTTATTATTTTTTGCTTTTCAGTTTTTTTCGGCGGTTGAATTTTTTTGTTAAAAAGTTTTTATTAAAATCGCAAAGGAAAAAAAACGTGATTGTCCAATAGCGGTGACATATCCGCACGTTTTGCCATTATAGTCCCAACTCAAGTCGAAAGCAGCACCGTGTCGCGAGAACAACTGCGTCACTGGGTGGCAGACCGCCGGCGTCCCCACGGATTTTATTCCGCAGTGCGCGGGGTTTCATCATAATGCATACTAGTCCATAGGATGCAGAAAATTCGTGCGGCGCCGCACCGCAACCAATCTGCAGCAAACCACAGATTTTAATCCGCATACGGATTATTTTCCGCAGTGCGCGCACTTCAAGGAGGTTCCATACTTCACAGATTTTGCGGATAATAAACGCTCGGCAAAAATCCGCAGTGCGCGCATATAGCCTTAGAATAGAGAAAAAGTTATATATAACTTTTCCTAGCTAGCCTATGCCCAAGGTCCATATGAGTATGAGTATGAGTATCGGTGTCCATTTCGGTGATGTGTCGAGATCCACGCTGTGGTAGGAGGCGATGCACTCGAACTTTGTGTTGAGTATGATTATGCGAATTGCACTCACCGTTCAGAAATGAGGCTATCCGCAGCAGTACCAAGGTAACCGATACAGCCCTCCGAATCGCTAAACTTAAGTGGCAGTGGGCGGGGCACGTAGCACGTAGAACCGATGGCCGTTGGGGTGGAAAGGATCTCGAGTGGCGACCACGTACCGGAAGGCGCGGCGTGGGTAGGCCGCCCACAAGGTGGACTGATGACCTGGTAAAGGTTGCGGGAGCCCGCTGGATGCCGGTGGCACAGAACCGGTCACTTTGGCACTCTTTGGGCGAGGTCTATGTCCAGCGGAGACGTCTTTCGGCTGATATGATGATGATGACTCACCGTTTGGGCCACACTATGATAGAAAGTGGTGTACCCGAACTTATAGTTACTATGAATATGCGAATGAGTATGAGTACCATTTCGGTGACGTGTCGAGGTCCACGCGGTGGTAGGAGGCGGTGTACTCGAACTTGGCGGCGCGCTTGTTGACGCGCTGGAGCCGCTTCCACACGGAGGCCATGCGCGCGCCGGACGAGCTCAGCTGCACAGACAGACAGACATATATCAATATCAATATAGGGTCAAAAATTTAATACCCTTACGCTTGATGATACACTTTAATGTCGACACGTGATGTACTTTATTTACGGGAAACCAACGCCGTGTAAAGCATCTTGTCTACTGACGAGGCCAGATAGGGGTTGAAATGTTGAATGAGGGTTTCCAGAATGTATTATGTCACCAGCTGGCAGCACCGTGGCGAGAGGTCAAAATCCACCAATCAAATTGATGATGATTAAATATGATTGGTGGATTTTGACACCTAGACCTCTCGCCACGGTGCTGCCAGCTGGTGACATAATACATTCTGGAAACCCTCATTGAAATAGCATGCATAACTTTACTCTAAAGTAAAATTATTGTAGTAAGTATTGTGAGCTCAGCCCAACCTTAGACTCGAGTGGTCAGGGCTAAAGCGAGTTTCCTCAGTACTGCATAAAGCTAGTCTTATTAGCTTTATCGGCTGGAGACCTCAAGGCTCAGGCTAAATGACGACACTACACTGGTTGAATTAATAAGCAATAGAGATTTATGACGGTTTTCTACGGGTAAGACAAAGAAAGACTGAGCGGCAAAGTTATGTCTGTAAGTATCTGCATTAAGGCGATGCCTTGATTTGAGTCGAACACGCCCCCTAGACAGACACGCTGATGCCTTCCGCGCACGAGGAAAAGAGATGTAACACTCTTCGGGAATGACTTTTTTGACATGATAAATACCTAACTTAGAGACGTTTTATTTAAATTTCATAAAGTGACATTTTAGATGAGATAAAATACTATAGTATTAACTAGATTGTGTCGTAAAATAATGTATCGTTTGAGTAGGCTGAGTAAAAAAAGGAAAATACAGACCCAACATTGGAATTTTTTTCTATCGAGGAAATTTTAAGCAACCATGTATCGATAAAATCAGATAATCAATCATATAGTCAAGAATCATATATCTGAAAATCAGACCTTATTGTTTCTTAATCTAGTCAGAACGGCGTTTCAAAGCACGCGATAATTTCCAATGCACAGCCTTAATAAATTCTCGCTTGGTTTCACCGGTTGTTCCGCCGTGTGTCATTGTACATAAGTTTCGTTGAGTTGGCCGCTAGATGGCGCTGTACCGTTCGGGTCGATTCCTGAATCGCGCTATAGAGATTTTCCCGGCGATAATGACCTCTGGCCAGTACTAACTGATTTTTGTACAAGTGTTATACCAGGTGCTTCTGTAGTCCAGTAAATGAACTGACAACTCGTATGGAAAAAATGTCAATTTTGGAAATAATTTATAATAGCTTACTTTTTATGTGTAACGGATATATTATCAATTAAATAGTTACCCAGCGACAAAATCCGACAAAATTTCAGACATCAAAAAAATTATAAATTAACTAACTTCTGAAAAGTCTTATTTTGGTTTATTTACATTTGCTCTATAATATTCAAGATAAATCGTATAAAAAAAGACAATGCATGCTTCATTGAAATCTACATAATTACTTCCGGGTGGAAAGTTTGTCGGATTCTTGAATATATCATCTTAGAATAACATTTTCAAATGAAATCAACAAAAAAAACGCTATTATAAATTAATGTTTTTCAAAACCGTATTTTGCCTGCAGTACTGTGATTGATTGTAACAGTGGTATCGTTTTGGGACCCCTTTGAACACCGGTAGACCAGCTGCTGCAAACGGCGTATTCCCGTTGATGATACATCGCGTAAGGGTTGTTATAGGCATTTGCGCGACGGTATCGTCCGTCAAGCATGCATTTCAAACAAAAGACTTCAAGATTTTTGAAAGTAAGATTATACATTTTTCATCATTAGGATAGGTTTGTTTTGTTTTATAAAAATCGTGAAAACTTACGATTAAAAAAAAATTGAATAGAAAATGAAACTGAAAAATGTTATGCTTTACTGACTTTATTAACAGTCGGTAAACCAATTTATATCTACCTAATATTGTAAATCATCAAGAAATAATACTGACACAAATAAATCAGAACTATCATGCGTGCTCCGTAATGATAACAACATATTGAACATAAAATATATAATCATAACTGGCTTCAGCCTTGATAAGAAGCAAAGATGAGTTAATAACAATGTCCATGACTGCACAAGACTTGAGTCTGACATAATTATACTCGCAATAGGAATGAAATTGTAAGAGTAAATAAAACCAGGCCAAATGTGTGTCGGGCCACGCGCAGCATAGGATTCCGTAGTTGCCTGTCTAAGTTACATCGAGACGCGCGCGCGCGGTTTTTGCTTGCGTTCATTTGACAGAATTGATATTGAGTTTCGGGCCTATAAAAAAAGAACATAGATTTTTAGACTTAAATAACAGAATACGATACTACATACATATAGGTACCGTATCTTCACACCGCCAAAAAGCGATCTCTCCCAGCCAACCACTGCGTAGTGCAATTCTTTTTTCGCATATCTGCTTATTGCTCGTTGCAATGATTACATCTCCTGGGAGTCCTGGGTCACGTTAAAACTGTGATTTAATTGGCTTAAGTCTACCAAATATAGGGTTGTCATCGAAGCATGCTAGAAGTCCATGTTGTAACAATTTATGTAAGAAACTCTGTAATTTTGTCTCTTGGATAACGGGACAGAATAATATATATAAAAGTTGATGGACCCGATCTTATAATATAATCTATGCCACATAAAAAGTACACATAACCATTAAAATGTACAGTTGCTGAACAAAACGCATTAGATGTCAGTGAAATTACGCGAACCATCACATATGTCAAAATAAGTTATGTAAAATGTCGTGCACCGATTTCTGGTCGTGTGTCTGGAAAATACTAAAATGGCATATATTACAAACTAGGTTCTGCCCGCGACTGCGTCCGCGTGGAACTCGTTTATATCGTAGCTCCATACAATATTTTACCCCCTTAGGAGATGATTTCCGGGATAACAATTATCCTATATCCTTCCCCACGACTCAAACTATCTCTATGCCAAATTTCATCCAAATCGGTTCAGCGGTTTAAGCGTGAAGAGGTAACAGACAGACTCACTTTCGCATTCATAATATTAGTATGGATTACCTGGTTAAAAGGTTAACCTTACCTTCTTTTTCTCATTATTGAACTGCCGAACAGCATTACTCTTCAATTTAATCCATCGTGACTTTATAATAGTGTTCATTGTCACAGTTTACAAAAACAATACACTTATAACTTGTTACTATCGATTTTCACAGTCTACAACTGAAATGACATAGGTATATTACTATAATAAAATGTCATACTATACATTACCGAATGTTACCAATTGTGGTTTCCAAAAAACATGGCGCACTTATGTAGAAACAACGTAGTTCATGCATAATTAGATAAATAACCATTAAAATAATTTAACTACACTCTTGAACGTCATATTTTTAACCGCCGCAAATTCGTTGGAGATTTGTTTTCACGACGAAAGAAAACGGCACAATTTTCAACTTGTTTCTTCTGTATTTTGTGTTCCAGATGTATCGATTAAACATCTTTGCATTGGCACTATTTAGTCAGTAATTACAATATTATAATACGCGTACATTAATAAGGATAATATAACAAACTGTGCGTTTCAAGTCCCAGTCCCAGCTCTTGTTCTTATCGTGTGATAAGCTACTTGTTATGTTTCCTGTCTCTGTCTGTTATTTATTTGCTTTAATGACAGTGGATCTGATTGATGGATCTAATGAGATAGATCGGTTTATTTATTTGTGCAGGATACTTAGTTAATAAGTGCTTGTTTAAAAAAATATATTAAACTGTTTATTTCAATAACAAGCTTACAGAGTTGCCCTTATACTTAGCCTAATCTCCATTGTGATAGATTGTATGCTAAGCTTAATTTCATTTCATCTATATATATCTTTTCTTATATTTATTTATATTTATATCTTTCTTCTTAATTTACGAGTATATAATAATATAGTGCATAATGTCTAACTTAAAGACAGTGCTTTTTTAACACTATTTTAATCTTGTGCGGCTTGCCCTCTTCTAGATTATCTATTATGTGTCTAGGAAGACTATTTAAGATTTGAGGTAGATAGCTCGACCAGACTCTTTTTCCATAATAGTTGTTGCTACTTGGTATATTGAAATGTTTACTATTTATCAGTACTCTAAGGTTGTTTGGCCTGTCATATCTATTCAGACTCCAATTTATGTCTATATTCTAATATTATCGCTAGTTTGTTTGACGGGTTAAAATAGCATCACCCCCTCTTCCTGTGGGGGTCGTAAGAGTAGACTATGGGCATTCAAACCTCTTCTTCTTCGTCGTTTCTCTCTTGACAGAGTGGTCGTGGTCATCGTTTCAGGTGTTGGTAGCAAGCTTCACAACACGCCGCCATTTCTCTCTGACAGTCGCCTTCCTTATGCTTGCGTGTGGTGATGCATCTACTGCAGCTTTTATCTGGTCTGTCCATTTCATTGGTGACCTGCCTCGCGGTCTGGTGCCCTCGACCTTTCCCTGGACCACGAGTCGCTCGATAGCTACGTCTCCTCGACGACATACGCGCCCGAGAAACGTTAGGATGCGAGACTGCACTACGGATGACGCTGCTTGATGCCGAGTTCCTCCAAGCATTTTCCTCCAGCACCACATTTCTAGAGCGTCTACCTTCCTTCGCTCTGCTTCACGTAGCGTCCACGTCTCTGCGACGTAGAGAAAACGGGGAACACGACCGCTCGAACGAGCCGGATTTTCGTTGCTCTATAAATGTTGCGGTTCTTCGAAATGTTCTTTAGCTTATCCATCGCTGATCTAGCAATCGCCATACGTCTCTCGATGCGCTAGCTACCTATGTCATTTTCTCCAGCTTTAAACGTATTGCCTATATCCTACTATAATATTATAAATGCGAAATTGTAGATGTTTCGATGTTTATTAATCAGTCACGCAAAAACGGTTAAACGAATTATGGCATACATGTCGTATGTAGCCTGGATTAACATATATAATACTTTTTATCTCGGGAATCATCCCGTAAGGGGGCGAACGTTTGTATGGAGCTACGATATACATAAACGAGTTCCACGCGGACGAAGTCGCGCGATGAAGATACTTAAAAATAAATTAAATTGAAAGTTGTTTATTACGCTTTTTGGGAATAAAGGCAGTATGTATGGAAACTTATTCGTTATTGTTTGGATGTGAGCTTGATTTGATAAATTGTATTATAATTTAAATGTACGTCAAAATTAATTTAATTTACGTATTTGAAAAAAAAAATGTTTTTATACTTAAACTCAAAATGCATATCATGCATTACAATCTATTTTAACCAAACAAACTCTATAAATCGTTACAAAATTTGCGGTTTAAATTCACAAGCACATCCACACATTGTTTGTCCAACAAGGCCATACCGCCATACCAAATAAGGCCCTAGTACACAGTAATAGGATATTATTTCCCATCGCAAAATACTTGAGCTATCGAAATGAATAATACAGTAATCTGCCTCGCTATTCCCATTGCGCTGAAATTACGACCATATATCCACAGCAGATAAATGAACAAACAGACTAGACTTTTTTTATTACTAGACCCAAGTCCTTTAAAGATAACACCGTTGGTGATAAATTATCAATATTATCGGCACTCCATGTGCTTAATGACTTGATTACTGTATTATGACAGTTGGCCGCCGCGCTTGACAGGTCCCGGTCGCGCGAACATGTAATAAGCAACTTTACTACACAGTGGGACGTAAAGTGCCAATGGAACGGCTGTTGCCCCTTTTGGGGCAAGGCGACGAGGCGAGGCGAGAATTGAAATTCGTATGGCAAATTTTCAATTCTCTCCTCGCGCATGCATCGTCGGTGGAAATGATAAGTGCCATACAAATTTCAATTCTCGCCTCGCCTCGTCTCGTCTCGCCTCGTCTCGTCTCGCCCCTCCGGTGGAAAATCAGCTTAAAGAGCGCCGGCACATTACAGCTACTAAACGCACATTAAACCACTAGTATAGAAACATGCATAGCCTGTCTGTTAGTGTTAATTAAGGGATTAATAAGTAAATAAATAAGTAGACGCCAGGAAAGACAGTGATAACCTCGAGAAACAAGTTATTAATGGGAAAATCGAAGGCGAGCGATCAAGGGGCAGTGGTCCAATGCGCTGAACAGACCAAATTCGCGCAGCACTTAATACAACCGTTCACGACGCTCACGACGCTCTCTCACGCGAAGAGAGAGACACATCACCCAAGGAAGAGAGAGGAGAGGAAGAGATATGACCACGACCCTCAGTAAAGTAATGAGGAACCCGATACAAGATGGAGGCCGCCACTAAACGCGAAACCCGTAGCCGCCGCAGCTTGTGGCTCAGCTAAACGCCCGGTGTGCGCTTATTGTATAGTTTGGTTTCAATATTTAAGATGTTGTTAACAGATGGCGTTGGCTGTCCTAATTTTGGTAATTTAGTATTATTGTTTTCATATGGCATCAAAGCCAATAGATTTATAAAAAATATTAGAAACTATGTATCGAAGTACCACGCAGCATAGCCATTAAATATTATCCATAAAACGTCGAGTCTCAATAGTAGCCATATTGAACAATAGATGGCGCTGAACCGTCTGATAAAACGCGCTATTAACATTTTTCTCAAATTCATAGGGTGGCCAAAGCTGCCTGGCACAGTTAGTTCCAAATCAGTACAAAGCAAAAGTGTAAAAGGGTAGCAATATTTTATTTATTTTTTTATTTATGTAATCATACAAAATTTATACAGTTGACAGTAAGAAACCAAAGCACTGTACAATTTATAATTATTAACATGTAAAAACCGAAAAAGAAAAAGAAAAAACCATAATATTTAAACATCCATCGTCTCGCAGTATCTCAGACACATGTGACATACATTCGCCCATCGACTAGCAAATACATCACATTCAGGTGCTTGTGACAGAAGCGAGTTCAACAGTTTTAGTGCCCGAATAGCAGGGGAGTTTCTGTGTGCTACAGTACGAGTTGATGGGACTGCCAGGAGAGTGTGACGTCTCGGTCGCAGGACTGCTTTGGGCACAAAAGGTATAGTGAGTTTTACGGCTCGTGCCACTAGATCCGGGCAGTCGGTGTCGCCACGTAAGATTCTGCACGTGGTCACCAGAAGATTGTAGTTACGCCTTACTTCAAGAGAATTAAAGCCCAGAGAACCTAGCAGGAACTTGGTAGGGTACAAGAAAGGGTAGAGGGAGTACAGTTTCTTATACATAAACCTCAGGAAGGTTTTCTGTACTTTCTCCAATAATAAGGCGTAAGTACTTTCAGCTGGGTTCCATATGATGCTTGCCACCTCAAGCTTACTCCGGACAAGGGCCGTGTACAGCAGCGTGATTGCTCTGGGATCATTAAAATCACACGCATTTCTAATAACAAATCCCAGTCGCCTGTAACAATCAGTAGCTAGCCGCTTGATATGGTCATGAAATGTAAGAGACATATCAAAAATAACGCCGAGGTCTCGAACAGTTGTTACGCGAGTTATGACTTCCGATCTCAGCATATATTGGGCAGTAATAGGCTTCACCGAACGAGTGAAGGACATAACACAGCATTTGGGAACATTGAAATGCAGCTTATTCGATGTACTCCATTGTAGGACTGAATTTATATCCTCCTGTATTGCTGTGCAATCTGCCATTTGCTGGACACCATGCATAAGTTTAAGGTCATCTGCGTAAAGAAGACACTTGGTGTGTTTGAGTACTGAGTCAAGGTCATTGACCATAACGCCAAATAAGAGTGGTCCAAGGATAGATCCTTGACTAACACCGGATTTAGTGGAATAGGGTGACGACACAAAGCACCCATGCCTTACAAACTGCTGCCTACCACTCAGGTAATTGGCAAACAGTTTTAACAGTCTTGGTGAGAAGCCGATATGGCATAGTTTACTGAGCAAAATATCGTTATCGACTTGGTCAAAGGCCTTCTTGAAGTCGAAGTAGAGCACATCAACTTGACACCCTTTATCTAAGTGCTCAGATATTATATTTGTAGCAGTCAGAAGGTTAGTGTTAATAGATCGTCCTGATCGGAAGCCATCATATCCATCCTCATCGGAAGCAATAGAAAGTGATGTTATTATTTTTGGACCTCGAACACTGATGCTACACACTTGGACGAGTTCATTCATACATTGAAAGAATTTCATACCCCAGCATCGAAAACAATCAATATTAAAAAAATCTCAAGCATTCCAATCAACATGCCAAACAAATATGAACCCTACGACCTTTCCATTAAGACGCATTGCAAACATCCGTCATGAGGTCATCTGTACATCAATGTTATATTTAGTTTCAAGTGGGTGTACACATTTGTATTTCCTTATAAGTTATTTTGAACTTTAACTGTGAAGGAACAAGGTTGAGAGTTGTTGTGGTAGGATTGTTTACTTTTTGAGGATCACACCTACAATAATATGCAGTCGGAATGTTTTACTTGTGAGTCAGCTTTGAAATTGGACTTTATGACTAAGCTGATTAGGTTTGATTTTAAAGAGACACCAGTTTGGATGTAAGCTGTATTTGAATATACTAAATCATTAATTGCTTCTGTTGTAAGCAGATTTTGTGAATGAATGTTATAACATCTTGAAATAGAACTATTAGATAAAATCGAGATGGAATTCTTATCTTGCAGTAAACAATAGTTGGGCGAATATTCAGCGTTTTTAAGGCGTTTTTTTTCGTCAATGTCTTCAACAGCAAATACTATTAAAAGGTACGAGTATCAGAGTCTACTTTTGATGAAGATGCTAGCCAATACCAGTACTGAATCTTTTTTGAATAAAGGTTCTGCGGTACGTTTTACCTCTGATGAAATAATATTGAGCCAACAATGACGTTAAAACCGAGCGGTTCAAACGCTCGGAGATTCGCCCAGTTCATTATCAAAATGTCATGTAAATGGCATTCTCCATGTCAAAATTAATTTGAACTCTCAGGACCCTTCATTAACACATAGATTCTAATTATCTATTTGTGGGACTCTCGCAGAGAACCATAACTTCGGCGTTTAAAGCCTACGCCAAAACCAAACACCAACACGAGTGGAGGAATGAGGCCGGCTTAAGGCACTCTAAGCTCTTCATAGAAGGAGTGGACTCGGGCTGGACTAACAAGCTCTGGAAATCCAGTAGGAAGCAACTCGGAATTATCTGGGGTTTTCACAGGTCACTTCGGGGTCAAGGATCTCTTGGCCAAGATGGGACTGTCGGATAGTTTAGACTGTAGAATGTGTGGCGAGGAGGATGAGACCATGGAACACTTATTGTGTGAATGTCATGCCCTTGCCAGACAAATAATGAATTACTTTGGTAACAACTATCCGCAATGCGATATTCCAGGCAGCCATCGAAACCGATCTTGACACCATAGCGGAGGCCCCTGCATTTTCGGGTAGACCAAGTGTGGTGGACGGTTACCTGAAACTGTGGTGCCAGGACGCAAAAAACAAACAGTGGCTGATGTCTTGGTTGACAACGGCCACACTAGCAAACGGAGACCGTCTTGTCGGAAAGAGGGAGGACGAGATGGTCAGAAAAACTAGATGTGGCATACTCATCCCGTCCATAGAAGATAACCTCACCAAGGTAGGAAGGGTCCTCAATTTCCAGAACTCGTGGGCCGAGGTGAGGAAATGGACCATACACCAAGCCATCCCTCTGAGGACGAGAGGATGCACACTGATGCTGGTGGGCATACCGGAGAGTGTGGTCCCTGCTGTGCTGGAAAGGAACAGGAAACTGAACTATCTGTGTGGGTCAGTCTACATTCGTTTCCAGCATAGTGGGGGGCACTTCAAAGATTCCCCACCGGAAATAAACACAAACCCTGAAGAGGACAACACCCAGAGCGAGGTGAGCAAAGCCATCAACTCACCCACTGCGATGGAAACCGATGGCGCTGATAATGAACCCGACTCAGACGTGGAAGAAGGCATTCTGCTGGATTCCGAAGACGAAGAGGGGTGCACCAAGGGGATCAGTCTCCTGGACCTAAAGGGGAGGAAGGTGGAGGAGACATCGACCGATGGCTCCTTCGCTCTGTAAGGTCCTCCAGGTTAACCTCCAGCACAGCGAAACTGCAACGGTTCAACTTCGACGGTGGCTGGAGGTTAACAATACATCAATCATCCTGATCCAAGAGCCGTGGGTCAGGAACACACGTATAAACGGCCTCTGCAACACCGGAGGTAAATTAATATACAATACACAAAACAAACCTAGGACATGTATACATATATCTCGTAACATAATAGCACAACCACTAACTGAATTCTGTTCCAGAGACGTGTGTGCTATAAAACTCCTCAGAACACAAAACTCAAGCATACCGGAGATAATTCTCGCATCCGTCTACATGGCGGCTGAGGACGAACCCCCTCCTATAGAAATGAACCACCTTATCCGCTACTGCGAACACAAAGGGCTGGAGCTGGTCGTCTCGGCGGACAGCAACGGTCACCACAACCTATGGGGAATGGAAACAAACAACAAAAGAGGTAACGATATTGTTGAATACCTAATGACTACTAACCTGGACATCCTAAACACAGGAGCAAAACCTACATTTGTCACTCGCAGATGTAACACTATAATTGACATTACATTAAGCACAGGGCTAGCAGCTCAACACGTATCCAACTGGCATGTGTCGGACGAGCTATCGTGCTCCGACCACAGGTGGATCCGTTATGACCTCACAGCCGACACAACCAAACCAACACCCAGAAGAAACCCTAGACGCACGGACGTTGATGCATACAAGGAGATTCTGGTAGGTAAACTAGACAATAACATAAACACACACAGGCCTCACAACACCACAGAACTGGAGGAACAGGTAAACAGACTCACGCAACATATAACAGAGAGTTATGAGAACACATGCCCATTATTGGCACCACCAGTCAGTGGGAATAACGCCAACTCTGACTGGTGGGGCTCGGAAATGGAGCGGATGAGAACGAAAATGAGAAGACTACTGAACAGAGCAATGAATACAAAAGCTGAAGATGACTGGGACAAATATAAAACGGTCAAAGCCGATTACAAAAGCAGAACAAGATACAGAAGATCTGCATCATGGCGGAACTGCTGTGACAACATATCCAGTAGCACACAAGCCAACAGGACAAGGAAGATACTAGCCAGCCAACCCAGTCAACTACTGGGCACACTGAGAAGACCAGACAATACCACCACCAGCAATCCATCTGAGACTGAAAGTCTATTGGTGGAAACCCACTTCCCGGGGTGCAAGGTAGTTGACGTACAAACCTGGGCAGACCAGGAGAAGAACTATCATCCAACAGAAAACGAGTGGAAGATAGCAGAACGAATAACAGAGGAAAACAAAACGGCCTGGGCGATAAATAGTTTTGACAACTACAAATCACCAGGTCTGGACGGTATCTACCCTGCCTTACTAAAGTGAGGAGGACATAAGCTGACCGAGCATCTATCGAACCTACTATGCAGTTGCATTGCATACAGATACATACCAACAAAATGGAGAGAGGTAAAAGTAATATTCTTACCGAAACCGGGGAAGAGTGACTACTCAGACCCAAAATCCTTTAGACCCATAAGCCTAACCTCTTTCATGTTAAAGACCCTGGAGAGACTCTGCGATAGGGACTTAAAAGACACGGCCCTTAAAAACATAAAGATACACCCAAACCAACATGCCTACAGCCAAGGCAAATCGACAGACTCAGCCCTTCATGCTGTAGTAACCAACATAGAAGACGCGCTCGCTAGAAAGACCTCCTGTCTAGTCACCTTCATTGATATAGACGGTGCGTTCGACAGGACCAACTTTAGCAGCATAAAACAAGCACTAGAAAGACATAAAACCGAATAGCTGCTCATAGAATGGATTATGAACATGCTAAAGAAAAGAATTATAAGACTATCCGAAAACCAAAGCCACCAGGCACTAGTCATAAGAGGATGCCCTCAAGGAGGCGTCCTCTCGCCACTGCTGTGGAACCTGGTAGTAAACGACCTAATAACGAAACTAAACAATAACCGCTTCCTAACGATAGGATATGCGGACGACATAGTAGCCTGATCATAAGCACACTATGTGAACTAACACAAACAGCACTGAAAATAATAGAGAAATGGTGCAAGGAGAATGACCTATCGGTAAACCCAAAGAAAACCGACACAATTCTCTTCACAAATAAACGTAAACTGGGTACCTACGAAATGCCTATTTGGCACAAAACTAACACTCTCGAAGGAGGTGAAATATCTAGGTATAACACTAGACGACAAACTTAATTGGAGCAAACACCTAGACAGTAGACTAAACAAAGCAAAAGTAGCCTTCTGGCAATGCAGAAGGATGGTGGGGAAGAGATGGGGCCTGGCTCCCCACATCATACTGTGGCTGTACAAAATGGTGATAGTACCAATGATTAGCTATGGTGCCATAGTATGGTGGCCCCGTACCCAAACCACAAGTGCAATTACCAAAAACCAAAAAACGCAAAGACTAGCATGTGTGGCGGCTACAGGATGTATGAGAACAACCCCAACAGCAGCACTAGAAATAATGCTAGGACTCCTACCTTTACACATGCACATACAAAAGGAAGCGGCTGCGACGGCAATACGCCTAAAAAGCCTTAACCTATGGACGAAACTAAACACACCACACACGAAGATCCACAACAGACTGATCACAAGCCTCCCTATCATGGAGGCTCCAATCGATAAAATACCGAGAACTGCAGTCTTCAGGAAAGACTACGGCATATTACTAACAGAAGACTCGAGAGAGGGGCTAAACCAAACAGACCTCAGAATCTTCACAGATGGTTCGAAAACAAATACGGGAACGGGATGTGGAGTGTTCTCAGAGGACTTAAACATACACATATCCAAACCACTGGGTAAACAAAACACGGTATTCCAGGCTGAATGCGTAGGGATAATTGAAGCCTGTAATGCCATAAAGAGACGACAAGTTGAGAACACAAACATACGGATACTCTCAGACAGTAAATCGGTACTACAAGCACTGAACAGTGACATCACATCTAGCTTGATATACGAATGCCACCAAAACTTAACAGAGGTGTGCGCAGACAAAAATAACATTACCATACAATGGATCAAGGGGCACAGTGGCTCAAGAGGAAATGATGCAGCGGACGAACTGGCCAGGAAAGGCTCAGAAACAGCGGCATACGGACCGGAACCAATCTTACCCCTGCCGCAAAGCTACATATACAATCAACTTGACCTATACACCAAAGACCTACACCCAAGATACTGGGAGGATATAGACACATGCAGACAGACCAAAGAGATTCTGTCAAAACGCACAACGCAACAACAAACTCACAACCGCACTACTGAAGACACACAGAAACCAACTACGCATGATAGTAGGAATAATAAGAGGACATAATACCCTGAACAGACACCTGTACAACATGGGTGGACTGATGACCTGGTAAAGGTCGCGGGAGTTCGCTGGATGCGGGTGGCGCAGGACCGGTCATTGTGGCACTCTTTGGGGGAGGCTTACGTCCAGCAGTGGACGTCTTTCGGCTGATATGATGATGATGATGATTTACAGTAGTTCTATTGGGCAGTAACTTTGAAAGAACTACTTATTGCAATTAAACCTATAAATAAATATTAAGGGACAATCTTACACAAATCAACCTAGTCCCATCGTAAGCTCAATAAGGCTTGTGTTATGAGTACTTGACAACGGTATATATATGTATATTACTTAAATACATAGAAAACATCCAACACCCAGAAACAAATATTCACATTCATTACACAAATATTTGCCCTTACCGGGAATCAAATCCAGGATGTTCAGCTTTGTAGGCAGCGTTACTATGAATTGCAAAGGTGATTTATTTGCAGTAGTTGCTTCCAAATTTATTGATGCAAATGATCCATTTGATTTGTATGCCTTCCCATTAGTCATCAACTTAAAACAGTATGTTTTAAATGATAATGAATTTACATTCAGTCTGTTATCAGCTGCCAAACAGAAGGACGGACTTCCTGGTGTTTTAATATAAACAAACACAATGTTTAATATTTTTTTGTTTAACCTTGATTGTAAACAAGATTGAACTCTAGTACAAAGGTTGGAAAGTGCATTTTGACTGATGACAACCAATGCTAAGATTTATTATTTATTTTCAGACCATAACTTACGCTGCCGCTGAGCAAGTTTGAAACCCTATTCTACACAATTAAGTGCAAATTGCATTACTTTCTTGTATAAAAGTAATGTTTTTAATTTGCTACTCCCAGACTATAAATTAGCTGTTGGACAAGTTTGAACCCTGTTACTAGGTAGAGAAAGTACAATTTTAACTACATAGTTAATGACTAAACAAGGATGTAAAATTATATGCACAGGGTGACCTTTTTAAGTAATGAGTCATTAAGGTCATTTCAATATAAGGTCTTATAGTTATTTATGTACCTATGCTATGTAAGTATTTTATTGTACCTACACATTTGCAGTAAGTTAAAACAAATAAATGTTAAACAGAAAGTTAGTTACAATGTTTATTCAATATCTAGCTGCTAGGTATAGTGACAGCTGAAATATTTTACATGTATGATGTCATCGATCAGTCATTTTTTATTTCCTGATTAGTAATAGTCAAGGCAAAAAAAATTAAAATGTTTTGTGGTTAAATTATTTTAAACCTTTTCCTATATAAACTTGAATATTTTCATATTCTACTGGTCAAACTGCATAAAACAGCTTTTTTCATGTTGTTATTTCTGAATTGAACAGATAAAAAATCAAGACTATAAAAAAAAAATATTTGTGTGATCAATTTATTGATAGTTATGTGCACAGCAGGCATCCAACTGATAAGGTATACCGGGAAGCATTATCTCTACAAACATCAAAGACAGCTTTATACAAGAAACATTCCCCAGTGACTTAAAACATGACTCCAGAGCCATTGCATGTCTAAATAGCAGTTTACTTCACAAACATACATGAAAGGACCACACTGTAAACAGAATATTAGAGCGTACAAACAAACACACCGACATGCGCATAGTAAGTCTAAAAATAACTCCAATCGAAGGAAGCCCTACGCGAGTCGTAAAATTACATCATTCCCCTCCAGGGTTCAAGGAACTGACCGTGATATCATAGGCTATCACACTCCGTAGCGCTAATTAACACAAAAAACCCCGCTCCACTCAAAACTCACGCTCACTCGACGAAAATTAAGGATATACTCACAGAAATCAAAATATCGATGTCTCGAGCATCAGAAAAACACGCACATTCCAACACTGAACACTCTTTCTTTTGCACTGGACACAAAAACTGTCTTATTATCACTTGTTTCCTACTAATAAATGACTAATTCCTTTTTATAGAGGCTTATTTTTTACGTAAATTACTGTGAACACTGCAGAAAATTTCAGTCCATTTTTGACGTTTGTCTCAGACGAACAGTGTTGCTGTGCTGAAAAAACACCATGAAACACAAACATTTCTTTGGTTAGTGTTGCTCAACTCAAATAACATTATATAAATCCTTTTTTATAATTAAGTCCTTCTTTCTTACTTCTTCGAAAAGTATTACTTAAATAAAATATATTAAAATTAGTTTATGAAACGTCAAACTTTTTGTACTCGAGCAATAACAAAGCGCAAAATCCAAAATGAAATCGAAGTGGTCTTTTGAAGTCCGCAAATTGTCAGATTTTCAAAATATGAAGTGATTTAATAATGATTTACAAGCTGATTGTGTAGTATTTACCAGATGTAATTAAATATATTTACCGCCGAAGTGTTTTTGATTGTTACGTGATTATTTTTTTTACAAGCACCGGAGTTGGAGGTTATGAAATAAGAATCGCCCTTAAAAACATATTTATGTTTAAGCTATACAAGAGAATTACGTAAACAATGTCGAGAATACTGCACAATCGCATAAGGTAACCTCTAAACTTTGCTATTACCTGTTACCTTCAAACTATTTATACTGACTGACTAGGAACTTATACCAACTATTTCTGAACTTCCAGATCGTCGCTAGTGAAGTCTCCAGTGTGGTCTGTCGTGGACAAGAGGGCCGTTGCGTTCTCAGTATGGACGGGGCGCAGTTTGCTTCTCCGGAAGCCTGTAGATACTAGTCATGTTCAGAAGAGGAAATATGGGATGCTGGTGGCCCGGGCGGTGAGGGGGCTCCTGAAGATCAGATATCTGGTTCTGGGAGGCGCTGTGGGTGGTGGAATGACCTTGAATAAGGTAGACTATAGTCTGAAACAAATCAACTCCCTGGGGGATCTAATGTACAGCCCAATCATCTGTGTTCACATATCTTTCTTTATGGATGGGTTACAAAATGAGATATAGTGGACACAGATTATGTGGCTGTACATTAGAGGAATACTACAGAAATTGTTCCATAAAAATGTGAAATCATTTGCAATGGAGTTCAACATAGTGCAAAAACTGTTAGTTCTATAGATCTTTTGGGAACCTACCCTCAATAACTTGTCCTCACATTCATCTTCTTTTCATTCATAACAACTTTACTATTCCTTGGATTAAAATAGTTTCATGAAAAAAAAAACTTGAATTATTTAGATTGTTATAACTATCTAGTAATGATTATTATGGGTGTCAAACATTAATAATTCCCGTCATTAAAGCATTAATGTAGATTTTTTTTTTCACTGTTTGTCATAAATGTTGTCGAAGTGGTCACAGAGACAGTAACTAGTTTATGTATTTTACAAATTATGTTACAGATTTTTACCTTTTCTTGCATAAATTACATAACCGTTATTATTTAAGCCCAGGTGCAAATGTTATTTATATGCTTTACCTTATGATTGACTGGTAGAAAACACTATGCCATTACATCCACCTTTGTGCTATAACATAGTATTTCCATGAAAAATAAATCCATATCTGCATATTGTTTACAGAAATACATAGAATGGAAGGATGGCCTCCCGGACATGGGATGGGTGAATGAACTGCTACCGGACGAGAAGCAGTGGAACCAGTTCACCACAACGCTTCTTAATGCTAAAGAGAAGATCGGCGATAACCTCAATATTGGTAAGTAAATACTTGCTGTAGAATATAAAAATCTATTACTTTTTTGTATTGCTAAAGATTGCTTTAGTCAGCTAAACTAAAGTAGATAATTCCCACATATGGTTTCATCAATAAAATAAGCAAGCCCCATCTCTTAAAAATAAATTTGGAAGCATTAAAATAATAATAATACATTTACTATTTACAAGATACCAACAGCACAATATAAGAATGTACTTGGTTCAATATATTTTTATTTAATGATCAAATATTCTATATCATGCGACTGATAAAATAAATCCCGTATTGTATTATATACATTATCCCATAATGTGGCCGGTTGTTGCTTTGCAGATCCCCACAATATAACATGAGACAGTGCTAAGAGTGAATAATCAACCAGCACGTCTATCATGAGACGGCCGCGACATACTCTCGATTTTTTTCGCACTATGTGTTCTTATAAGAGAGAGACGGATAGTGCGAGAAAAATCGAGAGAGCTCGCGCGCCGTCCCGTGATAGCCGTGCAGAGATTTGCGAAACTTTTTTTTTTATATGTATCACAACAGTGGTGAACCTACATATGGCCTGCCTGATGGTCTGCACACACTAGCTTATGGACGCTTACGATTCCAGAAGAGTCACTAACGAGTTGCCCTTTTATTGCTATGAGGATTTATTGTGTTGATAGCTAGAGATGAATGCAGGGTCCCTCTCTCAACCCACAGGGTGTCATGGAAGCCTTTTTGTATAACCTGAACACCTCATGTACATGACAATACAATACAAATACTCTTTATTGCACACCTCACAAAAACAAAGCAGTTAAAAAGAAAAACAATACAATAACATGTAGGTAGAGGTAGAGAACAGGTGGTCTTATCGCTGAAGAGCGATCTCTTCCAGACAACCTTTGGGTATCGGAGAAAGAGATAAAACTAGATTATGTAGTAGGTGGTGCAGAGATTATAATAAGCCAAAAATCAAAATAATTATATGAATGCACGTACATAAATAGCTCTATATATAAACATACATACACAATCATACATATATACAAATAACACAAATAAAAATATATAATGCATAAACAGTCAGCCAATAATAACAATAGTAAGACAATCAGGGTTAGGGGAAAGACAAATAATGTTCTTTAAGAAGAGATTTGAAGTTGCCGATAGATTTAGCTTGTCTTATATGAAGAGGGAGAGAGTTCCACAGTCGAATAGCCTTAAAGGTGAACGAACTACTGTAAAATTTGGAAGATGACAAAGGCACAGTTAATAGCAAATTGTTAGAAGGTCTAACAGAATTCAAATAACGAAAACGTTCTTTGAGATAGCGGGGAGTTGCAGGGTTAAAAAGGACACTAAACAGAAGCGAAATAATGTGAGAGTTACGGCGATAACGGATAGGGAGCCACTTGAGTTTGGAACGGAAACTAGAAACGTGGTCATATTTGCGTAACCCAAATATGAACCGAATGCAGACATTTTGGAGACGCTCAAGCTTATTAAGCTGCTCCTCAGAAAGGTCGAGATAGGATACATCAGCGTAATCAAGAATAGGAAGAAGTAAAGTTTGTGCAAGCGCAATTTTAGTTGCAGTAGGCAGAAAATTACGAAGCCGCCTGAGAGACCCCACTGCAGCAAATACCTTCCTGCTCACTTCACTCACTTGAGGCACACAAGACGAAGAGTGATCCATAATAATCCCAAGATTTTTCACTTGCATCGAGTAATCAATCTGAATCCCATCAAAAAGTATTGGAGGGAGATTTTCAAAATCAACTCTAGAAATCAGATTATTGCTGCCAATAACAATGACTTGGGTCTTCGTTGGGTTCACACTCAGACCATATCGTTGACTCCATTTCAGAATGCGTACCAAGTCATCATTAGTTATTTCTATGGCAGAAGGGAGATCACCAAGCACGGAGTGTGTATAAATCTGAAGATCATCGGCATAAAGGTGATAATGAGAGGATATATTGTGTGTGATCGAATTGATAAAGATAGAAAATAAGAGAGGAGATAGCACACCGCCCTGCGAAACGCCCGCCAGAGTACTACACCAAGAAGTACAAGAAGAATCCACCTTTATTCTTTGCCGACGACCATTTATTACCATGACTTTACAAATAAACATTCTATTCTATTCTAACACAGCATATCCACATGTCATACATTTGTCACCTAACTATCAAGCATGCAAGTTGTCAAATGACTCCAGGCAAAATACGGTTTTGAAATACATTAATTTATAATAGCGTTTTTTTTATTCCATTTTAAAATGTTATTCTAAGATGCTTATTCAAGAATCCGACAAACTTTCCATCCGGAAGTAATTAAGTATGTAGATTTAAATGAAGCATTTGTTGTGTTTTTTTTGTATGATTCATCTTGAGTATTAATTATATAGCAAATGTAAATGAACCAAAATAAAGACAAAATATTTATTAATATTATTTCTGACTTTTCAGCAGCTAGTTAATTAATATATTTTTTTATGTCTGAAATTTTGTCGGATTCTGTCACTGGGTGACTATTTAATTGATAATATATCCGATACACATAAAAAATACGCTATTATAACTTATTTCCAAAATTGTCATTTTTTCCATACAAGTTGTCAGTTCATTGACTGGACTAAATATAATAGGGTAGGGTCTATAGTAGCGTCTAATATGAAAACTCTCAAAGCTCCTGGTTACGTTGTGTTGAAATTGTCGGACCTGCATTCGTCTCTAGCTGTCAACAACGAATCCTCAAATCAATTAACGGTCGGTGGTAAACAAACATATGGTTTGCTTGATCGCAAGCAGGCATCGTAGCTAGTATTCTAGAATAGTCCGCGAGACCACTCCCAATACACCTACGTCTTATGATAACACGATAAAATGCATGGCAGCAGGTCAAGAAAGTTGTGCTGAGCAAGAGTCAGAAGATTATCGCACCTACAATTGGCCGAAAGTTTGAAAATCCTTCACTTCCGGTCGAAATTGTATGGGTATTTACGTCATGTGGCATCATTTAGCCCCATAATCGTAGAGAGAGTAAACCTAAGTCTGTCAGTGCTGAAATGGCCGGAAGGATTGGGCTCACGGACTAGAAGAATCATAGGCGCGAAAGCTACCCTTTATTGATTTATGGATTCATTCTGTTGATCTGGCGACCTCACTACCGAGAACACAACACCGCATGTCATCAGGCAGTCTGTATGCTTGTTTGCCAACGTCTTAGTAAAAGAAACAAGTCTTCGCACATCTCTGGTGTAGGTAGACCGCTTAAGCCAATCCTCGCCTGCGCGGCGCGCGGGTGCTTGGGTAGGACGCTGACGGCGCGGGCGGCGTGCAGATGGCGAAGCCCAACGCCGCACCTCGCCCGCGCCCCGCTATCGTCCTGCCTCCGCACCCGCGCGCCGCTATGCCAGTTCTGCGGTCTGCCTATAGATCCTCGGCCTCAAGCTCCATCATTAGTACAATCTTGTATTAAGATTGGTCCCATGTCACCGCTAGTGTCCAAGCTAGTATTTTGCCGGTAGGTGAGCCCCTGATGCTTGTCGCAGATCCCCGCTTGCGGGACGCCGGGCTGGCCCGCGCGGCGGAGCTCCGCGAGTGGCTCGCGCAGAGATATGAGGACGCGGTGGCCGCGGCCGCCGTCAATAATCAGAATAATATCGGTAAGTGGATTCTGGACTTGGATCTCTGACTCTCTCCGGCTCTCTTTCTCATTGAATGACTTGAGAAGACGCCACACCAGCAATAATATTTGTGTGTAAGGATGGTTGACAGGGTAAACATGGGCGTATAAGCCGCGCCAATATCGCGTCAGTCGCGTGTCACGCATTATCTATGATCAGATATCATATTTAAAAAGGCTTTAACCTAGCATTAACAACAAAACCAACTACGTATCAGTAAGTATTGGTGTATGCTGTTACATCAGCGGTACCAAGACACCAGCAATCTGTGGGAGTTCGCCAGTAGAGGTGACCGCAAATCAGTAAGTATTGGCATGTTGTTGGAAGATGGTTTTCTTCACCGGTACCAGGACACCAGCAATCAGAAGTCCGCCAGAGCTGATGGATGGTAGAGCTGCGCGAGTGTCTTGCGCAGAGCTATGAGGACGCGGTGTCAATGTCAAATATTATTCTGATATATCGGTAAGTGAACTCTTGATCTCTGTGAATGGCTTGTGAGGAGGAAACCATGACATGGCGTTTATGTTGTTAACATGTGAAAGTATGTATCAATGTTACTGTGTAAGGATGGCAGGGTTGCCATGTAAGCATCGGCGTAGTGATACAACGGTCCCTGTACTCTCAACGACTGGTTATAGGTTTCAGAGGCTCTAGTATAAGTTTTACCGAAACAAAACGTTACGACCGCGTTCGCGTTTAGCTGTCTAATCCCGTACAAATTGAGGGTAAAACGCAAACGCGATCGTAAAGTTTTTTTTCGGTAAAACTCATACTAGAGCCTCTGAACGACTAATTACTTGAAGGCCCCACTTATACTTTTATAAAAATAGTGGTTTTGGATCATGCTTTGATCGCCGAGAATGGCTTATAATATAAATGGTGTCCTTGTAATAGGGACACCACTAGCAACAACATTGGCAGTCCAATTAAGTCTGAGTCAGTCTCTCTCTAAAATGCTGAACAATGGTAAGTAGATGAAAATAGAGTGTCTCACCTGGGCTGCCTCTCGTTCGCTAAGTTTTTTTTTTTTAAATACTTTTTGAAATACGATTACTTATAGCTGTCGTGTTTCGGCGGTTTAGGGGCAACCTACCATACTCTAACGGACGTGACGACGCAACGGAGCCACACTGTTTCGTCGCCTAAATAATAATTCGTTTTTACTTTTATAATTGTACTAGCTTCCGCCCGCGACTTCGTCCGCGTGGACCCGGGATAAAAACTATCCTATATTTTAATCCAGGCTATAAACTATCTTCGTGCAAAATTTCATTCAAATCGGTTCAGCCGTTTAAGCGTGATTGAGTAACAAACATCCAAACATCTAAACTTTCGCATTTATAATATTAGTAGGATGTATTAGCCTTTAAGGTATTTTTAACTATGGGCCTTAGATGCCTGAAATAAATGGTTTAATATTATTATTTATTATTATAGCTTAAATTGAAAATATTTTGTGTCTATAGTAAAATAATTGAAGATGAAGGAAATCCACCCTTTTTTGATTTATGCCATCATTTGGTCAGAACTATTTGAAGTTTCAAGTAAATATATACTTTCAGCAATTTCGTATTTTTTTTACGTATCTTTAATTGTCTACAGAGCCAGCTCCGAAGATCGTGAACAATCTGCAAAGCAAACCGGCGCCGGCCGCGTCCACCGGCGGGCGGTCTAGTGAAGATCATACTTATGGTAAGTGCACATCTCATTACAATATCGTTTGGAGTAAGATAAGATAATATAAGATAGAAATCATTTATTCAAGTAGGATTTCATAATCACTTTTGCATGGTCAAAGATTATACATTGTATCTATATATCCGTTTTATCACCAACATTACTATTCTGTTACACAAACACGTACACATTTCCTAATTAAAATAATTAATATGTCACCTAATTCTAAGTAATTCAATGTATGTCCGTTTCAATTATTATCATGGTCTTTATGTAGTCCTATAGGAGGCCAGTCATCTTTATCATTTAAAAACTTCAACGGTATAATATGCCTTTTTCAGTAGGAAAGTCTTAAAATATGTTTTTACCCTAGGAGAGGGTAACTTTAGTGCTTCCTTGGGTAGTTTATTATAGAAATGAATGCATTGACCCAAAAAGGATTTACTGATTTTCCTAACCCGAAATTTGGATATTGCAATTTTGTGTTTATGCCTCGTGTCTACATTTTTTAGAGCATACATAATGGTATCATAAATGTACTGTGATGCCATTGTTAAAATATTTATGTTTTTAAAATGTTCTCTCAGTGATACACATGAGCCCATATTGTATATCGACCGTATTGCTCGTTTTTGCAAAACGAAGATGGTTTGTATATCAGTAGCTTTGCCCCAAAGTAACATTCCGTATGCCATTACGCTGTGGAAGTAGCTGAAATACACTATTCGGGCAGTTTCTACGTTAGTGAGTTGTCTAATCCTTCTGATTGCATAAGCTGCTGAGCTAAGTCTATTTGCTAGAGTAGATATGTGTGGACTCCATTGCAAATGTTTGTCCAGAGTTAAACCTAAAAATAAAGTTTTATCTACCATTTCTAAACATTCCTCATTAATATAAATGTTACCACTAACCGGCTTTACATTAGGTAGAGTAAATCTAACACATTTAGTTTTTTTGGAATTCAGTAACAGATTATTCACAGTAAACCAATTCAAAATTTTGTCAAGAGTATTGTTTATGTCATTATAATTATCAGAATGTCGATTGACTTTAAAAATTAAGGATGTGTCATCTGCGAATAATACAATTTCACAAGTGTCTTTTACAATACTTGGCAAGTCGTTTATATAGACTAAGAAAAGACTGCATTTTATTAATAACTACGGTTTGCGTTCTGTGGATGAGATAACTCGAGATAAGGTTTAGGGCGATTTCAGATAATCCATAATGTCTTAATTTAATTATTATAATGTCATGTTCAACGCAGTCAAAAGCTTTTGACAAGTCACAGAATATTCCTAGCGCATCACAAGAGTCTTCCCAAATTTTATAAATATGCTTAATGAGCATTGAAGCAGCATCAGTAGTAGAGCGTCCCCTTGTAAAGCCGTACTGCTGTTCACGAAACAGTTTATTTTTGCGAAGTGAGCCAGCAACTGATTCAACATGATTTTTTTCAAAGATTTTACTTAGAACCGGCAGAATAGAAATTGGCCGAAAGTTCGCTAGATCACTTTTGTCACCAGATTTAAATAAAGGTAAAACTTTACTAGACTTCATTAGGTTTGGAAATATACCCGTGCTTATACAACAGTTAAATATACTAGATAGATGAGGAGCAATTGTATCAATGATATAGCTTATAGATCTTACTGAGGTTCCCCATAAATCTTCAGTACATTTATTCTTTAACGACTTGAATGCCTTACATATGGTTTGTGGTTCTATAGAACTAAATTCAAAGAGGTTTACACATTTACTAATTGAAGAACGTAGTAGCAGTTCAGCTTGCACTGTAGATGACTCAAGGTCTTTAGTGGTATCACTTGCTATATTCGAGAAATAGTCTTGAAATGCTGCCGCTACTTCTATGTCCGAGTTAATTATTTTATTCTCACGTTGTATTTTAAATTGACAATCACGGGGTTTTTGAGAAGAACCTTCATTTAGTCAGAATCATTTATTTAACTTATTGAGACAATGGTCTTCTAATCTTCTTGTTACTAAAGGGGTATATTCAAATTTATTTATTTAACTCTGAGGTCACTCGCTGTTTCGAATGTGTCACAATTCACGACATCTTTGAACAGGTTAATTAAAAAGAATGGGTGGTGAAAACTTGGAACTTTAAATTAATATACATGGATCTGTCATAAGGTTTGCCAGCCCCAGCAGCCGGAAGAATCTCGGATGTATAAACTGATTACTCTCAGATTATCTACATTTGCATGAAGCAAATGTTCTTTTTTTACCATTTTTATTCAGTTATCAGGAACTTAAATAAAATTAAATACGTCTTTGACGACCCTTAGGCTTAAAATTGACACCTTTTCTAGAAAAACGCGTTCACGCCCTTCAAGAAGAAGTCCTAGCTCTTCAAGCTCGCTACCAGCGAGAGCTGCAGAGACTAGAGCAAGAGAACAGAGAACTGAGGCAGCAGAACATGCTCCTGAGACAAGGGAGGCAGCCCCCCGCGAGGAAGATCAAGGTGAGACCATGACAAATGAACAGAGATTTATTCTTCTCCGTATTGATTGAGAAATCAGAGCCATTTATGGACGTTTTCACATAGAAATAATAAATCTAATAATATGTTACGACATCTGTAGCCTAGTTGGTAGTGACCCTGCCTACGAAGCCGGAGGTCCCGGGTTCGAATCCCGGTAAGGGCATTTATTTGTGTGATGAGCACGAATATTTTTTCTTGAGTTATGGATGTTTTCCTATGTATTTAAGTATTTATTTATCTATATAAGTATGTATATCGTCGTCTAGTACCCATAGTACAAGCTTTGCTTAGTTTGGGACTAGATTGATTAGTGTAAGATTGTCCCTAAATATTTATTTTATTATTTATTACTTATGTCGTTCCTCTTGACGCCATCTCATTGCGTACAAGTTAGTGTTTTGTCTGAGCAATGGGAGACACATCAATCAGATCGTTTCGGCCGCCTAATTTTCTTAGATAACTTTCCTTCTGTATAATATTAGTATTAGCTGTCCGCGCGGCTTTGCCCGCGTATTGCAAAGTGCGCAGGCAAACCCGCTAGGCTATAACCATCCAGAAAGTTCATTCTACACACAGGTGAAATAATTTTTGAAATCGGATAGGGGGTCCCGGAGATGACCCATTACATTCAAACTTATAAACTTACAAAACTATAATCTCACAGACTTTTCCTTTTTATAATTTTAGTCCGCCCGTATTGCAAAGAACGCAGGTAAATCCGCGGGATAAAACAGCCTATGTCCATCCGGACGGTGTATGTCTACATTGGTCAAAGAAATTTGTAAATCGGTCCAGTAGTTCCGGTTATTAGTTATTACCCCCTCCATACAAACATATCTTACAATTTCACAGACTTCCTCTTTATAATATTAGTATAGATATCACAGAAGAGGTAGACCTAGGAAAAGGTGGATGGACTGCGTGATAGAGCTGGGTCGTTTCGACTTTTCCGTGAAACGAAACGTTACCGTTTTTTTTTATCACAAAACTGTTTGGAAAAACAGTTTCAAAAATACCTAGTTTCTCCGTGCGTTGCCGCCGTCGCCGGTCGCCAAACGAAGTGAAACAAAACGAATAAAACAGTTTACAGTGTTCGAGTTGCGTTTTGACGTTTTGCATTGCAACCGTCGCGTGCGACGGTCGCCTTCTTTCTACTCGCAGCTCCTTGTCATCGTTTTCATGGAAACAGTTTGTGGTTCTAGGCACAAACTGTTTTTTCGTTACTGTACGAGATGATATGAATAGGAAGAAAGTACACACTTTCTTCCTATTCATATCATCTGTCACGCAGTAGAGCTGGGCGTTTTTTCCCGTAAGCGTTTTCAAAAACAGTTTCTCGTACAGTAACGAAAAAACAGTTTGTGGCTGGGACCTCTCTAACTCATCACACGATAAGTTAGAGAGGTATGGAGGAAAAAAAACATGTTGCGCCCAAGTAAATGGGATAAGGGCAAGCGAATGATGACAATTAGACTAGTATAGAGCCTCAGTAATTGTTTCATTAGGTACATAGCGCGATGCAGTTCACGGAACCCATAAAAAATTTTGTTTCAGCGTTCCCTAATCGACATGTATTCGGCCGTGCTCGATGAGCTTTCCGGATGGGACGCGGGCGAGACCGACCGGCTCCCGCGCGTGGTCGTGGTCGGAGACCAGTCGGCCGGGAAGACCTCCGTGCTGGAGATGATCGCGCAGGCCAGGATATTCCCGCGCGGGGCTGGGGAGATGTGCACGAGGTGAGACGGATGGCAGACAGACAGAACAAAAAAAAAGGACAGACACGCGGCCTATCACACCGACAAGAAGTCGGCTCTTATAGACATGATGCCTTTGGTTCTTCTGTACCAAAGGCGCCTTTTTGCTGGAGGTAAAATGGTTCTTGTAATTTTTTTGAGTGGGACAAGGTTGTCGCGTTTGGTGTGACACTGACAACACCGGCTATTGCGGCGAATTTACACCTCGCCGAAGTGGCAAGAGGCCACTAATGGCCGGCCGGCTAATGGGACAGGATAACAACATGATATATATGATACAAGCTTCTGCCCGCGACTCCGTCCGCGTGGAACTCGTTTATATCGTAGCTTGATACAAACTTCCATCCCCCATTTCACCCCCTCAGGGGATGATTTCCCGGATAAAAACTATCCCATGTCCTTCCCCGGGATCCAAACTATCTCCATACCAAATTTCTTCTCAATCAGTTCAGCGGTTTAAGCGTGAAGAGGTAACAGACAGACAGACACTTTCGCATTTATAATATTAGTATGGATATCGTACCCACTTGTTTGAATTAAAAGCAAGTATTGTTTCAGGGCGCCAGTTAAAGTGACTCTCTCCGAAGGTCCATACCATGTCGCGCAGTTCAGGGATTCTGCGCGAGAGTTTGACCTCAACAAGGAATCAGACCTCGCTGATCTCAGGAAGTAAGTATAGTGTTTCGACAACATTCATTATAATATGATCGATGTGTGTATCGATTACAATTGGTCTCTATATCTGGCTGAACAGTGGTGAGCTGACTAAGCTACAGTTTTGCCATATCCTGTAACTGCCCAAAGGCTTTTTGGGAACGGAAATCCAATCATTCTAAATTGTTGCATTTGTTTTGTTTCGTTCCATTTTAAAACCAAAGCTAGGGTTGAAGTGTGTTTGTGCTAGCAACCTATAACTGCTAAATCACATTTTGTCGATCTTCTATCCACATTTATGCTAAAAGTGGTACTGGAACATAAGTTGCATGTGTTCTGCTTACCCCTTTTGGGAATAAAGACGTGAATCTATTTTATGTTAAAACAAAAGAAACTAATCTATTACCGCGATTATAGTCGACTCAAATTATATGGGGGTCGGCTAGAGTATATAGTTCCTCGTTTTGTGAAATTAAAAAAAAATAAAATTATGCTTTTCTAAACAGGGAAGTGGAACTCCGAATGAGAAACAGCGTTCGAGGCGGCCGCACCGTGTCCACCGATGTCATATCAATGTCCGTCAAAGGCCCTGGCATACAGCGGATGGTGCTAGTCGACCTGCCCGGTGTCATCTCCGTGAGTACAACATGACGCATACGTGTCGTCATTCACACAGTCTTCTCAATGTCTGTCAAGGGCCCTGGCATACAGCGGATGGTGCTAGTCGGCCTGCCTGGTGTCATCTCCGTGAGTACAACATGACGCATACGTGTCGTCATTTACACAGTCTTCTCAATGTCTGTCAAGGGCCCTGGCATACAGCGGATGGTGCTAGTCGGCCTGCCTGGTGTCATCTCCGTGAGTACAACATGACGCATACGTGTCGTCATTCACACAGTCTTCTCAATGTCTGTCAAGGGCCCTGGCATGCAGCGGATGGTGCTAGACGGCCTGCCTGGTGTCATTTCCATGAGCATACCACATGACGCGTACGTGTCGTCATTGACAAAGTCATTTGAATGTCTTTCATGGGCCCTGGCATACAGCGGATGGTGCTAGCCGACCTGCCCGGTGTCATATCCATGAGTATACAACATGACGCATACGTTGCGTCATGGACTGAAGTCGTCTCAATGTCCTTCATCCATACCCATTGTTTTGTCCACGAATAAATGTTTTCTTTCTTTCTTTCTTTCTCCAAAGGCCCCGGCATACAGCGGATGGTGCTAGTCGACCTGCCCTTTCAAATTTGATATATATATATTTTTTACAAGATTCCATCCCAAAGTTAGTGCAAGAACTTCGTGTTTACATTTTTTCATGTTTTAATCCAATAGAAAAATCGTTTGCGATAGTAACATTTGAGCCCGCGACCTTCGCGTGCCGTAGAACAGCTTGCCAAATAAGCTATCGTCGATAAAGGTCCACCCGGATCCATATTGGATCCTACCAAATAGATTTTAGTGGACGGAGGGGATCTCACACGTTGCTACGAATTTCACAATCACCTCTCTATTTAACCGACTTCAAAAAAAAGGAGGAGGTTCTTAATTCGGTTGGTTTTTTTTTCAATGTTTGTTACCTCAGGACTCCGTCATTGATGAGCCGATTCGTAATTTAGTTATTGTTTGTTAGTATATGCTTCCAGGTGGGTCCCATTTTCTAAAAAAATCAGTTGGATGATGGGATCCATAAGGAATTGAGGGAACTCCTCAATTATATTAGGCACGTGTGTAGTGATTTTGGTAATTTCTATTATATCTCGTGTATTTACACCCGGATTTCATACATTTGGTGGAGTGGAATTGATGATGAAGGCCACAGATGACTTATGGAATTCCTCAATTATGTACTTAAAGTACAAAAGTACGTCACAGATTCTGATAAGATTCCGTTGAAATAGCAGCTAATGAAGTGCCAAAGGTGATCCTTGTGGAATCGACGGAAGTCCTCAAATATTATCAGGCCACATACAGCGATTGGGTTTTTTTCTCTAATAATCAACGCATTTGCTCTCGGAAATCAGTTCATGTGGTAAATTGGAAAATAAATGTGGTTTAAACTTTGTTTTTAAAGTAAATTATTAATTATGTTTTTCTAGACACAAACGGTGGACATGGCGTCGGACACAAGGGACGCCATCAAGCAAATGAGCAAGATGTATATGGGGAATCCAAACGCCATCATATTGTGTATACAGGTAATATTTGTTTTACTTAAAATGTTGCTCATAATCACCTTTTCCAGCCCATTATCGCCCACTGCTGAGCATAGGCCTCTCTTCGACTACGCCACCCGCCCCTCTCCTGAGCTAATCTTATCCAAAAGTGACCCGCGATCTTCCTAATATCGGCCACCCATCGAGCTGGTGGACGGCCGACGCTGGCCACCAATCTGACACCTATGTATGCTTGTGTAAATCTGGTGTAACGTAATAGCTGATTTGATGGAGACAAAAGATGGACACAGGAACTCCTATTCAAAAAAAAACAGGCCAAGTGCAAAGGTACACTAAATACCACCTCCACAGTAGCAAAAACCAGAACAGGTTGGCCGCCGAGACACAGACTCGCTAGTTAAATCGGAAAGATCCATGTACTATTTGGGTCCGACAATTTATAACCGATTGCCCGACATAATAAGAAATGCAGCTACAACCCCAGCGTTTAAAAAACCGGTCAAGTGCGAGTCGGACTCGCGCACGAAGGGTTCCGTATAATATTATGTGGCTTATGAAGAAATTATTTTATACTTACGCGCTACCACTGGAGGGTAGTGACGCTGCCTACGCAGCTAAAGGTCCGGGGTTCCAATCCCGTTTCGGGCAAATATTTCTTGTTCAGGCTAATCTTGGATTTACGTCTAGTACCCATAACACAAGCCTTGTTGAGCTTATTATGGGGCTAGTTCGATTTTTGTAAGATTGTCCCCTAATATTTATTTATTTATTGTACCACAAATGACATTATTTTTTGAAAATTATTTTATAACGTTGCTTCCAGGACGGCTCAGTAGACGCGGAGCGAAGCAACGTGACCGACCTGGTGTCGTCCTGCGACCCGTCCGGCAAGAGGACCATATTCGTCCTCACCAAGGTCGACCTGGCTGAAGAAAACCTTGCTAATCCTAACAGGGTAAGTTTTCTTTACTACAGTCTAAGGCACTGGTCCTACCGCCGGCTAGTAAGCTAGAAAAGTTGGGCGAGTAACGGTTCATTGCGTGCTGACCAGGCACAGTGTGATCAATCGATTTTTACAGATCCGCAATGTAATGCTACTCGCCCAACTTTTCTAGCTTACTAGCCGGCGGTGGGACCAGTGCCTTAAATTAACAAAAAATTCATGATAGCTTTCTGAAATATCATACATTGTTATTCTCTAAAAATCACGTTCTTAGTTAGTCAATAATCTTCATAATTTAAACTCCAATTTCTACTTCAAGACCAAAATCAAAAATACCAATGTGTTGCCATGGTTATGTTGATATTTGAATATTACTTTTAAGTCGGTGATTGTATGTATCATTGACTTTGAAAATACTCTGTGAATCAAGTCCCTGAAATAAATTGGTAAAAAGTATTAAAAAAATTACCAGTAAAACTGTTGTATAGGTGAAAAACTTAAGTAAGTCACCTGTTGTATGTAGTAGTGGCGTATTCGAATAGACAATACATGTTTAAAATTAGAACACAAACAAAACAAATGTCTATTCGCACACATTACTCACACATACAACAGGCGACTTGCTTAAGTTTTTCACCTAAACAACTGTACGTACGTGTCTTAACAATCAATAAAAAGTAATATTTTTCAAACAGATCCGTCGAATTCTGGAAGGCAAGCTGTTCCCGATGAAAGCTCTCGGCTACTATGCCGTGGTCACGGGCCGTAGCCGGAAGGACGACTCCATACAAAGTATCAGAGAGTACGAAGAGAGGTTCTTCCGGTCGTCCAAGCTGTTCAAGTGAGTATTTAGTATTTTTACGCTGGTCAAGTGCAAAAATACGTATCGATAACATCCTCTCATAAATAAGTACCAAACCCTTAATCCGCTGACATAAGAGTTTCGGGACATATTTATGAGTAAGTTGTATCCACCCATATTTTTACATTTGACTGTACATACGTATATCGACGATGAAAGCGAACAACTGGAATACATAACCTTATTCTGTATCCTTTCAGAGACGGCCTCGTGACCCCGTCCCAAGTGACGACGCGCAATCTCTCGCTGGCGGTAGCCGACTGCTTCTGGCGCATGGTGCGAGCTTCCGTGGAACAGCAGGCGGACGCCTTCAAGGCCATGCGGTTCAACCTGGAGACAGAGTGGAAGAATACTTTCCCTAGGTAAGAGAACCCGAAGACAAGATGGCGGTAAACCCCCAAATTGGTCCTCGTGTTTCTAGGAGGCAATAAGGGAGAGACTGTTTTAGACGTGTTTTGAGTAAGCATTTCGACCACCAAAAGCGCCCACCACTAATGACATGGTGAAGTTCGCGGTAGTAGTGGATGCGGGCGCAGGACCGGTCATTATGGCACTCTTTGGGGGCCTATGTCTAGCAGTAGACGCCTTTCGCCACTAGGCTTTCACGTTGGTTGAGTTACTCGTACAACTTCGAGGAATATAACAATAATAACAATCGGAACGGAGAAGGCTGTAACGAAAATCTACCTTTACAGGCAACGCGAGCTAGACCGCGACGAGCTCTTCGAGCGCGCCAGAGCCGAGCTCTTGGATCAGTCGGCAGAGCTGTCCGCCATACCAGCCGCCGCGTGGGAGAAGAGGCTGAACGGTGCGCTGTGGACCACGGCGTCTGGAAAGGTGTTCAATGGGATATATCTGCCCAGTGCTGCGTCGGCACAGGAAGATGTCGGTGAGTAGCTTTCAGCGTATTTAGAGGCTGTGAGGTCATGTTTAGATGATAATGACTTTATTTCCTTGCAATGTTTAGAGTATTAGAATCGCACTCACAAATTCAGGGAGTCCAATGACTAGATTCAGGCAGGTATATCTACAAGAGATATGCGAGGCTATGTTTTCATATATGTGACACCAGGACGTCTATCATGCGACGGCCGCGACATACTCTCGATTTTTCTCTCACTATACCTCTTGTTCTCAGTGTTCTTATAAGAAGGTGACGGATAGTGCGATAAAAATCGAGAGAGCTCGGGCGCCGTCCCATGATAGCCGTGTAGCGAACGAAAGGGCCATAGAAGTCTAAGTAGCGATGCAAAATGGCCCCACAGAATAGGTGCCATTGCCATTATGCGGAGTTGGGGGCGGGGTGTCAAAACGATGCCAGCCAGCAGCAGTTTAGTTCGAACACGCGCATACCGGGTTTTATAGGCACGTGTTTAGGTAGAAATTTGTAAGTAGCTTGCATTCTATGGTATTTTCGTTCGCTGTGTGACACAATGTATTAGGCTTGTATGCTTGACAGCTAGGTGTCATGCATATTATATAATCACGCCCCTGTTTCCCCGGGAGTAGGGCAGAAATCACGGATTTCCATTTGCTACGATATTGACAAACCTTTCTTGCTTCATGCATTTTCATGGGTTGTGCCTTGTTTTACCGACACTTGTCCCATCGAATGTACAAACAGCAACACACTTAACTGACCATCTGTCAACCTTATTGGCATAGCTATAAGGTTGACAGATGGTCAGTTAAGTGTGGCTTCGATGGTATGTTTCGCAGAATTTTCATTTCATCGAATACCATTTTTTTTTCAGAGGCTCTAATATAAGTTTTACCGAAACAAAACGTTACGACCGCGTTTGCGTTTAGATGTCAAATCCCATACAATTTGACAGCTAAACGCGAACGCGGTCGTAACGTTTTGTTTCGGTAAAACTTATACTAGAGCCTCTGAATCAGTATACTTTTCAGGAATGTTATAAAACAAACCTAACATATTTAACCTAACAGATTCTACAAAATGTCCTTTTAGCCATACCTAAAAAGTTAACGGTTTCTGAGTAACAGAAATTCGATGAAACGAAAATTCGATGAAACGAAAATTCGACAAAACCATGCATTCAGTGAAATAAATAAATAAAAAATGATTTATTTCAGACCTTGGTCCATATATTGTTAGTAGTACATTTAAAAAAGAAAACTTAAAAAAATAAGAAATAAGGGGACACCATTTTCATGTCATTCTTCATACATGAATTATACATAAATTAAATACATAAATAAATGATCTTCGGTTTAGGGTACTCTTGACTTGACTTTTCTTTAGGATTTCTCCGAATTGTCAAATGTATGGAATCACAGCTGCGCACAACTCTGGTGGTTATTCACGGGGCCCTCAACTCGCATAAACATTAGGAACGCGGCGCAAGGCAAAGTATAAGAGCTTGGCAACTGCTTTAAGCGGTTGTGACAACGTATGAGCAAGAGATTAGTACGCGCCATCTCGCTCCCACTTATGGTGCACCGCTGCCCCTTCCGCAGCTGTAAGTCGTGGCCGATTCCTAAGGAACCTTGAAATTCTAGGGCTTTATCTGGTCAAATCAAATCCCACTCGTCCGAATCGCGACAAGAAGAAGTCGGATGATCCGAAAACTGCCCGAAACCCTGCGAAAGATAAAGATGATGGTCGTAAGTCCTATTCCTATCCCTTATCCTACCCGATATCTCATATAAATTTATTTTTCTGAAACATGCAATGAAATATTGACGTTGTGTTCTTCATTCGAAGCCACAATTTCGAAGTGGCACGTTTCGGGCGCAGCGAGACGAGAGACCCGTAATGGCATTTCATACAAAATTGGAGGCCTAGGCCGGCAAGATGGTCTTTTTAATTTACATGCCACTATTTGTGGCACAGGATCACGGCGTTCAGCCATGAAAATTAAAGTTTGATTTCTTGGAGATTTTTAATTTATTTCATTGCATGTTTGAGAAAAGCACTATACATACCTCGGCGTGAAAAGGGGTTGCCAGCCTCATAAATATCCGACCTCGCTACGCTCGGCCGTCTATATGTACTCGGCCGGCAATCCCTTACTTCCCGGCCTCTAAAGTAATGTACTATTACTTAATATAAAATACCGATTATTACTGATCTATGGAAAGTTTATTTTCAAGCAGTTTTACTAATGGTATCTTCTAATTCATTCACTACTGATTTTTATGTTAGTATTTGCTTACAATTTTTGAGCTACTTACCGGTATCCGATTAAGCTGAAATTTGACAAAATTGGCACTTATGCAAGTTCAGTTATGCAATATTATGGCACTACCAAGGTGATCCGATGATGGAGACAAGTTTTCATAGCAACTCCTAAACTACGCGAAGTAAACCCGTCTTGTTTCGGGTCATCGATACCCTCTCAGCCGCCTTATAGCCGCCCAAAGGCCTATTACAACACATTAATGGAATTTGTATCATTCTAAATCGGAATAGAGTTGCATTGCATCACTTTTGTTTCGTTCGATTTTAAAACAAAACAAATTCTACTTTGATTCCTATTACATTTGATTTAAATTCAATTGTAGTTTAGATTGTATCTCGTCATTTTGAAAACTATCGTAGTTCCCCTGTTCCCATCACTTTAGACAAAGCGGTGGTGCCGCGACAGGTCAAGTACAAGCACCCTAATGACCCCGCCGCGGCCGGGTCAGGGATCTGGCTCGACCCTTACGATATAGACCCCAGTGAGTTCTAATACCTGGGCATTTCCAATAAATCGTGTACCCAATCAGCGTGAGTTGTTAAATACTCAGTGTCAGTCAGTGTTAATTAAGTGTTCACTTTGTATAAAAAAAACTTTATCTTTTGAATTTATAAATGATTTGCATAAACAATTAAACACCTTATTTAAATGTGAAACATGTTAATTTTCACATAATTTGAATGCTTAATTGTCGTCACAAAACTGACACATTTTTATTTAACAACTCACGCTAATTGGGGGCACGAATTATTGAAAATGCCCACCTTAGGGAGCGACCACACCGGTGCTTAACGCGGCGTATACGCGTTGACGAGTCGTATCGTCTGTCCTCGTGTGGTCGCACCTTTACACCGTAGCTCGTTTGTTAAAGGCCATTGTAGCGAGAATTAGGAGTAATCTTTGCGTGTTGGACCAATGTCTGAGCGTCTCCGTATTGGCGATTTATAACTTTATAAAAGTTTTGAGTATGATTTTTCAAATGATAATTAAAATCACTGATTTATTAAAGTTTCTATACCCTATTTGGTTAGGTAATTAACTAAATGTAAACAAAAAAAAACCGCTAAACTTAAGTGGCAGTGGGCGGGGCACGTTGCACGTAGAACCGATGGTCGTTGGGGCGGAAAGGTTCTCGAGTGGCGACCACGTACCGGAAGGCGCCCACAAGGTGGACTGATGACCTGGTAAAGGTCGCGGGAGTCCGCTGGATGCGGGTGGCGCGGGACCGGTCAATGTGGCACTCTTTGGGGGAGACCTATGTCCAGCAGTGGACGTCTTTCGGCTGATATGATGAAGATGAAACAAAAAAACCACGTGACTTGTTCATTCAACCAATCATAGCAACCTTTTGTGTCTATGGTATTATCTTATTGGCTGAATGACCAAGTTTTAGTTAAATAATTAACCGAATATGGTATAGTGTTCACGTCTAGATTTTAGTAATAGTTTAAGTTTCGATATCATACGTTAATTGTAATGTTTGTAATGATTGTACAGATGTAGTGCGAAATTATTTTCCTTCGTAATTTTTCGGAAAAGTTCGTATTTATCGTGCTCTCTCAAATTGCTTCTTATATAGAGTGCATAATCCGCAATTTAAAAATTCGCTGTAATTTTAATCATATTTTCAGATTACTTATAATAAGGTTGTATAGCCATGCCGAAATCTCGAAAACGGTTAAAAAATCCAATTCAAGGTATTATATTTAATATTTACCTGTACTTCATATCGGAAAATAGCAAATTCAAAAATAGAAACGACTCAGAGTATTTTAGGAAAGTTCAACAGCGAATTTCGGACGCAACAGGAATATCTAGACCAACAATTAGAAAATATTTGAACCAGGAAGAACAATACAGAAGTAATGAAAATCCCAACACAAACAAAAAATCCCATTTTCAGTACCTAATAACTGTTGCGGTTGTAACATCTCTATATTATACATTATTTATTATACATTATTCATTTTGACATTTGACACTTAACAATAAAGTTCCATATTAATGGGTATGAGAATGTCACTGATTTAATACGATAATTCATTGACAGTTCGGGTGTCATCGTATTCCGATAAAGATCCGAGTTTTCTCGAAGGAAAATAATTTTGCAATACATCTGTAATGACGTGTAACGCACGAAGTAGCGTAACACATCGCAGTTATAGTGTGTTTTTGTCGTATTTAAATTTATATTCTCTGTACACTAGTCCGTAATGCATATGTAAATACAAGTCGTCGCCCGATTCAAATAAATAAATATAGTCGTTCTACTGTAATACGGGTGTAGACTCCAAATTTTTTATTACTCCAAAATAAAGAAGACAAAAAAATATGCCTAGTGTCGAAAATCTCATTCAGATATCTCACAGAATTACGAAGCTGCAACCGTTTTGATATGGTTTGTTAGAGAGAAAACGTTACGTCACGATCTGCGAGCGTCATAGTAAATGACAATCGTTTCATATGAAGGTGCGTTTTGCGGAAAGGGGACAGAATATACCCCCGCTTAAAACTTTGGTCACTTATAACATTAATCCCCTGCTTTACTTTTTCTCTATTTGACAATATTTTTAATCCTTTTTCGGGAAAATTCAACATTATTGACTATTTTGTTTGGTGTCTAAACCCCACGTACAGACCGTACTTTATCTTTATTGAACTACTAGCATCTGCCCGCGACTCCGTCCGCGTGGAACTCGTTTATATCGTAGCTCCATACAAACTTTCACCCCCCATTTTAGGGAAGTGGGGGGTTAGAAAGAGACAAAAAGTAGCCTATGTCACTCTCCATCCCTTCAACTATCTCCACTTAAAAAATCACGTCAATTCGTCCCTCCGTTTTGCCGTGAAAGACGGACAAACAAACACACACACTTTCCCATTTATAACATTAGTATGGATTATTAGTATTTTATTAGCTAATCAATATCTTTAGTTTTGCACAATGTAATGTTGTATTTACGTACACAGTTCAAGAAAGAAAGCATTTGGGATTTTCAATGCACATCTAACCAACCAAAACCATTCTTGCCCTAGACAAATTCAACACCTCCGTGGACATAAAGCTGCGCGAATGGGCGGAGGCCGAGCTCCCCGTGCAATCCATACAGGCAGGCCTGGAGGCGCTGCGGGAGGAATTCGAGGAGGTCATGGCCAAAGGGGGCGAGGGAGACCCCGTGTACGACTCGCTGAGAAAGGTACTTTGTGCTGAAATTTCATTTTTGGTACAAGCTTTTATTGCCGACTGCATTTTTCTGTATATCATCACCAACTACTCATTGAGACGATTCTAACGAGCCCAAACTCAATGGGGTTATGTGGTTTTATAACGGAGTTCCTATGGCCACCTTCCAGCTCCATCATCAGATCAGCTCCACCTCATCATAAGTATCATAACATTGCATTGTCACGCGATTTGCATACTCGTGCAAAATTTCAACTCAATCGGAAACCGGGAAGTAGATCAAATTTAACATGCAAGATTTTATTTAATAAATATTATATAATAAATTACAGACAGACAACGGGACAGGTGAAAGTAAATAAAAGCTGGTAAAAAAAAATAATGTGGACAATATTACACAAATCGACCTAGTCCCAAAACTAAGCAATGCTTGCACAGTCGAGTTCTCCGATATCTATACAGACAACCTTTAAAAATATCTACACATGTGTCTTATGTCAGTAACAATAAAGTCTCTGTATAGATATTTTTGAAAGGTTGTCTGTGTAGATATTGTACTATGGGTACCAGCAGACTACGATATACATACTTATAGAGATTACTTAAATACATAGAAAACATCCATGACTCAGAAACATTAAGTATTCGTGCTCATCACACAAATAAATAAATAAATAAATATTAGGGGACAATCTTACACAAATCGACCTAGTACCAAACTAAGCAAAGCTTCTACTATGGGTACTAGACGACGATATAAATAAATACTTAAATACATAGAAAACATCCATGACTCAGGAACAAATATTCGTGCTCATCACACAAATAAATGCCCTTACCGGGATTCGAACCCGGGACCTCCGGCTTCGTAGGCAGGGTCACTACCAACTAGGCTGCAGAGGTCGTCAAAGTTCTCTTTCAGTTGTTGTTATTACGTAAACTTTGAGATCCAGTGTTCGAGTAAGAACAAGGTACTTTAAGAGTCCGCAGTAAGCTCGGCCGAATTTCACCTTCCCATACAAACGTAGTTACGCTCACATTTTAAAACTACGTGTTGGATTGTGACGAAACTTTGCATATACAATGACATGTGGTATATCTATGTCTGTAATTAGTTTATATGGTTCCAGTTTATAAAACAAACGAAATACAGCAAAAACAAGTTTTGTATGAAAAACTTAAATTCGCTGTATTTTTTTTATTATGGTATCTGAAGCTACATAAACGAATTACAGACATAGATATACCTCATGTCATTGTATATGCAAAGTTTCGTTACAATCCAACATGTAGTTTTAAAATGAGAGCGTAACTACGTTTGTATGGAGAATCGAGCTAACTGCGGACTCTTAATTTAATCCTTCAATCGATAGCGGTACAATACTTCGTTCAACCATCACTATGTCGTGTTCTTATTTTGTGACCACGGAGACAACAGACAGGGTGACAAACAAATTCCTTAGATAAGTTGTTGTAAAATTAACTTCTATGCTTAGTCTGGTCCAGGCTTTTATAGCCCATAAAAAGACTCAAATTTTCAATTTAAACACAGTTTAGTAAAGCAGAATCACAGTTTTAAAAAGCGACGTAGACTAGATGAAACTATACCAACTAGTGACCGAAAGAAATTGATTCACCCTAGTAATAAATTTCCTACGTATCTAAATGGCAAGTTTATTGCATTTTAAGGCTGTGCATTGGAAATTATCGCGTGCTTTGAAACGCCGTTCTGACTAGATTAAGAAACAATAAGGTCCGATTTTCAGATATATCATTGTTTATATGCTTAAAATCCAAAGTTGGGTCTGTATTTTCCATTTTTCACTCGGCCTACTCAAACGATACATTATTTTACGACACAATTAAGTTAATACTATAGTATTTTATCTCATCTAAAATCTCACTTTATGAAATTTATTTAAATTTTACTTCTCTAAGTTAGGTATTTATCGAAATTTGTCCAAAAAAGCCATTCCCGAAGAGTGTTACATCTCTTTTCCTCGTGCGCGGAAGGCATCGGCGTGTCTCTGTCTAGGGGGCGTGTTCGACTCAAATCAAGGCATCGCCTTAACTAACTTGGCTCTTGATATACGTGTAGACACGTATATTGTATTAGATTGTATTAAATAAATAGACCTATTTTTTTAATACAATCTTCATGTATTAACGACTAGTTTCTGCCCGCGACTCCGTCCGCGTGGAACTCGTTTATATCGTAGCTCCATACAAACTTTCACCCCCCACTTCATCCCCTTGGGGGTGATTTCCGGGATAAAAACTATATGTCCTTCCTCAGGACTAAACTATCTCTATACCAAATTTCATCCAAATCGGTTCAGCGGTTTAAGCGTGAAGAGGTAACAACAGACAGACAGACAGACAGACACACTTTCGCATTTAAAATATTAGTATGGATTTCTTTGTTTTATAGGAGGCTGTGGAACAAGCTCTGATGAGGCATCGCTGGGAGGATCGGGCTCAAGATGTGAGTACATTACTTATACTAATATCCTATACTAGCTTCTGCCCGCGACTCCGTCCGCGTGGAACTCGTTTTTATCGTAGCTCCATACAAACTTTCACCCCCATTTCACCACTAAGGGATTGATTTCCGGGATAAAAACTATTCTATGGCCTTCCCCGGGACACAAACTATCTCTATACCAATTTTCACCCTTACAAACTTTGCACCCTTATTTAACCCGCTTTGGGGTGGGATTTTCCAAAACCCTAAAATTACTTTTCTTGTATTGTAATAAGTTAATATAAGTTAAAACACGCTCTCCCTTCTCCGCATTTGGGTACGCTTCTTGATAATGACTCGTTGCGGGTGGCCGTGGCTCTTCGCCTGGGTTGTGATGTTTGTGAACCACACATATGCATCTGCGGCGCTATGGTGGAGAGCAGCGGTCATCGTGCACCGAGTTGTTGTCGCTGCGCAGGAAGGTTCCCACGTCACCACGCCCTTAATGATATTGTTAGGAGGGCCCTTGTGTCTGCGAATGTGCCGTGTATGCTGGAACCTCCTGGCCTTAGCCGATCTGACGGCAAAAGGCCTGACGGTTTGACCTTGGTGCTCTGGCAGAGAGGCATGTGTCTGCTCTGGGACGCGACGTGTGTCAGCACTTTTGCTGCTTCTCACATTGGTCGCACCTCGCGGGCGCCTGGAGCAGCGGCTGAACTGGCGGCACTGCGGAAGAGGGACAAATACTCGGTCCTATCCAATTATTTATTTGTTCCGCTAGCGGTGGAGACGACTGGGTGTTGGTGCTCGGAGGCCACAACCTTTTTTAGGGAAGTGGGGCGTCGTTTGCGGGAGAGAGGCCTGGATCCCCGCTCTGGGTCATTTCTGGTGCAAAGGTTAGCCATAGCTGTGCAGCGCGGCAATGCGGCTAGCGTGATGGGAACCTTTGCACCTGGAGTGGCGCGGGGCGGGTTATTCGATACTTACGCCCTTATTCATAAACCTTAAAATGCCTCTGCTAAATAAAATGTGCTCTGTCCCATTCTTACGCACACAAATGTCAAAGTGACAGATAAAGACAAACGAACTTTAACGGCATTTTAGTTAAAATAGGCTTGAAGTACGTTTATGAATACGGCCGTTAGTTTTTAGTTTAGATTAGTAGGCTTAGGTTTCTAATTTTAATGTGTTGTTTTGTTGCGATGTATTGTGTGACATGTATATTATTTGAATGTGATTAATAAAGGGATTACTGTTAAAATAAATAACACAAAGTTTCAAGTCTCTCACTTAAAATTTTACTCCATCCCCATACAAACTTTCAACCCCCTTCTTACCCCCTTGAGGGTGGAAATTACCAAAATCCCTTCTTAGTGGGTACAGTCAAGTGCAAAAATATTTATCGATAATATCCTCTCATAAATAAGTACCAAAACCTTAATCCGCTGACATAAGAGTTATGGGACATATTTATGAGTAAGTTGTATGCACCCATATTTTTACACTTGACTGTACTTACGTTATATAAACTACCTATTGTGAAAAAAACAGCTTTCTAGGTTCAACGGTTTGGGCTGGGCTTTGATTTAAGTCAGTCTGTCAGTCAGTCAGTGCTTTAACTTTTATATCATAAATAAAGTATAAGAAGATACGTCAACGCCATACATTAAAATGAATCCGCCTTACTTGCTATGAGCACCAGGGGGCGTTAGTAAACTGGTATGTACATTTGCTCTCAGCGAAAGATGTTGTTTATATCAATATTGCCTTTTACGGACTATCGAATACACTAACGACATCTGTACCTATAACAGGTGATGTTGTAAAAAATCTGTTTTACGCAGTCAATAGATGTCACTTTGCAACTATCTTGCACACAAAGTAAAATAATAGTATTTTTTTCTATTTGCTTAGAGCACACGCGAGCAGCCAATAAAATGCTAATGCAATAAAGTACCTTTTCTTAGAACCTCCACCGTACCATCATCTACCATAAATAAAGTACGTATATAAGCAACCTTACATATGACCGCAGCCAAAGTTCCACTACTTGCTACTTAGGTATGTGGTGTGTTCTTGGGGGTAAGCTTGCCATGGCTCCCGAGGGGGGAGTTATGTGGATCCCCACTATCAACAAAACTCATCGTGTTTGATGATGTGCATTTGTACTATCAATCTCAAAGCTGTACATTGATTCGTCTATTTGCTGCCATGCGATTTATTGTGCTAGTGGCTCTATGTGCTGTAGAAACTAGCGAACCTGTCTTTTTTTTAATTTCTAAAAAGTGACAAAAAAAACTATACTAAACCGAACCTGCGCACAAAATTTCACTAGAATCGGTTAAGAAGGCGACCTGTAGAGGAGAACAGCCGGACAGCTGGACAGACACCGGACATACGAACGATTTTCGGCCCAAGCTGAAGCGTAGAACTTCGTTCGCTTCGCTCCCTCGTTCGATAAAACCACAGCACATTGAATACTCAATTCAGTAAAGGATCGGAAGCGCGCTTTTGACTCCCCTGGATTTTTCAAGATTATTATTACCAGGAATAACTGTAGGAGGACGATTATAGAACAAAGTTAAGGAACAATAGGAAGGTACCTTAATATACAAAATTTTAAACTATTGAGGTTGAAAGCTTCAGTTCTAAAGAAAGGTGCGAACACCACACGCAAGGCAGTAGTAAAAAAGCCTCCGATCACATTTTGTTTGCCCTTACGTGCATTACATGCGATCCGAGACATTCTTCTATTTACTGCCTGTGAGTAATGCAGATTTCCTTGAGAAAAGTAAGGTAAAAGGTAAGGGTTCAATAACACGTATTATATGTAAATTATTTCATTTATTTTGCAGTAAGTAGCCTAATTTTTTGCTGATTTTGTAGATTTCTTTTGTGAGATTTACAAAATTTTTTTTTTAGTAACAATATATTTTTTAAAAACATTACGTGCTCTGAACAAATACAATTTGAATGTGTTAAAATAATCTGTCGGATGCGTTGCTCGACGCCGCCGCCCCCACGTCCACGCAAGAGGAGCTTTCTTCCAGATGTCTTTTTATTTGAGGAGCCTCAGTTGGACGTGATGATGTGATGAGGGCTGTGGCGATGCGGGTTGTGGTGCTGAAATTGGACACTCCTCAGGATCATTGTCAGGTTTTCTTACTTTGTCCGGTAGGTCGCACGTCAATGAATGTAATTTCAGTACCAGATCCTGAAATTTAAAAAATAAATATTAAACTAAACAATATTATCCGAGCATACTTAAATTTTGTTAATCCCCTCCCGTCCCCTTTACCCCTTCCGTTGAGTTGATAGAATTAGGACTCATACGATAGATCGATTAGGTAGTGTCTGTATACGGTTCAGTCATTCATGTGTGGAGGAGACACATTATTTTTAAGTAATTTGTAATTCAAAGGTGTATGTGAAGTCCCCAACACGCACTGGGCCAGCGTGGGCACTACTGCCCGTTCCCTCTCATCCTTGAGAGGGAACGGGTAGTAGTATTATTTATATTATTATTAAATTATACTGCTAATATTTTCAAATATGCTTGCCGCCATATGCGAATAAAAACCGGCTATATGTGAAACCTAACTAACCTAACCTAAATATCTTATAATTTTATAAGCATTTTTTTACTTCTGCGTGTTTAGCTAAGAAATTCAATACATTAAATACATATTTCATTACTTACTAACTGTAAAAAAACGCTGTGATGGAATTAATAAAGCTTTTTTATTTTTATTTATTTTATTTAAATGTGATATAAAAAACACCACGTGCTTTTATGATGCCAATAAGTGAGCTAAAAATAAAGAATGATTTCTTCTAAGTAAAAATTAGCTTCAAAGAAAGGAGTTGGATTTGGTGGGATCATAAATAAATATTTCCTCTATGGTCGGATTGACTCCCAGACGAAGCAAGCAATTTTATGAAAATATTTGAGTGCAGTATTACAGTTTACTATAAAGTATTCAATAGTATCCTTTGAGTAAAATATCTTATCTCAAATATTTAAGGTACTTTCCCTTCAAGTTGCATAGCGCTGGGACAGCCTGTATATATTTTCAAGTATAAGTTGCTTGGATCAACGACACCCACGGGAAGAAAGAGGGTGGTGCTTTTGTAAGCCGACACCAAACGGGTTATCCCAGCAATATTTTCTTAAAGCTATCTCGTTTCGCAACTGTTTATTATATATGAAACAGTAAAAATTTCAGGATTTTTATAAAACAATTTGTCATCGTGTTTTTAAGAAAATACTATATGAACAATAAAAAATCAAGACATATACCTTGCATTGGGTGCTCTACAGACACAGAGCGAATAATATAAATTGATTAGCTGTCCCGGTACACCTTCTCTGGTTATCATTGTGACTCATAGCAGGATTCAAAATGCACTCCACAAAGATAGCGGTACTTTAACTGATCAGGTGTCAAAGATGTGAGATTGATGTTGCCTGAAATTAAAAATAAATAATAAATTAAATTAAATATAATATTAAGGGGCAATCTTACACAAGTTGAACTATTCCCATTGTAAGCTCAATAAGGCTTGTATTAGGGGTACTAGACGACGATATATATAGTTCCAGTAGATATAAATACTTAAATGAAATACATAGAAAACATACAAGACTCAGAAACAAATATTCGTGCCCATCACACAAAAAAAACCCTTACCGGGATTCGACCCCAGGACCTTTTGCTTCATAGGCAGGGTCATTGTCATTACCAACTAGGCTAAAGCAGTCGTCATAAAACTAAATAGATGTTTTTAATTTCCATCAAGTACATTTCTTATAAAAAAACCTGCCAAGCCTTCCGGCCCGAAAAGTAGTGAAATCTCAAGCTAAACCAAGTACTCCAGCCATCATTACTCAGTTAGATATTTTCACGAATTGGCAATCACACTGCGACTAAGTAAATTCAATCAATTCAAAATAAAATGCCAGCAAGCAAATTCCTAACTAGTTTATCATCTTAATCAACAGGCTATACATCCCACCACTGCCTGTGGGCACCTCCTCTCATGGAAGATAGGAACGGGCTATAGTCTTTCTAACCCTGACCTACGACGAGACAGAAAATTTGCTTACTATAGTGAAATAGTTCTGCAATCGCAAGCATGCTTTTGTTAAATATAGTTTTGTAATTCTTGACGCGAGGTAACAAATGTTTAGACAAGACAATATGTATGTAAAACAAAGACCATTTATGCCTAAAACACAGATTACAACTGTAACCTAGTTTAGGCAAAAAACTTGTATATTGGTCCCCTAAGACCATTTCTTTTCAGACGCATTGGCGTATTAATATTGTATACGAATAATCCTGTTAGATATAAGTTTTGTTGTTAATAACTTAATTAGATTATATCCACTTATTGTACTATTTTTTTGCTAAATAAATAAAATAAATAACACTGGCCTTATGCAGGTTGAGCACTTCACATACCTACTTATATTCATCTTTGAATTTCTTCGCCATTTTTGCAGGTTTTTATTACTCGCTATTATCCATTCTATATCAATGTTCGAGAGTCTACCTTAAGAGTCCGCAGTAAGCTCGATTCTCCATACAAACGTAGTTACGCTCTCATTTTAAAACTACGTGTTGGATTGTAACGAAACTTTGCATATACAATGACATGAGGTATATCTATGTCTGTAATTAGTTTATGTAGCTTCAGATACCATAGTAAAAAAGTTAATTTTTGCTGTATTTCGTTTGTTTTATAAACTGGAACTTTATTGCACAAAAGAACAACTTATCGTACAAAATTCGGACTTAATGCCGTAAGCATTCTCTACCAGTCAACCTTTGGGCAAAGCAGACAAATTGTGGGCGGTGGGTGCAACTACAGATTTAAACATACATTAAACATACATTTATAATAAATAACAACAATAGACAAATAAATAAAAATACATACAAATATAAATACCTACATATATATATATATATACACACACAGACGAAAATAGAGAACAGAAACACTAATAATCTACGGCTCTGCTAGCAAACAACTTGCGTAACGATCTTTTAAACGCGAATCTGGACGAAGACTGTCGGATTTTAACGGGTAGACCCTTCCAGAGGCGAGCCATTCGAATACTAAACGAATTGGACATGAAACCAGTTCGGTGAAGTGGAATAGCGAGAGAAAAATTGCCTGAAGAGCGAAACTGACGGGTACAATTCACACCATGGTACTGGAACAAACTTTTGAGATAGTCGGGAGATTTCGGGTCCTGGAGAATTGAAAGAAGGAAGCAAAGCATACGAAGATTACGGCGTTGGCGGATGGGTAACCAACCAAGCTTAGATCGGTAGGAGGAGACATGATCGTATTTACGGAGGCAGAAAACAAAACGAATACAGTTATTCAAATCAAATCAATTATTTATTATGCAAATAGGCCACAAGGGCACTTTTACATGTCAAACCGTAATTTACAATAAAATAATAATAATAATCTTACACAATATTAATTTAAAATTATATATAAAAGCTTAACAAACTAAATGTCACTAAGTTAATGTAAACAAAACAAAATTGCAAAATATGACCATTACATTACATTACATTATTTATTTTCATCATTTTTTATTTTCATTACATTATTAAGGAGACGGTCTAGTTTATTTAGGAGTTCCTCGTTTAAGTCCGGATAACACACATCACCATAGTCGATTATGGGTAGGATCAAACTTTGCACTAATAAAACTTTGGTTTGAATAGGCAGGAAGTGTTTGAGTTTATTGAGGACATGAAGGGAGCCGATCACCTTTCGGCTAACTTCAGCAACTTGGGTCCTCCAACTCAGGGTGCTGTCCAAATAAACTCCTAAATTCTTTACCTTCTGGCTATAAGGAATAGCAGTGCCATTGAATTTAATATGAGGAATAGAGTTGAAATCTAGCTTAGCCACTTGATGGGAACTACCAATGATAATGGCCTGACATTTGGACGGGTTGACAAACAAGCCAAATTTCTCGGACCATCTCTGAATGTGCGCCAGATCTACGTTTAACTTATCAATGGCAGCTGAGAGGTTAGAGACGTTAGACTGATCATACAATTGCAGGTCGTCAGCATACAGGCGGTAAGCACAGCGAAAGTCAGGAGTCAGAAAGTTAATAAAAATAGAAATATAACCATATAAACTAATTACAGACATAGATATACCTCATGTCAATGTATATGCAAAGTTTCGCCACAATCCAACACGTAGTTTTAAAATGAGAGTGTAACTACGTTTGTATGGGAAGGTGAAATTCGGCCGAGCTTACTGCGGACTCTTAACCCATCGAAGCCAAGCAATGTTACGTCGTCTTCGATTGCGCGGTTACTTTTGCCCTCCTTGCAGCGGAAATCGCTCGTAGGGGATTGAATTGTGATTTATTGGCCTTGAAGGGTTCTGCGAACCGGAAGGCGCGGCGTGGGTAAACCTGCAAGGTGGACTGATGACCTGGTAAAGGTTGCTGGAGTCCGCTGGATGCGGGTGGCGCAAGACCGGTCACTTTGGCACTCTTTGGGGGAGGCCTATGTCCAGCAGTGGACGTCTTTCGGCTGATATGATGAAGGGTTCTGCAAAGTCGTCTTCTTTCCAGGTCCTTCGAGTCCTGCAGCTGAACGCTCTCCAAGACCGTTGTGTAGGCTCCAGAGGCGACTGGGACGGCGCCGTGGCGCTCATGGAGCAAGCTCTGCGCGACCAGCTGCAGGCTACGGACAAGGAACTGTCAGCGCTCACAGGTGATGGACACTCGCTTTGTATCCACGCAGCAGATTCCGTCAAATGCTGCAACTTTGCCAATTAAGTAGGTTGAGTTTTTGCTGCCATTATTGCAACTAAGAAATAAATGTTGGTTTGGGAGATAATTGAAGAAGTTGCAGCATTTGACGTTACTGGTAAGGTCTACCAGGGTTAATGCGTCAATGGGGTGAATGCGTCTTTTGAAGATATTTTTGAAACGCAACCTTTTAGAACATTACATCCCTCGATGTTCAAAGTATGGTTGGCAAACTTTCTATTTAGACGGTTTTAATAGTTCTACAATGTTCAGTTTGGGAGATATTATCAAGAGACACATTTACCCCTTCGACGCATTTGCTCCGGTTGACCTTAATAGGTACTTTAGGTTGGGATTGGGACTCTTGTTAGGTTTGGCAGAGGAACCAGGTATTCAACCATCTTTCTCTATTCTCGACACATTTTCTGTATTTCAAATAAATAAAAAATAGTTGACAATCTTACACAAATCGACCTAGTCCCAAACTAAGCAAAGCTTCTACTATGGGTACTAGACGCCGATATAAATAAATACTTAAATACATAGAAAACATCCATGACTCAGGAACAAATATTCGTGCTCATCACACAAACAAACGCGAACCCAGGACCTCTTGCGTCGTAGGGTAACTACCAACTAGGCTAAAGCGGTCGTCAAAAGTCTAATAGTCTACTTCTAGTCTAAGTTTAGTAATAATAGTATTTCAGCGGAAAGGAAGGGCCACCCCTTCTCTGACCCGAGAGCTGCTCCAAGCTGTCGGTGAATAAGTTATGAACGATTCTAGAACCAGATTTTTTGTTACAGGCCCCGGCTTCAAAGAGCGCTGGCTGTACTGGCAGAGCGCGAGCGACGAGCAAGCTCGCCGAGCGGAAGTCCGAGCCGAGCTCGAGCGGCTCGGCGCGGCGCGGCCCGCGCTCGCGTACGACGAGCTGGTCGCCGCGCGGGACAACCTGCGCCGGCGAGGGGTCGACGTCGACAACGACTATATTAGGGAGACGTGGAGACCTGTGTATTTGAAGTGAGTGCTAACTGTCACGTTCATCCCTTCAATTCTAGGTTAAATTATATCTTCGGAAAAATCTGAACAATCGAGAGAGAAAAATGTCAATAAAGCATTTTCTGAACTAGCAATGGGTACTTTTAAAGGCAGCCATTCCAGATCCAGTATCATGGTCGGCCTTATCGACACGATAAGCGACGGGATGCAGAGTCCGTCACTGGCTGACACCGTTCGATAGAACGAGACGACGCTCCTGTCTTGTCACTTATCGCGTGATAAGACCGACCATGATACGGGGTCAGGATACATTCAAATTAGGCAATCTGGTGCGGAATAGGACCTACGAACTATGTAAACAGCAAAGTACCTAGGTATTTGTAATTCTTTTCAATTTGGAGACAAACCAGTGATCGTAAGTTGGGCAAGGCCGTCAAAATTATCACTTTTGTGTTAGATTTAGTCGTGTGTTTGGTGTTTTTTTAATACTTTTGTGTTAACCATAACAGAACATTTGTATAACAAGCACCAACATTAAAAGCATAAACATTAAAAGAAAACTTTAACTGACTACGGAAAAGTAACTATATCACTTGGAGCATAATTTCGAATCGATTGACACCTCATTTATCAAAATCGGTTCCGCCTCTTATATGGTACGGTAGAACACAAGTAAATACAGACATCGTATCAGCCGAATGACGTCCACTGCTGGACATAGGCCTCCCCCAACGAGTGCCAAAGTGACCGGTCCTGCGCCACCCGCATCCAGCGGACTCCAGCAACCTTTACCAGGTCATCAGTCCACCTTGTGGGGGGCCTACCCACGCCGCGCCTTCCGGTACGTGGTCGCCACTCGAGAACCTTTCCGCCCCAACGGCCATCGGTTCTACGTGCAACGTGCCCCGCCCACTGCCACTTAAGTTTAGCGGTTCGGAGGGCTATATCGGTTACCTTGGTTCTGCTGCGGGTAGCCTCATTTCTGATGCGACCGCGCAGAGAAACTCCCAGCTTAGCCTTCTCCATTGCCCTTTGGGTTACGTTGAGCCTTCTTATGAGGCCCACAGTAAGCGACCACGTTTCAATACAAACATAGACTGCCAAAAACTCACTGGATCCACAGAAAACCAGCGCCGTTGGCACTGCTGTGTCGCCTGCATTGCTGAGTGGAGACCTTTTCGTTAGCACATCCCTGTCTGTTAGTTCTTAAGGTGCATTATGTGAATGTATGTGTAATGATGTGTTATCCGAATAAATTTCTATTCTATTCTATTCTAAAAACATGTCCCTTCCTGTTTGCTCTGCTGGAGTCGGCCAAAAAAGTAATAATTTGGACGACATTAGCCAGTCCATACGTCCGTTCACATTTGATTGTATGGGACAATTGAAAATTTACTATGAAATGACAGCGGCCGGCGCCAGCTAACGAAAAAGACCATACCAGTCTAAGTAGCGCCGCAATATGGCCCTTCAGAATGGGTGCCATGCCATTATGCGGGTTGTCAAAACGATGTCAGGCAGCCGTTTAGTTCGAACATGCGCGTACCTGGTTTTGAGCACGTGTTTTTGAAATTTGTAAGGAGCTTGCACTCAATGGTTTTTTCTTCGCTGGCCGGCGCCATCTTTAACGTTCACGGGTCTAAAGGGTGGTTGTTGCAACCCGCCCCTAGTAATAGAAACATGTTTTGTTGCCAGACAAAGAATGAATTAACTTTGGTAACGGCTATCCGCAACCAAAGGAATTCAAGGTGCTCCCGCTGAGCTGCATCATCCGCTTTGTGGAAATGATGGGGCGAGCTTGGGAGTAGGCATAAAGAGAGGGCAAATGCACAAAAGATCCCGCTGGGTCGAAATCCGAAAGGGCCCTCATCTAGTTAAGATAAGATAAGATAAGATAACATGTTTTGTTTCAGGCATTTCCTTCAGCGAGCGCAAACGAGAGCAAGGGACTGCAAGAAGAGCTTCTATCTATACAGCCAACAGAACGGGAATGGCGTAAGTTTCCATTCATTTCATATCAACACAAAATTTCAAAGGTCGCCAATACACTTGCATTTCATGAAAAACGATTCTACGAAAGGCAGTAATGCGAGAAATGTTTGATACGAGCTAATATATAAAGCCAGTAATCCTTGCTAATATTATAAATGCGAAAGTGTGTGTGTTTGTTTGTCCTTCTTTCACGTCGCAACGGAGCGTCTTAATGATGTGATTTTTTGTATGGAGATAGTTTAGAAGCTGGAGAGTGACATAGGCTACTTTTTCCAGCGGGAAAACATCTAATTCCCATGGGAAAATTCAATATATTACATTTTCCTATAACCACGCGGGCGAAGCGGAAGGCGGGAAACATCGTGAGGAAACCGGTCTAATCCCAAAAAGGTCTAGTTTTCCCTCTGGGTTGGAAGGTCAGTCGCTTTCTTAAAACTAGTGCCTATGCCAATTCTGGGGATTAGGTGTCAAAGCGGACCCCGGGGTCCTTAAGGGGCACAACCGGGAATAACGGTAGGAGGGTGAAGAAGCCTGCCGTACCTCGTTTCACTATAGAGAGATCTCTATTCCCGCACTTAGACCGCAACAACATTGGCGCCATCTATAGGAGCTTTTTAATTGAGTTTGATCTTATCAGAGCGGCACTGTCCAGACATCGGCGGTTCTCTTCATTTATTCGTCCATGATTAGGTATACTAAAAAGTGACTATATTGAATAGTTATTTGTTATACAAGGGTGCAAAGTTGGATTTTATCCGCGAGTGTTGCAACACACGAGACGTCAAAATAACTGCACGCGTGTGTAACACAAGTCTTTTCACATCACTAAGGCGAGGAAAATACTTGATACAAAAAAAAACATTAAATAAGAAAATAAAGAAAAAACATTTAAAAAAACATGTAAGAAAAATTGTCCTGTCTGGGCTGGCCTTTACATGGTATAAATAAGTATATTAGTTACTAGTTCGGATTGCAAATATTCTTTGCACTCTTGTGGATAAAATGCAGTTTTGCTATCTGTTTTTAAAGAATAAAAAGGGCTTTTCTAGCTAGTGTGGTGAAAATTATCATGCATTGCTTGACATCATTTCTTGGGGATTATTTTTTGCTGGTGCTTAATATTTGACTAAATACAAGGTGTAACAAAAATAGCAATGATCCGTTTAAGGGCATAATAGCGCGCGGTCACCCTGAATTATGTTATCTAATCAATGTGTAAGTATTTACAAAATACCTACTAAAGAGGCCGCTTGTCATTTCACACTCATTTTATTTTAGCCGCAGAGGACTAACACGGTAAGTTATTCATTTTCGTGCTTGATAAGGCTTTACAGGTTGTAATGTAAACAAAAATAGACAATACATTCAAAAAACAAGTGCGAGTCGGACTCGCCCACCGAGTGTCCCGTACTAAATTACAGTTTTTTCCCTGTACTTCGCTACATAGTATAAAACAAAGTCGCTTCGCGCTGTCTGTCCCTATGTATGCTTAGAAATTTAAAACTACGCAACGGATTTTGATGCGGTTTTTTTTAATGGATAGAGTGGTTCAAGAGGAAGGTTTATATGTATAATATAGTACCCGTGCGAAGCCCGGGCGGGTCGCTAGTGTTGCTTGCCAAATTTAGTAGTAAGGAGTGGTTCAGTAAAAAGTAGCAGTGAATTATCTGGTATATTTTATTAACTTTTGCTAAGAATTAAGCAGTATTTTTTTTAAATAATCTATACAGAGAGTGTTTTTTTTAATGGGACAGTATGGGGAAATCCGAATCTAAAGGAGATAGAGGAAAAGTGTCCAAGGAGACATTAGGTGTTTTTTTATGTAAACAAATTTGGCTCATTAAAATTTTTGGTCAAGCGTGAGTTGTTCTTAAAAAATTATAAAGTTGGTCAATTTTTTTTTGACGCTGGTCGGTTCTGTTTCATGTAAGGATTATTTCATTGTATGGAAAGAAAAAAATCTGAACAGCAGAAGTTGGTCAAATTTAATGAAAACGAATCTTCATACAATTGCAGTATTCGCCTTTTAATATTGTTACAAGTGCCTAGGCGTGTAAAAAAATATTAAAAATTATTCCATTTTTAAATTTCGATAATCGATAAGAGCTCCAGATGATTCAAGAGAAGAACATTTTTTTTAATCTTCGTAAACATCATGGCACGCGATAGTCTTGAAATTATAAAAAAAGAATTCAAATTTGGAACGTAAGTTATTTCTGCAGCTGTTTTTTTTTTTGTTTTTTTTTTTGTTGATAATGTACCAACAAGATGGTGCACCAGCCCACAACAGTAGGGCAAGTAAACTGTGTTTGGACGAGCAGTTTCCAAACCGTTGTTGGGTACATATGGGCCGATAAAGTGGCCCCCACGATCGCCCGACTTAACGCCATTAGATTTTTTCTTATGGGGTTACCTTAAGGGTCGAATTTATGAATCCCGATACAACTCCGTACAAGAATTAAAAGGTGCTGTTTACAACACTTTAAACACAATTCACCATAAGTCTCTGTTAAATGCAACTAGAAGTGTCTTGAAGCGTGCTCTTACCTGCATAAGACAAGACGGCGGCCACATCGAACATTTACTCAAGTAATAAACCAACTGTATGAAGATTAGTTTTCATTAAATTTGACCAACTTCTGCTGTTAAGATTTTTTTCTTTCCATATAATGAAATAATCCTTACATGAAACAGAGCCGACCCGAGTCAAAAAAAAATATTACCAACTTTATAATTTTTTAAGAACAACTCACGCTTGACCAAAAATTTTAACGAGCCAAACTTGTTTACATAAAAAAACACCTAATGTCTCCTTGGACACTTTTCCTCTATCTCCTTTAGATTCGGATTTCCCCATACTGTCCCATTTAAAAAAAACACTGTATAATATACTATAAAATAAAAATAAAATCATATTGAAAAATATGAAATTGTTTGAGTTTTCTCATTGTTATTGAAATATACTTTGAAAGTTTTTGGACAACGCCATTTGTCAATTTTCACTTGCCATTTCCCACAAGGCCACAATTGAATTTCCATTTTCACAATTTGTTTTATGCTTTTAGGAATATCATCTTACGAATAAGTTATACCAATTAACTGAATTTTATCTTGGGTAGTCAGGAAGTCTCTCCAATCTAACCTCTGACAGAGGTTTTTCTATGGGAGACAAATTTCTGTAAAAATGGCAAATACACAAAAGTGGAAATTCCATGTAACTATCTCGAAGTGAAGTCAAATCAAAAAAGTTAAATATTGAAGAAAAGACAATTTAGGAAGGTATTAAGTAGCTCATGAAACTTAAAGAAAAAACCATGTTTATGAGGAACATCTCATAAATTCTCACAGAAGACACTGTTCAAAAAGTATTAGGAGAGATGTAATATAAAAGGCGAAAACTTGGATTCGCCCTTTTATTTTAAATACTATTGTATTTAATTTTATAGAATAGTATCTACAGACTACTATAAAAGAATGCCGTTTTTAAAAATTATCACAAAACATAATGAAAAAACCACATATTGTGCTGCCACTTTTTTTCCGAACCACTCCTTAGATAGTAGATAAAATTAAGGCAGGCCGATGACTTAATGTGTGAGTATATGTAATGTATAGTTAAATATACTGACACATTTACTTAAATTAATATCTCCCCGACTAGTCCAGTCAATGAACTGACAACTTGTATGGAAAAAATGACAATTTTGGAAATAACTTATAATAGCTTATTTTTATGTGTAATGGATATATTATCAATTAAATAGTTACCCAGCGACAGAATCCGACAAAATTACAGCGGCGCTACCACGAAAACCGAAACTCGAAATTCGTATACATGCATCCCTGTCACTCGAGTTATGTAAGTGCGATAGAGATGGAGATACACGAACTTCGATTTTCGAAGTTCGTGGTTATAGCTCTGGCATCAAAAAATATATAAATTAACTGGCTTCTGAAAAGTCTGAATAAATATATTTTTTTTTTTTACTTTGGTTCATTTACATTTGCTCTATAATATTCAAGATAAATCGTACAAAAAAGACAATGCATGCTTCAATTAAATCTGCATAATTACTTCCGGGTGGAAAGTTTGTCGGATTCTTGAATAAAGCATCTTAGAATAACATTTTAAATAGAAATCAACATAAAAAACGCTAATAAATTAGTGTTTTTCAAAACCGTATTTTCCCTGGAGCAGACTGTCTTACGCCGGTTCTTCTCGTGACAGAGGTTTATTTATCAGAACCGGTGGTACTTCATAGACATTTACAATGTGTATTAAAAATAGCGACGATATGTTTAAGGGCATAACAGGTATCGTGTTCTGATAAGAAAAAACTAAAATATATTTTTTTACGTTTCTATGGAGCAGGTCGCCTCAGTCGGCCAACGTTCCGAACAAACGTAAAAAAAAATCGCGTCAAAAAAATATATTTTAGTTTTCCCTTAGTACACGGTACCTGTAATCCCGTAAACGGATCGACGCTATTTTTGTTACACCTTGTATAGGTGCATGTAATCTGATTGCAGAAGGAATGCTGCGAAGTGGTGATGTTCTGGCGCGTGCAGCAGACGCTCCGCACGACCGCCAACGCGCTCCGACAGCAGCTCGGCAACAGGGAGGCTGGCCGGCTGGACCGCGAGCTTCGGGAAGTTCTAGACGAGGTTTGTCGTCCTTCCTGCTTATAGTTCATAGTCCGATGATGGGGGTGCTGGTAAGCAGGTGTTCTCCACAAAAAAAATAACATGACAGAAGACCGTTTCTCAATAACAGCATTAACCAGACCATTCACGACATTGTACATTGGTTAAAAGCTAACAATCTATCCATTAATCTGAGTAGAACCACATACATTCAATTTCTCAGTAGGTACGGCAAGAAGGAAAATCTGACAGTCACATATGAAAATAACATAATACCGAATCTGACGAAATAAAATTCTTAGGTATAATAATCGACAATAAACGCTCCTGGGATAAACATATCCAATATATATGTGCAAAAATAAATAGATTTGCATACGCACTTTGGAAGTTAACCAAAATAACAAACCAACAGACTGCACTTAAGGCCTATCATGGTTATGTTGGATCTATTTGAGATACGGAATATTACTGTGGGGTAACTCAAAAGGTATAAATAGGGTATTCATAGGCCAAAAACAATGTAAACGTGGTATCTGTGATGTAAATTATTTGAACTCATGCAAGCCTTTAATAAAAAAAAAAAAATCTTCTCACTATACCGTCTCTATATATCTTCGAAATAGGTATATTTGTAAAATCTCATTTATATAACTTTTTCTCAAACATGCTCGGAAATGTATGCGTTAATATCACGAAATGAAGACATGAAGTTTCTTGTTTAGGGCTCCCTACATTTCTTCTTGGCCTCACGCCAAGAAGTAATGTATGGAAACCCTAAGTATAACCATTATTGTCCGCTACTCTAACTTTTTAAATTTGCATACTAATATTAAACTGACAAAGGAAAAATTACATACTGCCAACTACAACTAGACTCTGTAAGCATACTTGCGACATATAAAAAAAACAAAATTGATGGTAGGTACTATACTTATGTGCGGTTAAACATGGTGCTCGAACGGCTTCTTCAAATGGCACGTTTAAAAAAAAAGGCGGCAAATTACTCAATATTGTTTTCTGATCTTTCGTTCCGATTGTAATTATTTTAATTTTAATATTTCCTCACATCGTTTGAGAAAAGCACTATACAATCCTCGGCCGGAACAGAGATGCTGGACTCGTTGTATCCGGCCTCGTCTACGAATCGGCCGTCTACCCCAATCTCGTCCAGCAATCCCTTACTTCACGGCCTCTGCAGTAATGTACTATTTCTCAAACATGCTCGAAAATGTATGCGTTAATATCACGAAATGAAGACATGAAGTTTCTTGTTTAAGGCTCCCTACATTTCTTCTTGGCCTTACGCCAAGAAGTAATGTATGAAAACCCTAAGTAAAACCATTATTGTCCGCTACTCTAACTTTTTAAATTTGCTTACTAATATTAAACTGCCAAACAAAAATTACATACTGCCAACCACCACTAGACTCTGTAAGCATACTTGCGACATAAAAAAAAACAAAATCTATGGTAGGTACTATACTTATGTGCGGTTAAACATGGTGCTCGAACGGCTTCTTCAAATGGCACGTTTAAAAAAAAAAGGCGGCAAATTACTCAATATTGTTTTCTGATCTTTCGTTCCGATTGTAATTATTTTTATTTTAATATTTTCTCACATCGTTTGAGAAAAGCACTATACAATCCTCGGCCGGAACAGAGATGCTGGACTCGTTGTATCCGGCCTCGTCTACGAATCGGCCGTCTACCCCAATCTCGTCCAGCAATCCCTTACTTCACGGCCTCTGCAGTAATGTACTATTGTACAAAAGACAAGGTATGCCATTTTAACACTAGGTACCCAAACAGATTAGACTGTCCAAAAGTAAAAACAGAACTATGTCGGAGAAATTGCTTTGCAATGGCTATACGCATTTATAATAGGTTACCAGATGACATTAAAGCATTGACATTCAATCAATTTAAAATTAAATTATTTCACTGGCTAAAAGAAAAGGCATTTTATTCAATTAAGGACTTTTTAAATTATTGACTTAGTAGGTATGGTATTGATGTATAACTAAATAAATAATTTCATTTTCATTAATTCTTCCCGAGCTTCAAGAAGTTCTAGACAGTATTTCTACCAACAGCATGGCAAAAGCAACTGTCAACTATGAACTTCCTAAAGAGCCAGTTCTATTACTGAATTATTATCTAAATCTCGACATAAGTTATGTGATTACACCTATTAGTCCAGCATTCCTCTTTGTTCGCAGATGGCAGCTGATCCTGAACTAAAGAAGAAACTGTTGTCCGGCAGAAGAGTAGAACTAGCTGAAGAATTGAGTGAGTTGTCATACACATACAGTATACTGCTAATCTTTATTTGGTTGTTTTTTATATATGCATTCGTTTCCACATCTTTTACAAGTTTTCCTTAAAACTAGAACTACTCCCGAGAAAGGGAGGTGGTTGTAAAGACATAGCCAAGTTTTTAATTTTCAACGACTGAGATTGTTTATTTAAGACAAGACATTTATTCAGCAAAATAGTTTACGCGAAAATATCACAAGTACCAGTCCCTGCAGTAGGCTTTGCCTGTATCGCAGGAGACCGCATATTATTAAATTTTATTAAATTGAATAGTATATTAAATAATATACTACTGTGGGCGGGGCACATTGCACGTAGAACCGATGGCCGTTGGGGCGGAAAGGTTCTCGAGTGGCGACCACGTACCGGAAGGCGCAGCGTGGTAGGCCCCCCACAAGGTGGACTGATGACCTGGTAAAGGTCGCTGGAGTCCGCTGGATGCGGGTGGCGCAGGACCGGTCATTGTGGCACTCTTTGGGGGAGGCCTATGTCCAGCAGTGGACGTCTTTCGGCTGATATGATGATGATGATGATGATGATGATGATTAAATAATATTATAAAATCATTTTGAATGAAGAATAAAATGTATGTGTGTTTGTAAAGTGTTTGAGTGCGTATGTGTGTATGTTTTACTTGACTATTTCCATTACTTTGATTTGCTTTAAAAGAAGAAAGTGATACATTTGCTTTCGGAAACACAATGGGTATAGCCATAATTTTCCTTTTACCGGATTATTAACCCTTAATTTTGCAAATAAAAATAAGGGTCCATAGTTCAAGCCTCGGTGATGCTAAATAGTCCAAAAGATCCTAGTTAAGAAAATATAACATAAATATGGTCAAAGATAATGTCCACTCGGGCGAACCCTATCAAATTAAGGGTTCCTTAATATATGTATTGCTTTTACTAAATTTTAACCCTCAAATGCTTGTGGTTTTTGAGAAAATCGCATAGAAAGGAAAACCATTTTTATTTTAGCCAAACTGCTGATCTGATTTCTTTGTCATGTTTGTCATGTATGTTGTATATCTAAGGAAGCATTGCTGTATCATACACGGAGACATACTGGTGAAAAGCCTTACAAATGTGAACATTGTTATGAACGATTTGTGAATGCTTCGGCTAGAGCGGAGCATATAAAGTATAAACATGTTAGGCCTACGCTCATGTGTGAGATATGCTCACGTAAGTTTGTCACACCGCTTCCTGAAGATGCACATTAAGAGGCACCATGAGAAGGACAATGATTGGAGTGTCGAAAATAGAGTTTAAGAGTCCGCAGTAAGCTCGATTCTCCATACAAACGTAGTTACGCTCTCATTTTAAAACTACGTGTTGGATTGTAACGAAACTTTGCATATACAATGACATGAGGTATATCTATGTCTGTAATTAGTTTATGTAGCTTCAGATACCATAGTAAAAAAAATACAGCGAATTTAAGTTTTTCATACAAAACTTGTTTTTGCTGTATTTCGTTTGTTTTATAAACTGGAACCATATAAACTAATTACAGACATAGATATACCTCATGTCATTGTATATGCAAAGTTTCGTCATAATCGAACACGTAGTTTTAAAATGAGAACGAGACTCCGTTTGTATGGGAAGGTGAAATTCGGCCGAGCTTACTGCGGACTCTTAAGGTGGTTTTCTGAAAATAATATAATTAATTTATCTCTTGAATAAATTGATAATATTTGAATTGTTTTCAATTTTTTTTCTTGCGAGATGGCGACAATAACCCAATTTAGTTACTTTGCGTATAATTTAATATAATACGAAGGTGAAACGAATCTACATCAAACCTTTCTTTCAGAACGAGTCCGGCAAGTGCAGGAGCGGTTAGAAGAGTTCATAGAGGCTCTGAACAAAGAGAAATAAATATATGTATATATATTAGTTACTGACTTACTAGTAGGTAACTGACAGAAGGGTTTTTGTTTGATTTTCTTTCTATGGATGAAGTCCTAATTATAAATGTAATGTATTTAAACCATCTGCCAGTACTCGACTCGAACTAATTTACTTTTAAAGCTAACGCCAATAGAAGTTAATCAAAATGTGAGGAAATATGAAATTATTACTACTAAGATATGAGTGATGACCAAATTCTTGGCCAGTAGTTAGCCGGTAATCGGTAGTAGTAAAAAAGTTCCGTTGTGACACAAAAAAATGCCATTTGTTTTTTTTTATTCTACGGTTAATTTTTGTGTCACAACGGAACTTTTTAACCAGGCTAACTACTAGTCAATTTGGCCCTCACCCATTCATCAACATTTTTTCAAAAAAGCTACCGTAGCGTTGCGTCTCTCTCGTGCGCGCAAGACATAAATGTGTCTCTTACACGGGCGAGTGATTTACGAGAGTTAAAGTCACAACTGTTCATAAACTGGCAACTACCCACCGCTGCGCGTGCGGATAATCCCACTTCTTGGACAGGGGAGATTTAAAATTTTGTATTCACCACGGGCGGTAGTAAAAAAGCACCAGCTATCATATTCATCGCCCTCGCCTTCGGGTCGGGCTTCAAATACCTGCGATCTGAGACATTCTTTGTTTTACCGCTCTAGGTGAATAGTTGGATCATAATCCATTTCAAAAGCACATTAGTATACAGTAATTATGTAAAAAATAGACTGATGTTAAAGGTCGCGGGAGTCCGCCGGATGCGGGCGCAGGACCGGTCATTGTGGCCCTCTTTGGGGGAGACCCATGCCCAGCAGTGGGCGTCTTTCGGCTGATATGCAAATTCTATTGGCGTTTGCTGTAAAACTTCTCAAGTAGGATAACTATTGTATATTGTACACCAGGCTGCGTTTAGAAGCGACGTGGTTGCTCAGGGCTGTAGTCTCATTTGTACCATACACGTACCATTACCATTGTACCATAAACGTTTATGTAGCTTCCTAATGCCGATACATGAAATGGCATTTAAATTTGAATCGACTAGTTTAGGATATAGAGTTCAATTTATTTTGTGTCATAAATAAAACAAATACAACTTTGTTCCAATAGAGAATAATGCCATCAGTGGACCTATTGGTCTAAGGGTGAGTATCCACCGAAACTCTCCGAGGTCGCGAGGCGGTGAGCGAGGAAAGTGGATCAATAGAAAGCGATGGGCGAGCGGGAAGAGCCATGCTCGCTATTCGACTTGGTGGATTTGTTCCTCGCTCACCGGAACCACAGCTGAGGTGGATTCTCACCCTTAGGAGGTCAAGAATTGCAAAATGCAAGGTGCACCTTGCATTACACAAAACGCATATTGCAAAACACGCGAAATTGACTAGCAGCAAATTGCGTTGTACAAACGACAACACTGTTAACTGACCATCCTGTGTTTATATAGAACCTTATTACAATGCACTTAAGGTGCACCGATGGTCAGTTAGCTGTGTGGTCGATAGCACAGTCGCCATCATATATATCGGAGCGGACAAAGTGCTCACAAATATCTGAACACGTCTCCAATGCCTCGATAATAGAGACGTGTTCAGGGTGTTTGTGAGCCAAAGTGCTCCACTCCGATATCTGATGGCGACGTGCAGTGTTAAATGTGTATCGATGTTATTGACGTTCCACATAAAGCATTCGTTAACAGCACACTCAAATAGTTGCTAGTGAAGGACCAATGTTTTAAGTCAGGCATAAGGCGTTCGTCCCGCTCGCACTTAAGGTCTTTAATTGTTGGTGTCAACAATTTTTTTTTAATATATTTAAGCTATGAAGTGTCCAGTATAAAGTGAGCTCTAAATGGCTCAACATTTAAAGTCCGACTGTGAGGGACGAAGGCTCAACGTTCGACAAACGCGATCCTAGCGCGATCGCGTTTGTCGACAGATTAGCGCTAATCTGGCTTTAATACTTTTGTTATTAACCTTTCGGAAGTCATACCTCACGTACGAAAGTGGCACACGCCAACTTTTTTCTGTAAGATAAAGAATGTGATTTTGAACCTTAGTTGATTGCATGAAGGTTGACAGCGTACGCCGTAACACCTATGGTCGTTCTTGGCGTCGTGGCCACGACAAAAGGCAACACCTTAAGCTGTTATTGGTGCCGGTTAATGTACGGCCCGATAATCCGCGTCCATCTATCTTTCTCTCTCTCTTTTAGCATGAGTTCTTTTTAAGAAACAAGAGATAAAGGGGACGGAGATTATTTGGCCGTACATTAACCGGCACCCTGTTATTGGCTTCCAAAGGTAACCCTTTGAACTAGATATTGTAATCAATACTCAACACTCACGATATAAAAATAAATAGAGTTCCATGATATTTTTAGAATGCACTTAATGGGGCATTTACCCCAAGGTTTGCCCCGTGGTTAATTATGTTGCTACACGCGTATCATTTAATTATTTATATATGTAACTGCTTGATCTAAGTTACCTCTAATAAAATGTTACACTAATGGCTTGTTGTCATAATTTCACCCAAACTTCAACCCCCTATTTCACCCCAAGCTACACGCACACAGATACACTTTAGCATTCACTTGTAATGAGCATTCTAACGAAAGTTACATTTCAGATAAAATATCACTAAATATACAAATTTAGCGAGCGTTCTAGCGAAACGTCGGTTTTCAAGTTGCGTAAAAAATATTTAAATTTGTGGCGCGGCGTAATTACATGTTTTTTGACAAGATTGTGACACACTGTACGCGTCCCTTTTTATTACGTGTTGATATTGGTAATGTCATGATAATGTTCTTTAGTTAATGGAAGTTCTTTGGTACACGCAAGGTCAAGATAATTGAGAAATAGGTATTTGTAAAATGTATTGCTCTCGCGCCAACCTCAAGCCTCCCGCCGCAGAGCGCGATAGAGACAACTGCAGCTTGGAGCGAAAATACCTATTAAAATTAGGTACATGAAATCAACGTTTCGTAGTCCCCTGATTTCTTCTCCAAAACTTGTTTTCAGGATTTTTGAATACAGCGGAAAATCTGGCAATTTTTAATGGGCTTTTGAAGGTTAATATCTCTTTTAAGAATACATTTATGAAAAAAAGGAAAACATAGGAACATGTCAACCGTAGCCATAGATTTATGAAAAAAAAATGATTGCTCTACTGCCATTATCCAGGGAGAAAACAGGGGACTACATTTCTATGGAAAAACGGCCGTTGTGTTTCCCTTTAACCCACTCAGGGCCAAGAATAGCTACGCGCTACGCTCGTAGCCGATCCCGTGGTTTCCTCGTATGTAGCGGAAAGCGACTATGGCGGTCTGACGCAAGTGTCGTCATTGGTCCTGAATGTCTTAGTCTGGAAAATGAGGAAAGCCCCCCGGCGGAGGTGCTTGGTTACATAACCAAGATATTCATGGTTGGAGTTCCAGGGTACGCAAGCGTTCGACCTCAGCAGTATGACTGTCGCCATGCTCCGCTCCAGCGCGCGCGGTCCCGCGCCGCGTCCCGGCGGGCGAGGGCTGCTCCCCCTCTGCGCATCCGATTTTTACATTCTCTCTAGGTGCAGGGCAGACAAGACCACGTGGATAGTGGGGTGCTCTGATTCGGTTTTGTGACCCTATGATATGTGATAAATGTGAGTATGGTGAGGAATCATCTTTGAATGAGTAGAATCTATATAAAAAAAATGAGCCATGAACTCGATGCCATTCTATAGCTGAGCCAAATAAATATATTTACACGTATCTCGAAGCACTCCTTGAGCATGTCCGAGTATATTTCCATTTCACCGAGGTGTATGTAGGGCGTCGTCAGATCCTTGTCCGGAGCGCGCCGCAGGCAGCAGCGGCACGAGTGCGCCACGTCCATCACGTGAGGAATAGCGCCGTCGATTATTCATCATCATCATCATATCAGCCGAAAGAAGTCCACTGTTGGACATAGGCCTCCCCCAAAGAGTGCCAAAGTGACCGGTCCTGCGCCACCCGCATCCAGCCGACTCCAGCAACCTTTACCAGGTCATCAGTCCAGCTTGTGGGGGGCCTAGCCACGCCGCGCCTTCCGGTACGTGGTCGCCACTCGAGAACCTTTCCGCCCCAACGGCCATTGGTTCTACGTGCTACGTGCGTCGATTATAACCGCAGTTTAATTGATACAAAAAGAACATGAAGCTCATTACATTACGCAAGCTTTACAAAATTTACAAATAGGTACGTACTTTTTTTATATATCATGGCTTTTACTACTGTTTCAGCAAGGTGGATTTGCCAATATCAGTTTAGCGTTGTTGATGCCTGCAACCTCCTGCACCACACTGCGCTATGCACTAGGTATTCGTTATTCGGCTTATGCGCCTGTATTCGACCACATGTGCATACAATTTCTCAGTACAACTCGTTTGACAGTTGGATCAGCAGCGCAACATGCCTCCAGACGATACATTACAATTAGTAATTCTGATAAATTGGGGCTGACAAATCATGACATGTATACACCCCAAGCGCGCTGCGAGTTGTCGTGGGTCAGTTCCTCGGCGATTGATAGTTAATCGGATTATCGCGTAATTTAATCAATTAATCTAAGCAGTAAATACAATTAAGTCAATGATAAAAAGGAAAAAGATTGGTCTATAATTTTTGAAATGTTTTTCGCTATAGCGTCCAAACCACTTGGTGTACCATTTAAAAGGTCACTTTCACAGCTACAAAACCGTATATAGCACAGTACGCAATAAATACTTTGAACATTTTTTTAAACGAATACAAAAGACGGGAAAAGAAATACATCATCTGTGAAAATTTCAACTATCACGGTTCATGAGATACAGCCTGGTGACAGACGGACAGATAGACAGACAGACAGCGGAGCCCTAGTAATAGGGTTCCGTTTTTACCCTTTGGGTACGGAACCCTTAAAAGATTTTGTAGGAGGATATGAAGTAAATAGAGTCTTCTTCCTTATAATATGTTTATTGAGGTTTAAATCACAAATAAGATGTTAAAAGTAATGAGTTACACAGAGGTAAAATCAAGTCGATGCACTGGCGCGAATGCGTTCCGTCCGAATGACTGACCGAATGGCCGTCGCCAGCGAGCGAGAGAGCGAGAGAGCGAGATAGAGAAAGAACGGCGCACACGGCGCATAGACAGGTCGAGTAACAGTTGCGTTCAGATATAATGATAGGCCGCGGTTACAATTGTAAAAAAGAGGCCAAGTCTCGACATTCTTCCACCGTAAAAGTTGTGATATTTCGTAGTCGTAGTACCAAGACTTGCCAATCACACAATACTACATAGTTTTAGGTATCTTTTTCATTTAGTGCATACTTGTCGTTGCTGCCTACCGTGCCTTCACCGAATGGACCCAGCAGCAACAGACCCAGATAAATACAGTAAAATTGTGTGATTGCCAAGTTGCAGAATTTTATTTAGCTAGCAAATAAAGAATAATAAGAAGGCCTGAGACTTGGTACAGTTCCCGGCAAATAATATGAGCATATACGAATATTACCTACGTGCGAGGTGCTTCGTCCCGCGTGGTCAAGTTGATTGCCGCGAACTAGTACGTTTATCTGAAATATCTCTCCTTTTTACGGTGGAAGAGTTTCGAGACTTGGCCTCGTTTTATATGGAATGTTTTTAATTGGATATGTTTTATCTGTGTCTTGCTTGACGCCATGTTGTTTCATACTTCACTCACAGCTTCATTGATTCTGAACGAAAGTTTCTTTTCGGGAGCGCGAACTGCCAAACGGATTAAATTTATTGTTATCGAAATAGTCTTTTCGGCTTTTTAATCAGTTTTATTAACCTAATCGCGACGTATAGTAAAACATGATTGGGAAACCAGATATAAAGCTCATCGTTTCAAATATCACAAATGGAAAACGTTACAGTCACTGCAGGTTATGTCTTAAGACTATCGATGATGATTACGTTCGATTTGGAGACGGAGTCGCATTGGATTTACAAGAAAAGGAGTATTTACAGCCCTTGTCTGAGCTACTTGCTAAATTCCTTGGGCCAGAGGTAAGCGTTGTAGTCTTTAGTCACCAGTTTATAGCATGTTGCTTGACGATTTTTACAGTCACTAAGTTTGCTCTTCTGTATCTTACTTATATACACTATCGCATTTGTTGTTGAGACACTAGGGTCGTAGGGTCCAGGTGCCAGAACGCTTTTTAAAGATCTGTCTAAAAAGCTCATCAACACAACTGGTGACCAAAGAGCTGGCCGCTTCCTCGTTCCACGCACTAATATGGCGATTCAGCGAGGTAATGCTGCCAGCATCGTTGGCACGATACCGCAGGAGCCTTATTTAGATGTATTTTAGTTACAGTTAAATTTTTAGGTTTTGTAAATATTCATTTAAGTAAGATTTTTTTATTTGTTATCATGATAATGCAATGTTCGACCATTTATCTACTTTCCATGAATAAAGCTTTCATCACTGATATACCTACTAGCTTCTGCCTGCGACTCCTTCCACGTGGAACTCGTTTATATCATAGCTCCATACTTTCACCCCCTTAGTGGGTGATTTCCGGAATAAATACTATCTTGTTCTTCCCCAGACTCAAACTATCTCTATACCAAATGTCATCCAAATCGGTTCTGCAGTTTAAGCGGGATTAACAGACAGCCACACTTTCACATTTATAATATAAGTATGGAAGAATGGATTTGTATGAATGTAGTTGAAGGGAATTTGTGAAAACCAATTTTTATTTCTGTCTGTATAAATAACTAACAACAGTTTGTTGAACAAGCTCAAGACTAATAATATTACACATGTTCATTTTCAGATTGCAGAAGAAATACCGGGAATAGATGCTGTTTGTACTGAATGTGTTGTAGACGCCCTGAGAGCTTTAAGACTCATGCAAACTTACCAAAAATCCACCCAATTACTAGATAATGTTCTAGACAACTTATTACAAGTACTTAATGCTCAAATAGAGGTTTTCGAAGACCAATCATTGTATGTCATTGTGGAAGACAGCCATTCAGAGCTAGTATTGATGAGTAATGACACTCCACAGATAACTAATGGAGTCAATACGAAAATATCCTGCGATGAATGTTCAGAGGAGTTCTCAAGCCCCGAGGAGCACCACACACACTGCGAAGAAACCCACAACCAACTAGTTTGCGAGAGGTGTTGGCAAAGTTTTGAAACAGCAGAAGAACTAACCAACCATCTATGTAGTAAAAAACTCAAATGCCCTGACTGTAAGCAATATAGAAACACATTACAGGCGCTCACAGAACATCACATTAAAACACACAAAATCCACATATGCAAGGAATGTGGGAAATCTTGTCAGGGCTCCGTGAAACTCAAAGTGCACGAGGAAAAACATTTCAATAAAAGCAAATGTCCGAAATGCGGAAAAAGCTATGCAACTAGAGATTTCTATTTAAAGCATGTAAACTTATGTGAAAACGGGCTTTTAGATCCACATCCTATCAGGACTAAGCTTCATAAGCCTTACCTATGTAAAGAATGTGGGAAGGGCTACAGTACTTCAGGCGGACTGCGAGTGCACTGCAAGTTTGAACACGGTGACGGGAAACCACACATATGTCCGCACTGTGGCAAAAAATTTACAGCTCCGAGCTACTTAAAGGTTCACATGGTGACTCATACGAAGGAAAAGAATTTTGTTTGCAACATATGCTCGAATCGATTCGTATCTAAGGAAGCATTGCTGTATCATACACGGAGACATACTGGTGAAAAGCCTTACAAATGTGAACATTGTTATGAACGATTTGTGAATGCTTCGGCTAGAGCGGAGCATATAAAGTATAAACATGTTGGGCCTACGCTCATGTGTGAGATATGCTCACGTAAGTTTGTCACACCGCATTTCCTGAAGATGCACATTAAGAGGCACCATGAGAAGGACAATGATTGGAGTGTCGAAAATAGAGTTTAAGAGTCCACAGTAAGCTTGGTTCTCCATACAAACGTAGTTACACTCCCATTTTAAAACTACGTGTTGGATTGTAACGAAACTTTGCATGCACAATGACATGAGGAATATCTATGTTTGCAATTAGTTTATGTAGCTTCAGATACCAAAGTAAATAAATACAATGAATTTAAATTTTTCATACAAAACTTGTTTTTGCTGTACTTCGTTTGTTTTGTAAACTGGAACCATATAAACTAATTACAGACATAGATATACCTCATGTCATTGTATATGCAAAGTTTCGTTACAATACAACACGTAGTTTTAAAATGAGAGCGTAACTACGTTTGTATGGGAAGGTGAAATTCGGCCGAGCTTACTGCGGACTCTTAATTATCTGGATTCTACGTTTATTTGACTGCGATAGGTTTGCGAAAGGAATAGCTGTCAATTCATTTACAGTGACATTAGTCTACAAGGTGTGAAAGCCATTAAAATAAACATAATAAAACATAAGTAGGGTAAATCGCCAATAACTAGCCACCGCATATTAAAAATGAACTCTATTCACCTAAATTAGGATTCCTTTTTAGTATAAGGTGATCATTACCGGCCACCCTTCAATAACTGGCCACGTTATACTAAATTTAATTATGTTTGCAGGGGAACATAGTTAATTTTTAGTATGATAGGGCCTGTTATTGGCGATTTATCATATATGGTAAAACTGCCGCCTGCAATCACATTCTAATCGCGGTTAAATAATATTATATACCATAACATAAGGCAGCCGTATGCTTGCTGGCAACCATGGTATAGTTGGATTTTCCAAATGGTTGTGGTAACTAAACAAATAAGTAGGTACATTATTTACTTAATAAAATATTTTATACAATTGCCTATAAACTTTTTTGTTATATGCCTGTCTAATCAAACCTATGGCAACCAAGATCGCACGCTTCTAAATACTGATTTGCCATACGATAAATACATAATCAACCCACATTGCACTGCAAACTACTGAGGTTGATATTACACACAGTTATCTACAATTCGTGAGCATGAAGAATGCATTTGGGTTTATATTTCTCTTTCGCTCGCTCTAATTCGTCTTTAGAGATACAGTAGCCGAGTGGTTCAGGCATGCGGCGGTCGTGGGTTCGAATCCCGGCTCGTACCAATGAGTTTTTCCTTTTTATAGCCTATAGCCAACATTCATATATATTATTGTTAAGCCGGCTGTACACTGAGCCAACGTTGGCGCGTGAGCAGGAGCAGGATGCAGCTATGCGTTAGAGGGAGAGGGCTATAATTCGATCTCATTCGCTTAAACACAGCTGCATCCTGCTCACTCGCCAACGTTGGCCCAAAGCGTACAGCCGGCCTTATGGTTGAGATTATTTATTTTAACGTGGCCGATTTTTTATAAAGCTGACATTGTAATTGGAATCATCTACCTTGGATTTGACGTTAGAGTTGCTTTTTGAATGGAATAGTTTGATGCAATTTGGCCAACTCGAATAACCTTAATATATAACTGTTAAAACAGTTTTGCAGGAAAATGTATTAGATTAAGTTTTGTATCCCATTGTTTAGTAATAATAAATAATAATAATAATATACCTGTCATGTCATCTATCGGAAGACGCAGCGTGGGTAGACCCTCCACAAGGTGGACTGATGACTCGGGAGTCCGCTGGATGCGGGTGGCGCAGGACCAGTCATCGTGGCACTCTTTGGGAGAGGCCTCATGTCCAAGAGTGGAGGTCTTTCGGCGCCATCCATCATTTTCCCGGTCGTACCCTAAATGAGCCCGGGCTCCGCTTTGGCGCCTACAATTAAGTTTTGGCGTCGGCACTAGTTTTACTATTAAAGCGACTGCCATCTGACCATCAAAACCAGAGGCTTAACTAAATCTTGTTGGGATTAGCGACCCGTTTCCGGAACTCAACTTCCCTGAAAATCTACTATTATTTTATAATTTCGTAGATGAGTATTTCATAAAAAAAATCCACTATTATTAATTGTACGTATAGGAATTTTATGTTAACTATTTCCACTCAAAATCGTGAGTCTTTCGACCCTGGTAGGACAAAAAACTGTCCCAAAGATACTTTTCCTATGTGTTACCATTTACCTTATACTTTGTATGGTGGTAACACAATAGGAAAGTTCAAAAATGTTTGGACATTTTGGGACACTTTTTTTCTCCTATTGGGTTGGAAAGACATCGTGATTTTGAGTAGAAATAACATAAAAGTTGCAGAAAATCTCCGAAAAAATTTAGTGCCATTTTTTTCTCGAGAAACGCTCAGATACGTTTTTTGGTAAACCCCATGGGGCCGAGTTAGAACCGACGACTTCCAGATTGTACGTCCGATGCCTTACAGTGTGGCTCAATGTTATTAATTCAGACAATTTATACTTATTATTTTAGCATAATGTATCAAGTAGTTAACGCAATGATGCGTAGTTTCAGTGTCCGAGAGGCAACCGGATGTCTCGCGGTATTTGAGCTCCCGAAGCGTCGTGGAACCGCCCTGTGGAACCCGAACTGAGCCAATATGGACTGGGGCGGAAATTGGAGGGGAGTTAAAAAAAAAATGTAGCCAGGTATTCGATTGACAGCATTTCATTAAGTATATAAACAGCGTACACACTTTCAGGCAACCTTTGTTTCAATCAGCTGCCTCGCGACAAAATAAATCTTTTTCATTTTCGCTCCAGTCCAAGTTGGCTCAGTTCGGGTTGCACAGGGCGGGTCCACACTTCGGGAGCTCGAATACCGCGAGCCATCCAGTTGCCTCTTGAACACTGCAACTACGCGTCATTGCTCTGAATATAGGGGATGCGCTGCCTTAGGAATTAGGATTTTATTCCACTTATCCAATAGCCGTGTCCATACCGGCCGAACGGTTCGCCCGAACGGCTCGCCCGAGCCATCAAAAACGCTCGCCCGAACGGTTCGGGCGAGCCGTCAGAAGGCTCGGGCGAGCCGTCAAAAGGGTCGGCCGCAAGCGCTCGGTCGGTGTGGACGGGCGTTTGGGCAAACGCGCGCGGCTCGCCCGAGCCAGACCGGCTCGGGCGAATTTACCTACCGATAGTTGAGCTCACGATCACGATGAAGCCGCACGTGCGCACAGCTGTCGCTGCGACAACGTTAATTTTGTTTTTGCTTGTTCGAATTCGAAATCGGAAGAAATGTGTTTAAAAAAAAGCCGCAAAATGTGGATGCGCAAAATTTTTGAGAACCGAAAAGAGGCCGGGATAAAATTATTTGATCAATTGTGTTATGATCAGAGCGAAGACGCCTACCTATAGAAATTCCTACTAGGTAAGTACTACTTAATCTACCAATCCTTCCAGATGACAAACAAACCCATGCGTGTCGAACTCAGTTACGCAATTCCCAAATCCGCCTCAACTCGTCTCACTACCAAGTTACCAACCGCCAGTAGGTATAACTTGATCCCTAATTTCCCAATATCAATATGTAATGTAGGTATTCAGGGGTCAAGCTAGTTTTGACCTTTTCCAACGCAGCGACTTCGAATGAACTTTAATAAGTTACCTTGATAAAAAAAGACCGGGTTGCACTCTGGGAGTGCCGGCAGAAGTCAAAACTTGATTCATTTTAATTTTACAAAAAAAAAATCCCTTCCTCCCCCCTCTCTCCTCCTGCGTGCCAATATATCTAATAACAACCTTATTAGTAGTACGCTATAGTTCAACCTAACTCAGCAAAATTGATGAAGGAGACGAAGAAGTAAAATACCAATTTGTTTTTGCCATTGCCAAATATTTTTGAAAGCTTTATCTCTTTAGGAATAACGTCCAAATTCGAACTATTCGAATTTGCTCAATAGCAAAACGGTAAAGGACGCGTGGACAAAATTACTTTATTGCATATTCTATGCAATTGCAAAAAGTGTTTAACGGCTTTATACTCTTACGAATAGCGTTCAGTTTTGAATGAAGTCGAATCGGCTAACAGCAAAATATAAAAGTGTGATGTGAAAACAAAATGGAATTTGCATTTACGAAAAATGTCTTACGACCTTATACTGTTAACAATAAAGTACAAATTAGAATAATAATACGTAGGGCAAAAATCGCCCTCGCCTTCTGTCGTTCGGCCGAACAAAACCACCGTCCACATAGGCTGAGCCGCTCGCGGCTCGGGCAAACCGTTCGGGCAAGCATTCGGGGGCTCGCCCGAACGGCTCGGGCGAGCCACCGTTTGCCCGAATCACGTCCACACCGGGCGAGCACGTTTGGGCGAACGGTGTTCGGGCGAGCCGCTCGTTCGGTGTAGACACGGCTATTATCTTTATCCAATATACCTTTTATCAAAAAAAATCGTCAATTTATGGATAAGTGGAATACCAGCTCACCGCCGTCTCTAGTCGCACGAAGTCGTGGCGGTCGTGAAGTAAAAACAAAGCTTATAAAGAAAAGTATATTTAATTATTTACACATGATAAAACCAAATTTTTAAATTCACACACACACCTACTGTTCATATGCATTCCGCACTATATATGCTCTGTCCCGCATGTGTTTCCCTTCGACAGGCACATACAGCTTGCTCTGCGGATCCGAGTGCCTCGCCACATGTTTCTTAAGCTGACTGCCCAATACAAACTTCACATGACACACATGACACTCGAGTTGAGGTCCGAAGTGCTTCCGTCTCTTGTGCTCCATGCGCCGAGAAGCAGAGAGGAAGCTTTCATCGCATAAGTCACATTTGAACGGTCTTTCGCCAGTGTGTAAGCGAGTGTGGTACACTAATGCAGCTTGAGTAACGAATTTTCCATTACAATGCTCGCAGTTAAAGTTCCGTTCCCTAGTATGCTTCACTATGTGGTTCCGTAATCTGCTAGCAGCATCGAATTTCTTTGCACACCAATTGCAGGACAGCACTTTGCCGAAACCATGGTCTATTTTCAAATGTGATCGCAGAGCGTTTTTACGAATGTAGCCTTTATTGCAAAGGTCGCAGAAGAAGCTAATGCTTTTCGCTTCAGCGTTGCCGCATTGTTTGACGTGGGCTCTGTGTGTTTGTTTGTTGATGAAGCTCTTGTTGCAGCGTGGGCATTTGATAACGTCATGTTTGTCAAGATGGACTTTCAACACTGATCTAGATGGGAACTGTACAAAGCATAGTTTACACAGCACAGCAACATGCTCTTGCCGATCATGAGCTTTGAGGGTTCTCAGTGTACTAAACATTTTTTTACATTTTGTACATTTAATTTTCTTTGGATAATGCACTCGCTCCGCATGATCAGTCAACTGTACTTGAGTTAGAAACACTTTGAAGCACTGCGGGCAGTTTATAGGCTTAGCTTTGTGCGTTTTCATATGCTTCATTAAGAGAACTCTAGTTTTAAATTTCATGCCACACTCCTCACAGATTAGGCATGTCTTTTTACGATGCACATATCGACATCGACTCTTGATTATACGGTTCAATTTAAACACAGCAGTCTGTTTATCCTGTGAGTGTTTCGTCCGTTTTGTTACAATATAATTACCTGTCTCACTTACAACTATATAAGCTGTTTTGACAGTGGGGCTGACAGTTTCGGCTTGTATTAGAGTATTGTTGAGGCTCTGTAGTACCGCGTTCCATTGCTCTTTTGAATGTTCGTGAAGTTTTTTAAACAAATAGCCGTTAGTTACGGCCTTGGCGCAGGCGTCGCATAAGGTTTGCGGCAGTAAGGGCTCTTCACTGACCTAAAACAAACAAAATGCACTTCAATGTTATGTATTTAACACATACCGGTATATGGCATATAAAAGTCTACTTACACCTAGCTCTTCGAACATTTCGGAGTATGTAACAGTATCTTCGTAGAACGGCTTTTTCAAAGTCACAGAATCCTGAATATATTTTGTGTAATGTTGCGTAGGGCTTAAACATAACCTGCAAACTTGTTCGTCGTCCTTCGTCAAGTATTTGAACGCCGGCAGCATAATGCCAACGTCCGGTTCCATGATTTATAATTACGATAAATCGGGACTAATTAAAATGTATTACAAGTAAAATAAACGGCTTTTGTTGGCTCAGATAAAAGATAAACGACAAGCGAACTGTCACCCGAAGCAAAGCGTCATACATGACATACTTTTTTTTTTTCATCGTATACAACGTCAATTGAGTTGAGGATGAGGAGCGTTCGGATTTCGGATAATACACAGATAACAAATTACTAAAGCAATGCATTTACAGTCTACCGGCAGGCACGCAGCCTTGAGATGGAGTGAGACATGGCATATTACTACCTCTCTTCATCCCTATTAAACTTTGTTCTATAAAGAGTTTTACAGACGCAGCAATCTTCGAAACCTAAAGTGGATGTTTGTGTTTTTTTTGAAGAATCTAATTTAGTTTTTAGTACTAATTCAATGTGGTTCGACGACCATACAAAACGTTTTTTGACATTCGCAGGCTTGCATAACGGCGTGATATTTTAATAAACCAATAATTTCAGAATAATCGTTTTCCTAAAGCATCGTACTGACAAAATAATTTCTCAAATTATTCTAGTTTAAGTATACAATTTTATTCTAGGAAAGGGGGAATTTCGCGCAAATGGAAAGCTCATTTACGAAAGTGTGTTACGTAAGTTTCTTAAAATATCACGCCGTTAGCCTGCGAATGTCAAAAGACGGTCTGTATGGTGGTCGAACCATCTTAAATGTAATGAATGATCTCACAATTTATTGCCACTTAGGCCACATAATTACATTCCAAAAAAATTACCTTAAAATTGTAGCTACCTCCATCATTTGGAAGAGTGTAAGTTGGCCAGCGTCGGTTCTTTTTTTCATTTTAATGGCAAGTATAAGGTTATTTTTTGGAATCTAATTATGGTTTCAACAGTAATCATAAAAGTCGAAAATCTCATAGGGTAACCACATTATGTGATTTTACCCCAATTTGTCAGTACAACATGTCGAAGTCAGAATTGGGTATAGCGTATAGGGGGGCAAGTACGCTAAGTTTCATGTCGGACATAAAGCATTCGTCCCATTCTGGCAAATATGCGAGTGCAAGAGGTACAAATGCTTTACGGTCACCATGCGATTGGGTTGGTTTTTCCGTACCTACTGATGCCGGCCGACTCGTAGTCTATTATTAGATGTTTGTGAGTTTTGTTTCGGGTGCGGCTCGGACTAATTCATCGCAGATCTATCTATTCGGAATCAAGGTAACAATAAAAAAAGTATTCAATAAATAAACGATACACAGTTGCTAAATATTTGGCCGTCGTTCCAGTCACGAAACGAAAAACTTAGATGCACCCCTTTCGTTGGGTTATCTTATCAGTGCTAGCGTGATGACTGTCTTAATTATTTTTATTTTTGTTTAACTACTATGATGTGAGTTAGTTACCAATTAACTAACTGGGGATACGACCAAAAGCACAGCCACTTGTAACCGTCGTGCTGTTTTGTATAGGTACAGCTAATTGCTGGTATCCGATTGAGCCGAAATTTGGCCAACTTGGTGGAGCATTATGTCACCACTGAACTGATCTGATAATGGATACAGAAGGTGGTCATAGCAACTCCTAAACTGCACAAAATAAACTCATCGTGTTTGGGCTTATTACGAAACCCTCACAACGTACTCGTTACCTACCTACTGGTAGGGTCATTTCGCCGGTTGGCGACCACCTAATTTCATGTGCCGGTTGGCGACCACTTAGCTGAGTTGGTGAACTGTTTTATATTTTGTCGTATTCACTAAAACTCGTAATACTTTTGAAAATGGTTTAATCCTTAAAACTTATATCCATGTGCTATCCTCGCGCTACACAGCCAAAACCCGCCTTAGATTAAACTGTCATTTTAACATCCCACCAACACTATTCAAGTCCCATGAATACACGTCACTCGTCCCCCTTTTAAAAAGCTGCGACTATACTAATAAACATGAAAACTAAATCTAAGGATGCCTAACCTATGTAGATTTATTATAAATCTAATCGTTGAGGAGCTCTCCTGATTCTTATAGACCTTCTAGGTTCTACGCTCCTCACCGGAGTGGCCTGTGTATAATCAGGAATCTCAGGAGCCTCCTCAATTATTGGTGGTGGTCTATCCTCAGTGCCCTCGCCGTTCTCTACACTTTCCTCATTAAAGTCTAATTCTATTGGTTGAGACTGTGTGACAACGACAGGAGCAGGAGGTGTGATCACTACCGGCGGGCTGGGCTTATTTATAGCTGGGATCTGAGATACATTTGAACATGGTCTCAGATCAGAAACATGATAATATTTTTGAATCCCATTTGTCTGAATTAAATATCTAAGTGGACTTAAACATTTTACCACAGTGGCTTTGGACCATCCTTTACCAATTTTTAAATTTTTACACCACACTGGGTCTCCTTCTTTAAAGATCAAGATATTATTTTCTACTTTATTATCTTTTAGTACTTTCTTAGACAAGGCATTAGACGGCTTTAATAGTTCAAAACGAGTCCTCGGTTTGTATTTAAACAACATTTCATTTGGAGACATGCCAGTAGAGTTTGGACTGTTTCTATATGTGAATAAAAAGTTCTGTAATAAAAGTTCTTTAGAATACTCAGGCTCATGATCAATAAGCAATCTGCTTAATGCTTGTTTAACAGTCTGTACACTCCTTTCGGCCATTCCGTTTGACTCAGGATGATATGGAGGACTCTTTAAAGGCACACATCCATTATTTTTTAAAAACTGTATGAAATTTTCAGAGGAAAAAGGTGGTCCATTATCACTCACTAAATATACAGGAATACCAATGACCGCAAATGTTTTACACAATTTTTCAATCACCTGTGAGGCTGAAGTACCAGCTTGCATTATGTGTATATCAAGCCATTTAGATGTCGAATCAACTATTAACAAATAAGTCACTGAGTCTTTCATAAAAAAATCTACATGAACTCTCTCAAAAACATTCAAACAATGTTTCCAATTTACTGGCTGGCTTGTTTTTGTAAAATTTCTAGATGACTGACATATATCACAACTACTAACTACTCTCTCAATATCTTCATTCAAGTTTGGCCACCAGCAATATCCTCGCATTAACATTTTTGATTGTACCATTCCCTGGTGAGACTCATGAAATAAGCTTAACACTTTAACTCTTAATAAGCTAGGGATAATAACCCTGTTACCCCACAATACACATTTTTGCTCAGTACACAGTTCAGATCTTTTATTAAAATATGGTTTTATATTTTCATCCTCAATTGAGTTTGGCCAACCTGACAAAATATACTCATACACTTTACTCAATACTATATCTTTTTGTGTGTATCTAGCCACTTCCTCAAAATCAATTGGCACATCATCTTTAAGATTAAAATAATTTATGCATCCAGCCACCTCCACTTTTTCTGGTAATGGTAATCGTGACAGAGCATCAGCATTTCCTAATAATGTCCCTTTTCTATAAATTATTTTGTATGTGTAACCTGACAGTATCAAAGCCCATCTCTGTAACCTTGAATTAGCTGTAACTGGATTTTTTTTTAATGGATCCAATATAAACTGCAAGGGCTGATGGTCTGTCACAATAACAAATTTTCTACCATACAAAAATTTATGAAACTTTTGAACAGCAAATATAATAGCTAGTGCCTCTTTTTCTATTTGAGAATAGTTTTTTTGAGCATCATTTAAAGTGGCTGATGCAAAACAAATTGGTTCACTATCTATTTGATGGCTCAAAACCGCCCCAAGGCCATATTTGCTTGCATCAGTGGTGACAAATATGTCCTTACTACAATCATAATGTACTAGCAGCCCATATTCCATAACTAATTTCTTACTTTTATTAAAAGCCTCATTACATTCTTTACTCCAGTCAAAACACACATCTTTTCTTAATAAGTTATGCAGTGGTGCCAATTTCTCTGAAAGTCTAGGTAGAAATTTCCCATAGTAATTTAAAAGCCCTAAATATGCTTGTAGCTGTGTGACTGAAGACGGGGCTGGGGCATTCGCTATTGCTTCTACTTTGTCTGGCAGTGGCTTTATTCCTTTCTCACACACTAAATGCCCTAAAAATTTAATTTCGCTTTGAAAAAACTGGCATTTGTCCAAATTAACTTTAACTTTATACTGTGATAGTTTTTCTAATACATTTTCTAAATTTTTATAGCAATCTTCTAAATTGGAGCCTGTTATGATCAAGTCGTCAATGTATGCCTTTACATTATTCACCCCCTGTAATATACGATCCATCACACTTTGAAACACAGACGGACCTGATGACACACCAAATTGTAAACGAGTTGGTCTAAATAATCCCAAATGAGTATTTATAGTCATATATTCTTGAGACTTTTCATCTAATAATAGCTGTTGGTATGCCCCACTGAGATCTAGAACACAAAATGTTTTAGCCCCAGCTAACTCTGCGAATATATCTTCAGGCAATGGTAAGGGATAATGTTCTGTATCTAACATTTTATTTAATGTAACTTTATAGTCTACACATACCCTAATTTTTTTATCATTTTTGTGCACCACAACAATAGGGCTAGCCCAATCACTATGTGTAACTCTTTTAATAATACCTGCCTTCTCTAAGTTTAGTAATTCCTTCTCAACTTCCATTTTTTTTGCATAAGGAATGGAATATGCCTTATGAAAAATTGGTGTTGCTCCATCCTTGAGCTGCAAGGTAGCCTGCATGTTCACAATATGGGAAGACCTATCTTTACAAAACACTCCTTTATATTTATTTTTGACACATTCAATCAACCTATTTTTTTCAAGTGATATCCCTTGCTCTTGCATACAACATACCTTATCAATCTTATCATTATCAATCTTGAACTTTTTTTGCCACCTTGGAAATAACAAGTTTAACCAATTTCTACCAATTAAGGGATTAAAATGGTGGTCACTTTCAATAACTATAAGATACAAGTCCTTTTTAATATTCTTTGGCTGTACCCTTATGGCTCCCATCACCGAAAACACTTCTCCTGAAACAGATTTTAATTTGACATAACATTTTCTTAATTCACATTTCGAAAAATAAGTTTCATAGTCTTTTTTGTGAATCACTGACTTACAAGCTCCAGTATCAATTTGCATATGAATGACTTTACTGCCTAGTCACAATGGAATTTCCGCATTATCTGATTCTGACACATTCCGGATGCTTCCAAGTATAATGTCCTCTTCTGACAGGTTCTGCTGTTGTTTAGCGTCCACGGTGCTCTGCTCCATATTCTTGATATTTCGAAATCGACATTTGTGTGCCAAATGTCCTTGCTTCTTGCAAATGAAGCACACACAATCTTTCTTGAAACACCTGTCTGTGAAATGCGACCCACCACAGCACCTGCATTCCAATCTTCCTGCATTGTTGTTATATAATCTCCCTGCATTGTTGCTATATCCTTGTTTCATTGTAGCCTGATTCCTATTCTGTCCTCTTGCTTTCTGATTTACCACTTGTATGTTGGTCTCCAGCTCTGGTTGAATATTTTTTGTTTCTTTTGCTGCACTCTCCAAAGATGTAGCTACTTAATCTGATGGCTTTTTCAAACGGTAACTTGTCCTCTCTGTAACTTGACTGACTGACCTCTGTGTAACTTGTCTGCTAATGATACCTTGGTCTTTCAGGCCACACACTAGTTTGTCTCTCAATGCCTCATTTAGAAATGACTGAAAATCGCACAGAGCAGCTTTTCTTTTGATTTCGACTACGAATTCATTTATCGTTTGGTCAGATTTTTGTTGACATTTGTAGAATTCATATCTCGCCGCAATAATGGATTGTTTTTCTACATAATGATTACTAAGCGTTTTCACGAGCTCCACATACTTTTTGTCTTTTGGTATTTCTGGAGACAATATATTCTTCAGTACTCCATAGCATTCTGGTCCTATTAGGGTGATAAACAATGCCACTTGTTTGGTATCATCCTTTATATCGTTAACGATGAAAAATTGTTCCATGCGTTCTATGTACGCCATAAAGTCTTGTCCTGGACGGTAATTCTCAATCGCCCCAATCATTGTTTATAACTAGTTTCTTTACCTCGTCGCCACTTTTATATTTTGTCGTATTCACTAAAACTCGTAATACTTTTGAAAATGGTTTAATCCTTAAAACTTATATCCATGTGCTATCCTCGCGCTACACAGCCAAAACCCGCCTTAGATTAAACTGTCATTTTAACATCCCACCAACACTATTCAAGTCCCATGAATACACGTCAAACTGAAAGGATATTTTCTTGGTTTTTTAGTAGATTTCTATTCTAAAACAACAAAAAAATGCATGTACAACTAATTGTCTCAATAGGTTCCGTAGAATTGATGTTATCTTCAATAGAAAAAACCTTCTCCTTCAGGTGGTCGCTAACCGAAGGTGGTCGCGTAACCAGCGTAATGACCCTAGTCGTACTTGGTGGATATGCAAAAAAGTCGACATTTAACAGCTGAACCAAAAACGTTTTTTGTCAGAAACGTACATCATAATAATAGGGGAAATACGGACAAAATGGCATATACGGACAAAACGACATAGCGGGTTTATTTCGAATTTGGCGGGCTATAGCGAGGTCACGAACATAACAACACGTGACGGCGGCCATTTTTACAATCCTGCGAGAAACCCAGCGCCATGGGGTCAGTCTCTTTGAAGTTACGAGTGAAAACGTGTTTCGTGTCCACAAAAAATATTTTATTTATGGATTTCTTCGGAGTTTTGGTGAGTTTTGTGTTATATTTGTATATTATATTTACTAAAACTTAAGACTTATGATAAAAACTTGTGATTTGAGTTAGTATAAATACAATTTTCAATTGTTTTAATTAAATATGATTTTTAATGTTTGTTGTGTACATTTGGGCAAATGACATACCTATACGCTGGACAAAACGACATGTGTGTGTCACGTATGTCGTGACGTATGTCATTTTGTCCGTAGTGTTTCTATATTTACTTTTGGTTGTTACTCTCTAGGAGAGATGCCGCGGGACCAAAGAGGCAGCATCAAAGAAGACTAAAAGATTTATTTGCGATTTTTTTTCTTAAAATTTTGGTACCCATATTTAGTATTTCATTTTGTCCATACTATATGGACAAAATGTTTTTTTTTGATTCGTCCATTTATTTCTTAATATTGAATTAGATATAGTTCCTATTCAATTAAAAGACTGTATTACTTGTGGTCAATGAACCTAAGATGATTGTCAATGTATGAGACTGATTATAATTACAATAAATACAGATATATGATTAAAAATCAAAACACCCTGTCATTTTGTCCGTACTTCCCCTATACGTAACTAAGTAGATTATTATCTTAAAAGTCTTAAAACCCTACTAGCTAATATTATAAATGCAAAAGTTTGGATGTTTGGATGTTTAGACGTTTGTTACTCAACCACGCTTAAACGGCTCAACGGATTTGGATGAAATTTTGCACGAAGATAATTTATAGCCTGGATCAAAATATAGGATAGTTTTGATCCTGGGTCCACGCAGACGAAATCGCGGGCGGAAGCTAGTGTGATATAAGTATCCCAACCAGATGTTAATACTTTTTTAACCGACTTCAAAAAAAAGGAGGAGGTACTCAATTCGGTTGTATTTTTTTTCTTATAAAAAAACTTACTTAGAAATTACTTAGTTAAAATATAGGTAACTCGAAAAATGAAAATGAAAATCAATTATTTGCCACAAGGGCACTTTTACATGTCAAACGGTAATTCACCATAAAATAATAATTATCTTACACAATAATCATTTAAAATTGGCAGGACTGATGGAAACGGTTAACAAACTAAATGTTACTAAATGAAAACAAACTGAATTGCAAAATGTTATCGATTACATTCGATATAAGGTCTGTATCAGAAATTATATTAATTGAGTATCCCAGAGATGTATACTTAAAGATGTATTAAGTAACGTAGCTACTTAATACACTACTACTTACCTACTTAATCCTTTTTTTTCCAGATGACTTCCTCTTTAAAAATTAAATTATCCGGCACCCTCGGAGAGCGGCACCGCTGTTTCAACGCCTTGGTCCACGAGGCTTACCAACAAAACACATCGTTGCCTGTGCCCCACCCCAGGGAAGCCGCCCTAGACCGGCTCTTTAAAATAGACCTCGCATCGAAACAAAGGAACGTAGACTTCATCATTCACACTCTCAAAGATGATGACCTGCTGTACGTCAACAGAGCGTTGAAAAGCCTGTGGCTTCTAGAGTCAGAATATTCGAACATAATTAACCCAATTTTCTTGGAAGATGAAATCGTCCCTCATATGACATTGCCAGCTGTGAATAAACTTAGACACTGGATTCCGATGCATCTGCGAGACCCGCAAAGATGTACTAAGTTTTATAAATTTTACAAAGAGAGAAACTTCGATATAGGTGCCAAATTCTTCTGGCATTGTTCCAACGAATACTTGTTAAGTGAAATCAGTAACGTAATGGACAAAATTACGCCAAAACTTTTAAAACGGATTAGTGAAAAGGTTCCGCAAATCACTAAGATTTATTACGAAAGTTTGAAGGAAAATCAAACTCTTTTGAAGTATTATCTTAAAAATGATTGCAAGTTTTTCGCGAATGTAAAGTATCTCTTAAAAACTGAGCCTGACATATTTTTCCACGTGCTAGAAAACTTCTTCGTCCCCCAGAAATTTTGTTCTTTTAATGATGAAATTACAAAGTATATAATAAAGAATCACAAGAGTAGATTTCTGTTGAAACCAGAGTTGTACACCGCGTGGTTTCTTGATATGGATGCATTGGCGAGATGCTTAAGTTCAGAGGAAATCAAAGATCTGGTGTTGAAGCTAGCGAGGGCAGAGTACCTTCAATTTTCGTTTTCATACCAGAAGGTGGAGCCCCTAATGAAACGCCTCAGCAAAGAAGAAAGAGTAGCGTTCAAGAATTTGGTATTCGTCAACAAAACATTCGGGCCGATAGTGAAAGAATGGCCTTATCCCATACCGTCTCCGCCATTATTAATATCTCCTCAGAGAAATCTCTTCGAAGATACTATTAAAGATCCATATCACATCTTAAGTTGTTACTGTGATGATGATGATACGGCATTTGAATTCCGATGTATGCTGAAAAAACGGAAATATTGTAAGTGGGCGGGTTCTTCAAAAACACTTCTAGAACAGATGTTCGACAAATATAGGTTCTACAACTTTAAGAGGACTTTGTCGGAGCTGCGAAAGCGATTGAGGGCTGAGAGTTCTCCACAAAAGAGGGAGCTTATGCTGCTTGTACTTATAAGTAAGACAGGCGGCCAAACTGAAGACGTGGTAACTTTGCTGGACCTCTTGTCGCAGTATAAGAACGAGCCTGTGCACATACGTGCTGCTATAGTCAGGAGCCTGGTGAAGCGAGCGTTTGTCTGGCGTCTGCCTGTCGAGCATTGGGCGAAACTCTTGGAGTGGGGGCATGGTCTAGGCTTGGATGGAAGTGCTTCTGAAGCAAATTGTAACGAAGGCCTGCAAGCTGTGGTGATACGCGACTTGCTCGCTGATGTGAAGCCTAGCGCGGCAGTTTGGGAATCGTTTTTGACTAATTGTTTCGATAATCTACACGGTTATTCATTAAATGTTGATGAACGCAGCTGTATTCACGCTCGTCTACCGGCGTTACTCTTGGCAACTGTGCAGTCCAACTCCGGCGAACCCCAGTTGACTATACTAAAGTACCTGCTTGATACGCTTGAGGCGTATCATATCAGCTTCGACGATTTACCTGGCGTAGTGGAAGCCGTAGCAGCGACTGTTAAATATGACAGCAACGTAATACGTGAAGAAGCTCAAGGCTTGCTCAGACGATTATATGACGCCAGAACAGCAAGAAAACTTCTGATAAGAGAGTACTTCGAAATTATACAGACAGATGCGTCGTATGTCAATGTACTACGTCACGATATCTCCATTCTCGATAATACTGAACAACTAGAAAAACTTATCGAAGATAAAAAAATTAAACATGAGAAGTTTTTCCGGAAGCTAGGTATTTACTTTTTAGAGAAAGATGGGTTGGGGGAGCGATACTGCGCCGTGTTACAGCTCCGAGCAGCTACTGCGCCCGATAAAACACTGGGCAGGCCACTGGCGCTGCTATATGGCTCAAGTTTTCCATCAATTTTAAAAGTTTTTGATGCAGCGTCTCCCAAAACACCTAAGCGCCAATTAGCCGCTGCGTTGAGGTCGAACGCGCACGTAGTCAGACCAGCTTTCGACTTGGAATCCTTTGGGTGGCACCAAGCAGGCGCCAAGGCTGTAGCGAACCGTATAGCTACATGCCGAGAGAGAGACGTGGAACGGTATCTTCAAGATTGCCTTACTTGGCGGCGTACGCTACGGCTGGCATTGGTGCTGGCGAAACGCGTCCGTAAAGAACAAAATGTTTTCGAGGCGTTAGCTTCTCAAAGGCCTAATGCGGCTCTTCAAGCGGCTTTACGTTACTTCCAACGCGAACGAGACTACTCTGACCCACGTATTTGGGAAATAGTGAAATCTCACATTTCGAAAGTAGAAGAGCGACAATTGCGTGCTTGCATTAAATTAACAAAATCCTTGCCGGCATTTATTAAGGCTGAATATTGCTTCCTTGTATACATGGCGTGTAAACAGAATTTACCAGCTATGGAAGGGCAGACTCTTTCCGAATTCCCTGGCATTTTACATGAATTAGATGAGAAATATATTTTCAACGCAATTGATATTTTTCTGCAAGACTATTTTACAGATTGCGTAAAATTAAAGAAATCAATCGGCAAAAATGCGAAGTTTATTAGTTTATATATTGAGATAGCAGCTAAATTCCTGGTACTTAGTACTTCCGAAGAAATGTTGGAGGAAAGGTATAGGAGGGTTGCATTACCCTTTCTAAATAGACTTGAACTCTTTTGGAAACAGGTTTCTCCAGATGACGTTCTAATTGAACATTTCTTGGATTCATTTTTGTTTTACTTAAGATACAACAAAGTTTATTTCGATGTTAAATACGTGTCGTGTCTGCCTGTGTTTGAAAATATAACAAAATGGATGCACGGGTTTTTGCCCATAGCTCAATGGTTTAATAAATATGTTACAGTGAATTTAACTATGCTCTATTTTAAAGCTACCAGACACTGTCTCAAGGAGGATTCCTCTTTGTTTTCGGAGTCTAGGACATTGGAAGGCGCGTACACGCTGGGAACAATTTTCGGGAACTTCTTAGCCAATGAGATCGAAGAACTGATTCTAAAATATTTTCCTACAATAATTGAGCTGTATGCATCAGACCTTGATAGATATTTTAGGGTATATTACAGCCACCGATACCGCACCGATGAAAGCATCGAAAAGTTCAAAGTAGGTGTTCTACACGGACTGTTGGGGAGTAGGGCAGTCCCACCATGTGTCCTAGCTAAACATATGTTTATGAAATTTCGGAATTGTTTTAACAGCGAACATGTGAAAGACATTTTAAACAAACTTCATGAGAACGAGATCGATGGATTTTGTTTCGAAATTGATAATGATTAATCGATTACGTTTCTATTTAACTTTTTAAGTCACCAAGTTTATTGTAGTCCACTATTATAACCAGTTATTTGAATAAAAACGTTCGCTTTGCTCGCTTTTTCGGGTCGCTGTCGCTTAAAGCTAAAGGACTACATTTTACAAGTACCTAAACTATGATTGTATTAAATAATCTTAAGTATCTGTTGTTCACTAAACATATTTATAATTATTTGTAACCTTTGTTTTGGGAAATAGGAATGTGTGTGTACTTATAGAAAAAAAACGTTTATTTAATATCTTTTATTTTATAAAAATAAGGTACAAAAGGTATTTATTTCTAAAACTTACCAATGATGTATTTATTTTTACATTACAAATAAATACAGCTAAGAAACGGCAGTTTTATTTATGAGTATTATAAAATTTAATATGATACTTATTTTACATGAAAATTAATGTATGTTTTAACAGAAACAATATAAAATATGCCAAACAAGAAATTACTAAAACAACAATTTTATGTGAATTATGGTAACTTTAATTTTAAATATTCTATCTATTTAAACTAGAAATGGTAACCTCAATTTTACATTAATACAAGCATTTATTTTGGCGCAAAACGTAAACCTCGCAGTTTTTATTTATTTCAAGGGTGGTTACACACGATCCGATCTGGTCCACACTGCAACCTGATAACATCTGATGTAGCAGGATTAACACGCTGGATTGTGCATTAGGTCGTGATTTCTTCTTTAACAACAAATTTAAGATCTGCTTGCACTTAACTACTAATAGACGGCGGCTGGATCCAAAACATGGCATGGCTATTTAGTAACTAACCTTACATACAATGTAAGGTTAATTTAGTTACCTTATACCTACAAGGTGTAAGAAAAATAACGCAAACCCGTTTCAGGGTATAAGAGGTATCGTGTTCTGATAAGAAAAAACTAAGATAATTATTTTGATGCGGATTTTTTTACATTTGTATGGAGCGTTGGCCGACTGGGGCGACCTGCTACATTTTTTTTCTCTTAGTTTTTCTTATCAGAACACGATACCTGCTATGCCCTTAAACGGTTTTGCGTTATTTTTGTTACACGTTGTATACTTACATATCCATGTTAATTTAACTAACCAGTATAATCTGACCATTCGATTCGTAACATAACGATAGTTTTTTATGGACTCAAATTATATTTTCTAGCTCACGGCATAGATTTCTGCAAGAAAAACTCCCTCGTCAAGTTAGACTCACGACTCGTATACTATCGGCTCGGGCCAAGAATATTTTGTAACAGACGAAACACTTTATTGCGCAATATCACTGTCTAAAGTGTATAAGAGATTGCGCCTTAACTTGGATACCAGTAAGTTTAAACTTTATAGTGTGTTGAGGATGTAAACAATTTGGTTTATAGTTTAACATTGTCGTGATCAATCTCAATAGAGACGCGATTGGCAGGCGACCCGTCAAATTATAGCAATATATCAAATAGGTATACATGATAATTTTACTTTATAAATAGACTAATTGTCATAACAATCTTTATAACGTAACATTTTTATTGCGCAACAAAATTGACCGTCCAATCATCCCTCATCATGAATATTCAGCTCTAATACTGGTATCCGCCGCCCTGGCTGGGGGGCACGTACTGCTGGCCGGGCCCGCCGCCGGGCGCGGAGGCGGCCGGGTAGCCGGACGGCTGGTCGGGGTACCGGGCCTCGCCTTCGTAGGTCACCTGTAATTAAAGTGTAGTTTGAAATAGTGGGCTTAAAGAGGACATTGGCTATTTTTATCATCCAATTATAAAACCGGCCAAGTGCGTATCGGGCCACGCGCAGTGTAGGGTTCCGTATTATATTCCGGGGGGACACATGACTCGAACAAAAATTAGGGCTTTAAAGCCTATCATCTCGCAAATGAATCACTGATTTGATAAATGGTTTTAGAAAACCCATAATATTTTTGAACGAGCTATCCAACGATACGACACACCATGGGTTTAACGAGAAAAAAAATACATCCCCGCTTTAGGGAGAGGTAATAAACATTTTTCAAGATTGGATTGTACTGTTTTGTCGGCGTGATTGATTTATATAATATACCCATGCCGAATCACAGTTTTCTAGTAGTAATGGTAACTGAGCTAAGCCGAAGACGGACGGACGGACAGACCGACATGGCGAAACTATAAGGGTTCCTTGTTGACTAAGGAACCCTAAAAGTACCTTAATGCTAAATGTAGTCGTCATTCCCTTGGTTTTATTGCGTTATGTCGATACTTCTGTGTAGTTTGTCAACATGTCGTTTATTGCAGTCTTGGGGCCGTGACCAGCATTAAACCCCTACCCCTATACACAGCCCACTAACCTCAGCATTGAAACCGTTCTTCAAACCACCGGCTAAAGCCAGACCTACAAAGTCCACTCATCTCAGTAACATTCTAGTGCCATGACAGGCCATTCAAATCTGAACTCTATCTCTATAAATACACAGTCTACTAACCTCAGCATTGACGGTGTTGTCTAACAGTATAATCTGCGTTCGAATTTTAAACTTTAGAGCTAAAGCAATAAAGTCTAAAATTATAAACCCCCCATTCAATTTTGAGCCCTATCCCTATACATATAGCGTCAACGAACCTCAGCATTGAAGCCGTTCTTCCAGTCAGCAGTATACTTGACGATCTGCGTGCGTCCGTCCGGCAGGGCCACTCGGTACTCGCCCCGCGTGACGTCACCGTCCGAGACCGCGTTGTGGCTGAAGTCGTTGCCATCTTCGTTGACGGAGTAGGCGAAGTCGAAGGGCATGCCGGGTTCGTGGTGGTGGTCGTCGTGGGAGTGCTGGAAAGATGGACACATGTCAGCTTGACGATTGGCAAGTATGTATGTATGTAAGCACTTTATTGTACACAATAACAGGTTAAAGAATATACATGTCACACAATAGATCAAAGTACAAAGGCGAACTTATCCCTGTAAGGGATCTCTTCCAGCTAACCTTTGAGCAATTGAGAGGAAGGTAGGTAGACCGAGATAGGCAAACTTATACCGTGTACAAAACACAGAGAAAATGAAAACAAAACCTAATAGGTATTAATTCTAGACAAATAAAAACATGCCAATACATATATAAATATACAGTATAAAATATAATACACACTATATGTATCGCAAATATACAATAAATAAATAAATACTATATTCAACCAATTCACAAGTCATTGGAAAGCCACAACTTCTTCAAATTCATCTTAAGTGACGCAACAGACCGCGACTGTCTCAGCGACAAAGGCAACTCATTCCACAACTTAACAGCGTGCGCGGTAAAAGATCTGGAGTATGTTCGCGTCTTTCTAGACGGTACAGCAAGAGTAAGGTTAGCACTCGACCGCAAGCGGTGGCCACTGCCGTCTGCCATATAGTTAAACCGCTCAGAAAGATAAGGAGGGGAAGTAGGGCTGAACAGTGTGTAAGTTAAGGTGGTGTTAAGGTGTGTAAGTGTGCAAGTTAGGGCAGAAACATGTTTTTTAGTTCTTTTTGTGGTTTGTTTAATTTTATTTTGTGCATGCGCCTATGAAAGTCAGTAAACTACCACCGCGTCGGAAAAAACTTGCCACTAAAAGAATCGGCGTACAAAACTCGGCAGGGTATAATTTTTTAAACTAGGTTATATCTACACTGCTAGAGAATTGCAATGGTCTTACATAGTAACATGCTAACAATGTAAGTTAGTTTTATATAAGGAAAGGACAGTATAGTATTTTTTTACAATATTCAAAAATATTTATCATCATTTTTTTAATCAGTCCCTAAGTAAGTACCTAGTTGACCAGTCGCAGAATGGAAGCATTGCTGTAACATTTTTATCAGGCGCTCCGATTAATACTGACTTTCGTAATACCTACAGTTTAACACGCTCCATGAAATCCAACTTATTTCTAATATGAAACATGCATCGATAACAAATCAATAGCCTTTAACCCGAAACGAATACGTATGTAGTTCGGAAACAACGTAGTCGTTATGTTTTACGACTAAATAAAAATAACTATAAAATGGAGTACTTGAAACTATTGAAGTTTCACAACGTTGCTGCTGCTTTTGGACCATAATGTGTTGCACGCGTTGCCTTAAAATACTGATTTGTATTGCAGTAAGTATACTTTACAATATTAGATCGTTTGATCCACGTCTAAAAGAGATAGTGGAATGTCATGTCGCTTATATTTGGAAGTAGGTACCTACACAAGACCGCAGCCACCAGACTTGCCAACAGGAACCCAACACCACATACTTATAGAGCAAGTATATACCACTACTTATTTATAGAAAATATGTGGTGTTGCTGCGTTCCTGTTGGCGAGTACGGTCGCCAGGGCTCACGAAGGTACTTACGCACAATTTACGACGGTCGCGGGTTTGGAAAGCTTTGAGACAACAACCACATCGATTGGACACATTAATGAACTGGTTAACTAACCAGTGGAAGTGACAGCCTCGTTATGACTAGGTTATATCACTGTCTAATCCTACGTGACCTACTGCCCGGATCTAGTGGCACGAGCCGTAAAGCTCACAATATACCTTTTGTGCCCAAACCGTCCTGCCACAGTGCCAGGAGATTGTTGTCTTGCCCTCGAATCTCGAAGTTCATACATCTCTGTCGCTAGAGTACCATAAACAATCAGTGTGATAGAAACGGAGATATACGTTGTACGAACTTCGAGAATTGATTTTCGTTGTTCTAGCTCTGAGGCCGAGACATCACAATCTCCTGGCACTGTGGCACACAGAAACTCTCCTGCTGTTCCGGCACTAAAACGTAGACCTATTATAATAATAATCTGTGCTAAAACTGCTGAACTCGCGTCTGTCATGGGGTGTATATACATGTCATGATTTGTCAGCCCCAGCTGACTAATTGCTATCGTCTGGAGGCATGTTGCGCTGCTGATCCAACTGTAAAACGAGTTGTGCTGAGAAATTGTATGCACATGTGGTCGGATTGTTACATCTGTACGCTACACCCAATTATGACTTCGACATGTTGTACTGACAAATTGGAGTAAAATCACACAATCTGTATACCCCATCACAGGCACCTGAATGTGATAATGTTTGCTAGTCGATGGGCGAATGTATGTCATATTTGTCTGAGGCATGTACTGCGAGACGATGGATGTTTAGATGTTCAAATTTTTCGATTTTCACTTGTAAAGAATTCTAAATTGTACAGTGCTCTGTTTCCTTATGATTAAGTAAAAAAATACATGTGCGTTCAGGTGATGAACTTGTTTTAAGTTACAGAATAGCGGGGCAGTTCCGATAGCTTAGTTGGTTGCGAGCGATTAACTGGCGTTCCTAGAATGATCGCTAGTTCAAGCAATGCAAAATTGTGCTCTATAACTAAAACATACAATTTTAAACCCTTTCCAGGTCTTAAAAAACATATCTATCTGACAGAAATGCATGGCCCAAACCAGAGCCCAAAATAGCGTAATCATTCATAATTTAATAGTCATTGTGTGATACGTGAGCCTAGGAGCTAGAGGACACAGTTCCCACAAGAAAGCATACACAAGGATTTATTTAATAGTCACATTTCCATTCTTTTCGTTTATTTTTGTCTCTCTGCCTTGTATTGTGTTATTTTACACAGTTTTTTGAAGAACAACGCGTTATGATATTTTTGTGTTCATATTCAGTTTTACTTATTTTAAGTAGGTGAAGTACTATAATCGTAATAAGTTTTTTTTGACAAAAAATGACTGACTGTTGAGTTTGTTTCGGCGTTTCTTCTTAACAGTGGTCTTCTTTTTCAGAAACGCTGGTAGAATTATGACTTGTAAAAGAGCCCTTGCGGGCTACTTGCAGAATTACATGCAATAACGACTGGCCATTTGACATTGTGTTGCCCCTTTAAACTTGTCACATTGTACTATCGACAACATAGCTAACTGACCATCGGTGCACCTTAAGTGCATTGTAATAAGGTTCTATATAAACACAGGATGGTTAGTTAACAGTGTTGTCGTTTGTACCTTGTAGCTTGGTGACGCGGACCACTGTAGTGCAACTATTTTCCAGGCCGTATTAATACCAGCAAATGGGCAGGGCCCGGAAAATGACCGGCTTAGCAACGGTAAGAATTGTAGTGAATAGTTGACCCTCATTTCACAAACGCGACAATTGGCACCTGCAGCACGGCTCTCACGCGACGGCGCGCGAGCTCTCTCGATTTTTCTCGCACTATCCATCTCTCTCTTATTAGAACACTTAGAACAAGAGGTAGAGTGCGAGAATAATCGAGAGTATGTCGCGGCCGTAATGTTTAACCGACTTCAAAAAAGAAGAAGGTTCTCTTCGTCGGAATCTTTTTATGTAAAACGCCTGACCGACCAGGAAAATTATTATTTTGTTAGAAAGGGTAACCTTCCCAGGCGGTTCCTTGGTCAGGATCTGATGATGGGATAATAGAGAAGTTGAGGGCACAAGTAAAATTTTATAGGCACACATTTGAAGTCAGGGGGGCTAGCACAACTGACGCCGCACCGCCACGCGAGTCGAGAAAGATCTACCCTCCTCTTTCGAATTTGCACGGTGCAAGTGAGACAGGGGAAGCTCAGTCGCGCGCGAAGCGACTTGTCGGCAAGTTGTGCTAGACGTACAGCTAAAACTTTGTTTTTAAGTTAACTTAAAACAGCATTTGGGGTTTCTGAATAGTTATTTACTTGTTCAAACTATAGGTCTGTTTTTCTGTTACTTTTATCTTACTCAAGATTTATGTATGGTTTGTTTCTTGATAAAAAAAAGTGCCACCGCACAGTTTGCCACTACATGGTGGCGGCATCACCCGCACACTTTAATGGCCGCCGAGCCACAAAGCCGTGGGTGTGGCCCGCAGCTTTGTGGCTCGGATACTAGTGGTTTAAGGGGATGCCTTGATTCGAGTCGACCGCGCCCCCTTGACAGAGCCGCTTATGCCTTCCGCGCACGATAAAAAGAGATGCAATACTCTTCGGGAATAGCTTTTTTTGGACTTTCGATAAATACCTAACTTAGTGAAGTTTTATTTATATTTCATTAGGTGAGATTTTAAACGAGATAAAATACTATAGTATTAACTTGATTCTGTCGTAAAATAATGTTTTGTTTGAGTAGGCTGTGGCTTTGGATTTTTCCTATAGAGGAAATTTTAGGCAATCATGTATCGATTAAATCAGATAAACAATTGTATAGTCAAGAATCATATATCAGAAAATCAGACCTTATTGTTTCTTAATCTAGTCAGAACGGCGTTTATTTGCACGCGATCATTTCCAATGCACCCCCTTAATGTGCGGCAGAGAGAGTGGTGGTTGGTCGCGTATGATGGCGGCCACTTGAGGCTGTGTCCTGAAAGTCTTTGGTCATTATCATCAGCTATCGATCCAGAAATGAACAGCCAATTATCATTGTCAGTTGAGAATTATCAAGTTTGTGAAAAAGGGAACTGATGCTTAGACAGTTAACAATATATTATTTAGGTCTTTTTAATGACAAAATATTCATTTGAAACTTATATTTGCAGCGTGTAAGTATACATTTCATTTATAGTTCATCCACCATTTCGTCGGTAAAAAAAAAATGCGTTAAGAATGAGTTCTTTTACGCTAAGTTTATTGAATAAGGGACTACTATTGAACTAGGGGAAGGGGGGATTAAAGTTAAAGGGAACATTCATAAAAAGCGTAGTTAAAACAACGCCCATGCATTTTCAATAAAATAAAAATGTTTTGGTGTCAACTTTTGCCAGAAACCAGTTCCAGGCAAAGATGTCACCTTCAAATACATATAGGCAAGGTGACCAAACCTTTTGATTGATTGATGATATTATTTTACAGATGATAGAATGAAGCAACGTGAATTAGGTACGTCATTATTTGATTATCGTAAACTAGTTATAATACCTACAATTCGCAATAATGCATGGCTGCATAAGACACTTAAAATATCTGACTAAATTCCATTTCTAAAGCTATACGGGCGTGTTAGATATTTTTGAGTACTTTGTCTAGTCAGGACTATTCCTTCTAAGGTTACATCTATATGTAGGTGACAGATTTCGCACTTCGCAGTCACTAGAACTCATTAGTCACTCTCTCATACAAACTTCAGTCCCCATGAGGTGTTTTTAGGAACAATACGTAGGTATCTTAAACTGAAATACGTACGTAATCGGTGGGTAATCGTAAAACTTGCATGAAATAATCTCTTTACTGAACCAATAGAATATTTACTAAATGGATACAATTTCATTTAGATTATGGAGAACGCCTGTCAAGTAAGTCATCGTGAGACTTTAGAAATAAGTACACCTCAACGCATGTCATGGAGAATTCATAAATTATTTGACCGTTTTATTATTAACTAGCTTCTGCCCACGACTTCGTTCGCGCGGAACTTGTTTATATAGTAGCTCTTTACAAACTTTTTCGGGATAAAAACTATCTCTATACCAAATTTCATCTAAACCGGTTCGGCGGTTTAAGCGTGAAGAGATAACAGACAGACAGACAGGCACGCTTTCGCATTTATAATATTACTAGCTTCTGCCCGCGACTCCGTCCGTACAAACTACTCCGTCGTAGCTCCATAAAAACTTTCGCCCCCCACTTCATCCCCTTGGGGGGTGATTTCCGGGATAAAAACTATCCTATGTCCGTCTCCAGGACTCGAACTATCTCTATACCAAATTTCAAACAAATCGGTTCAGCAATTTAAGCGTGAAGAGGTAACAGACAGATAGACAGACAGACACACATCCGCATTTATTGTATATAAATATATATATATAGTATATATGGTATATAGTATAATAGTATATAGTATATATAGTATAGTATATAGTATGGAAGTATGGATTATGGATATGGATTAATCGAGTGGTAAATGTAGCTTCGCGTCTCTTTTGTTTTTCTACACTAATAACCCGATTTTTTGTATAAGTATTGGTATGTCTATAATTGATTGATTTTTCTTTTTAATATAGGTATGGAAGAGAAACCGCGTGAAGGACTACGAGGAGAATTAGACCGACAAGGTAATTTAATCTTGTATAGTAATAAAAAAGAGAAAAGTTATATATCAACGTCCAAATTACATGATTGTATGTACGGTACGTATTCAATTACCATTTGCTTTCCTTGTTTGTTTGTTACGTACCGTCAAAAAAATCCCAAGGGGCTAAGTTGGCATCATGGCAAAGTTGGTATTCAACTTACATAAAAAATCACTTTACTTTTCGTAAATATAAACTCTCATAATTTAATTATTTGTATACGGGGTGTGGCCTGTAACAGGAGCAATAAATTTTGTTGTGATCCTAAAAATTGACATCAGGATATCGTAGTATGTCAGTCATTAAATATCTTGGTAGAACACTGGGCAATTATGTCACAGTAATTATTGAGTTCGTTGTTGGGTTAACTCATATTTTTTAGGATGTTATTTGAACAAAAGATAAAATAAACACCAATATTCATCACATTAAACATATAGTATAAGCACAGGTGTTTCGATCATTTTTTTGGTATATAAAATAATATCGATATCAAATATCGATATCGATCCGGTTAAGTAAAAAACCCTACACACGTATAATGTTACTTAAAAATCAGATTTTTCTTTTAGTTTTTTTAATTAAACCAATTGTTACTGACTAGCTTCTGCCCGCGACTCCGTCCGCGTGAAACTCGTTTATATCGTAGCTCGATACAAGCTTTCATCCTCCATTTCACCGCCTCAGAGGACGATTTCCGGGATAAAAACTATCCTATATCCTTCCCCGGGATTAAAACTATCTCCATACCAAATTTCATCTCAATCGGTTTAGCGGTTTAAGCGTGAAGAGGTAACAGACAGACAGACAGACAGACAGACAGACAGACAGACAGACACACTTTCACATTAATAATATTAGTTCCTATGGATTGGCTTAATAATTATTTGCTCCTGTTACATACAGGACACACCCTATACAGATATGACTAAATATGTGGCTAACATGGATACTCGTAGCTTTCGTGCAATCGTATCAGGGCAGAGGTATAAAAAAGCTACCTACTTATAATAGTACATTGTGATACAAGTGAGGTATGTTGATAATTACAGCAGAGGCGGAATTATCACGCGAGCCGCAGGTGAGCGTGATAAGAGAGCCGAGGATGTAATTATCAAAGCTCACGCGTTTCATACGACGTTTTTCAACACATTTTGCGAGGAAAAAATCCTTTTCATGAGATGAAAATTTGATAGGCCTGCCAAGTTATTTTCCTTACTTATTGATGTCAACAGGTTTTTACGCACATGTTGAATACATCGTCAAGAATTTCTAGTGGCGTCCATTCTTTTTATCACTTTTCTAGTCACCACGAATCAACATTTTTGTTAATAACCAAACACGCATTAACAATGTTTACAAATATCTGTGAAATAACCTATAATGGCGCGCATCAATTTTTTTTGTGAAGTTTGCGCAGTGCGCGCGCATTAGATGAAATCTCTAAACGGCCAATACAAAATAAAATAAATAATTTCGTTTTAAAATGTTGTCTTTATTAATTCATGTAAAATATTATCAAAAGTGAATAGTTTAGTAAAACTAGCTATTTAGTAAAATTAACCGTTTCTATATCATATCCAAAAAGAAATAGTCAATTAACTAACAAAAAGGATTTAATTTGTTTAGTCGAGTAAGAATCCATTTGCCGAGAATTAAAAAAGAAGCTGTACATTCTGGCCCGGTTAGTTTAAGAATGCACCGTGAGCATGCATACATCTTGCTGCAAGGTGGCAACGTGACTTAATCGGGATATAACCATAACACACAAGTATCGTAATGTTATTTAACACGCGTGTTTAATATCCAGGATTATGAGCCTAAAAGCGACACAATAAGAGGTTACGAGCAATTGTGTTGAAAAATATTAAACGGAATTGCTTATAATGCCATACGGCAAAATAAATGGAAACGTATCGATGTGTATTATTACTATACAAGGAGATTCTTAAAGAAAGATTTATACTTAATATTATAAATGCGAAAGTGTGTCCGTCTGTCTTTCAGTTAGGTACCTCTTCTCGCTTAAATAGCTGAACCTATTTAGATGAAATTTGGAAAGGAGATAATTTGAGCCCCGGGGAAGGACATAGGATAGTTTTTATCCCGGACGACCATCTCCTAAGGGAGTGCAATGAGGGGTGAAAGTTTGTATGGAGAAAGATAAACGAGTTCCAAGCAGACAGAGTCACGGGCCTAGCAGTATATTTAAATGTAGTTCTGTGCGTCTTGCTCGATGCAAGGAATCGAACGACTCAAAAAACCAATTTTTGAATAATATGGCCTTACTTTGTTTTAATTTTTAGCAGCCTTACGTGATGATAATCGAAAACATGATATGCCTTTAGGAGCTCCACCAGGACCTGTCCGACTGACAGGCACGCTTGACAATAAAAAAAAGAAACTGAACCAACCGAAAAATGAGCAAGCCAAGTCGACTAAGTGCACAACCAACAAGGCTATTGAAGGTAAGAATCAGCGGTAAATACATATTACAAGAACATGTAAGTAATGCTACATTTACATGCTTGCCGAGGCTTGGCAAACGTCTAATAGGCGTGTAAAGCGCAAATTACACATGCACGAAATTACACGCAAGTTTATACATTGCGGGGTTTGATAGATAAAACGCAGTATTTACCTCGGTAACCCACAATGAAATTAAACTTGCATGCGATATATTGCATGTGTAAATTGCGCTTATAAATCTATTTCAGATTGGAAGTCCGGTGACAGCTTTCATTTCAGTACAGTTTAAGTCATCTTTGTCGTTTGATGATATAAACTGTACTGAGATGACAGCTGTTAGCGGACTCTTCCAATCTGAAATAGATTATAAACGGAAGTGTTTGGCTTGGCTTACAAGTCTTTTCGCCGATCCGGGCTAGTGCCGGTTTTTGAATAAACAGCTTGCGACTTATTTACTTACACGTTGGCGCTAAGGTTGTCAAGCCAAACGCAATTGCCGTCACAACTGCGACGTCCACGTTTGCCATGCTTGACTGTCCGGAACATACTAATGCACTGGCAATACTGGCATGCGTGATGGGGTCTATACATGTCATGATTTGTCAACCCCAATTTATCAGAAGCTGACTAATTGCTATCGTCTGGGGGCATGTTGCGCTGCTGATCCAACTGTAAAACGAGTTCTACTGAGAAATTGTATGCACATGTGGTAATATTGTTACATCTGTACGCTACACCCAATAATGACTTCGACATGTTGTACTGACGAATTGGGGTAAAAATCACATAATCTGTATACCCCACGACATGTGTCTAAATCGTAACCAAGCGTTTGAAAAGGCTTAGAGTTTTTGGTCGCTTGCCAAACTACGGCAAGCAAGGACAACTAACATAATACGTAAAAATCCTTTATTCAAATTACATTTGTTTTCAGTGGATTTAAAGGGCGAGATAAGTAAGTCTATTTTTAATTAAACACTACAAAAGTTGTTTATACGATTAATACAACTTTGTGGACTATTTTAGGAGACTCCGACGAGAATTCTCCGATCCCAGATGATGTAACCGATAGCAATACCATTAGCGATGACACGACCGGTAGCAGTGATAATACCACCCCTGGTGGTGATGACGAGGAGGATGACGTCACTGGCAGTGGAGATGGCAGTTCCGTCACTTATCCATCTATTTCCACCACTGAACGAGGTAATTATATGCATACCTACTTTCATTTTTATTTACATAACTGCTTTATGGTTGTTCAGCTGGCTATTCACGACCGCTTAAACAAGCCAAGTGGAAGAGCGCCGCGGTAACAACGATCCGTGAATATCAAAACTATGGCGATGATGCAGCCCGATGGATATCCAGATGGAATGCGACTAGCTAAATTTTCATTCAACGTTGATATACTAACGTCAATGTCCATCCATTTGGACGCACCCATTTGTCACCGAGACAAATGGCTCCCTATTCTAGTAAATGTCGAAACTACACACGCTAACGACCGAGTGTTGGCTGCGTGGGCGCCCGTGAATGTAGTTCAAATATTTATAATAAAAGTTCTAGCTTCGCCATTGATTTATATTTGCCTTATAGCTGTATGCCAACTTTGCCCTTCAGAGCAAACTTAAATACATTGCTGAGTAAAATGAGAATCAATAATTATGAGCAATTCGTCACTGTAGATTTTTGCTATTAGCAGACAATTTGGCAACTAATATGTTTTTTTTTAGGTGAAAACGAAGTGGATCCAGTGGATGGTCCACCCCAAGACCCAAGCAAAGACGACGACTACGACGCTACAGTATCTACTAAAAAGTATCACGGCGCTCATGCGATCTTCAATCCCGATCATTTCCTAGATGACGCGTGAAAATCAACAGAAATAATTCGTTTTATTATATTACAACTTTTTATTTAGCTTAACTTAATACCACGTCTTGTATTAAACCTTACACCTACTGTAGTCTCGACATGTAATAAAAAACAGGAAAGTTGTTCAAATTGATAATACTTTTCCCATTTTGATAATTACAGCTTTACCTAGAGATTAACTTTTTTGTTGCTTTCCTGACTTTTTTCAAATAGTAATCCTTTTACAATTTTGTTTTATTAATACTGGCATAAAGAGTAGTTTGAAGTAAAGGTTATTTAACTTCGCATCGTGTTATCTAACGCTCGCGTGACACTGGTAAGACGATGGCAGCGGCTTCAAGAGTATTTAAATTTTCCCGAAGTGCTATTTATTTTTGGACGGAATAAACTTATCGAAGTTTTTCTATCGACAATTACTTAAATGCAGTAATGGGGAGTTTTGGGTGGACGGAACCTGTTGCTTTAACTTTGCCCGTAAAGTAATCTTTTTCCATCTTTTCCAAAAGGAAATATTGTATGTAAGTGCTTACAGCCACTTTAATAACAGGTTAAAATAAAATACATGTCAACAAAATACAATACCTGTCACATAAGATCAAAGTACAAAGGCGAACTTATACACTTATGCCTTACGATGGAGGTAAAGGAGTACCTATTTAATTTCGCAAAAGCAATCTTCTGCCGACTTTGCCCGAGGGGTTAACTTTTCAACTTTGCCCAAAGAGAAGAGGCTAGTACTTACGTCATGCGATGGCGGCGCTGGCGGGGGGCTGTTCGGGGGGGGCACGTAGGAGTTGGAGACGCGGGGAGGGGGCGGCGGCCGGAATGGACCCGGTTGCTGAAACAAATAAAAAGTTCTTGTAAAGGGGGTGTGTGTGTGTCTGTACCATGACGGTGGCAAACAAACATACGGCCCATCTTTTTTTAATACCACGTCGGTGGCAAACAAGCTTACGGCCCATCTGATGGTAAGTGGTTACCGCACCCTATGGACGCTTGCAACTCCAGGGGTGTTGCATGCGCGTTGCCGACCCTTTAAGAATTTATACACTCCTTTTTTGAAGAACCCCATATTGTAGCCCCTCGGGAAAACCTCGGCAGGGAGCTCGTTCCATCTGATGATAAGCGGATCCTGTAGCAACTTCAAATGAGTCAGATGGACATGCCAGCTCTATTGAAGGGTTAATTGGTGAGCAGGAGGCAAATGAGACACCATAAATCTCAGCACAACGCATGGTTTTGGATTAAGACTGACTACTTCAACAATTTGAAGCGTCCGTATGATTGATTAGAACGACACTATCCTCATGATATCTCCAATAATATATGCCAATATTAGAAAGAGGAAAAGTCTCTGAGGTTGTGACTTTGTATATGTATAGATGGTAATCACCTTACGATTACAGACTGATCAGCGTTAAATATGGCGCCGGCAGCTGTCATCATCATCATCATCATATCAGCCGACCACTGCTGGACATAGGCCTCCCCAACGAGTGCCAAAGTCCTGCGCCACCCGCATCCAGCGGACTCCAGCAACCTTTACCAGGTCATCAGTCCACCTTGTGGGGGGCCTACCCACGCTGCGCCTTCCGGTACGCGGCACCTTTCATTCCATAGAAACTTGTCAGACTTTCCACACATTCAGATTTTAACGAACATCGCTTGATCACAGACGGTTTGGTGCAACGCACCATAAGTATCTGAACACAAGTGTCCTCGTATTTGTCCGGTTATTGTTTTAACCTTTAATGTCTAAGTATTCACAAGATTGCAGTCTAACAATATGTAATAACGTTAAGACAACGGTTATATGACTATAATCTAGCTATTAACGATTACCCGCCGTTTTTACGGACACTGCGCGCTAGAGGCCGGTGGTACTGGGCTTTAACTAACTGTAGTTTAGACTAAACGTGGGAAAAGTCCACAAGTTCTTAACTCAGTTAAGATTTATGTCCTTGTTTATAAACGTCTATCTAACCTATTTAAGCGAAAATGCCGTAAAATTCATTTCTCTCTTAAAGTGTTGGCCAGTTACTTTAAACATGCCTATGTTAGATAGAATGCGATGTGGCATAAAGCCCGCCATTTGTACATTTGTGTGTTTTGTGCAATAAAGTTTAAATAAAGTACTTGGGCGACCGAGCTCTACTTGGATGAAAATACGGGGAAAACGATTTTGCCCAGGTATGAAACTTAGCTAGGTTGAGACTACATATTTTATCGATATCGTTAGAGCCGTTTTCGAAAATATTATTACAAATATATATACAAATATTGGTGGTTGAATAGTTTAATAGTAAGGGATGGAATTTAGCTTTTTTCCCTTCCCCACAATTACGAAAGTCGAAGTGACGTATGACAAACGGTTTCAACGCTATTTTAGTGCATACAGATTTGATGGAAGTGTGAAAAAGAACATAATTTTAACGTCGGGCCTGATGTTGAAAGTAACAGTGAATTTAAACCTCAGTTAGTCGCGTTCTACTTTGCCTTACAGTATTTCGGGGTTCAAGGCTGTGTATTGTTTATAAATATAATTATACGAAGGCGTAGGAGCTCAGTTAGTTTAATTGTTATGCGAATGTAAACGCGATGGTATATTGTAAAACAAACGTTTACATCTAAAATTGGTATGTAACGGATTTGTTTTTCTGTGCCGTGAGTCATTGAATGTATGATGCGACTAAAATGATTTGCGTCCGAAAAAGTTTAACAATTGAGATACAAAGCGATACTTAAAGGCGATATGGAGGTATCGGTGGTGAAAATTTTCTTGTATCTGATCGTACACTATTAAATGAGCAATCTTTGTATATACAAAAACACCCTGTACATATGTACAGGGTGTTTTTTTAACCGTCTTAGAGCCGAAGCCCAGTTACCTAATGTATACATTATAAGGAACTAAAAAAAAGATTTTTTGTATTGATTTTTTTTAAATGTATTAATATTGTTTTTTTGTATGCATATTAATTTTAATCATCCAGCCGAGTGACCGCAGCGACCGCTAGCCGCCGAGTAGAGTTCGTAGTTCGTACCTATCTACATAAGATTATCTAGATAGGTACGAACTACGAACTCTAACCGGGTGAATTGAATGAACGTCGCACCGCGCGCCATACAGGATTTTTCAAACTTAATTACCTTTTATTACTTACTAAAATCTTAACGAATACATTTTTTTTCACGAATGATTACGTTTTGGATACTTTAAGTGGGATTCGGCTCTAAGACGGTAAAAAAAACACGTTGTATTTGCATTCAAGTTCTCGAAAACGGCTCTAACGATTTCAATGACATTTGGCGTGTAGGAGTTTACGGGGATGAAAAATCGATCTAGGTGGATCTCATATCCGGGAAAATTCGTTTTCTACGTACTTTGGCTATTTTCACCCGAGCAGAGCTCGGTCGCCCAAGGACTTTGGCAGTAACATCTGCTAACGAAATTTCAATCACCTGACTAGTAAAATACGCGATTTAAAATTACTTGTAATGACCATTCCACGAACTGAATTGTCGACGAAATGAAAATATATGAAACGTTGACTTTGAAGTGAAACTCGACGAAGTGAGTGTCGTCAATTTGATGATAAACCGTCACACTCAACTTCAAGCCTTACGAGTGAACTCGTCATACGTTATGCTCCCCTGGTACTTTTGAGTGTGACGGTTTATCATCAAATTGTCGACACTCACTTCGTCGAGTTTCACTTCAGTCAACGTTTCATGTATTTTCATTTCGTCGACAATTCAGTTCGTGGAATGGTCATTACAACTTTGAACAGTTATTGTCAATTTACTATTGACCGCCACCGCAGACGGCGCCAGTCAGTAAGAGTTAATGCATACATACTTAATGCCCAATCACGCCCGTTTCCCGGAGGAGTAGGCAGAGAGCACGGATTTCCACTTGGTATATACGATTTTGAAAAACCATTCACTGTCAGGCCATCTTTCCTACATGCTAGGGTACTCTTGACCAGACCTTTCTTTCGTTAAGGCGATGCCTTGATTTGAGTCGAACACGCCCCCTAGACAGAGACACGCTGATGCCTTGCGCGCACTAGGAAAAGAGATGTAACACTCTTCGGCAAAGGCTTTTTTGGACAAATTTCGATAAATACCTAACTTAGAGACGTTTTATTTAAATTTCATAAAGTGAGATTTTAGATGAGATAAAATACTATAGTATTAACTTGATTGTGTCGTAAAAAAATGTATCGTTTGAGTATGCTGAGTAAAAAAGGGAAAATACAGACCCAACTTTGAAATTTTTTTCTATCGAGAAAATTTTAAGCAATCACGTATCGGTAAAATCAGAAAAACAATTATATAGTCAAGAATCATATATCTGAAAATCAGACCTTATTGTTTCTTAGTCTTTCTCTTCTAGTCAGAACGGCGTTTCAAAGCACGCGATAATTTCCAATGCACAGCCTTAAATTCTTACCTTATTGCTGTTGTTGTCGGTAGGAAAGGGTACGTTGGGGGGCTCGTAGTTGTACCCCTTCTGTGGGGGGAGGTACTCGTTGGCGGCCCTCGCGAGGGACACTACCGCACACGCTACCATGCATGAGATCAGGGTCTGGAAAGAAGATAGGATTATTAACTTTTGAAACGTACTTATTCAAAATCAAAACATGAACCCCTTATTCGTAAATGCGTGCCTGACAGTAAGCAGATACCATAGCCTAAGGCTGGAAACAGTGCTCGACCGACGGTACGTCCTGACCGTACGTCCTGAACGTCAGCGCTGAGCGTCGGTTGCGAAAATGCATTCAGTGCAACGCTGACGGCGAACTGCGACGCGTGTGTGCAGTATGTACGGTAAGTCGCTCCGTCAGCGAAGCACTGAACGCATCCATACAATCTCATAGCTCGTCGGTCGACCGACTATGCGCGACCGACGAGCTCGATCGACGGTCGCGGTACGCGCGACGTAGCTGTACGCGCGTAGCAGTTTATCAGCACTGCACTGTATTTCGTCATACATTTCCATTGATATAGCTACGTCCAACCGATGTCAGCGCTCACCGTCGGTCGAGCACTGTTTCCAGCCTAAGGACGCCTGTGACTGTAGAAGGCCTTAACGCTTTCTGACAAACATTAATTTTCGGCCTCGCATGCGCGTTGCTGACCCTCTTATACCTGTACACTTCATATTAAAAATCCCTATAGCACCCCGTAGGTTTGAGATCAAATATTGACGTAGGCGCTAGTTTTTGCGGATTGTGATGTAATGATGATGTTCTCCGTCTCTAGCAACATCGATTGGTCTAGATTATTTTATTATAATTGTTGTTTTATGGGCCTTAGTATGCAGCTACGGTAGCCTAGTGGTTCAGGCTGTCAAGCGGCAGTCGTGGGTTCGAATCCCGGCTCGTACCAATGAGTTTTCATGACAAAACACAGGATAATATACAGACAATGACATTGAACTTTCGCAATTTGCCACGAAATGGTTACAACTCTGCCTCAGCCTAATGCTGGCAGAGCCAGCGCTGGTGTTCCGTTTAGGCCGTTGGTCCCAGGATTCTTTAGGCGGTGATATGTTGTACCTCTTCTGGGTGCACCAATTGCACGATGTGCCGCCCTAGGTAGGTACTTATTTTGTGCACGAGTCCGCAGGAGCAGAGTATGTGTTCTAGATTAGGTAGCAACGATTGTAACGAAGGTATGGATATAATTAGTAGTATAGTTCTCCATGTTGAAGCATAAGTCACAGTGTAAAGAATGTTGTGCGCGTGAGATTTGTTGTCTCCCGATCGACCGGCGCGGGCGCATCTACATACAATGAGCTGCTGTACCGACAGCAGCTTTGCTAGCACTGTAGGTTTTATGGTTCAGCCGACGCAAACTATCGAGAACAGTGGCGGATCAGGAATTTTAGTTTGGGGGGCGTAACTTTAGATTTTAGTGAGGGGGCTTGACCTCGTTGAGTTTAGATTTAAGTAAGGAGTAGGATGCCTTAGGGGAAGGATCTTGAGCTCCTTGGCCCTCCTAAGGAACACCGCACCGGCTCCGTAAGCAGGAGGTATACATAACATACTTATAAATAAATGGGTAGAAAACATGACTTGGGATCAAAATATATTCGTGCTCATCACACAAATTAATGCTTTTGTCGGAATTCGAACCCGGGACCACCGTCGCTACCAACTGTGCCATTATGGTCGTTTTGGGGGTATCTACATTCATATAGTGTATATCGAAGCGGAAGAACAGTTCCAACTTAGTCTTCGTCCGGGGACAGAAGTTCATGTACCTCTATCTATTGTCTCTCTGTTTACCAAATGGAGTCTGCGGAAGACCAGCGCTAGCTGTTGTCGCCCGCATCATGCTGAGCGGTGACCAGCTCCGTGACACCATAGCTGAATAAGAACCCCTTAGGCATGGCTTCCAAAATATAAAATTTCTTACCACAAAGCCTAAAGAAATTAAATTTCACAATTTTTAAAAACAAATTAAAATTAAGACTTTTAGAGGGAGCGTATTACAATGTTGATGAGTTTTTTAGATAGAAGTTTTCTAGATATGTGAAATATGTAATAAAAATATTAGTTCAAGTAAATCTAATGCTCATAAAAAATAAAAAATAGAATTCGTTTTAGGTTTTAGTTCTTGTAAGGGTTTTTGCATTTTGCATTTGTACACCTTCTAGGTAGGTACTGGTAAAAAAATATACAGTGTACTGTATATTCTTTTATTCTAATGTCACCTATTATGTCACCTGTGTATCACAAATAAATATTTACTTTACTTACTTTACTTTACTTAGCGTAATGGATATTATGCTGTATAAGCCCACTGCTCTTTATTCTTATTGTTGAGATTTTATAAAGTTAATTTGTATACAATACGTACCAAAATTTTCTTCGCGATTATAAAAAAATCTTGCTTTCTTTCAATTAGTGACACGGCCTAGGGCGTTTCTTTTGTCTTTGTCATTTGAGTGGTATTAAGTACATTATGCAGTCGCAAATAAACGTTTGGAATTTGAATTTAATGGGTTAAGTGCGTTGTGCAATCGATAGAGATGGCTATTTGACACGAAAATCTATTTTAAATTTTCGAGGATGAATGCTCCTCACATCCTAGAACCAAAATGGTCGCGAACTGCAGTTTCAGAGGTCGAGTAGTATGAGCTCCCTGCCAAGTTTCCCTAAGAAACTATACCTAGTACGGGATAAGAAAAGATAATTTTAATCAGAACTGTGTACATTGTGGTGAAAAATAAAGGATATAGCATTAACAGTTTGCCCATTTGAGACATTTCGGATTCTTCAAGAAAGGAGTGTATAAATTCTACGGCACGTTTCTGCTGTCGCTCCGTGTCGTTGCACCATGCACAATGCACCGATAGTGCAAGGCCGCGCCTCTCGCCGCCTAAAATTGTCTGCCAATGTTACTGGCTCATCGGAGACACAGTTTACAATAAGCACGACCATTTTCACTACCAATCGGTCCACGACATGTTTTGAAGGCAGAAGACATCTTGAAAAAACTGTAAATATAACCAAAATTCTGTCGTTTTCGAATACAGTAGTGGTAGAATAATTTGTTGGAGCCAAAGTATAACAAATCTTGAGATGTCATAAATTCGGGTACGCTACATAACTCCGAAAAGTATTTTGTCCGAAAGTATTCCGAATTTCATAATTCCGAAAACCATGTGTCGCTAATATTTTTTTGATCTTTCAGGATATAATACTAGTATTAACCTAACCTGTTTATGTATTTCATTTAATAATCTGCGTTAAAATTTTCGTTAAGCGGTAAATGGCGTTCGTAATTTTGAAATTTCGGAATAATGAAGCTTTCGGACAAATGGAGGGGTGTTACCTATAAGTTTAACGTGTCTGTCTGTGTATCTATGTATCTGTGTATCTGTCTGTAGTATCGTAGCTCCCAAACGGATGAACCGATTTTCGTTTAGTTTTTTTGGGTCATAGATAATTTTCTCCCGAGTGTTCTTAGCTATGTTTTATGAAAATCTGTTCAGCCGTTTTCGAGATATTGGACTTTGAAATGAAAATGTCGGGGGTTTTACAACATTTCTAAGTTGTAGTTATCACATTTAGACCTCAACGGATATGTTTCCATCATCATGTTTCCCCTTTCGATTGAAACGGGGGAGTTTCAAATCTCTAAGCATAAGCATAAAGAAGGTAGTCAGAGAGGAATGGCGGCGAGTTTTAAAGCTTGCTAACAACACCTGAAATGATGACCAACGACCACTCTGTCAAGAATGAAATCAAAGAAGAAGAAGACAGATATGCACTGTTTTTCAATCGGTAACTGAAGATATGTTTGATACATCCTTCTAACCGGAATTGGCGGTAAACGGTGGAACAAATTGATTCATTCATCTTAGTCACAGCGGATGAGCCCTTCGTGCTAAGCTAACAATGTTTGGTAACGCATGAGTACTCCAGCACGTCTAGCACACGACGGCCGCGACATACTCTCGATTTTTATCGCACTATACCCCTTCTTCTAAGTGTTCTAATAAGAGAGAGACGAATAGTGCGAGAAAAATCGAGAGAGCTCGCGCGCCGTCGCGTGCTAGCCGTGCTGGCATAGCTATAAGCGCAATATATAAGCGAAAAGCGTGTTTGAGAGACGCAAATTTTTAAACCAGTTAATATTCATTAGATCTTAAACAAATCGACGACCTCTGTAGCGTGGTTGGTAGTGACCCTGCCTACGAAGCCGGAGGTCCCGGGTTAGAATCCCGGTAAGAGCATTTATTTGTGTGATGAGCACGAATATTTGTTCCTGAGTCATGGATGTTTTCTATGTATTTAAGTATTTATTTATCTATATAAGTATGTATATCGTCGTCTAGTACCCATAGTACAAGCTTTGCTTAGTTTGGGAGTAGGTCGATTTGTGTAAGATTGTCCCTAAATATTTATTATTTATTTATAAATCGACCTAGTCTCACAGAATACCAATAAAATAAAATAAAAGTTCAATAACGTTTGTGTTAATGGTAAAATACTTCCAGGAATTAGGAAAAAATACTTGAGCTCATCACACAAATATTTTGCTTACTGGAATCCGACATTTTGAACCCAGGATTTGTAGGCAGAGGTACCGACAAAGCTAAAAGTGGGCGTCAAAAATACTTTTTCAAACCTTTCATTCGGAAAAGTAACAGGGATCAAAATGCTACTTTTCTGTTCAAGCTACTTTTTTTAATTTATTCATTGGCATGTAGCATTAACGCAATGCGCCAATTGAACACAGATCTTAATAAAATAATCGATTGTAATTGCATCGTAATCGATTAAAAACGATAATTTTTCAAGTTTTAACTTTAACAACGTCGTATGGAAATATATGATTTTTTCGTAATATTTAAAAATTAGTATCAAAAATTAAGAAAATATGTTAAAACTTGTTAAGGAAGAAATTTCAACAGCATCTTTTTTAAATTTTCTCATAGCCTCTCAGGATTCTATTGTAGGATCCCTCGCTACGTTCGGGATTCAATACACCGCCCTCGCCGTAAATATACTATTTTGCTCCCTTGTGACACAAATAACTATAAATTATCATCATCAGTCCGTATAGCGACACTGCAAGGTTTAAAAGGTTTTAAAGGAAATAGTGGCGTCCATACTAATATTATAAATGGGAAAGTGTATGTGTGTGTTTGTTTGTCCGTCTTTCACGGCAAAACGGAGCGACGAATTGACGTGATTTTTTAAGTGCAGATAGTTGAGGTGATGGAGAGTGACATAGACTACTTTTTGTCTCTTTCTAACCCCCCACTTGCCTAAAATGGGGGGTGGAAGTTTGTATGGAGCTGCGATATAAACGAGTTCCACGCGGACGTAGTCGCGGGCAGAAGCTAGTACAAAATAAAAATGACTACACATCAAGGAGCAGGCCATTGCCTCTAGCTGCGGAGCAGAAAGTTAAGATCCTACCGCACGGTCCTCTCAATCTAGTACCTGAGGCTCAAGTATAAGTTTTACCGAAACAAAACGTTACGACCGCGTTTGCGTTTAGCTGTCACATCCCATACATATTGAGGGTAAAACGCAAACGCGATCGTAACGTTTTGTTTCGGTAAAACTTATACTAGAGCCTCTGACAAGAAGCTACACCGACAACTCTCAAATTAACGACTACAATGACTCTAAGCTGACATATCGTGGTTGTTCAGCATATTGACATTAAGTCATTGATGCTCGTTATTGACTGTTATTATATTGGAATGTATGTGGGTTCAAGGAGCATTATGATAGTAGGCAGTGATAAATGTATGCATCTGCTTAGTGCTTAAAATGTCTCCACCGTACGTGAGTCATAAAGATATAGTAGCTAGATTATATTAAGCAGTAACGCTGCTAACAAAATTCATAAATACAATTAATAAACAAAATTAATAAGGCGATGTAAGATGGACCTAATTGAAAGATTTATCGACCGAGACAGATTGTTCCGATAGCGCAGCTGGTTTGTAACGACGGGCTGCCTGTGGCCGGCTCGGAGCATAATATTTTTAAGTTTTTCCTTTTATTTGAAATGGCTTTAAATGTAGCTTCTCTTAGTGACATGGCGAAGGTTTGCGAGCAAATGCTACGGTTTCACAGTATCAGGTAACCTTACGGATGAATCGGCGGTCACGAGTTGGGTGTGGCGTCAGCTTTAGGTTACCTACGGTCAACTTCGACAGTAAAACTACATATTCGTCGTGACAACTAGGCTTCATTGTTCTTTTCAGAAAATACTAAGAGTGGTTTGCACAAAACTGTTTATAATCGTTGGCTGTGAATCCTGTATCGTTGGTCCAAATTTTTATATACATACATACAGTCACGCCTTTATTCCCAAAAGGGGTAGGCAGAGCACATAAAACGTTTATTCCAGCGCCACTTTTAGCATAAATGTGGGTATAAAAGATCGACAAAATGTGATATTGCAGCGATAGGTTGCTAGCCCATCGCCCACAACACACTTCAACCCTGGTCCCTTAGTCGACTTTTACGACACCCACGGGAAGAAAGGGGGTGGTGAAATTCTAACCCGACACCACACGGGACCCAAATTTATAAAGCGGCTAAAATGAGTTTATCGTGTAGAACCTGTCAGGTTTGTTTTATGATAATTCTGAGAATTTCGTAGTTTCAATGATAAACGGCTTTTTGCTGAACCGAAAATTCGGACAACTCATACATTGAAATTTAGCGAGTGCGATAGGTATCCTTAGGCAACGGCGTCGGCGCATCAGACGGGCCGTAAGCTTGTTTGTTAGAATTGGTTAGAGACACGACAGGGTTCAATGTAAAATGGAAATAGGTTAATAACAGTATGACGGAGCTACTATACACGTACTTTACAAAATACATAAACAAATTACAGTTGAATTCAAAAAAGTATTTTAAGTACACGACATTACTAGTAAGTAGGTAGAGGCCATGAACCTAGAATACTCTGGACAGGCTGTACGTGATGCCACTGTGAGGGACGGAAAGGGTCTTCAAATGGCTGATGCCTTGCCATAAGCAACCTACTTAATTTGGACGAGTAATGGTTTATGTGCCACAACTTCATACTAAATCAGTTGAGGCAAATAAATAAGTTTCTGTCAAAAATTTAATTTTTGGTACAAGCTTTTATTGCCGACTGTATTTTTCTGTATACCATCATCAACTACTCATTGAAAGGATTCTAACGAGCCCAAACTCGATGGGGTTATGTGGTTTAATTACGGAGTTCCTATGGCCACCTTCCAGCTCCATCATCAGATCAGCTCCACGTCATCATAATATTGCATTGTCACGCGATTTGCATATTTGTGCAAAATTTCAACTCAATCGGAAACCGGGAAGTGAATCAAATTTAACTTGCAAGATTTGATTACAGACAGACAGACAGACAACGGGACAGGTGAAACTAAATAAAAGCTTGTAAAAAAGTGGAACGACAAGGACAATAAATGATATTTACCTTTCTGTCACACTTATCGAGATTTGTGTGCTACCAGCTCGCTCGCACGTGGTATTATTATTACCATAACCTGTCCGGAGTATTCTAGGTTCATGGTAGAGGCAAACAGACGATTTCATAGTGTAGTTAAGCATTACAATATAATAGTGGTGCTCCACTTAGTCCAAATGGCATTCTAGTCACCCATAAAGACCAGAGACTGTATCAAACGCTGCGTCTAGTGTGGGTATTGTTTTAGTTCTCCTAGACGGGTGAATTAAGGGTGAAAGTGTGTAAACGATTTGTGTGATTGACGATCTACGCGGCCAGGGCTTTTATGTCACAATAGGCGCGCATTATTCAGAATTTCGCGTCATTACAATTATCAAAAGATTACAATGTCTGTGACCACAGAGTATTCAGGGGTCGGATAGAATTAAGATTTAATCTAGGAAGTGCACAGCGGCGAGAGTTCATTGCGTAATCTAATTAAATTGTCTATGGGTCTGTGGACAATGGCACGACTTTGTTTTTTTGAGCATGAGTTATGTTTAAGAGTCCGCAGTATGCTCGATTCTCCATACAAACGTAGTTACGCTCTCACTTTAAAACTACGTGTTGGATTGAAACGAAACTTTGCATATAGAATGACATGAGGTATATCTATGTCTGTAATTCGTTTATGTAGCTTCAGATGCCATAATAAAAAAAATACGGCGAATTTAAGTTTTTCATACAAAACTTGTTTTTGCTGTATTTCGTTTGTTTTATAAACTGGAACCATATAAACTAATTACAGACATAGATATACCTCATGTCAATGTATGTGCAAAGTTTCTTCACAATCCAACAAGTAATTTTAAAATGGGAGCGTAACTACGTTTGTATGGGAAGGTGAAATTCGGCCGAGCTTACTGCGGACTCTTAACCTGTTCATATTATTGCTGCAACCAATTAAATTGTTCTGTCTAAATTATGACTTGTTATTTGCGAGTTTATTATTATTTACTGAATTGGGAATTTTGTGAAAACACAATGCGACTAACAGTTTAGCCGAAAAACGCAGCCCTGTTCTAAAGAAGAGTCAGGTAGTCAAGGCTGGTTTCGTACATTTAGTAATGTATGATTCATATTACTTCACGTCACATAAGTATGACTTCGGCTTACCTCTTTTCTTACATATAATAAATATTGATGTGATACGGGTCGACACACTTAAAAAGAGCTCTGGCGGCCATACATTTAATATGGCGCGCAGAGCTCTTTTTACGTGTGTCGCCTTATCCCAGTGTAAAATACGTTCATTAGGTTCATTCGAATCAATAAAATAATTCCAACTCATTATCTTCATATTGATCTAGAACATTCCAAGTTTAAAGTTCAATACGGCAATTAACGAGATGTCACCTTTTACACCGTATTGTTCATACAGAAATAGTTCAACTGCACTTTGAATTTCGAAATGGTTCGCGAAGCACGCTATAGACCAAATAAACACTAAAATAAAACAAAAGCACGCTTAGCAATGCCACAATTCACTTTAGACTTTATGTTGTCAGTCATACAGCTGAATTTGGGGTGTGGTTTTAATAGCCTTACTGTTTTAATTTTACAAAGTCAAAAAGCGTCAAGCTCAACAATTACTCAATTCAATTTCAGACTTTATGCGTTTAAGCATACGGTTGGAATCGCGTTGGGTTTTTAAATAGACTTGCTTCGTTCTACTTATAAAAGCGTGTAATATAAGGCTGGAGTCACGTTTATAAAGTCAGCTGTAACGCGGGGAGGCGCGAGCCACGTTTTGGTTGTGAAAAAGTTTGTTATGTTGGTATACCGCGTTGATTGAGAAATTTAATTACATTTTGAATACAATTAACTTTCTTTATCATAGAATATCACTTGGTAGTAAATTAAAGGTGAACGGGTAAAATTGTGTGGAATATTGTGACGTTCACGAATCTATTGCTAAAACTTATGGGCATAGTCATAGTGTCATAGTCGTTTGTCTCTATCTGTCACTTTGACATTTGTATTTGAGAGAAAGGGACAAAACATATTTTAATTAACAGAGGTTTGTTAAGTTTCATGAAGAACATGTTATACTCTATCTCAAACTTATCTTCTAATATCTACCTCTTTTCTGTGTACTTGTAGGTATCTATCAGTGTTTGTATGATAGATTTTTTGTTAGTTTACGATAATTGCTAGAAGTGGCACTGAATATTAAATTTCATGTACTCTGCCTACCCCTTTTGGGAATACTGGCATGAGTTTATGTATGTTTGTAGACAGTCGTTTAACCTCCAGTCACAAATCATACTATGACACCGACCATTGAAATTATCTCAAAGGTCGTTCTCGTCTACTCTTAACATCATAGGAACTTTAAATACAGCAATTATGTTTGAGCAAGGTGCAAAGACTACATTTGATTACTGGCATTTAGCTCAGCCACGACTACGAGCGGCGGCGGAAGCGGAAGCGGTGCGCCTTACGACTCATACGAGGGAGCGGGACGATCTCGATACCATCGTGACCACTAAAATCAAAGTTTGTATTATAAATATTAAAAAATCAAGCTAGTTTAAGTATGTATTTAGGGTGAAAATACAACTGTAATCAATTTGTAGTTTATAATATTGATTGAAAGAACGTCAGTGATGTGATGCAATTTACTCGGGTAATTCACTTTAACACAGTGGCAACACTGACAGTCCGCCATTTTTATGCTGAATGACGTAGGCAGGTTACGCTGACGTCACAAGCTGCGCCATCCATGCACCATGGCGCATCGCTGCCGGTCGTAATCGTGGCCAAACCGATACAGTAATAAGTGTTGTAAAACATGTAATGAGTATGAAACCTATAATCCATACTAATATTATAAATGCGAAAGTGTGTCTGTCTGTCTGTCTGTTACCTCTTCACGCTTATACCGCTGAACCGATTGAGATTAAATTTAGTATGGAGATAGTTTGAATCCCGGGGAAGGACATAGGATAGTTTTTATCCCGGAAATCACCCCCTGAGGCCTGAGGGGGTGAAATGAGGGATGAAAGATTTTATCGGGCTACGATATAAACGAGTTCCACGCGGACGGAGTCGCGGGCAGAAGCTAGTTATAAATAGTTTGAAGTAATTATCGATGTTTATGACAGTTAGTAAGAACGTTCATCAATATTTCAAGCTTACGAAAGGTTCTGTGCATTTAAGTGCCAAAGGATTTGTGTATTAGTAGTATTAGTACCAATTCCTTAATTATCGTAGCTCAAGGGACGTTTGCGACTTTAGGATCCAAAACGGCGTTTGCCCTTGGCCCTTTTATTGACTCTGTGGTCTTTAAATTGTTTTTTATTTTATTTCAATGGTTTGAATTGACAAAAAATAATATTACTAGCTTCTGCCCGCTACTTTGTCTTTGTGGACCCCGGATAAAAGCTATCCTATATTTTAATCCAGGCTATAAACTATCTTAGTGCAAAATTTCATGCAAATCGGTTAAGCCGTTTAAGCGTGATTGTGTAACAAACATCTAAACTGTCGCATTTATAATTTCAGTAGATAGTACGAATGAACCTGCTTACACAGTACCTATACCTATAGAATTATGTAAAAATAACCACTAACGCTTACTTGCCATAAACGTACGAACACATCGTTATAAAGCGTAGCTAACACCTAATCGTCCATGCAACCGAGTACCGAATGAAGACATTGTCTGTCGACATTTTATGGGCTTCAATCACTGTTAGGGGAATTGTGATAGTAAACGAAACTATTTAACCCTTTCATTCGCATTGTCCAGCTGGCTTAACACACTCGTAGACCGTCTTTTGTATTTTTTTCCTGCCCAGAATCGTTTAGGCCGCTGCTGACTAGTGTGGAGACTTTAGCAACTATGAACATTAGCATTTTTTTGCGAAATAAAGGGTTAAACGGATTACATCGCGAATACATCAACTGTAGACAGAACACATGACATACAGTTAGCAACAAAAGTGGCTAAGCGGTCCTAGTTCTCAAAATTATCTACGCACGAACTCCAATGGCAAGGGAATACGGATCTGTGTAAGTCATTTTGAGCGTGTTATTTTGCTGAGCTACTTCTGATGCTGACTGTACCTGGGATAACTTGGGGCACTTATACTAAAGTGACGTAGCACTATATTTTATCGACAATTAAATATATCGATGTTGTTGTAACATCTAAATGTTCTACAATAAATATATTTATATAAACCGCTTTGTCAAATTTGAAAAAGCAGTTGGGTTTTTTAAAAATCTTTTAATTTCACTTGTTACACGCTTTTATTTTGTTTCACCTGTTGTCATCAAATTTTGCAAGTTAAATTTGACCCACTTCCCGGTGACCGATTGAGCTGAAATTTTGGGTTTAAGTATAGTTTGGATGACAGTTCAATATTATGGTACCACCGAGCTGATCTGATGATAGTGACAGAAGATGGCCATGGGAATTCAGTACTTAACCGACGTAACCCCGTTGAGTTTGGGTTCGTTAGAATCGTCTCAATGAGTAGTTGATGACGGTATACAGATAAGTACAGTCGGCAATAAAAGCTTGTACCAAAAATGAATTTTTTGACAGAAACTTGTTATAATATTAGTAGATTAGCCAGGTGTGACGTAAATATATAAACTAGTTTGTTACGCTTTTTAAGTCCCATTTCGACCGCGAGCGAAGCGGACTCATTAAGGACTTAGTTCGTTTAACTAGCCAGAGTAAACTACGTATTAGTCCTTTCCGTTCGACTATTTGTTGGTAGACTTACAAGTACGTAGTTTACTCTTGCGAGTTAAACAAAGTCCTTAATGAGTCCGCTCCGCTCGCGGTGGAAACCGGGCTTTTGAAAGAAAGAAACGAAAGAAACATTTATCCGAGACAAAAAACCAACCAACGTATACTTAATTAAAAAGACTGACAGATATATTATATCGTTCTGTCAGGAAACACACTGGCGCGGCCTGCGGTGGCGGTCAATAGTAAATTTGAGAGCTAATGACAAGTTTACTAATTACCGCCGCGGCCAGGCTGCGCCAGTCTGTAAGAGGCCTTATGCTGGCATTACCTAACTGCCAGCGCTGATCTGATTTTAGCTAATCAAACAAAAGAAAACCTTAAAAATATTTTGACAAAGTTCCCATGTAAATAAACCATTTAAGTCACAACCTTGAGTCGACTACCATAATAAGATACATATGAAACAATACGCATTGAAACTGAGTACATCACTGGCCATTCTAGAAATTTCGCAATTCAAATGGCTATCAAAATCTACGAGCCATATTCGGAATGGAAGAGAATGGGAGATTGTATGGGCCTTTGGCTTGATCTTGCTTTGCTCCAATTATAAGGAGCGAGAACGAGTATAATATTCCTTTGCAATTCCACTAAAAAAGCGGCCAGGTGTGTGTCGGACCAC